>CM046061.1:68283090-70683090 GCA_025215515.1 Schistosoma japonicum | reverse complement strand
TAATATCCTGTTCACCTATGTTAGTTTAGTGTTAAGGAAGGGTAGAGGGAAGAGAGAATATGTAGAGTCATACAAATGTTATCATTGAATATGATAAGAATAATTAAAGTATCATTTTACTTTGTGTTAATAATTTTGTCGTGACATACCAAACCATTTCAGATATTTCAGATAATAACGACATCATAGATGTATCAAGATTTTCTTATTCTCGTTACCCGTTTACGTAAATCATTTTTATGAATGTTATGTAAACTTATTCTATAAATATTTATTCATTACATTTAGATAAACTATAAATCATTCTAATATGTACCTATATATATATCTATATGCCGGAATATTAAAATACCTGCCCCGATGAGTACGTAACAAGCTTCTTAGCTATTAACTGATTGATGAGTCCATTTCTGTTCTTAATACAAGTTTTCTTGTTTGTCGATTACAAAGTAACTCGTTTCTTATTGTAGTCACAAGTTGGATACATTTTCATGTCAGTACCGTATTAAAGAGCCATTTTCTAAGCTTCCATCTTAGATATATTGAGTCGATATTTAACTAGTCACTTATTGCACTACTACACTGTTACTATCATCTTTGGGATGCATAAGATACCAATAAATTCAATGACTTGTATTACAGAAAATTGTCTTTACAAGCTTAATCAGATACACTTAAAGTAATGATATGTGTTTTGCACTATAATTGTTCTACTAACCAGAAATAGACAATTATCTCTCCAATTTATGTGATATAAATTTGTTCTTCTAAAATTTACGAAAGGATAACCTATTGCCTTCGTACTACCTAAGAAAACTAAGATCTGGTTGATTCTCAGATGAATGCTTTCTCAACATAAATCAGAAAATTTTAGTAATCACCTAGTAAAAAACCAAAAATAAAAAAATATAGCTAGTTCATTACTGCAGCTTTTCCATATTTGAACATATTGCTGAATTTAATTTTTTGTACCCCTTGTGAATTACTTAAAAACGATAGAATTACATAATAAACTTTCTTAGCATTCTGATCTACTAATTTCTGGTGGATAGACGTTTCCCATGAACCATTCTAAATTAATTTTAGATAGTATGAACTTACTGTGTGTTTGGAAAAAGTAACATTTTCTTTAAAACAAGAAACAAAGTTAATGTATTCGACTAATTAATAATTTCTTTGGTTATTTATATTTTGTTTTATTTTCAATTTTTGTTACAAGGTTGTTTTATTATTTTCATCTGGTCACTAGTAAATTTCAGACATAATTCCATCGTATTTACGACAATGTTAGCAAATAATAATTGGTTGCATATATATATATATATATATATATATATATATATATATAGCCAGATAGATAGAAAAATAGATAGATAGATAGATATGGAAATACTTAATTTAATGCACTGAGAATATTATACAATTCAATTTTCAACTTCATCACTACTTTCAACTTCTATGTACTTAATCACTTTAAATATGAATAATGTTTTGTTTCGAACCTACTATGAAAATTAGAATATGACTTTGCTTTCTATTATATTCGATGAAAATAGTTTAAAAGTTAATGCATATAGAATTCTTTCATAATTAGGCTTGAGTTTTATTATGGAATGTCATTACTATGTTAGTTAGTCAAATATTACGTAATATGTTTCACAACAAATTAAGTTTCGTTGTTTAAATGAAGTGGTTTTACAGTGATTAAGTTTCTTTTTGGGTCAGCTATTTAGTAATGTACATTATCAAACTTGATACATTTTCTTTAGCCTAAGTTGGCGTTCAGTGAGGTCAAATTAACGTAGTGAATAACAGAGCATATTTCAATAAGAATATATACATAAAGGATAGACTGAGCACTAAACCTGAGATAAAATAATGAACAAATTCGCTTGCGTCGGTATAAATGACTCTCAAGCATATTAAACAGTGTCCCCAACCATTGGTTAAGATGATTGTACTGACTCTGGCCATGAAGTCTGCAATCACCAACACTTAACTACATCATGAAGTAATGGCATGTTTTTAGTTTTTACACGTATAATTTGCCTCCAGATTACTCTTATATCGTGCATCGAGGTAGGTAGGCGGTTGTTAACCATAAGTAATCAATATCTCGACTACCTCAGTTGATAATATTGTACAATAATACTAATTTATTATCTTATTTATTTAGAACCCTAGCCCCATTATTGTTTATTATTTTACGTACAGGATAAATGACATAAGGTTGTTTTTTAGGCGGTATTCATCAGGTAGTGATCTCCATTGTAGTACCTTCGACGACTATAGAGCTATTTCTTCAGTTAGCTATCTTTACTACACCTTGAGGTTTTAGGATCGATCCCTGAAATGGTAGCAGAAATGCACTAATCGGTAATCTCATATTAGGAAAAAATAACTGTATTATTCTCTCCGATTTCGAACAATATCACAACTGAAACCATTCTGTAACTTATATCAATTACAAATTAAGTCCAATCAATGCATCCATAAAAAATAGTAAATACCCATGACGAATGTGGTCATAGTTTCTTGTTATTAGCATAAGTTTGGGTGACTTTCAAACCAAATTCAGCGGTCTCGATTAACGTTGCTTATTATTATGCACATTGCATTAACTCCTTATAATTTCTATGAATCTGTTAAAACAAAGTGGTATTATCCCTTCAATAATACTAGAACTATAAAAATAATTAACATTCAATATTTAGAAAGAATTTAACTTTGCATTTTCGAAGTATCTCTTAGGTACGTTGCGAGCAGCTATAATGAGCAACTAGAAAGGGCCGTGAAATTGAACTTTTCGTACCCCGGCAGCACCATCGACAAATAGGGAGGGTCTAATGCAGCTGTGAAGGTGAGAATTAGAAAGGCAACTTCAGCATTTTTACTGCTGAGAAACATCTGTAACTCAAACCACTTATCAACTAACATCAAAGTTAAAATTTTCAATACAAATGTGAAGATAGCTCTATTGTATGGAGATAAACTTCACATGGACAACTACGAAAAGCATCATCCATAAGGTACAAGTATCTATAAATAACTGTCTACATAAGTTACTTCGAATCCGTTGACCAAACACTATCAAAAACAATTTCCTGTGTCAGGGAATAAACCAACGGAAATCCAGCTAGGAAGAAGTTAGGAATGGATGCTGGTGGTAAATTGGATACGTAATGAGGAAGTAATCAAACCGTGTCATAAGACAAGCACCGACATGGAATTCTGAAGGTTAAATGAAAATAGGAAAACCAAAGAACACATTGTTTTGAGAATCGGAGGCAGATTTGAGAATAATGAAGTGTAGATTGGGCCGAACGGCGAAGGAAAATCGAGAATAGACATGGTTGAAGAATGCTGCTCAGAGGCTTTTGTTCCACATGGGGTAACAGGCATTGATTGATGTTACGAGCACCACTATTTTTACAATTTCAATTTTCATCTTATTGTGCCGTTGTAGTGTCCCAACTTCAACTAATCCGTAGATTTATTGCCTTCTGCAACGCCTGTGACTAACTATTAATACTTATCATTTCATGAGTTGTTATATTACAAAAATGGAAATCAGTTTATGTGAAACATTGTTACAATTTTTATCTTATCAATATATCATAGTAGGAATGCGATAAGTTAATGATACTACTATCTATATGTAAATTGCGCAACATTTTTTTTCTCTTCGTGAGATTACCAACACTCAACTGTTCAACGTAATATATTGCTAACATGAATATGTGTTATTCATGTAAGAAAACTCGAAGACTACTTTAGCACTTAATTAAGCTTTGAATAACAGAATCAGTTTTATTATTAATCGATTATAACTAAATTTGAATAGTAGTGTGTATCGAGGTTAGCTTTAGAAAACAGCCTCCAGATAACATTGTTATTTATTTACAAAACAATTTACGAAATGCAACTCTTGACCATCATTATTTTTGTTTATAAATGAGCCAGGATGTAGTGCATTATATTTTGTTTCCATATGTTTTATGAATATTGCTATTTGCTTTCAGCTAAACAACCAGAAGGAATTAAAAAAGTAAAGCGACGATCTTGTAAACGAACCACATCCAGAACTGAATCATCAACAAGTACAGGTGGGCATGCCAGTAAACATGAAAAGAAAAATAGAAAAAACAGGCAGAAACACAACGATTCAGAAGCAAGTACATTGGCGAAAACTAGTAATGTTCAACAGACTTTAGAATATGTTGTAAGTGCATGCACCTTGTCTTTATAAATGTTGATGTAAGAGATTTTAATCTTTGTGAATGAAATCTTATTACGTTTACTGTTATTAGTTAAAAAGCAGTTAACAGTAACCTTTTTGTATATCAGTAAAATTATTTTCTTAGGCATTGATTAATCACTGCATAGTGATTTAATTTGATATTTATCTCGTTCTGTTTATCGGTGATAGAGTTTTATCAATAATGTTGCACATTAGAGTCACTTGGACTATCAGTCACATTATAACTTGATTGGTAGAATTCGATTAACCTGAAGCACGATTAATAAAACATTACATTATTCATTATTCAGTGTTTAAGTTTCAGTTCAACAAGGGACAATCATGGTCAAATTATCTCAATAGTAACTGTTGCAAACTGTGAAACTGTACGGCCTTCTGATTTGTGCCTGATACTATGAAAAATAAGTTTCAGGTTTCCCCCCCCGACTACCTCCAATAAACTTAATGTCACATTAAGATTCGTTACAGTAATTTAATGTTACATCATTCTACCAAAAGCTTAAAGTTTTTATGTTTTCTTTACAAACAGTTGTTGTGAATATTCTAGCCTACGACTAGCTAGTTCAGTAATGTATCGTAATTAGGTATTTTAAATTTTTGAGTTATTATAACTTTAAAATGACTAGACCCAAATAATGGTTAATAAAGTAATCATGTAGTTGACGAAAAATTTTTTATAAAAATCTTGCTTGTTCGAAAATTAATAATTACACGTGTAGTGACTATCAGAACAATGGCATTACCAAACCGAAACAGGCTGAATGATTTGTTTGATTCTAGTCTATAATTATCTGCTCTGAATCTGACCTCATTCCAGACGGGTATAAATTAGAATCTTCCATATTTCGTACACAGTGTTTGTTATAATGGCTAAATTTATTCAATAAAACAATAGGATAACTATGTTGACCCTATGGATACTCGATACTTGTAACTGTATCGAGTACAGATTTGTGGACTCAAATTTGTTTCACACTTGCGTAGTATGTTGAAGTTGGGAGACTTCTATACTGCTCAGTTGCTCGAACTAAATTGGGTCGAACAATATTTAATCCAACGTCTTCTCATTTGGAAGCCAAAAGCTTTAGCCAATAAACCACTTCTCAGTGAAACAGCTTTCTCAGAACAACTGACTGAATAACTGACTAAATAATCACCGAATATATAAACGTCATTTATGTACCAAATCGTCTAGTTAAGACAATCTAGAATGATGCATGCAAAACCAATTCTACTTTCAATATGATCATTCAGTCCTGTTGTTATAACGAAAAAATAATAGCACATATAAATATATAATAATTATTTGACTAAAATAACTGCCTGAATTCAGAAAGTACGAGAAAATTCCAAATCAAGTGAAAATAAACAAAAATGGATTTATTTTGGTCTTATTGCATTCTCTGCTCTCGATGGTTTAATTGTGAGGCTTTTATAGTCATTCCTCCTGAGCTACAAATCTTCACTACCATCTCAAAATCTTACGAGTATTCATTTCCTTGGAATGAATGTATAATGACAATAATTCTAAATTCTTTCAGCATTCTGTATTTACTACATTCACATATCCTCGTATGTACTCTGGTTCACATATGTTTTGACCTAATTCAAAAATCTAAATGAAACAACGTAAATTTTTAGTACCGTGAATTAATAAACACAGGAAAAAATAAATAAATTATGAAATAATCCTTTTCAAAATGTCCCTTCTACATTAATTATTTAAAACTTTACCGATATTATACGTACCTGAGATTATCTTAGAAGACTACAGGTAGACTGTAGAGAAACCCACATGACTTAGGTTTTCGTGTTAATTGGACTCATCATCAAGGTGTACCTGGAATCTTGAACGAGATGATGGCTACTATAGTAATTGGTATATGTACATATGTTATGTATGAAATAGACTAATCAAAAATAGGATAAAAATAACTGCTATACCGATGCTTTCTTCAGAACGTAGACATGAAATCGTTACTTAAAAGTTGGATATTGACACCAATTACTTAAAGAACATGTGAACTCAGGAATAGGTTACAGTTGCAGGTTAAAATCATTTAAATGAACCACTTTTTTGCCAATACTTTGATTAAATTTATCAACTGATAATTAATTAATCATCTTTCTCCAATCCGTGAACTTATTTTTCTGGTTCACAGATTAATTTTAAGAAATTCAGCTAAAATTGGTAGAATATTTGACAACGAGATCTTCAACAAACGATCTGTTGATGATCATATGGAATGCTATTCTCAAAAAGTAATCCATGTAGATCTAATGTAACAGAAATAGGCTTTTTACAACGGTACTATCCATTCTATAGTTGTCTTCTTCATGTTCGTTAATTTAAGCAAACTTGATTTGAAAGGAAAACAATGCATCTTCACTAATAAACCTATATACTGCGTACATTAAATCATTTACTATAGTTTCATATTTCTCTCTACCATTCATATCCAGTCTCTACATACATTTAAGGCGACTTATCATTGCCAAATTTAAATGAAAGTTACATATCATACATTATTCACAGAATTTCGCATACGATAGAAATTTTCTTGTCTTTTTTTTGTAATCACTTTGTGTTTTAGGTTCAAGAAGGTGATTCATTTAATAGTGTTGCAGCTAGATTTGATATAACTCCATCAGAATTATGTCGTGTTAATAAATTCTTAACCAGAACATTATTTGTTGGTCAGGTGATTAAACTTCCTATTCACGAAGATGCATCAAATATAACTGACGAATTATCAAATAAACCTATATTTTCTAATGAACAAATAGACTGTAAGTTTTCAATTGAATAAGTTTAAAAATAAATGTTGAAACATATTGAAGCATTCAGAATAGGCTTGTATCTTCCCGTTGATTTTTTTGTAATGGACTGAAACTGGTCAGCCTCTGTTGCCATATGTGCATCCTGAGCGGATTGCCTCTATATACCGGTGAACATATATAGTGTGAACATCAACATTGGGATGCAGGTACATCCAGCCGATGAGTCCCAAATAAGACAAAACGCGCGTCCTGGATTCCACTTGCCAGTCAAAATCCAACTTAAATATATTGAAGCATATTTAAATTGGTGGAATGAGATAGAAAAATATCGTTTAGTGACTAAGGTGAATTTCATTTTATCATCTAGTACTGTCAGATATTTAATTGTTAATATAAAAAACTTCAGCAGATCTATAAACTCAATAAACTTTAAGTGACAAATTAAATTTAATTCGACAATTAACCTACTAGGATTGCTTCTAAGATCATCTGTCATTTCTTTGTTTACATCTTTAAACGTAGAATATCCAGTTTTATACGTATGCTCGACCATCTCCTACCTTGACGAGCAATACTGTCTTGTTTATTTGTAGGCTGAGAAAAAGCTAACAGCGAATAAACCTAAACATAACAACAATCCATAAAGTCATTGACAATTGGGCTGAGCCATGTTAATAGGTGCCGACTACCTAGTTCTGGCTCTGCGTGATGATCGAAACCAATTGTTAGTGACTTTAGGTGATATGGTTCAAAATCATTTTCAATAGCGCAGGTACATTCACTTCTTGTCTTCCTCTAAATTCTGAGTTTCTGAGCTTATCATAATTTTCTTCTTACTAAATCATATTTTTTAAATCTTATCTTCGATTTCTAACTCTCTCCAATAATACTAACTTTGTTACCACCTTCACTACTCTGGGATTCTTTCTGACAATTTAATCTCCATCTGCTAATTCAGACATAGCGACTTAAACGTACGTACCAAGTTCTACGTTGTAACTGACCAAATGACTCCAGTCCTATAGTTATTAGCTTAAATTAGTGATCACGATAAAAATCCATGTTTAATAAGAAATATTACCGGAAAATTAAATTATGTCTAATAACACTTATATCTGATATTTGTACTGATGATGTTGTCCGAAGAGAAAGTGAACATATTTGCTATTAAAATATCGAAATCAATGAATACAACTCTCCTTGAAGTTTATTTTCTTCCATGTCACAAATACACACTTTAAGTGAGTATCCGTGCATTGCTGCTACCTTGAAAGTTGGTCAGGCTTGCCAATCGTGACAAATCAATTTGGCCGTACTGGTTGGGACGATCGTTCCTTATGGTTTTATCAACTCAATTTGGTCTGTTGAACAGTGGTAGAACTAGAGGTAGCAAACTTAAGATCCGAGGACAAAGTCATACTGCCGAGTGTAAAGGAGTGTTAAGGTTAATAATATGTTTTCCATAAAAAACCAGTATGACAGTGATGTTATCTTCCCACGAGAAAAGTGTAGGAATAAAAAATGTCGGCTCTAAAAATGCACTTTCACATTACTTCACGAATTTCCGTCTTCGTCAGTTAGGCTTCTCGAATAACGGAGTTAGCATAACAGGAACCACTCGTTAAATTGGTAATATGTAACCTACCTTGAGCTGCTGTCCGTTGGACATTAAGGCCCCGCTCCCAGGTTGCCAAAACCACTTCTAATTAAAGCTTCTTGTTCAGATGCCTCAGGAATACGAACCTTTCACCGGTGTGGACAACTGGGAAGTGATAACTGTTATCACTTGAGATCACCCTCTTCAAGTCCAATCCTAACTCACTCCCTAATGTTGCTTTTACTTTCACTCCAAACACTCATCTATCTCCCACCTCTCTTGTGTGTGTCACCGTTGCTGATGTTTCGGCTTACTATGTACTATCCGGGACTTTTAGAAACTGCTCTTTTAATGTTAAAGCTTAGGATGTGTGAACTCTATGTTAAATCGACCAACACGCGTCGCAAACGAAAGCTGTCATTGGTGTATACTGTGTCTTCAAACACACAAATAGGATCCTAACGTGATCGTTTACATTGCCTCACACAATCAGTAAAACGTAACAGTGTGACTTACTCTTCGTATATCTGAAGACCTGACACTAAGTTCTAGTGTCCTTGCTGATGTAAGCATAGCACAAAGTTTGCGGGAAGAACAGGTATTTCACGAACGGGTTTCTGTCGACACTTTTTTATGTGCTCTTTGTTTAAATGTTACTGTAAGAACTCGGAAAGACAGAAATACTCACAGGGGTTACAAGACTGAAATTACTGCGTTCTCTGAACTGGATGATTTAATTGTGGAACTTTACTCATAGGCACAAACTTGTTGGAATTGGAGTATGAGAATTTCTCTACATATGACGTGTTCTGTCATCTATGAATCTGACTGGATGTTGTTAGTACATACCCTTTTATTACTTTCACTTTCTTTCTCTTTCCTTCTCTCTGGTTACGATGAATGGCTAAAATTATCCCCAATGTTTTCATTGTTCATTATTTGTGTTGTATCAAGCTTTTTCAATTATCTTTGCACTCACTTATTCAGTTCTATATGTTGGAGTGAAATTTTTATTTAAGATTATACATTGTATCTGAAATTAATCTCAACTTTTTTCGATAAATATATCAATGTATCTTAGGCAAATATCCAAGAAAATAGGACAAATATGACCAAGTTTAGTACATGAAATTAACTATTTATTCAATATTATAAACACTTACTTCTTACAAATACGAAGGCAAATACCTACAGGAAACTCTGATTACTGCACAATGAGTATAAAAATGTCACCGATAAATTCAGTTTACGTTGTTTCATAATTTATGCCGATTTATTGAATATTCAATAATTTTAGAACCATCTGATTCATTCATTAATTCATTGTTTTTCCGTTTTTTAAAAGCAGCCAATAAAGCAAATCCTTTAGACAGTTCACAAATGACCACTGAAACAGCGCCGGATAATATATTAGACCCAGAATTATCTGTATCGAAAGAAGATAGTAAATCAAAGTTATCCCAATCAGATGATTCTTTAACATCATCAGCCAATGAAACAGATACCGATGAACAAGATTTGGATGATTCCTCCGCATATAGTGAATATACAGTATGTTATTTCAGATACAGAAGTTATTACCTCACATTTTATTTTTATTACCCATTTAGTCATGAATTCACTTGCGAGAATACAGAATCACCATAAGGAAAATACTGTTATTTATTTATAATATTCCTTATGTCCTTTTGCTCACACACTATTAACTGTATAAACTTACCTGGTGTTGGGCGATAAGGTTCATGTATATGATCATTATTCAACAAAATATTTCTAGTAGTATTCCTTTTCCTTCGTGTTACAGGATCACGGGATTGTATGAAATTACATTTGACTTGTATACGAAATCCAGCAAATCTACGATCATATACATGAGTCTGACGTTTATTTGTGAAGAACAACTTTGTCTAAACAATACAAAATTATGGAATCTTCTGTCATAGATTGACCTTAATTATGTTGCCATCAAAAATGAGTCACATCAACTGACAATCTAATAGTTTAAAATTCCGATTCTGGCAAAGTCCTATCTACACGTTTTTAAGGAGTTTCAATTTAGTAGCAAACAATTGCATAGTATTCTACAAGTTGTAATGTTTCCTTAGCTTAGGTCAATTTTTAATGAAAAAGTTTAATTTATCATCAAAATCCATTAATTAAAAATTATTGAACCATCTTATTTAATAATACAAGCAATCACTTTATTCACTGAATGCCAGTCAGCATACAGATTACTGAAAAATAATATCATTCGCCTGGTTCCCATCTCATCATGGTTTTGTCTACGAAATCATCGATTATTGATTTGATCCTTACTGGTGGCTGGGACTCTGGTTGAGGTTCATGCGACTGTCGAAACCTCTAGTTGGAAACTTTTAGTGACACAGATTAGACTCGATCACAGTAGTGCACATGTATTCAATCCTTAAATCTTCATCATAAAACTATTTCATACCTTTCTTTCCAAGCTTTCCTCTCACAATCAGTAACATAAGTGTTATTACTACTTATTTGATGTTTGTCTTGTCGTGCTAGCGTGGAGTGACCACTTGGGTCATTTCACAAATGTATCAAACTTTACAATGTACATGAATAACCCACTAACATCATCTCACCGACGTTGTATCCAAACAGTATGGAAACCATAAGAAGTCGCTTAAAAATGTATTTATGATCAAATAAAACTAATCAAGATATCTACCAGTCCCATCTCTCAAGTGACTGGATTTTTACAATAAAATTACTCTGCTTATAAACACAATAAACAGGTTACAAATTTTGATAAGCCAATACATTTAATTTGTATTACTTTGTACCATAGAGTTCTTGAAGTAGACGGACTGTTAGGCCGTTGAACAGTATGAGGTATGAAACCTTCTTAGTCAGTCCAGCGAACCCTGGATTTTAGTGGTATCTAACCAAAATAAATCTGTGACGAACGCAAACAACCAAATTTTATATCCATCTCCAAAAGACCACATTATTTCAATTACAATAATCGGATTACTAGGTGATTACCTTCGAAGATATTCTCGAAGTTCTAGAGAGGAGCCACAACTGATGGGGTTCAGATATGTCAGGAATAAGACACTTATCCCCAATGACAATAGATGGTCGTCTCACCTTATCATAAGTCGATAAAAGCGGGAATTTCACCACCAGACTCTTGTTTAGTTGTGTAGACAGTTAAGCCTTCGCCGTGTGACCTGAAAGCCTTGGGTTTGATTACATGGTGAAATCTAGAGAAGCGTACTACCAACAATCTAATGCTTGGAAGAAACTGTCCTTTTGTGTTTCCCTAGCTTTCAAATATATCTAACAGAGATTACTCTGTGTTTACTGTTTCTTTCTTTTTTAATATTATTTTAATCTTTAAAGAAAACTATGATAGATTTGGTGTTTAACTGAACTACTTCTGTGTTATAGATACACTTTCATTAGTGAATTGTCACATTTCTCTCTTGTTTTATTTATTCTCATATTTTTCATCATTCATTATTTTACAAATAATTGACGAGTAAATTAATTTTGAGGTCACATTAAGACTCTGAAAGTATCTGCGTATATTCAAGTGTACAGTTATGCGCTTAAAAATTAATTGACCACTTTTCTACTCGACATGATTTATACGTGTTTTATGTACATAATTGACCTTATTCATAAAAGAAATTTATTCAGGCTAATAGTTTCAGTTCACTAGATTAATTTCATTGCAATTTATTATAAGGTGAACAATTTACTAAAACGTGAAATGCACTAATTAGCTATTACATTCTTCTGTTAGATTCATCAACAGTATCTACTTAAGATTACGTACAGTAGTATACTCTTTCTTTTCAATGTTTGCATTATTACTTTCCTAATATTTAAGAGGCTTTAAGAAACAATTGTAATGTCTTCTAAGTTTCCCCTAGAAGAATATTTTTATCAATTATCATTGTCGAGTCCGATTAGCTTGAATGTCATGTTATTAGTTTCAAACGAAAGAAAAAACAGTAAAGTTGGAATGTGGTTAATAGTGGAATCCATGGTGAACATCTTATTCACTTTGGGACCTGTCGGCTGTATGTATCAGTATTCCAGTGTAAGCGCTCACATTTGATCTTACAATCTAGACGGTTGACCTATTGTCGATTGTTCTACTGATTTAAGATTATTTCTAGCAGTAATTATTTAACCAATAGCTGATTATGCATTTCGCAGTTTCTAACAACTTTATAATAAACCTTCAATCATTCCAGTTAATAACAATAGTCTTTTCAATTGATAAACTCTTATCTTTTTAACGACTTAAACACGCCTACAAACTGAAACATGTTCAACAATTAAAATTGGGATATATTATTATTTAAATTTAATATAGTGTCTATATCATGATGGAGTAAGCTAATTATGTCGTCATTTAAAGTATCAGTGTATCTTGACTATTATTGCAAATTATTGTAAATCATTACTAGTACAGAGGATTTGTAGAAGGTCATTTAAAATATATCATACAGCTATTTCATCGTTGTATTACGCTTCTCAGCTACGAGCACTCAGAACGTCACACCAGACTGAAATAAAAATGTTGATTGTTTACAGTGCTACCTTCATCTAATCAAAAATTACAGTACACAAAACTTCATATAGGATAGAATTCGATGTATATTAAAATGTTGTTTAGTTAAAATTAACTTGTTATTCAATCTATCAAGAAAATGTTCTCATGTTTTATCCAATCTGATACATTATTCATTGATATTCTGCTACACGCTTCAATAATCTTATATTTCCTATATCTACTCATATATATATATACATGTATATATATAATTACTTACTTACTTACGCCTGCTACCACTCTCGGAGAAGCATAGGCCGCTTACCAGTAATCTCCATTCAACTCTGTCCTGGGCATTCCTTTCCAGTTATCTCCAATTACTCTTCATCCTTTTAATGTCTGCTTCCAGCTCTCGACGCAGTGTGTTCTTTGGCCTTCCACTTTTCCGTATTCCAACAGGGTTCCAAGTTAGTGCATGTCTCGTGATACAGTCTGATGATTTCGAGCAATGTATGTCCTATCCATTTCCAACATCGTTTCCTGATTTCCTCTTCAGCTGGAAGTTGGTTTGTTCTCTTCCATAGTGGGCTATTGCTGACGGTTTCCGGCCAACAGACATTCAATATTCTGCGTAGACAGTTGTTTATAAATACCTGTACATATATATAATTATTCTGTAAGAATTAGAACTAATTTAAGTTGTATTAACTCATAACTATTTTCATTTCATTATGAATATAATTGAATCACTAAAGAGAATAATAAAACTGCGAACAACAAGTTCGTCTTAGTAAAGTCAACTTATTTAACAGTTTCTTGATATTTTTTTTCATTCCAATTAAAGGATTATGCAGACGAGGAAAACGATCCGATGGCTTGTCAATATCTAAAGTTTGACTGTAATTTTGTTGTTGATTTACACGTAAGTAAAGAAGTGTTTACATGTATACACAGCATAGTATATCATGTAATAATATGATTAGTGTAATAGCGACAGTTTGTCCTTTTAAAAGTTTTACAACTGTAATTAAATTGAATACACATTAATCTATCACCAAGTGAACTATTTAAACATGTGTAGGAAGTAATTTGTAAGTATTTTTATCTTCCCACTTATTCATTATAGATTGAAGTTGACAACCCTATGCTGTGATAAGTACATTCTGAGCAGATTACCTTGATATGAGTTATATATACATACACGTTGCACAAGTATGGTTACCTTGACTCAATGGTCTAACGGAGGAAAGGCGTCGACGTAATGGGACAATGCGAACTAAGTTCGAGTTCCAGTATAGACATTAACACTGGGATACAGGTGAATCCAAGATGACGAGTCCTAAATAAAACTAAACCCGCATCCTAGATTCCACATACTAGCCACAATCCAACTTAATTTTTATGTGTGTTGTGTACAGTGTAGTTACTTATCAAAAATGTGGTTTAGAAGTAAATATCGAATATGAGGAAAAGTGCACAATATCCATTATATAAAACAGATTCCAGCAGTTTCGTAGAAATGTAATTAAAAATGTTACCTACTACAAAATAATCGTATATGTTTTAAAAAATTTACTTTTATTACCAAATTAAAGCTACTGAGGTATTTTATACTGCGGTATCAGGCGTATGGCTATACATTTCCATACGATCAACTACATGTAAAAGACAATCAGATTCTACAGATTGGCATGGCTATACTTGGTTGATTCGTTTGTAAATGGGATTACATGTAGATACTTCGGAATTTTGCCATCAAAAATTATTTTTATATGTGATACGTTAGTTAGCCACCAATAAATGATTTCGGAAAACAAAACATCAATTTCGAGTATTTTTTACATCGACAATATTAATTCAAAAAGTTTAGGTAAGAACATAAATGCCTTCTGTAAATGTTGGACATCATCAGTGCATCTAACATTCTAAAGGAAACCTTATTTATTTAGTACAATGAGGTTTCGCAGTGTGTACTTTAACATTTACTTTTTGTAAAACACTTATGGCATGAGATTGGCAACAAAAAGTCTCCTTACAAACAGTAAATGTATTCACTAAATTCGAAATTGAATTTTAAACATTTCAAGATATAATGTAAATCGCTTCTTTAGCAAACAAATAACCATTTATTCATAATAACACACTTTTACATAATACAACAAATGTACACTTAAGCTATTCGGATTATGCTAAAAACATATTATTCAAGATGAATTGTGGTATTTTGTGATATATATATATATATATATATATATATATATATATGTAAGAACTCCACCTGGAATCCCCATAGGGTTGCTGCCTGTCCCAAACCTGGATAAAGGAGGAGGGTTGAGCATGCGGTTAGCAATCCCATCCAGTAGAAAAAGCAACACCATATATATATATATATATATATATATATATATATATATATATGAGTAGGTGTGAAAAATGTGATCTTTATAATGTAAGCGAGCAATTTGAATGTGATCTTGAACAAGTTAAAAGTAACTGTTTGCAAATGCTGTTAAACATTCCTTACATAATCCAGTAAAGTAAGGTTTACTAATATACTATGTACCCTATATACCTACCGGTCTATATAGTTGAATGACGTTGCTATTGCTCTAATGACGTAGTATGATTTTAATTACGAGAAATCAAAAGCTCAATGTTCTGTTCATTAGAATATTATTAGTTTCACCACTATAAACAATCTGATAAATTATCAGTCATTGTAAAATTATCAGGTGAAAATTTGATAATGAAGTATTCAGTCTTATTGTATCTTAGTAACTGTTAGGGGTTTGTGTGACTTAGTTAAATTGGATAATTGAAAATACTTAGAAAATTAGGTTTATAATATTTTTTTCTAATCAGATGTGATGTGCTTAGTCAAAATTCAATCGCCTTTTTTCATTATTATAACGAAAACAAAAGTTTTGCTAATAACTTTGTGTGCACTGACTGATCATTAAATAATGATCAAACTTCATGTTTTCCTGGTCCCAATTACTTGATCAAATTGCAAAACGTACACTGGTCTAAGTGTCAAGACACCTCAATCACAATGTTTTGATTTACTGCGTTTGAAAAGAGTCGAATACATAATAGTAATTAACACTTAATAATCAATGGATGTGTAATATTACAATTCTCCAAAAGGCTTATTGCAGTCCTAGTAGCTCCTTGGCAATGTCTCTGACTGTTAAGCTGAAAGATGCAACTTAGAATCCTACAGGAAAGCATCAATTTATTTAACGTAGTTGACTGTTATGAAACCTAGACAAGATGTTTTCTTTTCTATACCTTCACTTACTTAACATCAACATCTTTAACTTTTGTGACACATAAAAACGGCTACTGACTGTATATTAGCATCGAACTTTAATTTCGTGTATCATTATTCTGATGAAGATTACGGCCTATCATGACAGGCAGAGACAGTATCTTTTACAGGAATTTTCAATAGAAAACCCAGACACTAAGGTAGT
The DNA here is from genome assembly GCA_025215515.1 of Schistosoma japonicum. Lineage (NCBI taxonomy): Eukaryota > Metazoa > Platyhelminthes > Trematoda > Strigeidida > Schistosomatidae > Schistosoma > Schistosoma japonicum. Next base: position 70,666,432 of record CM046061.1, on the reverse strand, counting down.
CTTCTTATGCTCGTACGTCTACCTCATAATTCCTAATTTCCAAGCCGGATCTTTGAACACAAGATAAGTTAGCCAACAACCAACCAGTGAAATCATAATGCATTTGTTCGTTTATATACATACAAGACGTGACAACATAGCGGGCCAATAAGAAGAATAACATTTATACAAAAGAAGGATAAGAATGACTAAGAACTGATGGAACAGCTACATAATTAGTTAGTCATGGTTGTAGAATGGGAAATAATACGACAATAGCCCATGCGTCTAGCGGGTGGTTAGGATAAGTGGAACATTATGGTAATAGGGATAAAATAATCGATTTACATGCACTCAGAACAAATGAAATAATCTGCTAAAAGACAGCTCCGAAAGTAAGTTATTTTTCTTGAATCCCTCATCTACTTTCTTGTTTGGTTACTAACAGATATTAACCATGAAACCTTCTATCAAATTCTATCTAGATACGTTACTGCATTGAACAATTTTCTTGAGGCTTTCATGTTAGCAGTGCAAATTTTATCCGTTTCTCTGAAATTTCGGACTTGTACGTGTTACAACATTTTGCTCTATTTGTTGCAGTTGACACTGCAAAGATGATAAATATGGTACACTGTAGTTATTTGTGATTGTTGCATAACTATTTCCTATATTGTCATGTCTTTCTGTTTTAACTACCTATGAATTTACAATAATTCTATCAATACAATCTACATATATTGGTGGCTTCATATTGTTAGTTCCTATTCTTATTTCGTTTCATTTTAGTGTTCTATTCCTGGAATGATTTTAGTAACAACAAATATGTTTGTATTTAAACCATTTGATGAGAAACAATATCCTTTAGAAAATCATTGTAAGCAAATTCCACTGAATCAACTTCGTACAATTGCGGTGTACAGAGATCCATCTGTTATGTATTTTACAAAACGTGGAGAGTAAGTTTACATGAGCAAAACAATACATTATTTATTGGTATAAAAAATTTACAGTGATTGAACTTTCCCTGAAAACCTTCAAATAGTACATTTAAGATTTGTACTGACTATCAAGGCACTTGGAATAGAATTACTTTATTTATATATAATTCAGTTGTTAAATTTCTTGATTCTTATTAACAATGACATGACACTACTGGCTTAGTTTGTCGGTAAAGGTAGTGATAGATTGTAAACAACTGCATTTCTGTATTCAGTATAATTATGTTTAGATTGCAGTTACACCTTAATGACGAATACAATCCATCTAAGAACTCGGGATCAGAGCTTCCTGTTAATTATCTTCAGTCACTGTTCTTGGATACTTACTACACTCTATGCTGCGCTACTTTAACGAGTTACCTGATTAGTACTAAGATTCAGAAATTAATAATACAAATTACTACCTATTGTTTTTTTAATATATCGTCTCGAGTAAGATCATACGGGTTTTATACATTTTTCACACAGAAATTATTTATATCTACGTGATTTCATGTACATTTGCAATAAAGCACTAAGTATGTGCAACATAATAAACGATTTCTCCCTAAACACCTTATTCATTAGTAGTAATAAACTTTGATAATTACTTTACAATCATGCCTTATCATTATTCATTGTTTTAGTTCCTTCTCATAAAAATGCTTTCTCGTATTGCTACTTACTGTATAATCTGAGACTGTTAGCTTTGTTACATCCTCTAGTTCATAAAACACAACATTAGTTTTATAGTTCTCATGAGCTACAAATTCTCTCTGTCTCGTAGATCAATATTCGATTGCACTTAACATGCGTATTGTACAATAAACATTAGAGATAATCAGCCTAGAATTTTTGGTATATGTGTCTTTATTATCTCTACTAAAAATAGCCAGCCTGTGTAAATATCTTTAACGTATTTTACATAAGTTGTTTATTCTCTTCTAACAGTTACTTTATCCAACTATTTAATCTTGTTATGTTTGTGATGTAATATATAGATTGTAACTTACAATGTACCATAGTCAGTATATGAGTTTTATCATTCCGTTTTTTTTCTTGCGTTTGATGAATGTAAATGTTTTATTGCTCAGGTCTTAATGAGATCTCAATGATTTGAATGAAAAACTATTAACGAATCGATGATATTAGAGAGAAGAAGCGAATGTATAATACATGTTTCTTTGGCTTTTCAGTTCCGTATAGCTTTTCAGTCTTATAGTATGTAATTATATTTGACTTCAATAATGTAATTAATGGTGCAGAGAATAATGCATAAGACAGATTTAAGTGATAAATGCTTCTTTACAGTCATAATCTGAAGCAAAACATGTCATTAATGTAGTTATTTTGGACATTCTAGTATATATACCTGTATGACTTTAGAGTTATCTCCACATCCAAACTGACATCTTGTTTTCAGTGTTGCAAAAGTTTTATTTATGAGCTAGGAATTTAGTGACGTTTACCCATTCGTGAAGAACCCATACATCGCGGACTTGACTTAGCTGTCTGTACTTTAAATAGATATAAAGTGAAAACCACTTTTATTAGCATTTCATTTGTTAGTTTCAATCAATTAATCAATGCCTGTTGCCCCATGTGGAACATAAGCCTCTGACTAGCATTCTTCAACCATCTCTATGCTCGATTTTCCTTCATTCTTCTCAAATCTGCCTCCAATTTTCAAAACAATGTGTTCTTTGGTTTTCCTATTCTAATTTGGCCTTCAGGATTCCATGTCGGTGCTTGTCTTTTGACATGATTTGATGATTTACTCATCATGTATCCAATTCACCTCCAGCTTCCTTTCATAATTTCTTCCTTAGCTGGATTTCCGTTGATAGTGTTCGGTCAACGGATCCGAAGTATCTTGCTCAGACAGTTGTTTATAAATACTTGTATATTTCGGATGCTGCTTTCCGTAGTTCTCCATACAACATAACTGTCTCTGCATTTGTATTGAAAATTTTGACTTTGATGTTGGTTGACAGTTGGTTTGAGTTGCAGATATTTTTCAGTTATAGAAATGTTGCAATCACCTTTCCAGTCTTCGCCTTTGCATCTGCATCAGACCCTCCTTGTTTTTCGATTATGCTGCCAACGTAGGTAAAAGTTTCTACATCTTCCAGAGATTCTCCGTCAAGTATGATTGGGTTAGTGTTTGTTGTTTTGTATCGAAGGATTTTGCTTTCCCTATGTGTATGTTGAGGCTTACTGCTGGATTCAAAGTCTGCTACCACACTGTCCGTATTCACTTGCATTTGCTGCTATATATGGGATAGAGGACCTTGGTCAGTGATCTGCAAAGTCCAAGTCATCCAGATGCATCAACATTGTCCACTGTATCCCGCGCTATACCTGAAATTTTTCAGTCTTCATGATCCAGTCAACCATCAGCAAAAGGAGAAAGAGCGAGTGTAAATTTGTGATTACTCTTGGGCTAAAACCAAACAGATGGTTAGCTTATAGCTAATGGTCCTTTGAGTAATGTCAGTTATTGACGAAAATTAGCTTTAGAGAGTATTTATATGTACCTTATAGGAGTGGGCAAACTGATAAATGTACACAGAGTTGACAAGACGATAAAGATCATTATAAATGAACAAAAGAAACTGTCTTCTTTTTGTGAAGGTTGATTCTATTTCATCTGTCAAAACGTTCTTACTTTCACTGAAAGTATATATTAAACAGGTTGAAAATTTTAGTCATCTCTAGGTTCTACGTTTATTATGAAATTCAATTCCGGAATTTTAAACAGCTGACTGCCCCCTAAGTTTGTTTAGCAGTCTTTTTCTCTGTGTTTATAACAAAACGGTTACAATGATTATATATATATATATATATATATATATATATATATATATTGTTAAAGCATACTGACGGTGTCTCCTATACAATTAAATTCTTTCACTAGACTAAATTCTTGCTTATAAATATTTACTACTTGCGTGTTTTACTGTTTATTCTAAGTAGTTAAAGTCTAGACAGTGAAGTGTCATTAAAACAGATAGAAAATCATTGTATCATTGAAATAGTAGAATGCAATTGTTTATTTATCATAAACATTTTATCACTTGACTAGTGTCATATTTATTAGAAAAAGTGTGTTACTGATGTTTTATTCGGAACAATCAACTGCCACTTCTAATTTCACCATAATAAAACACGAGTTTACTACTTTACATTAATGACTACTAAAAAGACATCATCATTCGTTACTTTGAAGAGCATAATTATCTAGTCGCTTTGATTAACTCTTGTTAACTTTTTGACTATTCAATAAATGTTAAAACAAAAGGTAGATAGTGAGTGAAAGATTTAAAAGATAAGTTTATATACATAAACATCATGATACTGTAAAAGAATGAAAATCTACTATTGAACTGTGTTGTGTAACTGAATGATATACATGTAAAATGTTTGCTGTATTTAAGTAGAATGTTTTTGGATCATCCAGTTAATTTGTCGTGGACTAAAACTGATAAGTTTCTGTTGTTATATGTGCATCCTGAGCAGATTGCCTCAATATAGCGATAGCTCACAAGTATTGTTTACTGTATTTCCAGAAAGTAAAAGAGGAACAACAGTCAGATGAAAATAAGCTATCAAAACCTTTTTACTATTCCATACACATGTTCCTCTTTAATAAATTAAGGTGATCAGAAGGAAATAATTGAACGGAATCAATTAAATTCATTTTATTTTTCCGAGTTATTATTACCCAGTTGCAACTTGCATTAATTTAAACCTGCAATATCATTTATCAGTGGGTTTTAAATGTGGTTTATTGAAAACTTGAAAATATGCTCTTGGAATCGAACATAGGCTCATCTTTCTGTTCTATCGATAAAATTGTCTTGGCAGATGCGCATATTTTTCTATACAAGATTGGAGGTAACAAATAAAAGGTGCTTCTTAACCGTTGATTGCAACAAAGAACACGCTTTATGAATAGTTTGGCTGAAAGATCCATTACTTTGAGTTCCTAGTCTTTTACTAATTATTCATGTCATATCATGTGTCTTCAAAAGCAATGAATGCTTTTCTAATAAGCGTCCCTAGTCCAGAATACACAACTCCACCAAATGTAGCAATCTCTGTTTAGAATTTTAAAAACCGTTTAATGTTACACAAACTGAACATAATACCATTTTGAAACTATACACGCAAAATTACTGAAAATACTAGAATGATTTCTCAGGATTTTGTTTAAAAAATTACTTGTTCATGTACATGCTTTATCGGTGATATACTTTCCAAGTAGATCATGTCTGAAATATTCTACTATGTTCAGAGAAAGCTTCATAGTAAATCCAAATCAATATTTTACATATATATATATATATTGAAACAATGAAACTCTCACACAATTTTAATGTTCAAAAGTTAAAAACTGCTCTAGCTTCAGATTTTTAACTAAATTGTTTAGCAAAAGTTTGTAGTCTTCACAGATATATATATATATATATCATAAAGTTCAACAGAAAATTGAACTCTTGGTTATACTAAGTTCTTTGATCCGGATTGTTTGATTGTCAAGCTTTATTTACCATTTTGGATGAATTAATTGGCTTCAACTTCTGATAGAAATGAGATATGAAAGAATAAACGTTAGCTAACCGACAAACGCCAAAATATATTTTAGATTATATCAATACATACGGACAATTATGAACAAAAATCGTACCGAGAAAAAGTGATTATTTTAGGCAAAGAAAACAAAGAAAATCAGAGATTTTTTAAAAGTTTGACACTCAGGTCAATGGGCAGTCAATATACATAATGAAGTGGGTGCTATTAACCAGTCAGCTAGAAAAATAATAACCAACTACACTATTAAGGATCAGATCAAGAGACAAGAGTATCAAAATAACTGTGTAAAAACTGATAAAATATGTGTTGACAACAACTAATCAGTTTTGAAATCAACAGAACAAGTTGCTACAAATAAAATCTGTTAGGAATTTTCTCTGATTAAGTCGTTCACAGTAATAACAAAAGTACTGCAATTAAACTATCCAGCTTACTATAGTCGAAATCATTCACTAGACCAACTAATCTTCTTTACTATCTCAAAATTAAATTCTTACTTTTAGAAAACAATACGTACTTATGAAAGAAAAGATCTTAGTTTTCACTAAGATTTCCTCTTTTTCCATGATCTTATCTAGATTCTGATAATTGTAAAACTTATTACTGTTTTTCTGAGTAAAATATAATCAGAAAATCCTAAAAATATCACATATCAAAAGGCCATTACTCCCATAAGTCATGATTCAAATGGACATGCAAAATAAACATAAATCAGTGACTTCATCTTTTTTCACTCACTCGACTGTTACAACACTCATAAAGATCTAAGGTATTTTGTAAACTTTTTAAAAGGCTTTAGCTATGACTTAATAATGATAGATTATATAAATATTTGTCATAATAAGGCAATTTTATTTTTTATTGGAAAGTTTTAAAATCAAAACAATCTGTATTATTGAGATGATTGACGTCGTAAGTGATTTCTCTATGGAAAGAAACAATTAGTCATTTTGTATCCTAGCAACTGTTAATTAATTCAACATCAGAGTAATAAATGTGGATTGCTTGTAGCATCGTTCAATTTTGCTTGACCTACAGCAACTTATTTTTTTATTTCAACAACCAGCTATATATATATTCATGAAATGAATTCATGTCCATGGACGATAGTATATGAAAATAAAAGCAAAAATTTCCTTACCACCCTCTAAATACATACCCTTTGGCAACTGGAAGGACACTATATTAATAAGTATCCATTTAGTTAGATACAGTAAATTAATTACATATTAGTGATTGCTCAGTCGTTGCCTGACTGATCTGTTTCAACTAAACTGTGACGTATCTTTAATTACTTCGGCAACATCTGAAATGTGATTGATTGTCTGGATTTTGATTTTAATAAACTTATTTCGCAAATATTACTATACAAATTTCAAGTGAGCACTAAAAGAGTAGAACCCATCACTGTTTACAAAGTGGTTTATTCTATAAATTCTATTTACTTGTATCCTGAGATTACAGAGTATCACAATCAGCCAAAGTTTATTATCAAGCCATATCATGGTGACATTTTAAACTTTTATTAACTAATGTATAGAAAAATGTTTTCCTTGGAATATCTTGTCGAATGTTGGAAATTGATGAAGATCTAGTGTTATCAGTGTATAAAAAAAAACACAAAATACCTAGAATGATTTATATCATATCAGTTTGTATCTGGGTTTGTTTAGCTAATGTAACACTTACAAGAATGTTTATTTATTTAATGCATGACTTATATATTACAAAAACAAATTATGGTAAATAATGTTAACATAAAGTTCTTAAAAACTGCTTAAATTAATCTATGTTTACATTCAGAATTGAATTTTGATCAGTCTTATGACATTTAATAATAAGATGACCACCTATGAACAACCCTCTCATACTGTCTATCTACTTCTTAAGGCTAATCAAAATTTAGTTTTGAACATAGACAATACCATAATTCAAATTGTTATTTACAAAAAAAACTATAGATGTTACACTTATTGATAATCTAACTGGTCATTTGAACTCAGTTGTTTAGTGGATAATGTATTAATCATTTAAGTTCAAGTTTCAATGCAGACGTCAAAAGTGGAATACAAGTACACCTAAGTAATGAGTAAAATGCAAGTAAATCAACTGTCTCAGAATTCACCGCCAACCACAATCCATCTAACTAAGCAGTGACGTCAAAGGTATTTAACACAATTTATACAAAAGTTAAACTGACCAAATTATTAATAGCAACACCACTATTTTAAAGTAATAAAAGCGTATTTCTAAAATTTCAATTTTAATTTGGTACCACATATCGGTCATAGATAACCATGGAAAACCAGCAAGCACTAGGCAATTACTTCGTTCTAGAATGGGATAGTAATATACATTTAAGTCACCACTAGAGAATCAAACACATGACCTTAAGGTTCACTCCTTAAGCTGTACTCGGTTTGTGACAGTCACTCACCGGTGAAAATGGATGAGGCAGTTTGTACTCGTTACAAAATGAGTTTAAAAAACATCAACTACTAGATGGGGCTCAGTAGTCTAACAGTTAAGTTATTTTCGGAAAATCCTGAAGGTCTTAGGCTCGATTCCCTAGTGGAGTCATGAATGAACACCACCTAGGAGTCATATGCTTAGCCAAAATCGCTTTCCAACACATCCTGGTTTTTTAACGGATGTCTAACTTAGACCTCTTGGTAAATACAATAATCTTCATCACACCTAATTACTAAAAGCATCAGTTAATCAAACTGAATATTGTATTTCTCATTCGTTATATTATTGGTTTGATAAAACTATATGTTTTTCGTGTTGCTCATCTATTCTTTTTCAATGTAAAATATACTTTGAAAGGTAGTTTTATTATTATTATTTTTTGAATTATTATAACAAACCTATCAAGGTATTCGTTTAAATGTCATAATTAAACTGAAATTGACATCATTTACGTTACTGTCAGTTTGAGAAATTAAATTCTCTGGTGTACTAGGGTTTTTATGGCCCAATTTTTCAAAATATTGATTTGTTTAGTTACTCTCTCTTCTAGTCATTCCGTTGTCATTCGTTTCTCTATCGTAATCTGCTTTTACTTTTTGAAATAGTCAGGTAGTATTCGATTGTTTTGTCGATAAACAAATTTTGTAAAAAAAAAGCAATGCAATCGAAAATTCCAGAGTGACAGAAACGTTTTTACGTCTTTTAGTAATAAACATTGACAACTCTTCGAGGATATCTAACTCTGTTATAATCCCAATGACCCTTGAATTTGAATAAGAGAAATTGTGATGGAACGATGTTTAGCAAGAAAACATACATAGGTGGTAGATACATCTTTATTCCCCATCCCAATAGGATGTTTACTCATGATGATTGTTTTTAGTGACTACACTCATTCATGTTAAACTAGATGAATATCAAATATTAAGCTAATATATTTAAATATTATACTAAATGTTTATTTTACAAATGCTACATCGATTTCGAGTTTTAACAGACTTGAATCATTTATTGTCAAATGGCAAGAACTTTCCATTTTGATTGCTACCGATTTTCAAATTGAAATAGCTATTAAGTACTCACAAGTTAGTAACGTAAAATGCTTACAATCTCTATTCACCTTCATAAACTGATAAATTAAAATTTTTATCTAACTTTTAAATTTAATACTGAATCATTTGAAATGGGGAATTAGATAAAAGAGTAAGGGCTCCCTACATCATGTAGTCGTTGAGTAGTTGTATGTAAATGATTACAAATGTTCTGATATTGTTAACCATTGGATAAGCTGATATTGAGAAGATTCAATTGCAAAAAACAATCTTTGTTATTGACTAACGTATAGATAGGAAGTAGAAAGTAAGTTTGCAAAACGATCGCACTTTTCTGTTATATTATGAAAATTCTTCATTGAAATATTACTCTATATTATTGAGTTGCAAAGTCAACGACTAGCTATGGTACAATTTTATCACCAGTTATTCTGTTCATCAAAATAACACTAGGATTTTGTTATCAGGTTATTTAAATGAACAAGCCCCCCTTTTATTTTAATTATCTTGTTAGGTTAGTTAAGTTACGACCTTCAGTGATGAATCTTCTAGAACCGTACAATAAGTAGGAACCAGCTGATCCAAACTCTCAATGAAATATAATAATGATTAAACTATTCTGAAATAGTTTTTAAGCGTTTACTGTCAATCGATTGGAATCGGTTTATCATCGATTAAAATGATATGGATTAGATGTAAAATTTGAACATCACCAAGGAACAGTTAGGTATTATATTTTGGTTGTAAGTGAATTTGTAAAGATTGATGACTTTAATTGGTTCATGATATAGAATTAAGACATTATATTTGTCAATATACAATTATCTCAGTCTCATGAATTCTTTCACGACCCAAATATTACAATAATATTTCAGACAGTAAGGCTGAGTGATTTTAGTTTTGATCCCACATGGAGTAACAGTTTTCCAAATACTGTAAGTACACCTTTCCAACAAGTACCTAACTATCACGAAATTTAAATTTCTGACGACTAACTTCAACGGCTTGACATCAGAAACAGTTCAGGTGATGTCACTTTACTAAGACAAATTATAGTTTCATCGATAGAATTTCATAATCATTACAAATGAATAGACAAGCATGACGCTGGTTACTACTTAGCGGTAAACTAATGTTTAAGTTAATGTTAAATAGTGAAAACTATTCATTTCATAAGTCAAAATCAATTCGAAATAGTTTTAGAATACATTTGATCAAACAGTTAATCGTTTTGTACATTTTATTTATAGCTTGTCGGACAAAAACAAATGTCATTCAATGAATCTAACTTGTTTTCCCCATATAAAATTATTATTTTTTACAAATATTTAAGCGATAACAATCTGTTTACGTAATTTTTCTCTTTGTGAACAAATATTTGTGGTAAAAGCATCTAGGAGCAGAGAACACTTAACAAGATCCCTAACATAGTATTACCATGAACTCCGAAGATAAGATAAAGCCCAGTTCATTGATGAGCAAGATAGCCTTAATTTTCGTGAACAAACGACGACACGTGATATTACTTTATTCCATGAAGTTGATTACAATATAACTAGCTTATGTTTCAATAATTGTTTAGTCTTCAGCTGCTAATAACCCAAACTTGTTTAAATTTCACCATAAAGCATGTTGCTGATAAGCACTGAAGTAATATTAAAGTAGATGAATTCGTGGTCAGTTTTGTATATTTTGTTACAAAAAATAAAATTATCTGAAGCTACTGATAAATATCCTCTACTTTTTCTTTCACAATTTCGAATACTGTTCAACCTACTCTGGTATATTCAAATTAAAAATATCAATAGACTTGTCAATAAGTATGTGTATCTAAGCTGACTACTTAAAACCCTAGGTGGTAAATAATCTGAAAATTACTGATATCAACTAGAAAACGATTGAATATGAAGATCATCTCATATTATGAACTAACCTAACTAGATATTTTATCAGCTGTAAATTTGTATACATCTTGTGAAATATATTTTTTTGGCTTCAGTGATGAAATATCTCTGTATGTAATTAACAATACTTCATTAATATACAAACAGACAAAATTAGATATTGTCTTGAGATGATTTTCTGAATAATTCCATTAAAACTTGTCAGCATTCTCTGAAAACTATCTTCACAATTGACTGGATTTCACGAATAATCAAAAGTTTTCCAAGTTTCAGTGTTCGATACTGCTAATATTCAAAACGTGATCTTTTTCATGATTAGTGTTCTGAAATAGTTCCAAAATGTAAACAAATTTTGATCGTTAATTAAGAATGTAACTGAATTTATAAAATTAGTACACTTTATCTTATTCCAGAAGAGAATTTACTTAACTTATGTATCATATTTACCGTTTATCATATGTTTTCTTTTTATTTAAATAATTATTAAGTGTTGCCTAAGTTTTCTATCTAGTTGCATTTAGCTTTAGAAACGTCTTCAATTAAACAATGTAGTTTAGTGAACGTAACAACTCCAGAAGCGTCTATAAACAGTTTTCGCTATTTCAAAATTCAATGCACTTTGGATTATGTAATAAAGTTGCTTAGTTTACTATTTATTTAATCTTTTAGTTCATTCTATTCATTGAAATATTTCATTTCGATATTTTCTTTTTTTATTGTAGACAACCTTCTACAAGTTCAACTAATGTGAATATTGATAATGATGCTAATGATTCATTAAATTCAACATTACAAATGCCGTCTGTAATAGTTACAAAACATGATGATACTTCAACTAAAGAAGGTACTTCTCAACTAAATTTAAATGAGAAAAATAGTTATGAAATTGAACAAAAGAATGTCGAAGATACAGTTACCCCTGATACACAGCAAAGTCCACTTGTATCGAATGTAAAGAAATGCGATTTAGGTCAGTTTTTATTATTAATTATTTTTAGATGGGAATTACTGAGATTGTTTGATGTTGTACATTACATAACAAAATGTTTGTAGCTAGAAAACCATCATAAGCTAGAAACCACTGAAATAACACTAGTCATATATTCATTGGTGATTAGTTTCTAAAAGCGATTCCTCGAGGTCTGGTTAAATAATAGAAACAGTTACCTACTGATAGTAACAGATAACAGTTGCCTGACATTTCAGACTAACTGAAGTTAGAAATGTAAACCAAGGGATGCCAGTATTAATAATCTGAAGGTATTTAGTGCTGTCATTGTTGTGTCGCTGAAGAATCACTACATCAAAGGAACTATCTTTCGCAATCTAGTTTTCAATTGGTCTGCAATAATTTTGTCATCTAAACTGTAATACTACTTATTTTTGAAAGTTTTAATATTTAGCCAACTTTAAAGAGCAACATAACGTTTATATGGATTAGCATTTAACTTGCGAATAAAAACATAGTAAATAATACACAAATATAAACGATTAACAAAACTTTCTCTTTCCCATTCTTGATTGATATAAAGGTTATTAAATGCGCCTATTTCGACATTGTTGGTTTATTCTGTATCTTCTTCATGTAATTAAAACTTTGTGACGAAGTTGCTAAATAGAATAATGATGTATTAAAATAGTCTTGAACATTCCATTATTCAAGAAGAACTAGTTCCTGATATGGATAACGAATTGCAAAACATAAATTTTGATATAGTTAGAACACTTTCTAATTCCAATAAATCTATGTATTAGGTTTATCAATAAGTTTTATTTTCATTTACTACTCTACTACTTTTTATTTATTTATAAAACTGCGTATCAAAATGAACTCCATACAAATCAACTGTAATATGCATTTGAAGTTGCAAATATCTGAATCCCATTGTTGTTAAGGCTGTTATTTTAGTTTTACCTACAGTCTAAAGATATCTATATATATATATATATATATAACATGAAGGTAACCTATCATCTATTAATCTATGCCTAAATGGATTTTAAACAGTTGTGACTTACTTTAAAGATACCATAATTTCAACGAAATGTTTTCTCAAAAATCTTAGGTTCATATTTTCCTAATTATTATGTAGTAGGTTACTTAAAAATAATCGAGACAATTTGTTAGCATGGTAGTTGTCGAAAATTGCACTACTAAATATTTCTTACTATTTTCACCAAATACTGCCGTGATTGTTCCTTTAGCAACTATTCAACTGATCGATTTAGAACACATAATTATTGAAATTAAACAAGCGGTAAACCTATCAAACATTATATTTCATTCGTAATTTCATTAATTATGACTAAAGTTGCTTAGTTGCTTACTATGGATGATATGCCCAGCAGTTCCAGTCATTTTCTGCTTGTTTTTATATGAGTGTTCTTTTTCATGACTATTTCATTTCATATTGTTTAAGTTAACCTGAAACTCTCTACTGAGAACATATCAAACGTAGCGCAGACCAATATATCAGGTGAAAAAATATAAAGCTCCTTCACTAACTTACAATTTATTCAAATAAATGTTTGTTTAATGAATGTCCAAGAAAAAAAGTTTAAATTGACAAATTCATATTGAATTTTCTTTAAATATCTTTCTCTTCTTCAATTTTATTAAAATTAAGTGAAGCATGCAATGAATTTCATGCTTAAATGGTTTGATTTTTATAACTCATCAATAATTTTGAAGCTCTACAATAGATTATTGTCTACAACTAGAACCCTAAACACATGTTTCATCTTTCTTTATTGACTCATGTTAAATATGTAATGTAATCACTTGAAATGGTTCAAACTGATTCTTAAGCATTAAACATTTGTCTACTTGACTACTGGAATAAGTCTAGTGACCTTCGTTCTTTGTTTAGGAATTAACTTTTATCAACTATATTTAACTTTATGAATCCCATATTTCAAAATTATTTTATAAGTGAGTATATAATAGTACAGTCTTTACTACTGAAAATATCAGTAATAGCATTGCCCAACAATACAAATACAGTAAACAACAATAATCGCTTATATACCAGTAAGTCTAATGAATATGCCATTGAATATACTACTTCAGCTAACCAAAACACTTGGTCAAAGAGTTAGTGAAGTTAAATTTTGTAGTAGCTACATAAGCAGTGAAGGTGTTGTAGCATGCTGACTAACGCTATTTAAGAAGTAACGTTATCCATCAGTGACATGCTACATTCAGAAATTTAATAAAAATTTATAATTTCAGTTAAGTTCCATTTGACAGCTTCTGACAGACCACTCCTATGATCTGTTATCTAAATTAGAGACTAGATTTAAAGTTTTACGTAAATAATACAGATTTTTACTGGGTGTATCGAAGGAAATATTTGAAACTTAATAACTATCTTTTACTAGGTTTTGAATTCTTATAGATCCATCTTAGTGCATAAATCTGTCCTGTAATCCTATTCAGAAAACATACAGTACTAGATATAACTCATTAACAAAGTTCTTACTAACTGCTAGAACCTAGTTAGGTGGTTAATAAAAGCGATTTTTCGGTGCTTGGTATCTTGTAGTACTTGTTGGCATCAAATACATGTATCGATAAATACAAAACGAATAACTTGTCAAAGAATAAGGATGTTACTGACTAACACGATAATTAACACGATATAACATTTAACAAATTAGTCAACTCCAATCCATACATGCTGCGAAATGCAAAATATCAGCATAGCGTCAATCATTATCTTTGAGTTAATTAGACCGAAATTCAAGAGAATCATGCAATAGCAAAAGCCTGAATGAAGAGTCAGAACGTTATTCTAAGTATTATTGTAATCTCAATTGCAGTAAAACACGACTCTTAAGATAAAGAGCAATTAAGTAACATGTTATGCAAGACAAAATAATTACTGGCAAATAGAATATTTGCTTAAGGGATTTCCTCTTACGTACACAGAGGATGCCGCATCAATTTTTATTTATTCTACTTTGTCTCCTATTTTACAATAAACTTAAAATTATTATTAAAATTCTATTGTGTTTAATAATTTTCACCACTACTACTTTTTCTCTTTGTTCAGTTGATAATCCATATTATTTATGCATATTGGCATCAACTAATTCACTAGAAAATAAGAAATATAAAAGACACCCACACTGGTTTACAATTCAGTCAGAAGAATACTGGTTTTTAATACCGAATGACAAGTAAGTATTCTGTATTATATCATGGCATCAGATGTACACTATTTGAAAATGAATATTTAAAATCCTCTATTGTTTCACAACACAAATAAATATTTGACATTCATTGATAACCAAGAGATATTAAACTACTGCTTCAGTGTAGTCTGTGATTCATCAGCAATGCACACTCACGATCCAACCGAGGTCAAACAGAAAATAAATTGTCTTAATGAAGAACGCATAAATGTCATCCCACTCAGTTAGAATCCAGCGGTTTATATTTCTAACATCAATTAATCTATGATAGTAAACGATGTGACTTAATGGTTTTATAAAATATAAACGTTCAGCAAATATCTCAGTTTAGCCTCTCATTGATTACTTTATCCCCTGTTTAAACAATGTTAACCAATGGAATCCAGGTCTCATGTTTCATCCTCTATAGATCCCTTAATCTGAATATACCTGCATTTTATCAAAAGCAGGTAAAACTAGTTTAAATCTCTAAACAGAGTATATCCAACTTCATTTAATCAAATATTTAGTAGGTAATTGATAACAAAAAGTATATATGAGACAAAAAACTACTCTGGATCAAGTTAAATATTAGCACGTAAAATTATATGGTTTATTAAATCATCCACATAATTCTCTTCCATTTAGGTAGTAAATTATAATGTTGATCTTTTTATGTTTTATCTAGTTAATAGTCATTTTAATCCTAAAAAATATTTTTCTGTCTAAATATGTAATCTGTATGTTGCATGTTTCAATGTAATGCAATAAAACTATGTGTTAGCTGCTTTTATAACTTTGTTACTTACTTCAGACATTGTCCAATAATTAGCAAATTTACATAATAATCGAGTTCTTATTTTGTTACACTTACATTAGGCCTGTCTATAGCATCTATATTGCTTATTACTGTTTTCCTTAACTTGTTTTTAAAACAGAGCAAAAACATTGTTTGACTTCCTTCTGACGTGTCGATTTCATGGATCTGAAGATAATATCGAACCTTCTACGGATATGGAAGTCAGTCAACTGTCGGTTAAAAGTACCGGAACCAAAGATATGAATGTAACCAACACAGTGTCTAGTAAATTTCATTCGAAATCCTTAGGCAATTTAAGTTTCTTTAAGTCGCCTATTACTAGTCCGGTATCAAATGAACCTTTATATATGGAGGATGGTGGCAGTGATACAGTTAGCAAGTCTGAAAAACCATCACTTCGTCATCATATTCATAAGCACACTCATCGACGTCATGATCAATATCACTTTGTGGTTGTCCCGAATACGTTTGACTGGATTCTACCACGTATCGGTAGTCCAGATAATCATTCCCAAGCATTATTAATTTTAAAAAACTATCAATTAGAACGCGCCCAAAGTTCAAAAGAAGGTATATCACATTATCAAGACGAGCACAGTCAGTTGAGTGAATTAAAAGAATCACAAAGTATGCAGCAGTCGACTGATAGTCCGTCCATCAAACATACTACAGATAGTTTAAAATCAGTAGATAAATATAATAGCATTCCGTCCATGGAAGAAGAAAAAGCTGCATTGCAACTATTGAAACGGGAAACTGTTGACTGGGAGGTAAGATCATTTTGGTTTATAAAAGTCATGTAGACTATTTGTATTTCATAGTATGACCGATTGCTTAGACTATGTTCTTCTCTCTCTCTCTCTCTCCCACTCTGTAAACAGTATAATTTCCTAATAAATATTTTGTATATTACATATTAATTAAAGCATATTTATTGCAATTATGAAGTCAGATTCAGCAAAGATGTGTTTTGGATCCATATTCTCATAACTTATTAATATTTACAATTACCTGACATTCGTTAGTAATTACTTACCAGTGTTCACCAGTTATCAAACTTATAAACTTTAGATGTAACAATGAGTAGTGGCAGTACATTTGAATTACTTAAGTTGAAATTTAATTGTCTACATTTTTAAATGCAAGATAATATGGTATCATAAGTTACGGATGAAAAATAGAATGCTTCTTGATGACACCATTCAATGATTTAAAGATACTTAAATCTACATAATAAATATGGTAATTTTTTATAATCATTCAAAGCACAATTAAGTAAATCATTCAACATTTCCATCATAGTTATAACACTTCATTCAACCTTTCATCTTGAAAAAACTTATTTCCATTTCAGTACATTTCATTTATCCATAATCTTTTCCTTTTTCAACTACAAATTGTTTTGTTTAGTGGTTAACATCTCCGTTTCGTACTCTATTGAACAATATCAACAAATTAGTAAGATGTAACATTAAAATAAAGCGATTAGTTCAGTGTTGATGATTCTTGTTTACTTATTATTTAAATGGTTACTAATGATAAACTCAATGAATTCACATTAGTCACTTTGTGTAAAGAATAATTTTACACAAGAAACAAAACTTTGGAATTTATATTTTTGTTTACTTGTTTCGCACCTATAACACATTTGATTTCACTATTTAGTTTGCCCTTTTTTTAAAAAAGAAAGTTACAATGACAGTAATATTAAGATTCTGCATAGAGAATGTATACTTTGGATTAGATTGTATTGTGTTTCCAGGTTTGTAAGTTATAATTAACGAAGATTTCATCGTTGTATTTGATAGCATTATCAAAGTTTACTCTAGTTAAGAGAGTCCCGTTTAATTACTTTACAAGTTCTATATCAATTATCATAATGGCTTTGTCGACAAATGATTATTATCAGTCTTATTTGTCTTTGTATTTCTGTTAGCCATCTAATTCAGGTAAACATTGGCTGCGTAATTAAATATATATAAATTAGTAAACGGAATCTATGTTAATATGCCTGTTGATTAAATTCTCTAACATTATTTACATTTTAATGCCTTCCACAGTTTGACCTTCGTTGATGATTATTACTTGTTGATTGGAAAGACTGTCTGACTTAGTACACTTTTGTGATCGTAATAAATGTTTGAAATAGAAATCCGATAAGTCGTGGATACCAGGTACATTCACTCAGGCTTATACTTCTCCTCTATAGTATAAACTGAGTTATAAAGAATATACGACTAATATTTGTATGATAATTCCACTACGGGAACTATATTCATTGTAGTTGTGTTCAACCTTCAATTATATATCCTCCATATTCCTGCATCGGTGTGTTGTGTACACTTCATACATGATTATTATTGTTGTTTGGACAACTCTGTAGAAAATATCTTTTTAACTTTGTAATATACTGAAATAACTTATGAATTTATTTCTATAAATAAAATAAGCGAACGCAAGAAAATGGATAGTCATTCCTTACTTACATATTTACTGTTAACAATTAATAAAGTCCAGAATTTCTACAATTGTGAAACCAATACAGTATTACATAACAGTACACAATCCCTAGCTTAATCGATGTTATCTCTTTTAATCATGTCCATAGTGATCTCTACGATTATATAATATATAGAACTTGTTTATTGATTATTCAGCTCAATACTATTTTCTATTCTACTGTAGTAAATTATCTTTTATGCCCCCTCCTCGAACAAAATTATTTAGTCATCTTGATAAACTTAACGAAGTTTTCGAATGCTGCTTAACCTATTATGCATAAAACATCGTTTGCATTTGCTACTAATCACTCTAATGCCCTAAAATCTTTGAACACCTTTTCATATACTTTAATTTTAAGCACATAATTCTGAAAATCTGTAACATTGATTAACAGGTGATCCTATTTCTTCAGAAGTGTACAATACCTTTAGTTCATTGAATAAAAGTCAGCTGGTTTTTGTGATACCAGTTCTAATACTTTAGTGTTAATCGTAAAACTTTCTGATCGCTCATTTTATGCTCATATTTCTTTTACTATTAGTTTGTTACATTATTTATTTTTACAAAAACAGTTGGTTAGTTCAAAAGAGTTAGAATTAAAAGAATTAGAAGAAGAAAAAAGGAAACAATTTATGTTCGATTGTATAAAATTAGCTGAACCAGAATTATTGCCAATACCTACGGCAACGTCAAACAGCGAAATCTTTGATGTACATAAAGTTCGTGATGTAAGTTATTATGTATGTAATCATTACTGTATGTCAAGTACACATTTATATATACAGATTTAAGACTTTTATGTAGTGTTTAAACTGATAACATTACCTACTATTCTTCGAACCGGTGATTAAATGGTTTCATAAATTTTGTGTATGATATTTCGTTAACACTTAGTATGAAAATGAAACTGATTTTTAAGTTGTTATGATCTCTTTCAATTTATGAAGCGACTGCAACAACTTGCAATAGGTATGTTGAATGTAGCATTTAATCAAGACGATATCTTTCAAACAGAATTTATTTACACATTGTAATTGTATATTCAAAATAACCTTGTTCGATTTGGCAGAAGCATTCAGTTTTTCCTGAATAAAACATTTAAACATCGTACCCTATTACAAACATTTAATTTAAGAAGAAACAAAGATAACTCGACGATAAATGTTACTGTAATTGTGCAATCATAGTTTGATGGCTTTAATTGATACATTGTAAGTGATTGAATAGATCATGTATTAACAAAAATCATCTAAGGGTTAAAACAATGTAAATTGAAGTTAACTTCCCTGTATATTTTCACTTAAATGAATCATACTTAAAATCATGTGGTAAGCTGTTGCGATGATAAATCTCTTGCTTTATAGGAGTCATTTGTTAGAATATCTGAAACGAA
The DNA here is from genome assembly GCA_025215515.1 of Schistosoma japonicum. Lineage (NCBI taxonomy): Eukaryota > Metazoa > Platyhelminthes > Trematoda > Strigeidida > Schistosomatidae > Schistosoma > Schistosoma japonicum. The sequence goes on along the minus strand of CM046061.1, from coordinate 70,646,558 downwards.
TGGTCTTAGACTACAGCCAGCAAAATAAGATACAGATACAATAATTCTCAAATATCTTCCTGGATGATTTAACTAAGGTTTCGTTTATAATCTTTCACTAATTTCTCCAACTGACATACCCTTTAAAAATAAAATAGAATTATAAAGATAAAATATAAGTAGGTATTTCGTCCTCACTAAGATTATTACGTAAGAAGCAAAACACAATACTTGAAGAGTACAAATGATGGTTGTCTACTGATTATCTATAATATAGTCGAATTGCTAAACACCTAAAGTTTGTTTTATACAACTTCATTAGTTTGTAAACCTAAATTCTGCAAATGATAAATAAAATGCCAGATGTTTTTTAAATAGTTTCGTTTTAGCAGAAACTTTGATCAAAAGATGTTGCTACTAGTGACCAGTGGTAAATATGATAAATAAATTAGTTGTTTTGAAAACTAAATTATCTATTATCTCTATTCAAAATATGAGCATATTATTTAATAAGTTGAATTAAGATGGTTTTGTGGAGATAGATAGTAAGTTTAGTTGTTTGTGTTCGTCACAAATTGATGTTGGCTGTATACTACTGACAATCAGTGAGAACTAAACAGGTCCTTTGTCCTAGTATTGAACTTCTCAGCAATGTACACCCTCGTCTCACAGCGAACGCTTAGCCCTCTACACCATTAACCCGCTTGTCTAGTGCTACCTGGTTTTTAGTGGTACTCAGCTAATATCAATGTGATGAACAGAAACAAGTAAACATATATTATTATTAGTACTGTATGCTTATTAGGTAATCAGTTTGATAGCTTTGTGCATAAACATTTATTTTCAGCATGATTGTAGGTCACTACTGAAAATAAATTTTATTTTTTTTGTTACATTAGCTTTTACAAAATTTAAATCCTGATGCTGAAGGTTTAGACTGGATATTAACATACAGTACCTCAATTCATGGATTCAGCCTAAGATCACTATATCGCCAGTGTTCTAATTGTTCAACAGAACCATCAAAGGATAATTTACATAATCTTATGCATGCACGAATGAAGCATACTCATACATCAAATCCACCTCATGCTTCAAATCAACCATGTATACTAATCATACGGACATCAATCAATGAGGTTAGCTTGCTTTTTATAAATATTATTAAAACTACTGTTTGCTTTTTTATGCCATTACTTTTATTGCTTACTAAAGAATTTCGCAAAATTTTCCAGAAATATTTTTCTTTGAAACAATATAAGCAATCTCCTTTCAACATTGAGAAAGAGATTGAGCTAATTTTGCAGAGAAACGCTTAATCACAATGTTAATTGCTTAAGCTGTACTATCGTATTTATAGCTAATTAGTTCAATACTTATCATGTTGCCTTCCTAGAATCTACTGTAAGATCATCTGTTAGACCAGATACTCTAGCCTAAGATGAATACAGATCAGGAATCAATCCAAGGCAAAAGCTTGCGCAAGTTATCATAACAATCCTGATATGTGCTTTCGAAATCTACACGTTCATGCACTCTATTTTTCACGGTCTTAAAACAAAGTATCCGCTTCAGATATTATAAGTCATTACACTACATTTTCTTAGTACTTTTCAAGTAGACAAAATAACTTTAACCATAATCTATATTTGACATATTGTTTCTCATTATCTTGAGGATTATCATATAACCTTTGCTGATATATCAATATGCTTTCTGAACTTCGTGATTATCGGCTAATTGATAAGTTCTTTCTTTGTCACTTTTATTTGTTTATTTCGTGTGTGGTTTGATTTAAAAATATTGTTTGTACTAAAATGATAATATTCTGATAGCACATACAAATATGAAAAATCCCAAATGATCAGTTTTTCTCTTATTTTAGTTATCTATTGATTTCATATTACCATCCATATCATAAAAAAAGACAGTTAGTCGACATGGACTACTTAATCAAGTCGGTTTGTTTATCTAGTGATAAACTGATTTTTTGTAAATAAACTTTTTCACTCCCGATTACTTTATAAATAATGTATTATTTGGTTAACATGATATAAGTTCAGACTAAGGAACATTAGAGCATCTTTGAGCATAATTTGATCAAGAATAGATGTTCAATTTAATGTTATCAAACTCGACCGTTTAATGAGTAATTTTAGTCCTGAAAGATTTATGAAGTTAGTGTTAAGGTCAGGATAGGATTAAGGATTGTTGTTTGGTTAAAATTTATGCATCAAAGTTTATTTTAGGATTACTTTATGTTTTAACCTTATTCGGGGTTAAGGTTTAGATATTAGAGTTGCGGTTAGATTAAAGTTTGTTTAGATTTGGGAAAGAGAGGTTAGATTTAGGTTAGAGGTGGAATTATTTAACTTTACAACGTTGATGCGCATTTTATTGCAGATATTATATGTTCTATTTCACAATTGTTATTTGCATTTTAATGCATTTTATCTAAACTGTTAATACACTTATTGTATTAGGATTTCATTTGTTTGCTTATAAAACTCAACTATTTTTCTTCAACTTCTTCTGATTGGCTTATTTTTTTAAAGGTCATTGTTTTTTCCATTCGTTTGCCGGAGCTATAGGTCATGTTTGCTTACTCTTTTTATTCTAATCTTATATTCACTAATTATGTATTAGTGAAGTTTAAATCAATTACATTAGTAAAAAAAAAACTTTTATTTACTGAATTATCATAATTAAATTAGTCAATATATTCATTGAATAGATCGTCTTGAAAGATCATTAGAAATTGACAAAATCTCATGAAATGACAAAAGAAAAGAAAATGATGACTACAAATGACAAGTTAATCGACAGTATAAATAGATCTAAAACTGTATCTCACTACTACACTGAATATTTTATTTACACAGATTAATAGTCGTATTTGAAATAAATTCACTTGAAAGCCACTTCACCGTAACCAAATACTTATCTTGGATAATTAAAATATCTTGAGATTAATGAATAAAGAATCGCGATATTACTCGATAAAGGAAAACTCAATCATGCGACTTGAACTAGTTCTAATCGCCCATTAGATACTTTTATTGATTTACATCCCTTAATGAACTGAAATCAAAAACATGACCAGATACTAGGTAAAGAGATTTTTTCGTCTAATAAAATAACGCGCTTATATACAAAGTATTAAATATAAAATAACATGATTGAATACCATAAATGATTGGACGATCTGGTTACTATAAGTAACTCAATCACTAATCGATAATGGCCTGACATCATTTCACGATTAAACTATTATAACCAACAAAGAGAAGAAATTTAGTGAAGTTTCACGCTAGTATTTATTCATACTTCCTAATAGGGAAATATTTGATAACACTTAGCTATCAAGCTAATCAACTCTTACCTAACTAAATAAACACGAATATACTTTCTTATTTGTTTTCTCAATAATCATATTATCAATACTGTAGTCACGTGAATTAGGGAAGAGGAAGTTGAAACTGTTCAAAACAATCAGTTATTCCTGACAGATTTCTTTCATTAAATTCTGTTTCTTAAATCAATTTTGATTAGTGTTATAACAACTACTTTGTAGAATAAAATAACTTCATCATTTAATATAATGAGATTATCGTCACTTGAATACAATCTAAATATATGAATAAATTATTATAATTTGCAAAGCAGATGTATACTACTTATAAATTTGCAAGCTGCTCAGTTCACACTTCGTAAACAAATATTGGCATACGAAGCATTAGAGTAAATTAGATAATAAAAAAAGGAAGCTAAATGTATAAATAGATAACGATTTTTTTTGTATGTTTGTAAAAGATTTACTGCACATCCCCAATGCATGTAATGACCTCAATGTAGCTTTTCTAATAGAATCTTAAGAAAAGAGTGGACGTTATGAGATGCATTCCAATCAAGTTTGTACTGTTCACCCTCCCTCCCCCAAACTGTTCACTAAGAGAAAGAAAATTAAAGGTTTGTTTATTGCACCAACTTATGATGTTACCTGGAAAACAACATGACTATGCATTTAATATTTTTAAGTATCCTAGAGAATCAGTTACACTAGATACAGGCTATCGACAGTACGCACTGTAAATGAATTCAACATGACTGTTATAAAGTAAGTTGAATACATGGTCAGACTTAGTAATTAATGCAATTGGTCAACGTTTATCACATATACCTTCTTCTATTTACATAGATATGAAAGCTTATATTTTAGAAAAAAAAACATTATTAATGAGTAAAAAACTACAAAACTCGTACCAGATAAAAATATTTTAACATTTAATCAAATGGCTTGCCATTACTAACTTACAGAACTTCAATGTGCATAGTTCTATTATTGTACATAAAACAGCTTTTCAAAGTGTAAGATAATAAAAGCTCATAATTATTACTCATAAGAGACTATTACACTATCAGAATAATAAATATTCTGGTAGTGTAATTAAATTACCATAACATGAATGTTGCTTAGCTACCATTCAACTAAACTAATTGATAAATATAATCACATTACATTATACATTTATAGCTTAAAGGCAATAATTTTCCTAACGACAATTTATTTAAATGAGTTTGTATCATTTGAACCAAGCAGTTTACTCGTAAATTTTTTATCAGCTTTTGTCAGCTCATTCATCAAAAGTAATGAAACTTTAAGAATTTAATAATGTTACCTATCACACTGATTGTAATTCATTCTGTGAATATTATCTTGTCAATTAACCCAATCTATAAGCATGATTTCTATTGAGTTATCATGACATTCATTCTCCAACTTTATTGACTGGTAGTAATTTTACATACCCTTTGCTAACGTGATTAACCAATAGTAGTGAATATATTGAAAGCGTGTTTATATGTACATATGCGATTTTACAGATTTGAAAATGAAATCATCGAAATGAGATCACTTAATTGAACCATATTATCGTTTTCATAACTGTATAACCTGATAATGAAGGTATTAAAAACACATGTCTGATTAATTATTTTTTGCATTTGGGTGTTGTGGAGATAGTTGACAGTTATTATGTTGCCACAGTAATCTCGTAGTGCTAATGTGGTATGGCAACTTGAACCAATGGGCGTATTTGCTCGGTTCTACGTTGATGATGATGTTAACAATCATCGATTCTTTATTAGAATTTCTATACTCCATAGACCTTTCAAAACAGCAGACATGAATTGAAAAGTGATTGAAATATTCTTCTTTTGTAACTTCATTATCAATAGTGTTGATTACATTTTATAAATTCGTTCGTAATTCCTGATACGAAGATTTTTTTTAAATAATCTTTTTTCATTTGTAAGAAATCACGAAAGCATTGGCTATTTTCACATACGGGTATTAACCATATGCTAAGCCAACAGAGTATAGATAATTTTTAATAATCAGTAATAAGGCTAAAACTGATGTGCCACATACTTACCACTTACAAATAATAGTTATACAATATGAACAGTATAAATAATATCTTCGAAATTCATACAGCAAATTAAATTTATATACGTGATTCTGTTAACTAGACCTTTTTATCCTATGGTCATTAATATTCTTTCTTTGTTCTAAGTACAATTCGTTGACTTCAATTGCTGGGGAATATATTTTACCTCTGAGTAATAAATCAGTATTTTGTCTATAGTGTCTCTTCAATCATATTTTAGGATAAAATTCTTTACTTTTAAAAATAAGCATACTTATTACCAATGTATAACCTTGTGTATAATCCAGTCTACTTAACTAAGCTAATGAAATTAAATGTTAAAATGAATGATCAGAATGCTGGTTAATAGATAAATGTAATCATCCGATATAACTTAATGTTGTCTACTGATGAACCTTCCATAACCTCTATTTTTTCTCCTTTCCACTTATCAAGCTGAGTTCACTAACCAGAAGAATAAATTTTCTTTCTTATAAAATAACAAGCTCTTATGTAAGTTATTCATAGAAAAGGAAACATGATTGGATATCATTGGAGTAACTAAATTTTGTAGATTATTCACTGATGAATTAATGTTCCATGAATATCACTAAACCATTCTGTGAATAGACTTAGATGCAGTAGGTCAAACCTATTTAAATGTGTAAAGTTAAAAATATCTTTAATGTAGGTAACTACAAATTCATTTGCTTTATGCACAAATTTATCAACTCACCTATTTCACACTTGTCTCGATTATACTTAATGAATTCTTTTAATTCTTGTTGATGTTCAAAGTTGTTCTTATTGTGAACTTTGTAAATGATAAATCAAAGGAATAAATAAATAATAAATTGTTTTGAAACCCCCACTTGTTACTTTAACCCGTGATACATTCAAATATTTGTTTTCAGTTACCTTTATGTATGTGGGGTTTATATGATTTTCGTCGGAAATCTTTCTGTAGTATAACAACTACATGAAACGTACTACTGAATAACAAGTATTGTCAATTATTATTACACAACATTACTTAGATTGACTATAAATGTATGGTATGGCCACTTAGGATTTGACTCACACTTATATATTTGACAAGGTATTATAGAACTACTTGTTTTATTCATATTAGTTCATTTAATTTGTCAACTTTTAAGCATTCAAACTTTTCATCTTCACATCAATCAATGCAGAATGGGAAATTTCGAGCATGAAATCAGTATCATGATAATTCCAGTTGTTTTAAAATTATTTTTACATAAGCTAAAAATATGTCCAAGTTCTAATAAGTTGTAATCTTTGGTAACAGTACATCTACATTAATTGATTATCTCGGTTTACATACCGTAGGGGGTAGCAGTTCCCTCATAAGTTTTAAATATGGCTTTCTGTTGAATGGCAACTAAAATAAAAAATATGTTCAACATTTTTCCTAAGTACTCCCAACTACCTAGCACTAAAGTGTACATTCTTCAAATACTACTGATTTTAGAGTATTCAAATGCTTATTTATTCAATGATAACACATCTTTTAATGCACAATAATATCTCGGATACTAGGACTCCAAAACAATCATTCATTTAGACTTCGCAAGTTGATTTTTAAATAACCTTCATCACAATTAATTTAAACCGTAATCATTATATCAGTCCGATGATATTTCGTGTCTAGCGATCGCTCGTGTCATTATAATTTTTTTAATAATCAATAAGATTTTATTGTAATATATACAGGCATGAGTTGTGTTCTGTTTTCTTCGTCTTCCGGGCTACTTGTGAACTTCATTTTCCGTGCTTACACTTGTCTTCCAGCTTACGTAGCTGGGTTTGGGCGTGAAGAGTGCCTTAGCTTAGTTTAATGTCGTAGTGTCATTTGTCCTTGTTTTCGTTCGGTCGCTTGAAGATGATATAATGATTTCAGAAACCTACCAAATAATGATGTCTGTAAACTAAATTTTTATATTAACATAATATATCTTTAAGTCGTTATTATTAATGGGCATGACTTAGTGGTTAAGGTATTCGGTCTTTAGCAAATATATCACAAAGTAGAACGTCATTTGATTTGGTTGACCAGTTCAATTACTTGCTCTCACATTAGAAGTGTGACATAAAGCTAAATACACAAATCTACTTAAAAAGTCTATGATAAGATACCATAATCTGTAATATTTGAATACAACATCATGAATTAGCCCGAGATAGAAGTTCATTGAAAATTAGGAAGCAATAAACAGCTATTTCATTCTACTATCAGATCTTTCTACAATCTGTACCTACATTTCAATCAAAGTACAATTACTCGGAATCTTAAAGTTTCTTGACTATTGTTTAACCGTCTAGCTATTCAGCTGACCAGCAGTCAGTTATCTTTATTTCATTTTTACTTAAATTAATTTGTAACATTTTTTCTTTCACAAAACTACACTCATTACCATTAGTTTGTAATTGTTTTATATTTAACTATTTCCAACTAATTTATCATAACTTCTCATTAGAACTCTTAGAATTACCTCTTAGAACTACTCATTACTTAATCTAATATTGATTAGGAACCATTTACACAACATCAAATTACAAATGGAACATTATTATTCTTTCATTAAAAAAAAAACAGTTTTCAATTCATTCGATAAAAAATAAATTATGCCTTTATTTTAAAATAATAAAAAAAATTTCTACTTTTCCTTCTTATTTATCACATAGAATACCAAATAATTTTCATCAATAAACTTTTCTATTCTTATTTATTTATTCATCTATTTTGCATGGTTTCATAATGAACGATGATTGAATAAACATTTTAAAAAAATATAACGTTTATCACTAAGAAAAGAAAAAAGAAAAAAAGAAAAGAAAAAAATGAAAAACTTTTTTTTATTTTAGTTAAACAAATTTAAGAAACATATTCATCTTTTTTATAATGAAGAGTAATTTTAGATGTGAATAAAGAAAAATGAAAATTTAAATAAAAAGATAATAAATCAGTTCAATGAAAATTTATCTTAAATGAATTTCTAAAATTTATTACTAATTTTATTCATCATAAATTCATCTCAATTTAGATAATAATAGAAAGTAGGATGTCTAAGACACTTGTTTTATCTTATCAATATGCTGATGCAAATGGAAGGGGAGTAATTGGGATTGATTTGTTATAAAAGAAGGTAGTGGAACATTATCAATCTGAAGTATATAGATCATTGTGATTTATATATTTGTCTTTTCATTTGTGTATATGATTTCTCACTCAGTACCAATGGTAAAATAGGTTGTGTTGATATATCTGATTCTCTGTCATTCAGTTGGAAACTTTTGTCTGAGTGAAAAATTAAGGCGTAGTTTGGGCTAACAATTAACCATCAAATTAAGTGTATAGAGACATACAATAGTATTGATAAATTTGCCTTTTTAATACTTATTACAGGATTCCTCAGTAGTACTAATCCACTACCCTATTCAGGGGTTAATAGAAAAATAATAAACGAATTTTTTATAATGAAGTATTATGTTTCTAGCTGTATCCCCAACTGTCTTATACAATCAGAATAGTAAAGCCTGCAATCCCTTATAAAGAACAAGTGATATATTCAAAAAAACAGGATTATAAATAAAATTTTTGGTAAGGATCACACATTATACAATAGATATTTCGAAAAATGCAGAAATACAATCAACTAAACGTAATATCTATCTCCATAAAACTACCTCATTTCAAGTACAATAATTAGCATAGTACTTACTAACTTGGAAATTTTTTTTGAAGCTCTATTAAGAAGTCATGACTAGTAGAGTTTATACATGCAAAGAGTTAAATAGTTATCACCGACGGCAATTTCACAAATGAATGAAAATGGGAATTCTCATAATTGACGTCAGCCTAGTGGTACAGATGATTAAGCGTTCACCTAAGGACGTGAGTTCTACTTTTTTGACTAAATAATGCGCATCGCTGTACATTCCCTCAGTGTTCAGCAGTACCCATTCAGTATCAGTACATGGTAAACACAATAGATGCAGAAATAATTGCGTTTATAGATTTTTCTCACAGACAAACACATTGGACTAGAATAAATAGCTGAAATTTTTGATATTTCAATGAAAATGTATTTCCTTCCGTTAATTTATAGTCCATTAATCTTATGTTAAGTTGTTGTATAAACTTTCATCCACATGAATTGCCTAATTTTCGTGCAAAAATGACTACTATTTTTTCATAATACAAAGTTGTCATAAGTATTGAAAATGCTGATGCTTGAATTTGACATTATATTGTCGGTACTCCAGAGATATTTAAAAAATGGGCATAAATAAATTGTTATATAGTGAATAAATGGTACATCTGATACCTTTGACTTTTTGAACTGATCAGTTGTAACAGTAGATATATGAAGTACAGATATTAATCACTCTTTCGAAGCAAACATTCACTTCATGGTTAGCTACAATGTATATAAAGACACGTCAGACAAATGTATTATGTAGTTGGAGGTAGTTAGTGTTAGGTCGGACCACAAAGAAGCGTAACAAACTTTCAGAACTGTGTTCGCGAACATTATTTCATTCATTCGAACTGTCTGTAATGTAAACATTTTGTTTCTAATATTGTTACGCTCCGCTTGCCCTATCCTCCCATTTAGCATAATTACTGTTACTATATTGTCTGTTGTTATGGACTACAGTCAATTAGTTGTGTACAAGTTGTTCCTATTCACTACCACTATTTCCCTCGTTCTGTAATCATGTTAATTTTCCAATTGGTTTGTTGTGTGGTCTGAATTTGTGTATATATAAAAGAATGCTTAAAATATAATATGATTCTGTCTGGCTGACCCATTGGCTGGCATTCTTCTTATTTCGGATTGGGACTAAGTGGGCAGAGGGCAGGCCCGCACTAACCAACTAGGCACAAGTAATTTGGCACTCGACCATTCATCCAACCCAATCACCCAATTTCTTACGACATAACAGTTAGCAGAAAACCCTCTTTAACCTATAGATCTCTGGCTATCTGCTATCTGTTAGCAAGACGTGCATATAACCTCCAGGTATGTTATTTATCGTAGGATCGAGGTATTAAAACATTGCGCTTTCGATATTGTGTCACTTGGGCTTGTAGCAATACCAAAACCTTTCCAAACATATTCTGTTAACACTTAGTACTAGACAAACCTGGAATTGAATATTGCATGTTGATAAACATAAATATTATATTTTGTCATCTTCTGTTATCTAGACAACTTTTATCATACTCATTAACATGTCATGAACAATAGGTGTGAAGACATGTATTCACTATAGTCTCTTAAACATAGCGTATTCTGCAGTCCTAGCAGTTTTTTCCCCATTGTTTCAGTCCATCAACCATTCAGATCAGACTTAATGTCTTTATACAATATCTTATTACTATCTATATTCTTAGTTATTAGTGATTGCCTAGTTTCTATGACAATTTTATATACATTCACTATTAAGAACAATAATCTTCTGTCTACATTTTTGATTAATTCGACATTACGACGGTAGGAAAAATGATACTGTTAACTTTATCGTATTTTTCATTAAGATGAAACGTTGTACATTCATTCAGTTATATAACTGTATGTATGGAAGCAATTAAAGCAGATATATCTCATTTTCTTAAAATCACCAAGAATGTCTCAATATGCAACTCTCGAATGATCATACCAATTACATGTTTAGTATTATGTTGCATTGAGTTAATATTATTCATTATTCATATGAGATAGTCCCATTAACTAACTCATTTACCAAATTATGTCGCATTTTAGATTATATAAATTGTACTAGGAATTACATATAGTACCGTCGCTTCGTCGAGTGCAGGACTCATTAGTCTAGTTTATTTTCATTGTATTGCCGAGGATTACGCTAATATTGATTGTACCTAATGAATTTTAAATTAATTTGATTGTTTTCAATTGTTTTTGTCAGCACCTATAGTAAAATTACGATTAATATGTTATTTCCATAATTGTCAATAACAGACTTTTCTTAGAAGATATTTCTTCTGGTAGAAGCATTCAATAATCATGTTTTTGTATCGTTTGTCTTAGATATTTGGTGCGATGCTTAATACACATCCGTATCCAAGTAGTGGTCGATTCTATGGAAATGGATCATGTTTTGTATTTCGATGGATCAATTCAAATGGATTAGAACAAAATCAGTTAAAAGAAACTAATTCAACCGCTGAACATGATCCCGCGTCTCCATCGCCTAATTCTAATAAATTAATGAATATACCAAATGTTAATTCTGTGATATCACCATCAACATTAAATGATCTTAGCTGTGATATATCATTAGCAGACTGTGAGAATGTCACTAAAGAATTCGCTAATTTATTTTATTCAGATGAAAAAGAACTTCCTGAACAGAGTAATAAGCAAACATTTCAGGTAAACAAATCAGTAATTATCGTAGTTATGTGGTATTCTTTTGACATAAAATGAGTTCGTTGCGTTGATTGAAAGATATCTATTGACTAAACACCGTATATTAACTGATGTTACATTTTTTTTCAGTCATTTTGCGGTGTATGTAGCATCCAGTTACAGTAATCTAGCGCCACATGTATTATGTTTTCATGTTAGTAGAGGTTGGAGATAGTTAGCTGGAAATTCTGTCTTAGGCTATAAGGTTCAATGTGACCTTGGGTTTAATTTCACAAGAAGGAATTAGTTCTCAAATAATTTGATTAATATGAATAAGCTAAGTTCAGAGCATCCAACCTGTTGTTTCATAGTATCATATTTCAAAAATTAATAATTTCTTCATTCGTATATGTAAAGTGTTTAAAAGCATATACTTTTAATTTTAATTGATTGGATTTGTTGAAACATCACTGCAATTTTTATGATTGCTATTTCACAAGTCACCATTAATTTCAATCTTATCTTTTTCTATATCATATACTTTTTCACTTATTATTTCTGTTGTTGTTTTAGAAATTTGTATGGAGTGGAAAAAACTCGTATTTTATCAATGGCGGTTATGATTTACTTACCATCGGATGTTCTCAGTAAGTAATTTTTTAATTATCCAGCCCATGCGTAAACATTCTTATTTATTACATACTGATTAACCTCACAGCTGAGTAGATACATAGACATATAGAAGTATAGACAGACATTACTAAACAAAGTTATAATGCATGTGTTCTCTGTGTGTAATTTATCAAACAAATTAGGTATATTGATTGGATTCGTCAGAGATTGATGTTAGCAGGGTACCAGTAAAAATTAGGGAGCACTGGACAGTTATTTTGTTCTAGTATGGAACTCTTTAACAGTTCACACCCTTGATTTCATCAGGAGAATGAAACCTAGAGCCTTCAGGTTGGCGAATACCTAGAACGAAAGAGCTGTCCAGTACCTCCTTATTTTCATTGGTACCTTAGTAACATCAATCTATGCATAATCTAATCAACTAAATTTAATATCAGTCTCCACAAAACCACCTCAATTCAATTAGCTTAAGTATATGTTTCTACTGTATTTACTCAGTGATCTGAATAAACCATTCAATGAAAAGATTTGTTTTTTTCTCCAACTGTCATTTCCTTTTTAAAGAAGGCTGATACTAATAATGTCACTCATAAAGATGAAATCGACAAAATAATACTTACTTATTATAGAATTATGTATAGTAATCAGTAAGATATAACTATGATATTGAAAGAAAGTTGGATTTTAATTGGTTGAATTGCCTACTTTTAAATAACATTCTTACAAGTTATCACTTTTCTGATTGGTTAATGAAGCGGTTGATTGTTTCTCTATCGCTCTTATAATACACATGTGATGCTTTGTATTAATAGAAATTTTAGGAAGAGTTGAGTAGATCAGCTGATTTTCTTCCATGATTAACTTAAAATAAAGAAATAACTTGAGATACTTCATAAACCAGAATAAGTAAATTGAATATGATTGATTAAACTTTCGAGAGATTTGTTCAGTATTTATTTAGATCTTCTTAAGTGAATAGAAATTTATTTATAAATAAGTTAAAGAATGATTATCTCACAATACAATAAATTGATTAAATAGTGGAAATGTAAACTGTTGGCCTCTAATTCAATATTTGTATTTCCTCTGTTAAACAATAATGTTTTACTGAATAAGTTCACTTCTTAGACAATAAAAATTCTTTAGTTAGTACAGATTCATCACGAAAATTGTTTATGCATACTTACTAAGTGTACTAGAAAGGATATATCACAAGGATGAAGAAGTCGTTGTTTGTATTTGTTGTGACCACCGACTTAGAAATGCCAAGATTTAACGCATGGAACTACAGAAAGATGGTATATTAATTGATAAAAGTGTAGGTCTTTACAGACTGAAGCTGACACATGTACTCTGTAGCCTAAACTGAAGTCTAAGTCAAAGAGCAATATCAACTGAGCCATGTTTGTAAGAACAGATTACTTGATTATAGTTTGTATGATTGTCGCGTCTGCGTTTTTTAGTTGTGCATTCGCTCCTTATCTCATTTTCCATCGTAAGCTTTAAAACATTTTACACATCACTTGCCACGAACCTATCCTAACTTCCGAAATTATATTCCCTATGTTTAGTATGATATGCGACCATTGATAATACTAATACTTTTAGTAATTTAATAATTATCTTGCCATGCTGAAACTGTATTGGAACTTGAATAGATCCCGAATGCATCAGATCCCGAGTTGGTTATCAGTGACTGACTGGCAACTAATAATGAAGTATTTTGATATAATTCGATTTCAAATACGCGTTTTTTTGTCCCCTCTTTTAAGTAGATATTACTTTTGAGTCTTTAAAGTTGTCTTATTTTCTAAATGCAATAGTGCATAACCGCTACTTAATTTATCGTTTTCAATTAAGTTCAATTTCTATATAATCTAAGAGTGATAATTTTGTTTTGTCTACAATTACTCAATTTTATTAAAGAGGCCATTCTGCAATTCAATTAGATGATGTTTTGTTACATGGGCATAGTGATAATTGCGAAACATTCGACAGCCCACAATTATCATCATCACCGGATTTCGTTATTACTACGTTGGAAATATGGTCATTTATTTAAAAGGGAAACTGTAATGAATATATACATATACGTGTTGTGAATTACCAATTTTAACTAAAAGATGAAAATTATTTCCCTTCTCATCACATTCAGTATGTTCTAACTCACTTATCTTTTATTTAGCAACTTCAGACAGATTGTTTCTTTCACAAATTAAAATAAAACAATAAAGGAAACAATTACAGAATAAAATGAATTCATTGGGTATTTTGTTGCTTTCCTTACACTTACATACACAAGCTAAGAAGTTCAATTGTTTCGAAATAATAACATACTTGCACATGAAAGAACAGCAATTGCTTAAAAAGGCATACCTTTTTAATAATAAAGAATATATAGTGTTTATCAATCAGTGGAATGATGATTCTAGAATAGCTTGGTTCTTTAACTCACTTTCAAATATGTTACTATTATAAAACGACTAAACTTATTAGCCTATCTGAATGAAATTAAGGTAACAAAACACCCTACAATTCCGTTGTATTCTGTAAATGCTACCGTTCTTGATGTGTTCAAATTTACCAACTTCATTTGTTTTCTTTCTTATGGGCACTTGTCCTCTTATTATTATTATTACTATTAATGTATCTTGTGAAGTTATACACAACCCTCTTACATTAGCATAGATCAGAACATATAGCTGTTTTACATTGATTTCATTTCTTTTCTGTGAATATTCATTTATTCCATACGATTCAGTAATATGTTTTAAGCAAAGTGCAATGCTAATTCGTTTCAAAGGAAGTGTTTAGGTAAAGCATTCCATTCTTATTTCTAATTTGGTTTTCTAAAATGTATTAACAAGATGTTGCATTTATTGCAGTCTCTATTATTTATTTGTTTTAAATGGTACCTGTCAATATTTCAATGTTCAACAGATTTCTTGAATTTTCTATTTTTTACTGGCAATTATAAATTATCATACTACTAGATATTTTCATATCGGTATATTCGATTTTCATTTCATCATTTCTCTAGTGTGTACTTATTTTGTAGATTGTATAGTAAGCAAATGTACACATCATATCTGTTCTAGTAATTCATGCATAATATTCATATGTGCTTACAAGCATATATTACATTTTGCAGAAGTCTGAAAATTACTGACAATTCATTATCAATCTGCTTGTATTTTATCCACTTGAACTAAACGGATTATAATCTATGACATCTTTTCTTACATATATTAGTCTCTTTTTGTTTTCATTTCAACTGGTTTGTGTATTGTTTCACAGTCATAAGACTTTCATAATGATAATAAAAGATGTCAATTTATTGTTGAAACACTGGAAATACCATAAAACAACTCTTAGATGTAATGATTTTCAGAAGAAAATCAACATATTGATTTCTTTCTAATTCTTAATGTGTTATATTGCATTTCAGTTATTAATAAACAAATTAAGTATGAACAATAACCAATGTTGATTAGTTATTTACTTAATCTTTCTAATAATATTCAATAATAATTGAAATAGTAAAGACATACATTTGGCTTTTGCATTTCTGATTTTTAATGATTAGGATTTTTCTCAAGATTTTTCATGATTAACCGTTAATCTGTCTCGTATAAATTAACACCGATTTGATTGAAATATCTGCATGACAACAGCAATGAACGCTTGTAGAGACTCTAGATGTTATATCTTAAATTCATTCGTTTTGGCTTGGACATATCCATTTTTTATATTTCGACAGATTCTATGTCGAAATATTATTTCATGAACAACTACTACATTACTTATTTTCGAAATAAATTATCTATGTTGTCTTTATACATAAAGGAAATCGTACTGTCTTTAGGTAGTATTTATTTACCTTTCAAATTAGATATAGAGTATATTCCAATTTAGTGACTAGTGTTTATAAAGTATTTCAATGTTACACCTCCACATGTAAACAAATCTGACTCTTGATATCTTCGCAGTATATAGTTATTTTTAATCACAGAGTCTATACACAGAAATGTTTACTGAAAGTAAAGGAATGAAAATAATTAGGCTTGAATAGTAAACATTACATATATTCAACTTAAATGAGAAAGGAAATATTTTTATTTAATACATTTGTGTATTCATAAGGTATGTAATTGTAACAATTGAATTGAACTAAAAGCAACCTACAGATGTTTTTCTGTCTAAATGCTTCTCATCGATGTATATACTTCTAAATATAGTAGTTTAGGTTCTATTATACCTTACCAATCAATGAGTTATACTACTCACTGATGTTTGACAACATATGCAATACAAGAATATACGTATAATAGGCGACTTCATTAAACAAATAAGTCACAAATACTTTTTCCATTTTTGTACATAGCAGACTAATAACATTGTATCCACCTTTAAAAAGCACTGTCATAGTCGACTATAAGATAACGGATAGTTTTCTATAATTCATTTTTTAATCTTTTAAGTATAGCATATTGACCTTACACCAAGATGATCTATATTTCAGTGAGGAACATTCAATTCCAACACGATCAGTCATGTATGACGCAGAACATGTCATCGGTTCTAGTTGATAACACAACAGATACAAGATAAATATCAAAGTAGTAATTACATCAGTTGACTGAATATAAAGAATGTGATTATGAAAGTAAGAATGAATTTGTAGATAAGAAGATAAAAGTTAAAACTTGAAATTTAAGAGAAGGCGAAGGATTAATGTATCTTCGCCAGTGTAACTTATTACTGGTTGAGACAATCGTGAGGACTGTAACCAATTAAACAGTATCGAACATAACGGTTCATATCAACGGCCAACGATTTCATAAAATGATCTAGCATTTTGTACGTCTTCATTTAGTTTTCTTACAGTCTACTTCTAAGCCAGTTAGCTTTCTGAAGTGGCTGAACATATATCATTTATGTCTTAAACTATAGTATGTTTTTTCAGAGGCTTTTCAGTGCGTGAAATCACAAACAATACGACAAAATACTTTCTATGCATAAACTAATATTCGAAATACAGGCACTCCACCCTTTGTACTTTCTGTGTAGGGTTCAAAGCTACCAGATTTTAAGAGAGTGAAATGAAGTTACGAAATCAGCGTCTAAATACATATCAGAGCTAAAGTTACTTACAATAAAAAAATTATAGGAACATACATAACCATAAAATAGGTAGTATTCATCTGATGACTGAAATGTCATGAGACAAAGGTTAAGATTAATAGATGCTAAGGCTTATTCCTCTAGGTGTTATTTACTGTCTATTTGAAAAACTTATAAATCAAAAGCATTTCCACAGAGATAATCTTGAACAAACAAGTAAACTACAATATAAAAATAATGCTGATCGAAATAATCACGTGATCAATCCACAAAACAGTGACCAGATTACAGTGATGCCAATAATAGATTAATCCTATTTTTAACCAAAATAAAAAAGAACAGATAACTATCAATTGTTTACTGTAACTTGGAGAGGTATTAATTCAAAAGAAGATCAAGGTCATTTAACCAAAATCTAAAACGGTTATTCCAACCACTAATTACATGTCCTTTTTGAGACATTTAAATGTTTTACATCGTTCAATATAATTGAAGTAATAATCCTATAAAATTAAGAAATCCACGTAAAACCTGTCGATGGGAAGATCCTGGTAACCTGCCTTATTTTGTAGCATGCCGTAAAGTGGTTGTTTACCAATCGACTTTCAGTCAATAAATCACAATACTTATTTATGGACCACTAAGTAGTATTGTTAATGACTACAGTGTGGCTCAAAAGCTATCATATAACCTTCAGTTGGTTTATAACAAGCAGTATTACCCAGGTGAATTATCTATCTATCACTGTAACAAAGTTAGTGTAAATCTGCTCTCAAGGATTTCCATTAGTTTTCATTATGATGATCATATCTAGCCGTTAAATGGACAGTTATGCTGATTCGCAGCCTATCATCTTTTTACACATTCATTAATTTGCATGTCCCTTCATGGAGTATAAGCTGCCGACCAGCCAATCGACTCAGTCCTTAAATATCAATCCCAATTATTCTCAAGTGATATTTATTATTTTCAAGTCTGTTTTAAATTCTTGGTGCAATGTGCTATTTGGTCTTCCTTAATCGGGGCTGTAACCCTGAAAGAGCTCCAGAAGTTACATTTATACAAACGAATTAATCGAATGAACAATATTAGTAAGTTAACTCAATGATAAGATAGATAGATAGATACAACGCAGAACTTCGTACGTACGTACATCAGTTCAGGTTGCCATACCACATCAGCAGTGAGACGCAAATGTCAGTTCAAATCCAAGAGTGATACCGATAGTAGAAGTATTAGTAGTAATGCAGAAAATTAGGGAGCGAAGATATGATTCGAAAAGTATAATTCAGTAAGATAAATTTGAAAGGAGAAAGATAGAGAATTCAGAAGGTTAGATTTCGAGAGAACACAAAGAGTGGATGCACCTGCGCTATTGCAAACGATTCTGAGCCATGTCGTTTAAGGTCTCGTCGGACCCCAACCACGCAGCCTACATCTACCAACATGACTCAGTCAACTTGTCAGTGACTTCATCGATTTCTGCCATGTTTTGGTTTGGCCGCCTCTAGCTTTCTTCCAACCTATTCCAACGCCGCAAAACATAGCTCGTCGAGGCAGTCGGTAGTTAGACATGCGTAACACATGTCCCAACCACCTCAACTGATGAAGTCTTAGTACCTCATCTATTGATTTGCCAACCTTTCCTAGAACCCGTTTCCTAACGACAGCATTGCTCACTCGGTTGTCCCACGATACTCGAGCAATGCTTCGGAGACACCTATGACCGAAGACCAGTAATCTACGGATGTCCTCTACAATTAACGGCCATGTTTCGCTACCGTATAGTAGGACAGAGCGAACTGCTGCACGGTACACTCGTCCTTTGGTTAGCAAGCGGATATCTCGCCGGCGCCATAAGTGACGCAACTTGGCAAAAGCCGATCAAGCTTTCTGTATCCGTGCTGAGATTTCGCCAGTCACCAGGCCATCAGCACTGATGAGACTCCCCAGATACGTGAAGCGATCTACATGCTCGAATACTTCGCTCTCTATCACTAGTTCAGGTGCCGATGCAACCCAATCCAAATAATGATAAAAACGATACTTAATAGTAAATAGAAACCATAAACTTCATCGGTATATAGTAGAACCAACCTAGTGTCTTTTAAAAGTGTTTGTACAGCATCATTAATCAAAATTATCATCAAACGATATCATAAAAATGGACCTTATTTTCTTATGACATATTACTTTTTAAAAAATGTGGAAGATTTGTAAATCAGGATGAGTTTGGAGGTGTTACACTCTCTGAAGTAGATGGATTAGTTGAAGTTTCCATCTACTTACTAGATGATATCATCAGCATATATTTCAGAGTAAGATGAGCATTGATAATTTTGCTACAACTGACTAACCTCCACGAAAAAATTATACTCACAAACACTCAAAAACTCTGAAATCAATAAAAGAAAAACTAAAAGGTACAACAATAACGGAAGACAAAGCACATATTATAAACTCGATAAATTGAAATTATAGAAATTAATATATTATTTGACAAAGTAATCTATCTTTCTGCTTATATATATAACATCAATTAAGATAAATATGCGAGGAATACAAAACAAGGAATTATGAAGCCTCTGGTGCGGACTTCTGAGAAGTTCCACACCCGAACGAAACAGCTATCCAGTGCTCCCTAGTTTTCCCTGGTACCCTGCCGAAATCAATCTGCGACATATTCAATCAATTATGCAAATGTTAATCGATACCTATAAATCAATGTATAAACGTGAAAATAAGTTTTCGAATGACCAATAATCTACTTAAGGTCCTACTTGAAATCTTTTAGAAAAGAATGATATTCTGTTTATTTTAGTTAGGTATTCATTTTTGTTCAGATTCTGTAAAGAACTCTCAAACAATCGAATGTCGACATGCATGCCTCTTGTGTTACCGCTAATTGTTTGTATAAATTTACGTGTACATTAAAAACAGTTACATCGGCAGAACAAAAAGAAAACCCTGCATACATGAACACGTTCCAAAAAATCTAAGATTTAGAAAAAAATTTTTTTAACGCAATCATCAAACATTCGATTGACACAAGACACCAGATTGATACTTCAGAATCCTTTAAAGTAAAGGTATACCAATCGCATGATCAGGAGTCAACCGAAAAAGGTATTCAGCAAAAACGCAAGAACAGTTAGAGACAATAAAGTCTTCAAAAGCCTACATAAAACCTGTGGAACGACTACATTGCTCATTTTAACATGAAGTAGGTGCTGGTGATAACGCCCAGAATAACAACGCCCGAGAACGCAACACTACCAAACGCCACTTAGATGTGTAGAGTAATAAAGCCTACTCAACTTTGTTTAATATATAAAAAACAATACATAGTACTCATATCGATTTCTACTTTGACAGGTACATTATAACAAGCTAAGCAATGAAAATAAAGAATCAATTACAAATGTAATTTGTATATAGATATATTGTAAAATGAAAAACAAGAATAGAGGATAGAAAATACAGGAAAAGAAATACTATACTAAAACACGTAATTCCTTTTTTCGCTTCTGGTCATATAATCACAATTAAAAAAAGGACGAAAAAATAGTTTAAAAAATTATTTCCACCAATGAAAAAAGATAGAAATGAAGGCTGCACTAATCGGATATAAATATATGTATATTTTCCAAAACTAAAGTAGCAGCGAAATAAAATTGAAAAGGAACAATAATCAAGGAAGAGAAACTACTAACGAACTTGAAATTACAGTACGAACACCAACAAATAACGAAAGAGGAAAAAGGAGGAGAAACCTTAAATCCTAAATACGTCACAGCTATATGATAACAAAACTAAACTAATAGCTTGATTAATGATGATAAAATGATTTAGTAGGAACTAACGGTATATCAGCACTACGTACAAGACGGATTTTTGAATGTACAAGGGTTTTATATTCATTGATCTGTAGACCTGGATCATAAGCAAATCGGAAAGCACGTGTTGGAACTATTGGTATTGGCTTGTAGGCAGCCTATATATATGTAGGTAGAGAATGTAAAGTAAAATAATAGATTCAATCGGGTCAAAAATTGAAATTTACACAAGTTTATTAAAATATTACGTGAGTAATGAAACATAACTCTGATATAGCTGAGTGAGGAGAGTCTGTTCTCCCACGCAATGAATTTATATGACTAGGTGGTTCATATCTTCTGATAAGATACTATCCAATCATTTTATGTGACCAGAGTGTTTCCATGAAAGCTAGGAAAAAAAGCGGATGTCTAGTGATTAATCTGGGATTATAGTTATGAGTGGACTATCCGCGAAAGCTGGAAAGCCCTAATTACAAACCAGTAGTGAACATAATCTCTGGGTTCCTCCACTGTCTTGTATATAAGACTATGGGTCACAAACCCCAGTAGCCCTCTAAGAAAACTGGTTGTTTCAGTTTGAACTTCTGAACAATATCCTAGCCTATATACGACTATAACAGATAATTATGAAGTGCTGATATTTACAAACGAAAAGTAACAATTCGTTTCCTGATCAATTTGTATCCGCAAAGAAAAGGTCAAACACACTACTGGATGGTAATTAAGAAACAAAATAAATCTATATTAAAGTGAAAAAGAGACCATTTGTATATAAGTAAAATGTTATATCACTGACAAAAACGCAAATTTTCGTTGATTTAGTTAACCATTATCAATTTTTACAATTTAGAAATATCACTATATAAACAAACAGGAAAATGCGGCATATAGTAACAGTATAAGTCCTAAATAAACATATATCCTTGTCCAGTGCTCCTTAGTTTTCAGTGTTACCCAACCAACATCAATCTATGACGCACACAAATAAACAACTATACTATTTCCATGTAGTCACAAAACAACCTCAATAGCCCGGAAGTTGACAAGTTCGCTGAAGGACGAATCATTTTGTTAATGATGTTTCAAGTTCCATTAGTATCGTAGATATCTGGATATTTCAAGTTCATAAGACTCAATGATCATATTTTCGCTTGCCTCTCTCTATCTCTCTTATTTATACAAACAAATCTCGTGTTTTTACTTTGAGACAACATGCATAACTTAGTCAGTCGGCTTGAATCTGTGGGACGACTAAATGAAGGGTGTCGAATATATTCTTAGATCATTCTGAGACACAAGGAGTCACTGAAGTTTTGCAGGAGCTGAAAAGAATAGTATATTGAATAAAATTGTAAACCCATTAAAGAATAATTATACGCAAAAAATCAATAAACATTAAATAAATAACGTATTGGCAATTATAACAGGTAAACTTCATAATTCCAAGCGTATAAGCCCCCTTAGTCACGAAAAGTGTCTAAACAACAATGACAGAACCAGTTCTTAATTTAAATATCACCTGGCTTTACATTCAAATTTTATCTCAAGATTTTAATTAAAAAGAACTATACTACTTACGAGTAGCTAATATTTTAATACAAAATATTATTGCTCATGTTCAAATCAAAGCCAGTCACTAAACAGGTTAGACAGTATTTTCACCCTATTCAAAATCTAGTGGGCTATTCACATAAATCTTATATAAGAGATTGAAAACTACTGTAAACCAGAAAGGAACTGGACAATTATCTCCTCTAAAGTATGATACTCGTCGATTGCGAGGCTTCCACAAACCAGGAGGATATGGACGAGAGGACTTTAGGTATCGTATCGAACACTTAAATTTTAAACCATTAAGTTATTGATCAAAGTTCAGAACCAATGATCTCCACAAGACATTAAAATAACTAAACATTGAAAACCGCTAAACTATAATTTACTGGAGTACTCTCATTTCTACTCCAAATCACAGAATACAAGCAATAAATTTTGAGAATAAAAAATGAATAAATAAAACTGTCGTAGGTATTTACCTGTCTTTCGGTTGTATTCAATGGCAGAAAGTCACACGGAACACAAGATGTCGAAGATTTCGAAATAGTAGTATTTGCAGATGAGTTATTCAGGCGAATAATTTCACCATTAGGAGAAATAAGTGATAAGTATGATGGTGTGATAAATTTGTTCAATGGATTTAAATCAACAGATGGAAAAACATTACACCATAAAGAATTTACAGGCTTCATTAGTTCAACCTGAATACATAGAAATAACGAGTCACTAGTTAAAATATGATTAGGTAAGAAGAAAATGCAAATACTTATAAAGACTGTTTAAGCTTAAATAACAAATATTATTCCAGAGATTACCATGAATGTAAAAACAGAAGACCACAACAGTTAAGTAAAGAACCTATTTTTCTTGATGATGCTATTTATCGAAGCTGTAAAATCTGCTTGTAATAAAAACGCGACTATCATTAGAAATTTGTGGCATTTATGAGTAAGGCACTTTGAGGCATCAAAAAAAAAGAATTCACGTAATGCTCCAGAAAGAAAAAGAGATTACTAATGGAAGATAAATATCGACTTAAAAGAGATGAATAAATAAAGAATAAGAAGTAATCATTCCTTAAATAAGAAGTAGTTTGTAATTATTATTTTTAAGTCTGCTTGTCATTATTTTGAATGCACATATCAGGTTTGCAGTAGGGAACTCTTAATGATTTTGATATGCATTGATTACTCATATACAGTTCATTTGAAATACGTCTAAACACTGTTTAAAAGCTACTTACAGAATGGCTATAAAACCGGAATGGATGAGGTACTCGAGAAGGGAATAACTGATTATTTCACATAAGGCCCTTTGGATGACCACGTAGTCTCAAGTGATGCTCGTTAATTTTGCTCTTTATCCCCTCTTTTATTTAATTTCGTCGCAGACTTCCTCCTATAAGTTACACTTCCATCTAACTTTTTGAGAATCAGCCTCCTACTTATACTATGCAGATTACATAATCTTATTTAGTGAAGAAGATGAAAATATCCAACCTCCTAATTGCTTTGAATGACAATGCAAGCAAGTTTGAAATGAGTTTTTCTTCCAAAAAGATAAATAGTCTGCATTAACGAAAATATTGAACATGATAGGTTAGTTGAGTGTTTTAACCACTTGTCAGCATCATAATCGTGATCAGAGGTTGAGTACATAGGGGATATGGCTCAGAATTGATCATAAAAAGACGCAGGTACATCCATTCTATACTATCTAGTTTTTATTATTTTTTTCGTACACATCTCCGTTTCATTCCTAAAATTTGAACTACAACCTAGAATTAATCTTGTTAATGTGATTTCGTCTATTAGTGTGACATGAAAACTGGGACAAATACACATATATGCAAGGATCTGCGTCGTACTCGAAAGATAACTGTCAAATGACTAAATGATACAGTTAAAAGATCGCTGTCATTTTTAGAGGTAGTATTTTGATGAGAGACTGAAAACAACTTGATACACTGGATGGTTATTTATTCCTAGTTTAAGGAAACTTAATGTTTCCTATACTCAATAATAATGCTACAAAAGTTATTTCAAATAAAGAATTTCAACTTTTTAACCGTTATCAACTAGTGAGTCAATGCTCTAACCAATCAATGTCATTGGTGGGTATCCGGTTT
This sequence comes from Schistosoma japonicum, assembly GCA_025215515.1. Taxonomy (NCBI): domain Eukaryota; kingdom Metazoa; phylum Platyhelminthes; class Trematoda; order Strigeidida; family Schistosomatidae; genus Schistosoma; species Schistosoma japonicum. The sequence goes on along the minus strand of CM046061.1, from coordinate 70,621,474 downwards.
AATTTCTGAGAAGTGGTTACAGAATCTTTAGTGATGACTATTCAGACTTCGATATCTAATTTAGTAAAACGTATGTACCTGTGAAGAGTCACTTGAAATATGGTGCAAAGACAATAGGTTGTGAAGCATGTCAGTAGGAAAACATTCTTCCACTGGATTTGGCAAATTACAATTAACAGGAATCGAATTGGGCAGAAGATTCGGGATTTCGCAAGTGAGAAGAGTTTGACAAATGTCATAATCAGATGATTTAGCCTTTGGATTCGCAGGATGTGTAAGTAATGCATCAGTAGTGGACCTAAAATATAGAATATGTTTGAGGGGAACTACTAAATTTAAACCATGCATAAAAAAATAACATTTATTTAATATGTCACAATTTGATGTTGGTAGGGTATCATTAGAAACCAGGAAGCACTGGACAGCCATTTCGTTCTAGTATGAGACTCCTCAGCAATGTGCACCCCAGAATCCACTCCAAGAGCTTCAAGCTGGCGACTCAGTTGTTACCTAGTTTTTTTTGTGAACATTAATATTTTGTTCAGGTGAACCTAGACAATCACATACTAGGTGTTTTTATAAATGTGTTATAGTTCATGTTTCCATCCGTATGTATGGACATCTGTGATTCAGACTACTCATCACCTTTGTTACATTGTTTTATTGCAGTACATTAAGCTAACCTTCGTATTCCCTACTTGTCATTAGCTGTTCTATTATATTAGTATACTCGAGCAATATCATCAACTTCGAAAAATTTTAATACTTCCACGGCCAATTCAGCACCCAACGATTGTTGATGACATAAGCACATAGGAAAAAAGAACAGACGGCAAAGAAAAATTCCTCAGTGGTATGTGCATTCAGTTCCGTAGCAGTTTTAGTTATTAATATAACCCAACCGATCAATTATGTTTAACTAAATGCCTAGTATTAGAACTCATCTTAAGGTGGATTACCGATTTTTAGAGATCAATCACACAATTGTACTCGTATCTATATCTGCTTCTTATACTAATTTGTTTTAATGCATTCTCTACCATTATTCCAAACAGATAAAGTGTGTCAAATTTTTTCCTGTTTTGTCCACATTTAGGCTAACACTACAGAATGACAGTTTTGAGAAAATCGCTTGACAAGTTATTTGAAGGCAAAATAAATCCTACAGTAGTACATAATACCTATCAAATTCCTTTGCATTGTAAGATAGCTCTTCTACACAAAAGATGACTCACAGCTGAGTACACATAAATATCAGGTGCATTGTGGGTCAATTCGGTATTAAGTTTCCCTCTCCGCTTCTCAGAAAATAATATTATTTCAAACACATGCGACTGGAATAGTAGATTGTAAGTAGTGGGACGGCTCCTAGAAATCTCAACGAAGTCTTCAGAACCCTTGAAGAGGCAGGAGACGTTCCATCCAATCACTGGTCAACAGGACTTTCCAGAATCTCAACATGATGTGTTCTGATTGGGTAATGGTTCAAACTTATAGGTCAGGATTGGTTGGATTATAATAATGATCTCACTGTTTCAGAAAACTATAAATAAACAAAAATATTTTGTACGTAACTAAGATACGTGTTTAGTTGTCTTCTGTCTTCTGACGTGCGATCAGGTGGATTTAAGGCGTTCCAGTGCTGAAGTTGTTAGAGGTTAGTCAAGCAATCAAGCACAAGTTATGACAATTAGGTTAAATAATACGTAGAATTTTCACACTGAGCAGCATCAAAAAACTGATAATAATATACATACAATTAAATAGTGATTTAGTAATGTATTATTATATTACATTAAAAGCTTACTTATCGTTCATGTCAAATGATAATTGTAAATTAGCGGAAGTTGGTGTAATACGACATAAACAGTCAGCAGAATCTGCACTTTTATCACCTAAAATTGGTAAACAATGACATAATGGAACGTTTGTCGATGCTGTACATTTATCAACATCATTATCATTATAATTTACAGAGGAATCCGCAATATCTAAGCGGCTGGAACATTCAATGGGACTTGCAATATCAACAGTTGAATGTGTAGCATCTAAATGAGTAAATGAAGCACTTCTTGTAGCCGATGCAGCGTTAGAAGTAGAAGGCACAAGTAATTCAGAATTCGAGCACGTATCCTAAACGTTTAAAAAAGAGCATGGAAGCCACTTATTTAAAACAAAATAAACCTATTTAGAACTCAAAGAATAAAGAGGTAAGGAAAAAATTTACTATGATACTCACTATTGGTGTATTGTATTTTAAGATAACTATGCGTTACAAAGTTTTGAAATAAATTCAAAGAGCTCGCTTGGCTTTCGTCAGCTTGCCATAAATGTAGCATAGGTGAACTATTCATCTCCCCACGAAGGGGCAGGCAGTTCGCTCTGTACTACTCTAGAAGTGTGAAACAGGCTGGAAAATAGAATTAAGACACCAGCCACACTGCTTGCGTATGGTGGAATGACAGTGAGCAGTTTCGAGGTATAATATAAGGTACTAGGTAAAACACAACAAATCGGTTGATGCTGTAAATCTTCATTGGTTGAATTAAGACATGTATCGTGCATGCTCAACCAGGATATACAATGTAGGTTGAAATAGTAAGTTGGAAGAAGGCTAGTGGCAGTCAAGATGTGATATCAGTTCATGAAGTTGATCGGAGGCACAGTAAACATTTCAAATCAAGAATAATTCCTAGTTAGTATTTAAAGGTAATGAAGAATAGTCATCGATACGGTTAATAAAGACAAATTTATAAATGATTCATAAAAAATGACACGATTACTGAAATTTTAAGTTGTATGGAAAATGACTAATTAAACACAGAAGTCTCAACAAAACATGTAAGTAGAACATCCAAAGCCTTATGGACTAACTGAAACTTTGCTGTAATTTACATGAAACAAAACTTAGCATACGATTGCTTAATAAACACGTATTCACAACAAAGGTAAGGTAGGCAAATATAAAAAGTAATAAGATGTTTATGATACAGAAGATAAATAGCGAAAAGAGTTGAACCGATAGGTGTTGGGGATTCGAAATCCTCAGTAATACATTTATTCAGAAAATTAAACGGAATGGCTTGGATTGATTCTTGATAAGCTTTATTTGGAAACTTATGTCCCATTAATTTAATCTAATGTGAGCCATACTCCAGATGATATTCTAAGACATTTAATTATATTAATTGATTCGATAGAATATTACACTCAATTTTGTAGAATAATCGATTATGCTAATTTTTGTAAAAGTCGATCTCAGATGATAATTTCATTTAACTAATAATAACAGTAATCCAATCGATAAAAAATAAATGTTCGTTGGTTCTAACTCAGTTTTCTCCACAATACAACCTTCCTACATGTTTCGTCACAAGTATCATGGATAACGCTCGCAGTAACAATATCAAAGGCATACAATATGTAATCGGGTTACCTTAGATCTATTAGCTGCATCATACTGCGAACCGTACAAAACCAGAAAAAACCATGAGTCTCCCATATGATACTCCGATCGGAGATATGGCTCTCTGGATGTTAATAGGATGAACCGACTGGGTAAAAAGCAGTTTATTCCAATTAATCATTATTTATAAATACTATTTACTGTACCATATTAAATAAGAGACTAATTTACACCGAATAATCAACGAATAGTGACTAATGTCATGTTTGACTTGTCCTTTAGGTGTTAAGAGTCTAGATGAATTTTCATGATGAATGTTAACTATAAAGAGACTTGGATCCTGGACATCATTTAGATTACTTCCAAACATTTAACATGAGTATTATGAGTGATCATGTTAATAAACTGGTTGCATAAAAAATACAATTATAGTGCAAGCTTACTTCAAGTAAATGTATATTTGTTTGAGGAGTAGACTCCATTTGAGAAGCATTAACAAGTTGTGTAGAACCTCCATAAAACTTGGGGTGATTCGACTGTGCTTTTGACGAATAAGAAGTATCTACAAATTAAAATTAAAAACCTTGGAATAATAGATCAAGCTACAAAGATATACACCAGTCCTTGAATACCTAGCAATGACGAAATGAAACAAAAGTGTAGCATAGAAGGTTAAGAAACTATAATGCCGAGAAATTACTGGTGATTAACAATTAAATTCCAAAAATGAAATAAGTCTGGTATTTTAACATAGTTCCTGACCAGATGAACCGGATAAAAGCTTTAGTTAAGGGTATCTACACTGTGGTTTGATTTTTCAGTACCTTTGTCGTAGATATTAGTTAAATTATGATTGGTTGACAATTCCAAAGAATGAGATTTTAACGATGACATTTCTCTTAATTTATGTTCTCTGGATTCATCATGTAGTGCAGTCCGGTTAGTTTCTCATTCTGATGATTAACCAATAGTCATTGCAAATGTCAACAACCAACATAATAATATTATTCTTACTAATTTGGCGTAAATTGGAACATTAAAGAGTTCTCGTACTACAATTGTCTACTATTTGCAGCGTGTCACCTGTATTCCATTTTCGTTAATCTAAATTAACAAAAAAATTGTATTTTTTAAAAGATTGTAACGTCTTTAGAAAAGTTTTCGTAAATGGTTTTTCTAATGAAAAGAAATAATGAAATTTTACAACTAGATCAAACGAAGATAAGTTTTAAGAAACTAACCGGACTGCACTATGTGATGAGTCCAGAGAACATAAATTAAGAGAAGTGTCATCGTTAAAATCTCATTCTTTGGAATTGTCAGCCAATCACAATTTAACTAATATCTACGGCAAAGATACTAGAAAATATGATCACACTGTAGGTACATTTACCCCTCATAAAATTTACAGTACAGTGCGAATAAGTATATTCAGTAACTATTGGGACCAAACGTTACGGGGAACTTGTCTCCATCTACAAAGCCGAGCATTACCCTGCACGGAAAACTCAAGTTATGAAAATTATCAGTAGAATATAATTAGTCAGTCACTGAATCTCACACTGAATAGCAAGAGCTCCACAATCAAAAATGCTAGCGATTTCACCAACATTTTGATAATATTTAACGAATGACAAACTCGCAAGTGAAATATATTCAGGCTACATGTTGAATAACTGAAAACTCTTGGGAAAGAATTTGAAGAAACACACGAAAAATAAATTGTTGATCAACTTCAGGTGATATAACAACATACCTAGTTCAGATTCTGACCACGTCGGAGTGGTTGGTAACTTAGGTGATTGTAAATTACTCACAGATAATTGTTCAATACTACATGGGCCATTTATTGATACTGAAGGATTTAATTCACCATCTACATGTAACATGTGATTTAGGGGTAAAATAACAGGTTTACATGGTTGTCGTTTAACAATATTCGAATGTAATATTCGCTTGGAGTGAATCCTGCATAAAATGAAACATATGTATGAAGAGCAGAATATTAAATTCAAATAACTATTATTATCATTCGAAATTTATAGTAATTAGGGTGTAAACAAGGTAATAATTTATGAATGCATAACAATCAATCACGAAACAATAGCCTAGTGGTTAAGACAATCGTCTTTCCCTTACTAAGACTTAAATTTAACACACCCACGCACCCACAAACCTCGGTTAACCCAACAAACATGTATAACGTATACTAAGTCACCGCCAACCTCGACCCACGATGTTAGCTAGTATAAGAGTATAGTGAAAGAAGGCTAGGGGCAATATTAATCCATGTAGTAGCCCACTGTTGTAGGAGCAGACTACTGTATTACAGAAAACAAAAAGTTTCTGCATTATTAGTGATCATGCTAAAAATACGTAATGGGTTGTGTGAATAATTTCACGGTTAGACTGAGAGTGTTAATTCAATTAATGAAGTTAAAAGAAATAAGTGTTACACAACACATCATTTATAAAATTATATAATAATAGTGTACTAAACGGTGAAGTTTATCTGCTAATCTGAGATGATTAGTAATAATCAGCGTAGAACCTGGTCATGTTCACCAGTTCATATCACGCCAGTACAGAGAGATGAAACTGTCGGGATTAAAACTGAGGTGGCATAAGTAGCAGTAGTAGTAGGATTAACAACAGTAAAAAAAAGATTAGGAATAAAGAATAGGATTCGAGTAGATTCAAAGAATATGAGGTGAAATATAATTTTGAAACTCATGGCAAATAGTTAGTGGATTAGTGACTGATATATATCACCCAGCCGTTAACCACATCAGTTGTATGGACTTCAACCGAGTAGTTCCCACCCCTCTGATGTAATAAAAAGTTTTCGCTTAATTATTTACAGATAGTATCATATTTTCTACTGCGTTTAATTTTCGCTTGTATGTAATTTATTGTGTTGACCAGTAGAATATAAAACTTCCCCTATACACAGACCATACACGGTAAAAACCTAATGAAGTGTTTACGGTTTGTGAACATAAGACAAAGCACTTGATCGAAGACTTACTTAAAAAATATATGATGTTCAACGCACGCTCTATAGAAACGTCTGGCTAATTTCTGGAAAGCAAATTTACACTTGAGTAAAATACGAGGACTCGAAGATTTAGTTTTCTGGAAAAAAGAAAATAATGATACTAAGCACTTTTCAATCACAAAGTAGATACTAGTAGAAATCATAGAAATACATATTCAAAAACGACAATTAATTTAATGAGATATAGGTATGATCGTAATTATCAATAGTAATAATCGTTTAGCAGGAGCTTTTGCATAGCACATTATCTGTAGAGCTTGAGACTGGGTAGAAACAGGACCAATTTATGATACAACTGCTATTGTATAAAAGGTGAATGCCTACGACTCGGCTCAACATGACTTTCTGGTTGACAGTCTGGAAGTGACACAATTTAGTAGCTTGAGGTGGGATCACAGATGATGCGAATCAGAAGCCATTGGCGTTCATAATGTAGTGTTTTTACACTATCTATAAGTATGGGGAACTCCCTTAGTTGACTAAAGTTTCTTGATTGTATTTTTAATTTACATATATCTCCTACCATGTATTGTTATTGTTCATTCTATCAAACTTATCTTCCCTTCATAATTATCTTATTTGTGTGATCCATACTTTTTTGATCTTTTTGATGCGTATGAATTTACGTATATTAAGTAAATCATAGAAATAAGCATCTGGATCAGCCGAATACTTTAAAGTTTTTCACTGTCACATCTTAGTAACTACTTTAAGATACAATAAATGTTTAAAAAAAAATAATATAAAACCATAAACAGATACTTACATCAGTCTTCAGAACTAAGCAAAATTCATCTAGATGAAAGTATATTTTTACGATAGAAGACCATGTATAATGTGATAGGCGTAAATGACCCCACTGAAGAAATAAACCAGCATAATACACACCCAATGAGAAGTCGAAAGAAGGAAAATCATTAAAAGCAAAAGGAAATAACGGTGGGCCTAAATTAACCAAAGTGAGAGAAAAAAAAAAACATAAATGTTATAAAATTCGAAATGAATGTCATATCATATAGGTCGGGGTTAACCCACAATGTCTTAAATGTTCGTTCTGTGGTTTCAAACATACAGTTATTTTTCTGTTTACTTAGTGAATATGTGTTAATTATTAGTGACATTTTCATTAAACATTCCCTCTGGAAACATAAATTTTACTGTTTTTTACCTGGTATATCGTACTACGCTTCATTGGATATCTTCATAATAGGCAATTGCAGATAACTTTAGCAGTTTGAAACAAATTGTACTTTGATGTGCAGCAATTATCTACTAAATGGATGGGGAATGATTGAATGTGTTGAATACGAAACACTAATTGAACACTGAAGATGTTACGAATAACTTCTTTGATAATTTGTTTAAATTACTAAAGATTTACAACTATTTTGAATATGACATTAATGCAGAAAAGGACAATGCTGGAAAGTAAATCCGTATACCTATGATATATTTCGGAGTAAATGCTAGAACATCAAGCATAATATAAGTAATAAACGTTTGTCTTAATTGCATCGAGCGTCGCGGACTTGAAATCAATCGAGCTAAACTATATATACTAACAATATCAATTAACCAAACCACAATGAGCAAAGAACATATAAGTATGCTTGAATATTATTGTCTTAAATATGAGTTAATTTAAGAAGTGAGAAAGTGAAAGAAACAATGACATGTGAAAGATGTGAAGGTCAAACTAGTGTGGTGGTACATATGACTGCAATAGGTGAAATAAACGGACAAATATAGAAATAGTCTCCCTTATAAAGAATTACATGAGAAATAGCACTAATAAAAACTGAGGGACACTTGACTCATGTGAATGTCGGTTTAGATATGGGGATCCACCACGATAATCAGTCACTGACGTATTTAAGTTTCTTGCAATTCAATAGCAAGTATGCAGTTGGTTACAAAGCGTTCAGCTTTAAACTACACTTTTAGTTTGAAGGTTAATCATATTAACGCGTTATGTAAATTGAAGCAGACGGAGTAAGGTTAGCATCAGTGACTCAGTGATGGAAATAATAGAGACCATATAAAAATGACAGAAAGTATTCAAAATGATTAAGGATTAGCTAACCTTCATATTTGACACTAAAAAATCGACGTAAAGACGATTTCAAGCCAGATATAGATAATGAATTATGTGTTTTGTCAGAGTTCAGTAACTGACTGGAACCAACACTGACGTTATCAAGAAAATTGTGATAAGATTCAACTGAACAAGCTCGAGGACGAGTATAAAATGAACCGATCAATTTCTTTGTTATGTTTTTGAAAGAACCAGACGAGATGTAGCTAGCGTGAAATTTCTATAATTAAGATAAACATAATTACGCAAGTAAAAAATGTTTCCTTAATAAAAATAAGAGTTAACAAGGGAATAATGAAAAAAAATTTCCAAAGCCCCAACAAAACGAAATATAACCACTAATGAGCACATAAGTTTCGCCAACCTCAGCCACGTATTTGATGGGCTGGGTGAACCTAGGCTTTCATATGCTTTGATCAAGAGCTCTGAGGCCACTAGTAGGTAATAAATATAAACAAGGCATTTTTATTGGAGCAAGTAGACTTTTTATATTTTACCTAGTACACAATCTAATGCCCTTTGTCAGAATTAGTAGCATATACATGAGCTGGTTAAAGATTAGCTGTTAAGGCTTCCTATTACTTCTGCCGTAGCAAGAAATTTCAAGCACCAGGAAGCGTTGCGTTTTCATGCAGAAGTGAACATTGTGGACTACAACAGCACTACACTTGAAAGTGATAGCAAAAAATAAAATATACACATAAAACAGTATATCAACCAGCGACTAAAATAGCCCAATATAAGAAATTAGTTCGAACGCAAAACCTAGTGTTGTTCATGCCCCAGAGTTAGTCTTATCTAAGGAATTCAATAACTTCACGACAGTAGGGCAAATATGCATATATATATCGTTGATTCCAAACACATTATACGCTAACAAGAGAAGCCCATGCATACAAATGACTGGAATACCAGTAATTAGGTTAGTATAGTTAATACAACATTACTAGGAATAATTGTACATCCAGTAGACTAATATGGTGTCGTCTAGAAAGATAATGAAAGAACTTCAATTAAACCATCTAGGTCAAAAAAACTCAACAACACCAATAATTTTGATTGCTTTTGAGAATATGTGCCTCAATCATCTGGACATCCTACTTAAAATAACTGATGTATTGTTTACACATGACATTACCGTTATTGTACGTTTCTTTAAAAGTGCGCAAATTACATATTTTAGTTACTAAAACAAGGTTTTGTAAAGCAATTATTTAGTATTAAGAAATTTTAATTGCTTGAATTCATCATAGACTGATGTTAGTAGAGTACCATTAAAAACTAGGGAACATTTGAAAGGTGTTTCGAGATTCCTAAGTGGTCCGCACCCTAGATTTCGCCCCAGGGGTTTCAGGTAGACGAATGCTCAACACTCTGCATCACTGGGCCGGTATTCGATGGTAGAATTTCTACTTCCATCAATTTGTAAAATTGTTTGTAAAGGTTCGCACTGTACTGTTGTTAATAAACAACAATGAATTGATCAGCCTCACTTTGCATATGAACTTCTTGAAGGAATACTTCGATATGGCTCGTATATTTTAAATTGTGGTTGATAATAGATTTCAAATGGTGTTTCGTTCCATCTGAAATTCACCGAATACAAACACTGGCCTTATAGTAATGACATTTTTAATGAAAGTTGAAATCAAAATATTCACAGTAGGAAGGCATAAGCACTTACACTAACAAGTGTCATGAGAAAAAAATTAATCATATGAAATGGTCTACGCGATATATATATATATATATATATATATATATATATATATATTCATAAATAAATAAATTTAAAGTATTAATTTCAAGTTACTTAACAACTTAATATGAATTTTATAAAACAGACTGTATTTATTAAGATATACAACACCATACAGGTGAAAGCATAAAAATTAACATGGTAAAAATCTGAATTATTTTATAAATGATACTAGATTGTCACACTGTTATTGCAAACAAGACAACGTGTCAGTATATCAAGACACAAAAAATCTGTGTCTACATATACCTGCTTGAAAACTACAGACATCACTGTTGCTTGATAGAAACATGGATGAATCTATTATTTATCAATCTAAACATAAACTTTTAACTAATACCTAGAATCCAAACTAACTATACATACTTCTGTCATAACAGCAGCAATAATACAGATATCCGAGTAAGTAGTGTCATTTAAAAACAAACAGTGAATGATACAATAAGTGGTAACTGGCAGCTGCACTGCTGAATGAGTTGCGTAACAATCAAGTCTAAAGTGATTTGATTACTTCATGCTTCAAAGCTTTTCAAGCTAAGCAAAAAACTTATGAACAATAGAATTCATTAATTCAAATTAACAAACTACATAAATAATAAACACTTTATATACTCAACTTTGAGCTACACTATATTTGTTGAAGGGCTAGTGATATTATTCGGTTGCTTAAACCAAAAAAGATGTAGCTGATCTTGTTCCTGGAATAAAACATAATAACATGAAATGAAATAAGAAAAAATTACCTTTATTGGATGTAATTCAACACCATAAAATGACATTTTCTTAACATTCCTTAAAAATAAAATTTCTGCATCTTTCTGAAGCATACCCCTAAATAAATAATATAAATGAAAGCAATGATAATAATGGAAAATTCATAGTAGGATTTCAGTAGTTCAACTTTAATGTATCTAGGAGACGGAAAGCAAGATTCATTTAAAAATCACAGTAATAATAACCAAAGAACATTTTCATCATAAAATCATACAGTAAAGTAGGAAATAGGAAAAAGTATTTTTATTGAACAATATATTATTACTAACTCATTTGTCAGGAACATATTAGAGTAATCTGATCACATAAAAAGTATATGTGTAAAGAATCGTTATAAAACTAATGCACTTTTCGATATAAGTATAATTGATAGACATTAATAAAATAACCTCACAACCTGTATAGTCGAATAAAGTCATCTGATCAAAGAATATAAATATGAGCAGACGTCAATAAGTATACACATAACGTTACCAAGGTTTGACCTAATAATTTGAAATAAAATGAGAATTGAATGGATTATTTATACTAAATAATGTATTTGTAATATTCCAATGAGTACAAACGGTAATGCTTTGAAACTAACGAAAGGATGAATATTTGATTTGCACATCAACGACCAGGTGCAAAACCACATTGGCTTTCAGAAGCTAAATTGATTTCTCTGTAGTCGTAAAATATAATTTCTTCACTTTGATAAACTGAGATCCAGATCAGTTGAAGAAAATGTAGGTCAACTTTTAAATTTCAGTTAAAATCAGTCTAACAAATGACAATCAACTTTCAGCAGTAAAGATCGCTACAAGTGGAGATCAAACCTCTGCTAATATTCTTTTTTCAGGTTATTTCCTTTTAACAACTACTAAATATAGAAAACTTGACACTAATCCACCAGATTATTGGTCGATAGTGATTAGTGATTGTTATGACGTGAAAAAAAAATGACTGATTTATCGGACGCCAATGAGGTGTACCTAGTCGATAAATACGCGTCTGCCTTATGCCCACTCGGTCCCAAGCCGGAGATAGAAGAACACAAGACGATAGACCAACCAGACAGAATCCTATAATATTTCATACATTCCTTTATATATACATAAAACCTAACCGCACAGTTAACCAATTAGGAAACTAACATTAATACAAAAAAGAAGTAATAGTGAATGTGAACTAGAGTACGTATACACAATTGATTATCATAGTTCATCAATGAGAAATGACAATAACAGTTGATACGTCAAATGGAAGAATAGGGCAAGGGGAACTGAATGATAATAGAAATAAATTGTTCACCTTGAATATAAACAAAAATACTAAAATAGTCTACAGATAAATAGCTCTCGAAGATAATCAATCTTATTTAGGTGTCCAGCATATCAAATAACGCTTTCATTGTCTGAATTTTCCAAAGGTCCACTAATCGAATATCTAAATAAAATAATCACGTTTAAAAACGATGTTGACAAAATGTAGTCTTTTGATCAAACTAAGCAACAATCCAAGTATACTCGGGATACGTTTTTCAACCCACCCCTCCACTTCTAAATGGGAATTGTTACTTCAGGATTGGTCTGCGTGAACACCTGGACTAATGATACGGAGTGAAGTAGTTGAGAGCGTCTAATCCTTCATCTAACTTGGAAGTTTGGTTAGTGTTTTGGAGGGTTGGTGTCTGATAAAACCTCGACATGGATACAAAAATATTCCTTGATGTAACAAACTTATGTTCCCTATGGTGTAGGCAATATGTCCATCTACCTAACAAAGGAAGAGTGTACTACGCATCATTCCTTTTCGTTTTACTATAAGGATGTGAAACATGGTTTTTAAAAGTACAAGGCATTTATAAGTCAGTAGTGTTTGACCATAGGTGCCTTTAAAGCATCTCCTGGGTTTATGGTTGGGACCAGTGAGTATAAAATGCTGAGATTGTGTAAAGTCCTTGGGAAAAATGGTAAATCAGTTGACTAGGTTGTGAATCAATACTGACTGAGATAGATGAAACAAGACCATCTCTGGCCCAGTCGTCCTTTTATTTACCCTTACATGATGCGGGAGACAATTAAATGAAAATTGTCCTCATACCTCTAACAGTACTTAATCTGAGGACTGGAAATGCTCTTAACAGTAAAGCCTTTATACAACAAGGATAATAGCTTTCACAACAGACGGCACTGACTATAGTTATAACAGTTTAAATAAATGAGATGAATGTATATCATGTATACTGACCTAAATTTTTTATGTAATCGAGCAACACGTGATAGAAGCACAGGACAATAACGACAATCAGATTTTGGATAGGGCCACCCAGGACTGAATGTTTGTGGTAATGGCGATAAAAGTACGTCTTCTATATTGTTTAATGTGGTTGACAATAAACTTGGTCTACTACCATTTGATATATCATTTGTATTCTGATGAATAGATGACGAAGTTATAGATCTTCTTGCTAAATGTGGTAAACACTGTAAATACATCATACTGATATTATCGATTTGTTGTGTAGAACAACTACAACCAATATGATTCAATGTGCGCGTTTTGTTTCCATCAGGGAGTGAACAAAGTTTATCTTGACTGAATTTATCATTAACACGTGAATCCCATACAATGCTATCATCGCTATGTTCAGGTTGAGCTAAACTACATCTGCGTTCAGATGAAAAACTTCGAGTTGGTGAAATTGACTGTCGACGTGAAAAATCATGTGATGATGATTCAGTGAATGGAATATTTGATCGACAACTTGAATGACCACTACGAGATCGATGATGTTTCACAGCGTCACCTAAATCCATTTGAGCTATTAATGCCCCTAAAATTACGTGAGTTTCAAAAGAGCATAAAAGTCTAAAAATAAATAGAAATAGACAAGAAGTATAACAAATAACAATAAATGAATGCCAGAAACAATTACGATGAAAACGTCCATCTCTGAATATAAAACTAGGCCACACAATAGAACTTTTACTGGTAAGAGTAGTTGCATTATGATCTGGCCAAAATTTGGAATAAAAGTTATGATCTATCAGTACTAACAATTACAGTATGACGAAATTTCATCACGTATGTAGAAAGCTCACCTAGCTTTTACTATCCTGTCTAATTTATGGCTCATACAAAACGTCCGTTAGCCAAACAAGAGATAAATGTACTCAGCAGCAGTACACCGTATAATATGGTACGGCTGATACACATGGCTTATGGAATCAGAGGACATATGCAAGCTGAAAGTATTTGGTTATAGGTGTCTCTGAAGCCATAAAGAGAGCAGGATTAAAATATATTAAGATGAAGTGTCTAAAGTAAACATTTTCAAACCTAGGGGGAGCAAAACCAAGATACGAAATCGGTGAATGAAGTCATTCATTGTGGGATTATGTCTAAGAGAGAGAGAGAGAGTCGAACTTCCAGGTTGAGATCAGGTAAATAATCATAATCTAAGCTTAGAAAACTTAAATAATACTATTCAGAATTAGTCGCATTGACCCAGATACGTTCTGTCCCGATATTCCTCTAACTTTTGAGTTCCTATGTCTTATCTCTTTTATTTTCTGCCAAATTACATTATTTCTGTTCAGTTTTTACGACAATATATAAATTCTTTCGACTCCGAAGATTTCTATCTAATTAATTTCCTCTAACAAAGACCATATAGAATCTGTCACATCGAGATGATGCAGACGCCTTTATAACTAAATGATTGAACTATCTAATATTTCAAATACGACATTCGTTCTTATCTTACAAAAAACCGACAGGAATTCTAACAAGCGGTTAAGCTTGTCAAGACATGGATTTATGAATTATGTTTGATGCACAGTAGGAGATAACTTACCGTCCAATACGTAAATGATATCTCAACTGAAGACAAAATTGACGTCTAGACTTAGGGCATTCAAAGACAAGATCTGGATGCTGTGGATAGAATTTTACTTGGAAGTAAAATATCAGTTTAGAGCCTAAAATATTTTATAAAATAAAGTAACATAGAGTAAAGTAAGTTACACATGAAACAGTTTATTATGCGAAATGACATTTTAAGGTCACTATTTAATTCGGTGGTATGTTGTGGAAAATCGGCAATTTTCGTCACTTTAGATTGTACTTACTAATTTTATAGATCGCTTCATATCAGTCCCCCTAATGAGTACATTATCCAAATTCACCTCATTAGGGACAAAAAATTAACCTAATTAATGGTTCAATTATTGAAGTTTCCAATAATTCAGATCAAGCAACTATACTAAAACCACTTGTTCAAAATTATCTACATGATTGAATAAAATAACATGAAGATACTGAGAATTATTACCTTATTAAGAATGGAATTTACATTAGAACTGAGTATATTTAGAGATGAAAAGTTCAATCTTTTAGTTTCCACTCACCCTCCCCCCTCCACATCCTCTCTCTTCCAAGTTATGTCACTGAGTATTTATTATTTTCTCCACCTACTTATCTTCCTCTATTTGTAAATAAACCAAATGAATATCTAACCCTCGTGCTTTCTATCTTTAAACGTTTTTTTCACTTCTTTCGATTAGATAATATTATATGCTCTCTTGACTTCACAGATTACTACATTGTTTCTCCCCGATACTTCAGATTTATAGGGCACTGTTAGTGATGTATTAGTAATCTACATTCTTAAAAACTGTAAAACATGTATATGCTACGGAAGCGGGGTATGATAAACGAGGTAGTTTGCGTATTGTTAAAATGGATTAATGGAGTGGTGATCAGTAGATTAACGCAATGATAAGATGTGGCCGATCAGTGACTATTTACGGAACCGGATTACTTAATTTAAACTACGCGAATGAGATGACATCAAAAACAAGACCACCTTAAAAAACATACGATTTTCCATCTAATAGAATACGTCAATACTCGAAATATCAACAGATAAACGACAGGATTAGGTATTATAAACGAATGGACAATATTAATTTTGTAGGTAGGTTACACTAGTGAATTAAGATATAAGTATTGAGCTTACTTCTTGTGCATGATATTAGCATAATAACTGGATACAAGGTTGTAGTAAATGACATTGTCAAAAAAATTCCTGTCTACAAATTTTCTGAATATTTTTCTCAAAGAGGTGTGGACCCTTAATCCCAGTTGAAAATGAAACAATCTAGAATCATTTTAATTACGTTTAGTATGTTTCTGTGCATATACTCGTAATAATAAGAAAGTGAGTCGAACTTGGGAACTTTATTCAATCATAAACTAATAAAGTCTTCAAGCAGTCAAATAACCTCTAATTTTAGAGGCATTATAGATATAACCAATGACTATATAAAGTCAACTAGGTGATTGTCAGCTATTAGGAAACATCTGCTAGTCACAAAACACCTGTTAGATGAACAAA
Organism: Schistosoma japonicum; assembly: GCA_025215515.1. Lineage (NCBI taxonomy): Eukaryota > Metazoa > Platyhelminthes > Trematoda > Strigeidida > Schistosomatidae > Schistosoma > Schistosoma japonicum. The sequence continues at coordinate 70,604,999 of CM046061.1, read as the reverse complement.
ACCAAAGCAACAAACAACTAGATAATTAGGACAAAGAATATAGAAAATCAATACTTTATATTGATGAAATCAATTAGACCGAGAGCTCTCAGCGAAATTCCCTATTCAAAACTGTCAAAATCAGATAATCGAAAATCTATTTCTCCACCCTACGTAAATTTTTAGACTAGTATAGCAGTGGCAACTAAATGAATAATCCTGCTGAAAATGGAAACATCTAGCTTCCGAATAATAAAGTAATAAAGCATTCGAGAAGTAATATATACTATCACTTCCAATCATTTATTCTGACGCTACGATTTGACCGCGAATACTAATGGAGCGGTAACTTAGCATTTAGGACATTCGACTTCAAGTCACTAATTTACAGGTTATAACCTCGCTTCGCCTACTTTGGTTTCAGTAAACGGGTGATATTACTACGCTTGGAACTTAGTGTCGATTGGAGTCGAGTAAAAGAATCTATACTTTGGTAAATAGGTTCGCAAAAACAAAGAATATTAACGCTCTACATCTTACAAATAAGGAAGGAGAAAAGTATAAAAACAAGAGTATGTATGACTGTTTTTAAAGAAAAATAAGGAATGAAAAACACTAATTTTATGGAACAAACTCAAAAGAAATAGAAAAAGCAACGCATAAGATTAACTATTGCACAATAAAATAATTAGTAAATAACAAAACTTGAAAATAAGAAATTTCGAAGAAAATAAGATAAAACAAGTTAGGTCAAGTCCTATCTGAACTCTCAAAGTATTACGTATTATCAAAAGAAGGTTATTTACTAGTTCAATAATTATAAATATACAAGCAGCAAACAAAAATAAATTGACGATAACAAAGAGAAATGTGTATGATATGAAACAGAAATGTTTACTATACATCATTACCAAGGTTAACTGTGATAATTTCAAATAAATTGAGCATTGGATAGGTTGTTTATAAAATGAGTAATATATATTTAGTATATATACTTAGAAATGTTTACTGTTAATTCACTTGTTTTCTTTTCGCTCCGATGTGAATCAAATCAAAAAATGAAGCGACAAAAACTTCCAGTAGTGATTAAATCTAATGGAGTAGGTATAAACATGAATACAACTGGGTAACTATGAATGGATTGATTCAAATAAGACAAGTCACTATTATCCGTTGAATTTAAAAGGGGATTTAACTACAAAATAATTTGATTGATACAATCCATAAAGACAATAACTGGTTATTATAGTCAGATAGGCAGATGCTGCCTTGAAGTTCGAGATAGTCAAAATAGCAGGGACGATTGTCAACCATCCTTATCTCCGAAAGATTCCTTACATCCAAAACATTATGCTGATAATGCTGAGATTTGATAGTGTGAGCCTGGATGCAAACATGATCACTCCAGTGACTTTGACATGTTTTATAAATGTCATCTTAACAGACTCTAAATCGTGAATTATTTGCCGATGCTGGGATTGTGTAGAAAAAGTAGACATATGGTCAGTTATTGATGTCGTGTAGTAGCCTGTAAGAAAGCTGTACAGGAATGGTATTAGCCGGTTCGTAATGTCTCCTTTGTTGGGGTCCTAGAGATGATGCAACTCAATGGTTTGACATTTTATCAGACATGGTTCGGGATGAAAGCCAGTGGTGTTCCACTTGTGACTTTCGTTTACATTCCCTACAGAGTGGGAGAAACCCTTTCATTTGAAAGAAGTCCTTTCTGATAATATTTTTGATTGAACTGTATTTTATAATATATGCTAATATTATTCATTAATCTTTCGAATATAATCCCTTTCTCTCTTTTACTTCCCCACGATATTACTATTTTATATGCATGGTGCAAACTATTTTTAGTGCTCAACTGTAGCAGGATTTGTGCACAAAATGAATAAATAAGTAGATTATGTGATTTCCGATACTACTAGCACCTGTATATCAAGTTCATTGATTCATTAATTTGCTACCAAAAGAAGCAATTGCAATTACAACAGAACATTTGCTGCTGCATTTTCTTTTCCGTAATATAACTTCTTCCAAAAATATGACCTCTCATTAATTCATATCCTTTCACATGATTTTCCAAAGTAATAAGAAGCTACATTCTGTGAATAGTAAGATCAATACTCATGAAAAACACGCAGAGATGGCAAATTAAAAGACAGAAAGACACCAGTGTATCAACTAACCAAACAAGACACAACAGTGCAACTAGTAGCATTACTATCATAATCAGGATATTATCAATCCCGTATAAATTAATTTAAGCAGCATTTCTACCAGATTAATACTACCGGTATAAATATAAGTAAAAGATACCAGCTTTGAAGTATAAACTAATACGTATAAATGACAGGAGAGGTAAGCTTGATATTCAATTCTTAACTTTTTTGGTCGACAGAGAATGGTATTAAAATCCGTTATCCTGTGATCGCTCATTATTTAAATGAAATTTATTCAACTTTGTTTTCATTTTCATAAGGCATTCCACAAATGACACAGAGAGGATCGACGCGTGACAGATATAGCTGTAAACAGCCGGCGACGTGAGCTGCAAGGTGACAAGAAACAAAACGTATTCACAATACGTTGGACACAAAAAAACAACCAAGAAAAACCATCCTAGAACCAACCTGGATTGAGGAACCCAAAGGAGGTGCAAATAGATTGATGGTGATGTATATATTATTTATAACATTCTGTACTTTCACTAAATAAGGTATTCTCCCGTCTAAGCGGTTGTTCGTTACAGTACATCTATCGTTTCACCAAAAAAAGGTCTCGTTTACCTAAGAAGCTGTGTTGTATTTTGATTACTGATGCCTAAAATTCAGTCAGATGAGAATTCACCAGTACAGTATACAACGTACCAACGCGTACCACCAATCGACTGGTGTTCTCATAATAAATTCAAAACTCTTCAACATGACAGAAACTACAAGTAAAACCATTCAGAGGATATATATTCCAGATAATCAAGAAAGAACACCAAAAATTATGCTTTCCTAAATGGATAGATACACCTGATTAAAAATGATAAGAAACGCCACAGAATAAATGAATATTACACATTAACTTACCAGGACATTGGTCCGTTATTCTTTTTTCTACATCTAACCAAAACTAAATATAGAATACTTTTATGAATATAAATAAATGCTATATAATTAACTTTAAAGATACAATCAATGTTCAACTATGAACCAATATAACTTAATTAAATAAATATAGATACATATGTTAAATCCATGCTCAAAACTATTGATTCAGTGAAAATGAATAAATAATATATATTCAGGTAAACTGCAACATGAAGGTTGGTTTTGAGACGAAGAATATGTAATCAGGTTTGCATACCTGAATCAATGGACCGTGTAACCACAATGCATGATAAAATATATTTATATTATTTCTATGCAAAACAAGTACAGAATACATTTAACATTAATTGTGATTCGATAAACAAAGAAGTGTTACTTACAATCATCGAGTTATAAACTCAAGCGTAAAACTATGGAAGACCATAGTCTTTCAAATGATTAGTTAGAAATCGGCAGTATTACGCTTGCTATTCATAAGTCACATAACTGTGAAATCTAGCATTTGAAAACAAAACCACAATCGGATTGATTTTGTCTTGGTTATCACAGGAGGACTTTTGACATTTCTCGTAAAAAGAAAGGTGTTCAAAATCAATCTGTTGTGAATAACTTCTATTACTATAATTCAAAGAGTCTACTACGATTTTTCGATCGCTATCTTTAAAAGCTTCAGAAGAAGGACAATTAGGAACTGTAGCTATATCTCGTCAGCCTTACGATAGCCTTTAAAACTCCAGTTAGAGCTCTGAGCCTTTTGGATAATTTTTAAAACCTTATTAATAAAACACAACATTTACTTCCAAACAAGTTAAATCAGCTGCATCATATAAAACAAAAACTCAATAGGCAGTAATATACGGTCCGCAAATAAGTAATAAATAAACTTACAGGAACATCAATAAAGAAAGGATTAAAGCCAGGATACGTTGTTGTATTGTTGGAGTACATTGTACAGGGATTAAATGAGTTGGTCACAGAAAAACCACAAAATTTATTAGAATAGCAGTCATCGATTGAAGAAGATGATAGACGAAAAGACAAATCAGAGCTACTCTGTTCATCTCGATGTATTCCTACCATAGAGTTTATGGTGGCTGAACGGTTTAAATAGTACGCCAAACCAAAGTATTGTGATTCTTCTACCTCTAAACATTGGCAAACTAAATCGAAAAGTTCACGTCCGAAAGCGAATTTCTGTTACGAAGATTATTAAAAGAGATTTACGAGAAACAATTACAATGATGGGAGACACCAGGTGAATTAAGAAATAGTATACTTTTTAAAGCATACGCACTTACACTAGTCGTAGCCACAAAGATGAAGTATCACAAAATAAAAGAAAGAGTAAAAACAAGTGGTTAGGAATGTGCAACAGAAGCAAAGAGTGGACTCTAAGAAGTCAGAATAGCATTAAGGGAAGCAGCATAAGCTCTTCTATGTGAAGGAACTAGTGAAATATAAAAAACTTAAGAATATCACGAGGTAGAATAGGGTCACGGAAACTATTTTCAACGTGAAGACCAAACGTAACCAATAAATATATTTTATTGGAAAAGCATAATAGATTCCCTATGAAATTTAGTTATGTTTATCATTACTGATCATTGACAGCAGTATTCATGTACTAAGTAGTTAATGTGATTGCTGCTCAACCAGCAGGTTGAGAATTCAAAACCTATGACGGCTAAACACAATTAGGCAGCTAATTAATGTATTAATTCCTGTGCAGTAAGGCCCATAACGGAGTGACTGTATTTTGTAAATAAGTTGAACTAGTGAACTGGAAATATAATATCACATTACAATTTGACTCTGTACTAGAAGAGATAATTGAATGACTAAGCGGCTAATATTGCATATTACTCACCAAAAACATTCAGTTTTATAGATGATTATTTATTAAAAACATAATTAACACATTGAGTACAAAACGCTAAACTTACATGTACATTAAACCTAAAACACTTTCCATCAAGACCAATTACAATACATTGAATGTTTTGATTGGAACGCGAGTCTTTTAAACTAGTGGCTTTGCGTAGGAATGATTTTAAACTTTGTTGCACATGTTTCGCTTTGTGATTAGCAGTATTATTATTCTGACTTGCTAAAACATTACTTTCACCAACCATTACAGGAGAAAATCCACAAATCAACGAACGGTTCGAAGTGTTAGAAGGACTTGAAGCCAAATTAGTGACTCCTGCAGATGACGTAGTTCCAAGGCCTTTAGAAAAATCCGAAGTGGTTTGGTTACGTAGTTGCCAAACATCGTCAGAACAATCAAAAAACTCGGGTGAGTGATTGTTCTGATGAAAATAGTCGGGAACACTAACTCTTGAGGGCCACATGCATGCAAAATAGTACTTCGGGAAATCATAGAACACTCGAAAAGCATAGCATCTGAAAATACTAGATAAAAGTAAGCGCTGCTTTAGGTCATATATATACATATGGCTAGTTAAATACAGAGGAAGTGACTTACTATATACTGAGTCAACAGGGAAATTAATTTATAACCACACTAGATATCAAGAGATTCAATAAAATCACAGGAAATGCGTTTATAGAATAGGCGTAATCCAACTAGAATTTATCCCTACCGAATACATTTTGAACATCAGTATATTTCTGCCATAAAAGGCAAATTAGAAACAATAATTAAAATTCCAGAATTAATTTACAGACTGTTCGACGTATTTTGATTGCTCACTTATTAAATATTTTGCTAATTCCTATTTCAACTATTAACTGCTATAACATAACTTTCTATTTACGAACTGATTATGCACCCGTTACCTCGATTTCCTATAATTAATGCCCTTTTATTGTACCAGTGTCATTACTTATTGGGTTATTTAATGATCTTGGCTTGTATGTATAGGTAAAGAATGAACTGCACATATGTCTTCATTTGACTTACAAGAGAGAGTAGACAAGCAGAATACTATAAAGTGATCAACACATCCCTTCGGTCTTATGGTCTTAAAGCATGAATAGAAATGTTATATTTCGAAACCTTTAATTAACAACTTTACAATTTTACTTTAGGTTGCGACTCGAGAAACTCTACATCGTTTAGTAAAAAGAAATGCCGATCTTATGTTCTTGAAAATCACATCAGCCATTATATTGTCATCTTTATTTCAACAAACCCATAACTATATCTTTTAAGTACGAAGTCTTAGTTCTCTCATGAAGTTAATAATTACTGGGATTCGCTAACTCAGAAACTTTTCGTGAAATTACACAATAACAACAGCCGTCTATGTATTCAAAGTGAGGTTAGATCATAACGGGGTAGAGCTAGACCACAGTCCCCAACCTATGAGATATCACGAATGAGTTTCAAGGTAATCGGGCAGAGATAAAATAATGTCAATACTAAAGAGAATACTCTTTAGTTTAAATAAAACAGTGGTAACTAAAAATCGACGGGATTAAACTATAGTGATAGATTAATGAGAATTGAGAAGCGATTTCAAGATCGCGGCTCAATTGAAATAACTCTGATGCAAGAAAGTATCCTTCGAATTTCAGTAAAATGGTGATATTAGCTTGTCTTAAGGTTAGAAGATAATAAGAAAGACAGTTTATGCGGTCGAAAACAAAAGCATGGAAAGTAAGGTATGAAAAGAAGAATTATAAGTATAGAATTCGATGTTATGTATGTAGTAACAAGTCGACTTTTAGCAAACAGAAAGGTACTCTGAAAATAATGTATTTGATAGTGTTGGTTGCTAGAAGTCACAAAATCAACCTAAGAGGCATAGTGTGAAGCCATTGAAATGGCATTCGTCCGGATATAAGAACATTAAAAAAATATATACTGTGAAAAGATTCCAACGACTGGTGTATATATGGTAGATGTTGGTCAAATAGTTGAGCAGGGAATGTGAGGTAGACCAAAAAAATCGATTGAAAACATATTAATGATTGCGTAAACAAAAGCACTATATAATCATGATATTTAATAACTACCTGCTATAATTTTAAGAATTATAGCGATTAAATAACATTCAAAGGCACGCTAATGATGAAAATTTAATATAACCACCGTGATTTATCGACTTCGCACCTACTAATACAAGATTATTACCAAACCAGCAGTTGTTGTCATCTGTCGTCTCTACATTTAATAAAGTGGGCTCAAGATCAGTTTAGACTGCCACTACAATTTAATTTTACCCACATATCACAACAGAGAATACTATGCTTTGAAAGACAATCTTAGGATATGATAAAGATTACTAGACCTTTAACTGTTGCAAACAAAAATTAATATACCTTCAGAAATTAAATATGAGTAATAATGACCTTCGTATTAACTCATGCGCCCTACTTGTCGAAGTCCAATATTCAGTTTCCGGACCGATTCACATTTGTATTTTGAGCACAGAAAGCTTGACTTCAGTGCTAGTCTCTTTTTAGTAAGCTTTGTGAGTACCTTTTAGCCTTTAGAATAATTCACTTAGGTACAAAGATACCACCTTTTAAGATAGCAGGTTACAGAAATAATTAGTTGTAGTGGAAACCTGCATATCAGTGGAAGTTTATTTGTTAATGACTTAAGTATTTGCATGATGTGTCCTTTAAAATCTCCTCATTGAACTTAAAAAATATACGACTACTCAGTGCAAAATATGATTTCCAGTATCATGTACATCATAAATATACCGCGTCTTAATCTCCCATTCTGGTGGAGCCAATTGAACAGTTAATGGATTGATTACAGGCAAGAAATATATACTTTGGCTATCTGTTTGATTGACCACTCAGAATGTGAATCGTTATTGATGGAGTGTAACTGAACTTTGCTGACGAGCCCGAATGATAGCCAATGACCTTGAACCCGGTTTTAACCAATAATGGAATCGTTGTTGAATCAATAATCCATTGTGAAAAATGATAGATATAATGGTGAAACTAAACTTTGTTCTGTAACTTTTAGAGAGCTACTGAGAAACACCGTAATGGTTTTACTGATGTGTACTTAGTCTCGTTCGAAATGCCTACATCGTGTCAGTTGTTTGAAATTTTTTGTAAGCACGTTATGTTTACTGACCTTTAAGCTGCCTTGCATCTGTGGAAGCAGAATAGCCCCTACCACAGGGACGTGAGGTGGAATTGTGTCCTGTCGCAATGATTGCTGACAAAAAAATCAATAAGAACAAACAGCTTCTTTAGCCGGTCTACAATAGCACTCAGGCAAACCTGCGTGTTGGTTGTATTGTTGGTAATACAGTTGCCTGTTTCGTTAGCATCATTGCTTGTAAATGTAAACAAAGTGCTAGCAGTGCAGTTGTGTGACGGTAAACGATCCCCAAAATAAATAGTTCCGTAGGCTACCATAATTGATACTGACCATGTTTGTTTTAGAGGACACGACTAGTTGAAGCGGTGCGGTCATGCATCACCACCTGATCATGACTCAAACCACCAGCCTTCTGGTTTTCTCTCATTTGTAACAGAGGGTCCAGCCACTGGAAGTTGTACTAGTTGCACGACAAGCGTACTTTGGTTATCTACTGGGGTACACATTAGTTACATCAGTGCTTCAGGTACATATGTCAAAAAATAACGAAACATTTATATAAACATAACGGAAGCCCAAATGGCACAGAACTTAGACAAGCGCCGAAGGAATATAACTTTCAAATTGAATTCAGTCATGCAACAAACACATAAACAATTGTAAAACGTACAATGTGTAGAATATCATTTATAGAAATACGTCTACTGCAACAACGTAAAACAGAAAAGAGAGGTCTAAATTCTTGCACCATATGTCGTACGATATGCCGCTAAACTCTAGTGTTGAGTGTGTAACAGTTTTTTTAAATAAAATGGTAAATAATTCCCCAAATAAAGTTTTATAAGGTTGCCGTTGATGCTGACTATTTTGTTTTCGTGAACACGAGTAGCTGAAGTCACTTTATAAGACACCACCGCAAGATCACTAGAGAGCTAATTGTTGTTGTGACACGTGGTTTGGATTCTTATTCGATCGCTAAATCTCTGTCGTCAATTATTATCTTGTCTAGGTGGACCGCATGATTCGACTCCTAAGCTTTAATTCGACTCCTAGGCGAAAACTACACTACACGTGAACACGAGAAAGAAGACAGGAAATACAGCAAACTAACACTTTACTGTAAGGTTTTTCTATGTATAGAAACTAGGGTATTTATATTATCATAAATGTCCTTTAGGCTTCTAGAGATTTCTATATCCTACTAAACAGGGTAGTAGTAAGATAACTGTCCAATCAGAGATATATCACGTGACTTCTCATTGTCTAGAATTTTCTGGTAAAAACTATCTGCGTGCTGATTGGACACAATGTTGCCTAATGATTTCTACGCCTTTCTGAACTTGTTTTAAGGGGTTTTTGGCTTTACCCAACACTGTAGAAAACAACTCCTCCTATAGTTAGCTGGTAGATATAGTGTCGCCTTGTTTGCTCTTTACTCACGATCAAATACATTTTCCCAAAACATATCTGCCTTCTAATTTGTACGTGTATCTTTTTTAAGACTAAGAGGGATAATATCTGAGTTTTTCTCCATGTAAGATTTTAGTTACGTACTGTTAATACAAATAAAGTTTTTCTAAGTCAAGCTACTTGGCGTTCTAGACAGAAACCCTAAGACTGAGTATTCTTTTATTTGTTGCGTCAGGCTTATAAGAAGATATCACTAGAGCATTATACGGAACTACACCACGGTCTTTTTCTGAGGGAGGAGTAATACTGGACCCACCAAGTGTGTACGTAGAGAACATATTCAGAATTGCTCACCATCAACATTTTACATTTATCGGCATTTGGCTGGGTTCAGTTGCTGAGGTTCCACTAGTTCATCCTTTCTAGATAGTCAGATGGATCGTGAATCTCCTTCTAGATATTAAGAATATATTCGTATAGAAAGTTTCGTGGCTCTAAATTAGAAGGAAGGTAATATATAAACAATAAGGTGATGGATGTGTCTCCTTTACAAAGTAACCTTCGGTTACCTAAATCTACAGAAGTCATCAAGTGCTTCAGTCTTTCCTACTTTGAAACTAAGGTTCGTTGAATTACGACAGCATTTAATTGTTTTTACAAACTTTGATAGTGGCTTTCTATGCAATAACCACCTTCCGATAAGATAACAAGCAGTACTCTAAAACTTTGATACGTGAGACTTTGTGGCAGCTAGATGTCTTAATTTTGCGTTTTTTTTGTCGTTACTTAGTGTTACAGATCACTTTTAAGCTTAAGGTATGCGCATATAATGTGCATGTTATCTGAACGTTTGATAACCTTTTGAAAACACACAATACCCTCATAACAGTTTCAAAAGTACCTAAGACCATACATTATTTCTGTAAATTTGGTAAGAAAACTGTACTCCTCCTAGATTTTGACGTGATCTTATTAATATCAAGACTATCACTCTATCAATCAATCAGTGCCTGTCACTCCACGTAAAGCATAACCTGCCAACCAACAATCCCCAACCAACTCTGTTCCGAGCTTTCCTTTCCAGCTCTTCCCAAGTGTTCTTCATTCTCTTAATGTCTATCTCCGATTCCCGATGCAATGTTTTCCTGGGTATAACACTTTTCCTCCGGCCTTCAAGATCTTATGTTAATGATTGTCTTGTGACACAGTTCGGTGATTTCCTCTATGTATGTTCTATCCACCTCCAGCGTCTTTTTTAGTTTCTTCTTTGGCTGGAAGTTGATGTGTTCTCTTCCATAGGAGGCTGTTGTTGATGGTATCTGATCAACGGAGCAGATGTATCTTACACAGACAGTTGTTCATAAATACTTGTATCTTTTGAATGATGATTTTTGTAGTTCTCTTTACATGTTTCAGCTCCATACAACAGAGCTGTTTTCACATTTTTATTGGCAATTTTGACTTTGATATTGATTGAAAGTTGGATTGAGTTCCGAATATTTTTCAGTAGTATAAATGCAGTTATTGCCTTTCAAATCCGCGCCTTCACATCTGTATCAGACCCTCCTTGTTTATCGATGATGCTGTCCAAGTATGTTAAGGTTTACACATCTTCCGGAATTCACCTGTCAAGTGGAATTGAGTTAGCGTTCGTTGTTTTGTATCGGGAGATCTCGCTCTTCCCTTTGTTTATGTTGAGGCTTACTGCTGACTACTGACAGCTACACTGTCTGTCTACACCTGAATTTGCTGCTGTGTGTCGCATAGAAGAGCTAGGTCATCTTTGTAGTTCAAGTCATCTAGGTACATCGATGTCATCCGCTGAATTCCGAGCTTGCCTTGTAATGTTTAAGTTTTCATGATCCAGTCAACTACCAGCAGGATAAGGAAAGGCGAGGGTAAGCATCCTTGTCTGACACCGGTCTTTATTTAGAAAGAATCCGTCAGCTGACTTCCATGCGTGATTTTACAATGTCGTCCGTTGTAAGGACTCCGTATGATGTTGAATATCTTCTCGGGTAAGCCATAATATTGTAGATGGCTTCGTATATTATCCTATACACGCTGTCAAATCTCTCCCGTAGTCGAGAATGTTGATGTAAAGTTGTGAATTCCATTCAATTGATTGTTCAACAAAGAACCGTAGAGAAGCGATTTAGTCGGTATACGATTTTTTTTACGAAACCTGGCCAGTTGATCTCGAAGTTGGGCGTTGACTGGATCTTTCATTCAGTTCAGTAACACTCTGCTGAAGACTTATCTTGGTATCGGAAGAACAGTGATGCCTTTGTAGTTTCCGCAGTTGCTGAGATCTTCTTTCTTTGAAATCTTGATAAAATAGTTTTCTTTTCTGTCTGCTGGCACATGTTTTTCCTCCCAAATCTTTCTGAAGAAAATGTGGAGTATCTTTGCAGTTGCTTCCATATCTGTTTCCAGCGCCTAAAGTGGTATGTTGTCTAGCCCTGTTGACTTGCCATTCTCGATTTGTCGGATGCCATTTCGATTTCTTTGACTGTTGCTTGGTTGGTATTTATACGGAAATCCGTGGCTGCTGCATTGATAACTGGTGGGTTCAGTGAGGCTAGTCGATTCAAGAGTCCTTCGAAGTGTTCTATCCACCTGTTTCGTTGTTCTTGCGTCTCAGTGATTGGTTTTTCAGCCGTGCTCTTGAATGGCCGTTCTTGTTTACTAAATATCCTATCTAGTTTCTTTGTTGTATCGTATATATGCTACATGTTTCCTTCATTCGCAGCTTTATTCCGCAGTCAATGTTAAGACTATAGTACATAATATTGAATTAGAATGCGACTAAAAATATTTAACGAAAGTTAAAGCTGTAATTAATATTCAATTTTTCTCGCATGTCTATTTTTCGATTTGATCATTCTATCTGCAGGGATTTAAACACACCAGAATTATTAAAAATTGAAACCTTGACAAACGTGGGATGTTAGGTTTTTTTACGTTACATATTTTTTACTTGATTCTGATTGTTATAATAGTTCTGCTTACCTTTTTCGTCTCAAAAATCTAATTATTTATCTCGGTTAAATAAACGCGATCAGAGCTAACCAACTTCTTAGGGAGATATCCCCTAATTTTTAAGTGTTGTACGACCCAACCTGGATGTATGTTATTTATCACAGATATACTAATAGTAATTTTCATGTTATCTAAGAGTTAGTACGACAAACCTTTTTTATTTTTTTTACTTGCTAGTATTTTTCGCTTTTAGGGAACTGGCAAAAGAAAATATTAGTAGTCATTAATTTTTATACTTACTTATTTGAATTGTTGTGTATTCCGCTCTTTTTCCATTATTAAGCTTCGTTTTTTTTGATAAACATTTACTCTCATCTTTTCACATTTTAAGCCGAATGAAGGCGTAGTAGATGAGAGTACTTTTCGCTCATTACTTGCAATGTCTCATCAGTAGTTTCACCAAAATCTATTCAAGTTAGATATTTTTGAAAAGCTTTTGTGCTCACAATCAAAATAATAATCCTTGCTAGCATTTTAATACTTGTAACTGCAATAATAAAACTACTGTGCTGTTATACCGTTCTCTTACGAGTATTCAATGTAATGTTTTAGGTTTGATTACTAAAATTACGGTTTTACTTAACAAGTGTGTTTTACATTTATCTGTGTGTTTATATTTAATCCTACAACTTGTAGGTAACAAATCAACCACTAAGTGGTATATATTTAATGAATTTTATCTAGTAGACCATTCAAATTTAATCGAGCTTGGAAAAAATTATGCTTTAATCTTTCAATACTAATAAGTTATGTGAAGACAAAAATACTCATAAATTCATCTAAATAAAGTGGTTAGGCTGTTTAATATTATTGTCACGCCATCATGGAGGCTTCAGAAGAGTTTTACGTTTACGAGGTAGGTATGCTGTTATCTACTCAACATTCAACACAGGTAAAACCTGGCGATTCACTGTCTGCTATTGCTGCTCAGTTGCGGTTTGTAACTCCCACTCAGATTGCTAGAGCTAATCATTTTCCATTAACTAGTTGTGGCTATCCTCCTGTTTTCCCTGGTCAACGTTTAATTATCCCAATAGTCGCATGCACTTATAGCAATGTAAGTTTTGTGTGATCTATTTTTACAATGTGCTTATAACAGTAATAAAACAGTTCTTGTGGAACAAAATAATTTGGCTGTCAAAGTTTCTAATTTCTCTATATTTTTCCGGGTATTTGTATGTTAAATCTTGGTACGAGGTCAGTTTCTGAGTATGTAATTTCCAACAGTTAATCGATTATGAAATTAAACAGAAACAGATAGTGGGCATCCTTGACGAACACCACTTGAGGTTACAAATTCGGATGACTGTTCGCTATAAGTTCTGATACGACTAATAGTGTTTGAGCAAAAAGCCTTAGTGAGATTTACGTAATTTTCTGAGTACACATTTCAATGAAAGACATTACCTTAGAACTTCTCGATCTACAGAGTTAAATGCCGTTTTCAAGTAAAAAGAAAACCCACCATTGTCGGGTGCTGAAAGTATGTCTGTTTTCTAAAACCTGACGAATGATGAATATCTGGTCTATACAACCGCGACCATGTTTGAAGCCAGCCTGATTTTCTCGCATTCGCAATTTATGAGTTGTAATTAAGCGTCTGATAATTATAGAAACTAGAATTTTAGACACTATATTAGTCAAGCTAATTCCTCAGTTTAAAGTAAATGTATGTCATATGGTAAGCTCATCACATACTTCGATTTGTGTCGAATATTCTTACTACACTGACAAAATGTAACGAACTGAGCTGATGCATATTATTTTTGCCATACTTTGGGCTAAAATCTCCTAGCCGATAAAGTTTGCCATATACAAAGATTATTGTTCTTTTGTCTAAATGAAGTTTTAAACGTCTTCCCGAGTAAATAGTCAGTTCATATGCAAACAGAATATATATTTCAGTCAATGTAATTTGGTCATTCAACCGAATTACAGTTTCTGTCATTTAAACCCTACATAAATCTTTGAAGCTTCAAACGTGGTTGTTTCATTGGACTTGTTATTGTCCAAACATTTTCCGCCCCATTTTTACATAAGTTCATGTAATAGGATTGTATGCTATCGACTTGATCATGGAGCAACGAGTTGTCGTCTGTTTCCGATTTTTAAATGATGATGACTTATGTTGTTTTATCGTAGTATATTTACCGGAGTGGTTTTCTAAAAACCACGAATACATATTTTTCAGTGACTTCCCTGCGATGGATATTTAACTTAGTATCAAGAATGCACTCATACGTGTGAATATCTGTTGTGACCTGAGCTTTACATTCTGGAAATTAAATTACAAGCCTTTTATCCATTTTAAAAATGATTATGGTTTCATAGACATATAAGTGTTATTTTACAATGTCTTACTCGGAATTCCGGGAACTAGCATCTAGGGTTTTATGTACTCAAGCGACATCTTTTACAGTTGGCGAAATTTATTCACTTTAATGATAATTATTGGCTTTAACTGAAACTGATCTCTCGTAACATCCCGCTATGGAAAACTGTCCAATGTTTTAACCATGCGTGTAGCTCTAATCATTACTTGATAAATAAATGTCCCTGACTTCAGCACACAAAAGTATGGATTTTTCATTCCTTTTTCTCGTTAACTTTATAAACAAATTTTTCTATAAATCCAGCCGACCAAAATAAAACATCTTCCAGGTGTTGCGTTACGTGTTGAAGACATGGATAAGCAAAATGTCAATACTGAAAGCAGTGCATTCATGGCTGTTCAACCTTTCTTTTATACAACACGTGTAGTGAATTCTAATAAGTCTTCTTGTTCTGTTGATGACGACGTATTTGAACGCCAGTTTGTTAAAGTGAATGCCCATCGTGTTTTAAATGATCATGACGTGAGTCCTCATAATATTCATATACTTAGATTTTTGTTTTATAGCTGGATACCTAATTGTCCTTAAAATAATTTAAAGTTTCAACTTTTTAAAGATTTTTCAGAGAAGTAATCCAGTGGTTTATGAATCATGTACATTGTTTGCCCTAAAATTGCACTGTTATATTTTCACTATAATATTTAACACATTACAGCAATTCATGATTCCAAATAGTTAAACTTGGTTAGCGGGAAATACGGGATCATAGTTTAGGGTCGTTATGGAGTTATACTTACAGTTTTACAGAAATCGAAGTTGATGAAACTCAACGTCGGTCTTCTCAGTACTATTGTTCAGGAATCTAAAACTGAGCTACTTAGTTCATGACCAACTGCCTTCAACTAAAGATTGTTTTCCCAAATCATGTTCAATATTTTTGTTTAGTCTCTTACCCTAACGGTCATATTTTAATCCTTAATTAGTAGATTTCCATCAAAACTTATCGCAAGAATAGGATCTGGCTACTAGTTTTCATGATAATACTTGTCATGTAATAAACGAATATCAGTTAGTCAAAAATCATTTTTGGTTACATGCAACATTTCCTTACTGACATTACTCAGTGTTGAGGTTTTTAAATTTTATCTGCAACTATCTCTTTTCTTTCCAGGGTTTAATAGATGGTGTTTTGTTGGTCACTCCTGAGTCATTGTGCTTCGATGCAAGTCAAACTGCAGTAGCACAAAAGCAGGCTTATATAGCTTCTCATTCTAAACCATCTTCAAATGATGATAATGGAAATGATGACTCTGAAGTTAATGGCGATAAAATGACTGGTTTGGTCCATGATTGTAAGAACAAATTACTATTCTCTGATAATAATAACACTGAGTTTTCTTGTTGTCATATTCCTCAAGAACTGCTCAATTTAGGATTATGCATTCCCTTGGATTCAATTATTGCTATGAAAACACTTAATGAAAATGATATTGCAAACATTTCATGGTAAATGTTGGTCCCTATAATTAAGTTGTCATCAATTTCATGTTATACATTAATTTTATTTATATAAGATTATGTGTAATTCATATTGGGAATAAAAGCTAGTTTACTAAGCTAGTTTACAATTCAAATGAAGTAGATGAGATCCGTTAATCTAAACCTTATTAAGTGGAATAATTAAAAAAAACTTAATCACGTGATGGGATGGGAGGGGGGGTTAGATATTTGATTTCATGAGCTATTTACATGAAAAGTTAAACTTCATGGTTTCTTATCGTGTTTGTGTAGCACCTAGCATAAATTATTGATTAGTTTGTTACTACGATTCACGTAAACGGCACGATATGCCGAAAAACAGGGTAATAGACTTAAAGATTCTAATATTCATGTAACATTACAAAACAGAGGAAGCTAAATACAAAGCAAAATGAACATATTAATGTCGTCCCAGATTTGGAGGACTATTTTTCGAACCACATCAGTTGTTTTCACTAAGTGAGCAGTAATTAAGTGGTTAAGCCGTCCGACTCTAAATTGCTATAACGGCGATTCAAGTCTTGCTCTCAGTCAGTCAGTCAGTTACAACGTAGAACTTGATACATGCATACATCAGTTCAAGTTGTCATGCCTCCATTAGCAGATATAGATTAAATTGTCGGATCAAATCCCAGAGTAGGGGAGGTAGTAACAGAGTAAGTACTAATGGAAAGGTACAGAGATCAAAGATAAGATTTGAAACGAAAAAAATGTTATTCAGTAAAGAGAAAATTATGAAAAGCTCAAAAGCCTTGCTCTACCTACTTATTTTTAGACTCTGTCTCATCATCGGTTATCAAAGTCAAGTACACGGCTATGTACTTAGTAAACGAGTTACAGTCATTCATCATTTTCGAAATTTTTGCCACCAAAGTGAATACTTTACTATCAAAGTTGTTGAAAAATTGGTTGGAAGTCCATTGAACGTATCATGATTCAAATATGCTTTTTAATTTTATCACCAATACTAGCACTGTATTTCCAGTATTTACTTATTCTTAAATCATAGTGTTTTGCTACTATGCATTAGTACATGAACTTCATTTCTTCATCCAGAATAGTCATAGTTGAAGTAAATATGTGGGATTTTAACTTCAAAACCTATATGATTATTTATTTGCTTTGTATTACCGTATCGATCTTTGTAAACAAAGTGGATGGCTAAAAAGTCGTTATGAAGGAGTTTGATGAATCAAATTAGTCGAAAATAAGCACAGGATCCGCTCATGTTGAAACTAATGTAATTTAATTACGAGATGTAGATTTGCCCATTCACCTGTATGCTATGTCTTTTATATTCAGGTTTTACTACTACTTAATGTGGAGACCAGTGTTACTACTTACTTGCTCAAACTAAATTAAGTGGTGTGGAGTTCGAACCTAGAACTTAGTGGTTGAAAGTAAAACATCTTAACTCCCAAGCAACCACCTCATTATAAATCCTTATGATGTTAGATAGTTGAAGGTAGTCAGAAGAGAAGTGTAGATCTAGGTTTTGTACTAGTTGGCACTCATAATTATGGTGAACCTGCAGGGAAACAATCAAAAATTAAATTTGTCGAAAATGTATAAATCAGATTCATATTCCAACTATTCTTGTTCAGTTACATATTAATTATGAGCATCTTTTTAAAATGAGTCATTGAAAATAGGTCAGTGTTCATATTGTGGTGATCATGAGGTCCGTATATTTGTAGTTCATGATGCAAAAGCCTAGGCCATCGACAAGACTAGACAGTCTGAGGATTGGTTTACCAGATCATGCATGATTTGAGAATAGGTGAAGACTAATGCATGTAATACAAACGTTACAGATAAAAGGATAGATGTCTATCTGTTAAAAGTTGAATATTTGATCCACATAATTGGCTAAATACTTTGAATGGAAATGAATATATGCTTATTCTGGTGTGTTACCTAAATCTAATTACAGTAACCAACTAAATAATAGGGTGCGATTCGTTTGAGAGCAAAAATCTAGTACATAATGTCTAAATTCACTTGATAACAGCGCTACGTTCTGTCTATTTATAGTGTTTGGGTTAGCCCATATATGCACGGAGTTAATTTCTGTCGTCTCTTTATAAGAATGAAAGTCATTTTGATGGATCTTTGTTCTGTCGAAGTCGCTGAGATTATTCACAAACATAATTTAGTTCAAGTGTTTTCCGATTTTTGAATCTATTTATTCAAATTTAAACGAAAGTTCCTATAAAAAAGGTTGATTATTGTTTAGCGATTTTGTGTAACTGAATTAATTAAGAAGATCGTAATCATTTGCTTAGTGTCTTTGATTTCATCCTTGTACAGAATTTCTTTTATCTGAAATGGCCGTCATCAAAACAGCGAATTAATCGTTGTAAGTAAAGTGAATTATTTGGGAAACTGATTTCATGATCAAATCAAAATACTACAAAAACTGACCAAACCTAGTTATTCTATATTTTATTGTCATTTTCAATCATAACAAATCAGTAAATTTTTTTGGAATACTGGATTAAGTAATTTCAGTGCAAACTTTATTCACACAGTGAATTTTATCGATGTTGTGGGAATTTGTTTGTGCATCTAAAATCAGCTTTTGTAAAAGATGCTTATATAAAATAACATCTTCAATGATAAATGTATGTACTTTTAAACCTCCTGACACTAAATATGATGTTAAATAATTGATTGTAATGCGTGTTCTCTGATGGTAAATTGTTTAGTTTTAAGGTTTTCATGGTCATTCTGGGTAACATCACCGATTATTTTAAGTAGAAGTGAGAATTTTTGAATATTCTGCAAGTAATTTGTTAATCCGTACGTATTTAATTGACCTCTACTGTCCAAGGGGGCGGGGGTGAGTAAATCGATATCGATGTATTTTTTGGTTAGTACGTGGCCTGAATGTCACCTTTCTAGAAATTCTACTGTATTTTTGCGATTGCTTTAATCTTGAATGTTGATTTTTTTTTTTAAATAAGGTTTTTATTCGCAATGATACGTAATAGTATCTCAAGCCTTTTTATTATTACTCTCTTCTCATATCCGTATATCTAGGTTTCCAAGTTATTTAATATTATGCACTGAATTAGAATCATTTTTGTTCCACTTCAGTTTAATCAGTTATGTAAAGTGTAATCCTAAGGTATTAAATGGGGCCAACTTTATCGCATACTGTAGTACATTTTGAAATTTTTAAGACTAATACATTTGCTTATTCTGTTCGTGTTATCCCACCTTTTATTTATAAGTATTTTCTTATACTTGAATTTATAATCTTGGAACTGTAAGGGAATATACAAACATCTAGTTATTTATGGACACCAGCTCTCAAATTCGTAATATTCTTAAGTGAAATAGGTATGAAAATAAAGAGTTAGTCCACGTAGTAATAGTAGCTGTCATAGTACTAGACAACTAGCTTAAGTTTAATTTATTTTTTTATTGCCTTTTTTGAACCTGTCTTGGCTAAGAATAAGGCATATTTGTTTATTTCATGTGCCACACAAATTTACAAACCTAATATTGGCTTGAATTCTGTCATAGTTCCACAGTTTAATTCGTTTAACCTCAAGCTTTGTTTAAAAGTGTGTACTTTCATTTTAAAACTATTGAAAAAACATTTAGACAAACCACTCAACATTTAACATAAATTGAAATTTATGTAAACAATGGTTAATAGTACGAATTTTTCATAAGAATAATATTAGTAAATTTTAGTCACATTTAGTGACTATACATTAACTAAACAGTTGATAACTGTATTGTACGAACTTTTAAATTGTTCAAGAACTCTTTATTGAGATACATATTTAGCACATACAGTGGCTTAGTGGTTAAAGCGTACGGATTTTAATCACTAAGTTTTTCGTAGGTTATTTGCGATACATTTTCTTAGCATCTGACCCAAGTCTTAGTTCTGAAAGAATTCATAATCCTCTTTTGTAGCCCCGAATGTAATAGCAAGACAAATTCGCTATCCAACTCAGTTTCGTTTCAAAATGAAGGTGTAGAAGAACATAAGAATGAACAAAGTACCAGTGAAAATGCCAAGTTAACGAGTGAAAATACTGGTAAGTTCTCAGTTGTTCGATTTTCAATAAATTACGCTTGCTGTTTAGTGAGTAGGAAAAGTACAATAACACTATAAAAGACTGTGTAAAAATTGTTTACAGTCGGTGTTTCTGAAAGGGGGACTGATAATTATTCAAACTATAAAGGGGGGGGGGAGTCCTGTTACTTGATATACACATTTTCCTTCGTTCCTGTGAAGTCTTATTGTTCTGATTACTCTTACCACACAACTTTGTTCTAACTGAAGTAGAATAAAGGCCGTTTATACATCTTATTTTCATCGCTTGTACTACGCATAATCACCTAATAGCGAAATGAATGATCTGTTCAAGAAACTTTCCGTACTTACTAATTTTTGAACTAATTTACTAACTAGATGCAGATTCATGTACTTGAAGTCACACTTTAAAATGACGTGGTGGCTTAGGAGTTGAAACATTCGACTTTCAGCCAATAAATCTTAAGTTATAGCCTCATTCCACCTACTCTGGCTAGGGTAACTGGGTGATATCGTTTACGCTCATACCTAGAGATGAGTTAAGGTAGCCCTGAATTCGATTCCATAGTGGAATCGAGGATGCACACTGCTGAGTCCTATATCGGGACTGTGTCTGTGATGAACAATATGAAACTCAAGTAGCCATCTTAATGATAAGTTAAACAAAAATCTACTTTCTATGTTTTCAACTAAATTTCAATTTGATTGTGTTCATTTCAAACTAGTTTCAGTCATATGATGATAATATTTTCCAAGGCTTTAATTGTCGCGTATTAAATTATTCGTTTTTTATATCTCAACTATTGTTTAAAGGTCGTGCATACTAGATGATAAGTACTAACATATTCTTGTTTAATGTTTGTTATTATTACTTTAGTATATACTAGGTAGTAGTCATTTTATACTTTGGTTAAATAATCATGATCAATAAGTTTATACGCGACCGAAAAAAACACAATTAAAACAACTGTTGGTTTTCTTTTCTTGAGAAAATAAACGAATAATTGACTCAGTGAAACAAAATGTACAGTTTCAATTAAAAACTGTTCATTCCCATGTAACCATTCTAATATATATTTTAAAATGATAAGGAGAATTTAAGCTCTAATGTATGCTATTTTTTCACCGAACGAATTGATCTGATCAACAGACAATCGATCAACTCATATAGAACAGATAAGTCGATTACATGTTCAGATATAAGACAAAAACATACAGTCAGAACAGATGAAAACAACTCTTCGCACCAATTCAGCTAATCACTGATAAAGCCTCATATTACTATTAAGAGTTGTCTTTATTATACTATGGTTCGTATTCATATATCATAAAGAAATTACTAAATAATGCAGTTGATGGAAATATTTTGATGAAGTTCACACTTTTTTTTCTGGTTGAGGTGTTAATGCCTAAGGGTTTGATATAGCGTTCTGATTTCACGGTAGACATTATCGATTTTATTAGGTTTTATAAAGTTCGTGATTCGTTGAAGTGTAAATGAATTTATTCGATGAGTAGAGACTTTCTTAACTGTAGAAAATTTTTATTGAGACCTGATTAATTTTGAAGTCTGATTGGATATTGAAAGAAAAGTGTTTATTTTATTTCCACCTAACAAAAAATGTTTCTCAGCTGGTTGTAAAAAAGGCTTCCCTACTTGATTAATAAGGTAAATTATTTCAATAATTATTAATTACGAAGTAACAAGATAAACAGAATGTATGACACTGGATAAATAGTGCAATAAAATATAGAATGATGATAAGCAACAATCACGTAGAAGTGTAGTGTATAAAACAAACGTAAATTGTATGGTTTGGCTTCTAAAAGTTCAATAAATCCATAAAAAATGCTAACGTAGTTGATTTAATCAATGGTATTGGCAGTTGTAGTTCCAGATCTTCAACCGCATGGTAGCACACGCTCGGCCAAGTGAAATAATATGGCTCCGCAGCTTCTCAAAGTTGCTTAAATTTTCAGCATTAAAATGTGCAAACTATGTACCTGAAAGGTTCTGTTGACTAAAGACCATACGGTGCGTATTAAAAACATCTTATAGAATCAGTTGTTTGCAATGTGATTTATGTGCAAAATCGTCTACATTGAACACTGTTGTTTCAGATATCAGCAGAGGCTTCACAAGACTAAACTCTTCGGGGATAAGTTTTTGCATCCATGAATTATTTTCATACTCTAAGAAGTTGGTTGCGTTGAACGTCACTACTAATAACTGTCCAATACCCATTCATTTCATGTGGCAAATATGTACACCGGTCATTCACATTTCATAGATTGCTTGCAGTTACTACATATAAATAATTAACATGCCTTCTAGAATTTTGATTAATTTGTGCGACCGCTTCTCTGACAGACGGACTTTATATGTGATTTTCAGTCCTCAGTCACTGAGTAACAACGAATCACAAAAAGGAAGTATATCGCCTTTTCAAGATTTGATATCGTTTCCTTCAACACTTGCAGTGTTGGGAATAGCCGGAATTGGCATGATTTGGGATAGGCTCTTAGTAGACGTAACTACATGTGAACCGAATTCCATACTGGAGCTTTCATGATTAATACTGTTCGTCATTAAGAAAAAGGTAATTTTTTTGTATATACCCTTCTAGAACCAGTGATTTAAATCAAACACTGTTAATTGCTCATTAAACAAAATGTGGTAAGGGTGGAGGTGGGCTAAAAAAATTCTGATTCTTTACCAAAGAGAGGGGATGATAAAATTTTTTAGACATACTAAGATTTTTTTGGACTAAAGGGTTATCCAACTTATTCACTATTGAACAAAGTAAAGAACCGGATGTTAGTTGTTAATTTCTAATAATTCAGGCGTTTATAAGTTTGTAGCTGAGATCACAGTTCATAAAATGTTTAAGATGAATCGATTTCTTGCTAAATCTTTAGACACCTGAAATTAAACCAAATAATTACATTATAAACAGCTGTTATATTCAGATTTTCTAAGGAATCTCGATTTACTTTAGTGATTTGTATGTTTATAAGTTATATTTGGTTATCAACTATAAATAAATATTATTATGTAATTCCTCCGTAGGATAGGATATTATTTCGTTACTTTCACTGTTCTCACCATTGCAGAAATCATTCCACGTTTTGAGTTTAATGAAATTTAGATATTGTCAAGCTCTTTGAGCTAAATAATTTGTTGCGAACTACATCAGATCCTACTTCATATAAAAGTGAGCCTATTAGTTATTCCACAAGTGTTAAGTTAGTTCTTCTTAGTGACCTGTTTAATGACCGAGTTTTTGGTAGATTTCGTTGTTTTTTTTCTTGGATTTTTGTCAATCCAGGATTTAATCGTTTTTCTAGTATTCATGTCCATGGTTGCCTAAGTACATTAATATAAGTGACTGTATATCTCGTCTTTATAGCGTTAGTTAGTGTTCACGTAAGCGTCAGTGAAGAGTGCGTCCATTTTGTTTAATGTTGTTTTTCCCACAGTTGATATATTTTATTTTGTAAATGATGCTACGTTTATTTTCCCTCACTATTAAATCTTTATGTCAATAAAATAAATCGAAGTGATATTGAATTCAAAGGGGTTGATGAAGTTCCTTAATAATTTTAAGAACTTTAAATAAAATAACAAATACTCAACTAAGCATTCTTCGTAACTAATAATATCAAAACATCCAGTGTTCAAATTTTCAACTGTTTGAAATGTACTATGCTCTTTTCTCTTTTTTAACTATTATAGGTAGTCAAATAAAGGATTTCAATCCATCCACCAATAATGAACATTCTAGTGAAACTAATCAACTTATAAGCTCTATTGATAACACTGGTACTGTTGATAATAATGATCAGTTGAAAAATTCTGAGATTCCATCGAAAACCGATACAACCTCGTTATCATTATCGACAGTATCATCATCACCGCAACAATTATTACCAACATCTACAGAAATCTTAATGAATACGTTTAATAGTAAAAAGGAGAACAACAATGATGATAAAAATATTACTAGTACTGTGAACTATTTGTATTTGAAAATCACTCTGACTGGAGATGTTGCTCATATATTTCGTCTTACTGCTGATCAGTAAGTATTAGATTGTTTTACTTAATAGAGTAATCAAAATTCTCTTAGTATATGTGGTAATTTGTTATTAGTTGACACATTATCTGTCTTTATGTTATTAACTTATCCATCTTGAATTTCCTTGGACTACATTCTTGACTATTAATCGTGGTTTAGTAATGGTATTATGTTAAGTATTTTCTTAATCTTAAAATCTTAGTTACCCAGTGGTATGAAATTCGTTATTTGTTTTCTTGCCATACTATAGGTGTGCTAGTTTGTAATACTACCTGACTACTCAAACCAATGTCAACGGAGCGGCTTTCGAACCTTCGATTTAGTAGATGAAAGTCGTATAGTTTAGTCACTCATCCATTACCTGGTACTTAAAGAATCCGATCTATTAGCGTGTTATACATATAATATATCGTCTCACTTTGGTAATGTAGTATAATTGGTTAGATAGTTGAATGATTATTAAGAATTCTCTATTAGATTATCTTTCATTATCATTCATGTGTTCAGTTGCTTCTACATTGAAGCATATTCACATACAAATCATAGCTAAGTGAGTTAATCTGTATATGATTACTGAATGTTACTTAGTACACTATTTTTGACGGATAGTAGATGTATGGGTTTATAAGAAAAGATGAGTAAACTAGTTCCATATATCAGGATTTCACTAATTCTCATTGAAAAGTCGTCACTAGTAGTGCATTACTTCATTTGATGTGAAGGAAATTTCACTTAAAGCAATGAATGATAGTGTCACTTACTGACTGAATGTAATGTTTATGCGATTAGACACTATCTCAGCAATCTAAGGGCAGAATTCTTACTAAAAGTTATGGATTTAATTCCTGTATAAGGGGGGTCTTAAACTCTAACTATTGATGAGTCCTATAATAGGTTGAAATATCTGTCTAGTTAATAATAAGCAGCCCTACTGCAAATTAGCATCTTCGGTCGCAGGTCAGTAAAGTAGAAATCGACATCTCAAATAATAGTTTAGTGAAGTAGAAATCTTTTTAATCCAGAGTTTCATCCTTGTTTTAGTGTTACCATGCAACACATGCTATTTTTGAATTTATCAACACAAAAAAGTAGTCGTTTTTCTTTCATTTTCATTGTATCTACTAAAACATACGATTGATTATTAGTTTACTTATTGATTAATACATTGTTAAAAGTGTGCGACTCATTTAAGTTGCAGATGGTAGCAGGAAAATATCTTGAAAGAAATCATTATCTATAACCTTAATTTCTTTAGCACCCGCATCCGTATATACATACATACATCTTTGAATTTTAAGGTCACTAATTTTACGAACAAGCATTTCACCGTACAGATAATGTAATAAACCTTTGCCATAAAGTTTTATCTTCATAAAAGTAGAAAGTGATAAACTTAGCAATAATCACAAAAATAGGTATTGCTGTAGGTTTATTAAAATAATCCTGATTAATGAATTGAGGATTTATGGTTTACTCACTTTTGGCCTTTTACTCCTCCTCTTCCACCTTGATTTAGATCTATTTATCTGTGTAAGAAATCACTAACTGTCCATAAAGTCTTCTAAGCTTCTTTGGTGGAAATATTAGCTCCCCTCTTATTCCCCATTAATCATTTCTCTACTTTAGTCCATATTAATTGGAATTTAAGCAGTTTAATCACTTCATCTGCTTCTAAATGTTAAACGAACTCTAGTGAACCGTTAACTTATAGTATGTTGTCGAATATAAAATAGTCAGTGAGATGTCGTTTTTAATGCCAACATAATATAAACGTACATTCCAGCTATTAAAAGTAGATATACAAGAAAGGAGATAATGTATTTGAAATTACATACCTTTACAGCGATAGGTTGTAGCAATAAATCAGTTGATGTATTTAGGAATACGGAAAAATACTGCTTACACAATACCAGCGATTATTGATGTGTTGAAATGATGATTCCGTACACTTCAAAGAATCTATGGACTATAACCCTTTTATTTGTGTAACTGTAGACCTGTCACTATGGTAAGTGTTTACCTACTCTGCATTTTGGTGTAAATCATTGCTTATTGAGGAGTATCACTCATAACTTCCTCCTTTTCAACTTCTTGAGACTTGTTTAACAACCTCTTTGCTAGTTGATCTAATTGGAAGCCGCTATTGTTGTTTCAGACAACATCATTAGCGCATTACTTCATATAAATGTGACGTATTTAACTAACTGATTATGATAGCTTTGTTTGTGGTTGGTTATCTTTGGAGGTTTCGTTGTCTTCATTTGACTTCGGATCATGTAATTAAATGATTTTCTCAGCATAGATTGATCACATCCATTTAGCTTGAATTTTATGATTGAAAATTTTCAACTCAAACGAATTCAATAAATGATAACACTAATTATCATTCGTTCTGGTTCCTAACACGCGGTAACTTTTCGTTTACATTTTACAGTTTTGAGAGTTAGTCAGTCTGAACTAATTAATTATTATCTTTCGAAATGGCAAGTAAATACTGAATTTTTCTAAGGATTCTCAAATATTGACCATTTGTTTCTCATTTAGTTCGTACAACAAACATAGAAGTCAGTTCCTTGAAATTCAGAAGGATGTTAACTCTTGGTAAGCCATAAACAGGAATATATTGCCACTCCAAGACATAGATTTTGTCCTTAAGTAGAAAATAATCTTCCCCTCATAATATTTTCTGAATGCTGAATATTATTATTCAACCATCATTCTAATTCTCTATTTATATTACCGAAAGTCTTACTCAGGTCTTCAGTTTTCTCATACGTGCTGGTGTAGGAAGTTCAAACGATCATGTGGAAGCCAACAATTCTGAACAGACCGTCGCTACTGAAAATTTGGAAAATCGTTTATCGAAAAAAGTAGGAAGTTTTTATTTCACGTGATATGTATTTTGGAACGACGTCAAAAATTAGCTCTTATCTGTTGTATATTTTTTCATAATTTAACTGTTATTCTACTGTTTCTAAATTGACATGCACTAATTATCACTAGTGGATCAGTGATTCATTGGTTAAAGTGTTAGGCTTTCAGTCACTATGATACGAATTCGAACCTCTCTCCACTTTCTTTGGTTTAAGCAGCTGAGTAGTATGACTATCATGGAAACTTACAGTTTGGCTGGAAGCCAATTATACGAATCTATACCTACTTAATGAGGTAATTCTTTCGTTGATCATCGGATTTTAGTCGTAAAGTTATCATTGATTAATTTACCTACTTTCTATATCTCTGTTAGTCGGATGATTTTTTGTGTATCATATTACTTTCAGCTATTTTCGTGTGATATATTCATTTATATTCACACTAACTGTAATTCTTTCCTAAAATACATTTTCCATTCTCCAAATCTTTTGGTTACATTTTCTTTTAGAAAATAATATTCTCTGCTTTCGAGGTTCATGTATATGCACAAATATGTTGTATACTCTGCATTCCTTGTGATAGTAAAATGCTCTCAACTATTACAGAACGACAATTTGTCGATATGTAGAACATAAAAATGTGGAAATATATTAGCCATCCTAAGAAAGTTTCTGTCTCTAGAAAAGATGATTATTAAAATAACCATAACTGGTTACTTACTATTTACGTTACCTTAAAAATGTTGACAAAATAATTGATTAGTATAGTGGATTTTATTCTACATAATTACTGGTTCCTGTTCTTTTGAAATGAGTCCTCGTTCGAATTTTCGACGATTGGTCTCCTACCAGGTGACCTACTCATCGACTTGGAATACACAGATGACATAGTTCTTTTTGGTATCGACGTTAACGAAATGTAGTCTTTTGATCAAACTGAGTAATAATCCAAGTATACTCAGGATACGTTTCTCCCCCCTTCCTTCTAAATGTAAATTGTTAACTATTAAATGTGTTAGCCGCTTTACTTATCTCGGGAGCCTCATCAGTCCTGACGGCCTGGTATCTAATGAAATCTCGGCTCGTATACATAAGGCCCGATTGGCTTTTGCCAACTTGCGTCACTTGTAGCATAGGCGAGACATTCATTTACTGACGAAAGGACGCGCTTACTGCGCAGCAGTTAGGTCCGTTTTACTTTGTAGATGTGAAACATGGCCATTAAGGATTAAGGATATTCGTAGGCTCCTAGTATTTAATCATAGATGTCTCCGAAACATTGCTCGTGTTTGCTGGGACCACTGAGTAAGCAATGCGCGGGTTAGGAATAGAGTACTAGGTAAATACGGTAAGCCTATTAATAACGTAGTGAATCTTCACCAGCTGACGTGGTTAGGACATATGTTACGTATGCCTGACCACTGTTTAACCTCGACGAGCAATGTTGTCTGTTGTGGGAGTAGGCTGGAAGAAAGCTAGGGGTGGCCAAACGAAAACATGGCACCAATCTATGAAGTCATTGACAATTGGGCTGAGCCATGTTAATAGATGCAGACTTGCCTGGTTGGGGCCCACGCGATGATCGTAACAAATGGTTAGAGACTTTAAGTGACATGGCTCAAAATCGTTCGCAATGGCGCAGGTGCATCCACTCCTTGTCTTCCTTCAAATTCTAGCTTTTGAGCTTCTCATTATTTTCTCTTTACTGAATCACTTATTTATTTCAGATCTCATCTCTGATCTTTATGCCTTTCCATTAGTATTTACTCTGTTACTACCTTCCCTACTCTGGAGTTCGGTCCGACAATTTATTTTCTATCAGCTTATTGAGGCATGGCAACTTGAACTGATGTACTCATGTACCAAGTTCTACGTTGTAACTGACTGAGTGACTGACTTCAGGATTGGTCTGCGTGAACACCTGAACTAATGATACGGAGTGAAGTAGTTGAGAGCGTCTAATCCTTCATCTAACTTGGAAGTTTGGTTAGTGTTTTGGAGGGTTGGTGTCTGATAAAACCTCGACATGGATACAAAAATATTCCTTGATGTAACAAACTTATGTTCCCTATGGTGTAGGCAATATGTCCATCTACCTAACAAAGGAAGAGTGTACTACGCATCATTCCTTTTCGTTTTACTATAAGGATGTGAAACATGGTTTTTAAAAGTACAAGGCATTTATAAGTCAGTAGTGTTTGACCATAGGTGCCTTTAAAGCATCTCCTGGGTTTATGGTTGGGACCAGTGAGTATAAAATGCTGAGATTGTGTAAAGTCCTTGGGAAAAATGGTAAATCAGTTGACTAGGTTGTGGATCATCACTTACCTAGGTCGTTGGAAAATGTAGTTCGTATGCCGAACCGCCCCTTGCGTCTATACGCAGTGATGATTGGTGTAGAATTACGATATAAAAAGATAGAGGAGGCCAAACCAAGTTGCCACGTCACTCCATGATGTCGTTAACTATCGGTCTGAATCATGTTGGTAGGGCTGAAATATTTTAATTTGGGTCAGCCCAAATATTCTAACCAATGGTTGGAAATATTAAGCTGCACTATTCGAAATGAGTAGCGTTTGCACGGGTGTATTTGCTCTTTACTGTATCTTAGTTTCTGAGTTTTCAAATTATCTTACAACTTCTCATGAATCGAGTCTTTTGGACTCATATCCTTTTAATATTTTTCACTATCATTAATGTTATTACTACTTTATTAATCTTACTATGCCGATGTTATATGGCAGCTTGCATCAATGTACTTATGTACCAGGTTCTACTTTGTATGTAGATAGTTGACTATCTTATTGATAATTTAATATAATTAGGAAAGGAGGAGGTCAAACATACGTTGTTATATTGACATTCCAGCCACTATGCGATGTAATGACGAAGATGAGGATCTTTGTTATAATGTTAGTTTCCTGTCATCTAAAGTGTTGGATGTATCACATGCAAAGTAACATTATTCTTGTATAAATAATAGCCTGTATTTTTTTTAAACTGTATTTGCTGTATGATTAAAGTAATTAATAAAAGCGGAATAGATTAACCCTTCAGTACAAATGAACAGTACAGTGTAGACTGTTAGAATATACTCAGCGTTTACTCTTTGATAAGGAAGTTTTTTTATTTATGTATGCATAAAATGTATTTTGATCATGTTGAAATGAATTCGAAGATTTCTTATTATTTGTATTATTAGAAAAGTATTTCCTTCAAAATTATTTAAATGAAATTATTTTTTATATCTAATTTTGTATAATATATGTATTAAAAAAAATGAAAACTCGAAGTTCATTAACTATTTTCGACATCTTTGAAAAAACAAAGACGTTTGAACGAAGAATATTCTTTTCGATAAATGCTCAATCAGGTTCTACATTTATTAGTTCAAAATTATTAGTCACTAGAATAGCCAGTTCTGAGGCAAGTAAAACATTATTTAGATATCAAGGATAATTGGAAATTTCAACATTAACATTCGTATTTTGTAAATAACCCGAAGAATAAAACTTTGTATCCAATTATTCTTGATATCTCAATAATGTTGTATTCGCCTCAGAACTGGCTATTCTTGTGACTGATAATTTTGAACTAATAAATGTAGAACCTGATGAGCACTTATTGAAAAGAATATTCTTCGTTCAAACGTCTTTGTTTTTGATAAACATGGGAATTTTTAAACAATCTTTAATAAAGTCTGCTTATATGTCAAGTGTACAGAATATTTCCACTGATTCATATTTATATTTCCTTAATTATTTCATTTGAAATTTATCTTGTTCGTATATTTTCAGTAAAACATGATATCTGTTCGTAAAATCGTTGATTTTTGTTTGGAGTCATGTTAGTAGGTACAAACTTTCTGGTTAAGGCTTAATAATTGTCGTAACTAGTGTTTTCAGATGTTGAGTAATATAAATTAAGATCTGTCACTATGAAATATATGTATTTCTTTTTTATATTTTTCCAGATCCTGAGGTCTAAAATTTTTTATGCCTATTGTTCTGTGAACTAATTTTATCTTCCTGAATATTTTTTTCTATTACTGTCCTATTTTTTACTTCCGTTTATACTACTACTAGTTCTTCTATTACTCTGATATGTATCCTGATAATCTTATTTTTTTATGTTCATAGGGTTCAGCAAGTCATACCGATATACATATGTTCCGAATTGACTTGTTGAGGAACCACTATTGACTACCACGTAGGCATCGAAGCCTGTTCAATTTTTTCGACTTTTCTGTTGAATGCGATAATAATCATGCATTCGAGTTTTGCGTATAGTTTATTTTTCCTTACCCTTGCTGCTACCTTGACGGGGAGGTCAGATTTGTCTATTGTGATGACCTGATCTGGTTATACTAGCTGGGACGATCGTTTCGTAAGGTCCTACCAAGCCAGGCAGATCGGTTAAAGAGCGGTGAGACTAAAATCAGTAAACCTAAGGTCCGAAGTTGAAGTTGTGAGGCTAACTGTGCAGTGGTGCAACGGCAGCAAGGCGTTTTGCTCAAACAACCAGCATGATTATGACTCTGCCTTCCCACAATGGATTGGTGAGGTTAGAAAAAATTGAATTTTAAAATGTCCATATTACCTTACTTCACAGATTTCTGTCCCCAGCTCTAAGACCTTAAAAAGTACGTAGTTAACACGACTAAATCCTCTTTCAAAATGGCCGTATTTGACCGACCTAAAACATTTATTTCTTTGGTACTGCGGTCACACTCCTAGGTCTTTTACACTAATCCTAACTTACTCCGTTCATTATCAAAACCCCACTTCTTATATTTCCTTTACTGTTACTCCCGACTTCCATCTTTGTCCTACTTCTCGCTTACTAGTGATTCGTTTCCACGAAGTGCTATTCCAAGTTTTCTGAAGTCACTTTCTAAACTCCATGTTGAAGCCTTTAATGTATCAACCATTTATCAAATCAGTCAATAAGCCTCACTAGCTAAAACCCTTGAATCTTTTGCCATTGATGTATCTTGTGTCTCGTAGACACGCATACACCACTCTAGCGTGGTTATTAAGTTGACGCAACCTATTAAGTCTAGAGAACTGGCGCGATATACTATTTGTGTATCTGGGGTCCTAACAGCAATTTTTCGTAGCTGTGCTGGTGTAGGTATAACTCTGAGTTCGCGATCAGAAGAGATACTCTTTGACTTGATTCCTATCGACAGCTGTCTATGCACTATCCGTCTAAATGGGACATTAAGAACTCGGAATCATAGGGATACACACCGATGCCTTTTTATCGTTTCTGCCTATGCCTATATGACAAAATCCAGAGTCTTCTGACTACCCTGAGCAACAATGCAAGCATGTTCGGGATGCGGTTTTCCCCCTCGAAATGCAAAACGTTGTTAAGGATTGGGTTGCATCGGCACCTGAACTAGTGATAGGGAGTGAAGTAGTCGAGCGTATAGACCGCTTCACGTATCTGGGGAGTCTTATCAGTACTGATGGCCTGATGACTGACGAAATCTCAGCACGGATACAGAAAGCTCGATCGGCTTTTGCCAAGTTGCGTCACTTATGGCGCCGGCGAGATATCCGCTTGCTAACCAAAGGACGAGTGTACCGTACAGCAGTTCGCTCTGTCCTACTATACGGTAGCGAAACATGGCCGTTAAGAGTAGAGGACATTCGTAGGTTACTGGTCTTCGACCATAGGTGTCTCCGAAGCATTACTCGTGTATCGTGGGACAACCGAGTGAGCAACGCTGTCGTTAGGAAACGGGTTCTAGGAAAGAAGGGCAAATCAATAGATGAGGTACTAAGACTTCATCAGTTGAGGTGGTTGAGACATGTGTTACGCATATCTAACTACCGACTGCCTCGACGAGCTATGTTTTGCGGCGTTGGAATAGGTTGGAAGAAAGCTAGAGGCGGCCAAACCAAAACATGGCAGAAATCGATGAAGTCACTGACAAGTTGACTGAGTCATGTTGGTAGATGTAGGCTGCGTGGTTGGGGTCCGACGAGACCTTGAACTACATGGCTCAGAATCGTTTGCAATAGCGCAGGTGCATCCACTCTTTGTGTTCTCTCGAAATCTAACCTTCTGAATTCTCTATCTTTCTCCTTTCAAATTTATCTTACTGAATTATACTTTTCTAATCATATCTTCGCTCCCTAATTTTCTGCATTACTACTAATACTTCTACTATCGGTATCACTCTTGGATTTGAACTGGCATTTGCGTCTCAGTGCTGATGTGGTATGGCAACCTGAACTGATGTACGTACGTACGAATTTCTGCGTTGTATCTGTCTGTCTGTGAATGTCTAAATAATTCGCATGGAGTGAAAGATGAATTATACGGGAAGTTCTAGTATCTCTTTCAGTAAGCTGATGAGAAACATTGTTTAACATGGAGGCCTGTAACATCATCACAAGGATAGAGACAAGTGGACCTCATTGACATCAGCTGTCGTTGGAGTGACTTCGTAAAAGATTGCCGCTTACTCTAGTGGGCTGGGGGCATATATTTGAACTCTGACCATACCATAGTAAGCGCCTGGCATTTGCATGCATTTTACTAGATTCAGAGAGATTGCGACTGGGAAACTTCTTGGCTGGCAAGATTACGTTCAGAGAAAATTTAGCTAAACGGTTAATTGATTATGTTCAGTAGGTCCATCCCGAAGAGGCTTGGTATGATTTTGAAGAAGATGTAAATTCAGCTGCAACCTAAGTCCAAAAATTAAGAAAGATCATTGGATTTCAGAAACTTCTAGTGGACTGATGAATAGTCAAAGACTTATTCCAGGCTCTACGAATGACGAAGGTCGACAATAACTCGGGCAGAAACTAACAAAAAACCTACACAAGAATCGTGGGCAGTGATAGATGATAGGAGCTCAAGCGGCGGAAACGACTGTGTCGATAGGTAATGTCAAACAGTTGTTCCGACTCATCAAGGAAGCTCTTAATAAAGTTGAAAGGGCTATGAGTAATTTGAATCAAGGTAAAACAGCAGGACCTGATAGATTGACTGCAGATATTTTTAAGGATGACTGTCCAGCTTTAGCAGGTAGGTTGGCCGTTATATTATCTAAAGTTTAGGACCTGGATATAATCCTTTCCGACTGATCTCATTCACTAAGTTGAGTAATCCTGAAAGCATATTTGAAACGAGTTTCTCTTCTTCTAAAGAAGCCAGAATCTTACTCCAGGACTGCTCTGCATCACCACTTAGATCGGTCATTGGCAGTGAAGTCTTTGAGTGTGTAAACCACCTTACTTTTCTCGGGTCTATGCCTGATGAAATCTCAACCTGGATTTAAAAAGCTCACGCCACTTGTGACGTGGGCGAGATATTCGCTTTAACGAGAGACCGAGTATACTACACAGCGGTCCATTCTGTTTTAACCTACATATGCGAAACATGGGGCATGAAAATGAGGAGTGTGCGTAGATTCCAAGTCTTTGGCCACAGAAATCTTCGAAATATCGCCTATAAGTCATGTGTCAGGCGAATACGTAATATTGGTGTTGGATACATAGTTCTAAGAAAACACGAAAAATCAGTCAATGAGTTCATAAACCTTCATCGACTGTGGGATGGTTGGGACATGTGTTGCTTATGTTCAACCACCGCCTACGTCGTCGCACGATATTGGCTGGAGCTGACGAATCAAAATAAGACATTAGTCTATGAAGTCTTTGACTGTCTAAGCCAAGTTGGTAGATGCACACTACTTGGTTGAGGTTTGCATGGTAATCACATTCAGTGACTGGAGACACTGGGTGATATGGGTTTGATTCGGTCACAGTTGTGCATGTGTGTTCACTCTTTATGTTTCTGTACAACTTAAGTTCCATTATTCTTTCGTACATTCCTTTGCTTCATTTTTTTCTGTTGAGTTATTCTGTCGTGTTAATTTTATAAATTTGATCTCGTCATGCTAATGTGGTATGGCAACCTGTGCCTATGCGCATATATGCCAAGTTTTGCCTTATTTGTGACTGACTGATGGTTTATGTTGCAAAAATTAGCTCAGATTATTTACTATTACGCAATCTGTAAAACTATCAAGCTTTTATTCTGATGGAAATTAAATATCAAGTCGTGATGTTATAAATCACTTACTGAGTACATATTTGATGTTTTGGTTTGAGCTGGATGGTTTTATTGTGGAGCTTTCGTCGTCATTCTGGATGACTCCATCGGCACTATCAGATAGCTTTTCCAGACTCTCTCCAAAGAGACAGTGTTTTGAATTAGATGAGTTATTTTTCATAAGATTTGTACAATAAATTTAGTCATGTATTTATTTGATAGATTACCAACATCAGACAGAGAAACAAATACGAAAACTATGGTGAAACATCGATTGTATTGAGAAGGTTAAGAATAAATTCGAAATAACAGTATTCACAATAAATTCGAATGAAGCGAAAAATGCCTCGTTAAAGGTGATTGTGCGCAAGTATTCATTAATATCTGTAGGAAAAATGATAACAAAAGTCTACATTAACTATGATAAGCGTTAAACCAACTAATATTCTCAATATCTCTAAAGGCTATAATTCTGTAGAGATGAACAAGAAAACACGGAATACTTTGACAGTCAAAACTTATCCTGATTCTAAACAAACTTCTCGTTAACACAAAGATCGAAAGATATTTTTCTAATATCAACTGTGTCTACCAATTTGCAATCATACGTCACACTATTTCTAAAGAAGAAATGTTTTACAGTTGATCCCTCAAATATATTTCAGAAGCCTTCATTCTAAAGAAATAAAGGTGGTGATTAGTACTGTTTCTATGTATATACTTGTCACCAGACATCGAACATATATATGTATGTAACAATCTGTGAAGAATCAACTCTGCTGAATGTTTCCGACCGTTAAAAATTAAACAAATTTTGAATGGAAATATAGCGAGAAAATTTCTTTTCAATCAGTTTCTTCTCATCGTGGCTTAATACGATTACACACAGTTTTATATCTGAATACAAAATCAATACCTATTAATTGGTGGTAAGCTATCAGAATAATTACCAAGCAATTATAAAACATAAAGCAAAAGGTCAAACTACTTGGAGATATTACAAAACAAAAAGGATTAGTCAGTTATCTCTAAAGATTATGATGTTCCGAGAGGGATTATGAATTTGCCTCATCGAACTCATTTTTTTTTACTATTATGCTATAGATAAGCAATTTTACTTGCATTTAAAAGGGGATGAAAACGATCTGATTATAAACTACTACTGACAATTTATTGCCTTCTGATGCAAATGATCACTCCAAAAGCATGTTTTCGCCTTTTCTTAACGTACAAATTGCTTATATATAATTTAATCTACTAATAAGTAGCATTAAATGGCATTCAGAATTTATTGGATTTTCTACACAACCCATAAAGCCGAATGTTATTTGCTCAGTAGGTCAAACATTGAAAGAAATGTGACTATTTGACTCATATAAGCAAATATTTCGTTAAAAACATTCAAATTAGATATCACTCGAAAAGAATAAATGTAATATTGTACAGAGCAAGAATCAAGATTTACGACAAGTAATTTGAGCCCATTTTGCTTTGTTATGGCTCTCATCAACTGCTTGTAATATTTCAGTGTTAATATTTCAATTTCAGTGTAAAATGTATTTACTGTAGTGAAAAATTTGGTCAAAAGGTAACATACGTTCCAGCATGGTATGGCAGTGGTTATTTTCGAGTGCATGCAAAAAGATATGAAGGAAAATATCTATCCTGCATTTTGATCACATGACATGCGCACATGGTGAGGCAGTCCTATATATGCATTGTACCACGTGACTTCAAACACAGTAAGGAAATATCGTGGGGCCTAGTTACTATGTGCTTTAATATCACTATGTATGTAGTAGATATTCCTTTCATACCAATCACTAACATCCAGAATTATCTCATACGACATTCGGAGATTTTTTGTGGACCAGTTCAGCCAATCTGTTGTTCCAACATCTACGATTAAATTCTCCTTGTCCGGTTGCTGATCGGTTTATTTAATGAACTGGTGATACTCAATGGACTCTAGTTTTTGAGCTGCAAACTGTCACCGACGACTCGCTCTCAGCTCTTATTAAAGATGATGATGAACTCCTGGTCACGGAACTGATAAGTTTGTTTGAAAAAGTTTGGGAAACTGCGAGTGTTACATCGTGCTGGAAAAAAGCGATCGCAGCCTCTATCTCTAATACAAAGTTCATCATCAATATCTGTTACCCACCATGGAGCATAGTCTGCCGACCAAGATTCACCAACCAACCCTGTCCTAGACTCTTTGTTCCAGTTTTTCCCAACTGCTATTTATTATTTTTATGTCAACCTCCAATTAACGGCATAGTGAGTTCCCTGACCTTCTTCTCTTACTTTGGCTTTGAGGATTTCAAGCTAGTGCTTGTCTTGTGACGCAGTTTGATGATTTCCTCATCGTGTGTCCTATTCAGCGTCTTTTTCTAATTTCTTCCTTGACTAAAAGTTGGTTTGTCCTCTACCACAGAAGCTTGTTACCGATATTGTGTAGCCAAAAAAATCCGGAGTATCTTACGCAGACAGCTGTTTATAAATACTTGTATCTTTTGGATGATGCTCTTCGTAGGCTCTCCAAGTTCCAACTTTATGTTATATAACTGTCCTATTGTTTGCATTGTAAATTGTGACTTTGATTTTGACTGACAGCCGGTTTGAGTTCCAGATATTTTTCAATTGTAGAAATGTTGCCCTTGCCTTGCTAATGCTTGCCTTCATATCTGCATTAGATACTTCTTGTTTATCGATGATGCTGCTCAGGTATGTAAAAGTTTCTACATCTTCAGAGCTTCTTCGTCGAGTGTAATTTGGTTGATGCTCGTTGTTTTTTATATAAGGATCTTGCATTCCCCATGTGAATGTTGAGGCGTACTGCTGACTTCAGAGTCTCCTGTTCGTCCTCACCTGCGTTTGTTGCTGTGTGGGATAGAAAGGCTAAGTTATTTGCAAATTCCAAGTCCCTCTTATCCACTCTATTCAGTGGTGGTCCTGTTTTTGTTCTTTAATAAATGATTCATAAAAGCGAAATGAACCTTTATCATTTAAAAATATTTTTCTTGATTGCATTTCTATCCGAACTGTATTTCGTACTATGTGGTTTAATCATTTTCCTGTCAAATGTTACCTTTTTGATTACAATAGCTTTTCCTCTTCCTTTTCCTAATAATATTGGAATCCAATTATGTCACATCTATTTTTGGTTTGGCTTCGTAGCAAATTTTGTGTTTTAAATAAGAAGTAATATTTTACAGGTAATCGTATAAAATGCTTAACACCTATGGATTTAATTCATATTCTACTAATCATGTTTATATTCACTGTAGTTCTTTGTTCATTATTAGGAACATATATCGGACACCGATTCTACAGTACAACATCGACGTAGTCTGGTGGAAGAAATGTTAGAAAGTATTGAACATTCAGTTCATATACCGATTCTTTATGGTAGTGAAAGCAGAATTTTATCTAATGATATGCTCGTAGATGTAAGTATCGAGTGTATTAACAAGGAGTTTTGAACGATTATCCCTTGTTCTATGTTCATTAACGTTTACATGTAAATGTTCTTTATATATTTAGATCTAGTTGGTTAAAATGCATTTCTGTGTAATTTGAAAAATTTCGTGATCGTATACTTAATAACATTGACTTCTAGCTTCATTTAGTCGTTCATTGAAACTTGAAAATAGTAAAGAATTCGCTTATGAACGAAGTGATTTTAATAATATGAGGGTCGTTACTGTCACTTCTTAGCTGTTACATTGTGAAATCTACTGAATATTTGATCAACTTTCGAAACTTATCAAACAGTGTCTATGTATCTTTTATTTTTATTCGTGCTTCATTTGTAAATCCAGTTATCTCGAAAATAGTTATAAATCTTAACTATGTGATCTTGACAACTGTTTATAAAAAGATACTATAACTGTCGACTCCCTATTCTTTTAATTCCTCCAGCTCCATGTGCTGTTTGTAGATGCGTGTAATTTATTCGTTTTTCTGTTTTCTTGCATCACTTGTTGTCATTTTTATTCCAATCCTAATTTTCATGATTATTTTACTTACCTAGCTTAGTAATAATTTCCCTGCTCATTGGAGTAGTTCTAATTTAAATTATATCTACAAATCGGAAGATGATGGCTATTGTTTAAATACAGTGTACAGAAAGTGTAAAGACGTTGAAGGTAGTGTTATGCTGCTCATTCGTGATACAATGGGTATTGTATTCGGTGCAGTTATGTCAGAAGGAATGAAATGTAGTCAACACTTTTATGGAAATGGAGAAACATTTGTCTTTCATTGGAAGCCAACTTTTAAAGTGAGTATACTTCTTAATTTTTTATTTTGCATTATGATTCGCCACAATTTTATTATTATTTCATTGTTTATTCAGCAGTATAATGCATCAGGTTAAATTTATGTACAGTAAATACATATCCTTCGCTTATCGACTGAAAGCAACAAAATTGTAGATCTGGATTCTACATTTTCTACCAACAATCTGTGTAATGCATAACATAATAATTTTTATTTGGTTCTGAAAATTAGGTCAACATATGCAAATGTTTTACACATTGTTTAGAATGTTTTTATTGTAATTCTTTTGACGATTGCTATCGTCAGAATCCATTACGCTTAATTCATGTTTTGAATTCGTTTTGTGTATATACCAGAAAGCAAATGTTTACGCTCCCACTAGGACTCAGACGTAATGCCACGAGCTCCACATGTTACCTTGTTATACATTAAACTAATGAATCACGGTATTCAAATATATAGTGATAAATTCTCAGTATGATTGGAAACATTTGTGTCTCAGGAGAATGGTATAATCATGAAGTTGTGATTGTCTATCTTGACAATATAATTATCACAAACTTTAGGGTGAACTAAGCTATAAGGATTTCTCCACAAGCGGCTGTTTTCCTAATCAACCTGGAAATTAACTGGTTGTTTTTTCACAGGTGTGCTGTTGTTATGTTTACATTTATTTTAACTCTTGTCTTGTTGGCCTAATCTTTGACCTTTTAGTTGTTAATCCTATTTAATATTGCTTAAAATAGCAAGTCAATTTCATTGTGTCTGTTAATTGTTGAACGATTAGGCTTTTAAAAATTCTTTGGTTTTTGTGGTGCTTCCTCTGTCTAATATTTTGACATTTCCCTAGTCGGGTTCATGTCCGTCATTATCCACAAACATTGATATCAATGAAGATAACTCATACTGTTCAATTGCTAATTTAGGTCGATTAAGGCATGGTATGAGAATGCAACCCCTTTGTTCCAAAATATTGCTCACAGTTACTGTAATGTATCGTGTTTACCTTGTCTTCATCTGTTATCGTATCCTTTCGTCCGCGTAGTATTGATTACAAAGATTTTGTGATCTTGTATACGTACCTTTTCCTAGAGGCTTTTATAATCTTTTTTCTGTATCAAGCATATTCTTCATGTAGGATAGGATTATTCGTTAGTTGTGATTGACGATAAGTTTATTGACAAAGTTTTGCGGATATCTTTTTGTTGCGTCATTCACCTATCATATTAAATTTTGTCTTCGCTCTTCTAAACAAGGGTTGTGGACACTTTAATCAATGAGTTATTTAGTTATTGCTCTTGTAATTGAAGAATGTACTTATGGATTGAGTATGTATCAGCTTCCAACATATTTGTAATTTTCTTGTATTCATTGTGGTGATCATTCCGTTTGAAAGTACATTTAGTGTCACCAAAGGCGTTATTCAAATTGTAAGTACTTTCTAGTTGATTTTTTTTTGATGATGACGAATGTGTCATCATTGAAAGGACTTGCCAATGTATTTCCCTTTCATTCCTCCAAAGAATAAACAAAAACGAACATATGCTAACTAATATTATTGTGTATCAGTGTACTTCATAGAACTTGTTATTATTAAGATTTATTGTGCGCTTGAGTATACATATCATTACCTTTTTTAAAATCAATCTTAAAGGCGGAAATTTATCGGAACAGCTGCACAAATTGAAAATACGTAGCTTAACTGTTTGAACTTTTGCATATCATTAATGACTGTAATAATGAGACTACTTTTTCAACAGTGGTTTTCGAATTAGACACCTATCAGCGAATCATATATTATAGAATGGAGAGGATAAAAAATTCAAATCCAAGAAAGGAAACGCTTGTAATCATTTCAGATACACACAACTACGTGATCATAAAGTTAATCAATACTGCTTAGTAGTGGCCTGTAGCAAAGCAGGAATATTCTTACTTTTAAATACTTCGAAGCCTTGAAAAATCTCCAGGGTAGATTTGAAATTATCATAAGCTCGAGCTAACTAATTTTATTAATTTCTTTGCTATGTGACTAAAAGTTGAATCCAAGATACAAGTTTCGGTCTATTTACGACTCATTTTCTGAATTTATCTGCATCCAATTGTTGGTATTGATACTGAGATTCATCTTCAGTACCTTTTGCTTGAAAAGCGTTATTTTACTGACTGTGTATTTTTTTATGTGAAATCTATGCTCGCCAATGTACTTTTAATGTACATTGATGATACCTTCAGTGATTATATGTTTTTTTTTTATTTCTCCAATTTCCATATTCATTGAGGGCAGAAGATTCAGCTCAAGTTCATGGTTTTCATGTGTTAGTGTAAATCCGTAGTTAACTTTTACTTCCTCTCAGCTTATTTGTAAAATGTTTCCTGTTTCCCTTTACATGATCTCAAAAGCCTTGTTTTTTACTAAAATTTATTTTTAGTAAGCTGAATCCCTCATTTATACACAGACTTATGTTGCTGTTTTAATCGCTTTGCATCAGAATCTGGTAAAAAGTATACATGACGTATATGTGCGTATATCTGTATTAGCTCAGTGGTAACAGTTACAGACTAAAACTTTATAGTCCAGGATCAAATCTACAGGGAAGTATGAGTCACCTTAAAGTTTTGTAGGTGTACCGTGTATCCATATTGGGTTTTATTTTTTCCATTTTGTAAAACGCTACTTAAATGTGTATTAAGTAGCAGTAATGAAGGGCGATTATTTTATTAGTATCAAAAGCCTGTCATCTAATAAGTAGCATTGAAAATGAATATGCATTTAGCGCCTATAGTAAGAAGTCACCCACTGGGGCACATGTGCGACTCTACGTGTAATATATCTTAGATCACATAGGTTTTTCATAAATAATTTTACTTGTAGATACTACTACCATCAATTGATTACTGGGTATGGACCATTGTCTACTTTGTACTGATTGAATTCCGTAGTTTAAGTTGCAGTGCGGCCACCTGACCAAGTGATTCACTATCCTATGCACTGTATGTGAAGCAAATTAATCGTTGGAAGTCGTCGTTGTAAAATCCAACATCACTCGATTTTCGTTAAACTTAATACTTGTAAACCTGTTATGTTGTACCTGCAATCTTAGAGAGTCACTAGTGACCACATTTTTACTTTAGAAATGAAATCGGACTAACATTAGGGACCATAAGAACATAACATGTATTTACTCAGTGTCAAACCAATCTAAATATATCAGTTTTACAGGCCAGTCGATGTTCTACTTGCTGATTGGTAATGACTTAGACTACTAGTCTTAGTGACGCGGATTCGAAATCTAGGTTTAGCGTTTTCTGCCGGTTACCTCTACTTTATGCAGACTATTAATTCAAAAGCCAGTACTTCGTTGAAAGTATGAAGGTGGTTGTCACTTCTTGGTTTTCTACACCTTAGGAGTGTTCTCCTTTAGGTACTTGAAAAGGAAAATAGGTTATGCGTGATCTTGATGACCTAAGAGCGTGATTTCATAGTTTGCGGAATAACTGCTTAAGGC
Organism: Schistosoma japonicum; assembly: GCA_025215515.1. Lineage (NCBI taxonomy): Eukaryota > Metazoa > Platyhelminthes > Trematoda > Strigeidida > Schistosomatidae > Schistosoma > Schistosoma japonicum. The sequence continues at coordinate 70,561,676 of CM046061.1, read as the reverse complement.
CGGCCGCACTCGAGCTTTTTGTGAGTAGTTTTTAGTGTTTTACCTCAGTACCTTTTTAAAGCCTTACTGTCAAAAACCGAAATCCATAAAGTAAGGTGATGTATGTGTTTTCTGGGGTAATGTTTTCCAACCCCTACCTTCCGATATAAGACAGAATCGTTGCAATGCTGATTGTCTGAGGTGAATGCCCTACTACTGTCACACTCCTATACAGTATGACCTTAGATTTTCTTCCCTTTAGTCCTTCCACTTTTCAACTGACCTAGTCGTCATGATAAGACCTGTAGGAATGTATCCCAGCCAATATATCCTTTATGGTTTATCACGATAGGCAAACCTGATCGCTTTTAGGCAGCGGCTATGCTCAGTTCCTGACGTCGTGGAAATGTTATTTAGCACTATAAGACCGAAATCTCAGTGGTTACTTCGTTCAGTTTTCGACCACTGAATCGCAACTTTGATTCTGGCTCCTCTTACATTTTTTTCGTTAGTCGGGTAATATCACTTTCTAATATGCATAAAGTTCGACCTGTAGTCGAGTACTTGAATTTGTACTTGGTAAGTGAGCTACGCTTTCTATTACCATTAAACGCTGTCCCAATTTAAGCAAATACCTAACATAGGTTTTCACCAGTATCAGAATGAAATTATCACTTGCGTATCATTTTATCTAACTGTTACATTATATGATTCTTCAAATATTGTCTCATTATATTTTATCGCCTCATTACAATTGTCCTGTTTGAATTATATAACTTTATTTTTATTTCAACTCATTTGACTCATATTTTATTGATTCGCTTTTCCGCTGTAGAGATGAAACGAGATGCACAAACTTCACCTGATGCATATATTTGTGCCTGATTTAACAAACGCTACTACAGCGCCGATCTTAAACGATTCTTAAAATAACGTTGTATCAATTTCAACCCTTATTACCATGCAATGATTAAATAAGTAATATTGATGTTAGACACATAGTACTAGTGAAACGTGGCAATCAGTCGAAGAGGGCGTAAATCTTCATCAACTGAGATGGTTTGTATGTGTTGCGTATGTCTGACCATCATCTGCCTCATTGCGCTGTACTGGCTGGGGTAGGGGTAGAATGACATTAGTTTATAAAGTCTTTGGCTGCTGGTTCAATTCATGTTGGAAGACGCAGGTTACCTAGTTAGTGCCCGCGTGACAATCATGACCAGTGGTTGGAGACGCTGGGTAACATGATTCAAAATCAGCCACAGTGGCGTCGATGTATTCACTTCTGCTAGGTCCTAAGTCCTACTGTTGTTTCGTACTTTCGTTTTTACAGTCCTTCTTATTGAATTATGCTGTTTTGTTAATTTTGTGAATTTGATCTCATCGTTCTAATGTGATATGACAACTTGAACCCATTTACTTGCGCGTCGGGTCCTATATGAATGAATGACCGATTTCAGCCATTTAAGAAGTGGATCATGAAAACGACAGTTTTTAAAAAAATTAAAATGAGTTGTAAATATGACAAATAGAAATATATTTGCCAAATTGGAAGGTGACTCCATGTTAATTGACATGATACTTTAACTTACCCAAACTCATCAGCACGACCTTCCTGAAATATTTTGTGGACTAACGCTTCCTGCTAGTTCGTTCCCGAGTCACCTTTAATCGCTACTACTAAGGTATTTGAGCCGCCATCCCTGCCCGTTACCTCTAATTCACCTTCTACTTTAAGTTAATGCACGCAATGTTGAGTCACTTAGACTAGTTTCCGTATTACAACTTTATTGAAAATAATTCGATCAGTAGTACAGGAGACTATGTAAACGTGACACTGGTCTCTACTTAGTGACCAGTCATTGTAAATTTACTGAATTAACATTATTAGCAAAGTTTCTCAGGTTGTTTAGCAGTTCTAATGTAAAGTAAAGTTACTTTTTTTACACTTCTTCTACGACTATATTTCCTCTTGCGAATAACACACATCCGTCTCAACTATTTCAGAGTATTCGTCTTCGCAACATTTATACTACTAAACAGACGTGACTTCATTGGCACTACATAATGCCGGTAATATTGTTGCATGCACTTCTATTAGACAACATGCTACAAAATAGTTATTTGTTTCAAGTTAACTTTCGATTTGCTAAAAAGCGTTGCCATTCTTATTGATCTTATTGACACTGCTGATATCGAAATATATATTTGTTACGTTTTACTTTTCACCAATCGTTTTCCATCTATGCTCAAACGATTGTCTTTCGAAGTATCCCCTTTGCTTGGAGATACGTACTTATCACCATAAGATTTTGTCACCTTGAGAGGTAATAACTTTACTTCCTTTTCTTCAAAAACCTTAACATTTTAGCATACACTGAATTGAAATAAATTTCATAAAATCATTTTTTACTTAATTACAGAAATATTCTTGGACTAAGAAGAATTATTTTTTTATGAGAGGATCTCCTCATTCTTTTCACATTGGCGGTCAGAGGTAAGCTTGTTTAGTGCTATTTTGTACTCTGATAAATGTTAGTTATTAATGAGTTGAAGATCGACAATACCGGGCATCTTGTACTTGAATGCTTACTTACAGCTTTCTAACCACTTGTAATTCACCTGAAAACTCTCATACCTCAGCCCTGTACAATAATCAAAAAGCAGAAAGTATGAAGAGTGGTTTTACTCATAAAGTTTATCTTATGCACAAAAAAAACATTTATACTTATTGTGCTTAATAATCATCTAATCAGAATATGACATCAATTTTCTGGTGGTTTGCATGAAGGCTGATTGAACGAAGTACTTTCAGTACCTTCCTTGCTCAATATATATTGTAATGTAAATTGTCATATAAAATACAGATTTCTACCTTTATGTTGAGCAAGTTTTAACATGGTTGAACTGTTTTAATTTGGCGACTGCTTTAATCACACTATTCTCAATAGCATAGAAAGCAGCAGGACATAATAAAACAGTCTCTTTTTGGTTTTGAATTATTAAGTGGTGCAGCGCCTTCACATCTTTCGGATAGCAGATTAGTTTGAAACCTCTAACTAAGAATCAGACGGTCTATACTTCATACACTAGTTACCTTGAGATTGTAGCCTGACCGTCTAGGTGGATATTCCTAGCATCCATTAATCTAGGTTTAGCGGCTAACTTTCTTTTTACCAATTTTATTTTTGTAAGGATATTCCTAATATACAAAGGCTGTATGTAGAATTTTGCTGGAAAATACTACTAATTTGAAGCCATATACTGCTAGTACTGTCTTATAATGGATAAGCTTGAGCTTTTCTTACATTAATCGTGGCGAAGTTTTGTTATTACTTAAGAACGAACTGATCAGTGAGACAAATTGTAGTCCTTTGTTAGAAAGTTATTTATAACTGAATAGTTTAAAATAAATAAATAAAATGAAGTTCCAGCGGGTTTGCAGATTCCACTTGATTACTGAATTTAATGATTTGTATAGTTTTCTTTCTGTCTGCAAATTGAAAAGATCACTATACAGATTCTTCCATATGGCTACATAACATTCATCTTTGAGAACCATTACAGACGAAAATAGCCGTCTAGGCGTCCTGAAATAATTCCAGGCTGATGTTTCGGTTCATATTTTTTGTATGTGTTTTTGAGGTTAAGAATTCTACCTATGGATTGTTTTGGAAGATTTATCAATATGTTTTTAATCTATGATGTCTAAGCGTAAACGTATTTTATTGCAAATCTCATTTATCTTTAAATTTTGCTCAACCGCTTTCGAGTTATTACGTTGTGGTCATTTTCAAAATTTTTCATCCTCATCCCTCTACCATACTTTTACTTTTCATTTTCCTTCTTTTATTCACCTTTTTAATATTTGTATATTTTTATGCATTAGTGGAAAAAATGCAATATGGTTTGATGAATCATTGAAATATGGTCGTAGTGAACCTACTGACACATTTGACAATGCTGTACTCAGTGGAAGCTTGCCAGATTTACAATTCTCATCTTCATCAGTGAATACACAAAATAATGTTCAAAGTATACCTTCTAATAATAATGAATCCAATTCAAATATGAAATTCACATCAAACATATGTGTCAGTGTCCCATTTATAATTGATACATTTGAATTATGGCAGTTAATCAGTTGTTAATCATAAAACTATTGTCTTTGATCTGTTGTATTTGGTTATTTTATCTTTTGCTATTATCCTTTCCTACATTATAGGAAAGCTTATAAAGATATTTGTTCTTTCTATTTTACGATGATTGCATTGTTTCTCGTCTGTATGTTAGCGGTTGTTCATATTGGTAACCGTGGCTTTGGTGTAAGCTTTTACTTAAAGCACACTTCGTTGCATAACTACCATTATACAATAATTCCTCCTTTTTTTTCATGCTGAAAATCTTATTATGATAATACAAAGTGGAAGTGATTTTTCGCTTTTTCGTCATCATTCTATACTTGAATGATATGTATTCCTTCTGTAAAGTATTTTTATTGTAATTCACCTAGTGCAACGTAAATACACAAAAGTTTTACATTTTTATGTACGTATATGTCTCGTGTTATTATTCACGTTCATTTACACAGTATTCATGTGACATTTTATCCAAGTAAACTTTTCTGTTACGGATTGGTATCAGCTAAGCAGTGGTTGACCACTAAATATTGGAATGTCTTAATAAACTGCTTTTTGTCAGTTTCGAACGTACTAAAGCGTTTATTCTGCCTTATTAATTACTTATTATTCTTCTGTTAAAGATTGTAGTAAGATCTAAAATAAGAAATTCATCTTTGAGATATGTATAGAAATTATTATTTATTAATAAAAATGACCCAGTTTAATTGGTAAGTTTACCTATGTTCTATGGCCTAGTGAAGAACAATACATTCACCACCCTGGTCATCTTAAGTTTTCCATTTCTGAGCCGGATAACTGTGTGATGCTTGAACTGTCAATGCTTGTTCACACTGGATTATGAAGTACTATGTTCCGTAGTAATGCAATTCGAAATTACTTATAGATCAACTTAAATCCAATCAATTAATACACATGCGAAACAATGGAGTAAGTATATATAACAGAAGTCGATAACGATGAGTTTGTAAGAATTATATCGGAACACAGTATAAATCTAACAAGTAAATTGCACAACATGCCAAAGTTCATCCGTACAGTATAGCCTAACATTTAGTACAAATATCAAACAAGAAATATTCAGTAGGAAGATCATTATGTTAGGGGCTAACAGCAGCCTCTACATGTAGACGTTAATACTTTGGAAACTACATCGATTAAATTAACTCCTTGATATGAAACATTTAAAATCTTAACGTTTGAAGTCAATGCAGTTAAAAATTGTACATTCACCCCGTTACGTTACTGGAACAGCTTTATTGAATAATGTATTCTGATAGTAAACAAATCCACATAAACCATTTAGCTTCATTTTCATCGCAATGTTATGTTACATAAACTGATATACTTTTCTTAAGTAATCAGTGTATTGTAGCCACAGATCAAACATTATCTTCCAATATTCCGTCACTCATTGACATATATGATTTTCGGAATTGGAGTAATATTTGTTGTCGATTCATCCCTTTCGATTGTCTTTTAAGTCATATCGCCTAATGTTACTGTAAATATAACTGTCATAAATGTACCACACTACTTAAAAACCTATTGAGATCTGCTTCTATTAAGTTGTGGCTTACATAATATCACTGTAAATTGTAGTCCAGTTGATCCACTTATTAAAACGTTCACTCTATGCCAGGTTTCTGTTAAGTGACAATCCTTCAACACATTATCGACATTTCCATAAAGGACTGTTTCTCGTCAATAAAACTTCAGATTTATATAAGAAAGACTTTATAACGAAATGATATTACTACAATGAATATATCGCACTAAGTAGTTAAGATCAAATAAAATGAAATTGAAGAAAACTGAATGTTGATTGTTTCTTTTTTTCATAACTCAGTTTCTATCTATCTTTTAACTTATGGAAAAATTAAATTGGATTTCAAACTTATCGATGTACATTTTGCCTGTCTTACAGCTCCTTCTTTTTTAGCTCCCCTGTTCAAAAAATTTTTTCTTGTTTAATATTTTGTATCCAAATTGTCATATGTTAAAATATATGAACCAGATACATTCATTAAAGAAATTTTAACATCACGTTGGTGTTAACACATAATTTAAATTATATGCCAAATTTACTAGAACACATGATCGATTAGAGAAATATCATTGGAATTCAACTGAGATGGTTATTACTTGCGAAGATTGGTATTTTTAGTTGATTGAATATGCCACAGATTGATGTTAGCAAGGTACCATTGAAAACCAGGGAGCATAAGACATCTGTTTCGTTTCAGTGTGGAATTCCTCAGCAATTCGCACCTTAAATTCCACCCCAGTGGCTTCAGGTTGGTAAATAACTAACACTGCACCACGGCCTGGATTAAGTGGTAGAATTTCTACTTCCATTGATTTGTGATATATATATATATATAGCGCTATGATCATCCAATTTCATTGGTGATGACTATCTCACTCCCAACAAGTCTGAACTTCACCGCGCTATATATCACAAATTTATGCAAGTAGGAATTCTACCTTTAGATGCCGGCTCAGTGGTGCAAAGCGTTATGTATTCGCCAACCTGAGAGTACGGGCGGAATCTTGGGTGCGCATTGCTGGGGGAGTTCCACACGAGGACGAAACAGCTGTCCGGTGCACCCTGATTTTCACTGGCACCCTGCCAACATCAGCCTATGTCTTTTCATATATACACTCATCCTATGAATTGTGGATATTTATGAGACAATGCAATATACAGTGAGTCAATATACAGTGATTATAGACATTTTTAGATTTTATTATTACAGAAGCGAGTCAGGTCGTAATCCAGTATAAACAAGCAATAACGATGCATATTTCAAACAGTTAACTGAACATGTAGTCTGCATAAGTTATACATATCGTATTTATAATCATTAACTGCACTCGGCAACGCAAAAATATTTTCAAACTGTTTTGGAATAATAAACGTTAAAGTGACTTATTATAGACACTTGGTATGCAGCAATAGTGATAAATATTGTCTTTCATTTGTTGTGAACATGTTTTTCAAGACAACTTGTAACATAATGATTTTGAACAAATATTAAGTAACAAATTGTAATTTACTTTCGTATATATTTTAAAGCAAAGTTAGGAGTATGTGTCTGTATTCAATCTAGTTATTGCTTCGTTTCAAGTAGGTATAAGTGACTTGCTAACTCTGTTACAAAAGCTGATAAATACATCAACATTTTTGAAAATTTCGCGAATTATAGTATCAGAGTTACTAATATCACAGCATTGAAGTTTTCTAGCACACATTATTAGGTCATCTATAATATCCAGCTCCGCAAAATTATACAGTAACTTAAGTTGTTATGTCATTTCAGCGTTATTTACTTACGCCCGTTACCCCTCTCAGAAGAACATAGGCCGCTCATCAGTATTTTCCACTGGACTCTAGTCCTGAGCGGTCCTTTCCAGTTGCTGTTCATCGTTCTAATGTCTGCTTCCAATTCTCAACGCAGTGTGTTCCTTGGCCTTCCTCTTTTTCGTTTCCCGACATGGTTCCAAGTTCGTGCTTGTCTCTTGATGCAGTCTGATGATTTCCACAATGTATGTCCTATCAATTTCCAACGTCGTTTGCTGATTTCCTCTCCGGCTGAAAGTGGGTTTGTTCTCTCATATAGTAGGCTGTTAATGATGGTTTCCGACTAACAGATATTCAGTATCGTGCGAAGACCGTTGTCTAAAAATGCCTGTACCCTCCTGAGAATGTTTGAAGTAATTCTCCAAGTTTCAGCTCCATACAGAAGGACTGTCTTGACGCTCGAATTGGAGAGTCTGAGGTTGGTAGACAGTTTTTTCGAGTTCCATATGTTCTTCAACTGTATAAATTTCGCCCTTGCTTTGCGAATCCTTGCCTTTACATCTGCACCGGATCCTCCTTGTTCATCGATAATGCTTCCCATGTACGTGAAAGTATCCACTTCTCCCAGAGTTTCACCATCAAGTTCAATTGCATTGGTGCTTTTTGTGTTGTATTTGAGGATCTTGTTCTTTCCCTTATATATGTTAAGGCCTACTGATGTTGAGGTCGCTGGTACGCTAGTTGTCTTCACTTGCATTTGTTGGTGTGTTTGGGCTAGATGAGCTAGATCATCCGGGAAGTCCAAATCACCGAGTCGTATCTTACTTGTCCACTGAATTCCGTGCTTTCCATCAGATGTGGAGGTCTTCATGATCCAATCAACCACTAGAAGTAAGACGAAAGTCGAGAGTAAGCAGCCTTGTCTGATACCGGTCCTCACTGGGAATGCATCTGCCAGCTGTCCTCAAGGCATGATTTTGCAATGTAGTCCATTATAAGTATTCCAGGTGATATTGATGATTTTTTTTTGGTAAGCCGTAGTGTCAAAAAAGTTAACATAGTGATCTCCTGTCTACGCTGTCAAACGCCTTCTCATAGTCAACTGAAGTTGATGTACAGTGACGAGTTCCATTCAATTGATTGCTCAACGATGATCCGTACTGTTGCAATTCGGTCTGTACACAACCAATGTGTATGGAAACTTGCCTGTTGATCTTGAAGTTGAGCATCCATTGAATCTTTCATTCTGTTTAACAACACTCTGTTGAAAACTTTCCCTGGTACTGACAATAGTGTGACACCTCTGTAATTCTCACATTTACTTGATAAGACGCATCCCAATTACATACATACCATCTGCTCAAGTGTGGCTGTCTGAATTCAGTGGCAAACGCGGTGGCGTTTGACACGGAGCCGACTGAGTTCGAATCTCAGTGTGGACATCATTATTGGGATGCAGATACATTCAGCCAAAATGTCTCAAACAGGACGAAACGCGCGTCCTAGATTTCACACGCTAGTCATAATCCAACTCAAACTTTAACTGTGAATTTCAGTTAGTAGTAAGGTGGATGAGTAAGAATCTTAGACAACCATAATGTATTTTTGTTTTCAAAAGATACTATTGAAATAATGATTTCACCAATATCAACTTACTTCCATCTTTCAAAACGAATCTTGTATACAATATTAAATTTCGACTTTAGGTTATTCGTGTGAAAATTCATATTATATATAGTTTTATAGTAACCGATATGCAAAGTGATATACTCTTGTCTCGTGCATGTGCTGATAATTATCTTGGTTAGCCATCGCAACGAGATGATTAGATATTCTTTACGCCTCGTTAATTTGACAAATACTTCCTACCGTAGTCAAAGATAGGAACAAGAAGAACCAAGTTAAGCCGATAGTCTAAATTACGTGTATTTCAAAACAGTTCTGTATTCATGTATATAAGTATGTAGATTACCTGCAAACATAATTCGGAAATTAAATGAATGTAAAACCTGGAGATTCATTTCACAACCTGGAATAATAAATACAGAAATAATTAGTTCATGAATCGTATATAACATAATGAAAGCTAATGGGTTAAAGGGAAGGTGTAAAACAAGAGGAATATGAAAATAATAGAAGAAACGTATTTGGTTAAAATATATGTAGTTTGAGTTAACGTATTCTTGATAATCATGAACACAACTCTTCTAATCCAGCCTTTATTATAATTTTTATTTCCTGTTACTAATTGGTTCAGTGCATAAACACCATTGGTTTTACTCAATAAATGACTTGGCCCTAACTCTTATTTACAGATGTTTGTGATCACTATTCATACCTCTGTGGTAAGCTTTAGTCACTCACGCACCAATTCGACCAAACAGCATTTTCCAAGTCGATCAGGTCGCAGTCATAGTGCGGTGGATGCTATTTGCAAGATTTCACATAAGTAGTATTTTACGAGACGTTTAAAGTGGCAAAAGCAACAGGTCAGTAAGTAGAGGAGTATACAGAATATGTAGGGAGTAAGAAGAAAATCAAAGAAGGAAGTATAGTACCGACCTAGGGGGAAGAAGGCAATAATGTGCAAATAGACGTACGAAGATAATGTATAAATAATTCGTGACTTCCTGTACAAAAATAGTCACTTGTCAAGTAACCCGTCTGAGGCAACTCCGGTGTTATTGGCTCTTTTTTTCCGGCACTCGCCATGTCATTCATCATCGGAGTACCCAAAGGCACATTTTTAGATTGATGACATCAGTCAGTATGGAAAGTAATTACTTGCAACATTAACCAGTAGTGTGATAGTAGTGTTGGCTGATTTTTCATATCTTCAGGCTACCTATTTTCCAATCGTGCAAATATTGTAATTAATCATCCTGTCTTATGTTTATTTAAACTCAACGATTTCGAATGCTAACTATATGTATTCAATCGTTCTTATTATTGTAATTTGTCGCGATAACTGATGTTGGAAAACTGAAATATAAACAGTAGATTGATTGACATAATTTCCTGTCTGTATATTCTCTGAAAAAAGTAGATGCTAGTGCATTGGAATTCATCCATAACCTATATGATGGAAATGAAAGTTGAATATCTAGTACTGGTTATTGAAAATTATTTATGTTTTATGCGTAATTACAATATGAGCATACGTTAGGTAGAAATCTGATGTAATATGCTAAACTTGGTGTTGAAAAATCCTTACTGTGACAGAAATTACCATATTGAATAAAATGAATGTCTTTTTTTCTAAGCTAAATGTGGTGCCTAGATTTCAATCAATTTATTCATTAAGTTTAGAATGTCACCTCTATTCAGATAAACTATTCAATGCGTTATCATAGAATGTAAGTGTGAAAGGAATTATTTTCTAGTTTAAAGAATAATAGTTGAAGTGATCAATTATTGATTTTTTATTTGGGATACTAGATATGGTTAAATGGTTGTTGAAATATAACATAATTTGCTTAAATTACAATCTCACTACTATCATTCCTAATACTGTCCATTATCATAGCGACACTATAATGTAACCAAGCTTCATATTTACTACAGTATAATGGGCGTGTCTAAATGTCACTGTGGCGTATATGTATGTGTATGTATGCATATGAACATGCGATTGGCTGTTTCAACAGTTGTTTCTAAATCAAGTGACAAAAAGTAAATACAAATACGTTTCACTTGAGGATTTATATAAATTTTTAGTCAAATATTATCCGCAGCGTTTACAACTCTGCCCTGGGTCACTATGTAATACCTCGTTGCAAATCTGTAGACATGACCAACAAGTGCAATTATGGAGGCCTATTAATGAAATATTAATTTATAACTGTTGCATTTTACTTGACATGAACCATTACGAAACTTTTATGATTCTGAATCACCGCTACTTCTCATACTACTACATGATTATAAAATTGATTACTGTAATAACTCATTAGCCAATATCTTATCAACTTTTGAGCAAGTATTTCGTTAATATCTTTATCCCGTGCAGCTTTTAACGTAATTAACATTTAACGAAAATAATTATTAACACATAGTCTTTTCAAATAATGAGCCCATATTTATTGAAAACCTGACTACATCTGTAAATTCGTATGAATTATGTAATTAATTTCAGGATATATAATTATTATAACAACAAATCTCTAAGACGATCAAAAAATTTAGTTGTTAAAAAACTAGACATTCACAAATTTTTCAATAAGCTAACAATAGATGGAAAATGTCTTTAATTTAGAGAATTCCTTGCAACCCGATGTCCATCATCGTAATCTGTAAACGTTGTTTTTCGGGCGTTGGAAGAATGGAGAATAGTTAGAGGTTACAAAGATGATACATATGTTATGCTCTGAGGCGGATGGTTTATTAATGAATTATGCGTTGTCTTACTAGATAACATTCCTAGCGAATACTTAAAAAATTTAAGCTCTTAGAAGTATGCGCTGGTGTTTTCTAGAAATACGACAAAAGCCAAATCAATAAACCATCACAGTATGAGAATATAACACCTTCAAAATATTCATCGACGGCTCACTGATTTGTGGCCTATGTTATGTTTGTCACGACTGTTGGAGGTGAATCCTAACTCAATCGATAAAATTACAATATGACGACTACCTTAGGTAGCTCGACATCGCATGCACCTTCGTTTGATGTAAGGTAGTATTCGACAGAAAAGCATTAGCCTGTATGACTCGAATTCGTATCACCTAACTTCACAACCTGAAATGTTACTATTAAGCTATATGCAATGACTAGACATCCTGAGGGAATGAGATATTTAAATATTTTACTTCCAAAACTTCTTAAATTAGTTCTTAAGCGATCGAAAGATGGAATACCTCGTAATGCAGAAGAACAAGTAGAACAAGTAAAAATTACATAATGCTAAATAAAAACCAATATAAATTCAAGTTTGTGTATTCATAAGGTTTCTTTTTTAGATCTGTAAGCTTCTAAAAATTAGAAAAGAGTAACAAACGGTATATAAAAATCATGTGTATCATAACATTAAACAAAGAAAGTAAGTAATGATGACAATAATTTAACAACGATAATAATACATACATACGCATTCTAGTGTTAAATTCATGTAATTTATGTTTTATATTATTCTGATTGTAATTTTTACAGTACAAATACCTCATTTCATGAGTAAAAAGTAACAACAGTTTATTCAACGGGTAATTACATGCATGAGTATGCTCATATACATGAAAGATAGGTACACAGATGCATATTTCTTTTAAGTATCATCTTGAAGGAGGGAGAGAGAGAGAGAAGTAAACACTAAATGCATTTCATTGGTTAAGTTATCCATATACATGTAATAACAGTAATAATACTAATAAGAAGAACAAATAGTAGAACATGTACATAATAAAATCATATATGAAACAAATATGAATTTGGATCAGAATAAGACTAGAATGTTGAAAAGAAATGAATGAAAGAATGGATGGATAGACAGACGGGTGAAAGAGTATGGATGAACCCGTAAGAAGAGTAAATTAGAAAACTCCGAAATAACGAAAGAAAATGATAAAAACAACACCGACAATATGTATATATGAAGATTTATACACAATGGTTAAGCTTCAACAGATTCATAAAATGTGACGTTCATATTAAGAAAAAGATATCTACTAATCAACTATAACTTGGACGTTTGTGAATATTGATTATTTGACTTATATTATGATTACGACTCGAAGTTCGTGTTGTATGTGTTTGAATTGAGTCAACACGACAAACAATAGAAGAGGAAACAGAAACACGACGTCGATTCTCAATTGAGAGATTAGATGATGAAGAAGACTGTTGATAATTTCGAAGAAGCGGACGATCGAAACACTTACTGATTGGAATAGAAGTAATGGGAACTTGTCGACAAATTGGAATCCCAGTGGAACTTGATGTCATTGTTGACGTTGTTTGAGTAAATGGTGAACATGGTTGCCTAAGATATTCAGAATAAAAAATTAGTATGTAAGTCTAGCTAAACGTAACTTTACATTTACACATTTTGATCATAGGATTGTAGTTTGCAAATATAAATGATCGAAAGGTTTGTGCATCAGGATGGTTGTGTGTTCTGGTGTTGATGTAGCATAAGGGTCTATTGTATCAATCAAGACTATCTTTAAATATCGTCGTAAAGTGAACCTGGCTGTAAAAACCGATGGATGTATGACGAGTGGATGAGAGAGGCTCTGATCTATCAGTATGAAAGTGAACATCTAAGAACAGACGTTCGAAGATCTGCATATCCGAAGGATTACCAATGTCTGTGTAACAAATGCTAAAGTCAAGTTACGTGCGTTCGAATTCAATGATAACAACTCAATCTGCACCCCAATCTTCAAATACTGACTAATGTGGCTTGAACATGTTCACAAAAGTAAGATGAGCTTTCCTTAGCTCAATTTTAGACTGAATTGACTTTTAGAATGAATAACACTTTTGTCCAATTATTCAAGAAGAACATGATCTTACCTTTTCTACGTTACAAAACATCATTTTAATTGTCGTTTTTAAGTTCATTTAGTAAGAATAACATACTAAAGTTTCCACTTCAAAAATCTGAAGTAATCCCCAACTATCTGTTATGAACGTATTCACAGTAGGGTATAATCATCACTATAGATTTCATTTCAATCCATAAATACATTTTTGATATTAATCAGTACCAAACTACACTGATACATTCATGGAATGTAATTATGAATAAATTTATATGCTTGAAATAAATTAACTGAAAAATTACTGAAAGTACAAGGTACAATGCAATAGAAACTTTAAACGTTGTAAATAACCACAAACTCAAAATATTTGTTATTAATAAATACAAAGGTATGAACAGTTGAAATATTTACATTAAAACAGACGTTAACTAAAAACAGCATACCATCGATATGAAGAACCGGTAGACATTATCTGATTTTCTAATAATGAACTGTAACCGCTAGACGAAGTTTGAATTTGCGATATTCTGGGAGTATAAACTGGATTCGATGAGTATTGGTTTCCTTTAAAAGTGTACGAATTTCTTAGTCCGGATAAAGACGATAATTTATTAGATTCTTCTGAATGCAGTTCTTTTAACGGTGTTCTTAACGACCCATTATGAATACGACTAGTTTGGTTAGCACGATGTGAAGTAGAAGTAAATGACCTATGTTGTAATGGTGTGTTATATGAGGTTGGATCTGTGGTATTCATAAACGACGAAGTATTACTGAAGGGAGTCGATTGCATAGATGGTATACCCACACGTCGCCATTTATTCACTAAGTGTTTCATTCTGTAAAGAACGAGAAGTACCCATATGAAATCACATAGAACATAATATCTAGCACGATAAATTTACGAATAATTGGGAATGCGAATTTTACTTTCTATCAATAAGGAAAAGAGTATCAACGCAGTACTTTACCCAATTAGTAAAATGAATCTTTTTACTCTTAGAAACCTCGACAAAAGTTAAGGACCAATGAATAGAGATTTATTTTCTCATTGTTAACACATTTGACAAAGGTTGTCAAATATATACCAAAGTTTCGGCATGTGTAAAGTGTTTCCAAACGGATAGATTATTATATTCAATTTCTTAATGAAGCAGATGGTTGACAAACTCTTAAATACTTCACTCCCAATGTATATGATCATCCAATATCTATATGCAAAGTATTCATTTCCAGCTGAAGTTTTATCCACATAGTAACGATAGAGAAATGTCGTTCGTGTAAAATATTAGCTATATAAATCAATGATAAAAGAAACTTTTCAAGAGAGCAAGAACAAATATTTGTGCAGAATAAGATGAATTCATTTTATTTCGTTGGTTTCTCATCAACTGCATACAACCTAGAATAATATTTAACAAAATTAATATTTGAAACAAAGTTTTAACATACTCATGTGAATGCATGGAGTTAGTTAAAATCAAAATTATATAAACATGTTGAACATGTGAACATGACTATAATGTTGGAGAAAATGCTGTAACCATATATATTCAATACAAAAGAAGGTATCAGAAGGCAAAACACAGATCAGAGTTCAAATGATTACGCAGTATGAGGTGGTTGGAAATATTTGAGAATAATGTGAATTAAACTCAGTTATTTAACTTTATATGACCTAATTAAACATGAAAGTTGAACATAACCATCTAAACACGGTGATGTAACGAAAATTTTTAAATCTGATCCAAAGAGAAAAAAGTAATAAATGGAACTTGGTGAAAGAATGATAAAGACGTAAATAATGACATATAAGTTAGGTGACTAGGATAAAGAAAGGTTTATAACAATTTCTTTTTGGACACAAGTTTAGGTTTCGATCGTTTAATGGCAATCACTTCAGCATATTTTAGAAGATTTGAAGTTGTTTCTTTATTGAACACTTTGAATGATTGATTGATATCAATCTGGTGTCCTGTGTCAATCAATAACAAGGTTGATTAAAAGTAGGGACAAGTTATTTAATGACACTAGTCTGTATGACGAGTATTCACAGATGACTACAGAGTGTGAAATAAGAGGCCTTTAGAAACGTGGAACTTAAGTTTATGAAACATAAAAACAATGTCCAATTAAGTTGGCAAAAAATTAGCATTTTATAAAGTATGTACTAAACACAATATCTTATCTCACCTGTGAATAACTTGGATGACACGCCCAATCGTACGAAATCTTCGTAGTGGATTTGAGTTAATACGTGAAGAAAAACTATCTTCAGAACCTACTTGTGATGTGAATCGAAATTCAGGACACCCAATATTTGCAACCACCACATCTTCCGAAAATTCGAAATTACCCAAAAGCAGAAGTAAGTAACGTTTTTGAAATGATAGTGCACGGCGATAACTTTCAGCACGAAGACAACGAGCATACAAAGAAACATACTAAAAAAAAATTAGAAATAAATGTAAATGAAAAGTGTCTTGAGTAGTGACGTTTTTAATAGAACAAGTACGGTAAATACTAAGAATTTTATCTTGAATTATAAAGAGTTATCACAAAAATTAGGTAAACAGTAGACGAAAGGTTACAACAGTTACGTTTTCCACTAAATGGAATATCACACAACTCAAAATACAATTAATCCCGATTTATGCTTTGCCCGAAACTCACTGGATAACACAGTAGTCGCCAGCCAGCTAACCATAAGGAATGAAGAATCTGGCATACATGTGGATCGATCCACTGTGCCATATTACATTATCACAAGAAAGCATAAATTAATAACAGTCCAACAGTATTAGTGATTGTTGTAATGCATGTATGAATGTATGGGTCTGTTTTGGGAAAACGTTTTCTGACCCAAATTAGTCGAAAAAAAAACTGGGAGTCTACCTAAACAAAAAAGATTGATACTAGGCAAGTTGGTACATCTGATGCCAGACACGATATCCGACTATTGGTTGAGAACCAGACTGAGAATATACAAAAGTATGTTGACGCTAATCACACATCTTTTTAACATACAGGCACAGTAAAATCCATGTAATCAGTCAGAGAAATAAGTTGCAGTTATTTATTCACTGAATGGTGAAGCGCCACCTATCTGTTTACGTTTTCTTAAATTAATTTGCCAAACATAAGGAGAATGTAATAGTGATATTATAAAGAAGAGATGCAGAGCATGATTTGCTAAGAGTTGGTTCATGCAATAAAAAGCATACAATAATTTCGATTCGTAGGATATTAGAGAAGACAAAGATTGGATGCAACTTCATCATTGTAATTCTGAGCCGCATCATCCAACATTTCAAACCGACGGTCATAATAATTTTGATGATCCAAAGCAAGTAATCTGTACTCCTTGGTGGTAGGTGGAACATAGTATTTATATTTTGCTAGCTCAGTAATTAATGCTGGCGACAAAAATCCGTGGATTAAGGCGCCTTACTACTAGGATTGTCCTATTTAACTATAGGAAAACAGCATTTTTCATGATGTTAGTTGTCTGATGGGAACATCATACTTTCATAACACTTCTGTGTAGTCAGCTGTGTGACTTAACATTCAGACCTTACATTGGTCATTTTAGTCTTACCGTTTTTCGAAGAACTTATTTTATCCCAAAGAATACGTCCTGAATTTATGTGGAAAGCCAATAAATTGAAGTGATAAGTTCTATTATTTTAAATTTTTAAGCTTTGTGGAGAATTGTGATATTTAATAATGTCTTATATAAAACCCAAAAGAACTAGATTCTATATAAAAGTCAAAAATAGAAACATTTGTAAAATCAATAAAATATTGTGTAAAGTATACAAGTGAATGATTGAGAGGTTAGGAGAACTTAGCATTACAGGATGTATACAAATACTTACTCGTTCAATGGACACAACTTGGTCGATATGAGCATTCGGAGAAGAAACTACACTAGTTGTCATATTAGGTAAAGTTTGAGTAGGACAATACAACTGGTTTGAACTTGTTACGTTTACAGACAAATTGACAGTATCCAAGTGATTACCTGACGCAGAGTGGACCTTGATAAAGCAATTTAAATTACACAATAAAAAGATGTTAATGTGGGGAAACCTAACCATCACATTAGTAAGATTATTGATTAAAAATTACTATGAACACATTATGATCGTGAAATTAAAAACAGTAGTTGTGAGTATTCTTAACGTATATGATGTAATATAATGCTATCATTAGGATGTTTGAAGCGTATACCCAATACAACTGACTAATAAGTCAGCTCTAAAAAATAGTGAGCAAACAAAGCAAAATAGTTGTATTGGTTCCAGTCTTTAACAATGATGCAAGGTGTTAGTCAACTAGTAGTAGTCAAGGAACAGCTTGACGTTAGCTTAAGTCGCCAAAGCGCATCAGCAAGACGAGGTGAAATTACATAGACGAATAGCAAAGGGGTTGGGATAATTTAATAACAATGATAATGAGTATGACATAACATAAATAGTATGGTCACAGAGAAAAGAACGAAAAGATACCTATGGAACAACAATAAGATTTAAGATCTAAAGTAACTGAATTAGTGACTCAGTAACTGATCGTGAGCTTTTTCACTAAACCTCTCTAACCACTACTGACGACCGTTGCAAAGTGAACCCCAACTAGGTAGTCAGTAATTATCAGCATGACTCAAGCCAACAGTTTATGACTTTATGGGCTGATGCCGCATCTTAACTCAATCACCCCTAACTCTTTTCAACTTTACTTGTCAAGATAAGTAGTAATCAGATATACGCGCAATGCAATTTATAAAAATATAGTCACTAAAACTTTCCGAGTATATAATCATAAATGAACTTAAGCAAACCACTGAACTAATCTAGGTATAAGGGGAATTCAGTGTTTGCTTATAAGCAACTAACAAGATGAAACCTGTTCATCTATCGTAATATTGACGTTGTTGACTAGCTTATTTGAGCCAAATATACCAATGCAGTGATAATTAAAATATGACCTCGTGATCCTTGAACGATCATTTTGCATTACATATGTATAATATTGACCATAACAGAACTTCATTTTTAAAACAAATGCTAAGAATAGTATATAGAACAAAGAAATGCAACGATTTTAAACAGAGACCTACTGATTTATTTGAAATAGAGTTTTGTATATTAGTTGGATTAAGAGATCTACACGATACCTTATTTCGTAGAATTCCACCATCACGCAATGAGCATTCATCACGTTCAGCATCTACACGATGCCCGCCAGAATTAATAATTCCTGAACCAATAAAAATATTATCCGCAATACTATCATCATCTGAAGAGTGTGAATTAGAACTGTGATCATCATTGGCACTCGCATGTAGATCGTCATCATGTTCATCCATTGAAACACGTGCTAATAAATCTGTACAAACATTTTTTAACTTAGTAAATCTAGAACTTGTTAGCTCAGACTGATTTCCATAAACAGGTGACTTTTTCTTTGAGGCTGATGAATGCTTTGTAAGAGAACTTTGTGAGTGGTTATTGATATTTGATCGATTATAAACATCTGGTAATACAGACGTCAAAGTGGGCATAAGACGAAGTTCTGCTTCAGCAAGATTTAAGCGTAATCCATTAGCAGTTGCCTGAACAAAAAGAACAAGGTTAAAAAAGACAAATGATTAATATAGGTTAAATAATCAAATTTATTTACCAAGAACAGATTTGGTCACACTTCGTGAGAGTGAAAGTGATATAATCCTGAGACAGATAGAACAGAGTTAGAACGTATAGTTGCAATATGTATGAACATTTATCTATATGACAATGATTTAAATTTACGTTGCCCGTAAGACGTTCCTGAATTTATTAAATATTTAAAACTATGTTTAGGTTCTACTGTATTCGTTTTTCTTCGAGAAAATGTAAATCAACAGAAATAGGTAGCTATTGGTTCATTTATTGTTGCGAATTTATTTGTCTACTCTTTAGAAATCAATGTCATCATGAAATGAGTCGTTCCACGGCATGTGTATGACATTTTTGTTATAAGAAAAAAGTTTAAATGAGATGTATAGTTAGATTAGAGATACTTTGGATAGAATTCAGTTAAATAAGGAGATCCAGATGGTTGATCGAAAACCAGCTTTTCTTTGATTAGTTGGTGGAAGGAAGGCAAGAATACGAAAACTAGTATCTTTCGAAAATCGATATATGGCTAGAGATGCCTAGATTAAAATTGAACACAGTCATTCTCTAAAATGGTTAATGTTGCTAGAACTTTGATAAAAAGGAGTAACTATTTTACTAAGGCGTTGAATTTAACTTTGATTACACTTACAGCGAATAACTATCCTAAAGAGATTTTGGGAGAACTTGTGAATAATTAAGGATAAAATCGGCAAACCCAATTAGATAGTGGGAAAATATGGTATATATTTAGAACCGATAAACAACATCGGATGAAATTAGACGAATACCAAACAAATACAATACAAAACTTTATTTTTATGAAAGTGATGCCATCAGATTGGCAATAAGGAAAATCAAAGAGGGGATATCTAAAGAGGGATGACAAAGTTATGTCAATGATATTAGGTGTACATAATGTAACTTGATGTAAGTAGGAGAAAATTCCATATAAGTGAATGTTGGGGTAACTATACCTTATATATTTTTTTAGATTTTCGAAAGAACTCATATAGCTTAAAAAGAGATTAGTTACCACACTATACACCTTAGAAATTGACAACAGGATTGACTTTGAAAGAACTAAAATACTTCCGAAGGGTTTAATCGCATGTAAAAAGACAACTAATAATTGAATCTGTGTACATATGGGCGAACACAAACAGTCTGAATAGAAGGGATTATGTACGATTAACTACATTATGACAACTGATGATTAACAAATAAGCTCACTCGTTAACATTCACTTTACCTATATTACCAGTTACATTAACAGCAAATGTTATTTAGTCGATTATTGTATTAGGTTTATCTCCAAGTACTTTGTTTAACTTTGCCACACACTAGATGACTATTCTCAGTTGTAACATCTGTAGGCATATTTAATTTACTACTATCCATCTTAAGCTTTATGTCAAATTGTTTAATACGTCCTTAGTCATTGTCAAAGGTTTAAATTACTCACTGTATTAATAATGACAAAATACACAAACAAAAGAACATTTAAACATGTCAAGTATAAGCAACAAATCGACTAATGATTTTACAGTATAGCACCGAATTCATCGATCGAGCATGAATGGTTGAGAACTTAGTTTATTGAGGTAGTTACCCACCGATGACAATAGACGTCATCGCGTAAACGCATTGCAAATTGACTGAATTAGAAATATCAAACGTGGGGAGCTGACTCAGTGGTTTAACGGTAAAGCGTTCGACGCGAAGCTAAAAGGTTCAGGGATTGATCCCTGATGGGGTAGTGCATCCGCACTGGTGAGAAGTCCCATACAGGGACAAAACAGCTATTTAGTGCTTCTTTGTGATTAATGGTTACCTAATTCAGACCGATTCGTGATAGCAAATTGACCTTTATGTCTTTGATATTTTGAGCTTTGATTGATTTTTTTCTTAAGGAGCTCGGACGAAATTGATGTACCAAAAATTTTAACGTCACTGGCTGAAGCTATTTTAATCATAATTTCTACAGAAAGTCACTGATATGCAGTGATACAAAATATTTGAGGATATTGATAACCTTGATTTAAAAAACACGGTCATCTGTATAAATACGCAACAAAATGTTAAGAAAGTTAGTTTCTAAAAACAAATGATGTAAATAACTGAGACACGCAGTGAATTAGAAATTTTCAAGACACATCATTGAAGTAAGAAGTATCAATTATAATGTGCCAGTGTAACCTAGTTTCTATGTGAATAACTAATAACGGAAACTTGAATGAGGTAAGAAGTAAAACACACCCTATGAATGACACACTATATTTGATTCATCTCTAGCATATCACTCACCTGTAACTCTTTGACTTGATTGTGTAGTTTAATTGTATCACGACGAGTCGATGCTAAATGGACAGTAGCAAGGCTTATAACCTCATAGAAACGTTGGTTAGGAACTGACGAACAGTCATTTGGCGCTTTATTTTCTTTCGTTGTAATATTTTCACCAATGTCAGAATTACTGTTATTTGGCGGCAGTATAGTACTGATAGTAACGGCAAAGTAACGGAAAGTTAAATTACAAAAACAATACATAAAAAGGTGTTTCTAGTCAACTATGAAAGAAACAAATAGTTAACTGAATACTCTTTTAAATAAAAGATAGTTTAACTCATACACTAAGCACAGATGAATTATGTCGATTTTGAGTCACAAAAACTAAATGCAACGCTATCATACAACCAAAGTGGCGATTTGATTTCTGATGTTGAACAAATATTAGTGAAAGAAAAGAATACCTATTAACCTCTGCATTGAATTCAGTCACAACACGATGATGGCGTTAAATTGTAACAGCAAAATAACGCAGTTAATATATACATGTATGCTACAAAGTCCAAAGTTACACATTTATTGCTGAGATGATACTCAATGTTTCCAATAATCATATTCGAAAGTACTTTTCACCAAAAATTTCATTTCAGAGTTTATTTATCAATATCGTTGTCTTTCACTCAGAGAGTTAGAACGTGTTACATTAACATCATAGTTAGTCTATTTAACCACGCAGAATTCGGTACAAACAAGCACCAAAACTTTATTTGCCGCATAATTAGAAACATGATGTTAGAAACAAGAAATGAGAGAGAAGGCGAACGTAATCAAGAATGTACAACTTAACGAGAATAATAAAATTGTGCAAGAGATGCATTACTGTGAAAAATACGACCAGAAGGACTTCACATTTTATGTAAAATATAAAACAATTGCAACTTGATCACAAATGGTTTTCCTTATGAGCTGAATCTCACAGCGCCTCAAGCTGCATCAATTCTAGGGCCTGAACCAGGGAGTTGTAACGGACTGGGAGAGACCGGTCTGAAACATCTGCGATGTATCCGATGCAAATTTGCACTGAACGTCATTTGGACACGCCATATATCTCTTCAGCCGGAAAAATCAATGCAACCCATTCAAGCTTAAGGATCCGTATAACTTACTATTAGGTATATATGTTGCTAATATTATTACTTTTAAGTAATTTGGAAATATGTCCCTATATTTAGAATCTAGATATTTAGACCATTTAAGTAGCTAAGTACGATAGCCCCTCCTCAGATTCCCCAGTGTGTTGATGGTGAGAAAAGTCTCTTACTTAAAATGTTTTCACGGTCACGTAATCATAACTTCCGCTAAGGAAATTATAATCACTACCTTCATGTGGTGGGCGTGATGTTTACAAAAGTAAGAGAACGAAAGTAAACAACAGGCGCTTAAACTCGGTTAGTGGATAAGGAAGGTTAATCTAAAGGAGTTAGTAAACCCTGACTGCAAACCGATAGAGTATATAGGCTCTAGCATCATGACGGAATGAATGGCGTATGAACCTATTTTGATCACCGGTTTGAGATTTTCTCTGACGATATTCAGCTGCCGCCTAGATGATACCTTTAGTCTATAATCCAAAGGAGTGACTCCAGAAGGAAACCACTAGCTTCAGTTTGGGCGCCTGGGTAGCAATCTAGACCACATACAACTATAATGACAGGAAAATACGAAGAAATTGATCTACTTGCTTGACATTAATACATTAATAGTAAACAACTGAGGCGAAATTTTGATGCTAGATATGTAATCCCTAGTGAACATTAAAATCTAAAATACGGCACTCACTAAATGGCAAAACGTGTTGAAACATTGACATGAGGGTCTGCTTTGTTCAATTAACAAATAAGAGTTTTGATGAGTCAACAAATCCTTTAGTATAGCCAAACTTATATTGTCGTAGAGTTCTTTGCGATAGTTTAAATGTTTGTTTGTTTTAATTACCTACTTTATATTTTAAGGTCATACTTATTACATTAGAATCTATACTTTGTGGAATGCTATGTGTTATTTAAATTCGTGCCTTCTTTATCGCGTTGTTAGATGTTTTCCAGTTAAACAGTTATCATCACGCAATCAAAAGCATAAGTTGGTCGACTAGGTGAAGATATAACAGTTTAACGCATTTACTAAGCAGTGAAAAACATTTCTAATAATCTTAGCTAGATTTAAAATTACAATATTTTAATAAGTGCACCATATTAAAGGCCTGGTTCATTATCGGATAATGTATAATAAAAATAAGAAAAAAACAACAATTTATAATGGATTATAAAAACTCACTGATAGGTGTTTTTTTTAATTTCTCCATAAAGTTGATCCAACTCAATTTTCAATGACTGAGTTCGATTCTTTTCATTCGCTAGTGATGTTTTCAATTCCTGTGAATATATGATAGTTAAATAAACCATAAAGAACTGAGAAGGAAGCCCTATAGATACTGTCTTGTAATGTGAGATGTATAGAGACAAAACAATACTTTAATTTGTCTAAAAGCTCACTCATTTATTACATATAAGAATAATCTAGCAATATAGCCACTATATTTCGCACCAACGGTTTACATATTTCTTACTGACAGGATTCTTTTTCAGGATTTATTCAGAATGAACTTTTTTGATGATGCTTAGTTCATTCTGATAAAATGGAGCATAAACAGTAGTATCAAGTTCACTTAGAAATCAAACTGAAAATAAATCATCCTTTTGTTAATTTTGAAAATGTAACTGGGGAGAAGAACAGGACGTTTTATGGTTAAAGTACACAGTTTTCAACTATTTGATAAAAGGTTCAAAATCTGCTCTAAATATTTAATATTACGGCCAGTCTAATACTATCAATAGCTCAGAAATAATATGTATGAGGTACAAAGTTAAGAAGATAATAATATATGGACCTGGTTAACGAGTGACCTCAACTAACAGAATACTATTAAACATCTGAGAGTGGAGACAGCCAACTCTAAATTTAGAAGTGCATTCACACGGCTATGTAATTATAACCTCTGCCGAAAAAAATTATATTCAGACGACAATATCCACACACATACGCACAGATATGGTAACAATGGTTAATAATGTCCTCCACTCTCTGTCTATCCGTGCATACGATATTCTAAACTACCGTGGTACAAGCAAACTTATTCACTATATTTCAACAAAACCTAATTAACAATTTTAAAATCATTCCAAAAAGTATTCATGGTAAATAATTCATTGACAGAGAAAAAATAGATTTACTTGAACTAAATTATTTGAAGATGATAATTCATGTTCAACTTGAACTTTAGATAACTGTAACGCTTCAAGTTCTGCACGGAATTTCTCTGTTTGTACATTTTCTTTAGATAACTGTGATCTAAAATAGTACAACAACACAAATATACACACGTACATCGGACCGAAATAATTAAATTATAGTGTATGAGACCGAAACCAGATGTGAAATAAAGAAAACGTTATAGCCTTGGTTACCAATTTATCTAAAGTGACATAATGTAATGCTTACATTATTTTTTGTTATGGCTACTCAAAAATTAATAAATGATGATTCAAATAAACAGAAAAGTGCTTTCGTCAGATTTCTGAGAAACTATGAACAGATAGTTAGGTTAGTCAAGAGCCATCCGCTACAAACATTAGACATATTCTTCGACAAAGTCAACCACTGTCGTAACAAAAACATCAGAAAACAATTAAATAAACAGATACGGGTGAGATTCAAACAAATCGAAAAGAGGTTACATTGTGCAAAAACATCGAAAAAAAAACCACCTTAAAGTTGCCTGTAAAATAAGTTCAAAAAATAAACTAATTATCAGTGTTCCGTTTCCAAAGTAAA
Source organism: Schistosoma japonicum (assembly GCA_025215515.1). NCBI lineage: Eukaryota > Metazoa > Platyhelminthes > Trematoda > Strigeidida > Schistosomatidae > Schistosoma > Schistosoma japonicum. Next base: position 70,535,935 of record CM046061.1, on the reverse strand, counting down.
GTATGTCATACTATATCATCATTAAGTGTCATTCATTAGGTATAAATTTAGTGAACTTTGCTTCATGCCACATTCCAAATGTGAAGGCAAGACTTATTACCCACTTGCTCAATCCAAACTAGGTGAGGTGAGATTCAAACTCGCAACCTTATGTCTGTAAACTCAAGAACTTAATCACTAAACGACTGCTGCATATCAAAAGTACATAGATAACATTAGTAACTATTCATGAGAATCGAAAAAAGTGACAAGGTGACACACTATACGACAAAAGAGAAATATAAAATTGGTAGGAAGAGACAACCATTAAGAACGAGATAATGACACACTAAGTCTGTACAACAAAACTGAGATAAAATTTCTTTATGTAAACTACTAACTGAGGCCAAAATACCCCAACTTAAATTTTAAAGTAGATGGAGTCAGTAAGAGAAAGAAATTGAGAAAGCAACAAAGAACGATTATTAATACCTAGGTTAGTAACTGATTAGCAAATGATTAAATAGTGATGTGGGGCTAGCCAAGCTAGGAGTAAAGACAGATGCAGCAGTTAGTAGAGACAGTAAATATAAGACTCAGGATTAACGCATCCTGATATAACGATCGTCCAGAAAAGGTTAATATTTGTAACAAAGACCGGCTCTAAAAAAGTGCAACGTTTTCCGGATAATAATAATTTCCAGTTTTATTGAATTGTCAAGGTGCATTAGGAAAATTTAAAAATTGGAAAGATATAACAATTTGCCAAGAAAATCTGTTATAAACATTCAGAAATATTTATAACATATCATAAATAATGTAATCTGTCAAATCTGACCTTAACTGCTCGATATCAGTTCGCTGACGTTGAACTTCATTTTCCTTTGATTGCAATTCATGCTGTGTATGAGTTAATTCAACTTGTAAATCACCTAACTGATTTTGTATTTCATTGGATCGACTATTCGCATGATCCAATTCTTCCGATAATGAACTCACAACTTTAGTTAATCGGTTCACTCAAGTTTAAAAAAAAGCGAATAAAAGGATGATGCAATATTTTATAAATGTGTAGGTAATTAGGGGGGTGAAATGTAACAAAGCCGCAGCAATAAAATGTAATTATAACCTAATACTCAGATTATGAAAATAATTTATGTGGTGAAATGACTTCAATTGTTAGCTAGATGAAAACCACAGAGTATCGGATGACTGTCCATACATTTTGAGATTACCAGTACTTTACTTTCAAAATAGTCCTGGTCAAAACAAAGTCTCTTGAATGCGAAATGAGAAACAATTAAAACATGTTAAGGATGTGTTTCACCACTTATAAATGCAAGATCTTACTTCGAGAATGTAACATGATTGTAAAATGATATAGATGTGCAAATAGGCCACTTCACTTATCTCAGAAGTCTTATCAACCCCTAGTAGATTAGTGTCTGACGAAATCTACATACCAATTAAGAAAGCTCAGCTAGCTTCTGTCAACTTCCGTCACTTGTGGTGTAGATAAGATATCCGTCACCTAAAAAAAAAGTATACTACACAAAAGTTTTCTCTGTATTAATCTGTGTCTGTCAAGTATGGGCTATGAAGGTAAAATATATAAGGCTGAATATCTTTGGTCATAGATATTTTAGAAACACCACTTGCATTTAGTGAAAAGACCGAGTAAGCACTCGTGAGATTAGGTACAGAGAACAAGGAGGATTCGGTAAACCGTTTGATATTGTCAGTCTTTATTGACTGAATTGGTTGGGACACGTATTATGTACGTTTAATCGCCGCATATTCGCTGGTGTAGGAATGGGATAGAGTGACTTTAGAGGTGGCTAGATCGAAACGTTGCATCAGTATATGAAATCAAAGAATGTTGATCTGAGCAACGTTTGCAGATGTAAATTACCTATTTGTGGTCCATGAAATTATCGTAACCAATTATTAGAGACACTGGGTGGCAAGGCTTAAGATTGATCCCAATGATAAATAACAAGCTTCAAAATTGTTTTATACTTTTCTATCTGCGAATTAATTCCTCGTTACCGAATCATATTTAGTATGTGTAATCTTCTTCACTAGTGTGTCCGTTTTCTTTCGGTTATTTATTACTACACTCTTCGTATTAATCTTGTAAAACTGTTATTAATTGTTGACTTCTTACAAACAGTTTTGCCAATTTTCTCCAAGATACTATGAAGTCAGTAACTATATCATCTAATCCATTCATTAATCACTCATTGTACTACAAAATAACTCACCTTATGTAAACAACTACTTCAGACGATTTGAAATGTTGTGACACTACAATCGAATGTCATCGGGAAATATCTACCTCACATTCAATACGATTTAGCTCTACTGGTTACGACTCTTTACTTGAAATTCTGGTGGGACTGTAGATGTGATTTTCTGAAGAGTCCTACACTAAGACAAAATAACTAAACAGTGTGTAGCGATTTTTAGATAATATCTAATAACAGTAAGTACGCAACTTAACGACAAACTTCTCAAGTTGTAATTTGAAGTACTTTTATCTAACTACTGGATAGACATCGCTTTTCCTTGAATATGCATAACAAATATTGAAATTTTCATTTCTTCAAAAAATTACTTACTCTCTCCCATCAACATGTCAGAACGACTAACATGAGTCTTTAGTTCCGACTTGAATGAAGCTTCTTCTACATGAAGAATTTCAATAAGACATTTACGAAACTACAGAAAAGATAATAATAAATAAGTAAATAATCAGCCGATTAATTATAAAATTCAAAAGTACAAAATAAGTTATTGCAAAAGGAAGTAGAAATTACCTCAACTTCACGACGCATAAAAGCTGATATTCTTTCCGTCAATTGTTGTATAATTTTACACAAAATATTTTCTATAGGGAGCTCAGACACTAGATTTGTATGCAATGGTGTTGCCCTATTTCGAATAAGATCATAAGTTTGGTTAACTGAGCAAATGATTGCTGAAAGCCATAGCTTTTCATCAAAATCCAAGGCTTTCGTCACTGAGACCAACAGTCGATTTAGAAATAATTTCATTGTTTCCTCATTGTCCTCGATCGTAGACTGCTCTTGATCAATCCATGGATTATCATGTATCGTCTAAAATGAAGAGTGAAAATAATAGTTGATCGTTGGAACAATTCACATAAGAGTATTAACCATGAAAACAATTAATGAAAAATATTCTTTACCCTAGTCACTTCACTAATTGCTGCTTTCAAATCACCGTAAGAATTGCGAATTTCACTAATCCAAGGTACAACACATTCATCGTGTTCTAAGTTGATAGTGGCTTCTTCACTGTCCGTCGGTTTGTTAATGACAATACTTCCTGCTGGTCGATCACAAATAGACTGACGAGCAGTGGCAATTTCAGTAGCTGTTGCAAGTCGAACACTCTCTTCTTTTAAACGATTGGTCAAAGCCTATATATTTAAAAGAAGAAACAATAGACAAGACATTAAAAAGGTAGGTAAGTGCAACATAAATATTCAAAATATCCATGTGCGAAGCAAACTGTTGCTTGAAAAAACATGTCAACTTACCGATAGTCACTGACAACTTGTCTCAGCCAAACTATAAAGTGAGTATCATCTAATTGGGGTATGAGTGGCAGCCACTATCAATGAATGAGAGACGTTGAGGGACATGACTTACATGTCCGTTCATCATATGTGCATATACTTTTTTTCTACCTGAAAGTTATTAATTTCAAAATTCCCTTGTACGAATCTTGACATTCCTGCTTTGCAATGTTTACCCTGTAGAGGCCCTAGACTTAGCAACTTTCACATTTGACGTTTCTCTGTAGTATGTTTGTTTAGGGTATGAGTTGACTATTTCCTTTGTTCTGAATTGCTTGAACTTTGGGCGCTTGTTGGATTTATTCAGTCAAAAAAAAATTAATTCTGACTAATTCATCGTATCGACTTCTTAAATGCATTCCATCAACTGTATATGCACTTAAAGTCAATTAATGTACGAGAATCATATGTATTAAGGATAAACATTTAACTGAACTCAACACGACTACTATACAGCATTAATAGTTCGGAAGTTAATTTGGTTAAGATTCCACATACGCACACGTACTTTCAACACAAACTTATCTCACGATCATTGTCAACACTTTATATCGACTCCTTGTCATTCATCTTTATTTTCAACATTCTGGTGTAATATAACAAATTCAGTAGACTCGAATTCTTGGCAAAAATAACAAGAATGCAAACTTTCAGTTTGTCCCCGATTTATACGTAAAAGGAAGGATACATCCGAATCAGTAACACTTTCCAATGAAATGAGTTATATATATTTGTAAAATTCCAATGAGTAGAAATTAAAATTTCTGACGTTTCGCGGCTTAGTGTAAGTCGCTTCTTCAGAGAAATGAATAACCGAATAATAGGTTAGAAGCGACTTACACTAAGCCGCGAAACGTCAGAAATTTTAATTTCTACTCATTGGAATTTTACAAATATATATAACTCATTTTATAAACAACCTATCCAATGCTCAATTTATTTGAAATTATCAAAATTAACCTTGGTAATGATATATACAATCTGATTAATAACCGAATCAAATTATCAAAATTTAAATGCAACTGGTATAATCATCGAATATTTTCCACCCAACATGGACTTTTTATCCAACCGATCACAATTAAATTACGTTCACATTTTATTCACATGAACATACATACAATTTTATTTTCACATAATCTCAGTTCACATCACACTAACATATGCATGCACACTTGTCTCACATCAAACTACCTTGACCCAAATGACTTGACATGACATGATCGAAACTCGCAATTTTGATTGTACGAACTTATTTTGATTCTGATTTGTTCCATTGTACTATTTAATCTTGTGCTAATTCAATTCGGTTATTCATTTCTCTGAAGAAGCGACTTACACTAAGCCGCGAAACGTCAGAAATTTTAATTTCTACTCATTGGAATTTTACAAATATATATAACTCATTTTATAAACAACCTATCCAATGCTCAATTTATTTGAAATTATCAAAATTAACCTTGGTAATGATATATCAATTTTTGTTGTTTGAAATCGCGTTGGAATAAATTTTACTGGTACAAAATATGACACTTGTACCATCTAAAATTTATATAATTACTGATACGTGGATTCCTTATTGAATGTATAAAAACTAAAACTGCTGAAACGTATAAAAAAATGAAGCTAAGTAACAAAATAAACTAAATAGAATACAGCAAAGCATAATTACTGCATAATACTAAACATTTTTAAGAAATAAACGGATAAATAAAATCAACTATTACTTTGAGCTCAGCTGATATCGCTCCAGAAGGTGTATCGCTCTCCGTTGATAAAAATGTTGAATTAGGTGATTCTTCTTCTTTAGGCGTAGATGTTGTCCATAAATGAGGTCTATGCTCTTGTTCAATGTTACAAAGGACATCTTTAGGATCATAGTGATTATTCATATTGAAATGTTTATTCTGGTTTCAAAATAAAAGAGGTTGATTTTTAAGTGTGATAGGAATTAGTAAAAATGGAAGAAAATGTCACATGTTTATAAGTAGTACTGTTACATAGAATATACTTAATATGTTAGGAAACAAGATAAGGTAGGATATATAAAAATAAGATGCTTTTAGATGATGGAGCACTCGGTTGATAAAGTGGTATTTTCTAGAAAAACCAATAGCTCATAACGAAGATAAACCTAACGGGAATATAAATGAGAGCTATTTGGCAAAAAAAATGTAGCAAATCACGGCTAACAAGAGAATAAGCATTCAGTGTGTATAGACTACCACAAGTCAGTTACAACGAGAAAGATTTGAGATAACTAACTCCATAACACCACACTAGTCTGAACCAGATAGCTAATAATAAGTGGTTGTATCCCAAAATGGAAGACTAGGTTAGTAAACAGCAGTAACAGACACATTAACATGTTGTGACTATGATGGTGACCAAATTAAACCTCTGTTTACTGAATAATTAGATTTATAGAAGTATGTTTAAATATAGTACTGGATAAAATGTCTCTTAAACCTAAAATCAACGAGTAGTTTCGAAATGTGTCCCCCCCCCGGAATTACAACAGAGATGGAGAAAACATTGATACAATAAGCACAAACTTCTAGCATAGATAAAAAGTACGCTGGAAATATCATGCAGTCCGAACAGGGTAAATAATGCAACTCACATCAGTAGTTTGAACCATTTTCGTCAAGAAAAGTGACTTTGAAATCGGTGGATCCGTTTGTACAGATACGGAAGACATTCCCATATCAACGTCAATACATTTGACCTTACTTTTTAATTCTTCAATTTCCAACTCTAACTGTAAAATCTTTGATTCTAAAGATTTCTTTACAGTGAAAATAAATTTAAAAAAAAAGCTATATATAAGTGGTCACGATAGGTAGAATTCGACCAACAAGAGACATGCTAATAACTATGAACACAACATTAAGTAAATGTTCAAAATAAATGTAAGAAGTAATCAATGCAACAGTGTAGTTAGCAAGACAAAATCGTTCAAGTTCACAACTAGACTTGAGGAAGCATACTCTAAAAAAAAATTTCCAATGTCATTGAGTCAAAAATATTCTTTCTAATTTAAATACAAAGTATCAACAACTACTTACGATTGACTTCAACCAAGACGGTTAAGCGTAAAAATTAAACTAATTATTGATACATTGTGATAAAAATAAAACCTCCAGCGTATTTTTGATTAGAATTTTTTAACAATTAGCTAACGCTGAGACTATGTATTTATCAAACATTTCGTAATTAAGAGATTCCATAGGTTGCAAGCTTTCGATGGATCCATTAATTGTTTTCTATTCCCGAGTTATTGTTATTTGCACTAAACTAGTTACCCATTTCAATACAAAATGCCCTAGTTTTGTTTTTATTGTTTATACCTTACGAAGTGGAGTATCATGCAATGCATAACTGTGCTTACAAACTAAAGGAATATTTGGAGAGTAGATTCTGCTTTTTTCCTCTCATTTAAGGAAGTATAGCCGATTATGTTTAGTGCAATCCAGTCGGTGTTCGTGTCATTCGGGCATAGTAAGAAGAGATTAAGCATATTAGTTTCTTATAGAGGTGCGGCCGACAAGACGAAGAATGAGTGCACTTGTATTAATGTGACCGACTCTGAGCAACATCCCTCAACATCATTAACGACTAGATATGGAAAGTAAGCTGTCTCCCAAAGAGGTAACCTGTAGCTACCAGCATTCGACATCTTCATGGACGTTTTTGTTTCCCCCTCCCTTCGGCAATCTTCTACCCTACACCAACTTATTAACATATGTCGAAGCAGGAATTAGTCAGACTTGCATAAAAAGTGCATAAAGATGTAGTGTTAGAAACGGCTTTGATAGTGTGTAACCAAGAAATGACCGAGTTGGTTTAACCGCTCCTAGCTTTTTCTATCGTACTCTTATATGCAAATATCATTGAAAAGTAATCTTAGACTAGATTAATTCATACTTCATTTAGCATTAAGTACAAGAGACCATATTCTTTGACATCAAATATTTATTTATGCTTACACTGAGGTGTAAAGATTCAATTCCACTAATTTATATATATATTTCATATTCTACGGTGTTTATTAGTCAATCAAATATGAGCACTTGGAAGAAACTTATTTGCTAAGCCTATATCCATTTGCTTGTTTTTGAGGAGCATTTTAGTCATCAAGGCTTGTGATACTAACCGGTTGTCAATTGATAAGTGGGCGAGCGAAGTTCGAATCTACAACCAAGTGACTAAAAGTCAAACAACTTAACTACTAAGCCACCGCTTCACAGTAGATGAATAAAGTAAGCAAGAAAACAGATCACTTACTTTATCTTCAGTTAGAAGAAATAGATCCTCATCTCGTTCTAAGATAACATCTTTACGTTCTGACAACTGATTGCTAAGACTTTTACATTTATTCTACAATAGAAAATTATTTATGATAAATTCACCAAAAATTATTATATACTGCGAAGCTCCTATAACGAAATAAACAACACGCGATACATTAAACAGTTATTAAAAACTGGATCATGAAACGAGTAACTAAAATTATTTCAGTTGTGATACATCTGTCTCTGCACGGGTGGTGTAGTGTTTAAAGCAGCAGATTTGCAAATAGAATATCGTAGGTTCGAACGTCGCTCACCGAATTCCGTTTGACAGCCAAAAAGTATAATAAATAGGTGAAAAGCGAGTAGCTCAACTCTAAGTACACTCACCAAATACTTAGTAAACGGGCTACATAGAAAAAAGCCCATTGTAAAATGCAATTTTCGACTAAAAAATTTTCCTGTATGAGGCAGTTAACTACTAACGGTAATAGCCAAGACCACCCAATATGTTGTGAATAAACTGGCGTTAGAAATGCAAATCATTGGATACCGGCTTAGTGGACAAAGGTTTAAACCCACGTTTAGAAGCTTGAAGATTTTTGGTTCCATCCCGGATGTAAATATGAGTGGATAACGGTGAAGAATCCTGGACTAAGACGAAATAGTTTATGAAATGAACACTTAAAAAAAAAACTAAACAAGTTTAGGTAAAGTTATGTTAATTACCTCTGACTCAAGTAGCTGATCTGTAACTCGTGTAAGATCGTTTTGACGTTCCACCAACATTTCGTGTACAGCATCATAATCATGCTGCAATTCAATCTTTTAAAAAATCAGTAAAATAATATCATAAACAACTGATTGATGAATGAAAAAAAAAACAGATTTACAATTGTGACATTTAACATTATTTATCAAAATACTTCTCACCTGAATAAGCTTGGTGAAATGAAATTAACAACAGTGATAAAATAATAGTAATAGTGAAAATGATAAATCATTGAGAAAATGGTTCAGGAGGGAGGTATGTATGAAGGCATATCGGAACTCAAGATCTCGAAGAAAACAAATAGCGAATGCACCTGTACCACTGTAATAGATTCTGAGTCACATGTCCCTTACCGTACTCAATCAACGATTGTGATCGTTGCCCAGACCTCAACAAGGTAGCTTACACAAATCTAAATGATATAGACCAACAATGAATGATTTTAGGATAGATGATTGGCCTTCCAGTTTTCCGCGATGGCCGTGGCTGGCCATTTATGATAGACTTTCTAACCACCTCTGTCGACAATTATACATAGCCACATCAACCGATTTACTGTTGTTGCTTAAAAATTTAAGGTGATCCACGATACATCACTATGTGATCAAAATTACGGTTGATGAACATGGACTGATAAGGCACTGAGATCAATTTAAATGTTTCAACTCGAATCAAATGATGCCTAATAAAAATTCCTCCTACAATATTAAAAACAGTAGCCTAATTTTTTTAAGAAATAAGATATAGTAATACCATTAGCTAAAGAACCAGCAAACTTAATTTTTATCCACATGGTTTATCCGACCTAACTCATCCCATGTAATTTCTATCAGCCACAATTTCCGTTCTACTCCCACCTCCAGCTAACAAGTTCAAATAAATCATATAACCCCGGTGATAAATTGAATTCTAACGTTTCTAATTATCATATGGGCTATCTAAAAGCAAACAAGATTCTACACTTCCCTCAAAAATCGCATTTGAAATTAACCACAAATAATATATAAACGATACTATTAACCTTTTTGACCTATGCTTATTAAATGCTCGATCGATCTGTGAGAAAATTAATGGTACAGCCATGGTCGCATTACCCTGAAAATCAGCACTCATAGTGGTAGCAAAGGCATGGTACACGACAAATAACTTCGATCTAGACATATCCCTCGATAATAATAGCCTTCATCGTAGTGACAGGCTAAACAGACGCGATGAATGTTACGCATTACAAGTTAATTCAAAGCTGGACTAACTTTTATAATATTAGAGGGATAAATATAACAAGATTCTATATAAATTGTTCTGAAACCCAACCAGTGACGTTACTTTGACATGACCGTCAAGTTGGTCAATCGTTATGAACTAATCGGGTTATAATAAATGGAACAATAGATCCCAAAGATCCTACCATATCAAGTAAGTCAGCTAGAGAATAGTAAGACTAAAAGCTACAAATCTAAGATCTAAAGGTGAAATGGAACTGCCAACCGTACAGAAATGTGATAGTAGTCAAAGTGTCTTATTAAGACAACCAACTTGACAGCGATACTGACTTCCTACAATAGAAGTATGAAAAGATTGACTCTTAAAGGCACACTTTACCTTACGACACCATTTTCCATCTCTGGAGGTAAGGCCTTAACAAGTACGGAGCTGACACATAAAAAACTAACCACGAAAAAAGCTGTGTATATCTGGCATCAAAAAGTTGACCCTTGGGCACTGAGGTCATACTCTTAAGTCATTAAGACCAATCTCCATAATATTTATATTTCAGGTACTACAAAAAAAACCTTTTCACGATGTAGGCGACTGGTGAGTGATAACCACATACAGGATCTTAGCGTGGTAATTCACTTAACATCACAAAGCTAATATTCAGAACCCAAGCGACATACTCTACGTTTATATGGAAACCCGATGGCAACTTCTCGTGAATTGGTCACTTCAGGTACACTATGAAAGCATAACGAGCACTACTTGGGTAGATCCCTGTTATATCGTCAATGTGCTGTCCGCTTAAGTGGTCTCGTAAAAGCTCAGAATAAAAGAGACACATCGTTGCCTTTTCGTCGTTTATGTTTATCCCCGTACTGGAATACATGCTTAGATTCTAGCGTTTTGCTAGACGCGTAAAGATCACAACAGGAACGTTCATTAAAATTGAGCTTAGTTATGAGAAAGACATAAATAAATTCTAGTAGCAACTGTAAACTCGTTTAAGCACTAATAAAATCGAGGATCATCTTCATGCATATTGGCCAGTATGAGAATAGCAGTGACATCTATCAGAGACTTAAACAATCTACCCTCGACCTAGATATTAGGAACGGTGGATAGAACACTTCAAGGGGCAATTCAGTTGACCTGTAGCTGGTTTACGACTACCTACTATTTCCAAGCAGCTTGAGTTAAAAGTGAACAAAGATTCCTCCTAACTCTTTCCAAAGTTAGGAAAGCTATAGCCAATCTGAAACCGAGAAGAGAGATGGGTTGGGATAGGCTAACTCCAGAGGTCTTTAAGAATGGCAGTCCAAATTTAGCGATTGGGTTGATGAAAACTATCTGGTCTTGGAACTGCATACAATCTAAATAGTCTCGACCGTAGATTATCCCAATGAATAAATAAGAGCCAAAATCGTATTGCAACAACTATAGAGAAGATTAATATAGTTCCTAAGATATGAGCTTTAATAATTATGCAAACTGTTACTTCAGAACTGGCCTAAGTCGATATCTGAACTACAGATAGGGAGTCGACCACCTCACAATTTTGATTAACATTAGTGGGACGGTGTCGAACGACATTTCGGCACAGAATCAAAAAGCTCGTTTGAGTTTCATCAAATTTGCACCAACTGTGGCGTAGGGAAGGTATCCATCTCTCAACAACAGGACGAGTATACTGCGCAGCAGTCCACTCAGTTTCATTGTATGGATGCAAAAAGTGGCCATTAAGAGTTGATGATGACATACGAAAGTTATTGGTACTTCACTATAGATGCCTTCGAAACATCGCCCGCATTTATTTGTACCAAGGAATAAGTAATGATGAAGTCAGGTGCAGGGTTCTAGAGAAAGACGGTAATGTGGTTGGTGGGGTTGTGAATCTTCATCAACCGAGAAGGTTGGGATATATATTACGCATACTCAACCACCACCTACCTCGACGTTAAATGCTGACTAATGTTGAAATAGAATTGGAGAAAGTTGGAAATGAGGCTAAATAAAAGGGTAACATTAATCCATGAAGTCATTGAATGAGACTATGAGCCATGTTGGTAGATGCAGACTACTTGGTTGGGACAAACGGATTGTCGTAACCAATAATCGGAGAATTTGGATGGCTCACAATCGGATACAGTAAAAAAAAGTGCATTGATGATTCGTCCTCAATAAAATCATAAGTTCAAAATTATTTTTTACCAATCTGCCCACAAACTAATTCTTCCGCCCTGTATCAATATTCTGTATGTCCACACTTTTTTATTACTACAACTGATGTAACTTCTGTTTCTACCAAACGTGTTTATTTCGCTGTGTGTGTGTCACGTTCCACGCTGTACATGACTGTCTGACTGACAGCTCCTAGACAATGGTTACTTTACAGTAGTTAATAAATAAAAAATCGCATTAATAAGCCACAGTCACACATATACCATATACATTATGTTGCATACAATAATTGTTAATTCACTAGAAAAGGAACAAATTATTAAATCACACATTTGGACAGAAAAAAGAACAAAACTGAAAAACAAAATGTTTAAGCAGGTAGATGACCTGATTATATTCTACAAAAAGGTGGCTATGATAAAAACATCGAAATGGAATTTCTAATCTAATAAAATTATTTTAAAAGGAAATATTATTCAATCAAAATCATTGAGACGTGGGATTAAAGTTCTGTGAAACATCCCATAATTTACAGAAGGACAAAGCTTATAACATATTAGAGACAAAATCGCACAATGGCCACAATTTTAAACATAATGAAGAAGAACGACTATGAGAGTTAAATGATATAATAAGATGGTCGAAATCAAGTCTATGATGATGTGTACACTAGTTGATCAGTGAGTAATCCATAGTACTGATTGAATATATGGACATAAATGTGTGCGATAAGTATTCTGTGTCTAGAACTAATTAATGGTAAGGTTTAAATACATGTTTCCTGTTAGATTGGACTCATCAGTAAAATTATGAATAGGTCTTGCATTATTTTCACAAACCTAATAGCATACATATTCATCCAGTTATCAAAACAGTGGTTTCTGATTAATTGTAACCTAATTTTGAGAACCATATCGAAAATATAACTTAATTTCTTCTTTAATGTAAGTCATACTCCGTTCACAGAATTACATTTACCCTACTATGACTTCAGCTTCATGTAATAGCGGTGTATATAAAGGCTTGTTGCAGATCAGTTGATAAGAATACATGTTTATATTAAAAACATTAGGACGTCGTAAGTAAAAGCTAGCTATGCTTAGTACAGAAAATGAAACGCTATTCGACGCATATAACTTACTTGGTATTTTGTAAGGTCACTAATTTCATTACGTAATGTTTTAATGAGAACTTCTGAATCCATAAGTTGTTCGATTAAAGTAGAAACTTCAGATAACGCAACCTGTAAAATTTGATGAATGTGGCAAACAAAATTAATAAGAAGATTGCTAGTAGTTTTAATATTACAAAAGTGAAAAGAAACTATAACTAGATACCCAACTACCTAAATAAACAAACAACTGATAGGCATAAACACAGAAGGTAAGCTGAACTTGTAAGTTTTGACTTGTTTACACACAATTTGCATCTTAAAACTGATATACAGACGCTACCTAAAAAAATATCAATTAGGCCAATTCATTGAAATGATAAAATATAAAGTTAACCACAGTAGTTTAGATGTAACAAGCTGTTCTAAAACAGATGGTGGTTTTCCGTAATATACATACCTAATTATATTAAGTGACGCAGTAGTAAATAAATACACATATTGTATAGCTATATAGTAAACATAAAACGCTACCATAGTTCCTTGATTTTCAGCATTGTTGTTGGTCAGGGCATGTTCAGTTTGGAGATCAGCGTTAACGGAATTAATAGGTTTGCAAGAAGTGTTCCTTGGGACATTTGAATTTGGAGTAGTATCCACTTGTTCTATCGATGAAAGCATCATTTCTGAAATTTCGTTCTCCAATTCATCATCTTTATCAGAAATAGGAGACCCCATCAAAGTTTGTAGATTTTCGTCTTCAGGAGAAGAACATTTCTCATGTTTCATTAAAATCAAGTTTTCAACATCTGGTGACTTTGCAGTCGGTGGAGTTATTGACTCAATACTCTCCAAGTCTAAAAGACCTTGGGACATTTCAACACCAGTATCTTCATTGTTAGAGAATAACGATGGTGAAAACAAAGCAGGTAACGAACGATGATGCTTAAATGGATTTCGAAAATCAGAATTTGAAATCGGATGTATAATAAGGAGATAATAATAATAGTAATAATAATAAAGTTGTTTTATGAAATTCATTACAATATGTTTGATTACAGCATGAACACTAATCTAATAGAAACTAATTTATCTTAAGGGTAAAAAAGAAAAACATACATACAGACAAATGTTGTAGTACAGTTTGCAGGTTAGTTTCTTATGAGCGTGTGAGGACATAAGACGAACATAAATTAATTAAAAGAAATATGAAGACAGACCTTTTCATGGTTGGGAAATATGTACCTCAAAAGTTTGATAAAGTTGCAAAAAGAGTTGAACTAGGAAGAATAATTATTAACATAATGGACCTTGTACTACTTGGATTTTAATTAGTTTTCAGATAATATAAAATAAACAAATATAGCTACAAAATTAAAACTCAACATGAAAATGGCTTTTATCAACACAGGGTACTTTTTGAAAGTTATTGAATTTTGTAATTTAAACCACGAACTGGCTGTAGCTGATGGCCACCAAAAACCAGGAATAAAAACGACGTTTTATTTTAGATATATATCATCAGCATTCATCCACTACCTCGAAAGGATCGAATGTAGGACATTCGGAAGGTACGATGAGTGCTTAAGCTTCAAACCAATAAGTCGATATCCAATGTTTCACATTGCTAATTTCAGTCAATTTAGGATATTGCCTGATTACCATTTTACTCCCAAAACAACAGAACTTCACTGGTCACGATTTCTCACTAAAACTGAAAATCATCTTCATAAATTACTCCCTAATGGCCTCAATATTATTGCTAGTATAGTCAAGTTTGTGGAGAGTGTTGAATTTCAATTGATGTCTAGCTAAATTCAATCTATGATGTATGGTAAAGAAATATCGCTGAAATTCTTTATTAATAAGTCTGCACACAAACTGTGTACTTTTAGAGCAATTAAAAGAAAATAGGTGTTAAACCATGAAAATGTTATTTAAATTTCAAAAGAAATACTCACCAATCTATGAGTAGACGATGAAGTCTGTTGGGTTAATGGAGTTTTTAATCTGATGTCATTACGTAAATCCAGATTAAACATTATAGTTTGTACACCTTTATCTTCTTTATGTTGCATTAACTATGAAGAATAAAAATTTTAGAAAATTAAAATATTCACGTGAATAAAAGCAACAATAGTAAATGCGGAAGAAGCCCTTCAATGTAGAGTACTACTAAGATTTTTTAAAAATGTCGAGTATATTGTACGGTAAAAATAACAAATTTGAATTTCGATGAATCTCAACACAACCGATAGATACATTAAGAAAAAAACATTTGTATAATAGTTGTCATTCTAGCTATTATGGTTACCTAACAGGTTGGCAGCTTTGACATAGCATAGATTTGCAGCTGAAGAGGATGTTCTAGTGGTGTTGTGTTTTCTAAATGAGATGACTTTTATATAAAGCCGGTGAAGATGACTTAAGCTCCGTAACTAAATCATCTTAACTAAGAGCAATAAACCTTCCAAGTTTCATCATCATTAGTGTAGACGAAGAGATGAGTACAATATGCAGTGACTTGGACTATGAAACGTCTTTGAAATATGGTCTTTATAAGAAGAGGACATATGTAATAATAGATTATTAATATCATGGGAATTTTTCTCACATATGCTGGGACCATTGAATGAGCAATGTTGAGGTTAGACATAAGGAACTAGATAAGAATAGTTAATTGGTTAGTTTGGAAGCAAATCTAAATCAAGTAAAATGGTTGAGACACATATTAAGCAGTCACGTTCGAATCCCGCTGTGAACATCAACATTGGGATGCAGGTACATCCAGCCGACGAGTCCCAAATAGGACGAAACGCGCGTCCTGGATTCCACTTGCCAGTCACAATACAAATTAAAAATAATACTTGTGAATAATCGCTATATCGAGGCAAACCGCTCAGGATGCACATATAGCAACAGTGACTGACCAGCTTCAGTCTATAACAAATCAATGGGAATAAACAAATTCATCTTACTACCAATTCGCCCATTGCACAAACGTGACTGTCTGGACTCAGTAGTCTAGTGGTGTACGCGGTGGCGTATGACACGAACCGGACTGAGTTCGAATCCCACTGTGAACATCAACATTGGGATGCAGGTACATCGAACCCACGAGTCCCAAATAGGACGAAACGCGCGTCCTGGATTTCACTTGCCAGTCACAATACAAATTAAAAATAATACATATTCCTTAAAGGTTGCTGAACCAGCCTTATGTAAATAAAAAGTTAACTCCTTGAAAATTATAAAACGTACTTCCTCCAGTAGTTTTGTTTGCTCCATTTCTTGTTGACATGTATTCATTCGACACAACTGTTTTCTTAGATTTTTAATTTCCAAGTGACATTTTTCAATCTGATCTTGATAAAACTTTTGATTATCACTAACCGCACTATCTGACGGTTCTGGTTCGTCGAAAACAGTCACAACTGATTCCTCTTCCTCCTTCACAACAACATGACTAACTAGAGCAGCAGCTGATGTTGTGTTCAATGTACGAAAACGAGTTGTTTTTGTCGTTCGTGTTGATTGATTACAGTTACTCGTTGGATGCCAGTTGTTCGTATCATCGTTAGAACTTGACTGTGCTAAATTCAATTGTTCAAATGAGCTCTGTAAATTAGGAAAACATTTTCTCACTAAATGTATCAAATATTTACTCTTGATGACTAAGTATGGATACTTAAATATGGTTCAAACGAAACCTACTTAGCTTTTAGATACAAGATGTTAAACAGTAAGAAAACTTTAAGATTATTACGATCAGATATACTACGACTGTGAGAGTTAATGATCAATATATTTAACATAAAACACGAAGCAAATATAGAAACTCGATTAGTAGGATAGCTGGTGCTACCTTGACGTGGTAGTCGGGCTCGTCAATCGTGATGAAGCGATCAGGCTGTACTGCATGAAACAATTGTACATGAAGGTCCTACCGTGACATGCAGGTCGGTTGAAGAGCAGTGAAACTAAAAGTAGCAAACCTAAGGTCAAAGGGTAGAGTCGTACTGTAGGCTGAACACAGTTGTGACGGCAGCAAGGCGTTTCACTCAGACAACCAGCATGACAGAGATGCCGCCTTCTCACAAAGAAAGGATGGAGTTAACAAATGGTTAACACAAATATCGTACCAACCGTAACCTAATTAGCTTTCAGGTACATCAAGAATAAACATCATCTCACAGTTTGGGCAACTGGGAAGTGATATCCACCATCATACTTCTAACAGCACTCGGAATCACCCCGTTCACGATTAAATCCTTACTCCTTTTAATAATCCCTCTACCGTTACTCCTAACTTCCTCCCCATCTGTCGCTTACTTCTTCCACACATACTACTAGTGACTGACTGACATGAAGCACAAATATCAGCT
Organism: Schistosoma japonicum; assembly: GCA_025215515.1. Taxonomy (NCBI): domain Eukaryota; kingdom Metazoa; phylum Platyhelminthes; class Trematoda; order Strigeidida; family Schistosomatidae; genus Schistosoma; species Schistosoma japonicum. The sequence continues at coordinate 70,518,396 of CM046061.1, read as the reverse complement.
GGCAATACTGAGGCTATGTTTACCTTTAGTTAACAATTATGCTACATGTGATATCCATGAATTTATAGTTTCACAGAAATAAGATTAACTAAGGTATGGTTTACAATTTCTGACTACATTTTTACCAAAAGCTTACAACATGAACATATAGCAACAAAGTAAGCATTGATATGTCAGTTATAGTGATTGTTATAAGAACTAACTTGGTGGTAAATGACGGCAGTTGGATGAAAACTAACTATTTCACAGACAAACTTCACTAAATAGTCTATACTTGGTATTCGTCAAATTGGCCCTCCACCTAAAAATTTGAACTGACGTTATGTGAAAATACAATGATGGATATAATTGGTAGGATATTTGTATGGAATTTAAGTTTTGCAAGCCAAAAAGTAGATTAGGTACACGTAGATAAATCAATGACTGATACACAGTTATTTAAAGTAAAACATTGTAAACTATCAATAACTATCTGGTAGACGTTAAATAATTCAGAAAACAAAAATGTGACCCATGGTAAAATTACAAGTCTGAATAACTGGTAATTATAAAAATTTGTAGGTAACTAAGATATGAGTATTATGTTACTTTTTATAGAAATAAAGATAGAATCCATAGGAACCAGTAGAGTCAATCAATCATAAAAAAATGCCACTACATTGTGAACCATATTTATTAAAAATTATTTATGAAAATCATAATATGCACAAACATGGCTTAATGTTTTCTGAGAAAATGGCAATTTATGAAAATTTATAATTCACCACTGCTCATTTGTTAAACAATTAAGTGAACTGCACTTATAATGATTTTTTTCACAAATATTCGTATTTTCCAGCTAATGACTTTTATTGAGTTGTTTCTGTTGATATATGCATATCTTGAGTGGATGCACTTAGTTACTAGTTTATAGAATACTTGGATATAGAACACAAGTACAGCTGATGAAACAGATGGCACAAATTAATTAAGCTTAGTGGAGAACTCATCTGGCTTCTAACCAGTATATTGAAGGTCTAGACCCACTTAATGTACCTGTATTTGAGCGACTGAGTGGTACCATTAGCTCCGCATAAAAACATGGCTCAAAATCAACTTGTACTTTATAAGTGAATGACCAAATCACATGATTCTTGGATTTTATTGTAAGCCATTATCTAAATATGCAAAAACCTAATTACTTCGTTTGAATATCACTTATATCATTTAAAGTGTTCCTAGCTAAAAATGTCGATTGACAGTTAGCCCTAATTAAATATTGAGAATGTGATTGGAAACGGAAATTGTTAAGTACTCTTACAAACAATGTGAAGAAACCAAAAATTTATTTTACTTAAAATCATAGCAATAGATTTTAGATAATAAAAAAGATAAACAGAATTGATGCATCTATTTTGTAATGCATTGAAACATACCATCATTTTAGAATTTTCAGCATCCTCATTATGATCAGTAATAACTTGAACCTCTGTATTCTCAGGATTTATAGCTACTTCTATAGACTTATCAAACTTGATTACTTCAGCCTAGATAAATGTATAAAAATCAAACAGAACAGATGACGGAACTGTGGTCAACTAATTAATTAACAGGTTTATGTACTTGGCTTTGAGTTATACAAATGTTTTGTGTAGGAATCGGTGATGCAACGAGATTACTACAGCTGAAGAAAAACATGCTAGGTTCAAATCGTTGGGAGTCGAGTTTGATAGCGAATGAATTATCGATGCACAATAGATATAATAACTTAAATTGCATACGTTATATTCAAAATATAGATCTATACTGTATTGTAGCAAGTAAGTATAGACATACTAAATGTTGTTAGTCAGATCAAGAAAGCAGAGGAGTATAATATCGAATTGTTAACTCTAATTAAAACACTAAAAAAACATTATAAAAATTTGTTGCTACTCAACGGGTGCATCATGCTTGCGAAGTCACATAATGCAATATGAAAAGTACTTAAATCAACAAATTTAAACGATGTCATTTACAACAATACTAAGTTTGGAAGATCTATGAAAAAGATAATTAATTACGTTATATCGCTAACCTGCGTACACGCATCACATAAACTCAAATCCTGTTGTATGTAAGCATTAGAATCATCAATTAATTTCATTTGTTTTAGACAAACTTCGTTGGAATTATTTTGAATAGTGTAATTTTCAGACGTACAAGTCACCGAATCAAGGGTATTATTATTTACTGTAGGAATACTATACGGTTGCCAGTCATTCTGTTCATCGACATATTTAATGTGATTCTGTGTTGCTCTAGTATTGCTCATCATTGCGTCTAACATATCCATATTAGAATGGTCATTTGGTTTACTCCATGTATTATCAAACGGCTTAGAATTTATAAATGTTTGAATATCTGATTTGATGATGGACTCATTTTGGCATAATTGATCGACTTTCATATCAGATATCCAGTGAGATATGAAGTTATGTTGGCCTATTTCTTTCATATTCAATGGTGTAACACACGGATTAGTGTTACTTGAATTCATTAATTTATATGACACCATTTGAGATCTGCAAAAAGTGGAATAAAGTGAATTACTCAGTTAACAGACATGAATATCTGAGAAGGCTGATCACAAGATGGTAACAAATAAAAATGACCATGAAATGCGAAATCCTAGTTGCAGAAAATAGTTCATAGGTTACATAAATCGAGTGAAATAATTTAATGTATAATTCATTAACTCTAGTTTCAAAAGAGAGAAGTACCGTAACATATTGTTTTAGCGCTTAAAATAAATACATAGAGTGAAGTAGTTGAGCGTGTCGACAATTTCATACATCTTGAAAGCTTATCCAGTTCTGGTGATTCGGGTGTTTGACGAAAACTTGGTCAAATTATGGTTTAGGCAAGATGCACATCAACTAACAACGACATGAGTATACTGCTCAGAAGATCGCTGTTTTACAATAAAATGCGATCTTCAAAGTAAAGGAAATAAGCATTCGGGGTCATGTTTAAAGTATCCCCAATGTCGACATGTAATAATGCCTGGTGTGAAAAAAAGGATACAGGCGATTAAAAGGTGACATCGGTTCATAAAATTAATGACTGTTTGTTTAAATCATGTAAGTGTAAACTATTTGGTTAAGATCTGCACGACAAATACAATTAATATTTGAAGACAATGAGTGGTATGGCTCGGAATCGACTTTAGTGTACAAATTCATTATCCTTATTCTACCAGGGATTTAAGAATTGTGCATTAGAATCTGCAAATTAAGTCTTTCTTTTCGAAGCATATTCTCCCTATTTAAATTATTTATGAATAACTGAAGTCACTACTACTTCGATTGCATTATTATTCCTGCTGATAGTTTCATTTCGCTGTGGTATGGAAACGCGAACTGATATAGATAAGATCCAAAGCCTACGTTGCTTACAATGAAATGAATAAGGACAATGAATTTATGTATACCAAGTAACTCTACTCTACTGCTACAGATACATCGATGATGATGTGGAATTCCAAATTAAGACTTATTGGTTAAATCCAAGAGCTTTAACTAATAGCGATCCCCTCTACAGTGAAAAATATATTGCAAAAACCATAGTTGAATCTTTTCTGCAGTAAGCGTAAATAACAAAAAATTGTACATAATGGTCAGAAAAAGCATTTCATTTTTGATAAAATGAAATGGGTAGCATCAAAAATAGAAAGTATTAAGTCTTTATGGTATCTTTATGTTAGTTAACTATTATTAAGCAAATATTAAATCAAGCTTATTCCATGTAGAGGTGTCTCTTCCTAAAGAGATTTTTATCGTAAGAAAAAGGATCTATTCTGCCGGGTTATGACAATAATCAAACCAACCATAAAATTTGATGATACATAAAATCTTATATGCACAAAAAAAACGTAAACACAAATATTTGAAAATTAAATGATACAGACATAATGACCAACTTTAACTGGAAAACTAACTTTTTCATTTCAAGTTCACTTTTAAGACGATTTAATTCGATACGGAACTCTTCACGTTCTAATTCTCTTTCTTCTATTTGCTCATTTAGAAATTTCTCCTACGTAGATAAATGGGCAGAAACATGTTATAGTAAAATTACTATTGCTCTAGATCAGCGAAAGCGGAAATTCTAAGTCTTTAATACAATATAGCGCATTAAATTCTATCAATAAAGAGTGAAGGCTAAATCGGGTAGCCAGCATTCGTCCACAAAAAATATATGATCAAATGTAATATTCACTACTAGAAGTAGCTTTGATAATTACTGTTTAAGTCTGTTAGATTTTTTTAAATACATGAAACATTGCAATCCCGTAAAATTAGAACACTTTTCTTTGTCTCAATGCATCGATGTGATTTCTTTGTCTACCTAAATAACTGACAAACTAGGTACACATTAGTAGATTTAGCTTTAAAAATTAGAGATACTGCACATCTCCCTAAAATAAAGTAGACAGTGTAGAATTTAGAATAGAAACACTGGCTAAAAATTCAATGATCTTACCATATAGCCACAAAAAATCTAAGTCCCCTAAAGATTTCATACCTTGTTTCTGAACTTCAATTATCACCTAGATTCAGGATTTCCCAACAATTACTGCTGATCACATAATATATAGCTCTTACATTAAATATAACAAAGGCAAATAGAAAGTGATACTGTGGAACTTAATAGTAATTATTTTAGTTATAGTCGACTAGGATTTTAGATTAAGCTAGGAAACAAAAACCCATATATGAGGAATTTCGATACATGGGGCATAATAATCATAACAGTGATGAACAGGATCACATACTCTGTGCTGAGCGGCACTTTGTATGACGGCTAGTGATACTATCCGGCTACTCAAACCGAATGTGATTCGAACATATGAACCAATACTCTAGATAAAGTGAACTAACAGTAAATCAGTACGTGACACTAGAAACGAAGTTAAATAGTAACAAGATTCATTTACTAAATAAACTGGATACAATGCATTTTCTTAAAAACTTCAGATATGACTTTTCTTGGGTAAAAATATAATCAAATTCAGTGTAACTGACTTACCTTAGCTTGAAGCTTTTGGTGGATTGAAAATATTTCATTCTTTAATTCGCCGTTAGTGAGTCGCATTTCATCAAGTTGTTTCATTAAAGCATGTCGACTTGTCTCTAACTCTACCAATGATGCAGTATGATTTCTTTCAAACTCTGAAATTCGACGATCCATTTCAGCTTGTAACTGAATACGTTCTGTTTCAACAAGCTGGGATGTTTCTAAGAGTGCTAGTGATTTAAAAAATCAAACACTCTATGAAACTACTCGATATACACGACAGTATAATAATAGTATGTATCATCATGGTAATATACGTTGCATAACTATACCAATTACAAGGCGAAGGACAACATCATAATCGAAGTACGATTAACTTAAATGGAAACCGTTAGAAGATTAATAATTTATTAGTACAATATCCAATAACAAGTGAATTCAGTCGATCTTACACGATTAGATACAAAATAAAGATTTCCTACTGAGTTCAACTTTCACAGATCGCAGTACCTATTAGTTCATACATATATTGAATGCACTGTGATGCTATAGAAATGTTATCATAATGAAATGATCATCTATTTACCAGCTGTGCAAATATTCCAAATAACTAATGTTTCATACTTAAATGAATGTTAACCATATAATCGTATAGGCTATTATAAGACCATGCAAATAATTACGATGCTAAATACTCAAAAAGTCAAATGAAAACATCACAGTTATTAGCATCATTTTCCGAATTGCTGAACCTTTGGAGAAACGAGAGATAAATAAATTGAAATTCAAGTATCTGAGAAATGATGAATGGGAAAAATATTTATTGTAGCTTAATTGGCAGAATAAAGATGATGGACGGCAGCTATTATTTATTTAAAAACGTGGTTACAGAATCACATTGTAATTCTGTTTTGAAAATCAAATCACTGGCAGAAATAAAAATAGATCAGAATAACAAATTGTTAAATGTCATATAAAAGGAAGCTTGAATTAATGCTGAAAACATGATTGCAGAAAATCACAAATTTTAAAGAAATATTAAGAAACAAATCATAATGAATATATTTACCGTTCTTCGTATCTACAGGTAACTTTTCAGTTAACATTTGATGAGCAGTAAGTAATTGCTCACGAAGATTACGAACTAGTTCACAGTTTTCAATGTCATCGTCGATTTGATTTGACCTTGTTGATAGAATTATTTGTTCACGTCCGAGTTTACATAATGTGAGAAGATGGTCAATTTCAGGCAACAATTGCCCAAATACAACTATTCGAAAAAAGTAGACAAGATAAATGTGTAATGATTATATATTTTTACACATAGGAGCCAAGCTGTTATTCTTAGAAAATAATGCTTTGAAGACCAAAGACTTATCTGAAGTGACAAAAAAATTATTTTAAAAGTTACAGGAAATCTTTTAAAATTTTTACTTTAATTCTTGGAAAAAACTTCAGTACAAATGTGATATACTAGGTAATATATGAGACAATAATTCAGGCCGATGAAGCCTGAAAGTATTATTTATAAGCACAGTAACGTGGTGTCATCCATAGATGACTATATGAAAATGCAAAAGATGATTTTGAATATATTATTTAGTAACCTTATACATAATTAACAACTAGAAATTAACAACAATTAAAAGTGCAATTAACCTCATTCATAAATTACATATAATTACTTTAATGCAATAATTATCATTATATTTATTAGCAAACAGCGAAAATTTAAAAAAAAAATTACATGAACAACAGGATAACTATAAATTATTGCATATTTATAAAAACAATCAAACCCCCACCCACCCACAGAATCAGTGGATTAATATTTAAATCTCTTGAATTACAACGATTAGGTATGACTAGTATTGGGGTGGGTTGGAAAAGGGTTAGGGGCGGCCAAACCGAAAACGTGGCATCAGTCGTTGAAGTCACTAACTTCTGGTCTGAGCCACATTGGTAGATGTCGACTACCTGGTTGGGGTCCGCAGTGACTGCCGTACCCAGTGGTTGGAGACTCTTGGTGACATGGCTCAGAATCGATCACAATGGCGTAGGTGTATACATTCTTTGTCTTCACGTACACCTTGAGACCAAAATTACTCTACCTTTCTTCATACAAACTAATTTCTTTTTCTTTTTTTTTCTCTACATATTATATCCTTATATGCAATCTTCCTTTTATATATTACTACCATTAAAGTAACTGATTCTATGAATTTGGTGATCATCTTGCTATGCTGTTGAGGTGTGGCAACTTGGACCGATGCACTTATGTGCCTGGTCCTACGTTGTATCTGTCTGACAACGATTAGGTCATAGGGCTTAGTACTGGTGTACCTAATTCAGTTTGGCCACATTAATTGAATCATTAACCGCAATACAACTAAAGTGCAAGCCAAAGCTGAATACAAAAAAGTAAATTAAAACTCCAAAAACTTTGCATTGGAAAATTAAATTAGTGAGACCGAAAATCATGCAAGTTTAAAAAAGGAACAGATCAAACAGAAGATAGATTTCCAAACGTCAACAACGTTTAATATTACGAAAGCAACATCGATATACAGAATTTCAAAAACGTTAGTAGACATAACGAATGAAAAGATTAATAATGAAAAAAACGATTAAATAATACTTCTGATGTTTTGAGAACATACCAAGAAGTTGCGGAAGTTATTTTTAGCATATTCATTTAACAGTATATGTTATAGATGAAAATAGATTAACACAACTGATGAACGCACTGTACAAAGTTCTACGTTGTAACTGACTGAGATTAACACAAACTAGATTGCAGTCATTTAAACAGATAAATACTTTGTGTAGTCATCAATAACATTGGTTAAAAATTAGGTAAATAACTGTCTTGTGTGCCAAGCTACAAGCAAATTCTCTAAGGAACTTTAATGTAAGATACTAACACTAAGATGATTAAGTCGATAATCAGAGATATTTGGTTGTACAGTACAAGGAAAGACTAATAAAGACGACTGATTCTTCCTAACATTTGTTTGGCATTTTCAACTATAAAAACATATGACATATGCCAAATCTGAATGGTTGTCGTTTCAATTCCGTGTCCGAATCATCAGTTCTTTGCAACTTTATAAATAATTCATTATTACATTTAAGTAAAAACTAGTTCTCAACACTACATGACACACAACAAAAAATATACGATCCAAAAGCACTCCTTTTTAAGCATGCATTAAACTAAATATAAAGTAATTACAAGTATACCCAACAAGTTCTAGTATATATCAAATAAGCAACTGTTTATCTGAGAATAAATAGTTGCGCCGAAACAAATTTCTACTGGAAAAAAAAACACAAACCAACCTACACGTCAAAGACTTGCAATCTGTTCGAAAATGATCTAAATATTTTGTATTGGTTAGAACATTCGTATCCAATAAGTGATCACATTCATTCAAGTAATCACAAAGAAGTGGAACTAAAGAGAAAATAGATGAGAATAAGATAAATGTATTCTATAAAAAAACAGCCCCTTCTATTCACAAATAGGGAATAAGTAGGTCACGTAATGTAGAAATACTAAATATAAAATAGCGATGCTACTAAAAACTTGAGAAAAACTTTTTAACTAGTAAACAATAGGTAAAACAACCAACATAACAGCGATGCTGCCTTCCCACAGAGGAAGGGCAGGGTTATAAAAGGTCGACTCTAGAAATCCACACCTCACCTTACCCCACGGATTTCAATCTTCGGCAGTAAGGCCCCAACAAGTACGCAGCTACAACAACGAAAACCTCTCTCAAAAAGGCCGTTTGTGACTGGCCTGAAGCAGTTGTTCCACGGCCACTGCGGTCAGGCTCCCAGGTCTTTCAGACCAATCCTAACCCAAGTTGTTTTTCAGGTGCATCAAGAAGAACCCTTCCACAGTGTAGGGCAACTGGAATGAGATAACTGCCCTCATACCTCTAAAAACACACAAGATCACCGCCATTTTAATCAAACTCCTTCTGTTCCTAATATTTATCCTGCCCCTACCTTCAAGCCTAAATCTCTATCTTCAGCTTCCTCCTCTGTCATCAGTGTCAACGATTCTGACCCACGAAATAATGTCCCAAGTATATTATGACCACGCTCCAAACTTCACAATGGTTCATCCAATGTACGAACCCTGTATCAAATAGGGCAGCAGACCTCCCTAGCTAAGACATTAGAATCCAGCGCCACTGATGTATGTTGTGTCTCCGAAACACGCATACAGGATCCTAGCGTGGTCATTCACTTGACCTCACCTAATCAAAGTGAAAAACCTTCACGTAACACTCTTCGTTTATTTGGCGACTCAACAGCAACTTCTTATAGGCTAGCCGGTGTAGGCATTGTGTTAAGTATGAAAGCAGAACAAGCACTTCTCAAATGGATTCCTGTTAATAGTCGCCTATGTGCCGTCCAACTAAATGGTTCAACAAGATCTCGGAAAAATACGGACACACACCGTTATCTTTTCCTTGTTACTGCCTATGATCAAACTGACTGCAGCCCGGATCAAGTGAAAGACGAATATTACAGAAAACTCCCAGAACTTCTTCATAGGGCCAAACACTCAGATTTGGTACTCATAGCTGGTGATTTAAACGCCCAAATAGGAAGCCTGAATTAGTTTGAAAGACACTTAGGTGGATGCTTCAGTGTTCCAAACCAAAACGGATAACGGTGACCGTGTGCTGCAACTTTCCTCAAATAATCGTTCATTTCTAGCAAACATGAACTTTAAGCATAAAAAGCGACATCATCTAACATGGCGACCTCCTAGCCCTATTCAACGGTGGACTTAAATAGATCATATCGCTATTATTCACTGTTGGAGAGGCTCGATAGAAGACTGTCGATCTTTCCGAAGCACATCTTCAGATTCTAATCATGCTCTAGTACGAGCACGCATTCGCTTGCATCTTAATGGGCGAAGAAAACCTACTACAGGAAAACCCATTAGAACTCAGCTCAGCAGCGAAACAGCCAAGATTAAATTCCAGGAACAACTTAAGAATCACATAGGCAATTGTAAAGATGTGACCCAACTAGATACTGCTCGGCAAGATGTCCAAACAGCTGTGGCATCTAACAAGGACTTAAATCAACATACCAAGAAAAAACAGTTGATCTCGATGGTTTCTGCTGAGTTGCTGAACTCTCGAAAACTTATCCCGTTAGGCTCAAAGCACGATGAAAAGTGAAGAGTAATCAGATACAAACTGACAAAAAGTCTGCGAAACGACCGTGAGCAGTGGTGGTCAACAAAAGCAAAGAAAATGAAAAAGGCAGCAGCGATAGGTAACACTAGACAACTTTTTAAGTTAATAAAAGAAACCAGGGTTAACAGATTAAGCGTAAATGGGACAATCTCCAAAAGAGATAGAAAGATTATCCACTTTCAGTCTAGACATTTAGAACGATGGGCTGAACACTTCAAGGAGCCCCTCAGTTGGCCTCTAGCTGCTTTAGTAATCCCCACTAATTTGAGACAGCCAGATCGGAAAGTCGACATTGGGTGCCACGATTCGTGTCGAAGTCGAAAAGGCTATAGCCGACCTAAGGTGAGGGAAAGCAGCAGATCCGGGTAGATTATCTCCCAGAAGTCTTTAAGTATGGTGGTCCCACTTTGAAGACTAGTCTGACTGATATTGAGATTAAACTTTAGGAACTTGAAATAATTCCGTCTGACTGGTGTCGATCAATAATCATTCCCTTATATAAGAAAGGATCAAAATCGTCCTACGATAACCATATAGGAATTAGCTTAACTAATATAGTGTCTAAAATACTAGTTTCTATAATTATCAAACGTTTAATTACAACTCGTGAACTGCGAATGCGAGAAAATTAGGTTGGCTTTAGACACGGCCGCGGTTGTATAGGCCAGATATTAACCATTCGTCAGGTTTGAGAACATAGACATACTTTCAGAGTTCTAAAATGGTGGTTTTCCCTGACTTAAAAGTGGCATTTGATTCTGTAGATCGAGAAGTTTCAAAGTAATGTCTTTCATTGATAGATGTACTTCAGAAGTACATAAATCTCATTAAGGCTCTTTACTTAAACACTATTAGTTGTGTCAGAGCTTATAGCGGACTGTCATCAGGGATTGTAACCTCATGTAGTGTCCATTAAGGCTGCCCACTATCTCTATTTTTGTTTAATTTCATAATCGATTAACTGTTGGAAATTACACTCTAAGGAACTGATCCCCTACCAAGAAAACTGAATAATGACTTGGAACACGCAGATGGCATAGTCTTGTTTGGCGAAGACGCTGATAAGATGCAGAATCGTTTGACTGCGATAAACACCAATGCAACTATGCTCGAAATGCGTTTCTTCCCCCTCTAAATGCAAACTGTTACTTCAGAACTGACCTTCATCAACACCCTAGCTAATGATAGGGAGTAAAGTAGTTAAGCACATCAACCACTTTACTTATTTTTAAAGTTTGATCATTCCTGATGGGTTGGTCTCGGACGAAACCTCAGTACGAATTCAAAAAGCACGTTTGGCTTTGTCAATTTACGTCATCTATAGCGTAGGCGAGATATTTGTCTCTAGAAGAAAGGAAGAGTGTACTATGCAACAGTTCACTCTATCTTACTTCATGGATGTGAGACGTGACTATCAACGGTAGATGACACTCGAAAGTAATTAGTTTTTGACCACTGATGTCTTTGAAAGATTGCTCGCACCAACTGGAATCACCGAGTAAGTAATAACGGGGTTAGACGATAGGTATTAGGCAAGGGTGGTAAATCAGTCTATGAAGTTGTGAATTTTTATTGACTGAGGTGATTAAGACATGTGTTTCATATGCCTAACTAACATCTGCCTCAACGCGTGATGTTGGCTGATATAGGAGCAGGATGGAAAAAAAGTTAGAGGCAACCAAGAGAAAACATGGCATCAGTCGATGAAGTTTCTGATCACTGGTTTGAATCGTATCGGTAGCTGCAGACTACCTGGCTGGGTTTCGAGGGAATACCGTAACCAGTGACTAGAAATGTTGTGTGACAGCTTAGAATCGGTCACAGTGGAGTAGATGTATCTACTTATTGTCCTCCCTTATATCATGAGCTTAAAATTATTTCATAACCTTTTTTCATGCTCCATTTCCTCCTCCCTGAAATATATTCTATATGTTCCCTCTTCTTTGTTTTTATTATTATTATGGTTGAAGTAACTTCTACTTCTGCTAATGTAATGTTAATCATGCTGTGTTTTGGAGGTATGGCAACTTGGACCGATGCACATGTGCTAGGTTCTATGTGGATTATACATGCATACAAGTTAATATAGAATCAGAAATTGAGAGGTATAGAGGGAGAAATGGGTAAAATGAAGTACACGACAGCAAAGAAATCCCCTACAGTAACAGAAGGATAAATGATTCATGTAAATGGATCAAGAAGAATCGTTCTAAATAATTATTGTTCAATGTTCCAACATCCAATTTACGAATCCTTAAAAAAGGTTACGTTTTACTAGCTATGTACTTTATGGATAAGAATTATAATGACACAAATCATTGCCAATGAATATAAAAAGCACTCAGAGCATATTACTATACTAGTATAAAAAGAGATAGAGTTTAAATGATACAATTCATTCACTATCAAAGTGATTATCGAAGAACTATCAAACGATTTAGACTTTTAGGTATATGTTATCCCATTAGATTTTTTCGACACAATATATTTACATGATAAATATAGTATAAGCAATCATTAGTGACATATACTGGTTATCAGTACTTAGAGTAGAACATATGGGTTGGATGCTAATGCTACGAAAAAAATGTTGAAGACTATAAATCTAGAAGTAACGTTTACTGATTGAAAATGTTACTTAGAATAGTAACATATACTTATAAACAAATGTATAGTAAATAAGAAGGAATAAATCAGGATAATAATACATTCAAGGAAGTTAATTTAATATCACTAAAAATAAATCAAATAATCGATTAAGTGTTAAGACATTTTACTCACATATAACACGTATAATAATTACGACATGAATTTTATTACTATTTAAAGGATGTTAGTTATTGTTATAACGTGAACAATTCAGTGTAGAATTTTTCTGTTAGATTATAAATAAATGATTTAAAACAAAATACAGCTAAGTATATATATATATATATATATATATATATATATATATATTTCTAACTGTGGGAAATTTTTCGGATTGTATACTAAGATATGATATGTTATCATAGTAGCTAGCATTGAAATGTAAGTGTGAACTGCGAGATAATTAGGACCAGATGTTGAGTGATATGGCTCAAAATTGATTACAATTAGGCAGGTGCATTCATGCTATGTCTTAACATAGATCCATGGATTAAAAATTATTTTATACATTTTTATTCCACAAATCCATTTCATTTTACTAACATTCATACTATAACTGCTACTACTTTAGTATACATTTTGATATGTTGATGTGATGTAGCAATACGTACCAGAAACCAGGTCGTTTATGATTTACTGAAAGTAACTGACTGATTAGCTCATCAAAAAAGTGTAAGAGAAATAATATAACTGGCTAATTTAATCGGCTATAACACTTGCTAGAAAAGATTACCTGATATAGAACACTAAGTAAGTAACTGTGACCTAAATATCTTAACCACTGATAATGTTTAACTTAACTGTACGTTGAATGTCGTAATCATAACCAACTATAAAATTGAGGCATAGTTCCGAACTAACGACATTACATTAAATAATCATTCAGTGAAGGCAAAACAAAAGAGCACATTAGAACATACTCATTAAATGGTCCTCTGTCTCTTGTTCATTATGTTTTGCGTTATAATCCAGTGATAAATTATTCTTCATCAACGAATATTGATCACTAACATGTGTAGTTAATTCATGTTTCAATTTTGTGCTGACATCAATTATGGACAAAATCATTTTGTGATAAAATTCTAGACATATCGTAAAGCTTAAAAAAAAAACACAAGTAATCAAGAGAATGACATTATTTACAAAAATGCATAGAAACAAATAACTATTGATTAGTAAAAGGTAGATTTCAAACAAGAAAAAACAAATGAACATACTACTCAATGATACGAACAAATAAATAGAAAATTAAGGCAAAAACATCACAAAAATGATTTAGCGTTAGTGATCATTTTGAAACACGATGAAAAAAAGTGATCTGAATAGAGCTTTTCATTTTTATTTTATACACGTAAACAACTATTTAAACTGTTTATTACTACTCTTTACAAACATAGTAAATTACATATAGAATAAAGTAAGTAAAATGCATATGAGATTAATATGATGAGTGGAACAGTGAAGTTTACTAGTAATTAACTCCTTGAGGTAATTACTGGAGTTCTTGTGTGAAGACGTGACCGTTGAAGTTCAATCGGGTCGGGTGTGGGCAGTTACCCATCGATGACAATGGATGAGGTCGCGCAAAACGTATCACGAATTGACTGAATTAGAAATATCAACCGTTACGAGCCGGCTAAGTGGTCTAATGGTAAAGCGCTCGTCGCTGAGCCAGAGGGTCCTGGGTTTGATCCCCAACGGGGTCGTAAATGCGCGCATCCGAAGAGTCCCATACTAGGACGAAACAGCTGTCCAGTGCTTCCAGGTGATCAATGGTTGTTTGATTCAGATCAATTCATGATATCAGCATTGACAAGTTTAAATTTGTTGGAAAATAAGTGACATAATATTCTTATCCCCAAAACATTTATGATATTTAACGATGTTATGAAATGTATTAATATTGTCAACATCGTGTCGTTTGACAGGAACCACTAGGTTACGTTCTAGTATGAGCATCAATAATGAAAAAAAAGGAATGTTCAGCTGACGAATGCCAAATAAAACGAAAAATGCGTCGTAAATCCAACATTACGGGCACAATCTAATTCTGATCATGTTACTAATATTTTGTATATAAGAACCTTATTTCACAACATATAAACTGTTTCCATCTGGCCTGTGATCTTGTTTCTGATTAAAATTCATTCAGAGAACTGAACCAATAAGCGTATCCCGGAAGCATGAAAGATAAATATATTATCATAAAGGAACTGCATACCAATTTATTAGTGACAAAGCATTTGTGGAGTTTTGTGTTTTGTAGTAATAAAACAAATGGATAAGATTAGATTAAAACGACTGATTATTGTTTAGTCTTTAGAACTGCTCAAAGTCTACCGATCAATTTGTAATGTGACTAGTACCCGATAACGCATGATCAAACATTAGAACGTTAAACTGGGGTATCGGCTGTAGATGACACACCAGCACAAACAATAAGGGAATTGGCAAAATAACAAACGAAAATAATGACTTATAAAAATGTGAGTTAAATAAGAGACAATCGGCTCATGATCTAGGATACGTAGAATGAGTGCGACTTCAGTACAGCAATCGGTTTCGCGCAGTGTCACTCAACAAATTTAACCATAAATTACAGCATGAGCTCTAACCAGGAAGCCTGCGTTTTAGATAAGCATTAGGTAATTTATTGAAAAGATGTCATGATTTGATCCGTTCACTCTGGGCTTTTCTCTAACCTATATCCAAAACAGCCAGGAAGGTGCATCATTGTAGTTAGCGGTCAGATGTGGATAACATATCCTAATTAGTGAAATTTAATGGGCATTCCCTTTGTACCTAGTACTTGATACCTAACTTGAAGAATAATAAGCTGATATGTGCAAATATTATCAGATTTTCTAACTTCGTAGGCAACATATCAAAGCCGTAAAGTATGCAGAGCAGACGGTATACTGATAATTCAGTTGGGTGATGAATATCTCGTCCGACTTACAAGTGGAACAAGTTGGTGAAAGAAAACTGAGCTTATTAAATTAGTACCGAGATTGTAACAACAATCGACTCTAAAGGATTGATAAAATATTCAATCACCAGGAACAAGATGATAAAGTCAAGAGACAATCGTAAAGAAAAAAATCCCAACCTTTATTCGTTCTGAGCAAAACTTCAGTTTAATCTATTAACCTCTGAGAGACATCAACCGCAGTAATAGCTAATAAGTATATTACCCATCTGCTCGAAACGACTAGACATTCAGCAGTATTCTACTAAAAAATATCATTATTCTTCAGCGACAAACAAAAAGACAAAGAGTTTAAGCATTTCAAGCAGAAAAAACTGATTTGCACACGCTTAGTAGTAAAATGCATGAACGATGTTATAAACACGAAATTTTATGCAAACGAAAGTTTGAAAAGCTTTCATTAAAGATACGGTAGAATGAATGTGAGAAATTCACTGATATTGCTCAAAACGAGACAGAGCCTATCTTCAACACAATATCCAATGAGATGTTAACGTTAAATTAATTAAATTACGATTATAATGAAAAGTATGGCAGATATTTTTGCATTACGGATAAAAACGACGAAAAATACGTTATGCCTAAGTAGTTAGACATATAGTTTTCTCAATCGATGAAATTTTTATCAATAACGCAGAGGGTAACTAAAATAGTGAGCTGCTCTTTAGCCAACTATAATTACTGCAATAATAGACGAGGCGTTTTAAGTAAAGTATAAATCAAATGAAAAGCCTTCAACAGATTGCAAAATATTAACATAGATGGATCTGAAATAACGCTGATTCTATATTGATGCGCATTACAGAAGGCGTAATTTTAAAGTTTTGAGAAACCGTCCTCTAACCCCTAATAGATGTCTACAATCAAGAAAACAGCAATAATTATTTAAAACCATTACACATACTTAGCCTCATGTTGACAAATAATTAGAGAGGCAATATTATCAAGAAATCATAAAATGTTCAAAACTGTCAACTGTAATGAAAAATCTAGAACATTTAATCAAAAGTTGAAGCAAGATTTTGGCTAATGAAAATTGAGATCAAAAGTAACGTTAAATCAACTGTAAAATGGAAGGATTAGCATGGTCAAATGAGTAATGCTGGAAAAATGATGAAGAAATGAAATAATTAATAACTGAAAGCATGTTGCGAAATTAGATGTGTGAAAATTACCAGGGTAATGATAAGCTGGCAATTATGTCTATTTGAATACATAAATTCGGCTCCAGCCTTTTGCTAGGGATGCCATCAAAGAAACGTTGTAAATTAGAAGTCGTTTAAATGTTGATTATTTTTAAAGTTTTCGAAATAACAATGTTCATTTCGCCATCTGGCAGATGACCAGCAGCGGAACTGTTGAGAACAAAATGGCTTACTAATATCTCTGTTGCCGTGGTATGTACTAAGAGATAAGAACATTAACCTTCTCCATTCTTATGGCACGAACATGTAAACTAGTGAACGCAGTTGGAAGCAACATGAGGTAGGGATTCGTCCCCACTTGTCTGTTTTAATGAGTATATTTGATATAAAGAGATCAGCTTCGCAGCTGGATACGTTCTTTTCAATACAGAGCCTACTATATAGTAAATTCGTAATGAAATAAAATATAGTCATTTAGTTCGAAATCATGAATACTCAAAAATATCATCCCAACGTTTTAGTGACAACTTTAACTAATCTTCTAAAAGTAAAATTATCTTTCATTTCAAAAACAAGATTATTTTAAAGATTGCCAATAAGCCTATAAATAAAACAGAAAAATTGTCAGTCACAGGAAACATAGGACAGAGAATAATTGCTGTGTTTTACATAAGTACAATCGAAGGCAATCAACAAGGAGAAGAGTTGGCGTATTAAAACTAAGTGGTAGTGGAAAATAAACATAGAATATAAATCGAGGTAAAAAAAAAAGACAAACATGAACTTTACTTACTTTTTCATTTGATCATCATTAATTACAGTTGCATCGGGTTCAGTTTGTAAACAAACAGAATGTAATACATTTTTAATCTGAAAGAAATGAATGTCAATAATTATGATATCAACTATCTTCTAAAACAAACTTAACATGTAGATTACATGTAAAGTCTAACATAACATTGATACACGTAAACATAGCAGACGAAGTGTCTAGGGTAGGAGGAGATACATTATAAAATCTGTATTTATGTAAAAAAAAAACTAGATGGACTAAAACTTACTGAACGAACCAGGACGGTGGATGGTATTGTTAAATTATACTCAAGTGTAGCTCAAAAATGAGTGCAAAGAATCATACTTATTTAGCGAGTTATACCATATAAATAAAAAAAATGCAAGCGCCAAAATATACTATAAAGTAAAGCAAATATAATGAGTATAATTAGAATGTTCAGATAACATTCATTTACTACATGAACATAACTTTCAATAAAAATTCACGTTGAGGATTGGTTTTGTTAGTATTTTCATTACAGAAAACAGAACTTTAAGCAAACGACGAACAAGAACAAATATAAACCCTAAAGTGAAAGAATGAACAATGTACCTTACTTAACAAGCACATATTCGTGTACTTATCTCTAAGTTATACTTTATGTACGAGGTTGAGTGTTACTAAATAGACTTGAACATATAACTTGAAGTTTAAAATACAAACCTTTTGACCATTAACCCATAGCTCCATTATTCCTAATTTATGCAGTGTTAGAATTCCTCAAATAAACTAAGTGTGTCTCTCATCCAGTTAGATTATCAAATGGATAAATACATTAAAAGCCAATCAGTCAGAAACAACGTAGAACTTGGTACATGCGTACACCATTTCAAGTTCCCATGCCTCAGTAGATAGAGATTACATTGTAAGATCAAATTCAAGAATAGTGGAGGTAGTAACAGAGTTAGTATTAATGGAGAAGATAAGAGATCGAAGATAGGATTTAAGAAAATATAATTCAGTAATAATAAAATTTTATGAATTCAGAAGCTTAAACTTTGAAGAAAGACAAGAAACGGATGCACCTGCACTAATGCGAACGACTTTTAGCCATCTCCCCCAAAGTATCTAACTATTGGTTACGATTATCATGCAGACCACAACCAAGTAGTCTGCACCTATTAACATGACTCAGCCCAATTGTCAATGACTTCATTGACTAGTGCTATGGTTTGGGTTGGCCACTCCTATCTTTCTTCCAGCCTACCCCTACACCAAGCAGGATCGCTCGTCGAGGTAGGCAGTGGTTGGGCATTCGTAACGTATGTTCTAACCACTTCAGCTGAAGAAGATTCACTACTTCATCAATCAGTTTACCATTTTTATCTAGTACCCTATTCTCAACTCACGTATACCTTAGTCGGTGGTTCCAACAAATACGAGCAATGCTTCGAAGACATCTATGATCAAATACTAGAAGCCTACAAGTATCTTCTATTCTTAATGGTCACGTCTCACATTCATAAAGTAAAACGAATTGAACTGCTGTGTAGTAAACGCATCTTTTGGTCAGAAGAGGAATGTCTTACCTATGCCACAAGTGACGCAAATTAGCGAAAGCCATCGAGCCTTCTGTATACTAGTAGAGATTTCATCAGACACTAGACCATTAGGACTAATCGGACTTTTAAGACAAGGCGGTCAACACATTAAACTTCTTCGCTCCCTATCACTAACTTTGGTGCTGAAGTAAGCCAAGTTTGAAGTAGTATTTTGCATTTGGATGAGGAGAATCGCGTCCTAATCATGTTTACATTGATGCTTAAGGCAGTCAAGAGATTCTGCATTTTATTAGCATCTTCACCCAATAGAACTATATCATCTGCATATTCTCAGTTAACAAGTGTGTCTTCCAGAAGAAAATCAATTCCTGAGAAGTAAGATGACGAAAACATTAACTCTAAAAATATGTCAATGACGAAAGTAAATAAAAATTGAAAAGGCTTGTAAACTTGGCGAACACCACTTGAAGTAATCAATTTCGACGACAGTTCGCCATAAGCTCTGATTCGACTAGTGATGCTCGAATAGAGAGCTTGTATAAGGTTATTGTACTTCTTTGGCACACCATTTAATGAAAGACATTGCCGTATAACCTCACGATTGATAGAGTCAAACGCCGCCTTAGGGTCAAGAAATACAGCTATTGTTGGGTATCTAAAAGTGTGCCTACGTTCCAAAACCTAAGTGTGAATATTTGGTCTACACAACCACGTCCAGGTCTGAAACCACCTTGGTTTTCTTGAGTTTGCTCTTCCCGAGCTTTGGTTAGACGTCGAAGTATTATTGAAGCTAATATTTTAGACACTATGTTCGTTAAACTGATTCCTCGGTAATTGTTACACGAGGACTTCTGACCTTTCTTATAGATTGGAACGATTAGTGTTCGAGATCAATCAGATGGGATTAAGTCCAGTTCTTAAGTTTTAGCCAGGATCTCAGTTAAACTCGCTGTTAAAGCTGGACCACCGTCCTTAAAAATGTCAGGGGTTAATCCATCAAGTCAAGGTGCTCTCCCTCACTTTAGATTCCCTATAGCCTTTCAGCCTCACTAAAACTAGGAGGGGGGGGATGACATAAATTTACCATACTGCGAGGTTTCATGAGACCAAGAATAACACTTTATTGACTCGAATCATTAGCATCAGAGGTGTGACGTGATAAAGTTATGCAAGAAGTGTTAGTCGCAGGGATAAGAAAGTTATTATGAATCGGAAGTAGGATACGACCTCGAACAAGATGGGCTCGTGTACTATTAGGGGTATGAGGGAGATTTTCACCTCCTGGCTGCCCACAAAATTGAAGGATATTACTTTTTGAAGTACCTGAAAAGGAAGTTGGGTTAGTATTGGTCATAGTGAAGCGTAAGCGCGATCGCAGAACCTAAGAGACCACCGCTTGAGGCTGATCACGCACTACCTTGTTATGGAGGGGGGGGGGTTTGAAGTGTTAGCTCCGTTCTTTAGAAAGCCTTACTGCCGGAGACGGAAATTCGTGGAAAAAGGTGAAATGTGATATTTTTAGGGTCTATCTTTTATAATCCCTTCCTTCCGTTAAGAAGGCAGCACCACTGCAGATGCCATTATTCGAGGGAAACACTTTACTGCTGCCACTCCCCACTTCAGTCAGTAGTACGACTTTGCCCACATGGTCCTGGATGCATTAAAAAAAGCTTGATTAACCCAAACTGTAAAAGTAACTAATAGTTTCGATTTATGATTCATGATGACAACAAACACTGTAAACGTTCTAACAGCCTTTAGATTGGTTACGATTATCATGCAGACCACAACCAAGTAGTCTGCACCTATTAACATGACTCAGCCCAATTGTCAATGACTTCATTGACTAGTGCTATGGTTTGGGTTGGCCACTCCTATCTTTCTTCCAGCCTACCCCTACACCAAGCAGGATCGCTCGTCGAGGTAGGCAGTGGTTGGGCATTCGTAACGTATGTTCTAACCACTTCAGCTGAAGAAGATTCACTACTTCATCAATCAGTTTACCATTTTTATCTAGTACCCTATTCTCAACTCACGTATACCTTAGTCGGTGGTTCCAACAAATACGAGCAATGCTTCGAAGACATCTATGATCAAATACTAGAAGCCTACAAGTATCTTCTATTCTTAATGGTCACGTCTCACATTCATAAAGTAAAACGAATTGAACTGCTGTGTAGTAAACGCATCTTTTGGTCAGAAGAGGAATGTCTTACCTATGCCACAAGTGACGCAAATTAGCGAAAGCCATCGAGCCTTCTGTATACTAGTAGAGATTTCATCAGACACTAGACCATTAGGACTAATCGGACTTTTAAGACAAGGCGGTCAACACATTAAACTTCTTCGCTCCCTATCACTAACTTTGGTGCTGAAGTAAGCCAAGTTTGAAGTAGTATTTTGCATTTGGATGAGGAGAATCGCGTCCTAATCATGTTTACATTGATGCTTAAGGCAGTCAAGAGATTCTGCATTTTATTAGCATCTTCACCCAATAGAACTATATCATCTGCATATTCTCAGTTAACAAGTGTGTCTTCCAGAAGAAAATCAATTCCTGAGAAGTAAGATGACGAAAACATTAACTCTAAAAATATGTCAATGACGAAAGTAAATAAAAATTGAAAAGGCTTGTAAACTTGGCGAACACCACTTGAAGTAATCAATTTCGACGACAGTTCGCCATAAGCTCTGATTCGACTAGTGATGCTCGAATAGAGAGCTTGTATAAGGTTATTGTACTTCTTTGGCACACCATTTAATGAAAGACATTGCCGTATAACCTCACGATTGATAGAGTCAAACGCCGCCTTAGGGTCAAGAAATACAGCTATTGTTGGGTATCTAAAAGTGTGCCTACGTTCCAAAACCTAAGTGTGAATATTTGGTCTACACAACCACGTCCAGGTCTGAAACCACCTTGGTTTTCTTGAGTTTGCTCTTCCCGAGCTTTGGTTAGACGTCGAAGTATTATTGAAGCTAATATTTTAGACACTATGTTCGTTAAACTGATTCCTCGGTAATTGTTACACGAGGACTTCTGACCTTTCTTATAGATTGGAACGATTAGTGTTCGAGATCAATCAGATGGGATTAAGTCCAGTTCTTAAGTTTTAGCCAGGATCTCAGTTAAACTCGCTGTTAAAGCTGGACCACCGTCCTTAAAAATGTCAGGGGTTAATCCATCAAGTCAAGGTGCTCTCCCTCACTTTAGATTCCCTATAGCCTTTCAGCCTCACTAAAACTAGGAGGGGGGGGATGACATAAATTTACCATACTGCGAGGTTTCATGAGACCAAGAATAACACTTTATTGACTCGAATCATTAGCATCAGAGGTGTGACGTGATAAAGTTATGCAAGAAGTGTTAGTCGCAGGGATAAGAAAGTTATTATGAATCGGAAGTAGGATACGACCTCGAACAAGATGGGCTCGTGTACTATTAGGGGTATGAGGGAGATTTTCACCTCCTGGCTGCCCACAAAATTGAAGGATATTACTTTTTGAAGTACCTGAAAAGGAAGTTGGGTTAGTATTGGTCATAGTGAAGCGTAAGCGCGATCGCAGAACCTAAGAGACCACCGCTTGAGGCTGATCACGCACTACCTTGTTATGGAGGGGGGGGGGTTTGAAGTGTTAGCTCCGTTCTTTAGAAAGCCTTACTGCCGGAGACGGAAATTCGTGGAAAAAGGTGAAATGTGATATTTTTAGGGTCTATCTTTTATAATCCCTTCCTTCCGTTAAGAAGGCAGCACCACTGCAGATGCCATTATTCGAGGGAAACACTTTACTGCTGCCACTCCCCACTTCAGTCAGTAGTACGACTTTGCCCACATGGTCCTGGATGCATTAAAAAAAGCTTGATTAACCCAAACTGTAAAAGTAACTAATAGTTTCGATTTATGATTCATGATGACAACAAACACTGTAAACGTTCTAACAGCCTTTAGATTGGTTACGATTATCATGCAGACCACAACCAAGTAGTCTGCACCTATTAACATGACTCAGCCCAATTGTCAATGACTTCATTGACTAGTGCTATGGTTTGGGTTGGCCACTCCTATCTTTCTTCCAGCCTACCCCTACACCAAGCAGGATCGCTCGTCGAGGTAGGCAGTGGTTGGGCATTCGTAACGTATGTTCTAACCACTTCAGCTGAAGAAGATTCACTACTTCATCAATCAGTTTACCATTTTTATCTAGTACCCTATTCTCAACTCACGTATACCTTAGTCGGTGGTTCCAACAAATACGAGCAATGCTTCGAAGACATCTATGATCAAATACTAGAAGCCTACAAGTATCTTCTATTCTTAATGGTCACGTCTCACATTCATAAAGTAAAACGAATTGAACTGCTGTGTAGTAAACGCATCTTTTGGTCAGAAGAGGAATGTCTTACCTATGCCACAAGTGACGCAAATTAGCGAAAGCCATCGAGCCTTCTGTATACTAGTAGAGATTTCATCAGACACTAGACCATTAGGACTAATCGGACTTTTAAGACAAGGCGGTCAACACATTAAACTTCTTCGCTCCCTATCACTAACTTTGGTGCTGAAGTAAGCCAAGTTTGAAGTAGTATTTTGCATTTGGATGAGGAGAATCGCGTCCTAATCATGTTTACATTGATGCTTAAGGCAGTCAAGAGATTCTGCATTTTATTAGCATCTTCACCCAATAGAACTATATCATCTGCATATTCTCAGTTAACAAGTGTGTCTTCCAGAAGAAAATCAATTCCTGAGAAGTAAGATGACGAAAACATTAACTCTAAAAATATGTCAATGACGAAAGTAAATAAAAATTGAAAAGGCTTGTAAACTTGGCGAACACCACTTGAAGTAATCAATTTCGACGACAGTTCGCCATAAGCTCTGATTCGACTAGTGATGCTCGAATAGAGAGCTTGTATAAGGTTATTGTACTTCTTTGGCACACCATTTAATGAAAGACATTGCCGTATAACCTCACGATTGATAGAGTCAAACGCCGCCTTAGGGTCAAGAAATACAGCTATTGTTGGGTATCTAAAAGTGTGCCTACGTTCCAAAACCTAAGTGTGAATATTTGGTCTACACAACCACGTCCAGGTCTGAAACCACCTTGGTTTTCTTGAGTTTGCTCTTCCCGAGCTTTGGTTAGACGTCGAAGTATTATTGAAGCTAATATTTTAGACACTATGTTCGTTAAACTGATTCCTCGGTAATTGTTACACGAGGACTTCTGACCTTTCTTATAGATTGGAACGATTAGTGTTCGAGATCAATCAGATGGGATTAAGTCCAGTTCTTAAGTTTTAGCCAGGATCTCAGTTAAACTCGCTGTTAAAGCTGGACCACCGTCCTTAAAAATGTCAGGGGTTAATCCATCAAGTCAAGGTGCTCTCCCTCACTTTAGATTCCCTATAGCCTTTCAGCCTCACTAAAACTAGGAGGGGGGGATGACATAAATTTACCATACTGCGAGGTTTCATGAGACCAAGAATAACACTTTATTGACTCGAATCATTAGCATCAGAGGTGTGACGTGATAAAGTTATGCAAGAAGTGTTAGTCGCAGGGATAAGAAAGTTATTATGAATCGGAAGTAGGATACGACCTCGAACAAGATGGGCTCGTGTACTATTAGGGGTATGAGGGAGATTTTCACCTCCTGGCTGCCCACAAAATTGAAGGATATTACTTTTTGAAGTACCTGAAAAGGAAGTTGGGTTAGTATTGGTCATAGTGAAGCGTAAGCGCGATCGCAGAACCTAAGAGACCACCGCTTGAGGCTGATCACGCACTACCTTGTTATGGAGGGGGGGGGGTTTGAAGTGTTAGCTCCGTTCTTTAGAAAGCCTTACTGCCGGAGACGGAAATTCGTGGAAAAAGGTGAAATGTGATATTTTTAGGGTCTATCTTTTATAATCCCTTCCTTCCGTTAAGAAGGCAGCACCACTGCAGATGCCATTATTCGAGGGAAACACTTTACTGCTGCCACTCCCCACTTCAGTCAGTAGTACGACTTTGCCCACATGGTCCTGGATGCATTAAAAAAAGCTTGATTAACCCAAACTGTAAAAGTAACTAATAGTTTCGATTTATGATTCATGATGACAACAAACACTGTAAACGTTCTAACAGCCTTTAGATCTAAAACAGACTTGAAAAAATGCAACATAAATAACACGGAGTAATAGAAATTAATTATAAAAATTTGAATGAGGATGAAAACATTCTTTTTTAGGAGTTAAACTACTACTATTGTAATCAACTAGTGGATAGTAGTAGTGGCCAGAATTTAAGTCGATCGGAATTACTGACTCATTTTGTCCGGCGTACTTTATTGATAACCAAATATTGACACTAAGAACAATGAAGTAAATATACCTCATTTCTGAGATATTTGAATGAAGAGTTTTTATTAACTTTCTAAACAACATCATTAAGAAACTTTCACAATTTAACCATTCAGCCGAAAGAACACAACACTATAATTCCTTTTCTGAGCTACAAGTCTCCCCCCCATGATCCTAAACATAGTTTGCTTACATTAAATCAACACCAATATATTGTAGAAACAAAAATGTTGACAACCACTTGAAGAGAATTCTCATAATGAGTTCATAACGGTAGAAGGCTGGTATAAAGTTGGAAAGATATTACTTTCTGACGTCAGTTAGTGATGAAGATGGGAAAGATCGCTACTACATTATATCACATAGTAATAATAATACATGGTCTTATGAGATTTAACTAATTTAAGTAACAAAAGAAGAACATTAAATTCTATCAAATAGTCCCTACAAAAGAGAAGGAACTGATTACTGTATATATAAATATATATACCATTGGTGGGAAAAAAAACTGGATGACATTAGGCTGTAAATTACAATAAAAACAATAACAAACTGAAGAGGATAAGATGTTTACAGCAAAATTAAAAGTTAGGTAAGTATAAAAAACATACACGATCGGAAATAAGATTAGAAAAATCTAGTCTTTTATGCTAACTACAGAAATGCAAATTTTGAAAGACAGTAAGTAGATTAAATGAAGTTTACTGCAAGAAAATTACCGCCAAACCCTCATCAAATAGGAGTACATAAGATGTTCGTGAATAACATATTTTTTCATCCCATCACATATTTGGCATACAGTATTCATAAATGCAACCTTGATTACTGAATATAGCTAGGTCATAAGCAAAAGTACGTACAGTGGGGTTCGAAACTGTGACTACGTGTTTAAAATCTGAAAAACCTTAACCACTGGGCCACAGAGTTACTTAAAACAAAGACCAGAGGATTGAAAGCTGTTAAATGGTGGTTGAAAATAAAATGCCTAATATACTAAACTTCAATTAAACATTATTTTGATAACTTCATTACAAGTGTTTACTGTTTGCTGAGAGTATTATTCAGTGACTGGTGCTATGTATAACTTCAGTTTTGCTCACTCGATGTTCTTAACGAATGAGGGTAATAATACAAGTAACTTACGAATGTAGCTTACTAGTAAAAGGCCACGCTTCATATCCATAAAGCAAAACATAACGAATTGTGAAATAAGTAAAATCAAGACACATACCTCAGAATCTGTTTGTGTAAATGCATCACCATTTGATATATGCAGTGACTTGTGATTATCCGTTGTATTATCAATTTGTAGAGTTTTATTGAGTCGTACACCTGAAAATGTTAGAATAAATAAATATGTAATAGTAGCAATAATAATAATAATTAATATAACAGGAAAATTAAATATACTGACAGTTTTACATAATGTAATTACTATACCAACATCATAGTAGAAAGTATGACAATATAAAATAAGTCCAGTTAGTGGCTTATTTAAGGACATGTGACTAAATCACTATAAATTACCATAAAAATCTTTAGGATATAAATCCTCTTAGTTCTAAACAGGTTAAATACTATGTTAAATAAGTTAAAGTATAATTGAATTGTAAAATCAGGAGAAAAAATTAACTGACTGTTTTCAAATGTCTAACATCAAAACGTAGTTGACGCTATGTCAAGTCGGACAGACTTGTAACAAAAGTGTATTTTGATCCATAGAATTCTAACAGCGCTAAGGTTTAAGCAAATATAACATAAATTAAAAACGGCATAACACTAAACCAATGCATTGGATTTCCAGAAACATGTAATAAATCATATTTCTTTCATTTATTAAGTACACGTTTGTGTACGTTTTTTCGAGTTGCACTATATGTCAAAACTAGTGATACTAGCCAGTTTTCATATGGAAATATATGGGGCAGGGTTATAATGT
This sequence comes from Schistosoma japonicum, assembly GCA_025215515.1. Classification (NCBI taxonomy): domain Eukaryota; kingdom Metazoa; phylum Platyhelminthes; class Trematoda; order Strigeidida; family Schistosomatidae; genus Schistosoma; species Schistosoma japonicum. The sequence continues at coordinate 70,490,723 of CM046061.1, read as the reverse complement.
GACACTTAGAAGTTAAATTTTGAACATTTTATCCACGAAGCTGCCCCTCAGCTTTATAATAAATTCTTATTTTCCAGAGCTCCATCTTTTAAAGAATAAAAAGTGCTTATCTAGCTTAAGGACAGAATACAGCACTACAATGTAAATTATATTATATGTACCTCTGGATATGTCTTAAAAGTAAAATTTACAAAAAACATACGTGTTACTTATTTAAATATTGAAAATTATTTTTGTTAATAATCAATAAGCTCAAAGTTCAACATACAAAAATATCAAGTGTTTAATATGATACTGTTTCTGAAGAAAAAATAACTGAAACAAGCAGATATGTACAGTGCTGAAAGTGCATATCAAGAACGGATGAATGTAGAAATACAACTACAATAAGCAAATAAATATGAATTATTCATACCAGCTTCCGCATTCAACCCTGACTGTTCAGCGAATTTTTGTGTGAACTATAAATTGTTAAACAAAACATACAATTTTAAATTAGCGCAACCAAATTAAAGTGTTCAGTTAAAAAAATTTCAAAAGGGCAGTTCAAATAAAGGCATTATAATCAGTGTTAGGGTTTAATAACGATACATTATTGTACAATAAAGATAAATCTAACATTTTTACGCATACTGTGTAAAGCAACAAAGCATCTATACAAATTGCATTTCTGGTCACATAATCATCAATGATCCTTTTCTTTTATAGTAGAGATAGTACTTTCTAATTAATGTAAGGCACATTAAATTAGACAGATATAAATTTTGGTTAGATCCGAAGTTGCTAATTTCAATTTATGACTGTATGCAGTCCGAATTCCCTTCTTGAACAAGCGAATTCATGATTTGTCGCCCTCTAAAGAACAACTTAGTGTTATATTTTTCATTATCTGATATGACTTGGCACTTTAGAACCGTATCACTACATAATTATCTACGTTCCCCTTTTAGATATGTGACATTGAAGAGACCTCGGTTATGTTAGTTAGTTATAAGCAACAGAGAACCTGAATAGGTTCAAGTTGCCAGGCCACACCATCACAGAGAAGTGAATAGCAAAGTTATAGATGTAACAGAAGAAAAATTGGAAACAGAGATTACAATTCAAGTGAAAAAGAATAAATTAGTGGAAAATAGTTACAAAATAATTTTAGAGATCAGGATATTATGGAAGATAAAGAATGATCGACCCTGAACCATATCAACCAACAGCCCATCTATCTACTGATTAGCACAAACGCGTGGATTTCCAAATGGTAATCTACACTTACTATCATGGTTTAGGCAAATAGTCAACGTGGACTAATGTCAAGTTTTAGTTTGGCCTCTGGTAACTTTTTTTCAACCCACTGTTATACCAACCAACTGAGAATGGTATAATAAGTTCTACTGAGTTTAATTTTGATTACACCACATTCAGTTGATTTATAATAAACCTAATTCTATACAATCTATACCTATATCTATACTAAAAGTATACGCTTTGAGCAATTTTTTGTATTTGAAGAAACATGTACATGATTCATAACCGAATTTATTATCAGTTATAATGAATATGCCTAATGAAGTATACTCCACTGATTTACTACAACAGTATAAAAAGCGAGATAGACGCTAATTTCCTTATTGACCATATAAATATCGTGTGTGACTTACGAAATCTTCTTGTGCTGCATATATAGCCTCATAAGTCACGATTTTCGCTTGAAGTTCTACACAATGATCACACTGTAAAGTTTGTAGAAAAAGCAAATTCAAGAACACATAAAAAACGTGAATTTTAAACAAAAAGTACCTTAAATGAATATTGTTCGAAAACATTAACAAAGTAAAAGAATATAGATGACAAAAGTTCGTGGATGATTTATCGAATAACCTAATTGAATCAATTCATTTCCAATCAATTTTCATTTCACACACTGACATCACTAAGTATGCTCGCTTTGCTATATATTCTATTACTAGTTAAACGCAGTTACTGACAATAAATAACTATGAACAGATAGATTCATAACTAAAAAAGCGTCTAGATTGAACAGTAAACACATTATATTTACCATCTGATAACACTAAGGAACTTAACTATGTACTTGATATGCATATATTTGAAGAAATCTTCGTTATGTTATCAGGGTTACTAACTAATGAAGAATGAAATTACATTCTACATACGTACAAGCCTGAGTTTACCAACTGTTAATACTGAAAACTGAAAATAATCAGTCCCTATTGTCAAACGCACAATCATTTATTTATAAGATCGATAATTTTAACTACTGATGTACAACTGAGGGGAAGAGAAGTAAGCATCAATTACGAACACATTTTAATACAAGGATTTGGATAAGTAGACATACGTTTAAAAGTCCCGACCACGTAAACACAGGGGTCACTGTCTGCCCTTCTCAACAAGTTAATGCTTATGTACTATACCAGGATCGAAACTAACGCGGATGATTTATATCACACAGCAAAGAAAGTTAGAATTCACTTCTTAATATTTTATGATCTTTTTCAACTTACAAATAACTGAAACTAATAATAAACGAACATTTTTATTTAAATAACCTGAACACACATGAAATTAAAATAGAAAATTAAGCGTTTTGACTGTATTAAATTATTGGGTATGGGAAAATCTATATGAAAGAGATTTTAAATGAGTTGAAACTCGAACACTTGATCGCATGGAAAACACTATAAGTGCTAGTTCGTAAGTAAAAGAGAAAATGCACAAAGGAAAGGCTTAAAGCCGAATAAAATAGAAAAAATGAGATCCACAAGATGATGAATGCTGGATTATATTAAGTGTTATCATTGAGATATTCAATGAATCTTCACCATCGAGATATTTTTAATTAATTGATTTGTTTATGTACTAAATAGAGATTTATTTACTCAATTTCGAGTCTCACCTTAGTTATATAAGGCTAGAGATACTACCCAGTTTCCAAAGGAGAAGCAAGTGTAGTAGATTTCAAATATCAAACCTATAAGTTGAAATTCGAAATCCTTAATCAATAAGACACCGTTCCAAAAATTATTTTAAAGGCTACTGCCCGGAATGATAAGCCTAGTGATATAAATAATAACTAAAGCTTAGGATCAAATACATTATAAGTAATGTTTGGCTATAATGTATGGAAAAATATACTGTATAAATGAAATAAACAAATTTTAACTTACGGGAGAAAAAGCCGTTTTAACTGGAGTTGGTTCATCAGTGCTGGTCTCAGAGTCACCGGATTTATTTGTATTCATTTCAGTTTCTACTTGTAGATCGCTTTTACTTAACGACCAATCATATAATCGAGTTGATCCTGGAGGTAATATTGGTAGTAAGCTACTTGGTGTTTGTGATGAACGTTCATCAGAGGTTGAAGCCACCTAAAAATGATGATTAAATGCAAATAACGTAAATCACTTTTATTTAGCTAGCTAATCAAAGACATAACACAGGACTTGGTACGCGTGTATGGTGAACCAAGTGATTATATTTAACATCACCATAGTGATAACAAATCAAAAAGATGAAGAGAAAAGAAGCCTAATAGGTAGTATAAATGGTGGTATAAAGCTAAATATAAGGAACATATGATAATATAGGAGGGTGAAAATTGCTGAATTTGTAGCACTACACCACAAATTGACTTCAACTAGAATGGAAACGCCATAGTCTTTTCTGGTTTTAACAATTTACTAAAGTCAGTTTATGTAGTAAATCTATGGGAAAGATAATTCTAGAAGAATGGATAAAATTGAAAAAGATTCATCGAACAGTATAAAAACTCAACATTCAGAAGACTTCAAAAAATGATTACATCTGTGCCGTTATAATTTATACAACTTCGTGGACCAATACTAAGCTTTGATCTGGTTACTACCAACTTCGCTAAAACCTACTCCTACATCAGCCAGTATTTGATGTTGCAGTGGAGAGTACTAAAGCATACACAAATAATTGCTTTCATTGGCATTCTGGAGGGAAATAGTGAATCCAGTTAATGTTAGGTTGATAGTAACATTCAACTAAGAGAAAACATCATAAAATGTATCTAAAGTGAAAAAGATTTCAGTAATTTTAACAAGGGCGAAAAAAAATAAACAGGTAGAACTTGCTGCTATCGTATATAAATAAACTGACCTCATCCTTTAATTCTAACAACTGAGTTGTTAAACCGGGATGGCAAAGCTTTTCATCACTAAAAATTAGAACAGAAAGAATATATATATATATATAAGAAACAGTTTGCTTTACGTCAAAAACGTTAAAATGATTGTCAAATATAGATCAAATTAACGAAAAGAAGCGAATGTTTGGTCTACGTGACGAAATAAAAGAAATCGACTGAACACAAAACAAAAATAAATATAAATTTGTTATAATGTGAAACTATACTAATCAAAATTAAATCCATGAAATTGTCAAAACATTCATATATTCATCTTAAAACGAAGGAACATTTCAAAGAGACTATTTCAAACATTTTGGGCCAAAAATTTAATATATTTCTAGCTTATTCATACAAGCAGTGACTGTTTTAAACATAAAATATAAAACGATGGATACTCAGTGGTTACGGTGTTCACCGTTCAGCTATCAATTTGGAAGGTTTGAACCCGGTCCACATAATTTGACTTAGATACACAGGTAATACCACTAACTCTAACAGGAGACTGAATAATCAACTGACTGTATGTTTATTTCTCTGGAAGAGAGTAGCATATTGTGTATAAGAAAAAGTGCTTCACTCATCCATTCACGGAAGTTGGTGTACCTCAAACTGATATCCTTTCTTTTTTTTCCTCCATTTACTTGTTTAACCAGCTACCATCTACAAAAAACACTTTGTTAAGTATGGAGATGACCTTGTCATTTGTACTATTCTAAAATGAAGTTTCTTGGTGAATGTTAAAAGATGGTCTATTTTGAGTGGTCTTAGACTTAATCATTCAAAATATCAAACTGTTAATAATAGTTTAAGACATGAAAAGTTTTTGAACACCCATATGAATTCGCACAACGTACCTGGGTCATAAACATAGTGACAGATTTCTAAATTGCGGAAAAGAAGTAATATTACTAGCAATAGATATGTCTAATAGCAAGGTATACGAAGCTTTAGGCGATGGATAGGTTGCATTGACAAGTAGAGCTTAAAAGACATGTGACACGTTCAAATAACGTAAAACACAATTAGATTCAATTAGATTCATAAACACCCATATCAAATTCACATACAAAACAGTGAATAATAAAAGTATTACAAGCACTAGTCAGTTATTTCAAGCATATGGTCGTATAAAGTTCATGGTGCTGTCTTCTTTAAAAAACGAAAATAGTGGAAATAAGTTCATCTAAACGATGACTACATGGCACTTCAAGTACGCAACAAAACTCATGTTATTATACACTTTTCTAGAACATATATCATCTCATGATTCGAGTAGTCCTATACTGCATTGTGCGTAAACACTACCCATGTTCTTTTTTACTTGAAATCGAGATTTTATAGGAATTATAACTACTTCTAATGTAATAAACCCTATTTAAAACTGCAAATTTTTGGCACCGCAATTTTTACTGTTCACAAAATAATCTCAATGTGAAGAGGTACTTTATTGGTTAAGGCGTTTGTACTTAAGCCACTAAGTCACAGGTCTGAACCCCATTTTAAATATGTTCCCTTCGGTAACTGGTTAGTATCAGTAGTCCTGAAATTTAGAAAGTGATTCATAGCTAAAGTACACGAATCTGCACCTGATTAATGAGTTAAAGTTAGTTATCCATTACTGAAAAAATAGGCATTCCTACCTAGTTAAGTGCATTTTATTATTTATTATAGGTTTCTGCGACTGTGAAAATTGAACATTTTGACGAAGCATATCTAACTCATGACGAAGTTCCTCCATTTCATCCAATAATCTTAAATAATCCACTTTTGATACAACATCATTTGCTTCTCCTTGTTTTATGTACGGTGTATCCTTCATATCACTATTCCATCCTAAAACATCATTGGTAAAATCTGAAATATTAGCATCACTGGTGAATGGAGTGACTACAGTCTCGTTGGGCAATGATTTTCTTGGTGTACTAGATAACGTTGGAGACACTGAATGCAAGACTTCTGCAACTAAAAAACAGGGTGAAAGTAAAAATTACAAAAATGTCACTTTAATACACTGGACATTCACAGTATAATCTAAATTAATCGAAAAAAAAAATATTTATTGGTATTCATTTATTGAAATGATATTATAAGAAAATTCGCTAATGTTCACCATGTGCTGTTGTTAGAACCTCTGGTCACTTTTGCGTTCATGTAGATCAGTGATGGATGCCTGAATGGACTGCTCATTTAAGATTTCGTTTCAATCCCAAATTTTGACAGTATTTTTAATCACTAACATTCATAGAAGATAGCTAAGCACAACTCAAGTTGTTTGAAATGTAATCTTTAACGGAAATGACATTCTGATGAGCAATGATTACCCAATAAATAAGTGATAAATAACTGAAACCGTAGAATAGAATAGTGAGTGTTGAAAAATTGCCGATAACCTCAGCTTAATTACTGCGATCAAAAACAAATTTGAATTTATTTTAATCTGGTGACTAAACAGTTAATGTATACTTAAAGTGTCAAATTGAGAAACATAAAAGACAAAAGTAGAGAATATTAGATAGTTCAAAGAAAGAGAGTAATAATAATAACATGAAAAGAAATATAAATAGTATATATACTATATTCATTTTCATGGTGAATTGTATTAGTTTCGGTATGTAAACAGAAAACAGAATAACTCTACATAATAAAAAGATAGTAACATTAATTATAAAAAAGTGCATAATAGGCCCTATTATTATTGATAATATGCATCTCAATTACAAACTAAAAATTTATTACGTCGGTTTCAGATGAAAATATGTATTTAATCTTGATTAGTGAAACGAAATGCTCTATGAACATCAAAGAGAAAAGTAAAAGCATGTAATAATATATTATAATCCTTCAACAACTATTATATAGATAATTTGGAATGTTTAGAACAAATATCGACATAACTGATTCTATAACAGGGACCATTCAGTAGCTGATTTCAAAGCGCAAAGTTTGTTTTGTTTGATTATAACGCTTAAACTATGAATAATCAAGTGTTGGCTGCCTATGCTGAAGTAAATGAAGCTAGTATGAGCCTATAACTACAGTGAAGCGGAGGCTTGACGTTTAAGGCATTCGACTTTCAACTATCAGGTTGCACGTTCGAGTACCGTATCACATACTTCGGTTTCGGTAACCGGGTAGTATCATCAGCGTTCACACGAAGTTGGGCTCAAAGGTGAATATACAATTCTCCAGTTGGTAAGCGGATTATGTCATCTTATCATGAAAACATATTGGCGAACCGATATAATAGCAAAAGACAAAAAACTGTCTGGTATTAATGACGGAAATAAATTAAAATAAACAGCTAAAAATAGTGTGTAGTTAATAGGACATGACTGAAAGTAAATCGACATTTACCATGAGTAATTTAAACGTATACTTCACTTGGCATTATAGGTTGTATAGATAAAACGCTAACATAAATGAAGTTTTTTTTAATGAAATTGTTTTTAAACCCGTTTGGTATGCAGTAGCAGTCGCATCATAGAAAACAACAAAATTTGCACACCTAAAATGAAATCTTTAATCGGTTTTATGACTTCACAGTTCATACTTGTTAAGAAAACCTGTATTATCTGAATAAATTCTACTAGGTCAATGTGTGATGTTAAATGGTGTAAAAATAGATTTAAATAAATTAAGAGGCTGTTAAACTAATGTATGCCATCAGTTCGTAAAGTCGTTAGCTGTTGTCTTAAGCGATTTTGATAGATACAAATCACCTGACTGCGGCCAGCGAGATCAGTGCTTCGGGAGGTTTAGTGGCATAGTTCAGAATCAATAAGGAATAAAAATAATAGATTATCATTTTAGAGAGAAACTTTAAAACACTAAACAAAAGGAAATCTATTAATAACGACAAATCTTAGTATAGAAAATATGAGGATCAAGTGATTATGGTATTATTCCAATATAACACGTAGATCGATACATCTTGACCAGTAATATTTGCTTATTGATCAAAAAACCAATACGAAACCGCATGTATAGTACGTACATGAACATTGTACATGTAAAATGTGAATAGTTTTGTCACTAATGTAATAGTAAACAGGTTCTTCTCCCTTAAATAAATATGAAGAAGCTTATTTATATTCCATTCAGCCAATTAATTCACTATATAATTGATACTGAATACGCTTGTTGAAGCGATCCAAAGTTTAGAATGTAATTAATTTTATAAATACCTTGACGAATGATACAGGTTGGTATAGAACTTGGAATTGATTTTAAACAGACTTTCAATGATTACAATGCAACCAATCAAATTGCAAGAGTGGTCTTGGTAAGATAATGTGGCTAAAACAATAAAAGTATATTCCTATAAGTAGGTCAATCGGTAGTGACACTAGGATTAACACATAAATGATGCTCTGCCATCTTCGTTTTTTGAGACAGCGTAAAAATATTTGAAACTTCTTTTATAGAACCTTTTGAAACTTACAAAGTGATTATGAACTTATAAACACTCAATTAGAACAAATGTTTATGTAAGAGCTTTAAATTCAACTAGACTTTTTGAGCAAATACTGCCGATGACCACAATGCTAACGAGCAAAACTATATTTATATCTGAACGTTCCACGTTAATCACATATTTCATGAACTAATACTAAATGAAGAACAACTGTGAACGGTCAATCTGCCTAGTTTGCAAAGTGTAGTAACAGAATAGGATGGAACACCATTCTAGTCTAGCAATAAATGTAATAAAACCTAGTAATTGAGTTGAAATTTAATTTGAAATGTTAAAAGAATAGTGGATCAGTAAATAAAACGTTTTACTTCCTAGTCACTAAATACCACATTCAAAACCCTTTCACCTACTTCTGTGGGTGGGCTCGATGCTAATAACAAGAATCTACAACCGATAAACAAGAAGCTAAAGGAATTTGAAAATTGTTTTGTTAGTTTGTTTGATTGCTACCTTTATGCGCTTAACTGTGTGACTATCGAGCATGCTGACAAACTAGGTAGTGTAAAGGAATCTCACTGGCAACTCTTAATGGTTTCCTATTAAATAATCTGCGAAATTGGCATTGTAACAGTTTGTTTCGTGACGCCAGTATCACTTCCAGTATTATTTATTTCATTTACGTTAGCTACTGAAGCACTATGCTTTGCGTAATCTTAATACAGAAACAATCGATTCACTATATAAAGTCATCTCCATGGGAGGTTGTATAACAAAAATAAAATAGATCAAATTTATTAATTAAAATGAGGTATTGAAGTGGTCGGATACTTAGCAGTGAGCTTGAAAGATTAAAATAATTCACACTCGATATAAGGACAAAACAGCAAGAAGTAGACAGATTTTAACTAAAGATTTTTATATTAAAGAATCAAATCAACCTGCTAGCTCGTTAGACGAAGATTTGTGACAGTAACAACGCAAAATTATACTTTATTTGATTTAAACTGATCTTGATTGAGGTCTTGTAGTTACAGTAATCAACATCGGATAGAAAAGTGAAGCATAAACCATTTTTAGTGCCATTAGTTATAGAACAGGTATGCACGAACTCAGCTAATTTAATGGTTTTAAGAGCTAAATGAGGCTTATATATGGCGGAAGAGGATGTGATTACCTGAAAAAACGACTTAATGCTGATAATTGACCTGAAAAAACATATACCTGGAATAGAAAGCATAATAGAAATACCTAGTATATTTCCACTAGTAACTTCAGAAACTTTTTCAGATAAATGGACTTTCTAAAATACCTAACCATATCGGCAAACAGTTCGGCTGTTTATCTAAAGATCACTGACTTTACTAAAATATGCCTAATTTTTTGCAACTGCTGGAATAAATAAATTAGTAAAATGTATATTACCGATATATTTCCTCATTGAGACAGGATAAATGAATTCTTACCGAAAATTTTACCTCAAATCTTTACTTGATAAATTAATAATAATAGATTTATTCAATACTGAAAATTCTTTAAGAATTTTCAGCTGCAACTGAGCATTATTGTCAAAAAAATGTGAGTTTTAAACAAAATCAAATTATAACAGTCAGCATATGCTACCCATTTTTAATTGCGATACGTTTACTACCAGTTCAACTGCTTTGCCTACTTTTTTATTCATCATACACGAAATCCATACCTTGTAATGTGTTTGTCTATTGCTTTTCCATTGAATAATGGGGGTGAAAAATATCAATAACTGCTATGTTTCCGATAGAATTCTCTGCTATTCAGTAATGCAACAATCTGTAAGGCTTTTGGAGTGGCACGTTAATACGTATTTTGTCCAAACAAACAAAGAACAGTATGATTAGTTGGAATATATGTATAGTTGAAAAAAGTTACCCCGAACGCTCAGGTAGGTCATTTTGACCTATTTAAGTTCGGAAAACACGAAATTTACTCTTTCGGAAAGATCAATGAATCTAGGGATATAGCAAACGATAATAACAATGAAAATAACCAGAGTGAACAACGTACCGAAAGAAGGAGAACTGGGTGATAACACAGAACTAACATCTTTTGGCAAAACAGACCCATCCATTGATGATTCGATAAAACATTCATGACTAGACTGAATAATTGCGTCACTGTTTGCAGAATTAGGGATTTCCTTTTTCATTCCTTCGTCTGATTTTCTATTTCCCGCTAGATGATCTAAATTATTTTTTGCTGAAATAACAATAGGGATTGTTTCGCACGAATTTTCGTTAGTTTCGTCATCCGTGTCTTCATCCAATGAATCAAAGTCATCATAAGAGAACGCAGTCAAAGTTGTGTAACTTCTGGAATGATTCTATTTAAAACAAAGTATGTATTAATTAGCAATCTACCACCACAAGATATCATTCTCTACAAACATTTAAATAAAATTAAGTAGTTACCTTTTGTATGTTAATAGAATTTCTAGTCTATAATTGAATATTTCTGAAATTTAATAGGATGAATGCATTAAATATATTATATGATTATCGTATAGCTACATAGAGTCTAGATGCATATTGGTTCGATCTTTTCATAACTTACTATTTACGCCTCAAGAACAGTGTAATTATGTGTCACTCTAAACCAAACTATGATCGGGAAATTACTGCAGTTAACAACCAGGTTTCGCATGGCAAATGTGGCACTGGTTAGCCAGTTGAATCATACTTCGCTTAATTACAAGCAAATAGCTCTGATGTCTGAGATTTAGACATACGAAACTGTTACATTTAAAACAAGACTTATTTACATCCTAAGCACTTCATGCAGTACAACGCTAAAATTTATGCTACTCCAACAAACAAGCTCTATATGAGTGGGATGATAATTTGTACGTATACGAGTATAATGATAATTGTGATACTTAGAAAATATAACCTGCAGCAGAAATTCATTTTTCCATATGAATATAGGATTGATCATACATTTTAATTAAATTTGTACGACCACTTGTTATATATTGATATCAAGAGACATATTATTTCAATCCGTAACTTTAAAAAACTGGCAAACTCAGTCCTTCAAAATAACTCCAATCGAGCCACTACATAGAATTCGAAGTGCTATTAATTAGATAAGTCAGTCAGTCAGTTACAACATAGAACTGTGTACATGCGTACATCAGTTCAAGTTGCCATGCCTCAATTAGCAGATAAAGATTAAATTGTCGGACCAAATCCCAAAGTAGGGGAGGTAGTAACAGAGTAAGTACTAACGGGAAGGCATAGAGATCATAGATAAGATTTGAGATTAAAAATGATTCAGTAAAGAGAAAATTATAATAAGCTCAAAAATTAGAATTTGGAGGAAGACAAGGAGTGGATGCACCTGCGCCATTGCCAACGATTTTGAGCCATATCACTTAAAGTCTCTAACTATTTGTTACGATCATCGTGTGGGCCCCAACCAGGTAGTCTACATCTATTAACATGGCTCAGTCCAATCGTCAATGACTTCATGGATTGGTGCCATGTTTTCGTTTGGCCACCCCTAGCTTTCTTCCAGCCTACTCCTACAACAGACAACATTGCTCGTCGAGGTAGACGGTGGTCAGGCATACGCAACACATGTCCTAACCACCTCAGCCGGTGAAGATTCACTACTTCATCAATAGACTTACCGTATTTCCCTAGTACTCTATTCCTAACCCATGCATTGCTTACTCGGTTGTCCCAGCAAACACGAGCAATGTTTCGGAGACATCTATGATCGAATACTAGGATCCTACGAATATCCTCTACTCTTAAAGGCCATGTTTCACATCCATAAAGTAAAACGGATCTGACTGCTGCACAATTAATTAGATAAATAAGTTACCAAAACAACACTGTAAATGTCATCAAAATTAATGATAAAAGCAACAATACAAATTTAGTAGGGTTGCATCATAATTAAAATTTCCAAATTCTAAAAACTAAGAGCATTTAGGAGATTCGAAAATAATAAGATATAAAGTAACAAACTTGTTTACAGATTAGTCAGTAATCTTACTAACAATCTATATTTACTATATATTTGAAACGGTTTAGGTTTTCAAGTTTGTGATAACGCGTTGGTACTGAGTACGCATCATGCTGGAAACAACGAAATTGAGGTACAGAAACAGTTAGATGATAAGTACTAAGTAGGAAAAAATAAGTGTCCTGGGTTCTCGTACCACGAACTAACACTACTCAAATCACTAATATTTTTATCTGCACAAACAGTTCTTCGCCATTTAGTACCTTGTTATGAAATTCGAAACAGACGTCACTAGTCGGTTGACGGCGGACATAATGTACACAAATTCAAAAAAAAACAGATTAATTATCTCCTGATGCAACGCAAATATGATGTACTTCGTAAATTTTCTGGAAACGTTTCCAACAACGATCCGACTTACATGCATACTTATTATTGTTTTCTTTTTTAGAATCAAATGATTACCTTACGTCTCCTAAAATCAAGTAAAACATCACTTTAACCTAAACGAGATGGGCATGTACTAGAGTAAGCCAAATGATAAGAAATTAGTGAATTGACATTTTATTTATTTATTTCAACAGAGTTTAATACGAATGTGGACCAAAATGACGAAAACAGGTAAAAAAAATAACATTATGAAAAACAAAGACAGGCAATCGTAGAAAAAAGGTAATTTTAATAAGACAACAAGAAAAGTACAAGGTAGAAGACATAGTTTGGATGGAAATACAAATAGAAGAACTTTATTCCATTAAGCAGTATCCCCACACTTTTATGGAGATTTTAATGGAAAAATGCAGTAGGATCGCCACTGGCTTTAATTCCGAGCCATATCTGATAAGATCTCAACCAAAAAGTCGAGATTACCTACAAGAACTAGCCTACACAGTTTCCTTTCGTCCTGCAGGACCATGTCATAAATTGACCACCTCTTCGATTTTTCGACTGGTCATAGCGTCGGAAAATAATGTACACTATGGAAGCAGCTGGGGTAATATTCGTAAAATATGATGAAGCCAATGAAGACAATATCATGAAATGGTCACACCGAATGAGCTGTTATCCCTGAGCCTGAACACACGTTGCCGAACCTCAGAATTACCAACATGATCTCAGCAATTCTTCGGAAACAGAGGTGACCAAACACAGAGATGCTGAACGTCTTCACCTCGGAGAAATCAAGTTTCATGGCATAAGGCAAAAATGCTCTCACTGAAGTGCTGAAAACCTAACCTTTAACAGTCAAACCCACATTACGACGGCACCAAAGATGGCCCATTTTGACTTAAGCCAATTCGGCTTTTACTATGAGATTTATCTCATCCGACACACTGCCATCAGTAATCATACAACTATCCAGGTACGCGAACTTTTCGACTACTTCTAACGTTTCACCACAAATAGTGAAAATAGTTACAGAACCCTGACAGACTTGCAGAAGAACTTTGGATCTCGAGGGTGCAAAGTACATGCAACACCTATGAATATCAAATACCAACTGATTAGAAGCGATTTGGATGGCTTGTGTGTCATCTAACAGTAAAACAATATCATCTGCGTACTCAGGGTTGAAAAGTTTCTCTCTAGATAACAACTCGACACCACCAGCTTGGACTTCCTTCAGAGCTGTTCCTAGAATTTCACTGATAGTAAAGCTGAAGAAAAATGGTAAGATTAGGTAATATTGCCTAACCCCTCTGTCGGACTAAAACAGTCGATGCATGTGGTCTCATACCCTTACTCTGCCTGAGGTGTTTGTGTAAAGAGCCTTTAAGGCACACTCTTTTCGAACAGACAGTTTTAGAGCACAGTTCTGTCCAACGGATCGAAAACGGTCTTTATATCAAGAAACACAACGACTGTTGGGTTATAATACGTGTGATGGCATTTCAACACTTGGTGGAGGGTAGAAATGTGATCACACCCTCAACCTGATCGGAAACTAACCAGCTCATCGCGAGTCAGTCATTTAGGCGTTTAGAATAATATGAGAGATATGATGGAAGCCAACAGATAGAAAGTAATCAAAAGTAAATTTATCCCCCTGATAGTTGTTTCATTGGTTGAGCGAGTCCTTCATAAAGATGGAGACCACAAACATTTTATTCTAAGATAACGAAACACTCAGTTTCCCAAATTCTTCCAAACAACTTAGTCGGTTTTCTGACCAGGAGTTCTCCGATATCCTAAGAAGAGTTAATGGGTAAGCTATCTGGGTTTTGTGGTTCATTGTAACTCCGAAGCTGAAATTCCCTGAAGACCACGTCGTTGGGTGAATCAGACGTTGTTGACCAGGGAAAGTAAAACAGTTTGATCATAGTTGTAATGGCGGCAGACCAACTGAACTGACCCTCGAAAAACTAAGCCCATCGTCTAAGACGATCTTGGAAGTTGGTGATTGCCAAACCACCAGCGTCAGAGATTGTTTCACAAGACTTTTTATAATCAGTGGCTTAGATGAGTTGAAAAAGCTTCGGACAATTGCAAGATGTACCTGCCGCCTACAACTCTTTATTCTACTCCAACCACCAGGTTTCTTGGTCCTCATGGAAGCTTTTCACAATTTCTCAACAGAAGAATGTACGTGTATTATCAAGCCCATGAGTCAACCAGGTGGACGGACGTACCTTAAGGAGCCATAGGGAACCTCCGGAAACCTAATGCGGGACGTTTCGTCAGATAACGAAAGACGTGGCCTGTCCTTTTTACGGAGTCATACAAATGCAGTCACTCTCATATATGGCCTTTAATGAAATAGAATTTAGCCTAAAACATTTGACTATAATAAAGGCTGTAGCCAATTTACTAGTTACGATCTGTTTAGACTAAGACGTTTGCTGGCCACTGAAGTGCGGCGTAAACCAAGCCATAATCAGAGTCCAAATAAGTAAACAAATAGAATTTTCAATGCGGGTCTCCAAGACACAACAAACATTGTTGATAAGAACCTCCAAAGGTGTTGCCAAACCTATCTGTTATCTGATCTGAGTTAATGTGAGAACGATGATAGATGCCAGTATAAATAGCATAGATGGTTTCAAAACTTTTACATCAGATTTCAACAATGATGGCGGCAAACAAGAAGTCTAACATTCAGCAACTTCAGACCAAATTGCTAGAATAGAATTTTCACTATGGATGAACTGCTAAGTGAATTGAATAAGTTGCAGAAATAAGAGGATGAAACAAAAACGAAATAGAGAGGAAAGTAAGATAAAATATTAGTTTCAAATGAAATGACAGTATGTATGGCTTGAGTTCGAGAGGCAATATAGTTAGCAGATCATTTTCTTCATAATTATTATTGTGTGCAATTAAGTATGGGCTGAGATACTGACTGGACACCCGAACCGGTGATTTTCTTGGGAGGCCACTTCCCGAGCTTTTGACCATAAAATCAATTCACAAGGCAATAGAATAACGTCATGAGTTGCAGTCCTATGGCAGCCAGTAATCAAAGTTGGTTCATACGCCATTCATTCTTTTAGTATCCTAGAGCCGAAGCACACCAATGGTTTGGAATTAGGCTTTCCTAGATACCTTGAGTAAACCCTTAAGCGCAAGGTATCCACTTTTATCGCCTTTATCCTACTTTTGGTAAGCAACACCTCCCACTGCCGCAAGGTAGTGAGTGGGACCTCTCTGGTAGAAGACAGGCTCGTGCTCATATGAGCGCTTCGAGAGTGAAAATGAACTCTCCCTACACTTGACCGTATCAGAGCATTTCGAAATAACTAAATGAAAATAAAACAGACCTCTACCGACCAAATACTTAAATGTTCAAACATATATAAAGTGATTTCTAAAATATAAAAAAATGGCGTAAGTTACTTGTAAAGGTTTCTTGAAGGTTAGTGACATGAAAGGCTGAGTATGATTTGAATTGGCATTCTGTTGACTATGATTCCCTAGCTCTATTGGGCGAGCTGGATTATCCTTTTCATTGACAGATTTACGTGAACTAACGCTACGAGTAGCTGCAATAACTGCACGTTCTGCTGCGCGAACACGTTCTTTGGCTTCCGCAAGCTCTGTATCCCGGCTATTACGCAACTCATTCATTTGAGCCTCTAGCAACCTCTTACTAAGTACAAGCTCTGTGACTAAAATAAAAAACGGAAAGTAAAATCAAAATTTAGGTATATTACGTATTTACAAAGGTAGTAAAGTACGACAGTGATGCAATAAAATTCATCGAACTACAAGTTCATACGAGAGTTAAAATTAAAGAACAGATGGAATTTTATTTTCATTAAAGAACGAACTATCGTGTTGATGAGACCATGAGTTAAATCCTAGCTCTATCAAATATATACCTCAACGATTGAATAGACCTAGTTGGCAACATGGTGTATTACACTGTATGTGATGGGCTCTACAAATATTTATAAATTACTTTACTCAATAGGTCCCATATTTAAATGGTGTCGGACAGAAAAAACAAGTAACTAAAACTATTCAACTATTTTAAAACTGGAAATGTAACAAAAATATTAGAATTCGGTCAACACTATTTTAGAAGTAAAATACATAATTAGAGTAAGAAATATATCTGACGTTTTTCAGCAATGAGAAGAAAGGGTACTTCGTAGGTTAGTTATAATTTCCAAAACAAAAAACATTACACATTTTTCTTCCATTAAATACGGAATATTTTTCAAGTGCTGGTCTGCATCAGTGTGAGGTAGTTTGAAACGTGATAATGATAGTGAAAACTTAACGGCCAACTTACTACACATCTTTTCAACCAACCGGCAATACATATGTTAATCGCTGGTGACAACATTTAAGTTTCTGTATGAAGAGTTAACTTGTTAAAACGGATAATACGGTAAAACAAATTAACACAAACTTCCGAATTACATTAATAATTAAAAACTACTGAAATAGGGGAAGTCAGATATTCCTAGTGAAAAACAGCCTAACACTTGAATCAAACTTTAAAAACTTTACAACTACTCTACATTATGAGATAACAAACCAAAACCATCAAAATTCATAATCCAAGCTGTTTTGAAAAAAACAGTCCCTAAGAAAAAAAAAGTTTAGTTTTAGTGAAATAGAATAATAGGAATATGTAAAAAAAATTTTTGTCGAATTCCATAAGAGGACAAACTTCTACACGGAGTGGAACGATTAAAACATTTGAATAAATTATATTTGCAAACAATCTCAGTGAATAAAATTAATGAAAAATTCTAACGTTCCGTTCGGCAGGCTGGTCCAATATTCTTCACAAGGAGGTGGAGGAGAGAGGAGGAATAACCTAATTTCAAAACTATAGAATATAAATGTAAATAAGAGGTAGAATATTATTACAATCGTTCAATCCTATGCAACATATGAGCACATTACATGAAGCATTAGGAATGGACCAATACTCCGAATGTCGTGGATGAAGTTCTGTATTATGTATAGTTAGCATATTGCAAAGAAGTTTGTGCAACAACAAATGGGACCGTTGCTGCAATCACGATGAAAAGTTCTGTCACAGATATGAAAGACAAGGAAATTGAATTGAATTTAGTGATGCCCACACTAATTATTAATAATTATCCTTAGCATCTCTTTAAAGAGATACTAAGGGAGAGGCGTAATAAATGAGGGTTCGACCGAGAGAGTGGATTGACATTAGTTTTACCATACCAAAACGGAACTTATGAAGAGAAATTTAAAGAATTTTAAGTAAACACGGTGTACAAGTCTTTATCCGAACCAGCAATACATTTGGCGCTGCACTTGTATATGTTAAAGATAGCGTACTAATAGAAGAGCAGACGAACTGTCTATGAAATTATATGTAGCAAATGTAATGCTATGTACATAGGAGAAACACTGCAACAGTTTAGTGTGAGGCTGAAGAAATATATACTTTGTTTAAAACATTCCTAAATGCTTCGAAGATCAAAGAAAACTCAAAAATAAGTTGGCAATACCATTTTATTCAATACAAATAGAACATGGCTCAAATTTCAGTGAAATAAGTATCCCGCAAAAAGGTTTCAGTTCTTATGAAGAAAGACTAACAGCTAAAGCCCTACATATATAGGCACATTCAAATAATATGAGCAGACGAAACGGAGTACTGTTGGTTGCAGCATTGCAACTAATGATTAATTAGGAAATTCAGATATTACCTACTATTCTATTACTATGAACTGTGAAGAATAACACGATTTGATTACCTTTTATAATTAAATCTGCCGCTTTTGACTAACTACGTTAATACTCAATGACATCCATTTCCATTTGTTTATTTAGTCTAACAACACAGCTCAATTATGCTATCTGTAACAAATATACATCCACCACTAAACATTATTGTTATATCCATTTATTTTCAGTTATTCTCAGATCTGTATGATTTGACAAGTCAATTTTCAGATCGACTGTTCTTTCCCATGATTATAATCAAGACTATGCATGTGCACAAACATTTTTGTAATGTGCAAACTACACATAATACAGAACTTCATCCACGACATTCGGAGTATTGGTCCATTCCTAATGCTTCATGTAATGTGCTCATATGTTGCATAGGATTGAACGATTGTAATAATATTCTACCTCTTATTTACATTTATATTCTATAGTTTTGAAATTAGGTTATTCCTCCTCTCTCCTCCACCTCCTTGTGAAGAATATTGGACCAGCCTGCCGAACGGAACGTTAGAATTTTTCATTAGTTTTATTCACTGAGATTGTTTGCAAATACAATTTATTCTAACGTCTTGTATACACTCGGCGCCCAGGTTTTGTGAGTTTATTTGTTCATTTTGGACGAAAATTTCTATAAAAGTAAAACAATTGGGTTTTCGAAAAAAAAAGACAGGTTTTTAGAAACAGACAATAAACAAGTACTAATTAGAGGGCTTTTCACACTACATTTCCGATTTTAGCTGTAAAAAAGGACATAAGAACACCTTAACTATGGACACATAAGTTTGTGAGCTGAGGGGAAGTATTGTTTCGCCCTATTCATATATACTATAAGTAGGATGCTCGTCAAACAAACTTACTTTGTTCATCCGCAGCCTGTAAAGCAGCATGTAGGCGTCGATTATTCTCTGTGGCTCTTTCTAAACGAAAATGAACTTCAGACATGCACTCTGAATCCTCCAACTCCGAACGGATTTGTTGCAACGCTTCTAGTTCTACAGAAAGATTAGCTTTGAGTTGTAACGCGTTCTGTATTTCTTCCAAAAGTTCTAATGACGAAATGATAAAAAATAAATGTATGTAAGCATTGTATGTAATCAAAAATGTTTATATCTTTAATATATATTAACGTATAAAATACATGATTTCCTAATGCTGAAAATGTTCAGTATTATTACATACGAATAATGCGATTGTCAACGATAGATGAAATTAAAGATGCGAATAAGCTGAGGTTGTAGAGCTTAAGCTAATGTGGTGATCAACATAAATGTAACGCATGAGTACTGTACTGCCCAGCACAGTAAATTGATAAAGACTGATAGTATATACAACACAACACGAATCCATGTAGTCATTAACTGGTAGTGTGGGCTGTGTTAGCATCCCTAGTCGCTCCTAAGCAAATAAACAGCAATGATGCTGATGAATTTATTTTTATCTTCCTCTAACTTACGGAATACTCAATTATTAAATGCCTTTCATTTAATAATTACATTCGATCAAGTCGCCATTTCTCCTTTTCAACTCTCTGCTGCTATTAGAATTATTACTTCAAACTCCCCTTATTTTAGTGATTCCCTGATTGTAGTGAGAAACCCAGATACTTCTGAATTACGCGATTGGTTGTGAGAGGTCTGTCACAGTAAAAGTAAATTGCAAAACGTAAGCTAACTGATATCCTAAGATTCGTCACTTAGTGACGAAGTAAACTATCCTTTAAAAAGCGCAATCAGGAATGAATGAGAAGTATGTCATAGAAACAAACTGCAGAAGAATATAGGATAAAAACAGAGTTAATAAATTATATGGTCGATTACGTGAAAAGATACACCTCTGTTATTAATTGGTATATATTTTTCCACATATTCCCAATCGCATTTAGGCTACTTGGTGAACTTTATTTAGCCCAATAAATACTGTGCAACTATGGGTTAGTTGTCGAAACACGTGAATTCGTGCATGTATAATAAGTTTCATTTATTTGCATGATCCCTGGTTAGAGTTACCCACTTAGATCAAGTCAATGGTTTAGCACATCTGTTCTACACCTCCAACTTTGGTATCACACCTTCAAAACGAGTGATTACTTACGAGCTCATACATTTAAACCCACTTAGCCGTGTTTCGCAAATTCATTATCTGGCTTATCCTTGTTAGAAATAAAAACAGCTACAGGACTTCATAACCAGAGGCGAACGAAAACACCCGTAAAGAAACATGCACTTCGCACGTCGTTATTAGTTTACTGAGTAGTCCACTCGGTGGGCATTTCAGTCAAGCGAACGACCTCGCTACTTACCAAAGTATTCATACACGTATATTTGACTTACCTCACAAACTTGGCACATATTTGACAACCTCTGTGTGGTCAGTTCAATACACTAGTTATTTTCACTTCCATAATAATCTTCTAGGTAGTGGTTTTGCTATCTTAGTGAATGGACATTTACAAGCTCTTGTCTTTTATTATCTCAAGATATTCTAGCCCAATTATTTGGTTCAAAGATGTCGATAATGTAAAGCTAGCACCTTCCTAAATACATCACAAACACAATCATTTTCACGGTCAAATAGCAAACACTATTCAAATTTTAGTTCATTGAACCTACTCCGATAAGTCAATATGCTTTTCAAATTCGCGAATTGCGTGAACCATGTTAAGTGTCTTTAAATAAATGATGTTTTACTCCATTAGAAATTGCCAGTTGAAAAACAAATCAAAGATTACTGGTTTTGAATTGCCGCTGCCAGAAAACAAGTCAGGGTGATTAACTATGATTGGAACTGGATAGTAAGGTTACAGCAAGCAGTTATAATCAGAGCAGACATTTGATCTCATATTAGCATAAAAGCCTAACGGTGTAAACAAGAAAACTGCAAATATGTGACTCATTATTTCTGATCATGAAGAAACGTCAGTATCTGACATGAATATTAGATGCGTCAGAGTACCATCTATTTCTTAAGGATACTTAAACTCTATACCAAGTTGCCGTTTTGCTGCGTATATGTTATCCACATGCCCCCAATTTAAAATTCAGTATAGTCTACATGCGAACACTGAGAAACGCATGAGTATGTGAATGTCTACAAACTTCTAGTTAAAGTGTAACATACCGTTGTAGGACGGTTGTCCTATATCCGCAGACCGTGGCCTTGATGTTTTTGAAATCTGGTAACCTTCTCCTCCACACCGTCCAGAAAACCGTTTCTGTAAAGCAGCGTACTTTTCTTCATACCGGCGACTCCACTCCGATAAAATCTGAGACAAGCTGGTATCCTTCCCTGAAGACAATTCATGATACACCACCTCCATGAAACCAGCTGTTTTCGAGAGTAGAAACGATGCGCCGTTTTCAAGGTCTAGCTTTGATTTTCAGCCTTCACTTATCAGAAATTCAATTTCAGTTTCCAGTTTACTTGTCCAAATTACCGAACTGTCGTTTCTATAAGAATCTTCATCCAAGTGGCAGACATGTTCTTGATTTTGTAGAGTAAAGTGCCAAATATATTGCTTATGAATCTGGAAGGAAAAGAGCTCTATTAGGAGTTAATAGCAGTTGCTCCTTCAGTATTGTCTTTCAGTGCCCATGTAGTCTAGATGTGCGTTGAGCCTTCCTTGAGAATTCTGCGCAAGGCGCTAACATAGCTGTCTATGGCACAGAACTTCATTAATTTTTTATACTGATCAAATACGTTATCATGGGTTTTTTAGATCATTGGGATTCCGTATAAGCAGGAGACTTTTGTGGACTCAAGCACTTTAGTATCCCTTTGGTTGTATGGGGCTCAAACGTCATAACATTTAGGTTGGCAAAGAAAATGATTTTTTGATTGACAACTGGTGTTGTTTATTGGTTAGAGAGAAATTAGACTTGAATTCTATTGCTAGTAAGTTAGTAACCTTAGGATGGATGTGGACCACCATTGATTCCCAGTGGTCAGGTTGTCCACTGTTCACACAGAGCTACACGATATCCTATTAACTAGTTCCACAGACCACATAAGAGTAACCTGATTGTTTTTTATCCTGCATAACTTTCAAGGTGAGATGTTTAATTCACCAAGTCGCCATTGAGTCTCTATAACTTCCGGGCCAAGCGTTTATAATTTATGATTTTGCGGATGTCGGCTTTTAGCCAGGAGGTAAACCTAAGTTTTTCACGGAGCTACCAAAGAAATATATGACAATCAATTCTGTCGTAGTTTTTTATGGTCATTTCATATAGTGACTTTTAAGGAGAGATAAGGAAAGGAAGTTCTAATTTAAAGAAGATACGGTCGCTGTAACCCAGTGGGCTTATAATCTCCAGGTTTGAGAAATAAGTTCCTCGATTAGTATGAGCACAATTCAATCTACCAGAATTTCCATCGCCTTTCTGCTGTTCAAAGAGTACAGTGGGCTATGTTATCGTGTAGCACATGATCAGCAAGCAGGTGCCTAAAGTTGAATACTAACTTGGACTTGTAATCTGACGAGGAAAGATGGGGGGATATTGAAGTCACTAATCAGCAGCATTTGGGTAAAATTAAGTAGAGAGCTTCGCGGATTTCATGGAGTATGTATGGAACTACAACTAAACCGAAGCCGTGAGTTCCTTCCACACTACACACGAAACATTACGTTAAATATGTATGGGAGCAATGATTTGATTGGCACGAGATGCTGAGAACACATAGTGTTACGCCATCCACTGAATCAAACTTGTCATTATGGAATATCTGGAGGCTGTCAAGCTACGAGTCGACGTCAGAAAATTAACTGGTAGTTCAGGCCACACAGTAAGCCATCATACTAGGTCGTTTAAAGTGTTACATTTTCCTGATTTCGAATATTTTCGCTCGTAACATACTTAAAGTGGTGTAAAGCTTATAAAACAATTGTCACAGGGAGACATCAGAGCTGGTAAACCAGTACCTAGAAGGCTGGTCATATTTAGTGTTTAGGAGACGATTTACTTGAAGATCTAAGTATGCATGCGTGAATTTTTGAGAGTAGATACAAATCTGACGTCACATAGTAAAAACCCGTTTACTGATCTTTACAATCTAAATGTTCTGTGACCAATTGTAAAGAAGCTAGGTAGGCCCTTCTCAGTGCACTGTTCGCTATTATTGAAGATTTTGACTTGCTTTTGCTAATCCCGATTCTTTTGTCGACTGATTTTAGTGCTATGGCAAAGTTTATCTGAATTTTTTTAATGTAGCTAAAGGAATAGGTTACGCTGAACTGATCCATTGTTATGCAGCAGCGGTGGAACTCCAAGAATACCTGTAGTTAAGGTCCTTAGTATACATTCCCAAAGCTCATGTCTTTTGAGAAAAGCAGTGCTTACTTGAACGCAGCATTCAATTTTTGCTCGAACAATCACAGCAATATTTGTAATTTAAAATCTAACCTGTCATTCCGTATCCGACCTACCAAGATCCGGGTTACAGCTCGTGCATGTCGACATTACATCTCGTGGGTTTCCACAGTTTCACATCATCAACGTGGATAAGTATAGGTGTCGCTATGTTCACCGTGAGATAATCGATGAAGATGGGAAACAGGGGGGGGGGCTCAACATTATGATGTCTCGGATGACGAAACCCTCTAGACAGAGAGAACTCTGTTCTCTCCGGTTCAGGACTCTCGCTGGTAAATGGTGTTTCAACCAGGATAATAAGGGTTCAGTTAACCTCGGATAAGTTGAATTTGACAGACGTTAATTGGGAAACAAGTAGTTGTCCACAACGACACGATGACATAATTGCGGTCGAAAATATATATGAATGGAGGCAGTACATCATACAATCTACACGCGGTGACAGTATTCTGTATCTGATAATTCGCCATAGTATCAAGGCCATCACAACGCAAGTAGGTACAGAATGGTCTGCTAGGTACCACATTATGGTCTTCTGTTCTCACCCTATTTCCTCACCAAAACCAACATACAATCAGTACCAACGTGACACAGAATCCCGATGTTCTTAGAATATGGACTAGGAGTTTTCAGTGAGCAGTATAAAATGCTTTGACTCATCGCTAAATCCATTAATAATTTTCTACATAACAATTCTATTATGTTTCAGTACTATAACTCCTCCCCCCTCTGAGAAGATAATGTTCATGTCCTTTAGAAATAAGCCTTCATTTCTCCTACCAAACACCTAAATCGAACTCATGAAACGTTAAATCGTTGTTTCTCTTCTAATATTTTTTTATCTCTTCACTTAATCTGTGAAGTTATAGAGTCCGCACGAATGTCACTTGATCGGGATGATAGGAACAAAGAGCACAATGCACTTAAATGCAGTGCTAAAGCACATTAGTTTGACGGCACTTTATACGAGTCATAAACCAACTATGAGGTAACTTTAAGGCACTGATCTATTCAAACTCTAAGATAAGAAGTGACATACTTAACCCGCTCAGCACATAACACGTCCTTGTAAACTTTATATTACCTAGCGGTACTTGTAGTGATATGTATCTGACTTACTACTATTTCAGTGAACACCAAGACTTGTTAAGCATTCCTATAACCAAGTCTACAAGTAATCACTCTGGGATAAGCATAACTCTCTAGCCGAAAAAAATCTCTGACCAAAGAACAACTACGCAGTACAATCGCACTTTTTACTCAGGAACTACTGTGACCGGAACGAACTCCCAACAAGAGTATCTCAGGCACCTCTTCGCACTATTAGGAGCTTTTAAAAGGGACTGGACAACTATGAGGGCTTCAGTAGCTTAGCATTGCTTGTCCAGAACGATATCTGATCATGCAATCACCGAATTCTGCCTCACTCTACACAAATTACATTGCTTTCCTTTCCCTGTTTTACTCTTAACAGTCTACCATCTTATACATCCCCGTTATCCATTTTTAATAATAATTTGTTCTCTTTCCTACTAACCAACACACTTTCGCACCACCTGCTCTACCTTTATAATTAGCTTTCTGTTTTATTATTTACTTTTTATTCCTGACTGCCTAAAATCGTTATTTTTTGGTTATTCGACTAATGACTCGTTCACCTTCCTGCCTGCCTGAAATTGCTCAGAAAAGAAAAAAGCAAAAAAGTAGTACATGAAAGGAAATATTGTATTTAAATCAGAGGAAAGTGAAAAAAAACTGTTAATAATCGAAAAAATGCACAAACACCCCTTAAAAGTTAATTTCTCCTGCTTGCTTTACTAGGGTCATCGAAATCAGGAAGCTAAACATCTACGACATGATAACACAAAAGACCTAAACCGAGCTGATAACGTACAAGTAGGTCGGTTGAAAAACAGTAAGACTAAAGGCAGAAAATCTATGAATCAAAAACAAAGTAGTACTGATGATTGTAAAGAGGCATCATGGCAGTACTATATTTCTTTCAAACAACCAGCATGACAAGGATACTATCTTTCCACAAATAAATGGTGAGGTTAGAAAATGCCACCTTAAGAATGCACATCACACCTTATTCCACGGATTCCTGTTTCCAGAGGTCTTAACAAGTAGTCGGCTAACACATTCAAAACCACTTATTAAGAAGTTGTGGGTGACTGGCCGTAAGCGGCTCTTTATTCTGCACCACTGTCGTCAACATTACCTCTAACGTAGCTTCACTTTTAAGCAATACAAGAAGAACTGTTCCATTGCATTGGGAACAAGTAGGTGATAACCCCATTCATAAATTTTACAGAATTTAAAAATGATCTTACAAGGTTTATCTAGATTATAATTGGCTGCTTGTAGTCGTTTTCGTAAAGATCATTACAGAAAACTGATTTGCTGAAATGTTTTAGCACTTACATAAGCAAGTTTGTTTGTAGAGGCCTTAAAATGTCCAAAGTTTGTCCATTATAACCCTGTATAGGCGAGCCAATAACAGGAAAAGGCAGCGAAAGCGAAATTTCATAAAAACTTCATATTTACTTATTTTCTATAGGTAATTGGCGATTACTTTTTTATCGCTAGCATCGCTGTCAAAGTGTACTTTTCCTTTTAGTTTAAATATTAGCCCACTAAACATAACATTATAACAAAAAACACTATCCTATAAGTCATATGTAAATTTCACAGCGCAAAACTAAATATTACTTCTGGCTCTGAACGATTGAAGTTTGAACCATGACTGTCCATAGTTAAGAAACATGGAATATTTCTAAATGAAAGTTCTTTCTATTCTATTGATAACTAATTGAAAACATTTTCGAAGCACAAAAATTGTTGAGATAAACGAAAATTTTTTTTTTGTTAGTTCGAACCAGTGGTAAATTCATATATTTCAAATACGACACTGAATGGCGAATCGTAAGAGAAATCGACCTGAAGATTGGGAAGACCTAGAGCCATCTCCAGTTATTCATATACGAGAGCTGCCAGAACATACTCTGGAGCTAGATTTAATTCGAGTTTTTGAACAGTTTGGCTCTATTAGAGATATTGCCATGATTCCGCATAAAGGTCAAGCGTTGATTGAATTTGATGATATTAATTCTGCAGAAAGAGCTGTTGCAAGGTAATTTACGGTAACATGTGACTTATTTAAGCGTAAGATGTTCAGAGAATGCTGTGATGTTTGCTAACCATAGGTTAAAAGTTAACTATAGCACATCTAAACGAGTTATTCACAGACCTTTGGAAAACGACAACCAACACCCTGAATTGCCACCAGAAAGCCGTGTTCTTATATTGACAGTTTACAATGCTCAGTATCCGATTACGGTTGATGTTATTCATCAAATTACTGCTAAACATGGCCGCGTCTTACGCATTGTTATTCTCCGCAAAACGCGCATACAGGTACTTTGGATTTCAAACTTTATTCTTTCAAAGGCTATGGTTGAGTTTAAAAATACTGAAGAAGCGCGGACCGCTAAGCGGCATCTGAATGGAGCCGATATATACTCTGGGTGTTGTACTCTGAAAGTTGAGTTTGCTCGCCCTACGCGCTTGACTGTCACGCGCAATGATCAAGACTCATGGGATTTTGAGAATCCATTGTTACTATCTTCCCCACTTAATGAAGCTGATGGGCGTGGGGATATCTCTCTACTAGGTAAGGACAATTCCTCTTTGTTTACATCTTAGGACGTTTTGAACGGTCACGTGCTCGACATGAAAGCTCACGATCTGTTAACGGAGGAGCCTTTGGATACCATGATGGTTTTATGAAACAGAATGCTGTCGGTATCAGTGTCCCACCTGCGTCGTTCTTAGATCAGTTGGCTTTAAATTACCATGTATCAAGACGTGGTCTCGATGGATTAAATGGTCAGCCTTATACCAGAGCTGCAACTCCTGTCATAATGGTGTATAACATGGATATGGATCACATGAATTGCGACCGGTAAGTGATTAATTTCGAAGATTAATCAAACCTGACAATAAATTCATTTATACAAAGTTGTCTGTTACCCCTAATCCTCAATTCAAATCGTTTCGTGTAGAAGGACTTGTTACTGGTTTGTATGTAACCTCACTTACTATTTAGGTAGCCAGTAATTACTTCAATTAGTGGATATGCATGATGTGGGGGGGGGGGCAAGTCTACATTAAAATCTCTTATGGTATAGTCGTAAAGTAAGTAGTCGATGTATCTTTAATAGGAAAAACGCGTGTGTTCTTATTGGTTCGAACAGTTCGCTATGCGATGCAATTGATAGATATGGAGTAGTCTGGTCGTATATCTGATTCCCTCAATAGTCGATACGACTACTGCCAACGTTATCCCTGATACTTGTACTCCAGACCAGATTTCGCGGGTTGCTCCCGTCCAACCCGGAGCTGAAATGAGACGAGCGCGCAACGTGCATTTGTATACATTCATTTTTATATTAATTAGTTTGCAATCGTTATTAGGTAAGTGTAATCACCAACTAAATATAGCAGGCATGCAAAATTGACTTGAATGATTACTTAACAAAATTAAGTACATTTTATTATTACAGTTAAATGTTATAGAATGTACTCTGGTGTATGACTCACATTGAATTAATTTAATGTGATTAAAGTTTACTATCAAGACTGCCGAAAGCCAACACAAGTCCTGTTTCTTGACTTACTAAATATTTGTATTTTTAAAGATTTTTAATCCCCCAGCGAACTGCTTGGAATTTACTTGAGTCTCTGAGCATCTCTGTGGTTGCATGGCATAATAAATTGTTTTTGTTTCAACCCATTAGAGCTTAGGTTAGTGATACTTTGGAGTGGCTCATTCGACGTAGTGCAATAACCCATTAGTAAACTTCGTAGACTACCAATCACTTTTTCCCCCTTCTATTTAGCCGCACCCTTTTGAAAGCGATGTTTTTCAACATCCTCCACCGCCACAGACAACACCTAAATGGCACTGGGAAAGTAATTTACTGCATAACCCTTGGTAAATAAGGTGGCAGTTACTGACTACTTTTTGCTGGGTGCTTTTTCAACTTATCTGAACTCTTCCGTTTGATGATATTGTATTTCCTCCTATTTCTGTAGGCGGTTTGCGATGTGCTAGTTTCCTGGATTTTGATCTAGACACATTAGTGGTTTATAGTTCGTTACAAGCGTACATTTTTGGCCAAATATAAATTTATGGAGACGGACAGCAAATACCAAAGCTAAAGCTTCTTTTCATATTTGACCACATCTCTCTTGAGTCACTCCACAGACAGCTAGCATTATTACTCTTTCATCAAGAAATATACGGGATGTAACCGCACCTATATAGTGACTTGAAGCGTCAACTGCTACGGTGATTGGTAATTTAGGATTGTAGTGTGTTAGGAGCATGTTAGGACTCACTTCAGTTTGCAAAGGCTGAATCATATTCCTTGGTCCCAGCCCCCGGTATATTCTTTCCAAGCATCCAAAATCGTACTTCCCAGTCATGTATCAATCAGTCAAGCTGTTTGAGCTATTACTGACTTGTTTTGTTCCTATTAGAAATACTCTTATCAGGTCATGGTATGATGCAGCGAATTTGCAATGTACTGTGAATAGGTTTAAACATGTTGATAGAACTATAACAGACTACAACTTACTGTCTCCTTGATCCAATTTTATAAAAATATAAATCCAACCAGGTTTTGAATCTACTAGTTTTTTTTGTGATTACCATTCTTTCATTATTTTTAGCTTGTTCAACCTTCTTTGTCTGTACGGAAATGTAGTTCGCATTAAGTTTTTGAGAACTAAAGAAGGATCAGCTATGGCGCAAATGGGCGATAACCTTAGTGTTGATCGTGTCATTACAAATCTATCAGAGGTCCCATTGATGGGCAATGCATTATCGGTATGCTTCTTTTTAATTTACATGGTCTTTTGGTTGATAGGTCTCTTACTTTAGTTCGGTAACCTTTCATAGTCAGTAACGTACAGTTGGTATTAATTTCTTAGCCTTCACATGTCCTACATAATGTTATTATGGTCTGGTCATGCCATTTTGTCAGTTTAAGTAAAGGCTTTATTTATTTATGATTGCGTAGCAATTAGGCATAATTCCTCGGTTCGCGTTAGTAGTTCGCTCTCTTTCTAGGGCTTTTCATCAAAGTGAAATAACTAAATTGGATACCAGTTCTAGTTTTGTAAAACAAAAGTGTCGAAGACATCTATTTGTCGTCATTATTTGATAAGTTAGGGAAGTCATTCAAGGTTGATTTGTTTAATGAAAATTAATCCGATGCAAGCATCGTCTTGGTGTTTTGCAGGATTTCACGAGTATGTAAATATAAATGTGGAGAATAAAGCATGGGCTTAGTATCTGTCGGTCCATCAGGACTACGTGGGTCACTTTTTAAGACGCTATTAAATATGGCTAAGAATAAAGCTCTTAACGATCTATGTTTATTTATTTCTTGATCTTATAACCTCTTGTCTTTCTTTTCTCACAGTGTTCTTTCGGTACTTAGTTTATATGGACATAAATAAACCTCGAGGGGGGGGGTGGTATTTCCATCTTGGAGATAGCTACAGTTAGTAGTTTATGAGTTTAAAAGTATGTCTTAAAAATCTGAATAAAATGTTGAGATAAATTTTATCATCCAAAATTCTGTTGTATCAATCTATTGCAATCAAGTGTTTTTTAAAATTTTATTTGGTGATCCGAATTTACTTTTGAATTTTAGATTCGTCCGAGCAAGCAACAGCTTATTCTGGATGTACCAAAACCTTACGAATTACCAGACGGTACCCCATCTTTCAAAGACTATTCAGGGCTGCCGCGAAAATAGATATATCAACCCAGACAAAGCGAGTAAGAATAGAATCTATCCTCCATCAAATACTCTCCATTATTGGAATTGTCCTCCGAATTATACGACAGAGGAACTACGCAAGTTGATTGTTGAGTGTGGCGCTTCACCACCCCGGTATGTATTGTTACTTCTCAATGTTTGCGTTTAGGGTATGTAGACACCATACTGCACTTAGTGTTATTAATCTTATTTTAAACGAATCTCATGACTGGCAATTTTTTTCAACGTAATTGTCATAGGTGGTTTTCGCATTGACAAAAAGAATAATGTGAAGGACATTCTAAGGTAAAAGATAACGATACTGCCTAACTGCTCCCGTCTCATCAAGTTCCTCTGCTTTCAAGTACTCAAACCACTAACTTCAACTCCAGATGGAAGACAAACAGTTTCTGTTTGTTAATAAACTTAGTGAATTCTAGATGAGGTTTTAGGTGAACATATCTAATTATTCGTATTCGTATTGGACAGCATATATATATATATATATATAAGCTAATAGCGATTTATAAAATCATGGTCTGTCTGCTTTATTGGCGAAACAAGAACTTTTAAGGCAACAACTAGGCTGGCCAATAATAAGTAGTAAATTGCGACTCACATTTAGAAAATGGTGCTTTTACTACTTTTTCGTAAATCTGTCTATGTGAACGCTTATTACGGTCATAAAATGACGTCGAACTTGACGTATGTTTGCTTAGGTATAAGGTACTATACCACGTATGCGCAACGAGATTAAATTTACGTGATTAACAGAACAATGTAATTCAACAGAAAGAAATGTATGTACGAAAGTATAGTGGAATTTAAGGTCTAGAAGAACACAAAGTGAATACATTTTCACCACTGTGATCAATTCCAATCCTTGTCACCCGGTGCCTCCAGCTGATGAGACTTTCGAGATAAGTGAAGTGGTTTACGCACTTGACTATTTCACTCCATGTGACCAATCTTAGCGACTATGCAAACCAGTCCTGAAGTAATATTTTGCCTTTAGATGAGCAGAAACGTCCCAAATATACTTGAATTGTTACTCGAGGTGTTCAGAAGACTTAACATTTTATCATCATCTTCACTGAATAGGACTATATCGTCTGTGCATTCTAGATCATCAGTTAAGCTGGAAGGAGATCGGTTTCTCTAAAGTTAGGTGAAAGTGACTTCTAGGGGAACATCTGTGATGAATTTAAATACAAAGTGAGCATAAGGGGCAACCCTGACGAACACAACTTGAGGTTGACAATTCTCGTTATGGTTCACCATAAGCTCTGATTCGACCAGTGGTGTTCCAGTAGAGTTTTTATAAGGTTTATGTACTTCTCAGATATTAATTTTTGGTGGCGAACTCTGCTACATCACCTCTTGATTTACGGAGTTAGATACAACTTTCAAGCCAAGGAATACGACTGTTTTAGGACAGTGGTAGGTATATCTTTGATCTAGGGTATAACAAATAGTCTAGTTAACGCGTCATCACTCAAATCTGAAACCAGTCTGATTTTCCCGAGTTTGTCGCTCCAGATAAGCATCGGATGGTTACAGAGCATATTATTTTGGACACTGTTTTAAACAAACTGACTTTTCTTTGGTTATCCCAGGAGAATTTCTGTCCTTCCTTGTAAACTGGAACAATCAGCGATCAAGACCAGTCAGATCGAATCACTCCCAGGTCGCAGACTTACCGCTTGAGATGAACCAGCCTGTACATAAGTCATCTCCATCCGATTCTCGTTTTATTTAATTTCATCATAAAGTCTACGATAAATAATGCTATCTCTGTGAATTAACAGGGATTGATGTATCAGGGAACCCACTTATCTTCTCACAATATGCAAATGACATCGTTATATCTAGTAAAGACTAACATCACGAAGTCTTTTGATCACCTTGAGCTACATTGCAAGCATTTCGGTCGAGCACTTTTCCTCCCTCTAAGTTAAAAATCACTCTTCAGGATTTTTCCATATCAACCTAATGGTTGTAAGGTAGCTAAGTACACTGACCGTTTGAATTTTCTTAAAGGTCTAACTAACCCTGATGGATTGGTGTCTGGTGATTTGTCAACACTGTAAGCTCTTTTAACTTTTATCAATTAACGTCACTTATGTTGTAGGAGAGATATATATTCTATTTCTACATATGTGTATGGAGCATAGCCTTTACACGTAGGAAAAATTTAAACGTTATTAGCATTTCATCATAGGTGTCTTCAAAACATTCGCTCATGTTTGTTAGGACTATTAAGTAACAACCGTTGAGGTTGGACGTATCATGCAAGGGTTAGTAAATTAATTAATAAGAGTGTAAGTCTTCAGTAACTGATATGATTGCGAAATGTTTTGCATTTCCGAACTAACGCTTACCTCTTCTCACAATGATCCTTAGCATAGGATTGCCTACGGGCAGCTAAACCAAAACATGACATCAGTTCATAAAGTCATTGATTGCCGGTTTAAACCATGGTAGTTTAAATTTCCTGGTTGTGACCCACACCATTGTCTCAACCAGTTATTAGGGATGCTAGGTGACTTATCGCCGAATCGGTCGATATGAGACAGGTTCACTTACTTCGTATTGTTCGTTAGATCCTAAGCCTTACATTTACTCCAAACTTTTCTTTCAATGAATTACATCTGTCCAGAGTTATGTTATTTACGTCCAATCGTTTTGCAGACTAGTGATGACTGCTTTGGTATTCATCTTGCTCTGTTGATGTGATGTGGCAGCTCATACTGATGCACATATGTTACAGGTCCTACGTTATTCATGACTGATTGACACAAAGCTCTTATAATAACTCTGGAGATGAAAGTTGGGACACAATACAAAGTAACTTAAATCAGTGAGAAGACTGTTATTGTTATCTTTTGTCTTCATTTTCCATAAAATCAAGTTTCTTATCTATGTTGTGCTCGAACTCAGCGTCCCAAGTTAATTTGCTCTTAGTTATTGAGTTGACCTCTTCAAATACGTTGGTATTCATTGTTTTAATTTCTCGAGTTCACTTGCGAACGAAATATATTGGGCTATTAGCACACCTCATTAATCCGTTTAGTTGCATAGAGCGCCAATCAGTTGGAATAAAATCTATGCCATAAGTATTTTTATGTTTATTGATATGTTCCTGTCGTTATGTAGTGCTTTGAACGTAGGTTTGTTGAAATGAATTGCTACTTTGCAAGACCACTTTTTTAGTCCCCCTATAGTGATCATTAACATTAATTACCTTGCTAGCCAATCAGTGAAGTATATGTGTCAATTATTACTCCTATTTCTTAACTGCCATTTATTTTGTCAGGAAATTTTTAAGTAAATATTTGCATTTATCGGTTTTACCGTTTGACCCTTTTCTTCTGTATACAAATTGTATGTAGCCAAATTGCTCCCTTCCCGAGGATTAGTGATAGATCCTCTTCAGGCCTTGTGGAATGGGGAACAAAAGATGAGGCCGTTACTGCCCTTGCTTTGTGCAACCATCAAGCTATTCCAAACACTGAAGGTCGTTATCCATTTCTTCTTAAACTATCGTTTTCAAGTTCTCCAGTCAACGATAGAGCGTTTTCAGGTTCAAAAAAGATTGGATCATCAAATATCGGGAAGTCAGCTGCATCTGTTGACTCTAGCGAGTATGATTAGTTCATAGGTAAGTTAATTGGTACATGTTTGAATTTTTGAAAGTTAATTGCTTTTATCCTCAACCTCTTGCTTGCTGTGGCACCTGTTTCATTATTTCTTCAGCACAAAAGACAGATTGAGTTCACTTTTACTCTTCTTGTAGCATTTTTTTGACAATGTAATTCACTAATTAGATTTGATGCCATGTTCTTTTGGTTTTATTGTTCAACTTATCCTCTACTAAAAAACCACTTCTCATGTATTTTCCTTTTTTCTGGTCCCTTGAGAGTGTTTTTTTACCTCATATCTATAACATCCAACATATAAACCTCCCATATCTAGGGGTCTTGATAAAATAACTATTTTGATTATTTTGATGTACTAATAATGTGTATGATTGTTTTCTCATGCTGCAAAACCCAACCTCTAACTGCAACATCTCTACGCTTATTTCGGGCAATGTCAGTTCTTTCATATTTCTTTTCCAGAGGTTTTTTTTATCCCTGTAGTTTTGATTTAGGTTTGTTTTATGATAACTATAGGTGGGTAGATATTTATCTGTCTAGTAAACGGCCACTTAATTACGTCATCCAGTGAGCTAACAACTAATCCCAGCATTGCCTTAGTTTTCGTAATCACTCACAGGACAATCTGGCTGTCTGTTTGAGGACCAAATGTGAATCAGGATGCCTTTATTATGTATTAAATTACTATGTATAGTAATTTAACACAATTAAGGTATCCTGATTCACATTTGATCTTCAATCAGATAGCCATATATATATCAAGCAATCACACTACTCCTTAGCCTATGTGAAATTTGACTTTTAGATCTATCTGTTATTTATGTTTCTACCTACGCTCTCTAACTAGTTTATTTCTAACCCTGGTCTGATGTTTGTTTTATGACACTTGACATATTGTGGGTGTTCGGGGGGGGGGGTGGAATAATGATACATCATTGGTGCCGACCAAACATCAGCATACAGTTCTTAATTTTTATCGACACTACTATGATTCTGCCTTCATACTTTTCCAGAGGCGTGAATTTGTTCATAGTGTTAATTTCCAGATAATAGTTACATGCCACGATTCGAACTAATTACTGATTTCAATACGGTTACTTACAATAACAACCACCAAAACGCCTGACACAAAATGAAGATAATTTTTATCCTCAGTGACCCCACCTTACTGGATATTGAAGTTCGACATAAGCAAGAAGTTGCAATTCCACAAGCAAGCCAGGGAAACGAAAGATCAAGCGCACGTTTAATGTGTCTACATTCAGAAAAAATGTCCCTGAGAAGCATTTTGTTTTTAGAGTACTGAAACAGACTGACCAATGTGGTGTGACGTTCTTAGTGGTGGAAATCACGAATATAAAGATGACGTAGGAGTTTTGGAGGATAAATGGGAAATTAAAATTTTCACGAACAAATTTTAGAAAGTGGAGCAGTTACCAAGATATTTTGGAGGAACTGTCATGCTAAACAGAACGACATGAGAATGATGATCTGAGGATTCGTCAATTGTAAGCCTGTGATCTAGTGTTCGCACGTGTTGTATCGACCTGGTCAATCTGAGTGAGTTCGTTGGCTGATAAAAGAAGTATAAAAGGTTGATTTGTAGTGTAAAGTTTAGAGACTTACCATAAACCAACCAAGAAATACAGATAAGTCATTTCTGCAGTATCAGTGTAAGTAATTTCCTACTACCCCAAACATCAATATGTCAAGTCAGTTTTCTGAGCAATGTTCCGAAAACACCGATGGTCGAATGCCGTCTACACTTAAAGGCCACGTTGCACATTCATACTATAAAACAAAAAGGACTCCTGCGCAGTATACTCATCCTTTCGTTGAGAGACAAATATCTCGTCTACGCTATAGGTAACGTGAATTGGCAGAAGTTAAATGGGCTTTTTTAATCCGTATCGAGATTTCAGCAAACATCAATCCACCAGGGCTGATCAGACTCCCAAGATAAGTCAAGTGGTTAACCCACTCGACTACTCTACTGCCTATTTAGGTGTTAGGGCTGGTGAACTACTACACAACTTACGAATTTAAGGAAGGTTGTGGGGGTTTGAACTTACGGTCTAGCCTAGTAGGGTCACAATATATGTCGAATAATAGTTAAATACACTAACCAGTTCGTACTATGCTGTTTGATGCTTTAAAGCACTTATTGAGAATATGATGAGATCAATATTTTACTAGTGAATAGATTTCCTTTAAAGTTCTAGGTTACAATAATCTGTCGGTCAGTGTATTGTGAACCTGTGTTAACTTGAGTAATTGGGACTTTTGTTTAGTTTGATAATTATCGTTTGACTTGACAAGCGTATAGTTCTTTAAGGCGTAGCATCTTGGCGTATCTATACACCAATAATAAACGGTTGGGAAACTTGGGTGTCGTTCATGAAGATCTTCATCCATTCTTCTTCGCTTTATGTATCTTGTACATCTCAATAAAGTATCTATTTGTACGTGCTTTTCTGTTGTGGAATGTGACAACGTAAGTAGAGTTTCTTTTGATACGTTATGCGTTGCTTTTTTAGAAGTCACCGCACTTTAGATTTCGGGATTGTTCATTCGTGTCACCATTCTGTCGAGCTTGCTAACTTTCACTTTTAGTTAGCTAGGTGTTGAGGTATGCACTGTTTTTAATCCTCGACGTATCTCTTATATTCATAAATTCAGTTTCATAACAATCGATACTTTCTACCCAAAAATGTCAGTAAAGTTAACTGATCTTTTATAATTTTTATGTATCTTTTTTGACACTGAGTTTTTAATCTGCACATAATCCGATTGAAATTCTGTTAATGAACGCTGCTAGTTACACGGCTAGTGAAATCCACTAGTGTTTATGAAAACACTTGTACTACTATTTAATTATGAAAGCATGTATACATACGTCTTAGTAACGGTGTGATGCTTCATAGTGAATATCAATCTATCATACAAATGTATTCGTTTGATCTGCGGAGTCGTTTTTCATGTAAATTGAGAATTTGTAGTCAGGTGAATTTCTCATTAAACCAGTTACTTATAAAATTAGTTGACCATGAACACTTAAAAAAGAATGCGTAAACAAATTTGATTAAGAATTTCGGCATAATGTAGTAATGGTTCGTCGTTTCATGTGTTCCAGTTATAATGAATTATTACTGTCTTGCCGAGGAAGATGCTTCGTGATATAATTAACTGTATCGAGGTTGCTTGTTTTTTTTTAATTTGGCTTTTTTTAACCAACTGCTGTTGCCTAGTTATGTAACCCGTTTCCTCAGTTAAACAGAGGTAATCAGTTCGCGACATATATTTATAACATTCTTTGATCGACCCTCCTGTATATTTCTAGACTGCTGATTGGTATTCCCAATCTACATGGACTTAACATCAAATTACTTCCAAGTATTTAAAGTTTCTTCAGTACAACAAAATTAAGATTATTTCTTCTACGTAGCGTAGCTTGTGAATTTTTAGTTGTAGTGACCTACTAGTCATTTGTTAATGCATCTTTTTTTATCTCGTCCAAAGACATTCAAGTAGTTCTGTTCTCCCAGTGAAGTCATCAAATGTTCTAATATATTAGGAGTCCGTGTCTTGCTTATTTCTCTTTTATTTACTATCTTATCGTCATACTTTTGTTTTATAATAAATTAACTGGTATTTTAACTCCTTGGATTTATTCCCAATCCTTTGTTAAAAGCCTTTACTCATAGTTTTCTAAACCATAAATAACATTTACCTTGTATTGTCTGTGAAGTTATGCAACACTGCATATATTTTGCACTGGGTTTTGGTCATTACTTGTGCGTTGAGATCGGTGCAGTAATTTTCAGATTGTGTGGCTTGTTATTTCACTAGGCGAATTGCTAATACTACAATATTTTCACAAAGTTCCATTACTAAACATTATTCACGTTACATTTTCGATAACAATATTTTAGTTCCTTTCGTTATTCACATTTTTATACATAATCCTCAGTACATTTATTATAAATTCATGGCCAAATATCATCACATACTACTGTACAAGTTAAAAATATCCATGCTCTAATTGTTCATTGTTTCCTCATCAGACTATCCGTTCAACATAACAAAAGAACACAGCATTTGTCACCAAATATATTTACTATTCTTCACACGGTGATTCCTGTGGCACAATAATCAACGCAGTCGCACTTTGCATTCAGCTAATTACATAATTGCATATTGAAGCCAAGCTAAACATCAATCAACGTAAATCTATTATTTCAGTTTATTCATATCGTCATCGTTTCCATTTATATTTAACTAGTCACTCCTTACATTTGTCTTAGTAATCTGTATTGATTGGTGTGCTTATTATCTGTCTCGCTTGTCTAATTGTTTTTAAATATTACTAACTGTTTCTCATAAATATGAAGATAGCATTTTTTTTAACGTCCTAATACAATTTTAATGCTAAATGTTTTCTCTTCAACTAACTGTCCGCTTTCGTGTATGTTCTTGACACTTCAATATTATCATAGTACTTAGTTGCATGCTATTTTCGCATTTAGAATTTAGAAGTCATCATTTTCTAAGTGTTTTCTTGGTAAATGTATTATCTTGACGGTTAATTATCCTGTTTCATGTCGAACATGACCATTTTCTCTGGTCTTGTTGATACTGATACGCACCACTGTCAAGTGTGTTCTGTCTATTATATATAATATGCAGGTAATTTTCTTTACGCGTTTTCTCTAAGTGTATCCAGTTGTTTGCATACTTTGTTGGTACAATTACGAATAACATAAAATAACAACTAAAAACATTTCCTCATCAATCTCATACACATAAAAACTTTATTCATACTACTGCATATACGATTAGGATTATTTTTCATCTGCTCAACGCAGATTTCAATTACTACATCTCGTGCATAAATAATTGGAAAGTAGGAATTCTGAAGATGTGTTTAAATGGTGGAATGACTGCGTAATCAACTGACCGGTTGGAACCCTTTAGAATTTTTCAAGATTTTCTCTCAGGAATTCATATCATTTGACTTTTGTGTATTACGTTTGGTTTTAAACGCATTTTCAATTAAATCCACAGTTCACTTATATCATAATACACTTTCATCGTAACAGATTTGCAGAATATTTTCACTAAATCAAATTAATCATATATGAAACTACCAATCATAAACAGCGCATTTCTGTACAGTATTTTACACTATTATAGTCGTTTAATCCTTCGTGAACTTAATTTCATCTAATTACACTCATGTAATATTTTGTTGCCCTTCACACACCAAGAACTAAAATAACTATTTAATCTAGCACAAGCTGATCTAGGTTAAAAAAATTCTCAGTGAGACAATAATATTCGAACACCAATTATATATTTTATTTACCTCAATTGTTGTGTACGTTATAGTCAAGCCGGTTATATTGCATTTCATATTCGTGTTTCAGCATACCTTTACACATACAAAAGTTATGCCTTGTCTGTTGAACTGAAAAGAAGTATATGTAATGTCACGTGTGTCGTGAATTACTTATCTAATTACATATTTAAATTTTATATTAAAGCATTTCGACTACTTCAACCCATTAAAGTTATATCGGCTTTTCTGTAATATCTCATGAACTACATTTCAATTCATTGGAATCCTTATAAATTTCGCTTGCTGCGTACAAAATTAGTAAATCTCTGGTTATTCATTTTGTTTTGTTTTGATTAATTTAGACAATTTTCCGCCGACATAAAGTATTAGCTTCATGATGGTTAAATAAAAAGAGATATCTTCCAAATATGTAGTGACCATTTTTCTGGCATTTTTTCGTAACGACTTGAACTTTGTTAGCTCTTTCTGATTTCCTCTTCATTATATTCAATTTGTGGAAACGTGATGTGGCATCCGAGAGCGAAATCCTCTTTACCAGTTTTTTAGCCTGGCGTATACATTCGTGAAATATGTTCAATTATTGTATATAATTGTGCAATTTTATGTACATGAGGTAAAAATCACCCGATAGTGAAACTAGCACTTACGTGTTTTATTATCTTCACTGGTCATTAGGAACACTTTAATTAACTCATTAAACCGTTCAATATCATCCAAATATTAAATCTTATTTTTCCTATATTAACAGAATTTTGATATATTTATACCGTCAGATGATAAAGATATTCTTAATGAGTGATTTTCAGGGATGCCAGTTTTCAAGTGCTTTGTAGATACATGCAACAGATATTCATCAGGGCCTAAGCTATAAAATCGTAGTCCTAAAGTTTTGTCAGTTGCAGTTATTACTTTCTAGGGTTTGGAGAAATACAGGAAGGGGGGTGGGGATGTAAAATTAATGCCACGAACTGCTAATTAGAAAAGTAAGGAGTGGGATTTGGAATCTGCGTCGCTGTCCTTTTCTGCTCGTTTTCTGTTGCGTCATTATCTTCGTTAACTATATTAATCTATATTCTAGGTCTCAGTGTATTTTTATTGCCTGCGGTTTCTAAACATGTATTCGTCCCTACCCACTGTGTTTGTTTCGTTCTATATATTGTTACTCATTGATATATGAAATCTAGCTAGCTTCATTACTGTTACTCAACTCTCGTGCTCTGTCTGCCGACATCGTAGTTTGGACAATGTTTATTACCGCTTGTCCCGCTTTTTAAGAGATCATTTGTTATCATAAATAAGAAATGAGTTTTACGATAAACATTAGATGGTTCTTTGTCTGGATTGCTTTTCTAGCTGGAAATATCTCTGTGCTGTTCAGTTTCTGACACTACCTACTTGTCATTTTAATTTGTTTATAAATGCTCAACTGAGAGGTTGCTTTGCCTTTTCGTCACAGGGCTTGTTTCCCACTGAATCTATCACTGGTACATATCATCCAGATTGAAACACTGATAATGTAGGCAGCACCCAGTGTATTACAACAGTCAGAATGAATTGCTAGAATTCGAGACCTACGAAGTGTGTTGTTACCAACAGACAGACAGACAGATACAACGCAGAACTTCGTACGTGCGTACATCAGTTCATGTCGCCATACCACATCAGCACAGAGACGCAACTGTCAGTTCAAATCGAAGAGTGATAACGATAATAGAAGTATTAGCAGTAATGCAGAAAATTAGGGAGCGAAGATATGATTCGAAAAGTATAATTCAGTGAGATAAATTTGAAAGGAGAAAGATAGAGAATTCGGAGGGTTAGATTTTGAGAGAACACAAAGAGTGGATGCACCTGCGCCATTGCGAACGATTCTGAGCCATGTCGCTCAAGGTCTCTAACTATTGGTGACTTTCGTCTCGCGGACCCCAACCACGCAGCCTACATCTACCAACATGACTTAGTCCACTTGTCAGTTGTTACCAACATCGACCAATGTTTGTGCAAATGAATGTGGTGGACAGAGTTTGTTCTATTGAATGTAAATGAACGCGTGTGCATACACTAAGTCAGTGCGATGGCATACAGAAAATTAGAAGTTTTTAACTTGAGTTCACTTGAAGAGGCATCCTGGATCCCCGTATGTGTTTATGTAGTAGTCAACATAACCTGGCACAAGTATACATCTGTCGATGCTTCGATACCCTTAAAGCACACCAAGATCAACATCACACTAATAGGAGTAGGAGTTACTTCTATGAAAATAATAGTGGGATGAAATGATCCCCTGAAGTGGTATTTTGTGAGTTTCACCACTGCAATTAACGGACACGGTAACTAAGACGAAAATGATGAGGTAAAGACTGCAAAGATTTTGGTGTCCAACTGGGATTGATATCTCAACTTCGAAATTGCTTAGTGGTGTTCTCAAGAAAGCTACTTCCGTATTGTTTTGATTGGTAATGAGCCCACTTGAGAAAATGTGTAGTTCTCTGAACAACCTTTTCAGGTGAATAGTTCTATGATTTGTGTATCCTGGTTACAACAGGATATGCACAGATTCTTACACCAGCTGTTTTATCTTAGAAGGTTTTTCTCGTAAGTTTACTTTGGAACCGAGACACGAGTTATCTATAGTGGTGAAGCGGACTTCGAGTTGTGATGCGTTATTATTGTATTCACCCCTGACTCCCACTGCTTTGTAAGTTTAGTGATTGTATAAG
This sequence comes from Schistosoma japonicum, assembly GCA_025215515.1. Taxonomy (NCBI): domain Eukaryota; kingdom Metazoa; phylum Platyhelminthes; class Trematoda; order Strigeidida; family Schistosomatidae; genus Schistosoma; species Schistosoma japonicum. Next base: position 70,448,025 of record CM046061.1, on the reverse strand, counting down.
TTCTGCTCTTTGTGCCTATCATCTCGGTTCCTAAGCAGCAGTAGTCAACTTGGGTGACGTATGATAAGGGTGCTTCTAGAAGTGCGGCTTACTGGCAACAATAATTCCTAGCCCAGGTTTCCTAAGCTACAGAGAAAAACTCTAAGGGTAGACTTTGTCACTGAACTAAAGTCCCGGAGAGTTAGAGAATTGCGCTCACGTTTTTTTTTGGTTTAAAAAAATAATGAAATTTAAACTACTTGTGAGATGCGTCCGCGTTGTCCATTACTAGCATTCTGCATTTGCTAGTAACAAGTGGGAGTCGGTTGTTGGTGGGATCACCTTTGTGTACCACGGAGATCCTTGTATGGAATCGATGTATCAGCAAAGGACGCGGTTTTATGATTTACATTTTAGGTCGCTTTCTACACTACGACTGCTTTCGCTAATACCTGGAGTTGGTGCGTACTTATTCTGTTACCCTGAGTTTGCGCTGTTTCGTAAAAGTTAGGCTTCAAGAGTGCCAGGTTGTGATAACGAAATACGATAAGTGATTGATGTCAGATCTCCTTTTCCCATAGATCTAAAATGCTTATCTTTCTGGTAGCGATTTATGTAGTCAGCATAAACAACATGGCACATTAGACGGTATTTGCAAAGTCTCTAAGTCGTTGGCCTATTCTTTACAGCGCCGACAGCAATAAGCGTAAACGTCGATTCGTAAATGCGCTTACGTTTTGAGTATGTACATAAAGCATTAAGGACAAGGCATAACGTTTACTACGCGAAGCTTCACGACTAGATAGAAATGAGTACAGACGAGATGACATGGAGGTCATTATTGAGGACATAATAAAGAAACAAAGGGACTAATGGGTTACTTGTTGCTTCTTTTAGCTTGTTAGTCTCCTTTGATCGACTGACTTCTGGGACCTATGAGAGATACTGCCATCGCACCGAAATGAGCAACAAAAAATTGGTTATGAAAAGACGTATTTTCAACCAAAGAGGGTACATAGAGCTAGCTGAAGTTGAATGCAATTTAACTGAAGAGATTGCCTGTTTGGCAGGTTGTATTTTCAAGTGGCATGCCAATGTACACAGTACATTACCTAAACCAGAATCGAAATTAATTAAGTGGACGCTGGAGCAGTGATTAGATTTAGAAGACAATTACAAATGACAAAGTTTTGAGCTGTTATTTTAGATTGGTGGGGAAGATAAATTAACAGTCGTGGGGAGGTGTGTTGTTCTAAGGGGTATTTTCGACACATTAAGACAACACTGACGATGTATACAAATTAAAAACTCATTGCTAGAGATCTAGTATGCTGACAGACTTTCCTGTCGTGGAATAACTATTTTAAAGATTCCAATGCATCCCCCATATCAAGCCGAAGCAACAACCCACTGCCTTCACATAACGTCGTTTTTAGATACATGTGATTACTGTGGCGCGTAACCTCATCCATCCTGATAATGACTTGTTCGGATAATAAAAGCTTATCGCATGTTACCCCTCTATTTACAAAAAGGCACACAGAGTAAAGTGGAATGTACTGATTTGGATACATCGACACATTCACTGCCCACTTGTGGCACGTCAAGGTCCTATTGATATCGCTTAACTTTAGGATGATTACTTCACTTACCCAGGTTGTTCTGTTCCCGGAAAAAACTAATTTAGACATACTAATAAACAACTCACAAGGTTAGTCCTCATGAAGGCACTATACGACGCAATTCCAAAGCATACACACCTAATTTCACAACATTCTAAGGAAACTTCATTGCTACAAACTCTTCACTAAAGCTATATAGGACCAAAACAAAGGCACTAAAATTAAGTAGTGACAAGGCCCCTCTAGATTTCTTTGAGATCTTTAAACATATCATCCCACTATTCGATATTTGACTAGCTGTTTAGCAACCTGATCTCTTATAAACACCAGCATGTATAACCTGTGAATACTCATGACATTAGAGTCATGTAATAATTATATCACTGTGTCTGGGGAATCTAGTTGCCAAGAAATTTATAAGCCTACGCATTAAAGGTAACGATAAACTAGTCAACTTCATGTCTATCACAAGACTGAATGCATAACCATATTACTATCAACCACATATCTGAACCCAGACGCTATCCCGCCTATTAACATTTCCATATATTCTTTCCATTGTAACTACGGTTTACTTGGCTTTGCTTCAAATACATATGGCAGTGTTGCAACGTACAACGGTTGTCTACATATAGTCCATCTACTTTTTTCATGTGCATCACAATCCATTTCTTATACCCAGTCGGGTGGTCCCATATGTCGCTTCATAGCACTCCCTACAAATACTGATGCTTCTACCTCGACTTTGTCAGCTTCCGCTTTCAATTCTTTCTTAAACGAAGTCTCACTCATTGTCGTTGTTACTAGCGAAACAAGAGAAGGGGTGGTTACTCAGTTTGCTTTTGACACTTGCTATCTTTCGCACATCTTAGTTATCCAACTCTCAATACTCTGAAAGATTCTACATGATTAATTATTAATCCGACGAACAGAACACTACAAGCTGGCAGTTCAAACTAGACTCCCTCCTAAAGTCTTGGAAGATACACCCTGTTTAGCAAGTAATCATAAAGTTGCTTCTTTGTTTTCACATGACTGTAATGTCATCTATAAGTGTTTTCAACCTCATAGACATCGATCAGAAGGTTCACTTCAGCTGGTCTAAGTGTGATGAACTTTTGTGCATCATTGGCATTTATGGTTGGCGACAGTGTATCATCAATCTCACAGGAGGTGACAACACACTGGATCTTATTTTACGTGACAATAATAATCCCTTCAAAGTGCATATTACTCATGTATTTATTGAGTGTAACCACAAAGTGGTGCTGTGCTTGTTACCGATCTTATCTCCATTTCGCTACGCTCCCCCCTTACTGTGATTTTTAAAAACTATAGTGCTTCTGACTGGGATCTCATATCATTGTTAATTCACATATCATAATGGACCATTTTTTTTAATTGATGGTTTTCAACTTACTATTGAGCATCTTACACACATATCATCTCATTTGTGCTTGCTCTTCCGAAACAACTTAAATGGCGCCAAAGTATAAGCATTTTATCTTGCTACACTATCGACATAATCTACGATCCTTCTTCAAAAGATTTTTCGTCCATTATGATTCCGGTGTACTGGGTCCTACTATTGACACATGAAACTTGATTTCTTCTTGTCACGACAGCGAGGCTACAAGGGTCAAACTTATAGTAGTTACTGGTCCTCACATATACATTGTTATGATTACAAAAATCCAGCCACCAGAATTCGATCGTTGTGACCCCAAGTTTTGGTTTGCTTAACTGGAGCATTATTTCACGAAACATTTTATTAAATATGAAGGAGTGGGCTATCTAGATTTGTGTTCAGTCTTACCCTCTTCAGTAGCCAAAGAAGTCCGCGATTTAATTTTAAGTCCACCAACACCACAACCATACACCATTTTGAGGCTAGATATATTGAATAATCTATCTTTATCAGACGATTAGATAATCTAAAGACTTTTTCAAGAAAAAACTCTGGGTGATAGGTCACTATCACAGTTTTCTCCGTCATCTTAAAGTCTTTGTGTTTGGCGGCACAGTAGGTGAAGTAGTTCAGTAACAAATATAAATAAAAATTTCCCTCATGCTACGTTCAACACTGTTTGGATGCACGAAATCCTGACACCTCTTCATTTTGTTTAACACGTATTGCAGATAGAATAATGGAGTGAGGTCCTCCAACCGCAACGCGTAGGATACATAATATTTAAGAGGAGGAATCAACGAGTGGTTCAGTCATTGCACTACTAGTTGTGAGCGTTAAAAGTTTTACAAGGGTTATCAGTAAAATTCAAATGGGTCATAGAGACAGGAGTAGGTTAACAAAACGACTGAGAACCCAGTCACGTAACAGGTCAGAAGGGTCCAGACATTCTGGACAATATTTTTGGTATCACTGGAAATTTAATGTGTAATCGACTAGATGCAGCCAACCATGCGCCTGGCCCAAACAGACTCCAAAGAATATAGGAAATGAATAACCTCTTCATGGTTCTTAACAACTGACGAGGAGTGCCTAAACAGTCTCATGTTTTAGAGACAGACGGAAATTTAAGCTTGAACTTTTTGGTAGATACTGGTGTTACGCTTAGTATCATTTCTCAAAACAAAATCGAGCTGGATCAAGAGACTTCCCCACTTACACTTCAGGCTGCCGATAAGGCTAAAATCGGAAAGTTTTGTCAAAAGACTGGCGCTAGATTAGGGGTTTAGAAGGAAGATTCCCCGAATTTTCACTGTAGCCAATCTACATCTGGCAATATTACAAACGGATTTCTTAGAGAAATATGAATTTCTAGTTAACACCGAAATACGACGTTTGACATTAAAAGAAACTTCCACATATACAAAAGGTACGTAAAGTCATATCGCATCTCTAAATTTAATACAAACTTCACCAGTAACAACGGCAAAGTTTTACGATATACTCGCGGAATTTTCAAACCTAACAAAACTGAATCCTCAACTTTCCAAAAGTAAGTTTAAAGTATGTCTTATAATCAAACCGGAAGCGTTGCCTGTTTCGCTAAACCCCGGAGATTATCACCTCATAAGCTCAAAATAGCTGGAGCTGAATTCTATTGCATGCTATAGCTGAGCACAATACGTCTATATAATAGCAAGTGAGCATCTCCTTGGCATTTTGTCCCAAAGTAAAATAAAGGCGATCGAAGACCGTGTAGTGATTACGAATCCGTCAACCATCAAATGGTACCAGACAAGTACTGGATACTACATATCCAAGACTTTACAAATGGCTTACAGGATATAAAGGCATTCATTCAAACCGACTTAATCATGGTATATTGCAGTATTTCAGTATCTGATGAAGATATTTCTAAGACAGCCATCACTACACCTTTCGGACTATTCAAGTTTGTACGTATGCCATTCGGCCTACGGAACGCGGCACAAACATCCCAAAGGTTTGTAAGTAATCTACTTCAACATATGCTATTTGCACACGGATACATAGATAACTTATTTATTGCCAGCCTGGACTAAAAATCACATGAACATCATATGAGGGCGGTGTTGAAACGACTGAGCGAAAATGGAATGAACGTACATTATAGTAAATGTTTTCGGTGTGGAAACACTAAAATTCTTATGACATACTATAAGCCTTGATGAAACTACACCAATCTAACAAGAGGTAGACACTGATAAACAATACCCCATACTAAGCTCCCTAACACAGTGTTGAAGTTTTCTCGGTTTGACAAACTTTTATCGCAGATTTATACCTGTTTGTGCACAACTAATTCAACCATCCTCTGATTTGCTTAAAGTAAAACCGAAAGATTTCAAGCTGACCTCTGGGGCTGTCAAGGGTATTCACCAATTAAAGGATAAAATCGCTCAAGCATCTACATTTACTTATCGAAATTCTCATTTCCCACTTGCTTTGATGTCACATGCTTCGAACAAAGCCGTATGCGGCACTCTTAATCGACTAGTTAAAAACGCCTGGAAATTGATTGCATTATTCTTAAAAATCTCGCTTCAGCAAAGACGAGATATTCCACCTTCAGTCAAGAATTCTTTACAATCTACCTAACCATGCAAACATTTCCAACGGATGTTCAAAGAAAAAGTATTCATGGTTTATACGGATCATAAACCGTTAGCCAATACATTGAAAGAGAAGGCCGTTAAATACTTACTTCAAAAATCCTACACGTCGACTAAGTATCACAGTTCACTAGTGATACACGACACGTAAAAGGCCAAGTCAACAAAGTGGCAAATGTGTTATTTCGACAAGAAATGAATATAATATAACAGTCTACAGTAAATGTCGAGACTTTGAGAGGCAGCCAGGAAAATGATCATGAGTTACACAACCTATTCTCAGTTAAAAGCTCTAGTCTTAAAATCAAACAGCTGTATTCACCTATGGAAGGTGTTTCGCGTTACTATGATACGACGAAGACGATGTCTCGGTCTTCTATTCCCAAAAATATGCGACAAATTATATTTGATAAGTTTCATTTATTGTCTCACCTCGGCGTGAAATTTTCGACTAAACTAATCAATGCCAGAAACATATCGCCAAATATTCAGTAGGATGTGCATAAATGGGTTAGAGAGTGTTTGACCTGTCAACAATCAAAAGTTAGCAGTCTCACAAATTCACTAATTGGAGTTTCTCATAACCGGAGACGTGTTCTGTACATGTATATATGGATTAAGTAAGGTCCTTTACTTGGATCGAATTGTTTTATGTATCTATTTACATGTATAGATAGATTCACAAGGTTTCCTATAGCCTTACCATTCTCGAACATCGCAGCCAAAACAGTGGTTAAAGTCTTCATACAGATCAGGGTGACTATTTTCGATACACATATTACATTAACTACAAACAGAGAAGCTCAGTTCAAATCTGATCTCTTCAACAACTTAATTAAACCTCTAGGCTCTAACAGAATACGTTTCACTGCGTATTATTCTTAAGGGAATGGGATCGTAGAACGCTTTGATCATTAGATAAAAGCCGCTCTTATATCTCACTTAAACTATGGTAAATGGACAGAATCCCTACTATTAGTAATGTTGGGGATACAAACAGCTGTCAAAACCGACTCACAATGTTCAGCAGCATGACTAGGTTTTAGGACAGTTATGAGACTGCCAGGTGAGTTTAATAATAATTATAATAGTAATTTTCTGATTTCAGGAACAAGCCGTTTTTACAAGCAAGATCAATCGAAACATAAAATAATAATAATAGTTTATTCTCAGGTAGCATTTTGTACATGAGAGCATACCAGTTTACAGGCATGATCAGAATGATATAGATTGTTTTTAATAGGGAATATATAGAGTCGTTATTGTGAAAATCATGCTATATGAAGACATTAATTGTTATTTATAAAGTCAACTGTAACAAGGTCCAGAGTTTGCAGTGCTAAGGAATTAGAGATGTGTTATGTATTTTAGAACACTTCCAGCAAGCGTTCACGCGTTTTTCGATTGTGGTGCTGTAATTGCAGAAAATGGCTGTGGGTAAGCAGAATGGATCATAGTAACTATCCAGAAACGGGAAAAGATTGAGTATTAGATATTAGGTTAAAAGAGCCAATTTATGTGGGTTGGTCTAGAACGGTGAGTTGTTAATGCGTTAATTTCGTTCTTAACCATCGTTTGGAGTAAGTTGCTTATGATAGTAGTAGTGTTTAATTGTTGCACAGACTATTTATACTGTGATGAAGATATAATGTAATAATAACTGTTGCTTTTAATTGGTTATTTACAATGCGTCCATTACGAACTAAACCTTGTAGTGACCTTGTGACACAAGAAAATTGCAGAGTTGGTTCAAGTTACTATATTGAAGGATTGTATTTTGACGGGAGATGTAGAAATTAAACGTTTTGCGTAGTACAAAGCAATCTCAAAGTGCTAAAAACAAGAAAAAATCATCAGGACTGAACTGTGATATTTTGACAGATACACTTTCCCCATTATTTTAGCAATTGTAAGAGTATAACCGTTTTAATTGGTGAAGATTTTGTTAATAAAATTTATTTGGAAAGAATTGATTTGTTATTTCTAATAGGCTGGCTATAACGGAAGGTTACGATAGTAGCCGTTCAGACTGGGTTTCTGAGTATGATGAAGTTTAATAGTAAATTGATTTTGAGAGGTTGCAGTAGCTATGAAGGAAACTTGTTGGTTATTAATTTATTTCACATTATGGCACTAGATGCAATAAATGGTTATGTATGTGGGTATTTTTCAGTTCATCAATCTTATTCACTAGGTATCAGCATCAAAGTTTTTATCGTACAGGTTGGGTTTAACTTTCACTAGGATAGCTCGATGGACCTAATTCATCATTAATTTTATTAAGGACTGTTTGATCTTTCATTGACAGCAGGTACTTACCCTTATAGATAGAAGATCTCCTACATCTGCCCTCGTTTCAAATCAGGTGGCAGGTACAAACTTGCATAACTATAGGGCCTATAATTATCTCTCCAGTTATCTCTAGAATAATGGAAAAAATAGTGTGTAACGAAACGTCTGATTATTTACTCTTTGTGAAACTTATCTCTAATTCCCAACATGGTTTCTTCAAAACCAGGTCTTGTATGACTTGTAATTTTGAATTCTTTAATTTAATCTTTACTGAACGAAGCCTTGGGCACTTGATGTTTGTTCTGCACTTAGACATATCTAAAGCTTTTGACATGGTGAAACACAGGCTTGTTATAGGCAAACTCTCCTCTTATGGGATTAAAAACCTATTACTTGCATGATTAAACTCTTTACTCAGTCATAAGCACCAGATTGTTAAGATTGACTCCACTCTGTCCAGGGCCAAACCAACTACAAGTGGTGTTATAAAAGGAAGTGTCTTAGGCCGACCTGCTCTTTATAGCTTACGATCTTATAATAGTGTACTTAATCCCTCCTCATGAATTCGCAAATACATTCTGTAGCGTCACTGCTGAACTAAACAAGGTCCCAGTATGGTGCTTGAAACGGAAGTTAGATCTTAATATTTCAATGTATGGCTGGATATGTTTTGAAGATAGGCGCCTCAATTTTGATCTCTTTATAAATGTTAGTAAGTTGTCTAGGTTTCAGTCAGTAGTTGACTTAGGCCCAAGATACTCTTATGTTCTGACTTTTACAGAACAGGTCGATATGCAGACATCTAAGTCACATCGACTACTGGGTCACATACAACGTAACTTTCATAGCAATGATTCTCGTATTCTGCTATATAAAGTTTGTGTCTGACCTTTAATGGAATTCCACACTTCTAATTTTAGTAATGTTTCCATTAAGAATAAACTCAGACTTTAGTCTTGAAGCGTTCCCTAGATATATGACCAACTTACGCTTGTCGTATAACCAAAGACACTTCTATCGAATGGACCCCACTCTTGCGAATGAGAAATCGGAAGGCAATAAAGAATGGAAGCGAAATTATATTTGATCGTAAACAGAGCTCTAATGGGATAGCAACGTCTAGGCTGGCAAACTAGAAAGAGATGCTACCCACGGTGGATCGAGTCGTGATCTGGTGAAGACAGCGTGACCGCGCGCCTTCAACTAGTAGTGTCCTGCTAAAACAAACATGGTCAGCATCAATGTCGAGAGCCTATGCAACTATTTATTTTGGAGAATTATTTACCGCTACAGTCTGTACAACTCTTCGTATTCGTGGGGCTGATTGTAACTCTAGACTATAAAACTAGATGCACTAAGTTAGGACTAGCTACTTTAAGGAGGCGCCGACTCAAGGTTAACCTAATTTTCTTTTATAAGATACTGAACAAATTAACGTTTTCATCATCTAACACAATTAAGTTTGAAGAACCTTCTTGCTACAACCTACGCAATTCAGCCTCGAAAATAAGGATGTTACATTCTAAATCTGCTCTTTTTATGAATTATTATACAAATAAATTCTCGAGAATCTAGAACAATTCGCCTCAAGCTATTTGATAAACAGATTCACTTTATTTTTGCTACAAGTTGGTAATCTCATGTCTTCTGGTAATTCATTATAAATGTTCACACCAACTATTGTTTCTACCCCACTGGCGAAATAATAGGGACTCTAAACGTGTGAGCACCAGTTACCTGTCTTAGTGATATGCTATTGTTCTTCCTCTTTGATCCATTTATAAACGGAAGTATAAATATCAATTTTGCCCATTCGTTCAGTTTACGTAAGAGGCATGCTGTGTCCTTCAATGCCCGTATAGACACCAAATTTCGCCTAATTGTTTCAGGATGCCAGAACTGTTGTTTTGTGTTCTCTCTGTTTTCGTGTTTCGTATAGTTGAAGATGATTATGTACAAGGCAATTATGATACCTACTGGCACATGAATTTTGACTTCTCTTCTATATACAAGTTCCAAATGCTCTTGATCCTGCATCTGAACGCGCGCGATGATCCATTTCGCAAACCCTTAACTGTTTTTGGGAATTGTAACGCAACGGTCAAGGAGCGCGTGGTTCTTATTCATATCAGCACCATGATACAATATAAATATTTGATGTCCTAATAGTATGAACATTGTCGCAGTTGATTTGGTTCTTAATCCATATCTTAAGTATGTTATGAATGTCCTGACATTTACAATTTGTAATAATATTTGTATGTATGTAAACCTATATCATTGTGGTCATGCCTGTAAACTGGCATGCTCTCATGTGCAAAATAACACTTGAGAATCAAACTTCTATTATCACACAGTACTAATAAGACTTACGATATACAATTAGTAAATTGCACAAAACTTAAGCAAACCTAGTTATTAAACTAAGCTGCACATTTTAAAAAGTGTAAACAGGAGCAAACTCACAGTAATCGTCGTTCCTAGATCACGTCGGCCGTGGGTAATGACTCGCTCATGAGTAAGCTAGCCTAAAGGTTGCTATCTTGCTAGCGCTCTACTTGCGATCAAATACAACTCTTCCATCCATCACTGCCTTCTGATTTATTCTTATTAGTACATATTGGTTAAGTCGTTAGAAGTTGCCCTTGTTACACGAAGAACATTACATGGTCATATGCTGGGTGCACTTCATTGGTGAGTCAAGTACGTTTGTCGTATAACCAGAAGGCTTCTGACAATTGAACCAATTCATGCGAATATGAACAAATCAGAAGGCAATGAAGGAGGGAGAAGTTATATTTTATCGTAAGTGTAGAAGCACTATGGGGTAATGAAATCTAGACTGGCTAACTTGAGAACGAATTATTACCCACGCCGTGATGTTTCGTGGTGATGAGTGCCGGGCGTCTTCAACTAGTTGTGTACACTAAAACAAACATGGTCAGTATTAATGTCGACAGCCTATTCAACCATTTATTTAGGGGATTGTTTTTCATCAAAGATAAATATCTTTATTAAGACTAATTGCAAATGGAATGAAAATGTGCTGAGAAACTAGTTTTTCGATAGAACCCTGACTAATTTTACTTAAAACGCCTAGTTACGTGAATTTTCTGAGTTGAAGTGTGGCTACGTTGGTTTCAGCTATATATAAATCCAGCGATCATGTTATTCTCGTACGTAGATTGTCTTGACGCAAAAATATGACTAAGACTGAGCGCGTAAACGAGTAAACCGACAGAATACATTAGATAGAAGTGCATGTAAAAGCAGAGTAATCAAAGCAGTGGCCCAAGTTCATTCAGTCTGAAAGGAAAATAGAAGTTCAATCATAACGTGAACATGCATGTAGCAGAGAAACATACACTGTGAAAATGGCTAAACTCATGAAAGAATGAAATCAAGACTTTACACGGTGTTTATACTTAAGAATATTCATATTTTCAATAATGTGACTATTTCGAAAATATTATTTGGAGGTGGATCAGTTAGTTAAAGTTAGAAGAATGGTCAATACAATTTCACGGCCACAGTCAAATTTCATCGTAGACTATAAATGTTCTAAAGAGTTACAATGACCTAAACATTTGTAACAGCTTAGAAATAGCAAAATCCAAATCAAATCTGGGCTTTTTTGTTAGTTCGTTGTTTCTTTAACCCACCTGCATTTACTTGTATGGGTGAATGCTCCCACATTTTACAATTTTTGCGTTACTATGTCTGATGATAATGCAACCGTGGGTCGTAAACGAAGTCGACCAGAAGACTGGGGTGAAATCGACCCTTCTCCAGTTGTTCACATTCGTGGACTACCAAGACACAGTGTAGAGTTGGATGTGGTTAAGGTATTTCAGCCTTATGGGCGTATTCGCGATGTAGCAATGATGCCTCAGAAAAACCAGGCTTTGGTTGAATTCGAAGACATATCTTCTGCTGAAGAATTAATCAAAATGTATGTTTTCATCATAAAATTTGACCTTTTTATCATTTGATGATTATCCTCAGCATTTCTGTTTGGTTGTCGCTACATGCAAGTCAGAATTAATTTGTTCTTGAGCTTGTAATTTGTTACCTGAAGAATTCATATATATATATATATAAGTATGTTGTGACCAATTTTTGTGGTACTTTTTCCACCTTCTGTTGCGAGATGTAACTATAAGTAACAATATGTTGTTTTAAGATTTTCCAGATATCCGTTTCATTGTAGTTGAAGCTTTTGGTTTATCTATGCATGCTTCATGATGTCAAAGGATGGTTCTAGATCATCGGTGACTACTAGTGCGGCCAGTCTAACCAATCATCAGTAATCATTGTAATGAACTCAGTGGGATGTCATGAAATCAACATGATTCTAATGTTTGCACTCAACATAATGGAGTTGCTGTAAACAACTTCTGATGTTGTTGGCAAACCACTTGATTAGCTATCTTAAGACTGTGCAAAAATTAAAAAAGGCATGAATAAGAGGTAACAGATGTTAAGCAAGAATGGATAAAAGTTAATAGGCGATTACAGTTGTCACTGGGTTGACATAGGTGGTAAATATTCCATTTCACATGGGAGAAACCAGGCACACATTTGGGTATTCATACTTCCCCCATTCCTAATATATGAGTATGTGCGACACTGGCTTTATCAGAAAATATTGTGATAAACTAATCAATCAATGTAAGGTAGTTAAACTTTTGATACTTCGGTGTACTTATTGATTAGTGAAATTGTTTTGTATCCTACAACAAACTACAAATTGGTAACCCCTCATTTACATCGAAGCTTCATTCCCTGTGGTGAATTAAATCTTGAATGCAATTTGTTCATTTTAATTTTTTCTATTTAGAAATCCTGCAATTAAAATTCTTAGTAGTCCGGTTCAAATCAGCTTTAGTACATCAAAACATATAGTTCAACGGGCTGCAAATAGGGCTCCTGCCGATGAACAAAATTCACTTTCTACTGATAATCATATCCTTTTATTCACTATATACGATACTGATCGTCCCATAACTGTCGAAACAATTTATCGGATAACGTTTTCTTATGGTAATGTCCTTCGAATTGTCATCTTTCGTAAATCTCAGGTTCAGGTTAGTAATAAACTAAAAATCAACTTGTATTTTAGGCAATGGTGGAGTTTGGAAATATACAAGAAGCACGCAAAGCAAAACTTCATTTGAATGGTGCTGATATTTTTCCGGGTTGCTGTACTTTGAAGGTAGACTATGCTCGCCCGGCTCGATTAACTGTACCCAGAAATGATCAGGATAACTGGGATTTCGAGAAATGTGAATATGATCCATCCTGTAATTATCAAGGTGATCATTGTCAAAATTCTCTCCTCGGTAAGTATCTTAGAAATCCATTGTGATTGTTCAGGTTATATGGATGATAGTCATTACGGTTATGACTACCATTATGGGCCGTATCCCTACGATTATTCAAATGATTACGGACAACCCCATCCCTCAGAATGTAAAAATATGCCTATGGGACCTCATAATATGACTTTAAATGGAGCTCGTAATAAGAGCAGGAATTCTAACTCTACTTCAGTGGTTATGCTGTACAATATTGATATGAATAAAATGAACTGCGATCGGTTAGTTCCTCTCTATTCAGCTTTATTAATATGTACTCTATTTACCATATCATTTGCAATTACAGGATTACTTATTATGAAAATATCCCTTCCATGTTGTGAGCAGTCGGAAAGTAAAGACTCCCGTCATTGATCTACCAGTGATAAAAATAATCGTGTTCACGATGAAATACTTACTTTTGGTGATGGTTCTATTTCTACCTTCATCTTTCTCCCATGTGTACCACCAGTGATAGTGTTTTTAGCTTATGCAATGCTATCGTGTTACTACAAGATTGGTATACATTGTCCCCTAGATTCAGCATAAGGAGTGAATGCATTGACCATTTCAGTTATCTTAGAAGTCTATGCAGCCCTAATGAGTTAGTCTCTGACGGAATCTGAGCATAGATTCAGAACACTCATTTGACTGTTACAAACTTATATCACTTGGGATCTAAGCTAGTTGTCCACCTCCCAAGCAAAAGATTGAGTTCACTACAACAATCTGCTCTGTATTTACTGCAGCTATGAAGCATGGACTGTAAGTAAATGGCATGTAGGTACAGGTGTTCGATCATAGCTCTCCTCAAAGTATCACTTGCGCATCATGGAATGGTCGAGTGAGCAATGTTGAGATTAGGCACAGATTACTAGGCAAGTTAATTTATGAGGTTATGAATCTTAACCGACTGAAATGAGTATTGTTTGTATTACGTATGCCCAATCACTGCTTACCTAATTATATGATGTTGGCTATGGTAGTTCGGTGGAAGAAAACTAGAAGCAGCCAAACTAAAGACGGTTCATGAATTTGTTAATGTAAGCTGTGTCGGCGGGTACAGACTATCTTATTGATGTCCGTCCGGCAATCATAATCAGTGGTTGGAGATAGATGATTCAAAGTCGGTCACAGGAGCGAATATGCATCCACTCTTTATCTTCTAAATTTTAAGCTACATTATTGTCCCATACATATCTTCTTTTTACTACTTTCTGATGAATTATATTCTGGAATTCATCTTGTTACTTTAACCTAGTTGTATTAATGCGGAATTGAAACCTGAGTCAACACACGTATGTGCCAAACTCCACGTTGTTTATGACTGATTCAAAGTAGATATTAACTCATTCTGGCGATTAAACAATGATGTGACTCAATTTGAATATCTTAAATGATTGATTTAACATCCCGTATCATGTAAATTCTAGTGTTTATCCCAACTTTTGTTTTGCTTTTCTGTCTAGTATATTCAATATTTTATGTATTTATGGCAACGTCATTCGCGTTAAGTTTCTACGTAGCAAAGAAGGTTCAGCCATGGTTGAAATGGGAGATGCTGATTCAGCTACTCGCCTCATTCGAAACCTATCAGGTGTTTCGTTCATGGGAAACCAGTTAATGGTTAGTTATTTAAACTACGTTTTTGTTAATCTTTAAATTAGAAGTAAATCGGGAAATTTTAGCGGTTGAAAACAAATAAATCCCAGCCGTTTCTTTGCAAACACCGAAACTACTTATTCACTACATATACTTCCTACTTTCTTGACTTATTTTCATTTTGTCATTTTTTGGTCTTTTTCGTCTTCGTGTGCTGTTATCTTTATACATTGCATTCCATTTTCTAGTTTTATGACACCTTAGTAAATTATTTACTCATATGTTTGCTAATCTTACTCCGCATGGAACCCTCTAGGAGTTACTGCTGGTCCCAAGCCCGAATAAAGGAGGAGGGTTGGGCATAGGGTTAGCAACCCTATCCCGTAAAAACAACAGCCTTGCTAAAAAAGTAAAAATCAGTAAAAGACATTTAAATCCTTTAAATTCTGCCCTGCAAGTTGGAAGGTCCTCACTTCGAAGAATTTTGACGCATCATGATGAGAGCCGAGTTTCTTCGAAAGTCATGAGGCCGATGCCCCTTCTGACAACCAAAGCAACAAATAATATGGGTGACCGACATCAAACAATTGCCTCCTAGGCACTGGTCACACTACCAAGTCATCAAGATCTCCCCTAATCCACTTTCTTTTTAAGGTACCTCAAGAAGAACCCTTCCACGGTGTGAGCAACCGGGAAGTGATAATCGCTCTCGTACCTCTAGCAGCACCTGAGACCACATTGTTCGCGATCAAACACTTTCTCCTACTCTGGTTTCTGCTATTTGCACTTCTCCCACTACATCTTCTATGCGTGCCACTTGTACCGGTTTCTCGAGTTCCCGAAATGCCATACCAGGTCTCCTGAAACCGCGTTTTAAATTTCATGTTTGGGCTTTTAACGTACGTACGTTCTGTCAAATCGGTCGACAAGCTGCCTTAGCTAAAACACTGGTCTCTCTTGCAATTGATGTTTGCTGTCTCCGAAACACGCATACAGGAGCCCAGCACAGTCATCCGTTTGACCTCATTTAATCAATGCAGTGGAACAGCACAATTCACTTTTCGTTTATCTGGTGGCCCTACGGCAGGTTCACGTGGCCTTGCTGGTGTATACATAGCACTAAGCTTACGGGCAGAACAGGCACTTCGCGAATGGATTTCTGTAGACAGTCGATTATGTACTGTTCGTATAAATGGCACAGTACGAACTCAGAAAGATAGGGACACTCGCAGATGTTTTTTTGTCGTCTCTGCTTATGACCCCACTGACAGCAGCACATATGGAGTGAAAGAGGAGTTCTATATGAAGTTCACTAGCCTCCATTAGAAAGCTAAGCACCCAGTCATAGTAATTATACCAGGAAATTTTAATGCCTAAGTCGGTAAGCTAAATCAGACTGAAAAACACTTAGGTGGGTCACTCGGCATTCCAGTCCAGCGAACGGATAACGTAGATTGTTTGATACAATTATGTTTAGACTACCGTTTATTTTTAGCTAGCACGAACTTCAAGCATAAAGAGAGACATTGTTTAACATGGCGACCTCCATCATCTACACAACGATGGACGCAAATCAACTATATTGGTATCAGCTATCGTTGGAGAAGCTGTATAGAGGACTGCCGCTCTTTCTAGAGCACGTGTGTAGATTCAGATCACGCCCTAGTGAGAGCACGTATCTCTATGTGTTTAGCTCGTCGCAGAAAGGTCACATCAGGTAAACCTTAATTCGTGACTGAAAATGCTAAGATTGCATTTAGAAGTGGTTTAGCTAAGCATCTAGTCACCCACAACCAACAGATTCACCCCGAAACAGCTTGGAACGATTTTAAAGCAGGTGTAAACATAGGAGCGTTATCTGCATCTAACTTCAATCCAAAGGTTATGAAATACCATTGTATCTCTAGGACTTCTATTAAACTGATAGGGGCTTGACAACTCATTCCAACAGGCTCGTAGAATGGTGAAGAGCGACAACAATTGAAACGTAGACTGACAATGAGTCTGCGTAAGGATCGTGAACAGTGGTGGGCAACGAAAGCAAAGGCGATGAAAGAATCGGCGGAGGCGGTCAATAGTAGACAGTTGTTCCAACTTATTAAGGTCCCCGGTATTAAGAAATCGGCCTTTAGTGAAGTTATCTCGCAAAACGATGGGTTTATGATTCACTCTCAGCCAAGAATATTAAAGCGATGAGCAGAACACTTTCAGGAACAGTTCAACTGGTTCCCAGCTACTTCTACCATCCCCAGACTACCTGAATGGAAAACTGACGCAGGTCCCCCAACTCTCAGTAAGGTTGAAAAGGCTATAGATAACTTGAAGCGAGGGAAAGCTCCAGGACCTAATAGGTTGTCTACCGATATCTTTAAGTATGGTGGTCTAGTTTTAACTAGTAGGTTGACTAGTATGTTAGTCGACGTCTGGGAACTGAACATCATCCCATCTGATTGGTCTCGTTCACTGATCGTTCCATTTTACAAAAACGAAAAGAAATCCTCTTCTAATAACCACAGTGGAATAAGTTTAACCAATATAGTATCTCAAATATTATCCACTATTATCATTCGGCGTTTATCCAACACTTGAAAACAACAGGCTCGGGAAAACCAGGCTAGTTTCAGACCTTGGCGTGGTTGCATTGATCAAATATTCACCCTGCGCCAGATGCTCAAACATATCATATGTACCAATGTTCGACTATAGTTGTATTTCTTGACTTTAAAGTAGCTTTTGACTCGGTAGACCGGGAAATCTTGTGACAGTGTACCTCGAAAGTACATAAACCTTGTAAAAGCTCTTTATTCGGTCACCACCGGTCGAGTCAGAACATATGGCGAATTGTCACAAGAAATTTCATCCTCAAGTGGGGGTTGTCAGGGTTGCCCCTTATCCCCTTTTTTTATTTAATTTCGTCATAGATGTACTCTTAGGAGTCTCACTCACTTTGTTTAACTCTTCGGGAATTAATCTTCTTCCAGAAGGCGCTCTCGTCGACTTAGAATACGCAGACGATATAGTTTTATTTGGTGAAGACGCTGACAATATACAGTCTCCTAGGCAACTTAAGTAACAATGCAAGCCTATTCGAGATGCACTTCTCCCCTTCTGAATACAAAATGTTACCTCAGGACTGACCTGCTTCTTTACCTAGATTAATGATAGAGAGTGAAGTTACTGAATGCGTTGACGGCTTCACTTATCTCGGAAGTCTCATCACCCCTGGTGGGTCGGTGTCTGACGAACTCTCAGCACGGATTCAGAAAGCTTGATTGGCATTCGCCAATTTACGCCACTTGTGGCGCAGGCAAGATATCCGTCTCTCAACGAAAGGCCAGGTGTACTGCGCAGCAGACCGCGCCGTCTGAACGTATAGCTGCGTAACGTGGACCATGAAAACCCAAGATATGCGTCGACTTCAGGTTTTTGATCATAAAAATCTTTGTAGCATCTCTCGTATATCATAGAACAGTAGAATAGGTAATATGGTAAATCAGTCGAAGAAGTCATTAACCTTCATCGACTAAGATGGCTATAGCATGTGTCGTGCATGCCAGACTAGCACTTGCCTCGTCGCGCGATGTTGGCTGGGGTTGAAGTATGATGGAAGAAGGGTACGAGCATTCGAACCAAAACATGGCACCTGTCCATGAAATCCTTGACTGTTGGTCTAAGCCATACTAGTAGATGCAGATTACCTGGTTGGGGTCTGCGTGATAGTCCCTATAAATAACTGAAGACACTTGGAGATATGGCTCAGAATCTGTCACAGGGTCGCAAATGTATTCACTCTTTAACTTCATCTAAATCTTGAATCCTATTATTAGTTTCTGCACGCCTTTACTTCATTTTCTCCCGTTGTTTTCTGTTATTATGTTACCTCTGTTATCTCGTAATGCTAATGTGGTATGTCAACTTGAACCTATGAGCGTATGTACTCGATTCTGCGTTGCTGTTGATGATGATATTGATTGTTGATCGTTGCATAAAATTAGTGATGCTTAGATTTAGCGGAAATGTCGGTGCATATTTTTACTGTTGTTTTCCTGACACAAAAAATATATTTACTATGATTGCAAATACATTTTGTATTCTGAATATTATTCTGTATTCTGCATTAATACATGTTAACAAGTCACTTCATTTTTCTGTAAAGCAATTTAAGAGAAATTAATAAATCATTATCCAGAAGTTTCACGTCACAATTATCAATTGCTTTACTACAAATCCTCATTTATTAACTTGGCTTGAAACCCTGAATGAGTTATCTAGCAATGCTCCTCCAGTTGTTATAACCCTTCCCGTATTCAAGTTACCTTCACGGGCAAAGGTTAAGTTGAACGGCTGTCCTTTGAGTGGCAGTCGAAAAATTGGTCAACATGTAATTCCTTTGATAAGATAGTCGTCACCAGTTCTCACTCCACAGTGCAGATATATTGACAAATTTCTCTCAAAACAATTTATGTTTTGTTGACCAATATTTATTGTTTCCCTATCCACTTTTTTCCTTGTTTTGTCTCATCTTATTTTTCCTCTTCATTTTGTTAGGAAGTCAAGCAACATAGCTTTCGTGTTGGTTTTTGTATTTCTTGTGTAAATGAATGTGGTATGTTAAAATACCAACAATCGATTAGTCAATTTCATTGATTACTCCAGTATGAGAAGTGCAATGTATTATAAAGCCATTCTACAAGCTTTC
This sequence comes from Schistosoma japonicum, assembly GCA_025215515.1. Taxonomy (NCBI): domain Eukaryota; kingdom Metazoa; phylum Platyhelminthes; class Trematoda; order Strigeidida; family Schistosomatidae; genus Schistosoma; species Schistosoma japonicum. The sequence continues at coordinate 70,428,415 of CM046061.1, read as the reverse complement.
CTTGTCATCACTTAACGTTTCTAACTTACATTTTGCTTAGTCACTCATTAAATATTTGTATTCGTTTGATACCAATTTCTTACGCAACTCTAGGTTTCATTGTAGAATTTATTCTGTTTTTCCTGAAGCAATCGAACACCTCTTATTAAATTGCTTCCGTCTCTCGTTTTTAATCGATATTTCACTTATATATTATTTACTATCACTTAATGTCTGTCTTTTAAGCATCAGTCAAAACTAATTGTTCTGTAACGTCCTGAACCATGAGACATTTCGTAAATTACATTACTTTGCAATTATCATATACTAAAGGTGAGCGCATTTAGTTTCTGGTCAAAATGGCATTTCGCTATGCAAAGTAATATACATACCGAAGACTGTATTCTAGTGATTACGGGTTTCGTAAATAAAGTCATTATCGACAATGAACTGCTAATAATCCCAATAGTAATGTGGCTTACATGTGTTGACTCACTTGCAGTAGATGTCTTTAGCTCTTATTAATCGATTTCTTCATCATCCGTTCACCTTGTTTCATTTGGTTTTCAGATACGAAATAGTAAGCAAGATGTTATTTTGGATGTTTCTAGTCCATTTCAGTTGCCTGACGGTTCACCATCTTTTAAGGACTTTAGTAAGGATCGAAATAACAGGTATACTACATCAATCATGGCTAAAAAGAATCGCGTTTATCCTCCCTCACGTACATTGCATTATTGGAATGCCCCTCCTAAAATTTCGAATAATGCCTTATTAGAGCTTGTGAAAAAATGTGGAGCTTCTGAACCTCAGTACGTTTTCATATTTTGTTTTGATATACACAAACATTCATTAAACCCGTAAATTACTGCGTATGTTTATGTGGAATATTTCACCATAAAGTTGTCTAAAATTATTTCAAGATTTCATTTTACCTCCAGAAAGTTTTAAAAATTAAAGCTAGAAATTCATGAGCACTCAGTGTATTATGATCATACTGTTTTTTATCTTATTCTCTTCGAAAGTTCTCGTAATATAAACCTAAAAGTGTGGAGTAAGTGGTTTGATTTAGCTGTAGTTGTTATCATGGTTCTTAAATCCAACTTGTTGTAAGATTCATACTTGGTTATTTAGAACAGAAACCATACACTTTCCGATCATTATTCCATTAATTGCTTATTCTGAAAACAGTAAATTACAATATGGTTCAGCTTCTACGCTAGAATGATACGTCAGTTTCTCACGACGTTAACGTATATCGACTTATTGTACAGTAAGCGTTTGATAATTGAAAATTTAATGTGTGATAACTAAAACATGTTTTTTGACTCTGTATTCGTAAATATCTACGTTCTTTCCTGTTAGCTTTCTGTCTCACGTTCATATTTAATTTATTCTTTTTATTGGTCTCATTGTAACTCTGCGAATGAAAAATTCTAATACATGGAGTTAAACTGATTCTATGTTATATCAATTTATGCACAGTATATGAATCGAATATATCCACTGGTCCAGGATTGCGTTTATCATGCATGTCATTTTTCATGTTTTTGATGGCGTAGGGATTTAAAGTTTAGGGATAGTTACATGTTGGAACTTGAGTTAGATCTGCTTGAAACTTTTTACAAAGTGTATTTGAATTCTACTAAATATGTGGAGATGGTGGGATTAATACTAACGTGTTACTCATGCTGTTTTTTTGAAATGCTTCTTTATAAACATGGAAAGGAATTTGGGTTAATAGTGGTTTTGTTGACCTGGGAACTTGATAACAAGGATAGTTGTTGCTGCTACCTTGACGTGGTGGCCGGGCTTGCCTATCGTGATGAACCAATCGAGCTATACTGGCTGGAACAATAGTTCCTCAAGGTCCTACCATGCCAGGCAGGTCGGTTGAAGAGCGGTAAGACTAAAAGCAGCAGATCCAAGGTCTGAGGGCGAAGTCGTACTGCCGACTGTACAGAGGTGTGACGGCAGTAAGGTGTTTCCCTCGGACAACCAGCATAACAGCGATGCTGCCTTCCCACAAGGAGGGGTGGGGTTAGAAAAGGTTGACCCTAAAAATGCACACCTCGCCTTATCCTACGGATTTCCGTCTCCGGCGATAAGGTCTTCAACAAGTACGGAGCTAACACTAAAACTACTCACCGAAAGGTCGTGTGTGACCGGCCTCAAGCAGTTGTCCCTTGGGCACTGCGGTCACGCTCTAATCCAATTTCCTTTTCAGGTACCTCCAGAAGAACCCTTCCACGGTGTGGGCAACCGGGAAGTGATAACTGCCCTCATACTTCTGACAGCACTCAAGACCACCGTATTCAAAATCATTTACTCTCTTCAATCCCTATCATTGCTCCTACATTAACTATCAACTCTGAACTTCCTCTTCTAACTTTCTCTTCAAGTATCACCACGTCCGACGACTCTAACACTCGAAGTAATGTCCCAGGTCTACTGAAACCCCGCTCCAAACTACACATTGGAGCTTTCAACGTACGCACCCTATGTCAAATCGGTCAGCAGGCCTCCTTAGCTAAAACCCTGGAATCTCGTATGATTGATGTGTGCTGTGTCTCCGAAACACGCATACAAGATCCTAGCGTGGTCATTCACTTGACCTCACCTTGCCAAAACGGCGATGCGACAAGATACACCCTCCGTTTATCTGGCGATTCGATAGCCAGCTCTCGTGGACTGGCGGGTGTGGGCATAGCGCTAAGCATGAGAGCAGAACAAGCACTATTAGAATGGATCCCTGTTAATAGTCGCCTATGTGCTGTTCGACTAAACGGCTCTGTAAGGACTCGGAGGAATAGGGACACTCGTCGTTGCCTTTTCGTCGTTTCCGCCTACGCTCCCACTGACTGCAGCCCAGACGAACTGAAGGATGAATTTTACAGAAACCTTTGTGAACTTCTTCAAAAAGCCAAGCACTCGGACATAGTAGTCGTCGCAGGTGACTTTAATGCCCAAGTAGGTAGTTTAGACCAAACAGAAAGACATTTAGGCGGGTATTTTAGTGTTCCAGCTCAGAGAACAGATAATGGTGACCGTCTACTGCAACTTTGCTCAGACAATCGTTTATTCTTAGCGAATACTAATTTTAGGCATAAGGAGAGACATCGCCTAACGTGGCGACCCCCTTCACCAAGACAACGATGGACTCAAATAGACCATATTGCCATCAGTCATCGTTGGAGAGGCTCGATAGAAGATTGCCGCTCGTTCTGGAGTACATGTTTAGACTCTGATCATGCTCTAGTACGAGCACGCATTTGCTTGCACCTCACTGGACGTAGAAAGACCACATTAGGAAAACCCATTAGAATTGATCTGAGCGACGAGAAGGTCAAAAGTAAATTTCAAGAACAGTTAGAGTCACAATTAGGTAACTCTGGAAACCAGGCTGATCCTGATTTTGCCTGGAATGATCTAAAAACAGCTGTAGAAACAGCAGCGTCATCTACTAGTAATTTGAACAAAAGAAGCACGAAAAACCAGTGGATTTCTGCGACATCTATGGCACTGATGAGCTCTCGCCAACTAATCCCGTCAGGCTCTGAACACGATGAAGAGCGAAAACAAATCAAGTCTAAATTAAGTAGAAGTTTACGAAACGATCGTGAGCAGTGGTGGGCAACGAAAGCAAAAGAGATGGAAAAGGCAGCGGCTTTAGGCAACACTAGGCAGCTTTATAGACTAATCAGGGAAACCGGAATTAAGAAGTCAAGGATAAGTGAAACTATCTCCGAGAAAGATGATACTGTAATCTGCTCTCAACCCAGACGTTTAGAACGATGGGCCGAACACTTCAAGGAACAGTTTAGCTGGCCTTCAGCTACTCTACAATTACCCAGCATTTCCACTCAAGCTAAATGGAACATTGAAGTAGGCCCCCCGACATTAGCTGAAGTTCAAAAAGCTATATCTAACCTGAAACGAGGAAGAGCAGCTGGTCCAGATGGGCTAACCCCAGAGGTTTTCAAAGATGGTGGTCCAGTCTTGGCGATTAGGTTGACTAGTATTTTAGCTAAAGTCTGGGAACTAGATAAAATTCCATCCGAATGGTCTAAATCACTAATAGTCCCAATATATAAGAAAGGACTAAAATCATCTTGTGATAACCATAGAGGGATTAGTTTGACTAATATAGCATCTAAAATACTAGCCTCAATAATTATCGGACGTTTAACAAAGACTCGTGAACTACAAACACGAGAAAACCAGGCTGGCTTCAGACCTGGTCGTGGTTGCATCGACCACATATTCACCATTCGTCAGGTTTTAGAACACAGGCACGCCTACCGGCGTCCTACAATGGTGGTTTTCCTCGACTTAAAGGCAGCATTCGACTCAGTTGACCGTGAGGTTCTATGGCAGTGTCTGTCATTAAAAGGTGTACCTCAGAAGTACATAAACCTTGTGAAGACTCTTTACTCGAACACTACCAGTCGAGTCAGAGCTTATGGCGAACTGTCATCTGACTTTGCGACCTCAAGTGGTGTCCGTCAAGGCTGCCCACTATCTCCGTTTTTGTTTAATTTTATCATAGACGTGCTACTAGAAGTAACGCTTTCTTCGGCTGAATTTTCTGGGATTGATCTCCTTCCAGGAGGTCCACTTATCGACTTAGAATACGCAGACGACATAGTCCTGTTTGGTGAAGACACTGATAAGATGCAGAGTCTTCTGGCCGCACTGAGCAACAATGCCAGGATGTTTGGGATGCGTTTCTCCCCCTCTAAGTGTAAATTGTTACTTCAGGACTGGCCTGCGTCAACCCCTAAACTAAGGATAGGGAGTGAAGAAGTTGAATGCGTTGATAACTTCACTTATCTTGGAAGTCTGATCAGCCCTAATGGGTTGGTGTCTGAGGAAATTTCTGCACGAATTCGAAAGGCTCGTTTGGCTTTTGCCAACTTACGTCATCTATGGCGTAGGCGTGATATTCGTCTATCAACTAAAGGACGAGTATATTGCACAGCAGTTCGTCCTGTTCTACTTTACGGCTGTGAAACATGGCCATTAAGGGTAGAAGACACTCGTAGGTTACTAACATTTGATCACAGATGTCTTAGAAATATATCTCGTACCTACTGGGATCTCCGGATAACTAATAATGAGGTTAGACGAAGGGTATTAGGGAATAATGGTAAATCTGTTGATGAGGTTATGAAACTTCATCGACTGAGATGGTTGGGGCATGTGTTACGTATGTCCGAACACCGGTTACCACGTCGCTCAATGATGACTAGTATTGGGGTGGGTTGGAAAAGGGTTAGGGGCGGCCAAACCAAAACGTGGCATCAGTCGTTGAAGTCACTAACTTCTGGTCTGAGCCACATTGGTAGATGTCGACTACCTGGTTGGGGTCCGCGTGACTGCCGTACCCAGTGGTTGGAGACTCTTGGTGACATGGCTCAGAATCGATCACAATGGCGTAGGTGTATACATTCTTTGTCTTCACGTACACCTTGAGACTAAAATTACTCTACCTTTCTTTCTACAAACTATTTTTTTCTCTCTCTCCATATTATATCCTTATATGCAATCTTCCTTTTATATATTACTACCATTAAAGTAACTGATTCTATGAATTCGGTGACCATCTTGCTATGCTGTTGAGGTGTGGCAACTTGGACCGATGCACTTATGTGCCTGGTCCTACGTTGTATCTGTCTGTCTGTCTGTCTGTTTAGAGTCTTACACTCACTCAAAGCTCAATTTATTTAAAATTGTCAATTTATACGTTAGCAATAATACCTACTTGTTGTCGGCGACAGAAGCCTCTCAATTATGCCTTTTTTTAGTAAATGAAATTTAGATAGTGTGAAAGTTAACTGTAGTCTAGTCACAACTGCTTTAATATGAATGCCTGAAGTTCCTTTTCGGCAACTATATGGGAATTAACGTAAATACCACAGTTCTTAATGCTTTAAGATTGTATATTTGGTGTTTAGTGACAGCACAGTGATATACAATTTCGTTCAACAGCATTGTATGCTAACTACTTCCATATTCTTGAATTCAGTGTAAAAATTAAATCATGCAATCTTGCACCCGTTCATAATACATAGTATGATAATCAAAAGAAAACGTCCCATTTATCGTCCTCATTTTAAACAATGTTACCAGTGGTTCTGGAGATTTGGGCTAGAGTTATCTTTTTGTCCTCTCGGTTACTCTTTGCTTACAGATGTCGTTTATTTCATGTAGACTTTATGAGCAAACTATCATTTTACTGTGTCATTACCTCTTTTCTATAGTTACTCCATCATTCACCTAAACACATAGTTCTAATTCTTTACCTAGTAACAGCGTTGCTGTTCGTAGATTACTTATTTTCAGGAACTGTGTTATTTGATTTTCATGCAGTTTGTGCATTTCTTTATGTAACTAGAAACGCTAAGCTCCTAGTGAATTTCATTTTAGACATATCGAACAATTTTCAAAGACTTCGGATAAATCCTCTTCTGGTTTTCTAAAATGGGCTACAGACACCGAAGCATTCGAAGCTTTAGCTTTATGTAACCATCAACTTCTTAAAGACGAAGAGTGTACATATCCGTTTACTATCAAGCTGGCATTCGCTAGTCCTAATTTGTCTGTCGAGCCAATTCTTGTCGCAAGTAATAGCCAAAATGGAAGTAATCTGGTGGAATGACTCCAGTGAGTTCTATTATTCTGACTTGAGATTTTAGTAATTTAATTACATTTTATCAGTCAGTATTGGTAGATGAACCAATTACGTCAAATATCATTGATGAGACATGACATTTGTGTGACATGAATTCAGTTCACTTGTAGTGTTTTACGACCCCAATGTCATTGTAAATGTCTTAATTATGGTACGTCATATACTACTCGCAACATAAACCTGATATAGTAACCAGTATCATTTATACTCAATTCGCAGTATATTTAATTGTTTGTCTAGATTCCACCTGCATCATTTTGGTTTCTTTTAGATTTTCTTATGATATGCTAGGAGCTTGAAATAAATAAAAGCGATCAAAATTTAATACTTTGCCCAATTATTTCGGTTTTGCACCTGAATAGTAGTATCTCTAATCCTCACTTAAAGTGTATCTCATAGTATGTGTATGTTCGCATGATTTAGAATCCGATACCTGTACATTGATCCAAGTCACCAAGCCTCATTAGCGCAGCAACATAAACAGCAAATTAATAGAGGTAGTGATTATGCTAATGTTACTAAGAGAAATGTGTGGACGTGTAGAATTTGATACAGGAAGAAACAATTAGTCCGTAGAAAGTAATGTTTGAAATAAATCTAACCCCACAATTTAGAGGAAGACAAAACCGAATGCATGATTCAACACTTGGTAAATTAGTTACACCATCACTATTCTAATGGAACCGAACCCTAAATTTCAGCATAATTTATTCTAGCGAATCAATAAACCACTGCACAATTTACTGAATGTAATAAAATATTCGGCCATAAGATTGACACTCAGTTACTTATACAAAACGGTTAGCCAAAGATGAAGGTGAAGTGCAAAAACCAATTGACCATTCCTTCACTTTAGCTTAATTCTTTGACGAAATACATTACACACTGATTTATATAAAGGTCCATCTAAAGTTTGTTTATTGGATGCCATATTTATCTCTTCACTTACATGAAACTTTATATTCATCTGTTTTATATTTGCTCACTATATGCATCATATACAAAAAACTCTTAGCTTGATCGTCACGAAAAATAATCACTATGTAATTTACTTTACTTAGAGGTCATTGCACATGAATCCATTTGTCCTCAAATGATCATCATCATCATCATTATCATCATAGCACAAAACCGAACATGCCTATTATATTCATCAATTCAGCACGCCATCATATACAGGATTAATTAAAACATTGTTGAGGTTTTTGTTTTTATGTCATACTGGTCTCATCATATTTGTCGGATTTATATTTTTGCATTCTAACTCACTCTGTGTCTAGTTAATTAATTAATCATAGTTTATCATTCATATTCGACTTTTTTGTGTGCATTGGTTTCCAGTGATTGTCGTGTTATTGTTTGCTTTTGTCAAATATAAATATTACTATATTATCTTTTTTGTCTTTTCAACTTAGTATACATCTATGATAAGTGCATATTTAAATGTACTTAGATGCATATTGTTTTATTATTTAATGCTACTTACTGACAAATAGAAATAGTTTTCTAAGTAGCTTTGAAGTGGTGGTTAAACAACTGTGGATCAAAATTTCCTCCACTAAGTCATAGGCTCGAACGTTGCTTCATCTTCCGTCACACTTAATATACCTCGAAGTACATTAATTTATACCTGTAATTTAGTTTATAAAATATTTTGTTAAATAATGAAGTTTGACAGATCCTAGTTTGTAAATAGGTAGGTATGTATGTATTGAAACTCATTTACCCGATATATTTTCATATACCTGACTTCGAGACACACTGAGTGTTGGTGGCTACTGGTACTACCTGGCTGCCCAAACTGAAGCATATGAAGCGAGGTTCAACCTACGACATAATGGCTGCAATCTGAATGCTTTAACCACTAAGCTATCCCTGTGTGTGTGTCTAGCATATACGGTCCACAAATTAGAAGTTGAACTTTGAGAGATACTATAGCAAGTTAAACGTGTAATTAATCTAATATTTCTGTTTTAAAAGTAGACACTGTAAGGTATGAAGTTAAAAGTACACATTCGTTTAAAAGCTGTCTAGATCAGAATAGTGGATTTCCATTGAGGAAATCAAGAAAATAAAATATATTTCGTGTAACTCATTGGACACATTTAGTTTTTACATTCCTTATTTCATTGTTATTCGATAGACACAAGATTACATCCAAGTAATGACAGGAATGTCACCAAAGCTTATTAGATCATGTACAACTATTAACGTATAAAATTTTGTACATTAACTATTATAATATACATTTTCTCTTCTTCACTAGTCAGTATATATATATATATATATATATATATATATATATATATATATTCTTTTTCATTATTATACTCGTCAGAATATTTCAACTTTATCGTAATCACTGTGTTCTGCATATCAACTTTTGATAGTTTCATCCTGGTTTGATTTAAGGGCACAAACAAATCTGTGGTTGTGTATTTATTTAGGACCATCGAAAATATAGGGATATGTAACTCGTGGATATTGAGCTTTCACTATAATGGTTTGATATTACGAGAAATATGGTCTTCAAACTGATGATATTAGATAGTTTAGTTAGTAGAACTATCAGTTTCTAGGATTTTAGTTGAATGTCAAAGTTAGAAGCTCTGAATTTGCCTTAGAAAGTTACACTTAATTTCGATAAAACTATTTCTGGAGTTTTGTAGATGTTCTGCACCTTGTCATAAGTAATGTTTGAAAACAATCAGAAAGATTTCCTGACACCCTCGTCTTATGCGTATATCCTTATGATTCGAACATAAGTTACATAGATTTGCGAAATGCTACAAATGCAATGTAGTTACGCGTAGCCCTATTATTTTATTCACCCAGCTTGCTTGTGTGTTAAACAATATTGAACTATGTAGGATTACCACTCATCTGTATCTAAATTAGCTTTAGAATCTAAAATATAGTTTCAGATAGTAGCAGTAAATTGTATTCGTGTCAGCCTAATTTGATCATGGTGCTAAGATTGATTGGATATTATCCTGAAATTTAGTAATATCCGGATTACTATTGTGACGACTAAATAACTTCAGTATTCTGCTAAAGGAGATACCTTGTATTAAGTATATTGTTAGATTGCATGCAACTCATATTGAAGATGCTACACGAAATGAATGGCTGTGATTGTTTTTGCTTTCTGAATGAATTTGTAATGTAAGAATGCAATTCGTATACTTGACTATGCGCCGCACTTTATACTTTACCACTAGCGATACTACCAGAGGCGCGATAAGTGGAGTGGGACTTTAACCTGTTAATAGTCTAATACCCAAGCCACCACCTTCCTAATGCAATTGTAAATAAATTATAATGATGATTTTGTTATTTATTAAATATCAGAATAAATAAACACTTAATTATCTAATCACACTATTGGTTTATGCGTCGTCGTTCTGAGGAATAACATCGCTCAAGTCTTATCTAACTGCTTTTGAGAATAATCTCTCTAAAAATATAGTTCTTCCTTTACATAAACGTAGTTTTCTGTTTACATCACAAATTCTCAGTAACAACTATTATCAAACGCCTATGTAATGCAATTTATTGTGCATATCTCGCAGTAAGATGTTGATGTATCAGCAAGTGTTTTCTCTAAACCAGTTACTTCGACTGAGTTTGTTTTTTTCCGACTTCCATAACATGAAATAAGATGGAATACTCAGACTTATCAAGCCAATTAGGCGATTACATATCACATCTTTTCTATTTTTTATGCGGAAAAAATCGGCTTGGTGAGAACTTGCATAGTATTAGGTAACTTTACGTTTGTCCGATAAGGATTCCTATAATTGTTATCAATCTGACATCACTCTACCGTTTATAGTCATCAGAGCTTGCCCTATTATGTTGCTTTTAATACACCCTTCATTTCGAACATTTAGCTCTGGATAAACACCTATGTTATGTTTTCATAAAACGTTTACTTACGGTTTTAACAATTCAGGCGATTTAGAGTTTTCGTGACTGACTACTTGATTAGGTTATAAAAGTGGGTACTCGTAAATTGGTATTTGCTAGGCGCTTCAAGTAAAATAGAATCCTGAGGACCCGCTATCACTCTTGGATTTGAACTGACAGTTGCGTCTCTGTGCTGATATGGTATGGCAACCTGATCTGATGTACGTACGTACGAAGTTCTGCGTTGTATCTGTCTGTCCTTCCTGAGGACCACAGACGACTATTTAGAACCTACTAATAATTAATTGCTATTTTGTTTGAAATATTAGTGTGAACTTCATTTGGAGCTTACTTGTGTTCCCCTTTTGATCTTAAATAAGCATTGCCTGCCAAGTTTTAGGGGCTTAAGATTTTCATTATACAAACTATTTTCCTATCATATATAGTGATTAAGATGCTCTTAATCAAGTGAAGAATAACCCGACAGAGTCAATGTCGTACCACGAAATCTAGATAAATTTCAGTTACTATGATTACTTAGAACTCAACAGGTTAGAATCCTTAGCAGGCTCCACTACTCTCAATGTCATAGTCTTAGATTCAAACATCTTTCACCTTACTACCATGGTAATAAAAGTATTCTTGATAAAGATTACTTATGTTGACGGGGTTGACTTTCGCTTGTCGAGATGGCTTAAACGTGCACTGATGGATGTGAAGCCTCTTCTGACAATGCGTGTAGCAGAATATGCAGGTCAGTATTGAGTTATAAATGATAATATTAAGATGACTAATGAAGTTAATTCATTCATTATCAGCTCAAAGCTTTCAAATTAAAATCCTCAAGGTGTTAAAAAAGCCATGTTGCTCGAAATTTATAACAGCATCAAATATGTCCCTTTTTGCGGGTCGTTTGTGTTTTTTTTCAAGTTTATCTTTACATGTGTCTAATGTATGTTTGTATTGGTGGGCAATCTAACAACTTCATTTTTGTTCTTTCCCACCGATAACTCTTGATGAGTCAGGAAATTAGCTTTTTTCATCAAGTTATCAATAAATGTGGTGAAAAGAATTCAAATTTATACGATATGTAACTACTCATTGCTTACATGATAACGAATTATGTAGACAGGTTCACTATATTGTGGAATGATAGTATAATGTGCCTGTCCAGATGTATTGTATTTTCACGCTTATTCTTTTAGTCAACATGTTCCTCAGCTTGCTTCCAATGTACTGTAGCATCATATCAGATGGCAGTGGATGTATGTATCAGCGCCTGCTTATTATGGTCATATATATATATATATATATATATATATATATATATATATATATATATATATATATACCTTTTACGTATATGTCATTGGTGTGGGAGGGATTTATGCTGCCAAATATTAAGTAATTTTGGTTTTATAGTTCATTTTGTTGATATTGGTCTGTTGTAAAATTTTATACCTTTTTATTTCTATTTTCCCCCATTTGCTTACAATTTGGTTCCTTTCGTTGTGTTATTTGTGAATACGATAATAATTGTGTATTCCCGATTTCGTCTTTCAATGTCTTCGCTTTTTCTAAATTCACAGCATGAAGTGTGGAGGAATGAGGCTAATGTACTGCCTCTATGTAAAGGACAAGTTACTATGACTGACAAGTTCATTGTTGGAGCCGTCACTTTCACAAATTCCTATGAAACTAAATGTATAAGTCGTATATTAAGTCACCTCTGTTTTATTCAAACGATTTACTCTCGTGACCTAGTAAAGGATAATGTTGATCAATGGATTCTTGTAGTCAACAAGTATTGTATTCAGAAAATTCACTCTTCATTCGATATCAGTTGCAGAAACCAGCTTTCGTTTAATTCCACTTTACATTGTAAACATCTTAACCATTTACAACTTAAAACCGTTGTTATGTATACAAGTTGTCTTCATTTATTTATATTTTGCCCTTTCGTTTACTGAAACATGTGTTTTTCCAGATTTTATTTTATTTTAATAATTATTTGTGTTATATACTACTCATTTAAACTTTTAGACTTCATACACACATAATTACTCTGCTTACTCTAAAGATTATATATTTCTTACATTTCATAACCGTACATATAAATTCTTAAACATCCATATCACAGACTGACCTTAGTTAGACAGCCAGGGAACACTGAGTTAGCCTAAGTAATCCGAAGGTTGTGCTAAATCCTCAATGAGACTGTTATGTCGTCAGAAAAGGCAGTTATGATTGATGCATACAACCAAGTGGTTGGTGCGACCTTGTGCACACGAAGTCATAATAGCGAGCGCCAATTAGAATTTCTAGCTGGTTACTGAACGTCTACCCGATGCCTGCTTGGTCCCAAACCAGAAATAAGAGAATACAAAATTGATAAACCAACCAGACAGAATCGGATTATATTTCAGACATTCGTTTATACATACACAAAACCTGACCAGTCGATCAACCTATTAAAAAACTAACATTAATACAAAATGAGTGTAATAGTGACTGTGAACTGGAGCAACGTATACACAATCAATTAACCGTAGTTCATAAATGAGAAATGATATACTAACAGTTGATGTGGTAAACGGGAAGATACAGCAAGGGGAACTGAATAATAACAGAAATAAAGTATGCACTTTATATGCAACCAAAACTAATGAAATAATCTACAGAAAAACAGTTCTCAATGAACAATCTTCTGTAGGTGCCCAGCATATTAGAGACTCACTGCTGAGGATTCCCATTATAGGGCAAACAGTTATCTAGCGCTTTCTGAAATCCAATATCTGTGTAACTTAGGTCACTATGTGATATGATACTTCAAATTCAGCAATCTCCACAATACTAATTATATAAGTTCTTACTGAAGGCAATGCTGTTAATAATTTGCATACATTAATATATTTTAGTAAAAATTCAAACTATTTTCATTGTACTGATCTGAATAGGAACATGTTATTAAGGATTACGTCCCCTAACAGATTCGTTTGGAGACTACATATTTATTTATTTTTGGATAGTAGAGATTAGTTGAACTACAGTTGTCTTCACGGAATAAAGTCATCTGAAGAAACATTTAAAATTATTGTGTACTGAATATTTGCGTTCTTCCTAGTTGGATACTGCACTGTACACCCACAACTATAAACCAAATAGAACGAAGATCCTTCAGTTTCTGCATCGAGCACAGAAGCATTTTGTTAATGTCACTTATCTACACCTAACGCCGCTTCTAACTGTACAGTGTTTATTCCTCTGCACCTAAACATTTTAGTAGACAAACAGGGCAAAAGTCTTACAAGAAATATAGGTAAGTTCTAAAAGCTTAGATTTTAATACTTTAGGGATTTTTGTTTAGCTTGTTAATTTTGATTTTCTTTCTTATAGCAGTTCATGTAATGGCAAATTAACTTCCTTTTCTGTGGTATTTTCTGTACATACGCTTTCAATTTTAATGAATAAAACTAATCCAACGTTATCAGCATTGGACTCAGTAAGAAATATATGCTGTTTGTCAGCCGTTTACTGATAGGGCTTTAGGTGTTTCTGCTTCCTCTTCGACGAATCAATCCATTGAAGGAAATAAGCTGCTTTTTCTTTCAGTTTTCACGTGAAAGACTATTATGCTGTTGCACCACATCTACGGGCTTGTCACGTTACTATAATATCATTCACATTACTTCGTCTTACGACAAATATTTTTTTACTAGATCTTCAGTTTTCAACGTATGACGTAAATATGCAATTTTACGGTTGTACTCATCCATTAAGATACAGTGAATTTTATTAGTGCATATTAGCAATAACTTGAGGTCGGCTTAATGGAGAATGAAAAATTATTAAATATGTAGTCATATAAGACACCAAGAGGCCCTCTCAAGAATACGTCATTAAAATGCAGGCGCCATTAAGGTACAATCGGCTTTGAATCTAAGCCGATGATGTTACATTTTGATAAGAATTATATTTATATTTTGTTCTTACTCGGATATGTATTGAGAAGTAATTGGAGACCATGATACAGTATTTAATGTACATGTAGTATGAATAACAGACAAATTATTATTTAAACAGTTGGTTAGAATGTATACAAGCTTGTGACTAACATGTTATTTCCGTTTTCTCGCTATGAATAACACTTGTCAGTCCACGCTGTCTGTATTCTAATTATGTCATGACGCCGATTTCAGTATGCTTAAGCAATATTGATCACCTATCTCGGCCTTTAAATAAAGTCGTCAGTGGTATGTTAAGAGAAAAACTAGCTAAGCAGCTTGTGGAAAACATTTACGATCTTTTAATTTCGGTCAATGTGAGGCAGGTCCCACCAACGGAGGTGTGTTTCCAGAGTTCAAGTATAGTGGTCAACGGTGATTTATATTAAATGAGTTTCCACTTAGTTTCGGTAAGTTGAACTTGTGTCGGTTTTTAGATTTTTCAACGTATAAAGAGTTGTACAATTCCTACTTCTATATCTACAAAAAGTAAGCTTCATCTAAACTGTTTCTAGGATTATTGGTTTCATATTTCATAGAATCAGATATACTATAGACTTGACCATTGTCTTGATCAAACTTGTAACTTATATATTCCAGACTAGTGATGGTGATCATATTTTACTGTCTAATGAACACATTGTTTAGTAATCCTAAAATGTTTAGTATAAATTCCATCGAACTGTAAATGTTACTTGCTTAATTTGACAACAAAGAGTGTCAACCACATTTTATCAGGTTTAGTTAGCCGGCGGTTGACGAAGTTTTGGTACAAATAGATAGAGCTCATGTGGCTTTATCATCAGTGTGACAAAAAAGCATTCTGTGCTACAGTTTCTTCTACATAACTTCATAAATTGTTAATACTTACTACTTTTTAGGTTTCTAATTGATTATTGGGTAATTGAAAGGAGAGGATTTGTGAAACATGATAACTGCGTAATCAGCAGAAGGTGAGGCATTAATTGTGATTATCGTTAGATTTGGGTGCAGTGTATGAATAAAAATCAAGAAAATCTAAATCGAAATAGTCTTTGTGATGATGATAATAATAATTGTTGTTATAATAATGGTGATCGTGAATAGTAATATTAGTAGTAGAAATAAGAGAGAACGGAACGTAAAAGTGCAAATAAGCACCAGATAAAGTGAACTGTAAACCAAAACCATGATGAAGTAAGGCATCTCAAATTGTTGGTGACTAACGTTACTGCAATGTAAAGCAGATTCAAACTACTTCCCTTGGTATATTTGACCAAATAAGGAGACTACAACACTTTAGTCAGAAGAAACGGGAAGCTTCTTTTTATTCTCAAATATCATGAATAACAATAACTTAGACCCTATTTAGTCATCAATTATATTTAGCTTCATCTTTGAGACCATTCCGGCAAGCACAACAACGAACATGTGTATTTCATTATTTGCCTTTCAAACTAAACTGGAGGTCCTGGTTATCCTCTTAACATACAAACATTTACATTTCTTTGTTTTCAATCTGCAATTGAACTTTCACTCTGTC
The DNA here is from genome assembly GCA_025215515.1 of Schistosoma japonicum. NCBI lineage: Eukaryota > Metazoa > Platyhelminthes > Trematoda > Strigeidida > Schistosomatidae > Schistosoma > Schistosoma japonicum. The sequence goes on along the minus strand of CM046061.1, from coordinate 70,412,307 downwards.
GGTTCGCTTGAGGTTGTTTCACTTTCTGAAATCAGCTAGTTCCAAATACATAATCGTAAATATGGGGTAATGGCATCCTATTTTATATGCATCTGATCACGAGTATATGTACGTGAAGTCAAAATGTTCTACGCGAGATTAAGTGTTCTAAAGATATTTACGTATAAGAACCTAAGTAATTGCATCCTAACGTCGCCAGTTCTTATAGCAGGCGTCATACTTGGCTTTCCTGTCGTCCCACAATAACATTTACGACAACATACTTCAAACAAACAACTATCTATTCATTTAACTACAGTTTGTATCTCATTCATTCGTTTAATTATTCTCAAATCTTCTATGATGACAAATTTCCCATTTAGACAATAAAAAAAGAACGAGAGGGGCGAGGAAATTTCGTTTCAATTAGTTTTTCATCAAAGCTCTACACTAATATATACAAGATTACAATAGGTTTAAAAATCATTACCAAACAATTGGTGGTGTGTTACATAATACGTTTCCAGGTTAAAAGGTATTTGTAAAATGATTACAACTAATTAACAAAACTATTAATACATGAAGTTGAATAAGGTAATTATCGATTTAGAAATGTGGAAAAATGATAAGTGAATGGGTTGGCATACTGTTGATTACATAATATCTATTAATAAGAAACCGATAAAGTAATTATAAGAAATCTGATGGTCAAGACAGTCACGTAAGAATTAAGTTACAATTAAGAGGTGACAAATTTTTTAAAATTATGAAAAGATTTATATAACATGGTAATAATAATAGTAAAAATGGTAATAATAATGAGGGAATTGAGTGTAATAAGATACTTGTAAATCATCTGAGCATTGGCTATTATGATGGCCAAGACAAGGAAAGAGGCTGTACAAATTTCTCATGTACATACAGGTCCGGTTTGAGAATGTTGATACCAAGTGTGCAGGTATAGAGCTGTTTATTTCCGTAATTGACCTTTGCTCAGCCAGGCTGGGTGATGTTTTGAAATTCTATGACGTACTTGCCGAATCGTACGCCGAATGTAATTGGCTCCACAGGAGCAGTTGAATTGGTATGTACATATAGATGAGGCGAATTCACCGAGTCTGTCTTTAGTTCCTGACTTATGATAGGGTGATTGTGTAATATGGTATGCAGTTTAGCTGAGGTAAGCATCCGACCGACTTAGACTAGAAGTACGTAACAGAATAGTTATTTACGTTCCTATAAACGTCAAGTATTACCCACAATCACTAATCAGTGTAGTGAAAAAAGACTGCCGTAGAATGAAAAAGACGTTGCAAATACTGGTAATTTTTAAAATGTTGCTCTTCGCTGCTTATCACAGTTAACAAAGTCGGTAATCTATTGGTGTTCACAATTATGTTCACTGCCAGCTACGAATAATAGGCGTTATAAATCCTGCTTAAATGCACTGAAACGTCATAAAAGCTGGTTGCTTGATTTATATATCAGCTGTGAGTCATACATTAGTTTTATGAAAGTTATCAATTACTACTGGCTCACCCAAACTGAAGTATACAAGGCAGGGTTAAAATATGAGACCTAATAGTTGCAAATAACGTCCCATAACTACTAGGTCACTGCGTTAACCATTCATTACCTAGTGTTCGTAGCTATAAAGAAGCCTATTATGCTAGTTGCCCTGATCTAACTGATATATTTATAGCAATGAATCTTATTGAGTCTTACCTCTATCTAGTGTTTTAAGTCGACATAAATTCACTGAGCTTGATCCTAAACAACAAAATGACTTGACCAAACAACAAAATATCCTAAAAGTCTAAACAGCAGTATGTAATGTACATAAGCACATTAAGGCTTGTATAAAATTCACAGTAGAATCACTGAAACGTCGGAAATTCTCATGTAACTCACTGAAATAAAAGTATAATTCATACGTATATATAAATAACCAGTATAGAAATCAAAGTGAAGTGCTGATGAGACTGTCCAGAGCAACAAAACGTCTCGTATCAAAACCACTGAGGTCAGAGTAAAGAAGCTATTAGAAAACTGGTTATATTTTAACACTCACGATAGTATTATTAGAACTAGGTTTTGTGTAACCTATCAAGTTAAGTATAATTGCAACCAAAGAGACAATTTTATAACCAAACAATTAAAAAAGGTATGCTTCAGTTGTTACGCATTTCCAACTTACAAATGCTCAGTGGTATGCAAATATTTGTATGCATGTTTAGCACATAATCATGATTCTGTTGACCCAAATATTAAGAATAACATACAGATGGCTTACTGTTTCTTTATAACAGCATTAAAGTTAGCGTTGCTTCCGAATTAGTATATGTGCTCTCTCACAACTGTCAGAAGGATATGAACACCCAGGTTTCATCGAAACACATTAAATGGGGATTACACATCTTTTACATTTGTACAATCATGTATTTTACAGGTACCATATAAAAAACCATTTATTAGAGTGACATACTTGTTACATGTTGCCAGAGCCATTGCATTAGGTTCAAAAACATGTTCACATTTGATAGCTTCTTCAAACCATGATTTAAACAATAGTAAGGGATCTTTGTGTTTTAAATTTATAATGTCGAATGTATCATTTGATTTTCTGTATGGAATTCGTAAATCTAAATTACAGATACATAATTAACGACAGTAATATTTCCTGCTTACGACTGATTTTGAGTTGGCTATTCATAATCGGAAAGTTGCAGTAAAACGCTCGTAACATAAAAATGCCAAAAGTGAACTGTCTCAGCTTCTATATGGATGTTTTAGTCTAATAAAACAAGCAAGAGTTTTAAACAAAGAAATTCACCGTCACTATTATATTATAAAGGAGGACAACTAACTTTCTGTATCTTTTAAATAACATAACATTAAAGTTGTTTAGTTTAATAAGGTTTGTTTCTCTTACTTTATTAAATCAGCCAATTTAAATTAACGAATTTCAGTACAGTGATTCAAAACTCACTTCGGAAAATATCGTTGTAAGTTCTTTTATACGGCTCAATTAACACGCGTGACATAATTGAAGACCGTTCTATACGCAATCGAATTTTAGCATAAAATATTCTGTTACAACTGAGTGCTGGTTAGAGGTACTAGTGACATCATAAGAGAAATCAAAATATGAAGATTACTTTCTTATTTGTCTTCTATTATTCCTAGATTTTGTGTGGCAGTTATGAGGACAATAATTAATAGTGACATCGAAAGTCTCATTAGTAATCAGATTTGAATTAGGTGGTTAAGTATGAGCTAATTAAAGAAATATCAGGTTATATGTGAAAGTTGTAGATTATTTTGAAATGATTTTCAGTATGTTTAACTAATGATACTTAATCCTGTCAACTGCTTGTCTAGCTTTAAAAAATCCAACTTACTACAAATTGGCATAAAGAAATTGATTGATTCGACTACTCGACTTTCTCCACGATATGAGTGTTAGTGTTAAAAGATGCGAAGCACTAGAAGAGGATGAAGTAATTTGTCAAAATTGCTTTAACGAATAACTAAAGAGGTGCATAATTGTATTCACATGTAGTTGCTGGTAATTTAAAACTGTACAAACGATTCCACATTTCGGGTCTTATTAAGTCACTAGCAAACTGGAAGTAAGTTTTTATTGTAAAGCACTAATGAATCCACTGTGGGGGGGACAATTTCTGGTATGCACGGAAGCTGGGTGTCTATGAAAACGTGGTAGACCGCTACATATAAATATGTACACATGAAGTCAGACACAGTATCCCGACTACTCATTAAAATCCAGAAAGGATATATACAAAAGCAGCGAAATCAATCACACACGTAAACAGAAATATATCTTACAACTTTCTATCCATTCGATGATGATATAACACCTATCTAAGCAAATAAACCAGTTACACTGGGTCGATACATCAGTTTTCAGCGGTAGTTAAGAATAAAACAGAACTTTATTTATCTAGTCATGCCAACAACAAGCGAGAAAGCCATTTCAAGCTCAAAGTCCAAAAACAATGGTAATATGTTTAGGATCAACTGTTTTTGAATGATTTCAATGAAAAAAGTATACTTAAACACAAAGAGAGGCTCGATTAAATATTAAGTTCTCTAAAAGACTTAAAAATAGGTATAAGGCTTAGACTAGAAGTATTGTTGTGTGTTGATTTATTCATACATTATGATTGACTCTAGATTCCATTCCTCGTTTTATTGATAGAAATTTGGTTTCAGGTTAGGATTCAAAGTTAATATAAAGTTAAGAGTAAGATTTAGAAATAATAATATTTGGGGTTAAAAGTCTGAATTCTAAAAAGATAAGATGGACGTAATACACGTCTCTTAGTCCCTATACGCAACCATGCATTATGGCCTCCAAATTTTGATCCCAGGCAATATTCAACAACTAATATATTGGTACAGATTGACACGGACGCTAAAGTCTGCGCAGTCGACTAATTTTATATGAGTGAAACGTTTTAGGTTGCGATTCTCAATGAGCCCAACACCTAGATAATACTTGGCATCTATCTGACTCTTCAAATTAAATACACCCATATAACTCAGTAAACTCTGCCTGGAACCCTCATAGCGTTGCTGCTGATCCCAATCCCGGATAAAGGAGAAGGGTTGAACATGGGGTTAGTAACCCCATCCCGCTAAAACAACTATCTTGCTAAAAGTAAGTGCTAACCAAAAATAACCTTCTTAACCATTTTAACTCTGCCCTGAGAGTTGGAAGGTCTTCATTTCGAAGAGTTATCACGCATCATTATGAAAGCCGAGTTTATTCGGAAGCCACGGGACCGATGCCCCTTCTGACAACCAAAGTGACAATTAATATAGGTGCACAGAATTTTTTCACAACGTGGAAGACAAGGAGTGACATCCAAATAGCTGAGGAAATAAATTGGTACTACCTGGAGTTACTTGGGTAGAGCCAAAAAACCCCTTGCAACAAGTTCAGAAATGCATAGAATTCAATAGCGAAAATTTTGTCCAATCAGCACGCAGATAGTTTTCACCAGAAAATTCTAGACAATGGAAGTCACGTGATATATCTCTGATTGAACAGTAATCTTAGTACTACTGTGTTTAGTAGGATATAGAAATCTCTAGAAGCCTAAAGGACATTTATGATAATATAAATACCCTAGTTTCTGTACATAATTGAAACCCTGCAGTAAAGTGTTATTTTGCCGTATTTCCTGTCTTCTCTCTCGTGTTCACGTTGAAGTGTAGTTTTAGCCTGGGAGTCGAGTCAAAGCTTAGGAGTCAAATCAAGCGGTCCACTTAGACGAGATTAGTAATTGATGACAGAGATTTTTGCGGTCGAATAAGAATCCAAACCACGCGTCACAACAAATTGGCGACGGGAAATTCGGAAAATTAGAGAAAAAAATGATAATGAATATTACTTTGGAACAACTAGAAGCTTATATGGAGCGGCAAGAAAAGCGGTTTGAACAATCTTAAATAAGAATTATGAAATCCCTGATGCAGAAAATGCTCCTGAACCAACAAAACCCCGATTCTAGTGAACTCCAGCTATCACGTAACGAATCAGTCATAAATTCTATCTATGAATTTCATTTCGATGGTGCAGCTGGTGTTACTTTTGACTCATGGTTCGAGCAATATGAAGATATGTTTCGTATTGATCTCTTTAGACTGGATGACGCTTCAAAAGTTAGAGTACTCCTAAGAAAACTTGGGACAGTGGAACACGAACGCTACAGCAACTTTATCCTACCAAAGAACCTACGAGACTTTAGTTTTGATGAAACAGTTCAAACCCTGTCTTAAATCTTTGGGGAACAGTCATCTTTATTTAACATCCGCTACCAATGCTTGAAGATTACGAAAGAACCAGATGACTGGGTAAAACACGCAGGTATCGTGAATCGAGAATGTGAGAGGTTTAAGTTATCTTCCATGACAGAAGATCAGTTCAAATGCCTAGTATTTGTCTGTAGCCTTCATTCACCTGAGGATGCCGACATCCAGACAAGAATCCTGAGTAAACTTGAACACTGCCCCAACATGACCCTACAGGAAGTAACCACCGATTGTCAAAGGTTAGTCAATTTGAAACATGATACTTCTTTGGTAGAGAGTGGTATCCGATTTCTTCATGTCAACGCAGTCGAGAGAAAAGACTTGCAAGGTTCCGGTGCGCAGAATTATCGTAATGACAGCGGTAAGCCACCATCTCCATGTTGGCTGTGCGGTGATTGGCATTTCAAAAGGTTCTGTCTATTTAAAAATCATTGGTGTACGGCATGTTTTAGAAAAGGGCATAAAGAAAACCGCTGTAAAACACGAAAACACCGCCAACCAAAGGTTTACTCAAAAAGATTCAAGCCAAGAACTGCCAAAGTAACAATAGCTCTCAATAGAACCGGTTCTCATAATCGCAAAACGTATGTCTCCCTCAAGATTAATGGTTACACTGCTCGTCTACAGTTAGATACAGCTTCTGACATAACTCTTATAAGCAAAGTTTGAAATATGTCGTTGAATATCGGCTCAATGGCCTAACGGTTAAACGTCCACCATGAAACTCGAAGGTCCAGGGCTCGATTCTATGAAACAGTCGTGGATGAGCACTTTTAAGTAGTTTCATACATAAGTGAAATAGACATCTGGTGCCACTTCCTCGTTTTTGGTGGTTATCATCTAAGTTAGTTCGTGATGCCATATACAAATTTTCCTCCTTTGTTGATTCCCTCTCTATGATAACGTGAAATATTACAAGTTCTATTTGATCCCTACCTAAAACTTTAAATGCTTTATAACATATAAAATTCTGTTGATAAATCTTAACGTACCTGGAGCAAGTAGCAAGTCTTCAATTTACCTCTTAGCTCTATATTCTATTTCGTTTAACTTTATAATGTCAAAAATTAGTTATTCAAGAAGTTTGTTGACATGAATTTACATCGATTGAAATAAAAAAATGTTAATTATTTTTTATTGCTTTTGAATAGTGAACAATCCATTTTATCGAATAGTTAGTATTAGATTCTAATAGTTTCTATGTATATAATAGGCATGTGTATTAATATTATAGTGTATAATTTATTTTTCAAGAAGATTTACTTGACCTTAATGATTATTCTGTTTATCAGATATGTTATATGATTGCCTAGTGCAATTACAAAACACTAAATGCATATTTATTATTTATTCATAACATGAAAGGGATATCGATGATTGTAGTATAGTATACAGACGAGTGTAAACGATTAGTAAACTCTCTGAGAAGAATAATCTTTATCTCCAATTAACAACTAGAGGGAAAACTTGATTTCAGCCAACTAAGAATTGATCAACGCGATATCTACTCTTGACACTAAGAATGTATGCAATTATTGAGAAAAACATATTTCTGACATCGTAGATTAAACATTATAACGCTAAATGCTTCAAATACTTAGTTCATGGTCAAGCAAAGAGTATATTAAACATGAATCAACCTCCAACCAAGACTTTGAAAGAAAGTTAACTCCAATTCCAATTAGAAGCAACTTAGGTACGCTACGATGACTATTTGAGTCCCCCTTATAGAACATAATTGTTATATAGTTATGTAAACTGGTGTGGATGTTATTTTTTTTCAAGGTACAGATAAGAAAGGTTTAAGAAAAATTTTGGTAAGTGCATAAGTCTTGTATAATCTACTAATCAAACTTAACATAGGACGAAACGCGCGTCCTGAATTTCACTTGCCAGTCACAATACAAATTAAATTAACATAATCTGTTTTGATGGTGGAAAAATTCACTTAAAATTGCCGTCTTTTGATTAACCGAAATGGACTACAACATGTTAATGCTGTTCGGCTTGGATCGCGACTGATATGAGGAATCCACGATATGCGTTTCGTCTTATTTGGAACTTGTAAGTTGACCATATCTTCATCCCGGGGTTCACTGGGGCTCGAACCCCTTTCGTTTCGCGCCAAACGCCACCTCTATCACCACTAGGCTACTGAGTTTAGAGAGTCACGCTTGCGCGACGGATATATACATATATAATTAAAATGTATTTAGGTCTTTCTGTTGATTTATCATTGACTGAAATTGATCAGTCGCAGTTATCATATGTTCATCCTAATCAGACTGCCTCGATAAATCGACAGTTCACAAGTGTTGTTTGAGTTGGATTGTAACTGGCTGATTAACTCGTTTGTAAAATACCGATTTCCAGTGTATTTGCAAATTGGATTAAGTAACTGTTCATTGAAGGCATTTTACGAGTAATTCAAGATGCCTATACTTTGTAAACTACTAGGTTATATATGAGTTGTGTTAGAGAAATAAGCAAATTTCTATAAGGAAGGAATTAAATAAAACAATCATACAAAATGAAATATTTGTGAAATGGAATAGTGTAGAAGACTAGTTAATATAAACGTATTATTTTGTACGAACTTGTAAATATGTTCATTTTCAAGGGTCATACAGAAGTTAACATCTAAGAAACACATAAAGTACATATAGTCACATATAGACTGTGCTATCTAGTAAATCAACAGTAATAATAACATTCAGGTCTTACAACAGATTGTTTTTTCGGTACTATAAATTATAAATGTAAATGGAGCATAATATTGAAATATTTGTAAAAGGATCACGTAAATGTTTGATGAATTTACACATGATTTCCAAATACGAAATGTTGAAAGAGTCACATCTATAGACAAATCAAGAAAAGCATTGTATAAAGCTATGGTTAAAATGTATTATTTATTTGTATATCTCATTACCAAGGTTAGATTTGATAATTTCAAATAAATTAAGCAACAGATAGGTTATTTATAAAAATGAGTGATATACATTTGTAATATCCCTCACATCTTCACTAGGTACCATTAGACCACGAGTTTGGCTCCAGTATGTAGACAACACTTTTGTTATTAATAAGAAGACTTTAGTTATAACCTTCTCAAAACGGATCAACACTCTTTCTCAGCAAATCACATTCACTTAAGAAAGTGAAGATGAACACATTGAGTTACCATTTTTAGACTGCCTTGTCAAAAGGAATTTGCATGGAACTTTTAATCTGAGGATTCACCAGTAAACTTACACATTCAAATCGATATATCGATGTCAATTCAGTGCAAAAATATCCCTAGCTTCTAAACTTATTCAGAAGTGCTAATAAATTAATTACTTCAGAGGATGATAAAAAAAACTGAGTAACTAAAATATAATTAACATCTTACGATTTAATTTTCCGATGAATATTATTAACATTGTACTAAAAACGTAACGACCTATTGTTAATTAATAATAAATCAACTGAAATGTCACTGATTGGTGCAGCTATTCTACCTTACCACTATGACACGATAGAAGAATTGCGAAGGATTCTAAAATAACATAGAATTCAAGCACTCTACAAAACTACCAACACTCTTCAAGGTTCATTCGTTAAAATAAAAGACAATATTCCTTTCACCTCTATACAGAGTTGCGTCTACAAGTTAGATTGTGTTGATTGTGGTGCTTTCTATATTGTAGAGTCTTCTCGAGTAATTAAAATTCATGCCAAAGTACATGAAAGCTTCACTAAACGACTTCCTAACAATCCTGTTGAACTCGAAAAATTACAAATAAAGTCAGCAATCGCAGTACATGCTATCCACCTACAACCATAAAATCAATATCCAAATTATTCAAAAAGGTTTTCTCCAATTATACGGAAAGACGAACAGCTGAAGCATTCTACATATTGTTAAATTCAGCTGCACTTAACAAAAAGGAATGTCTTACTATTCATCCAATATGAACTTTCTAACTAAGCGACCATGACTAAAGTACATCAAATTTCAGTCATGTGAACATACATACCACGTTAATCTCATTTCACATATATATTTTTCACAACCTTTCATATCACATTAACATATGCATGTCTTCCTTTAAATCACCTTGACCCAAATGACTTGATATGACACGATCAGACAGAACTTGCAAAATACTTATCTGCTACATCAATACTTTACTTAAAGACAATAGATCTCATACAGAATTAGAAGACAAACGTGTATGTTTCATGTGAATCCATTAGTTAAATCTTATGTGACGGTTTCAAGAGAAGGCTACATATCCAGTAAAGTGGGGTGTGAGTGATCGGCGATTTGGGACAGATACATAGAGATACATCACAAATAAGGGAATAATCTATAAAGCTTTGAATATATAGCATATTGCTAAGCTACTTGAATATACTATGCCGTTTGTCTGAATTTTGTTTTAATCATTTGTCAGCATGCTTGATAACGATAGCTGCCAGCGGCTTTATCTGGGACTCGTGATCTAAGAGGAACCTACTAAATTTATAGGACCAAACAAGGTTTAGATATTCACCATGAGGTTAGTCTACTCAAATGTATTTATTCGACAATATCTGAGTTCCAGTTCAAGTGGAATTCCAGTTATGTTTAAACTGATAGCAGACCAGATATCCAAAGCCAACAAATCGAGTTGGTATGCAGATAATATTGTAAGTCAACCATTTTGTCGATATAAGGTTACTATCAATACAATCGAATTTTCAGTATTCCTAAATGTATTTGGCGATCAACATAACCAAGGACAGTAGTTTACTCTCAGCTCCTATTCTGACATAAATCTGGTGCCACTGCAGTTGCTGTTTGGTAGTAAGTTCTTTTACATTTGCCACTTTATATTGATGAAAATCTGTTTCTATAATGGATCAAGATGTATATTTGGACTACTGGTTAGACTTAATCACCGTATCGCTGCTTTTGTGCTATGCGTGAATACTAGTATTACCGATGATCTTCCTTTATCATTGAATTTACGTGTTGATAGACATGAACCGATTGGATCAATTAAACAAACTTTGACCTTGAATCATTGAATGTCCTGGTACGTTTACGAGCAACATGGAAACGTTCTTAAATGATAGTTTTGTCTTAACCTAATCAACCTATACCTTGATATTGGAAGATATCACTAAATAATCAGATTAAACGTACAGACTTAGTTAAATTGTAACTTGACATGCTACTTAAGAAAGACTATACTAAGTATCACTTACCAACATTCTTATTTTGTTATAATTCTTTTGTAGTCAGTACAAAAATATAGTTCATTAACAAACTATGTAAGTATATAATTATCAGACATTAGTAAAATAGAATGGTTATATGTTATTTCGACCTAAATTCACTGTTCTACACAATAATAATCACTACACTTCTAAACATACTAATAAAATAATCATTCTACTTACCTATTAGTTTATGTTAGATATTACTTTGAATATAAATCATTGTCTTCATATATTTCTGTGGTTAAATTGAAATAAATTAGGTTTAGAATCAGCACCAGAAAGCATAGACATCTGGTTGACAAATCCTAAACAACATCGAAGCAACTCGCTGAGAATGCATACATACCATTGTACACAAACCAACAATAAGGGGATAGGAAAACCCTTACATACATAACTTCATCTTAATCCAACAAATTGATAGTTATCTGGACTTAGTGGACCTCAATTTCAATAGTAGGGCATATCCAGCTGACGATTCCCAAGTAGGACGAAACGTGCATTCTGTGTTCTATTGATAAACACGTTTTAACCTGGCCAAAATATGTACGTAAATTATTCGCGAGAAAAAATAAAATTGCTGAGTGTACCATGTGTTTATCAAACATCACAATGGCAAATAACATGTTCAGAAGTCTATTCTGTATTGCTCTTTACTTGTGAAATTTAAAGTGTGGAGATAGATGACATGTGGATATTTTATCTTAGTTTAGATTAAACAAATACCTATTTACCATGATACCCCTATGTAATTAATATATATGCCAGGTTTAAAGCAGAGATAGGAAATCAACTAATTAATGAAATCACTAACAACAAAGATGGATATAAAGTATGTGATATGTATCCAGCCATCATTTACTGAAATAGGGTAGGTAATATATCTGGCTACGCGAACTGTAATTAGCTAATGAGAGTGCAGACAGGTAGATGACGTTATCATAAACGAGTAGACTGATAACTTTTATCTATGTATTTACCTACCCACTAGTTGTGTTAATATGATTATTATGTACGTAATCTGCGACCTATTGAGTTCCTGATTGTTCAGTTGGATTATTATGGCTGAATAAAGTATAAAGTAATGCTGGGTCTAGTCGTCAGCTATCATATCACGTCTAATCAGCAATCAAATAATTCAGTCGTCCTGTGTAGTCACAACAGGAATCTGCATAATACAAGAGTAGTTTGGATGAAGTGTTATAGAACAAAGTTTACGCACTACTCCATGGACTAATTAAGATACAAATATCTTGGCCAAGAAGCATACAGTAGGTGTAGATAAAACCTAGGTAGTATAAAGAATGCGTGATATACCTGCGAATGAAAGGGACATTACAGCTAAAACGGTCTTAGACTTTTAACTAGCAAGTCAGAAGTCCAAATCTTTTTAACAAGGAGAATGACTATTTACATTATCACTTATAACTTCACTCCAAGAATGACACAAGGTATCCACTACGAAAAATGTTTGGTACTGAATTTCCCTTCTATGGTAATTTATTAAAAAACACCATGTTAAACAAATAAAGCATTAAATTTGATAGAAAGAGTATTTATGCTCCAAAACAAAAAAAAATATGATGCATCATTATGTGAAAAATAACGAAATAACCATATTTGTTCAATTGTTAAATGACAAGTAACAATCCATGTTCTCTTTTTTCTTAATAGTCAAATATTTCAACAAGTTACTTGTTTATTTTATGTAATAACAACCTGTTTTATTTAGAAGAATGAAATGTAACTACTTGATAGGTTATATAAGTAGTATATTTTGGCTAATATTCTGATTTGTTATCAATATGAAAAATGCATACAATAAACACTTCATTTTACTCAACATTTATTCAATCTAATAACGAATTAAAAATAAATCTGGTAGAGTGAAAATAAAGAAGCATAAACTAAAACATACAAACAGATAAAGAGAAATAGACGATGATATGCATATGTGAATTGTTTTTATTTTTTCAGGCAAAAATCTTATTGTAGAAAATAATTTGAACATACTCATATGACATACATGAATATAAAGTGTATGATAAAGAGATAGAAAAATATATCCATTAAATAAAACAAAAATAGATATAGTGCTGAGAACACTCATCAAATTGTCATGTTACTAGGCATCAATTTAAAAACAGATGGAATGACTAAAAATCAACAAATAAAGGTAGGGAAAATGTTTGATTATAAACTAAGAAAAGATAGAACTTAGAGGTAGGTGCATAATTATCTTAAAGCAAAATATAAGTGCTATCGTTTCAATAGAATTCATGATGATCACAGTAAAATTTACCATAGAATGCAATTAAATGAAAAAAAAAATGACCGGATGCTGAAAAAGAATCATACAAAGTATTTACAGGGATTATAAAAAGTGAAGGGATGTTAAATTTAATTTTCAATGGAACACAAAATCTGGGGTATAACACAAAACATTAAAACAACCAGTTGAACATGAACAAAACTATACATAGAATAGTACTTGTATAGTGATAAGCCACTATAATTGTTAAATTTAACAAAAATTAGGGATTCAGTAACATAAAATATATAACTAAAGACAATAATTAACGTACAACACTGAGAGTAATAGCAAAATTACTCTAAAAAATAACCAAACGAAGAAGATTTCAAAGATGATAAACGTATACCAAAAGTATCTGTCAACAATTCGTTCAACATCATTTATTGATATTCACCTACATTCATCAGTTGTTCTTTCATGAATCTTACGAATAATTGCTGTAAAGCTTGAAAAAAATGTCTAAAGGGATTATTTTAAAAGGACATGAAATGAATATTTGATAAGTACATCAGTAAAGTTCTTCACTTTAAAACTTCACATGAAACATAAAAATAAAGACAGCCTTTGCTTATACAAATGGTTATTATTGTAACTAAATGATAATAGAATTAAAAGAAGATCATTTTATACTTACGATACTATGTCCACAGTAATCAATGCAAGTTAATACAAAAAGAAAATAAATATAGTGCTCTAACAGAAAATCGACAATAAAAAAAATACATTCGAATACTTTTTTACACTACTTATAAGTAGGCAGTACTGTATATATATTTATATTATTGTTTTGCATTTTGAACAAGTGATGAGAAATAAGCTATTGTCATCATATTCAGTAACTATATATAGCCTCTTATGAATAGTTTTTAAGTCTACCTATTAAAATGCAGAATACTCCTCATTTATAATTCTAGGGACAAGTAAGTAGTATAAAATGATATTAGGAATATTTTGCTCTCTTCTATAAACGTATACACTAAGACACTACTTTAATTGAATGGAGAATACTCCATTTATGATATTTTATGCTTATTAAGACCAGAACATTTAATTAAAGTGAAAAAACATTCTCAATCAAAGATGAAATAATCTGTAGTCGAAACTGTGTACTCTCCATTGTAAAGGAAGAGATGAAATGAGATGAATTCCTGCTAATAAGCAAAAGTTTGTAAGACGAAGAATGCAAAAATAAAAAAGAATTAAAGCATACACTTACAAAATAAGATTTTAAAAGGATTGAAACTAAAAATAAACAGGCCAAATCGAAAAATATTTTCCATGACTCATAACAAACTATAATAAAGTAGTATCATAAGATGGGAAAAAAATTAATTAGAAAAAGAGGATTGATGCATAAAACAGTTCAAAGAAATGAATATAAGAAAAAGATAATTTCATACGTGTAATATACCAAAATAGGTCTCAACATTCAATAGATGGCAGTATAATTAATAAGCAAAACAATTAACTTGTACTTTTGAAGAACTTCGTAAAATTTATCGCTATTTAATCATTAAAGTGCCTAAAATACATAAACAATTTTTAGTGCTGCTAAGTATTAGATTTATGTGGTAAAAAAAATCTATCCTAACAAACGTCCAAAGTTATCATCAGAGTTATACTATTTTACGAATGCGACTACTCATACTAGAAGATTGAGTAAGTGTAGTTAGTTGATGATTATCTGTAACATTTACTAAAGGATGAGAATTAATCTTGCTTGAGATGTACAATTGTATTTCCTCCACTTTCACTAGTTGGAATTATCCGGCACTAGATGGAGGAAAATTCAAAAGAATAAATGTTTTATTAGGCAGAAAACAACATAAATAAATTGATAAGCAGATATATATATGTCCTAACAGAGGTCAGTCGTAACCTCAGAACCGTGGTTGCAGCACGTAAAGGTAAAAGATGCGGATCTAAATTTCATAGGAAATAATAATTCTCCTAAGGCTACAAGCACGCTATGCAATTAAATGCTACATAACACAAAATCTAGGTCATATAATATTTCCCGTGAAATACATCTAATCATATATATATAAAGATCTGTGAAAAACTTACTTTCTTCTGATGTACTTTTAAATGTTTTATAGCTACATCACGTCGGCATGCTGAATAATGACATAATGAACATCGATACGGTCTTTGACCACTGTGTGTTCTGTGGTGTGTGGATAAATGATCAGATCGTTTAAATGTTCGACCACATGTATTACATTCAAATGGGCGATGACCTGTATGTACATGTGCATGTCTTACAAGCACATCGGTACGATTAAATTGACGTGAACATATCTCACATGCATACAAACGTTTTGAAGATTTATGCTGAATAATTGAATTATTAATATTACTATCACTTTAGTAGTAGTAGTAGTAGTAGTAGTAGTAGTAGTAGTAGTAGTAGTAGTAGTAGTAGTAGTAGTAGTAGTAGTAGTATTAGTAGTGGTAATGCTATGTTTGTCAGAAGCATTTGTTGGTACGGATGAAACTGCTTTGAACAAACCAAAATAATCGATATTATGATTACTGTGTTTAAATACAAGTGAACTAGACAAATTTTCACAGTTATTCAATGCAGTTGTCCGTTTACGACTTAATGTTACGTTATCTTGATGATTATCAACATCCATACACTGTATATTAGAATAATTTTGAACAAGTGTATTACTGTTATTATTATTTTCATTAAATATGGGAATGTTATTAACATTAGTTGTCATCATGTGATTCGAACTAACTGATGTGTTAACTAAATGTAAATGAGATTTATGTTCAATAGTATGTTCTGGTGATTTTATCTTGGTAGGAACAGCAGGGCTAGTCAAAATGACAGCTGGAGAATTTATTCCTGTAGTATTATAAATAACTGATGATAATGATGATGCTTGATTTGTAATTGAAGATTCGTAATTTTCTAAAACGAAGAATATAATAAAATAAAAAAAGAGATACATTGGATGGGAGTAGTTAAATTGGATTTTACGGCTATGGGTATATTTGTCACTAGTTCATTCAAAAGAACAGATGTATAGAACTCCAAAAACTCTTTACATCAGTGGTACCGATTGTGCATAAATTAAAAGATTATCTGATGATACACACATGAACTTTTCATTGTGAATTATTGCAAAGTTATTACAAAGAGAAAATAAACGTGGAACTTTCAAAACCATTTTCAGGTGGGTTAGTGAACATATCTTTATTACATATTTGTTAAACAATTGAGTTATATTATTTTGATACTGTCCAATTCGTAAGACTACAATTAATTCTTTAACTGTTAATATATCTTCTATTGCTTCACGTATAAAGCAATATACTAGGGTGTATTCAGTAGAAGAGAATGGAAATAGTGAAAATCTCTCCTAATATTATTTAATGAAAATAGACTCAGACTCTTCAAACTTATTTCCGTAATCATGCAGTAGACTAAAATATGATATTATCCTGGCTTATCTTCTACTTAACGATGATTCCATGGTCTATACCTTATCTTTTCTGTCCACCTATGATTCATCATTTGAGAGGACATTCTGGAAAAATTAGAAAACCAAGGTCAAATCGTACACATAGGGCTTTCTTTCTTAGATGAAGAAGTGAGTTCTTGATGTTCAGAACCCGGATATTTAATAGAAGGAATTAATATTACTTATGGTAATCAGAAATACGTTAACCAGTGTCACAGTCAAATATGTCACTATCACCGGATTATACAAACCATGACTAAACTGTTGTAGGACTGAGATTTTAACACTGTGATAAATAATGTCCTTAATATCTTACCGCTATCAATGTCATTGTTGATGTAAGAACTGGTATCACCAGAAATAGTGCTGTCATAAATATTAGGCTTTTTTTTCGAAAATAGGATGATACTTAAAGTAAAACACAGTTGCATACCTGACAAGTGTAGACATTCGAACAAAGGATATGAAAAATGAGATGTTGTTGATGTTTCAACAAATGTCGAATCGATATGCTCTTGTTGAGAAGTACATATCGGTGAAGTTGGGCGTGATAATACTGAATCAAATGATATTGTTGTAGTACATAGTTGACTGCATAAAACAAACAAAGAATTTAAAATGGAACTTTCAAACCTAGGACAATTAACTAAATAATGTATCAAGTTTAAAAACTTAGAAGACAACAAAGTAAAACAAGTATTATCATTATCATGTATGGAATGTTTGAACGTATGCAGAAAAGATGTCAGATATGACAATAAACGATGAAACTGTATTTTATATTGTTCTTTATTATCATGTACTGCACATTTATCAATCTCCTCCGGATAATATAATGAATCATGCATTTTATGTAAGTGATTGCCTAACTCAATTTCCGATAATGGATAATTCTGAAGGTATGCGGGAAAAATAAATCGATCCATCTCCCCAAGTAACGTTTCCATAACAGCTGATTGATGATGACAATGATGATCAACATTTGTCTTTACATTATTTGAAATATAATCTTCAAGTAAAACCGATTTCAGCAAACTTAAAAACTGCAAGTAAACAATCGAAAACAAATATTACACCGTTATTCTTTCACACACAAAATGTCAAGATAAAATTTTACGGCGAAAAAAGATTGTTGATGTAACGAACGCCAACTGGGTGCCTAGTTGAGCACTGCGTCTGACCTATGTCATCTCAGTCCCAAGCCGGTGAACAACACAAGACAATAGACCAACCAGACAGAATCATATTGTATTTTATACAATCCTTTATATATATATATATATATATATATATATATATATATATATATATATATATATATAGCAACATGAGGAGCTGAGTGTTTTGGATTCAGTGGATTCCAGTATATCACGTATAGCTACTACTAAATGATAATTAATTAGTTATCAATGTAAGTAGTAATTTTTCCTGGTGAACACTGTGAACTTAACATTCTTTGATAAAGAACTAACATATCTAACAATTCAGTTTCATTGTGTACCCCAACAAAAGGTAAAACAAACTACATATTTATGTTGTTTCCTTCTTAATAAAACATTTATTCTTTTGTATACATCAAGTACCAAGGTTAACTTTGATAATTTCATTTATTCTTCTGAATTTTCCTCCTTGTAGTGCCGGATAATTCCAACTAGTGAAAGTGGAGCAAATGCAAATGTACATCTCAAGCAAGATTAATTCTCATCCTTTAGTAAATGTTACAGATAATCATCAACTAACTACACTTACTCAATCTTCTAGTATGAGTAGTCGCATTCGTAAAATAGTATAACTCTGATGATAACTTTGGACGTTTGTTAGGATAGATTTCTTTTTACTACATAAGACTACTACTTAGCAGCTGAATAACAGTCTATTGGTTATTAATGTGTGTAGCAATTTTTCTACGTCAAAACCATGAACCCACCATCCTTTGATAAAGACCTCACATATTTAAAAGATTAGTTTCATAGTATATACCAACAAAAGGCAAAACAAACTACTATATTGAAGTAAACTAAACTTACTACCAACACTGAATGGCTGTTTAATAAATAGCAAAACAATGTTTAGTTGTGATACGAAGTGAGGAGATCACAAATGATATGTAGTTTTAACATAATCAATAAATTTTTCCATGCTGTAAATTGTCTTATTCGGTTTAGGATCTAACGACATTCATTAAAGAAACTTATCCATATGGTTTAAAAGTGTTCTGATCCAATAAACTTTACAACCTGGAATAATATTTAAGACGACCTCTACATAGATCCCATGGTGTTGGCTACAGTTAGAGTGGGTGTTCAGCGTAAGTATTAAAATTGTAGTTGAACCACTCAAACAACTTTGACCATAAGACAAAAGAGTATATAATCAAGTTCAGAAATATCACTTTATGGTGGCACAAAAAAGATATTTGTGTATTTTAGGCACTTTAATGATTAAATCGGGGTAAATTTTAGAAAGTTCTTCAAAAGTACAAGTTTATTGTTGACGTATTTGAAATATCGTTGAATAATCGGACACAAGCTTTCATGATCGTGGATAATCACGCAGCAAATTTTATTTATAATAAAAATATTCCCAGTGAAATAATATTTGATAGCGATGCAATTAAAACTTCCAAACTTTCCAACGGTCAGCTACAAATAAATATCAGGATATATTTATTTTAGCATCGAATAGCTTTAAGGGATTGGGAGCATTTAAAATAAATTTCCGTAGTCATATTAAACATAGTTCCATTCTACTTCAAGAGGAAACCTGAAATGACAACATCTAAACTGCTTATTAGACTAACATAAATTCTTATTTAATTTTTTTAAGGTCCTTGACTTAATTTAGAAACGAATCATGTTGTTATCTTCAGTAACATGTATAATTTATCCATCTGAATCATAACTTTTTTAAATCATCATACTTAATGAATACTCTTAAATAGTCTGTAACTTTAATGAGTACTATTGATATCTGGTGTCTTCCAACCAACATGTTTCAGTCAACCACCAATGCTCACCATAATCAAAGAGAATGTTGTTGAAGATGTTAAAGATACTTTAACGTATGGTCGTAAGTTGACAAAATCCACTAATTCTCCATAAAATATTATATGATTGGTATCAATAAAACCAACTCACAAGACTTGGTTAAAACTCGGATAAAAATGACAGAATGAGTATCTGTTTTGACTTAAAAGTATTTTGTAGTTTTTCGATTATGAAATGTTATTAATGCACATCAAGCGGTCAAAAGTAACATACACAACTCGCAATATGTTCAACAGTTGGGTCGATATATGCAGTTGACATTTCTTGTCCTTGGTCTTCGCTATTAAAAAGCAGCTTCGTTTCTGCGATTGAGGAATCAGGATTGCAAATTTCGTGATCTAAACTCCTGATAGGACTTCGTAGAGTACCGTTTGGATTAAATGTATTATGACATCTATTATGACTGGAATAAATAGTTGATTCAATAGCATTTCGTTGATCTTTACTTCCGTCGTCAAATAATTCTCCTGTCGAAATATCATAAAACGTCGGTCCCATAATAAATTGAGATTTATTAATTTCATCATCCCCTGTATGATGTATAAAACAAAAATAATAGTACAGATTAGGCTGCATAGAAAGTAAAACACTTCATTTAATAATGATGTAATCTTTGGACAGCCTAATACATAGAGAAATTCCATGACGTATTAACATACGTCTAGAAACTACAATTTGAGTACTAGGTTACGAAACAAATTTTTCTTGTGACGCTGTATAGTACAACCTATCTATCCAAACTGAAATATTTTAAAAGGGGTTCAAACGTGCGATCCAATGACTGGAAACTGAATGTCGTAACCATCGTTCAGTAACTCAGCAAAAGTGGCTCTTTTTATTTCAGAAAGAACACTTTATAAACACAAAACAACAGCCTATCTCACAGCAGTGGATCCAGACACACTGGTCATTTATGACAAAAATAAAATTCAACAAACGTATTAAAGTATATGTTGTAGACAGTGAATTATAAACATTATGCCAAGAGAAACGATTTTACACTTTCAGATTAAGATGCGTTGAGAACTTTAACTGACAGAACAGCCCTTTTGACTTCAAAATCACTACGAAATCATAACGACAGTTGAATGTATACAATGAGGGGTATTTAAAATTATTGGACGATGACATTGTTTGATGTTCTATCAATCGGTTTACTGAAGACAGCGTTTGCAATTCCCGATGAGAACATTATGTATTTCAATTTAAGGCGTAAATATGAACCTATCAAATTGTAGTTTAAAGTTAGAATCTTACATAGTTTGAAGTAGCTGGTAAAAAAATTCTGAATGATATGGCACTTGTAATCTCGATGAAAATGAGGCTTTTGTGCGTTTCAAACCCATATTATTCAGTTGAGCTATTCTGGTCACAAATGGTTACCTAGAGAATAGAGATCAGATGAGATTATTGAACAACATACAACTGGTTGTTTCGTTGTTCACAGTATTGATCAAATCTCATCATCAAAGTTGAGGTGCGTTACCATTAGTTTGGATGACTGGACGTAACGTGCACTATGTTCTGATGTTAGATGTTTGGAGGCAGTCGAAAACTATGAAAAGTCAACTATCGATTTCCTGTCAGAAACATGAAAACAATACAAACAGTAAAGAATCATACATGAATTAAGTTTTCCTCCAATTGATCCATCAGATAACGTGCATCCAGTTTCCAACGATAATTTGACGGTATTATGGTTACTAACATCTCTTGATGTTCCTTCCAATGATGGAAAATGTATCTAAAATAAAATATATGAATACTCAGTAATTAATATGATGTAAGTATAAGTATGTGAGTATATCCTTGTACATTTAGTCGTGATGCACCAATAAACACTGGATGTATACTAAGAGGAGTGCAAAATATTACATAAGTTCCTACTATTTCACTCAATAAAACTTTGAGCGGGAGGATCTAAGGCAGGAAGACAACAATTAGACTAATTGCATTTGATCACCCTGCTTATACAAATGTTGAAATTACTAGACACATTTCGTAAGTAATGAATAAAAAAAACCTGATAAAAGGGATGGATTTTTAGGTATGAAGAGTAAACAATGATTTCTAGACTTCATCGTTTGATTTATTTACCTGTATAAAAGTTGAAAGTACTTCATAGAATACAAAATAACAGAATCTGGTCCCGGTAAAACGTTTTCATTAGCAAAACTGTACAAGCATGAATACATACTATACATATATAGTTAACAAAGAGTATAGAACTTTTCAATGTTTATTGAAATTCTGAAAAAATAGATGCTATAGAGCTTGGGAGAAATTACACAAATGCTAATAATGAAAGTTAGTTGTATTATCAGGCTAAAATTCATTTGAAAAAGAAATTTAAGCAAAATGGAAACATGGATGCGAATTTATTGTAAAATAGAAGGTGGATAGAGTAGGAGAGAGTTTGTATAAAAAGTCAGAGACTACAACGGATTATGGTAGGAAAAAGGATTGTATTTGTTTCATTTTATTGTAAACATGTAAATAACAATGACAGTTAGGACGACGATAGTGAAATAAGTCAGTCAACATTTAGAAAAGTATTTCGAATTCTTGTGCGAAAATGAGCTTTTTACTTACATAAGAGGAAAAGCCTGTAGAAACTATATATTGGCATTACTATTGTAAAAAAGAACTGTATGCATACTTCTTTCTACGTAGACTATACCTAACACTTGAGTATTTTATAATTTATTTCACTCTTAGTGAGCTCATACAAAAAGTAGTTCACTGAATAATAGACGAAGTCGTGAAGTAGCAATATCAAAATACATAATTATTTCTACACGATTACAACAAAATTGTTAGTTAGTAACTCCTTCACGCTTGATCTTCAATAGATTAGTTAGTACAGATTGTGTAGGTAATACAGAATATCCCATAAAACTATTCATGTTTGTGAGATGGATTATAAAAAACAAATTTCAGTGTAAATATGCATAACTGAGATTATGTAAAGACATTTCCATAATATGAGTAATAGAAAATTGACAGGGACTCTATGGGGAAGACAGTTGAAAGTAAAGAATCGACGAACATCCTTAGCCTGGTTTGACCAGTTTTCACAAGCATAGAGCTCTCAATGGTGAGTCATAAACATAACATTTTTTAGCCAAGCTTCAATAGCTATGAAACTAAAGATGGTTTAGATTAGCATAAATTACATCCCATCTGTCGTGTCATCACCAGGGCTTTACACAACTATCTGCATGCATGAATTATATCTAATGGTCAACCCTAAACAGAGCAGGTATACTGGTTAAAATGTGGCAACAAAATCTCTATATAGCCTTTAGATTTCAGTCATATCATTTTAATTTAACTAACAATAATAGTTACTTTGTTCTATATTTAGTCAATAAAGTACTAAGATTATTCACTGCAAACTACTCTCTGTATATTTGTACGAGGTCAAAAATAATCATCCAAATTTACTAAAAATATTCTCCATAGTGACTTTTATAAAAAAAAAATCTTAATTATCTCTTTAATATTAAATCATCTTAGAAAAATAAAAATTCTTTTCTTTAATAAAATTTTCTAAAGGACAAATAAAATAGAATCATTAAACATTTAGAATAAAATAAACAAAAGATAATTTCAGATATTTTTGTTTTCTTTAATTTCATATTCACCTCCCCCCCCACCACCACTTCCCTCGCCTCTACCTTATACACTTACATACCTGTAAAATGATCTTATTTAAACTAGTAACTGATATTATACTATTTATAGTTCATGAACTAACACTAATTATTTATGTACCAATTACATCAACTCTGTATAGTTAATACACTTATTTTGTATATTGATTTCATCTCCCTAATTCAATCATTATACAATCTGGGCATATATGTATATGTTGAAACGGTTTTATGAAATAAATGAATCTTTACTATGGAGGTATCAACTGATTAAATTAAAGTATTTACTTCCTCAAGGTAGGAGTCGCACATTATTAGAGAGAATTAAACCAAGTGTAGAGATATTTTGTCATTGCTGAATGTTGCTAGATCAGTCAGTCACTTATATGATAGTGTAGCAATAGCTGGAAAAAAAATTGTCAAAGTAAGTATTCAAATCAAAGATTAGTTTTTGAAAAGTGGATTAATTCACCCTTTGCACAATTGTGACTGTCTGGACTCAGTGGTCTAGTGGTGAATGAGGTGGCGTTTGACACTAAACGGATTGC
The DNA here is from genome assembly GCA_025215515.1 of Schistosoma japonicum. Classification (NCBI taxonomy): domain Eukaryota; kingdom Metazoa; phylum Platyhelminthes; class Trematoda; order Strigeidida; family Schistosomatidae; genus Schistosoma; species Schistosoma japonicum. The sequence goes on along the minus strand of CM046061.1, from coordinate 70,388,193 downwards.
GTTCGAATCCCACTGTGAACATCAACGTTGGGATGCAGGTATATTCAGCCGACGAGTGCCGAATAGAACGAAACGCACTTCCTGAATTCCACTTGCCAGTCACAATCCGACTTAAATGGATGAATTTACTTTTATGAGAAAATAGATGTCAATGCACTACACAGTATCAATTGATCTATTCAAACATTAAGTACAGATTTATGTATCCATCTTTGAGTTAAACTTTAGTTTTATGACAAAGGGCTAACACTACTAGTTGCTTGCCGAATCACAGTAGATGAACAGAAGTTAGAATATAGGGCCTACGAACTGAAAGCCAAATACCTTAACTATTAGGTTGTTGTTTTGTAATGAACCATTAATCCATCAGCTTTCTTTACCAATCAGATTGAACCCAGAGTAAATTAATACAATAATACATGGTATCTATAAATATGATATTTTCTGGGTTAATACTATTACTATTGTAACTAATACTTAACAGAATGTTATGTAAAGAACGTTTTTAGGATTCAGGATCAATAATAGTTTTTTGACTATGAATAAAATGACTGAGTGAAATGCTGATAAGTAGATGAGCAATTAAACAATATAATCGAAAATACAAATAGAAATTAAACTTGATTTCATTTGTAGCAAAATAACATGTTTATAAACCAAATAAAAATCATAAAAATGAATATTTAACAAATAAATTTGATCGTGTGCTTTTAGTAGGTTAGAAATTTGCTAATTAAACTAGGACCTACTTAGGATAATGCTCAATCATTCACTGTCAAATCAAGAAAATATGCACAGATAACATTTGGTTGAATACAAATATGAAATGGATGATAGGAGAAATGTTAAGACAATCATCAGCACTTCACTCACTATATAAGCTAACTAGATTTTGTGATATTGTACTTGAAACATAACGGGAAAGTTTGAACTTGTATTGTGGGAAAGAATGGTTATAAAAAATATAGAACCAGCATAATTTTCAAAAATCTGTCAACTGGTATGACTATTTGGTGAGAAATCGATTTTAAATCTAGAAAGGATCATGACTTTCCATATTCAACACGTCTAGCGATTAAAACATAATTAAAATTCACATAAAATAATTCAGATACTCTAAAGTTAATTCATTTAAATAGCTTGACATCTTCAATACGGTGTTAAACCGCAAATACAAATAAAGTTAAACTGTGGCTGGCAAGTAAGATCCAGGAAGCACGTTTTTTCTGAGTCTAATCAGATGGATGTACGAACATTCCAGTATTCATATTTACAAATGAACTCAAATTCATTTCATTAGGGTGAAACACAATTCTAATGTTTAATTAACTACTGAGTCAAAGCATTCACACATGTGCAAAGTGAATAAACATGTAATTTGCATGTGTTTATATCCTATGGTTTACATAATTAACAACTGAATACATGCATTTTGAGCAGAATGCTTCACGATAGCGTTGATTAATAAGTATAATTAAAAGTGTATAAACTCAGTAGTACAATGAGTAATGCGATGTTGTTTAATGAGAGTGAATTGGATTTAAGTCATAGTGTGAATATCAACGGTGAGATGTAAGTATATTCAGGCGACGCGTCATAAATAGAAAGAAATGAGTGTCATAGAACCCATTTGTTAGCCACAACCTAAACTATAATAATATTAGTCCATGTTTCAGGAGCAACATAACAGTCTTTGAGGTCCATATATGCAATAGGTGACACGCAATAATGCCTGAATTCATAATTCTGAATGATATCTAAATTAATTATTCATCAAAAGCATTGAAGAGAAAAAAACAGGGATAAACGACTATTTATATTTACCGTCTTATTAAATGGATCAGTTCTATAAACTGTACCATGTGACTTTGACTGGCTCAACAAGTATCGATCAATTAACATTTTCTTATAATTCCCTGGAGACGTTACACCAATGTAATTAACACCATGGCCATTTGATGTCACTGCTGAATTAGACATTATGCATAGATCATCATGTGTTGCACTCATCTCACACGTAAAAGAAGCATGTTCAGTCAATCGATCATTACTGTTTTTATTACTAACGTTATGAATAGTGTTAATAGAAGGTAGAGACGTAGTGGTAATAGGAATGTCACCGCCGACAACTTGATCTAGGTCGATAATAGCTTCCGGAATATGATTTCTATCCAATAAGAAATCACCTATAGAACAAAAAAGACATGAAGATATAAAGTAAAACATTTACAAATAGATTCAGGTCGAAATATTTAGTAACATTTAATTTTCATTATATAACGAACGGAGTGAGGCGAAGAAAACTCAAAAATGATAATTAATTCTTTCAAGGTAACATACTTACAGCACAAGAAAGAATATAAACAAAGAGGGTACATTAATGGCATTAATCATCAAACTGAAGTGTTGTCTTAGCAGCTAAAGCATTTGATTTCCAAAGGGCAAGTTAAAGTTTCCAATTCCGCCCCACTTATTGTAGTTTTGGCAAATAAGAAGTACCACTAAACATTACGTAATTAATGTATGATTCAATGCTAAATATGTGAACCTGTACTTGATACGTGAGTAAATTAATAATAAAATAACTGTCAACTGCTAAGAAGTGATTAAAATAGTGATTCTATTAGAGGAACAGTTAATTTGTAATAAATAGATTTTTTGTCATAAATTACGGAACAATTACATTACAGGAGAGAAATGTCTAACATTTAAAAAAACGTAAAAAAATATAATCAAGAGAACATGTAAAAATTTATATATGTCCAGGCTAACACCCATCAGCACAGTGAAATCACATTATCAAGATAAATAGCAATAGAGTTAAAATAATCGTACTAGCAAATATATTACAAAAAGATTATACACTGACCATATCGTTCAAGAAGAAGGATTAGAAACGTATGGATGCAAGAATTGTGGAATTCGGGATGTATGCGACAATAAAAAAACGATGAATGTACCTGAGCCAGTATGATCGATTTATGGCTACATCATTATACGTTTTTATCTACTAGTTGCAGTTATCATGCAGATCTCAATACAGTAGTCTGCACCTACAAAACAGATCAGTTCAGAAGTAAATATCTTAATGAAATGATACCCTATTTTCACTTATCTACCCTAACTTTCATATAATCTCATGATACTTTAACTGGTGTTGTGCATTGAAGTAGTTGCTGTAGAATTCATAACATATAATTCGTTTTTAAATCATAGCTGAAAACTATGAAATGTGTTACATATCACAGACTATTAGTTGATCATATAAAGTATACAACTGCACCATAGAGGCGCTAAGATTTATCTCACATCGTTTATACTTTAATCAGCATTCTGCATTGAGTTAAATAAATGATACATCAACTTGAATTAACACGTATTTATGATCTCACTCATACGTGTCCTATAACTGGAATTACTAGAGACAATTTCTAGGAAGAAGAATGTTGTACCTGGCTAAAAGATTTATATTCCATGTTTTCATTAAATGTTGAAGTTTGTTTTTCAATTCATAATCCTATACATATTGAATAGCACTTAGACAAAATTTTATTACGTCAAAATACCGATTATTAATAGCTTTAACCACATTAGTGACAAAAATAAATAATAAGAATGCTTAAAATTCAAACCTACTTTATATTTTTCCATAGAGTCTCAAAAGCATATTCTGATAGTTCCTGCTACTAGTCAGCACTGTTAAATTGATAATATTTCCGTCTTAACAGTCTAGAACATTCTTTTTTAAGTATACCACTACACCATGTCTTCAAATATTTACAAACTATTTTCTAAAGTAATCTGGACAGAATGCCAACATGATTTTTTTAAACTCTATTGAATAGTAGTAAATGTAGATGTAGGAATTGAAGCGCAAATATACTTTTTTTCTATCGCTAAACCAGCTGTTAACCGATTCTTTTTAAAATTTAATTAACGACTACGTTAAAGAAGAAAGAAAATCTACATGAGCTTTTTTGCTGAAGATTTAGCAAAGATACTTACGATTCAAGCGTATAGACAGGCCTCAAAACTTAGTCAGACAGGGATAACTGGGAGGTGAACCGTTTATTTTTTTGTAATACCTAGCTTACATTTATCACGCATTTAGAATGTGGCTTTGTGAAGGTAAATCAATTATATGGACTTGTATTGCATATCAATATCCAAAGAAAGGGTTTGTTATAACTTGTAAAACCGTATACTATTGTGCATACTGTGATTAAAACTTTTATTAAAAGACTAGATAAGCACAATAATATAATAATAAAAAAAAACTTCTTTTAATCGGTAAAAAGCGTCAATATTGAAAGGAAGTTTATCTTTAGAGACAGGTTATTACACAGGTTCCTATTTTGTCAGTTATAACGACCTTGAACGGCTATATTGACATACAGGTAGTAAACGTTGAAATTTTTGGATGATCACTTTTCTGTAGCCTGGCAATTCAACTGTTGACTGCTCATCTTCAATCTTACCGCTCATAGTTACGTTAGGTGAAAAAGTAGACACCCGTGTAATAACCTGTGTCGATTTTCACACTTACATGGTGGTTTTTGCTGTTGTGAGGGCGGTGATTATTGACATCGTTGTGTTTCAAGACGATCAATTTCCAACTTCTTAAAATGACGTTTCCTCAGTTGTCGCAGATATAACGATGAAGTTTGCAAGCCACTGGAATTGGGACAATCCGGTACTAAAGTTGTATACTTCATTTAAGAAATGTGTTGTTAAGTGTTTAACAAAATGGTAATTACTCCAAAAACAAAAGTGACATGTCTGGAAAAGGACTTGTGATTGGTCAATATCGTATGACAGACATGTTGTGGTAAAGTACTACATCATATGCATATATATATATATATATATATATATATATATATATATATATCTTGTATGTTATTGGCTCATATTATAATAGTACATGCGTGTAAGTGATTAATTGTTTCTCGGTAAATCAGTCGGATTATCTTGCTTGAGTAATAGATATTAAGGCGGTAGATATCACACTGCAGGTGAATCCAGAATCGATAAAACCGGCCATGTCACCTTGAAATGCAGTAAAAAAGAAAATAGAGCACAGAATAATGAGAAAGCAAAACAAAACAAAACTCTACATTTGAATAAATATGTAGTGAAGATCTGTCAAAAAGAATGCAGTTATGCCAATGCCATGCTAATTCATTTGACATTTTCCAGGTATACAGTGGCTATTCAAAGCTATCTGTGTTGCTTCACGAGAAAAGCACACCTTTATTTTTCTACGTTGCTTATAATGTTCCAGAAGCCACTTTCTGGATGAGTCAAAGGCTTAAATAGAAAGATGTAATGGTTGGATAAACATTTTTTTCACGTTTGTGCATACAACCAAGAATGAATAAGCAGAAAGATTTTAATCTTAATATTCAGTGCTATAAAAATATCAGAGATAAGGTACGTGTGATACCCCAACAGAAGAAGGTAGCATTGAAGGTAGTGCCAGTAGTGATAAACTATAAAGGAAAGGTTGTTCAAACCTACACGGGCATGAATAATGCTTCATTTATTACAGACGACCTATATAAGTAACTAGACCTGGAGATTCGGAGGCAATACTTTTAATAATGCTCAATAGCCAGTCCACATACCGCTGTAAAAACAAATCCATACATTGATTCTTTATATTAGCTCTGATTTAGTTAACAATTTAGTGAATGTGTAGGCGGAACTAGGAGATAACAGGCTGAAGGTTTATCTCAAATTAGACTACCTCACCATAAAGTGCAACACTTAACAAAAAAACTATTCCACATAACACAAACACTAGTGCACCAGATAGACAGTCTAGGAACTATCCCATGTTTATAATTTGTTGCTTCTCTAAAACAGGTTAAATGAATAAACCTGTAATTAAAAGAGTTTTGACGTTTAGGTTGTTCCAACCTAACAAAAACAGACTACTAATCAGAGTGAATTGATATGCATTTACCAAAACATAAAATAGTCTCACTCTATTAGAATGCATTAGTCTAAGTCGAACCCATACGTGATGTCTATTATTGATCATGATATTTGTAGTTTTAACTTTATTGACAAACAAAATGGTGTTACAAGACAGAAGGAAATTAGAATAATACACGAATTTACCTATGAAATGTCATGGAATATTTGATGCAGGAATATAAAGAGACTGAGTTGGGTGTTGTAGTGCATAATATTTATGAAAGTATTTCTGTTGCACAACTTGACCTCGCTGATGCATACTTGCAAGTTGAAATTGCGCCCGAACGCCGAAACATTCTGACCATAAATACACACCGTAGTCTGTTTCAATACAACCGAATGCCATTTGGGGTAAATGCCTCCCGGCTATTTTCCAAATGCTGATAAACACGATTCTGTCTGATATCAAAGGATTTGCAGTATATTTAGATGATATTTTGATTGTCAGCAGATCTCCTGCAGAACTTTGAAGTCGAGTTGAGGCAGGTATACAACGAATACCAGAAAATGAGTTCAAGCTTCGCCGTGAAAAATGTCAATTTTTCTTGAGGTCAGTAAAATACTTAGAATTCAGTTTTGATGAAAGGGGTCGCCCACCAGATCCAGAAAACGTTCATACTATTCAGCAAATGCCAACACCTACAGGTGTCCCTTTACTTAGATCTTTTCTTGCAATTGTCAGTTAATACTCAGCTTTTGTCCCATCATTACATCAGATACGTCATCCACTAACCCACTTCCTTGGAAAGAACATATCGTGGGCTTAGACTAGGAAATGCGATTCAGCTTTTTGCAAACTGAAGTCTGCACTGAGTTCAAACATGCTACTAACGCACTACGATCCAAAATTATTAATCATCGTAGCCGCCGATGCTTCGAGTCATGGAATAGGCGCAGTTATGTTCCACATATTTTCTGATGGAAAAGAAAAAGCAAACGTGCATGCTGCCCACGCACTAACTCAAGCTGAGAGAAAATATAGTCAAATAGAAGAAGAAACGTTAGCTTTGGTATTTGCTGTTCAACGTTTTCACAAATTTGTATTTGGCCGTAAATTTAGGCTTTTAACGTATCATAAACCACTACTCATTGTGTTTGGATCAAAATCCAACGTACCAATATATACAGCAAACTGCCTGTAGAGATGGGCATCAATCCTACTTGGATATGAATTTGAAATACAGTATTGTCGAACAGAAGAGTTTGAACAAGCTGATGCTTTATCGCGATTGATTAGCCAACATCCAGATTCAAGTGAATGCAAGAAGCCCTGTTATTATCTTATTTTTCAAAAAGGGGAGGTGTTATGTCGGACCACAAAAGAAAAGTGAAAAACTTCCAGAACTGTTTTAAAGAACTAATTCATTTATTCTGGTAGTGAGTAGTGTGAACATTACGTTTCTATTATTGTTACGTCCCTCTTACCTTACCCTCCCGTTTGGTATATTCGCTGTTATTATATTGTCTTTTATTATGGACTACAGTTAATTGGTTGTGTACAAGTTGTCCCTACTCACTGCCACTATTTCTTGTGTTCTGTATTAATGTTACTTTCCTAATTAATTGACTGTATGTTCTGGTTTTATTTATATATAAAGGAATGCATGAAATATAATTCGACTTAGTCTGGTTGGTCTATCGGTTTGTGTTCTTCTTAACCTGGCTTGGGAATTAGTGGGCACTCGGCAGACACGAAATTGTCGACTAGCAACACGTAATTAGCATTTGATCAACCAACAAAAAATTTCTCGCATCATAAAAGTTAAATAGTTCCTTTTGTTTTTGCACGATAGGTCAGAAAGACCTTTTATCATATTAATCCCTCTCAGTTAAAGCCAATATCTTACATCCGTCTCATTCTAAACGAAAGCTTGCTGCTTGAATCCCATTATAAATGTGGCTTCATATTAAATGTATTACTTTGAGTAAATGTTCATCGTAGTCTTTATATCCCATACCAATTACCTGCAATATCGTCAGACCATTGTTTATAGCCGTCTCACAGTTCTCAGTGGTCTTGAGACCATTAATCACCATGATTCCTAAGTCTATATAAACCGCAACCACAGATTCAACCACTCCTGTATTTGTAATAACGTCCTGTTAATATTGTTAATCTGTTAATGGCTTCCTATATGTTTAGCTTATCTAAGTTTTAAAGTTTCCAGTTATTAGTACCTATTTAGCTCTATCCACACATCATGAAATCACCAACAACTTATTTCGACTGGACTATAATCAATAAAATATGATTGTATCATTCGTAGTGTAAAAAGTATGTGTACTTTATATTGAGCCACTCCACTTATGTGCGCAATTCTGGTTATCATATGATCATATTGGTTACTTTGTATAACATTATTTGAAGAATGGACACATCATTAAGAAAATGTGGTAGCATTCCCATTATCTACACACGAGCAGTTAATTTCAATTAATTTATTATTATTCGATTGTTGATCAGAATGTACATTATTTATCATGGGTTAGGTAAACTGTAATGAATATTGAATTAAGATTTCAACCAGTCTTCATAATGGGATTGATCAACCGTTATATAACCTATTTAAGATGAGATGATTACGTAATGTAACAGCTCTGTTACTTGAAGAATAATGAGTTAGATAGGAGTGGTAACTTTAAATTAATAATGATTTATTTGAGTAGCATAAAAAAGATTTATTAAAATAAACACATTAGAGAATAATAAAGAAGTGATAGATTTAGGATATTGCCCTGTACTCACCAAGTTACAATGACAAACGCCAATGAGTGCCAAGCTAGTAACTGTATGTTTACCCAACGACTACTCGATCTCGGGCCAGAATAGGATGAACACAAGCCTATGAATCAACCATACAGAATAATATTGTATTTCAAGCATTTCTTTATACATACGTGAAATCCGACCACTCAGTAAACCAATTAGAAAACTAACATTAATGCAAAATAACAGTAACAGCGACTGTCAACTGGAGTAATCTATAAACAATCAGTTAACCGTAGTTCATAAATGAGAAATGATACGATAGCTGTTAGTGTGTTAAATGGGAGGATAGGGCAAGGGGAACTGAATAATAACAGAAATAAGATGTTCATACTGTATACAACCAAAATAATTGAAATAGTCTACAGAAATACAGTTATCGAAGATAATCAATCTTCTTCAAGTGCCCAGCATTACTATTTTACCTGGAAAATGCGTTTTTTTTCAACTGTCTTCCGTACGCTCGATCCTCAAATACTGTGGAACTATTTATATACAAGTGAATGGAAGCCTCTATAAGATTTAACTCTTGTATCTATCTTCTATGACAGTATGGGAGATTCTTATTACTTATACTGAATTATGTTTAAAGATAGATGAGTTGGTACATTACTAATCACTAAACAAGGTACAACAATACAGTTGTGAAGCGGTAGCTGTGGTCTTACTAAATTATTGACCGAGTGATCTTATTTCAAAGACAATACTTCTGGCCAATAGAAAAGGTTTTCTGTCTAATCAAATGATATTGATTTAAAGATATTAAACACAAAAATAAATGTTTTAGGAGTCATCCGATACAAAAACGACTAGCATATACGACATCCGTAAATCACACTCGAATACCAATGAAATCAAAAAATGATTCCAAGGCCTAATTACAAGTCATCCTATCATTTTCACTGCAACATATACTATCATTTCCATTCCTTCTTTTAATCTTATTAATTTCAGAGGTATATATGTACACATAATTACTTAAATTTCCCTTAGTATCATAGTGGAAGGAATTTTCGGCGTATATCAAGCATCAGATATAGTGTAGAATCATTCAGTGAATGAGTTGTTTGTGAATTCCAATTTTTATTTGATTACTTTTATTTTAGCTGCTTATCAGTAGAAAACATAGATAGCATTTGCAAAGAATTGTATTTGTTAGTTACAAAATATCTTTTTCGACTTCGGATTTATTTAATTTGAAGAATTATTATCTCTAGAAACAGTTAAGGTCTTTGGTTGTTGGTTTACGTTAACAGGCTCAGATAGCCTGGTTTAGGTCCAGGCGGTCGTCGTAACTGGTGCTTGATGACGTTAGTATTCTCATAGCGAACGTATTAGCATTCACTTTCTGTCTTTCTATGAATCGCGAGTTTCAAAATTATCCTAGACAATTTTTTCCACCAGTCGGTTCTTTCTCTGACTTATTCCATATTTTTGAACTTTTTCGTTGTCTTCGTATTACTACTGTTTCTACAACTATTGTATGCATCCTAATAATTTCATCTTTTTGTGCTAATGTAGTGTAACAACTTGAATATGCGCATACATGCTAGACTCTAAATTAGTCAAAGCCTACTAATAGTTTAAGACGAAGCAAACTTGCAAAATGAACGAAATTATTAATCATTACACTCATGTCAAAGCGATTTCGTAATTATAACATGGGACACTTTCAGAATTTATGAGTTAGGTGTCAGAATATTCAAGCTACATTTATGCATATCAAGTGGTGGGGGATTATATATTATTAATAGCGTTAATGATTTGACAATAGTGTTGATGATGTTGGTAACCAGTAATCGTCCATTCGCTTTTTTCCCTGTCGTTTATTATATTTAAAATTAAACTAAATTACATTATCGAGTTTTTACTTTTGAGTCGTTTGAACCCTATCTTATCTACTCTCTTGGTACCAAGATAGTATCACACCACTCGTATTAACGGTGTCGCTGGAAATCGGCTACTCAAACATTTACTCAATACACGAGTTATATTATAATGATATTTTTAAACAACATAATTTTCAACGCTATTTTCATAAAGGAACATAGGTTATTTTTTATTTTATTGTCTGGCATCAACCGTGTATACTATTTGAAAATCACAATGCTATAATTACATTGAATATTTTAACTAGTGAAACAATATGATATATTTAAATCATAGATAACATAAGCGCACAGTGGGGTGGTGACTCCGTGATCACAACGCTCAACTTTGAAAAACATAGTTGCAAGTTCGAGCCCCACATCACATGCTTTAGTTTTTTGTAGATAGGTAATACTAATTATTTTCATACAAAGTGTAGATCGAAACCGAGTTTATGAATTCGTATTTGATAAACAAAATAAAAATATAAATTGAAAAATGAATGTAAAATATATTCGCAGTAATTTTAATTATAAGGTATATATTTGATGACTTAAATTAAAGAGAAAGACAAGTTATGTGAGTGATTAACGTGCACGGTATGGATAGATTTTAATTAAACACTCCACAGTGGGTCGATTACACATGTTATAAGCAGCGTAGACCCTGAAATTAATCATCACACGGTAATGTTCGGTATTTACCAAAAAACCTTTTACATTCTTCGATTGCACTGGTGGATCATATTATTTGCTTCTTCTTTTTCATTTTTATTTGGAAAAAATCGTTATAAAACTACATGTTTATTTGCATCATAGGTGAAACAGCGTAGTGTTAAACTGTGAACTTTAGAGATGAACGCATAATCGATTAATGCAACTCACGTACTTAGATTAAGTTTATCGACTTTACTATAAGTCATGCGTTTTGTTCTGTGATGTTTAGTGACACCATTTAGTTACGCGAATCGTTCTTGGCTAGACTTACAATTTTTCAAGTTACATCTTTTCACCGTTAAGCTCTCTGTTTACCGTAGGGGATTTCAAAAAAGAGAATAATGCTTTTTCCTTGTTTTGTATATATATATATATATATATATATATATATCTTTATATATATTTATATAGTCTAAAAGTTTTAAAGAATTATAGTAGTTACTTGTGGGCATACAAAGTAATTATAGGTTAGAAAATTCGTTAAGCGAAATAGGCGAAATATATATATATATATATATATATATATATATATATATATAGTGATTTGTATTTGATAGCTTGACAAGCCGCAGACAACTTTAGCTCTCGAACGCCTTGAACCTTTCTAGTCGTAAATTCAGAAGACAGAAGACGAGTAGACATGAAACTTTATTCCAATAAGATAGAGAAAATGAGTCCTATATAAAAAATTCTTTTATTTATAGTTTTCTGAAGCAACAAAATCATTCGTTAAGCGAAAAAGGCTTACTTGTCAATACACTTTAGTGACGTAACATAACACCATTAAAAAACTTTTGTAACGTAGGTAACAAAGTGTGAATTAATGTCAATGGATTTTAAGGTGTATTATTTCCTTTTCTCTGCACATATACATCTTTCTTGAGTAGTAGTTATGTGAAAATAAACATTATGAATCTAAATCTATTTTGTTGTAAACTAGAACATTTATATTCATTTATAAGAACATAATTACAATCAAATTTATATTTGGGGGGGGAGGGGAATTATTTTAATGAAGGTTTCAAATTCAAAGTTTGAATTATTGTCATTAGTATACAATAATGCATAGCGATAGTTATCTTTTAAAATATATTTGGATTCAGTATATAAGTTATAATGAATACTTTTTAAAATACCGCACTATGGGTTTTTGTGCGTTTTACATAAATGCTGCTTTCACTGTAGATTTCTAAAAGTTTTTGTGTATGCATTCATGTTATTAATTTCATTTCAAGCTTTGTAAAATTCACAAAGTTATTTCAAATTCAAAGCTGAATTAGTAAATTAAATGTAAAAATGCATTTACAATGCATTTAATCCGATTGATTAGCGAATCACTCCTTGTTCGTACAATTGTTTTACTTATAAACTACCTTTTTTTATGGTTAAACGTTCATTTTTACCTGTAAGTTTGAAAAGACTCCTTAACAAGATAATGGTGTTTATTGTGAATTACTTTCCTATAAAATCTTTAGTGTAGTTATAATTTTGACAATGTTTCATTCTGTGGACTGAATGGTTTAATTGAGAAGCTTTCGTTGTCCAGTGCAACAACTTTCTAATATTTAAGAAATCATACTAAACAATCAAAGCTTTTCAATTAAACCATCCAACTGGGTAAACGAAATATTAACACCTAAGCTACAAAACTTTTACGCTATTTCAGGTTATTATTTTATCATGTTGGCTCATTAGTTAAGACTGGAAATTTCAATTTCTAAATTGAAGGTTGGGACCTTATTTTGGTTCGAGAAATCGTATAGTGTTAAGTAGCCCTCATATATAATGTTTGGTTTGAAGCCATGGGTGAGAAACTGACGCTGATGAATTAGTTAACAATAATTTTACTGTAACTATGAGCTAATCAGTACTTTGCTAGTAAAAACAGTGAATTCGCTGTATCTTAATGGATTTTGTTCAGTTATATGTAGGTAATTAACCATAGTTTGTGTTTTTTTTATTTCATGATTGTTTAATTGTAAATTAATCAATATTTATTGTTTATCAGGAGATTTACAAAAAAGTAACGAATGAAATCAAGAGTTGTTAATGGAGTATGTACTGATGAAAAGTAATAGTTCTAGAGACCATATGAAGTGTGCTTATTGCGTAATTTGAAATAAAAACAATCCATTAATCTAAGCAGATAATGGGTCAGATGACAACACCTATTTTGAAAAGGAAGCTAGGGTAGTTCATTGGGAGAGCAGCATTTCGCAGTCACTTCGTGAGAAACTTCAAAGGAATTGCCTGTGCAAGCTGTTGAGTAATAAAAAGTTTGTATGGATGGAGGAGGAAGGCAGAACATTTAGTCAGATCAAGAAACTCTGAGATGACAAACTCCAAAACCATGCATCCCTGAGAAATCCTTTACAATGACCATAAGCAACTGTGATTACACTATAAGAGTTATATCCAGTAAGATGGCATTGAGGAACGCTCCAGCCGTGTTTTAACATCTGCGTAGTGGAAGTATTCACTTATTGAATACGGGTATTTAGTATTCTTTTAGGCGTTAGATAAATGGAGATCTTGTCTGTTTGGCGAACGATTTTACTACTACTTACAACAGTAGGTAAAGGCAGTAAGAGATTTCGGTAGGAAATTACCGCAACATACTTTGAGCCTTCTAGAGTACGCCTTTAAAATTGGTCACATACATAGAAACAAAAATATGGTTACAGAATATCTTTCACCAGTTAATTAAGACGGTAATTCACTTGATTTAGTATTTGGATTCGATACGGTTGAATCAAGTTCAAACAGACTCGTTTATTGTCAAATTCCTCATCAGATCATCTGGGTGCCAGCTGTATCTAAATGAACCAACAGTTAAAACAGCTGTTAAAAATATGTACAAGAAACGTCCGATTCAAATTCAACAATAAACTGTATTGTCAAATGAATGGTGTAACTATCAAAAGTACTTGGTGACCAGTTCTCACCGATGCATTTAAAATCAAATGTAGGAAGAATAAAACTTACATCAGTGAGGCAATATTACGTAGAAGGTACGTCGATGATACATTCATCATATTTGACTATATAAATCAAATTCAAATATCAAATTCTCAATGAAATATGAAAAAGACAATCCGTTTTGATCCCCACAACTAAGAATCTCCCGAAGTAATGTTGGGACCTGTAGAAGTTTAATATACGAAAACAAAACTTGGAATGGAAAATGTATTCAGTTTTACAGTTCCAGTCCATTTAACAAGGATATGAATCAATGAATGTACAGAATCACTCTATTACAGAGCCGGAAATTTACTGTCCATGGATAAACTTAAAGATGAATGCAAAACAGTGGAGAAATACCCCACAAGAACGTGGGTATCCCTGAATGTTTGTTAAAAAATGTGATAAATAATATCATTCAAGAAAGAGGACTTATAAACTAAATACAAAACCTGTACGCAACCCCCTCCCTGTACTGTTTAGTGTCGATCAAATAACAAGGAAGACTAGTCAACGGCTAAAATCAGCTGTATATCACACATTTCCTGCTGTAAAAGTAGTCCCTCTATATGCAACTCGATGTTCAATATATCAGACAAAATTGACAAATAGCCGTCGAATGTCACCTCCAACTGCATTTACCAATCCACATATACTAGCGAAGGTTGGTACATTGTAGGGACAGAAAGACGGGCGTCATTTTATTTTAAAGAATTTGCTTAACAGAGGATCAAATGGTTTTGGTAATTCAGTTGCATGACTTGTGCTAGAGATGAGACATGATCTCATCATGTCTATCTCTTGATAAACAATGAATATCGATTTATTTACAGTTAACTGTTGAAACGACGCACCGACGACAATTAGTCACCTATATGTGACTGAAGAGTATTGAACGAAATAAAACCAATTCAATGTATCCAAGAAAGTTGGTAATCCTCTTCATAGATAAATTCATGGAGGGGATGAAATAATTAATTTGAACTGTTATATCACCCATCAATATATAAGATAGCCTTATATATTAAAAGTAGAGCAAACAGAATGTTTGGGACCATTTTTGGCTAAGCTATTAATCATTTCGTTATTAACTATTATCTAGTACCGTGTTAAAAATGATTATTATTGCAGGCCCAGAAAGGCTTCTTGTCAAGTTATTTCTTTTGAAACTTGTTATCTCGATTTGTTCTCAGCTTTTAATTTTTCCTTAACCTCAGTTATCATCGTTCCGTATATATAGAACATGACATGTCCATATGACACTCCGGAGTGGTTAATTTCTAAACTTGAGTCTTTTAATGTGAAGTGGATAGATGATATAATGGTGGATTAATTTGGATTAGCATCTTTGATTTTTGAATTAGGTCTAAACATGGATTCTGCGTCATGTAAATTTCAGGTATGTTGAACTTCATGTTAACTAGTTTTTTTCCAAAACAAGCAGTTTTTCTGCCATTGATTTGTCTTCGTCGTATTTTTATATGTAATTATTGTCTTTAATAATATGGTTGTTAAGTATGTATTTACCAGTTTTTTCTTAAAGACGTAATTTGACTTCCACAATCTAATTTCAATTTAACAAGTCTTTTTTGAACACTATACTACTAAGTCATATAATCGAAATCTAGTGGTTAGGAATTTTCGTAGTTTGGATTAATCATTTCATGTTTTATTGGTGATTTCATGATTGAGGTGGTTATTTTTATTTGATTGAATATATCACAGATTGATGTTAGCAGGGTCATGATTGTTGATCTTGGATCTTCTGATTAGGAAAAAGACTAACATTTATGTAGTAATAATTTTGAAACGCTGTTATTGTTTTGGAAGCTAAGTAATATAGTTAATTTTCTTATATTATTTGTAGCTCATAAACATAATTATTCTTCATTATAGTTCCAAGGCTTCTTATTTTGACCTACACAATATCGTTTTCAGATCAAACTTAATGTTATGTAAATAGCATCTTAGGTTATCATTCATTCATACTTCTTTCTATATTTTACAAAACTATGCACCAAAAAGTAAATGATTTTACTTAAAATTTGGGGTAGAAAATTAGTAGTAGGTAGTATTCAAATTGAAACTAAGTTATTTTTTAGTATTAAATGAATTCGAATATGAAGTTATTTTGTTTCAAAGCCTTGAAACTATTTCAATTTGATTGTCACGTGAAATATTAGTTGCTTATTGTTCTAGTTGTCTACCATATGATTAAATAAAAGCAGTGAATTCACATTTGGTCACAGAAAATGAACTCCAGCCTTTTATTTATACTACTTTTTCGTCTGAATTTCTGGAAGTTGATTTCGAATTAAGCTATTCACTTGTCGACTCAGAATACACAGACGACATAGTTCTATTCGGTGAAAATTGATATCAAGTACTTTAATTTACACTAAATGTTCTGTTTAGTTTGCTGTCTTTTACTGAATATAAATTGATTAATTTGAACTGCGTCAAGACGCTTATTCATATAATAGAGAACGAAATATATTAGGATGTTTACAATTTGTCGTAAAATACTTACTAATTTCACCTAATTGGTGAATGGCGTAACTTTGGCACGAATTCAGAAACCTCGTTTAGCTTTCTCCAACTTGCGTAACATATAGCTCGGTTAGGGTGTCTGTCTTTAACCAAGGAGCAAACATACGTCACTTTCTACAAAACATGTTCTATAACAATTAATGGGCTTATGTTACAAGTCTTCGCTCGTTTCTGTCTTTAAAACATTACTCCTGTATAATGAAATAACGGGGTGAGGAATATTCAGGCTAGGTGTATGGTCTGTCAGGGCACTAGATAATCATCAACCTGGTTTGATTTTGCCGCAATGTGACATTTTTGTGACCTTGAGTGATCAAGTGCGTGGCGGCCGTTCCGCATTAGCAGCGTGGCAGATTGGTCATCCTTTTTTCACCCTCAGAAATCTCAGCAAAATTATTTTTACGGAGGAATATGACTAATAATAGGTGGGTCTATAGTATATATGTATCTACTTATTGAATAATAGTTGTTTGGCCTGTTCCTCACAAGAAATTATAATTTCTTGTGAGGAACAGTAAACAAAACATTGGGCCAAAGGTGCAAAACGTTGGGCCAAACGGCATGTAAAACTCTGGGCCACACGCAGGGCCTTCAAACGTTTTGCCCTATGTTTGCTCAGACACAATGTATTACTGTACGTTTTTCCCAATGTGGCCCTGCGTTTTACCGCATGTGGCCCTGCGTTTTATCGTATGTGGCCCTGCGTTTTTGGTGTAACATTTGGCTACTGACAATTTTTAAGTAGTATGATTTTTTAAACCTAAAAACGCCGGGCTTCTCGTTGTTTTACCCCGGTTTTTTTTCACAGTGATTTATCATACATTTTTCCCAACGTACACCTGTTTTTTTTGTAGGTAGCCCTTCCTTTTGACGTACGTAGCGGTTACTTTTCATGGTAGATTTAGCTTCTGACTATCTTTATATAGTATGATTTTTCAAACCTAAAAACTTTTAATTGTCTAATGCGATTCCCCTGAATAACTCATCAGCCTGTCCTTACTCTCCCCTTAGGTATCAGTCACATTATTCGACAGTTTAATAAAAGACAATGGTTCATTTATAGTAAAATTATATTTGTACATCGAAAAATGGTTTACAACTTCTAACAATCCGATATTTCCATATCAGCATCCACATTGGCAACCTCAGTTTACTTTATACACACCTTTGTAATCTAGGAAGGTAAAATGAAGCAATAAATAAATTGACAAACCTTTGAGGCACGCCTTCTACGAGCACGCACCCCAAGATGGTCTCTAACATTGTAGAACCATCTCCTCATTGCGTGACGGTATGCTGCTTCAAAATTTTCAGTCGACAAGTTTTTTGAACGCATGTAATGCAGGGTCGCCCCTTTATTTATGAAGTGTTTACATTGCTACGAAATTTACTTACGTTTGATCGTTAATTCACAACGCGAGTTGCGGATACCCATTTTATCATTTGTGCTAGTCCACGACAAACGTCGCATAAATATGTCGTCGAAAACCAGTTGTAAGGCCTTCTTTACAGACATTTTAATGTCTCCTCCCATCACCGAATATACAAGTGAGTACTAAAGACGATTAGCTAAAAGCAACAACCGACCATTTCCTTGGCTGATTCGTCGTCTGCAAGCCGAGTTTCGAGCTGCCGAAACTGTTCATTCGATCCTATTGGCAGATCGTTGAGTAAAGTTGAATCTTTTGATACGTTTTTTTCTGTTAGTAAACTTTATATTATCACTTGAAAACGCATCTATCATTTGCATTGTAAATCTGTATGCCATATGACGACGCTGATAGTGGACAAATAATCATTTACGATAAGCTACTGTATTTTCTCTTGGACGTATTTTACATTTTTCGGTAATCGTAATTTAATGAAAAGCTGCCGAAAACAAGTAATAATATAAAGTAGTTCAGTCTAGACAACGTATAATTTTCCAAAACGGTTATGACCTGTATAACGTAACAGTTACCCCAAATATATATGCACAGATAAATATGCCTTATCAATAATGATACATTGCCTAGACAGTAATGCATCATATTATCAATTGAAAATAAATTCATAATTTTCATTATAAATCTCGATCAAATGCGTACAAACATACATATGCATGATGATTAGAACATTCAATTAGTTTTTACTGTCATCGCTTCTAATTTCTGTTATGTAATACAGGTCATTAAGTTTCTGCGAAATAGTTCATCGTCTAAAAACGACAGTATTTTGCATTATCACTTAAAAATACATTCATCATTTTCATTGTAAATCTGTATGATATAGGATGACACTTTGTTGAAACTATTGTATAGTGTAGGCATATACGATTAACAAATCAACTGCCTTGCATAAAATCACCGTTCCTAGTAAAATTAACTGAAACATAACGAAGAACTCATTATTATTTACAATCCGATAATTTAGTGATCTGATAATTTCTGACTAGATAAAGATTATGGATAAAATGTTTCCGTCACTTATATTATCCAAAAATATGAAATACATTCATTTAACAACTAGCTTATCTCATAGATTGTTTATTCATCGTCAATGTATCTTGGAATGTAAATTTTCACTTGAAAACAATGTAAGCAATTCAAGATTGAAAAAATCTGATGGTAAATTGGTTTTAGGCTTCTTTTACGGTAACCTGTTTTACATTTTGCTTGGTTTCCAATGCCTACAAAATTTCATAATCACTGTTTTTGTTTCATAATAACTTTCGTATAATGAAAATGTTATCACTAAACAGAGAACCGCTTGGTTAATTAAATTTCGGTTATCATGACTCCAAGAATATCTTGTAGTAATTCTGAAATGCTCGTGACTACACTTACTAGGCATAAATTTAGTTATATAAATTAGATTGTAACCTGTCGACATATTAAGAAGAGTGCGCAGTCGTTCTTGTGTTGCAAAACGTGCGGTGAATAAGGCATAAGGAGGGAAATTATTGATGCAGTATATTTGCGTTATTAATGTTTTAATACTAATTTTTTCTCAACTAATGCTAAGACGTTAGTTAGATGTTAAATGTTTCCTGTTATCTGAATGTTTGACCATTTCATAAAATTCATTAGTTAGTCATTCATAGGTAGCGACATATACTCAGTGGATTTTTAATAACAACAGTGTTTGCAGTCTATCGGTTTCTGTGTTCATCCTACAACACTTAAATTGATAAGTCATTTGTTCTACACACTATAGTTTTACCAGAAAGTTACCATCAGTGAATTTCATTACCAGCCTTCTTTCTACAATCAGCTGAGTTACTTATTCATTATGTTGTCGACATGATTCCACTGAAATAAATGGAATTTATCTCTAGGTAATCTAAACATATTCTCATGAAACCATTGTTATCACTGAATCGGTATAATGGAAAAATCTTATAATGTCATTAGGAAGGAATTAAAGACAATTTAGCGAATAAGATTTCCTCTTTATCTGTTTCGTATACCATAGATATAGTTGTATATAATAGGGTCGTCTTTAGAATTTACTCATCTGTTTTAATATAATAGAAGACTAGATAACAAGGTAGAAGGCTTTTTTTGTATCAAAATAATCACGAAAATGTTGTGTAACAGTTAGATTGACTAAGATTCGTTTTAAAATACAATTGATTCGCATATTTCGGTGAATGAGCGATAACCGTTTACTTGACTGTGGTAAGAAATAGACACCTGTCAAATATATTATACTAACTATGAACAGATCGAAGATGTTTAGTAAACTGATTACACACTGAGAATGAAAAGCAGACACCGCAACAGATCAATATAACACTCAGTAAATGAAGAAGTATTAATACCACCCGTCGTTGCGTTTTCCTATTAAACTGCGGTCACCAAAGGATAATTTGACTATTTGTATATTACATGAATGGTAAATTTGTCAAACATATTTCACCTTTATACCAAACGTATTAAACTACTCGCAAAACTGTAAGTAGTTACACATTTGCCACGAAATAATGGCCCAACTGTTCCCAACGTCTGGCCCAGTCCTTACGTTTGGCCCAACCTCAAACTGTCGGTTCAGACAGCTGGCCCAATGTTTTACTCGTTTGGCCCAATGCCAATCTTCGTGGCCCAATGTTTCAGTACGAAAACCCCAATGTGGCCCAATGTTTTTGTTTACTGGGTAAGTAGACAAAAATGTCATCATTATTTCTTTTAAAGCTTCAAGTGACATATTTCACAACAAAGAAACTACATACAAATCGTATTTCCAAAAAAATGCGCCCTATGATTCTGTGATAGCTACGCAATTCGTGCAAACTACGTTTGTGTAGAATAGTTTAATATGCATGTACAGATACGTTTTTCTATGACGGATAGTATAATTTTCCAAAATAACTGAATACAGACTGATTTTTATTTCGACACGATAACTGGTTACGATGTCACGTGAACAACTAAGCTAACTGATAGTAGATAGATAGCTAACTGTCAGTAGTAGGCGTTGTTGAAAGTGGCACGTATGTAGGTTAGCTCAATTTTTCATATCATATTAGCACAGATAAATCAAACTAACAAGATTAATACCACAATATAATTCAACAATAGGAAATGAAAACGTATGATTGAAAGAATAATCTAACTTAATATCCGGAAGGAGATAACAAGTGTAATCTACGTCACCCACTTTCCTCAACCACTGATAACTATTATTGTATGGACACCAGCCTGGTAGTCTGCGCCAACAAACACTACTCAGATGAGCAGTCAGTAACTAATGCCATGTTTTAGTTTGGTCGCCTCTACTTTCATTTCATTCTACCCTCAAATTGCCAAACATAGTGCAACAAGGTAGGCAGTGGTTGGTTATACGTGCTGCATGTGCAAACCACTTCAGTCATCGAAAGTTTGCAACCTCACGGAACGATTCACCATTTTTGTGTCGTAGTCTGTCCAATTATAGAATTATTTACATTCTATGATCAGCCTATGCAAAATTGCAGATCGGCTATTAAGTAATACTTTGAATTTAAAGGGATAAAATGAAAATATTGTCAACGTTATAACTAAATAAAACTTCACTACCCCTGTATTATAAGTCAATAGTTAGACTACTTTTTAGTTCGCCCTCTGTAAATTAGATGAAATCTGGACATTTCAGCGGACATGCATGACGAAGTCAAGTAATACGAGAGGAAGAGATAAGAAGCAGCCCTGACGAACATCAGTTGTGATTGGCGATTTCGACTACAATTTGGGATAAGCTCTGAATCCACCAGTAGTGTTCTAATGTAGAGTCTTCTCAAGATGTGTGCTCTTGAGGTATGCCTTTCTGTGACAAACACTGACACAGTACTCCTCAGTTTATGGATTCAACTACTGCTTTCAAGTTAAGAAATGTTAATATTACCAGACGTTGATAGGTGTGCTTATGTTCTAGAATCTGACTCAGAATGAATATTTTATCAATTCATCTTAAACCAGGTTCGAAACGCACATGGTATTTTCAAGCTTGTTGTCCCTTGAGATAAAATAAGCTTTGGAGGATTACAGAAATTATTATCTTAAGCACTATAAGTCAGTTTGATTTCTCTGTTGTCATTACAAGTGTGAAGCGTTCCCCGGATATAGGACCAAGTTGCGCTTGTCGTATAACCAAAGACACTTCTATCGGATGGACCCCACTCTCAGAAATGAGAAGAAATCAGAAGGCACTGAAGGCTGGAAGAGAAATTATATTTGATCGTATACAGAGCTTTAATGATATAGCAACTTCTAGGCTGGCAAACTAGAAAGAGATGCTACCCACGGTAGTTCGAGTCGTGATCTGGTGGTGATGCGTAACCGGGCGCCTTCAACTAGTAGTGTCTGCTGAAACAATCATGATCAGCATCAATGTCGAGAGCCTATGCAACTATTTACTTTGGGGATTATTTACCGCTACATCCTCATTTACTAAGTATGCCTTCAAGTGTTTTTCGGTACGGGTTCTGATGTGATATCAATTAACTTTAATCTGACTTTGGTTAATTAATTCAACAGAGGTTTCGGATTAGTAGTCTCGGGGTTTATGTTTTACATGTGAAATGTGAATATTATTTATGAAATCCCCATCGGTCCGAGTCAAACCTCAAGTAGAGAAGATATGCGTGAACAGGATTGTTGTCTCCATATTGAAGTTCCCTCTTATGTATAAGATACAATCAATAAAAATATCAATGGTTACGTCAAATAAATGCGAGTAACTTGTTAATCTCCTTATCGCCTAAATGATAAACCAAGTGTGTTCGTCGTAATGACTGCTGTACTTGGTGTATCCAGGTGCAATTTTTGATAGCCTGTGGAAGTTCCTAAAGGAGCAGGTAATCATGTGAGAAGATAGGTAACACAAAATATCTGTTTCGGCTCATCAAGGAAGCTGGATGAAAGGTCATAAATAATTTGAAGAGGAGGAAGACAGTAAAACCTGACTGGTTGACCCCAGATATCTAAAGGATGTTGCTCTTTTCTAAATACATAAGTTGACTGATATTTCAACTAGTCTGAGAACTAAACGTAATCTTATCAAAGCGGCTTAAATCATTGATTGTCCCACTTTATAAGAAAGAAACAAAATTCACTTGTAGCGGTAAATAATCCCCAAAGTAAATAGTTGCATAGGCTCTCGACATTGATGCTGATCATGATTGTTTCAGCAGACACTACTAGTTGAAGGCGCCCGGTTACGCATCACCACCAGATCACGACTCGAACTACCGTGGGTAGCATCTCTTTCTAGTTTGCCAGCCTAGAAGTTGCTATATCATTAAAGCTCTGTATACGATCAAATATAATTTCTCTTCCAGCCTTCAGTGCCTTCTGATTTCTTCTCATTTCTGAGAGTGGGGTCCATCCGATAGAAGTGTCTTTGGTTGTACGACAAGCGTAACTTGGTCATATACCCGGGTACACTTCAAGGAACTACATGAGCATTCACTTGTATGGTCAATAATTCTCAATTAGATTTCTTAATACTCTAAGTAAGTTGTCAACGAAATGATTAGCTCACAGGACTCACAGCAGTAGATCTGAAAACCACTTATCTTGCACTTTAACTTTATCTCATATGAGGCACAATTATTATCAACCATGTCAATGCACCCCAGGCTGGGAAATCGACTTCCTGGTCCCTGAGATGTCTTTAATCTCAACACTAATAACCATAGATTACTATCGTCTTTCGTAGACAACCCCGATGAAGTTCAGATGGGTTTTCACGACGACACGTCGGTTTCGTTAATTTCAAACATTTAGAATGTTTACGAGCATGATTTACTCAAATGTTCAACTATTTCTATTTAAAATATTTGTTTTTATACATATCAAATTATAGGAAGCTAATGAAAAGCGATAAAGTAATATAAATTTATGTTTTCCTGTATAACTTGTTGTTTTCACTTTCTTCAGGTTAATAAAAGCAACTATTAAAACACTTTTGTCAGTCTGAGTTTGAGTTGTCATCGCTCTTTATCATCCTCCGAACAGGGTGCGATGAGTTTTTGAATAACTATTAATTCAGTAGAAGTCTGCGAAATCCATTGGTCTTTCTTACTATATGACTGAATTTAGACGTTAGATGAAAAACGTTCCATGATTCTACAGTATGAATATTCTATCCATACCTGACTATGTGCAGGGCACTAAGTAAGGATAGGAAATTAGTTGGTGAAGCTTCGAGTCCAGATCAACTAAAGTATAATAGGACATTTATTATACATGTCTAATAATGTCTGAGGTAGAAGTAATTTATAAGAAGGCTAAGTATGGGATATCATTTTTTAAAGTTTCTGACTGGTGACTTGAGCTGACTTAACCAGCGCTGTAGTTGTGATCAAGAAATATCTCAAAATCAGTACGGCTGTCATTTTTTCCCCATGGAACTGATGGGGTGGTGGTAGTGCTTTTAGTCTGCTTCTTTTTGACTTTTACAGATATTATATTTGTCCCCATTTCTTTGTTATTTGTTATTGCTAATATTGTTATTCTATAACGCTAATATGGTGTGGCCATTTGGACAATAGCCTATCTATGCTAGTTAATCACCTTAAATTTGTTTCTATGACAAGATGACATGGGCCTCCGAAATAAGCTGGTACGTCCGAGAGTGTAGGGAGTGGGAGTGCCATCACCCTCTCGAATTTCCCTCATATATCCACGCGTCTAGCATATGTCTTGAAGTACCTAGTGACTAGCTTCCTGTGACCAGGTGATGTTTACTAAAGTAAAGAGACGGTAGCGAACACCTAGCGCTTAAATATGATCGGTGTACATTGAGGGACCACCTAAGATAGTCGAAAATTTCTGATTCTAAACATATAGGCTAAATGATCCTCTGTGCATGAAAGCGTACGAACACAGGTTATTTGTAGTTGTGCAAGTTAGCAAGCAATGATTGGTTTCACCCATAACAAAGAGAGAACCACTGAATTCCACAATTATATCACTTAATTAATCATGAAAATCGTTTGCAATATACACAAAAGATTGCTGTTTAATTGCAAGAATCTTACTGTACACAAAAAACTAAGAAACAAACAGTATTTTAATCAAATAGGAACCTACAACTAATTGGACTGAAAGACATAAACTAGTAACGACTGAGTTGTTTTGTGCACAAATAGATGGTCTGTTTGCTAGACACGTCAGAGTATAAGCCCTACTGCGCACTAGGGATTACCCAATAATCAGTCAAGGAAATTAAACATAACAAACATAGAATAAAGCACGAAACAGGTGTCTTTAAATTTATCCTAATGCTAAATTTCATTACCATGGTTTGCAGACAACATATAAGAAGGTAGTTATTTAATTCGCCGAAAACCAAAAGGTGAACAATGTTTTAACTGAAAACCTACTAGGGATCTACAATTACTTTCAATAAAGGAAATAACCTAGACCACGACCTTCATTCATAAACTTGCGAAACGTTTCAGGGACGATCTTCAATCTTCCAATAATCAGGAAGCGTAAGATAGCTAGGAATGGAATAGAAAAAACCCTTGCTTAACAAGCTTCTGAGCCGAACGATATGTAGTCCCTCATATACTTACATCTTTTCTAGGTGCATTTTTTATTCTGGGGATGTGTTTACACACTCTCTAAGTAAATTGTATGATAATAGGTTCTGGGTATGATACACTTTACATACATCTTAGATAGATCTAACAGTTCAAAAGACATGCGATAGAATTAAAAGTTATATAATTCTGTCTTTGGAATTTCCCTACCCTGTGATCGTAGGAAACACCGAAATCCTTAATCAAATATAAATGTGATGAACTATTATAAACCAGATGACTTCCTAGCTCCAAAGTACTCGTTCATCTATTTCTGTTATAAGTTTCTGGTTTAGTTCAGTAGGGGTTGTTTGGGTTCTTACCTACAGGAAGTCAGCATGGCGAATTGTTTTTCGTTACCACTGTCGATTTCCTTCTGACGTTACACTTATTATTTCTCGTATTTTGTTTCATGCATTTACTCATTTTTTTAATTTGTGAAATATAAACGAATTGAATCAGGTTTCGACTTGGAATTTTTTCTCTCAGACCTCTGTTAATTTAATTTTTTTTTAAGTGTTTTTCCCGGACACTGTCCGCCCCAGTTCACGATACTTAGAACGTTAGAAAAGAGGGGGGAAATAAAAAAGATAAAAGCAAAACGAGAGCGTAGAAAAATAAAAGACACTAGAGGTCGAAGAACGGTGACAACAATAAATACATACGGTAAAACGAACATCTGACAGATCAACCCAAATTCGAAATTAGCCCAAAAGTTTTACTTACAACCGAGCGATGCATGATGATGACAATTTAGGTAAATAGCTAAAATACAGAACATATGCATTTACAATAGCTTCCTTAATATAAACATAGTCCATGACAAGAGTACACTGATCATTCTGTATACATACTGTTTATATTCTGTATATATTCTGTATATTTAACACTGCTAGATTGTATTTGTAAGTGACTTTAAGTAAACTTAGGGTCTATTTGCATTACACTGACTTATAACATATTTTAAGTTCCATAGGTAAACCAGTATAAATAAGCTACTTAGAATCTTATTAAATGATGGGTATTAGGCAGTTATTTCCTACTTTCAGCATGTGACATCAGATTCACCTTACAAGAGAGGTATATACTGTTTGTACAGAATGTAAGAGGTATATTATTTCTAATGTGGAAGAAGTAACTATGGTAAACATGTAACGAATCTAAGCATCCAGTACCGATTTTTATACTTTTTATAGGTAATTTTGGTTTATGCAGTTTCCTTAGGAAATTGTGGGGGGATTCATGCTTAGTTACTAAAGCATTCATCCAAAGCCATTTAAATATCTTTTTTCATTTGTAAATACAGCCTGCACTCCGTTTTCTCTATTCCATTCCTAGCTATCTTACGCTTCCTGATTATTGGAAGATTGAAGATCGTCCCTGAAACGTTTCGCAAGTTTATGAATGAAGGTCGTGGTCTAGGTTATTTCCTTTATTGAAAGTAATTGTAGATCCCTAGTAGGTTTTCAGTTAAAACATTGTTCACCTTTTGGTTTTCGGCGAATTAAATAACTACCTTCTTATATGTTGTCTGCAAACCATGGTAATGAAATTTAGCATTAGGATAAATTTAAAGACACCTGTTTCGTGCTTTATTCTGTGTCAGAAATTTTAATTTCTACTCATTGGAATTTTACAAATATATATAACTCATTTTATAAACAATCTATCCAATGCCCAATTTATTTGAAATTATCAAAATTAACCTTGGTAATGATGTATAGCTATTTGGTGTTATTACTTTGGAAATGTTTACTTTGTTTATATTTCACCATCCTTTTTTGTAGTTGATTGCTATAGTTTATAGATGTATGTGCATACTTTTCCATATCTACTGTCTAAATTAATAGGTAATTACTAGTTATTTCATCCATGAACTTACTTTTTACTGTATTATTTTTACCTGATTTTAGCTATGTTAACTGCACATTATACAGAAGTACTGCTCGTCTCACAACTTTTAATTAGTTGTGTTTCGGGAGCCATTGATTACTCTTGACATGATATTTCACTTATAATACATTTTGATTAGTCTTGATTGGAACTAACCAACCTTTCGCTTTTTATGTATATCTTATGGAATCTTCTTAAGCACTTTCGCGTTGGTCAGAGATAGTTGCTGAGTTATATCAAATCAATCAATCAATTCCTGTTACCCCAAGTGGAGCATAAGCCGCCGACCAACACTCTAACCAACTTTGTCCTGGGCTATCCTTTGCCGCTCTTCCCAAGTACTCTTCATTCTCTTTATGTCTGTCTCCGGTTCCCGAAGCAGTGTGTTCTTGGTTCTTCTTCATATTTTGGTCTTCAGGATTCCAAGTTAGTGCTTGTCTTGTGACACAGTTTGATGAGTTCCTTAATGTGTGTCCTATTCACCTCCAGCTTCGTTTTCTAATGTTTTCCTCGGCTGGAAGTTGATTTGTTTTCTGCCATAGAAAGTTGTTGTTGATGGTATCTGGCCAATGGATTGAAAGCATAATACGCAGACAGCTGTTTATAAATACTTGTATCTTACGGATGACGCTTTCGTAGTTCTCCAAATTTCAGCTTCATACAATAGAACTGTTCTCACATTTGCATTAAAAATATTGACTTTAATGTCGGCCGACAGCTGATTTGAGTTTCAGATGTTCATCAGTTGTAGACTGGATCCCTTTTTTGCTTCAATAAAACTCTATTAAAGACTTTTCTTGGCACTAATGGTAGAGTGTTGCCTCTGTAGTTCTCACATTTGCTAAGATTTCCTTTCTTTGGTATCTTAACGGGGCACCCTTCCCTCAAGTCTGTTGGCACTTGCCCTTCCTCTCAGAGGTTTCCTGAAGAGAATTTGGAGTATCTTTGCAGTTGCTTCGATATCTGACTTCAGTGCTTCACTCAGCCGGTATGTTGTTTGACCCTGCTGAACTGGCACTCTTGATTTGTCAAATGGCCATTTTGATTTCTTCGATTGTTGGTGAGTCGGTGTTTATGGGGAGATCCATGGCTGTTGCTTTGATGACTGATGGGTTCAATAGGGATGATATATTCAACAGTTCTTCAAAGTGTTTCACCAACCTGTTTCGTTGTTCTTGCGTCTTAGTGATTGTTCTTGATTGACTATTCTGGCTTACTTAATTTTCCGGATAGTTTCTTCGTTGTATCGTATAGGTGCCTCATGTTTCCTTCTCTTGCAGCCCTTTAGGCTGCCATTGCTAGATATTTCCGTTTATCCGACCTAATGCTCATCTTCACTTGTATATTGGCTTCTGTGTATTCGGCCTGTACCTTGGTTTATTCTCTACTTGTCCGGCTGTTATTAATTGCTATCTTCTTGCTCATCCCTTCTTCAATCATATACAAAGTACCAACAGAGATCCATTCTTTATAGTGTTGTTCCTTGCGACCCGAAACCTTCTGACACGTTAAAGTTATTGTTTCCTTAATCCCTTTCCAGTCGTCCTCTATATTCGTTCCACCTTTTTCTAGTAGATCATGAAATGCCTGAAACTTATTATTGAGAATTATTTTGAATTTGTTTCGTTTGTTAGTATCCCTGATAAAGACTGTGTTAAACTTTTGTAATACTGCTACTCCAGTTGTCCAGTGTTTCTTCAGCTCCAGTTTCATTTTGGCCATTATCAAGTGGTGATTTGAAGCTATATTAGTTCCTCCTCTTGCGCTTACATCTTGCGTAGTTCTTCCGAGCTTCTTATTGATGCAGATGTGGTCGATTTGGTTCTCCGTAATTTGGTCTAGTGAAAAAACTCATGTATCTTTGTGTATGCGTTTGTGGGAGAATATGGTGCCACCTATAATCATTTTGTCAAAGGCACATAAATTTGCAAACCTTTCACCGTTTTTGTTCCTTTCTTGTGGTCCATGTTGTCTTCATATCCAGTGTTGTCCATTCCAACCTTGGCTTTTAGGTCTCCCATCAGAATGATTAGGTCCTTAGCTGAGTATTTCTTGATGGCTGACTGCAGCCTCGAATGGAACTGGACCTTGTTGTCTTCCTGGCTGTTTTTAGTGGGCACATAGCACTAGATGACAGTCATTATAATTCCTTCCTTCTTCATCTTGAAGGATGCTTTGACGATCCTAATTCCATGAGGTTCTCATCCCATAATTTGTTTTTGTGCTTCTTGGGACAGCATTAGAATTACTCCTTGTGTGCGTGAAACATTTTCCTCTTCGTGATCGGGGTATAACAGTACCTATCTCGAGGCTATTTTTTAACTTCCAGCTTGTAACTAATGTGTTACTTTGTTACTTTGGTTGTCAGATGGGGCATCGGTCTCGTGGCTTCCGAATAAACTTGGCTTTCACCATTATGCGTGATAACTCTTTGAAATGAAGACCTTCCAACTCTCAGGGCAGAGTTAAAATGGTTAAGAAGGTTATTTTTGGTTAGCACTTACTTTTAGCAAGATAGTTGTTTTGCGGGATGGGGTTACTAACCCCATGTTCAACCCTTCTCCTTTATCCGGGATTGGGATCAGCAGCAACGCTAGGAGGGTTCCAGGCAGAGTTTACTGAGTTATATGGGTGTATTTAATTTGAAGAGTCAGATAGATGCCAAGTATTATCTAGGTGTTGGGCTCATTGGGAATCGCAACTAAAACGTTTCACTCATATAAAATTGTCGACTGCGCAGACTTTAGCGTCCGTGTCAATCTGTACCAATATATTAGTTGTTGAATATTGCCTGGGATCAAAATTTGGAGGCCATAATGCATGGTTGCGTATAGGGGCTAAGAGGCGTGTATTACGTCCATCTTATCCTTTTTAGAATTCAGACTTTTGACCCCAAATATTATTATTTCTAAATCTTACTCTTAACTTTATATTAACTTTGAATCCTAACCTGAAACCAAATTTCTATCAATAAAACGAAGAATGGAATCTAGAGTCAATCTTAATGTATGAATAAATCAACACACAACAATACTTCTAGTCTAAGCCTTATACCTATTTTTAAGTCTTTTAGAGAACTTAATATTTAATCGAGCCTCTCTTTGTGTTTAAGTATACTTTTTTCATTGAAATCATTCAAAAACAGTTGATCCTAAACATATTACCATTGTTTATGGACTTTGAGCTAGAAATGGCTTTTTCGCTTGTTGTTGGCATGACTAGATAAATAAAGTTCAGTTTTATTCTTAACTACCGCTGAAAACTGGTGTGTCCATCCAGTGTAACTGGTCTAGTTGCTTAGACAGGTGTTATATCACCATCGAATGGATAGAAAGTTGTAAGATATATTTCTGTTTACGTGTGTGATTGATTTCGCTGCTTTTGTATATATCCTTTCTGGTTTTAATGAGTAGTCGGGATACTGTGTCTGACTTCATGTGTACATATTTATATGTAGCGGTCTACCACGTTTTCATAGACAACCAGCTTCCGTGCATACTAGAAATCGTCCCCCAGAGTGGATTCATTAGTGCTTTACAATAAAAACTTACTTCCAGTTTGCTAGTGACTTAATAAGACCCGAAATGTGGAATCGTTTGTACAGTTTTAAATTACCAGCAACTACATGTGAATACAATTATGCACCTCTTTAGTTATTCGTTAAAGCAATGTTGACTATTACTTCATACTCTTCTAGTGCTTCGCATCTTTTAACACTAACACTCATATCGTGGAGAAAGTCGAGTAGTCGAATCAATCAATTTCTTTATGCCAATTTGTAGTAAGTTGGATTTTTTAAAGCTAGACAAGCAGTTGACAGGATTAAGTAACATCAGTTAAACATACTGAAAATCATTTCAAAATAATCTACAACTTCCAAATATAACCTGATATTTCTTTAATTAGCTCATACTTAACCACCAATTCAAATCTCATTACTAATGAGATTTTTCGATGTCACTATTAATCATTGTCCTCATAACTGCCACACAAAATCTAGGAATAATAGAAGACAAATAAGAAAGTAATCTTGATATTTCCATTCCTATAATGATGTCACTAGTACCTCTAACCAGCACTCAGTTGTAACAGAAAATTTTATGCTAAAATTCGATTGCGTAAAGAACGGTCTTCAATTATGTCACGCGTGTTAATTGAACCGTATAAAAGAACTTACAACGATATTTTCCGAAGTGAGTTTTGAATCACGTACTGAAATTCGTTAATTTAAATTGGCTGATTTAATAAACTAAGAGAAACAAACCTTATTAAACTAGACAACTTTAATGTTATGTTATTTAAAAGATTCAGAAAGCTAGTTGTCCTCCTTTATGATATAATAGTGACAGTGAATTTCTTTGTTTAAAACTCTTGCTTGTTTTATTAGACAGAAAACATTCATATAGAAGCTCAAACAATTCACTTTTGGCCTTTTTATGTTACGAGCGTTTTACTGCAACTTTCCGATTATGAATAGCCAACTCAAAATCAGTCGTAAGCAGGAAATATTACTGCCGTTAATTATGTATCTGTAATTTAGATTTACGAATTCCATACAGAAAATCAAATGATACATTCAACATTATAAATTTAAAACACAAAGATCCTTTACTATTGTTTAAATCATGGTTTGAAGAAGCTATCAAATGTGAACATGTTTTTGAACCTAATGCAATGGCTCTGGCAACATGTAACAAGTATGTCACTCTAATAATTGTTTTTTTATATGGTACCTGTAAAATATATGATTGTAAAAATGTAAAAGATGTGTAATCCCCATTTAATGTGTTTCGATGAAACCTGGGTGTTCATATCCTTCTGACAGTTGTGAGAGAGCACATATACTAATTCGGAAGCAACGCTAACTTTTAATGCTGTTATAAAGAAACAGTAAGCCATCTGTATGTTATTCTTAATATTTGGGTCAACAGAATCATGATTATGTGCTAAACATACATGCAAATATTTGCATACCACTGAGGATTTGTAAGTTGGAAATGCGTAACAACTGAAGCATATCTTTTTTAATTGTTTGGTTATAAAATTGTCCCAGTCAGTCAGTCAGTTACAACGTAGAACTTGGTACATGCGTACATCAGTTCAAGTTGCCATGCCTCAATTAGCAGATAAAGATTAAATTGTCGGACCAAATCCCAGAGTAGGGGAAGGTAGTAACAGAGTAAGTACTAATGGAAAGGTATACAGATCAGAGATGAGATTTGAGATAAAAAGTGATTCAGTAAAGAGAAAATCATAATATGCTCAGAAATTAGAATTTAGAGGAAGACAAGGAGTGGATGCACCTGCGCCATTGCAATCGATTTTGAGCCATATCACTTAAAGTCTCTAACCATTTGTTACGATCATCGTGTGGGCCCCAACCAGATAGTCTACATCTATTAACATGGCTCAGCCCAATTGTCAACGACTTCATGGATTGGTGCCATGTTTTCGTTTGGCCGCTCCTAGCTTTCTTCCAGCCTACTCCCACACCAGACAACATTGCTCGTTTCGGTAGACGGTGGTCAGGCATACGCAACACATGTCCTAACCACCTCAGCCGGTGAAGATTCACTACTTCATCAATAGCCTTACCGTATTTACCTAGAACTCTATTCCTAACCCATGCATTGCTTACTCGGTTGTCCCAGCAAACACGAGCAATGTTTCGGAGACATCTATGATCGAATACTAGGTTCCTACGAATATCCTCTACTCTTAAAGGCCATGTTTCACATCCATAAAGTAAAACGGATCTGACTGCTGCACAGTAAACGCGTCCTTTCGTCATTAAACGAATGTCTCGCCTACGCCACAAGTGACGCAGGTTGGCAAAAGCCGATCGGGCCTTATGTATACGGGCCGAGATTTCATCGGACACCAGACCGTTAGGGCTGATGAGGCTCTCGAGATAAGTAAAACGGTTAACACATTCAATAGTTTTACTTCCTATCACTAACTTTGGTGCCGAATTAAGCCAGTCCTGAAGTAACATTTTACATTTGGATGGGGAGAATCGCATCCCAAACATGCTTACGTTCAAGTTTAAGGTTGTCAAAAATTGTTGCAGTTTATCAGCATCTTCACTCAGTAGAACCATATCATCGGCATATTCTAAGTCAGTAAGTTTATCTCCTGGGAGGAGGTCAACCCCAGAGAAATCAGACGATGACAATGTTAACTCTAAAAGTATGTCCATGATAAAATTAAATAAAAATGGAGATAGCGGACAACCTTGACGAACACCACTAGAAGTGGTCAATTCCGAAGACAATCTGCCATAAGCTCTAACACGACTTGTGGTGTTCGAGTAGAGAGCTTGTATAAGGTTAATGTACTTCTCCGGTACGCCTTTCAATGACAGACATTGCCACATAACCTTACGATCAATAGAGTCAAACGCCGCCTTAAGGTCAAGAAATACAGCTATTGTTGGGCGTCTGAAAGTGTGCCTATGTTCCAGAACCTGCCTAAGTGTGAATATTTGGTCTATACAACCACGTCCGGGTCTGAAACCACCTTGGTTTTCTCGGGTTTGCTCTTCACGAGCTTTAGTTAGACGTCTAAGTATTATTGAAGCTAATATTTTAGACACTATATTCGTTAAACTGATTCCTCGGTATTGTCACACGAGGACTTCTGTCCTTTCTTAAAGACCGGAATGGTTAGTGTTCGAGACCAGTCAGATGGGATTACGTCTAGTTCCCGAATTCTGGCCAAGATCTCAGTTAATCTGGCTGCTAAGACTGGACCACCTTCCTTAAATATCTCAGGGGTCAATCCATCTGGTCCTGCCGCTCTCCCTTGCTTTAAGTTTCCTATAGCCTTCTCAACCTCACTGAGACTTGGGGGACCAATGTTAATTTGCCATTCAGATTGTTTGGGGATGGTGGGCAGCAGGGATGACGCCGTGGGCCAGTTGAACTGTTCCCTAAAGTGTTCTGCCCATCAGTCTAATCTTCTGGATTGATAGTGAATAATGGAACCATCTTTTTCGCAGATAGTTTCACTTACAGTTGGGTTCCTGATACCCGTTTCCTTGATAAGTCTGAACAGTTGCCTACTATTACCTATTGCCGCTGCTTTTTCCATCTCTTTAGCTTTCGCCACCCACCACTGCTCACGATCATTGCGTAAGCTTTTGATTAGTTTGTGTTTAAGTTGCCTACGTTGCTCATCATGTTCAGAACCAGACGGGATGTGTTGCCGAGCATCTATCAGTTCAGTAGATGCAGCTGAAATCCACTGAGTTCTCCTAACCTTTAAGTCTAGTTTATTAGTAGATATTACTGCTCTTTCAACAGCTTTTCGGATATCATTCCAGGCTAGCTCAGGTTGAGAACAGTTTACGCCGTTTACTAATTGGTTTTTTAGTTGTTCCTGGAATGTATTTTTGACTTTTTCATCATTAAGTTGAACCCTGGGGGGATCCTTGTCGTGGATCTTTTACGTCCAGTGAGTCGCAGACTAATACGCGCTCGCACTAAGGTATGATCTGAGTCTAAACATGTGCTCCAAAACGAGCGGCAGTCTTCTATCGAGCCTCTCCAACGATGGCTAATAGCAATGTGGTCTATTTGAATCCAGCGTTGGGTTGATTTCGGAGGCCGCCATGTCAACAGATGTCTTTCTTTATGCTTAAAGTTGGTGTTTGCGAGAAATAAACGCTTATTTGAACAAAGTTGTGGTAACCGATCGCCATTGTCTGTTCGTTGAGCCTCAATACCATATGATCCACCTAGGTGCCTTTCGGTTTCATCTAGTCTACCTACTTGGGCATTAAAATCACCCGCCACTATTACTACATCAGTGCGCTTAGCTTTACATAAAAGGTCAGAAAGCTTTATGTAAAATTCATCTTTCATTTCATCTGAGCTGCAGTCAGTGGGAGCATAGGCAGAGACAACAAAGAGACAACGGCGTGTGTCCCTATCTTTACGAGTCCTTACCGTTCCATTTAGACGGACTGCGCACAAGCGACTGTCTATTGGAATCCAGTCGAGGAGAGCCTGTTCAGCTTTTAAACTTAGTGCTATACCTACACCAGCAAGGCTTCGAGTGGTAGCAGTGGGGTCCCCGGAGACACGAAGAGTGAACCGAGCAGATTCCTTATTTTCACAAGGTGAGGTCAAGCGAATGACTGTGCTTGGATCCTGTATACGCGTTTCAGAGATGCAGCAGACATCGATGGAGCGGGATTCTAGAGTCATGGCTAAGGATGCCTGTTGTCCTATTTGACATAACGTTCGAACGTTGAAAGCTCCAATATGCAACTTAGTGCGCGGTTTTAGGAGACCAAGGATAACGTTTCGTGAACTCAAATCACTAGCATTAGAGACACAAGGCGATAAGATTATATTAGAAGGATTAGGCATGGTGATAAGAGAGTTATTAAGAGTTGAAGGTGGGATTTGGCTTCGAACAAGATGATCTCGTCTGCTGTTAGAGGTATGAGGGCAGTTTTCACTTCCTGACTGCCCACACCATGGAAGGGTGTTTCTTGAGAAACGTGAAAAAGAAGGTAGATTAGTGTTGGTCTTAGAGACCTGAGAGCGTGACCGCAGAGCCCAAGGGACAATTGCTTGAGGCCTGTCACGCACGGCCTTTTTATGAAAAGTTTTTTGAGTATTAGCTCCGTACTTAAAAGCCCTTAGTGGGCACCCTTACCGCCGGAGACGGAAATCCGTGAGGTAGGGTGAGGTGTGACATTTTTAGGGCCGACCTTTACTAACCCTTCCTTCCTTGTGAGAAGGCAGCATCGCTGCAGATGCTGGATATCCAAGGGAAACACCTTACTGCTGTCACACCCCTCTGCAGTCAGCAGTACGACTTCGCCCTCAGACCTTGAGTAGCTGCTTTTAGTCTCATCGTTCTCCAATCGACCTGCCTGGCATGGTAGAACCTACAGGAACATATGTTCCAGCCAATATAGCTCGGTTGGGTCATCACGATAGGCAAGCCCGATCACCACGTCAAGGTAGCAGCTACGGTCGGGTATAAAATTGTCTCCTTCGGTGCAATTATACTTAACTTGATAGGTAACACAAAACCTAGTTCTAATAATACTAACGTGTGTTAAAAGATAACCAGTGTTTTCTAATAGCTTCTTTACTCTGACCTCAGTGGTTTTGATACAAGACGTTTTGTTGCTCTGGACAGTCTCATTAGCACTTCACTTTGATTTCTATACTGGTTATTTATACATACGTATGAAATATATTTTTATTTCAATGAGTTACATGAGAATTTCCGACGTTTCAGTGATTCTACTGTGAATTTTATACAAGCCTTAATGTGCTTATGTACATTACATACTGCTGTTTAGACTTTTAGGATATTTTGTTGTTTGGTCAAGTCATTTTGTCGTTTAGGATCAACTCAGTGAATTTATGTCGACTTGAAACACTAGATAGAGGTAAGACTCAATAAGATTCATTGCTATAAATATATCAGTTAGATCAGGGCAACTAGCATAATAGGCTTCTTTATAGCAACGAACACTAGGTAATGAATGGTTAACGCAGTGACCTAGTAGTTATAGAACGTTGTTTGCAACTATTAGGTCTCATATTTTAACCCTGCCTTGTATACTTCAGTTTGGATGAGCCAGTAGTAATTGATAACTTTCATAAAACTAATGTATGACTCAAAGCTGATATATAAATCAAGCAACCAGCTTTTATGACGTTTCAGTGCATTTAAGCAGGATTTATAACGCCTATTATTCGTAGCTGGCAGTGAACATAATTGTGAACACCAATAGATTACCGACTTCGTTAACTGTGATAAGCAGCGAAGAGCATCATTTTAAAAATTACCAGTATTTGCAACGTCTTTTTCATTCTACGGCAGTCTTTTTTCACTTCACTGATTAGTGATTGTGGGTAATACTTGACGTTTATAGGAACGTAAATAACTATTCTGTTACGTACTTCTAGTCTAAGTCGGTCAAATTTAAGTGAAAAAATTCAAAAAAGATTTCCTTCCGAAACTCAAATCAGAAATTTCTTATCCATCAATCTACTAATGAAAAAAAGTTCGCATTACTTATATGTTCATTAAAATAAATGAAAACCATATTGTTCTAAGATTATAGCATCTTATTCTTACTTGACTTTTAGATTTCTGCAGTAGTTTTCTATAGCACTTGTATTTGAGAAAAATACATTAAAATGTTCAAACCCCTCGTGTGATTCAATAGTAGTTTCTGGAACATTATATCATATGATCACTACGAACATATATGCGATTCTGTTAGAAGTTTCTTTCACTTCATTTTAGCTATTATGTTTGTGATTAGTCGTCTTCGTTTTCGATATCTATATTGTACAGCACATACAAACTTATGAAATTAAGAAATGAATATGAAGCTTTCGTATTGTCCACCATCCTAGTTTCAAATTCCTTTTTTTAATTTTTATAGACAGTGTATTCCAAGTGTGCGGTTTGTTCTTTTGAAAGAGGTAGATGAAAATGGTTTTCATTTTTTCACCAACTATAATAGCAGAAAAGGGCAAGAGCTTGACAGCAATCCATATGCAAGTCTTCTTTTTTATTGGGAACCCCTAAAACGTCAGGCAAGTACGGTTTATCAGTGAAGTATTTGCGTCGTCAATTTTCAAATTTATCTGTGAACATAAAATTCAAGTTTCTGTTCATTTACTTGTTCCAGAGTATTAGTACCATAGAAAATCTAAACAAGACATTTAGTTTGTCATTTGACTTCTCAGTTCAGTTTTCATCACTTTTGCTATAAATTATGATTTCATAATGTAAGCGGATTGAAGATTGTTAAATGAAGTAGGTAATACTAATCAATAGATAAACACAATGATACAGTGTCCTGGAGTCATGATTCCTTACGTGATACGATTATCAATCCAGACCCCTTCATTGGTTGATATCAGAAACAATTCTATTAGGCAAAAGAATAAAAACGATTTATCTAACAAAATGAAATTCATACAAGCGAAATATTATTTTAAAGACTACATGATGAAATATCTTAATTGATTAGACAATATGGATATTATAGAGTCGCTCAGGTGTCAATAAGACCTAACTCTGACTTTATTAATACTTGACATATCCAATTTGTGTGATGGATGATAAGGAAGTACTGCTGGTTCCATAGAGAGATAACTGAGGTTGGTTAATAATTTTTTAGTGCGAAAATTACATTGTATTTAAAATTCTTCATCTAAAAAGTGTCAGTGTTCTTAGACTTAGATTACTCCTCTTAAGACAGAGTTTACAAACATTTGAATTGGATTCATGGGGCTGAATTTTGCTGTTTTTCAAACATGGGGGTATAAAAGATATTTAGTGTCCATTTAGTAATAAAAGAGTTTAGCTTAGTAGCTACAGTGCAAACAGTCAATCAGTATGACAATTCAAATAGCCGTATTCTTTATCTGGATAATCGCATCACCTCTGATAAACAGCTTGTGGTCTTCGAAATCTTCGTATGGGTACACGATGCT
Organism: Schistosoma japonicum; assembly: GCA_025215515.1. Lineage (NCBI taxonomy): Eukaryota > Metazoa > Platyhelminthes > Trematoda > Strigeidida > Schistosomatidae > Schistosoma > Schistosoma japonicum. Next base: position 70,348,926 of record CM046061.1, on the reverse strand, counting down.
CTTTTGAAATTTACCAACCTATGGAGTTGGTTTAATACGCAGCTATCTTTCAAAAATTACTGCAGTGAACAGTCATTTACACTGAAATAGTTAAGAAGATTGGTAACTAATGAGGATGGTTTTGTTAAAATTGCGTTCTCTCACGTGTGTATATGAATCGTAGAACTTTCATCGTTGCTCTAAGCAACTTCATAGATACTAACTTCTATCAAAATTAAGCTGAGAAAATTCCTCTAATGTTTACTAGTTGTGAAAAACATTACATTAGATGGAGCAACAGACGTTTTCTTCACAGTCTACATGTGCACCAAATAACTGTCAAGCGCCACTGCAGGTCTTCTGTTATATCAATAAATTTTGACATTTATAGACTCACGTCCGACTGAAAGAACGTCAAGTATCTAGTCAAAGGGTACACAAAGTATGTCAGAAAATTTTTAAAAGCTTGGCATTCAAGTCAATCATCAATTCATAGACATAATTAAATAGATTCAGTTTATCAATCAGAAAATCATGAAAAACTACAAGGCTACGTATCAAGTCAAAAAGAAAAGAAAATAGATGTGCAGGAAATGATAAGACGAATGTTAATAACAATCAGTTTAAAATCGATGAAACCAGCTGCTGATCACTTATGAAAAAATGCTCATATTTTATTGCTATCAGAAGTTTGTGCTGCTGAAGTCCAGAATGACAACAGAGGCTGCATGATTAAACTACCAAACTCCGAGAATGCGATTGCAGCAATAATAATTGACTCAGTTCTACGTTGAGTTTACGAGGCGTATACGTTAAAGGTTGGAGTTATGTATAACTTACATGTATTTGATCAACACTTGCATGATGTCGGAACCAGAGAATGACGAGTTTGTGTAATGAAAATACAGTGACATTAAATGGAAGTTTTTGTTAAGCTGATTGATTAAAGTATTCTAATAGAAAGCTAATTACAGTTATAGCAAACTGGGGTTAGAAACCTACTATTTACCATCGGCGCTATTCAAATGAACTTAGAATATCATACAATATTTATCATTTCAATAGTGATCACAGCATTATTACAAAACTAGCAGTTATACGGATCGTTAAAATGAGCTTTTATACTTTGTAAATTAACGTACATTTTTTCCTAAATTATATTTATGCATAGGTACGTGTTGAGGGCACTGTTTCGCGTGCTTCAGAAAAGGAAAGTGAAGAATATTTTCAAAATCGTCCAAAATCTAGTCAAATTTCTGCTACAGTTAGTCCGCAAAGTCAAGTAATTCCTAGCCGTGAAGTAAGTACGATATCTAAAATGCATATGAAATCGTATGTCCAATAGTATGAAGATCTTCGTTGTCTATCCACACTACAAAATGGTTGCTCATTTATTCAAGTTTTAAGTTTTGACTGGAAAACCTGACTTTTTTGATAAACGTATGATTTCCAATGTATTGATATGACATCACTTTAATTTAAGCCTTAGAATATAACACTTCCTAAACCTTGCATGTGGTCGTTCTCGAAAGGAATTAATGGTATGATTTATCTAAACGAGGACCAACGTGAATATAATAATATTTAATTAGGTTTAGCTTATATCTTCCCGTTGGTTAGTCATGGACTGAAACTGATCAGTCTCTGTTGCTATATATGCATCCCGAGCGTGAAGATACAAGCTCAACCTAATTACACATAGCTGTTGCAGAAGTGACTGTCTGGACGCAGTAGCCTAGTGGCGAACGCGGTGACGTTTGATACGAAGCGTACTGAGTTCGAATCCTAGTGTGAACATCAACATTGGCATGCAGGTACACCCAGCCAGTATGTCCCAAATAGGACGAAACGCGCGTTCTGGATTTCGCTTACCAGTCACGATCCAACTTAATATTTAATTTGACATATTTTCTTCCTACTTCTCTATTAATGTCAGTTAGTCATAATCTACCTAGAGTATGGACCAAATGTCTGTTAGCTTAAGTCCCAATACCACATTAGCATGACGAGATATAATTGACAAATTGAATATCAAAAAAGTCAATCGTATTAAAAATGACTACCTGAACTTGGCCTACTGGGTTGAGAGTTATGTACTGGTTCTCAAGAACCCCCCAAACCTCAAATCACAAGACAATAGTAGAAAATGAGAACTATACTTCAAGTATCAAATATACAAAAGCTCATTGGTATTTATATTATGGTGACTAGTAAATATGTCATTTTTAGATATTATTCCTTCATATCTGCTGGTTTGAATTGCATCTCTTGTCTAAGTCCCAAAAGTATACAATACCTTTCTGATCTTTTGTTCCATAGTTCTTGGTTTTCAGCTTAATAATATTTGCTGAACACCTTCCACCCCACCTTAAAGTTGGGGTTTGCCATATCATGCTTGGAAGCACCTGTCTGTTTGGTTGGATCATGCTGCTAAAACCTGTACAAATCTCTCTTCCAAATTTAATTTTTGCTGGAGGCTTTCTTTCTGAAGCATGATTCAAAATGACCACATGAAACGTTGTAGGCTTGTTAATCATTCTGATTGAGACATAATCACTATGCTTTACCCATCAACATTAGTTGTTCGACATCTGTGGTTCGCTTGATATGACTTTTATTTCTAGAGATTAACGAGTATTTAAGCTGTGTAACACACTAGGGATCACTGTTATTGCTCTACGGTGTTTTTCATTTAAGCATATGTCGTCTAGTTTATTCTAAACACCTGAAGATGTAAGTTATTTTTCTCGTTTTAAACAGTTTTTGGACAAAAAGTACGTAGAACTAGAAAGCGAATATGCTGAAATGGAAAAGCTTCCAAAGCCTTCATATTGGTATGTTTTTTATGAAAAAGCTACTTAAATTTAAGTGGAATTACGTTACTACCTACAGATATTTTCATTACCAGAGAGATGATTAACTAATATTTATTTTCTGATTTGATCCGAAATTCTGGCCGCTGGTCTCATGTTTTGACGAAACACCATCAATAGTGTAAATGTATCACTTATTTACAAGTCAGTTGTCGCGTGATTCTAAGAGTTCTGTGGACAGAATTATGCATTGCAGTTATCCTTGGCTATCAAAACGAGTGCCGTGACCCTGCGTTTGAAATTTACTGATTGCATGCCCTGAACTTAATCTTTATGTTTGTTAGTAGTGATTATCAACGTACTTTTGTGCGCTTGAATGATCTTCCTGGTGATGTAAACAAAGTAGTAACGTCGATATCCGAACCAACTAGACAGTAGATTATGACTCCATGATGAGAGTTCTGTGATTATGTAGACCAATTCTTCATAATTACAGTCATACAAAATAATGTTTATTTAATCCTTATGAAATTCTTTCATCGCATCAACACCTGTTGCCTTGGATTTTATTATTAGCATGCATCTTAATAATTTCAGTTGTTATCAGTCGTTTTAGTTATAAGATTTCCTTATTGTATTCGATCATAGTTAACACTAAGTCGCTTTTTTACTTTACAACTCTACGGTAATGCTAAAGATATGCTCTGAGTATTAGTTAAAAATAGTAAACGAGTTGATGATGCTATATATCTTCATAGACCGATGTGGCTGTAATATGCTAGAACAACGCCCACTGCGCTTCATATTGGTAGCGAGCACAATAGCAGGTCTGGAAAAGTTTACGGTTAGTCATTGTCTAGCAGATTGAGGTGTATTAAAAAGCTCAGTCTCCTGGTTCGGACCTTCAAAATAATCGTAATTTATGATCATGTACCACTGACGAAATCGCGAGAAATTGTCCTCTGTTCTCACTCGTTTTTTTCTTATCTTGTCATAGATGTCTGTTGATATTTTATGGTATTTATGCTTATGTTTTAATTAATATTTTCTAGAATCATATTCTCTATATTTGGTTTCTACTACCACTGCTGCTACTACCTTAAATTCTGATTTTAATCCTGTTATTTTTGTTTCTCCTGTGCTTATATGATGTAACGATTAATATGCTTAAATTCTTATAGTTTACAGCTGACTGAAAATATATGTAATGACTCTACTTTATGTCTTATGCTAGGGGTGGATATATCGTATTTCCGAAATTAATTGAGTTTTGGCAAGGTCAAACAAATCGATTACATGATCGCATCAGATTTCGTCGATGTGACGAAATTCCAGAAACTAATGAATCCGAGTTTGTACATGAAGGAGAAAATGGTTGGGTATATGAACGACTAGCTCCATGATACTTTACTTTCTATAATAAACTTACGCATTTGGTACAAAAGTTTAGTTTACTGTCTGTTTATGTGACAATCACATTTGAATTAAGGTACAAATTTATTCAGGTTAATAATACATATAAGTTTTCTTGATATAAACAATTTTCTTTTTACTGACACTTCTAAATTCATAAACAGATCAATCAACACGAATCATCCAGCTACATTCCCATCACTGTGAGTGTATGTATGAAAGGAAGAATTTGTGTTTTTCACTGCAATCTTTTTGTTATCATAACACTATTTCAATTAGTTATAAAACCTTGCTGATGGAAAGGAAAGTTCACTACAGAAAAGTAAAATTAAAGAATAAATTAATAAGTATTAACGTGCTAGCGTACCTATAGTTGTTACTTTCCGATTGTTTTTACCATGAAATGATTTTGATGAATCGGTATAAGTGGTAGCTTTGTCAACCTGGAAGTATGATCGTAGGGCCTTATGGACAACTGTTTAAAGCTGATCACGCACGGCCTTTGTGTAAGTAGTTCTTAATGTTTTAACTCCATACTTGTTAAAACTGCCGGAAATGTAAATCCTTGAAGTGAGGTAAGGCGCCAACTTTTCCTAGTACACTCCCTCCGTTATGAGAAGGCAGTGTAGCTACAATGTGCTGATTATTCGAAGCAAACGCAGTACTACAGTCACACCACAGTATTGTTAGACACTACTTTAACCTTTGATCGAACTGCTTGATTTGGTGGGATCTAAAAACTAAGTGTTTCAAACAATATGACTGAATAGGTGATTACGGCAGGCGAACTCGAGTTAGCAACTATAACTAAAAAGAAGTCATAATCATACTACCTCTATTAGGTGATTACGTTATAAGTATCGACGAAACGCTAAGGTAGTGTAAAACAAATACATTTAGGTTGAAGTAAATAATATATATTAATAAAGTTCGCGTTAAAATGCACTACGAAAAGTATTATGCGAGATGAAAATGAATTAAATCTAACCAAATAAATGAATGATAAAATGAATATAGTTTATTGTCTCTTAATAGACGAAAATCGAAACAAACAGTCATCATAACTCCAAATGTAAAGTAGCATTAATTGATTAATTTTGCTAATCGTTGAACTGCACACTGAGCAGCTTTTTGTCTAGCTGAATTTCTTGTCAAATCTGTAGCTTTTGCAGCTATATAACCGTTATCTTTTGAATACCTTATTGAAATGTCTTTCATAGGATTAATACCGATGAATAAAACAACTGTATATTCATAATGCTTAACATTAAATTCTTCTCCAGACTAAAATAGAAAAGAAAATGAATTCAAAGTTTAAGCAAATATCCGTTAGAAATATAGTTGATTTTTAGAAAAGTGTCTAACTTAAATCAATCTATCTTAACCTGGATAAACAAGCTGATAACAACAAAGAAACATCTCATTTATAAAACACTTGATAGTATAATCTACATTTAATAGAATAAAACTATTAGTCAGTCAACATATATTTCTCACATCTTGTAGTTTGACGAAATAATAGTCTTGTCGTAGTTGTACTCCATCACTCAGTCTTGATACAAATGTATGTGTGCATTCTTTATCCAATGATGCAATGGGTTTGTTTAGTTTGTTGGAGAACGGCAAGGATCCTCTAACAGTAAAAGAACCCAATCGGTTTTTAGAATTTTCTATCAACTTTGTGATAGCGAGTAATAAAAATTCTTTTCTACAAAACTGTTGACAAATACAAATAACCAAGACAATTTTTGAAAACGTTACGATATAATCACATTCATCCCAATCGTCTATCTCTAAAACGACTCACAATCAATCATATTGATGAGCTTGACGTGATATTTTTATTTTAATACAGACTATCAAGTGTGTAATTTCTATCTATGTACGATTGTACAGCTATTCCAAATAACATCGTAGGGAAGAAAATTTTCTCTGCTGATTATTTTGAATTGAATATTCAAATGTGTACTGACATCAGCATCAGTACAAGATGAAATTAAAGAAATGAGTGATGATGGGGCAGTACCCATCAGAACAGCTAAACTTTGAAAATGAAAAGGCATTTACAAAAAAATACTAGAACTTAGTATGTAGAAGATATGGAGTTGACTGGGATATATCACCCACTGTTTTCAATCACTGATTGCAAGTGCCCTTCGGACAACTATTAACAAGGTCAAATCAACGGTCAGTGACTTCATGTCTTATTTGGCTGCCTTTGGCTTTCTCCCATCTTCCTCTCAAGCCAGTCGGCATTTCACATTGATAATCAAAAGAGGTGAAGCTAAATCAACTGTCCAATCAATAGTTACGACTAATAAGGCATTTCTATATATTCACAAATCGTTTTTGCAATGAATTGAATTCAGCAAGTGAACCACTAAAAACGAGTCTGACAGTTACCTCGTTAAAAATAGGCCAGCGATGGTAAACAAAATAACTAAGATAAAGCTTGAAAATAAATAGCACATTATCTAAATTTACTTATCAACCAATCCAAGAAGAGGAACATATATACTCATAGAAGGGAAGTACCTATTTCCGAATGGATTAATAGTACATTTAGCAATTCCAGTTAGCTCATATTTTGGTGAAAAACCATAAACCATACATCCTCAAGACATGGCAAATGAGAGAGGAGGAACAAGCTTCTCTGTGTAAGTGAATTATTCAGCCGTCATAGAACAATTTTCTTATGTCTTTTAGGCAGTTTGACTGCTTTTATACGAAAAAATTCTGCACATTATGGTTTAGCTATTGGCCTTAAAGTTTCCGATGTATTCATAGTCCTGTAGGTGGATATCTTCAGTTAATCGGATTAAAGATCACAACAATCTAGCACTTTAGTAAGAGCCATGAAGAATGGAAAAGCAATCACTAACCTCCTATATTAATGGAAGAAGCGGACAAGTTCCACCTCTTGTTTTCGAGTGCATAAAAACTAAAATCGAGTATACTGTCTGAGCATACAATCACAGCAAGAAAGATAAGTGGCAAAACAGCTAAAAAGCTTGATACTAGATAAGTTTCAGGAGTACCGTAGACAATGAGGCGGAAGTGGCAAGTTTACTGTCACAAAACCGAAGAAATAGGATTGACGTAGCTTAAGTTTTGCAAAATAAGATTTATATGATACCACTTCATGCATAAATTTTAAAAAGCTACATAAAACTTTAAATGGAAGAATCTCATTCATTAAACCACCAGCTATTATGAAGCTATGAATACAAAGAAGAAACTTTCATATTTCTATTCAAATAATTTATATTTGTGCTAAGTGGCTCACTTTGGCAATTAGGTTAACTGATGTATTATCTAAAGTCTGAGAGCTGAACGTAATCCCACCTGAGTGGTCTTGATCGTTGATCTTCCACTTTATAGGAAAAGATAGAAATCATTTAGCGATAACCACCAAGCAATTCGTTTGACAAACATATCTAAAATATTAGTCTCTGTAATCATCTGATGCTTATTTAATGCTATGAAACGAAAAACTGCGGGAAACCAGCTTGATCATAAGGAGTAGAGTGGTCGGATCCGTTGAACGCTTTAACTAGAAAATTATTGAATAACTACAACACTATGGATCAGGTCCAGAGGAAACGGGATCAAAACAAATGTGCGAAAAATGACAGAACAAGTGTCAAACAACAACCAATCAAATTCAAAGTCGATTTGTTGAGAAATCACAGCTCACTTTTATCATTAGTTTGAGCCGATGAAGTCGTCTATAATGATAGTGAATCCTGTACAATTAAGCCATCTAGTTCAGAAAACACAATCCAGCCAAAACGACTTGGTTTAACTTATAGTTTCACTACTCGTGATGTGTTGGTGTCTGATAGCATCTCAGCACGTTAAGAAAGCTTGTTAGGCCTTAGTCAACTTATGTTATACGCAAGATATCTGTCTTTCAACAAAACGACGAGTATACTGCATAGTTGTTCGTTCAGTATTAACAGATGAATGTGAAACATGGACTATGAAAATATGACATACAGGCAAAAGGTATTAATCATAGTTGTATTCGTAGAATCGTTTACATATCAGGGAACGATCGAGTAAACAATATTGATGTTAAGTACAGAGTACCAGGAAATAAGTGCTAAATCAGTCGATTAGATGGTCTGGACATGTACTGCGCATACTCAGTCACCGCCTGTCTTGTCGCACTATGTTAACTGGTATAGGAGTAGAAAGGGGGAAAATATGGGGTGGTCAAACCAAAACAAGGCATTAATCCATGCTATCATTGACTATCAGTCCAAAAATGTTGGTAGGTGTAGACTGTCTGGTTGGAGACGGCGTGATAATCGCCAAGAATGGCTTGGGATACCAGATGACATGGATCAAAATTGGTCACAGTGGCGCAAGCGTGTTCACTCTTTATTTTCTTCCAGATTTTATGTTCCATTAATCTTTCATACACATCTATGTTTAATTCCTTACTGTTGAACTATATTGTGGCATTAGTTAGTGGCATTGTTAGCCTGATCTCAACGTGTTTACGTGGTATGGCAACTTGGATCGATGTGCACAAGTACGAAGTTCTAAGTTACACATGACTGACCAATTCATATTGTAGACAAACACAGAAGCTGTTACTAAAATGAAATAAAATACCACCGCACTATTAACTTTACATTCCTGTCACAGCGGTAACGGCCATCACCAACGTGAATAAACTGTCTAAGAAGCAAGTGGCAGATTCCAGTAAACAGCTAGAGTCGGGACATCTATTTAAATTATTATAGCACCGTGAGTGAACTCTGCCAATAATATGATTGTTCTATCAATGCAATTGATTTTTTAACATAGTGAATACATTGTAGTATTTTTAACCAAACTAATTTTTCAAATGACCTCTTCGAAATGATGCGAATTATTAGACTGAAGGTTTTAGTGTTTAAACTCTCTCATTAACCTGCCTATAGAAAATATGCAATGTTTTTCATATCGAAACTCATTTAATTACTTATTTATGTTATTCTGCTTGCTGCCTCTATATACACTGTTAGCGTGTATACTAATGAGAACTTCGTGATATGTTGAATATTTTACATATATTATTTTGGATACAATCGCTAGTATTCATACAACCTTCATGCATTACATTGTTTACCGCAATTACTAATGTAGTCTAAGATACGAATTTTTAATTAATCTAGAAATCACATTAACTTAGACCTAACCATTTTTTTAAAATTATTACTTTCTGGGAATTCGTATCAACCTGGTTATGTCTGTAAACTGATGTACATTCTACACCAATTTTCAGAATAGATAGTGTTACAATTATTAAAAATACTGACGAAGTACACAATCCAGTACAAAGATGATAAAACAAAAAATATACCTTGTACGTTATACTCCATTTAGGCGGATAGTCAATGAAATGACACGGCACTAACAGACGCCTGCACAAAAACACTAACTGATCAGTTAAACTTGTAACTTCACTCGTGCGATATTCTGTCAGTTTTGCTTATTGAAATTTTGGATGTATGTTCTTGTAGGCAGTATTCAGCTACACGGGCTAAAAGTTGTAGTCTTATATTTGATTTTGTACAAGCAACAATAAAATCAGGCGATGATTTGTCATAAATGCTATCAAGTGTTAGATACCAATGATCACCAGACAAATTAACTTCAGAATGACTTTGGGTGCATAACTTTTGATTGGATTTTAACTTCTTTGAATCTAAAGTTAAAATGCATTTCATTAATGATAATTTTACAAAATCGAGTAAAGACTACAAACTTTAACATTTAAAATAGGCATTAAGGATCATAGATATTTTCAATAATTGCAAAACACTGACAATCGTTCGCAGCTGTCGACAACCAGATTTTCGTAATTAATGATAACGGGTAAGTTTTTGTAAAAAAACTTTAAATCAAATCATTTCTAAGTTTTTCATTATATTTAAGTAAATTCGAATCCATGTGGCAATGGAATCCAGAACGTACGTGTTTTGTTATACCAGGGACCCGTACATGGAATTTGTCTTCACCGCAATGTTAGAGTGATGTCAAACCTAAGCAACTATTACCTAGGTCAACGAGTTTATTTGGCCAGATTTATTAAAACTTTGGTTTGAGACAATCTGTTCACAATATACATACACCAACAGTTAAAAGATACCCTCCCAAACATACTGTCCTATTCTGCTGAATTCACTAAAATTTGTAGAAACATAATTTTCACTTAGTCACAAACAATCCATACCAATAATTTTGTTATAGTTTGCATATTTTGAAGAAGATTTCCAAGATTCGCAGCTGTTTCGTGTTAAGTTCCCACTCTTTAGCAAGACGAAAGAATTTAACCATACATAAAACCATGGTTCTCAATCACACGCCTACAATTTTATCCGACCTTGTTGCTACTTTGACGTGGTAGTAGGGCTTACCTATCATGATGACCCAGTCAAATTATACTAGCTGGAACAATCATTTCTCAGGATCCTATCATGCTAAACGTGTCGATTGAAGAGCGGTGAGACCAAAAGCAGCAAGTATAAGGTCAGACGACGAAGTCGTACTGCTGGCTGTACAGAAATGTGACGGCAGTAAGGTGTTTTCCTCAGACAACCAACATAACAGCGATGCTGCCTTCCCACAGAGAAAGGGCAGGGTTAGAAAAGGTCGACTCTAGAAATCCACACCTCACCTTACCCCACGGATTTCAATATTCGGCAGTAAGGCCCCAACAAGTACGCAGCTACAACAACGAAAACCTCTCTAAAAAAGGCCGTTTGTGACTGGCCTGAAGCAGTTGTTCCACGGCCACTGCGGTCAGGCTCCCAGGTCTTTCAGACCAATCCTAACCCAAGTTGTTTTTCAGGTGCATCAAGAAGAACCCTTCCACAGTGTGGGCAACTGGAATGAGATAACTGCCCTCATACCTCTAAAAACACACAAGATCACCGCCATTTTAATCAAACTCCTTCTGTTCCTAATATTTATCCTGCCCCTACCTTCAAGCCTAAATCTCTATCTTCAGCTTCCTCCTCTGTCATCAGTGTCAACGTTTCCAACCCATGAAATAATGTCCCGAGTATACTATGACCACGCTCCAAACATCACAATGGTGCATCCAATGTACGAACCCTGTATCAAATAGGGCAGCAAACCTCCCTAGCTAAGACATTAGAATCCAGCGCCACTGATGTATGTTGTGTCTCCGAAACACGCATACAGGATCCTAGCGCGGTCATTCACTTGACCTCACCTAATTAGAGAAAAGAACCTTCGCGATACACTCTTCGTTTATTTGGCGACTCAACAGCAACTTCTCATAGGCTAGCTGGTGTAGGCGTTGTGTTAAGTATGAAAGCAGAACAGGCACTTCTCAAATGGATTCCTGTTAATTGTCGCCTATGTGCCGTCCAACTAAATGGATCTAGGAAAAATACGGACACACACCGTTATCTTTTCCTTGTTACTGCCTATGATCAAACTGACTGCAGCCCGGATCAAGTGAAAGATGAATATTACAGAAAACTCCCAGAACTTCTTTATAGGGCCAAACACTCAGATTTGGTACTCATAGCTGGTGATTTAAACGCCCAAATAGGAAGCCTGAATTAGTCTGAAATACATTTAGGTGGATGCTTCAGTGTTCCAGACCGAAACGAAAAACGGCGACCGTGTGCTACAACTTTTCTCAGATAATCGTTTATTTCTAGCAAACATGAACTTTAAGCATAAAAAGCGACATCATCTAACATGGTGACCTCCTAGCCCTGTTCAACGGTGGACTTAAATAGATCATATCGCTATTAGTCACTGTTAGGCTCGATAGAAGACTGTCGATCTTTCCTAAGTACATGTTTAGATTCTGATCATGCTCTATTACAAGCGCGCTTTCGCTTGCATCTTAATGGGCAAAGAAAACCTACAACAGGAAAACCCATTAGAATTCAGCTCAGCAGCGAAACAGCCAAGATTAAATTCCAGGAACAACTGAAGAATCACATATGCAATTATAAAGATGCGACCCAACTAGATACTGCTTGGCAAGATGTCCAAACAGCTGTGGCATCTACAGTGACATCTATTATGGACTTAAATCAACATGTCAAGAAAAATCAGTGGATCTCGATGACACCTGTTGAATTAGTGAACATCCGAAAACTTATCCCGTCAGGCTCCGAGCACGATGAGAATCGAAAAGCAATCAGATACAAACTGACAAAAAGTCTACGAAACGACCGACAGCAGTGGTGTGTAACGAAAACAAAGGGAATGGGAAAGGCAGCGGCGTTAGGTATAACTACAAAACTTTTCAAGTTAATAAAAGAAACCAGGGTTTACAAATTAAGCGTAAATGAGACAATCTCCAAAAGGGATAGAAAGATTATCCGCTTTCAGTCTAGACGTTTAGAACGATGAGCTGAACACTTCAAGGAGCCGCTCGGTTGGCCTTTAGCTGCTCTAGTAATTCCCACTAATTTAAGACAGCCAGAATGGAAAGTCGACTTAGGTGCCACGATTCTTGTCAAAGTCGAAAAGGCTATAGCCAACCTAAGGCGAGGGAAAGCAGCAGGTCCGGATAGATTATCCCCAATGATCTTTAAGGATGGTGGTCCCACTTTGACGATTAGGCTGACAGATATTGCGACTAAAGTTTGGGGACTTGACATAACTCCGTCTGACTGGTATCGATCAATAATCGTCCCAGTATATAAGAAAGGGTAAAAATCATCTCACGATAACCATATAGGAATTAGTTTGATTAATATAGTGTCTAAAATACTAGTTTCCATAATTATCAAACGTTTAACTACAACTCATGAACTGTAAATACGAGAAAACCAGACTTGTTTAGACCTAGTCGAGGTTGTATAAACCAGATACTCACCATTCGTCAGGTTTTAGAACACAGACATACTTTTTGGCGCCCGACAATGGTGGTTTTTCTTGACTTCAAAGCGGCATTTGACTCAAGACAGAGAAATTCTATGGGAGTGTCCTTCATCGAAAGATGTACCCTAGAAATACATAAATCTTATTAAAGCTCTTTACTCAAAGACTATTAATCGTATCAGAGCTTATGGCGAACTGTCATCCGAACTTGTAACCTCAAGTAATATCCGTCAAGGCTGCCAACTCTTTCCATTTTATGTAACTTCATAGTCAATTTACTGTTGGCAATTACACTCGCATCGTCTGACTTTTCAGGAATTGATCTTCTACAAGAAGATCCACTTAGTGGCTTAGAATATAGTGATGACATATTCCTGTTTAGCGAGGACGCTGATAAGACGTAGAATCTTTTAACAGCAATAATTTTCAATGCAAGCATATTCTGAATGCGTTATTCCTCCTTCTAAATGCAAACTATTGCTCCAGGACTGGATTTCGTCAACACCTGAGCTAAAGATAGGGAGTGAAGTAGCTGATCACGCCAACCACTTCACTTATCTTGGAAGTCCGATCACTCCTGACGGGTTGGTTTCTGAGGAAATTTTAGTACGAATTCAAAAAGCACGTTTGGCTTTTGCCAACCTACGTCACCTATGGCGTAGACAAGATATTCGTCTCTCAACGAATGGAAGAGTGTACTATGCAACAGTCCGTTGTGTCTTACTGTATAGGTGTGAGACGTGGCCATTAAGGGTAGACGACACTCTAAAGTTATTAGTTTTTGAACATCGACGTCTTCGAAACATCGCTCGCGTTGGTTGGGATCACCGATTAAGTAACAACGAAGTTAGACGACGGGTTTTAGGCAAAGGTGGTAAATCAGTTGACAAGGTTGTGAATCTTCATCGACTGGGGTAGTTGGGACATGTCTTACGTATGCCCAACCACCGTCAGCCTCAACGCGCGATGTTGGCTGATATAGGAGCAGGATAGAAGAGAGTTTGAGGCGGCCAAACCAAAACATGGCATCAGTCCATGAAGTCACTGACTGCTCGTTCGAGTCGTGTCGGTGGATGCAGACTACCTGGTTGGGGTCCTCGCGAATACCATAACCAGTGGCTAGAAACACTGAGTGACATGAACCAGAATCGGTAACAATGGTACAAATGTATTCACTCATTGTTCTCCCTGAAATCCTGAGCTTTAAATTATTCCATATCTTTCTTTCCACGCTTCCTGAACCATATTCTGTACATTCACACTCCTTGTTACTATCATTATTATTAAAGTAACTTCTACTAATGTGGTGTTAATCTTGCGTTGCCATAGAGGTATGGCAAGTTGAACCGATGCAAATGTGTGTCAGGTTCTATGTTGATCATATATACATATATACCTACAACTTTTAATCTCTGTCATTTCAAATAATATGGAGGTCATCAACGAATCAAATCCATAGATGACTGCCAAACTCAACTTGTTTGACTCTACAGGCTACTGTTCCCCACCTGCTGGATAGTTATATGCCAAACTGCCTAAACCAAAGTAAGTAGAATGAGAATTGAATTTGAGAAGTAATTGTTAAAGTCGATTGTTTTAATCATTAAAGTATATATTCGTACTGATGGATATAACTCGCGAATAAAACCATACAGTTCCAAGAATGAACTTGAAAATCCAATAAATACATGCATATAATTCATATGGTAAGTAAATTATTAAAATAAAATAAAAAAATGCAAACCTATCCAATAGCCGATAGAATTGCTGAAAACACCAAAACTGTTGTTCTTTGGTTCAGTTATTGAATTGAGCTGAAAGAACAAAAGACGACATAAAATAGTGAATATACTTATATATGCTGTGAGTTAGCCACTTGTTGAAAACAGTGCCTATTTATTGAGAGACCATAATACGCAGCTTAGCATATATAGACCGGTTCAAGTCGTCTCACTACATCAGAACATGAAGAAGAATACCAAAGTAGTAGCAATATTAAAAGTAATAAAAAGGATAAGAATCAAACAATGTCAAAAATTTCATGTACTGATGCCAGCTTTCGATCTGGCTTCCAGTTTACTCCTATTAAAGCTAACATTCAGCATAGAGGTAAGGAGTGTTTTGATATACGTAGTGCATGTCAAAACCACCTCAGCATACGAAGTATCATAACCTTACTGACTGATGCCTAACAGCAGCACTGCCTAGTCAAAGTTCTATTGAAGGTGACCTATGCATCAAAGTTATTTATTATCAAATACACCACAGGCAACGTAAGTTGATAACAGCCAAGGAAGTTTTGTTAATCTGTGTCGAAATTCCATAAGAAACCAATCCATCAGGGCTGATGAGGTTTACAAAAATAAACTAGTTGACCTGTCCAACTGATTCACCCTTTTCTTTTACAAAATTTGCTATGATTTAGAGTAGTGAGAAAAATTTATACACAGTCGAACTACCGAATTGACAACTGGCGTTAGACAGAAAGAAAGAACATTCCCTAAAAAGTTCTAAATACAAGACGGATAACTAAGAAGAATAAACTTCGGGAGCTGATTTTTAGGAGACCAGAGTTTACAATAACTCTATCTGGAGTCCCCCAAGGGCTGTTGCCGACCCTAATCGCAGTAAAAGGAGGAGGGTTAGACATAGGTTAAGTAGTCCCATATTGTAGAAAACGTTAACTAAAAAAATATTTCAACTGTTAAAACACTGTCCTGGGAGTTGGAAAGTCTTTATTCGAAAAGTTATGACGCCTCATGGTGAAAACCGAGTTTCTTCGGAAGTCAAGACCGATGAAAACATTATGCCGGGAATTAAAGGTTGACGTGAAAAGAATGAATAGCAGTCACGAAGAAGTGGAAAGGAAATTGATGAACAGAGTTGGCTAGAGAATTCTAGTTGGCAGCCTATGTTCTGCGACGCGTAACAGGCATTGATTGATTGATTATTTACGTTCTTAATGTCCATCAGTCAACCACTTGGTATATGAGATTTCTATACTTTTTTTACGGTTAATTAACTCTAAGTCTGTGAGGCCGTTTTATGCCACAAATGTCTATTTTATAAGAGTTTGTTGAGATTTAATTTGTATTCACCACAAATTTATGTCAGTGGTGTACCATCAAAAACTGAGAACTATTGGAAAGCTACCTTGTCTTAGTATGGGACTCCTCAGCAAAGTGTACTTGAGACCACATTAGGGACCGAACTTAGAACCGTCAACTTATGTAAGGAACATCTAACCACTAGCACTACTAGCCCAGTGGTATTTCCTTATTCCCGATGCATTATGATCATACAACCTATGTATATTTTCATGTAAGTTCTTGACTAATGATGAAAGCATAATAATGGAGGTTAGCCTGATTCCTTTTTATTGTACTATTTTACAGGTTAAAAATCAGAAAATCATCTGAAATTAATAAACACTATTTGGAGAACGTTAGCAAGGGATTTAAATCAACATTCACATAGTGAAAGGTACTTGATATAGTCAACCATTGAAACAAGATTAAAATATTACTTAACTAACCGATAATGAATTAGCTGACGTAGGAGAATAATTTCGAAGCATTTTATTGGTTTCACTAACTGAAAGATTTACACTTGATTGAGAACGACGGTTCGAATCATTTCCCATTAATTTAGACCGTATATTTTTCCTACATAAAAAGTGTTAGGTGGAAATTAACACAAGGAAAATGTTATACAGACGAAAACTCTTTAACATAGAATGTAATGAAAACCTAACAATTAGTAAACTACAAGTCACAACCACGTAACAATGAGTTCAGACTCTAAGAAAGTAATAATAATAGTATACTATACACGGTGGATAAAAATGACAGCACTACATTGTCTATGGCATATACACACTAAAGTTAGGAATAAAACTGAGAACTCTGGAAAAAAATTAAGCTCTAGTGAGTGCTCTGAAAACTATGAACTAAAAACAACCGTCAACCTTTCTACTGACAAAATCGTCCCATATGAATGATGTTTTGTGTCTTTTAACAGCCAATTTACCGTCAAGATAACTGCTGATGAATGAAATTCAGGAAAATTATCACAACAAGTTCTAAAACAGTATTTATGGTTGAGAGAATTGTGTGCAAAACTCTTACCAAAAATTACTTACACTTGATTAAAAGATATGAAGGTAACGGTGAGGCATCACAGGATCATAACTACTCAATACTTCGAGAGACGATCAGAATGAATATATTACAACGGTGTAAATGCATTCGCATTTCTTCCCTTACGAAATTATACACAATATAAACATAAAACAATTATTATTTTACCTTTATTGTTCACTTCTTTTAAATCTACTTTTACATTATTTTATGTTTTCAACTAATTCGCTCTAACTTTTGCGAAATTTCTTGTAACTTCATACAAAACACTACGTAGTTCTTTTTGTCTGTATGTATGATTATGTTTTTGCAGAAAATTTATGACTTAATGACCATAAGTTAAGTGTAAATGGGATTTGGTATGTTAAAGTAAAACAGCTTAGTGAAAAATAGTTTACTTTTTTAAAGGACGAGAAATCCTTTTTCTAAACAAGACGCGATCCAGTAGTTTGTCATCGAGGACAAGAATATCACCGGTGCAACTAAAATTCACATGACGATCCTATATAAATCAATAAAAAGTTGCGTTTCAGTGATATCAGGAAAAATGGTTTAAGTTTAGATTGCACTAACTTACATACTGATATAGTTAACCGTAGTAGACTATCGGCACTACTGGATCTGCATCCTATGGTAGGATTCTGTTAGAAGTTGGAGATCCCTAGAACAATTATTCAATCAAAAAATCAAGTTGTAAACTCTGCATTGATTATTGTACATTGGCTTCTGAATAACCTTCATCACAAGTAATTTAATACAGTATGATAAATTTAGTTGTGATAATTGTATCAATTCAATGTTATTTTTACAGAATAATCGTTTACGTTAAATTGATGGTGTTTACTCAATTCATGATTTTTATAATAATTCACTGTAATTTTATTGATATATGAAGTTTAAATCATTTCTAGTGCATGAGAGTATATATATATATATATGGCAATACACACCGAAAACAGTGAACAACACTAACATTGGTAACGACATCAATATTATCAAGACTAACATATAATCTACTTACAGCTATTGCTACATAATCTCCATACAAAAGAAATAGTAGTCACAAGCTCCTTTATTCTGTAAAACATGACCAACATGGAACTAGTAATAGATTATAAACACTAAACGGTGATATTCAAATGACCTATTCACTGGACGCAGTTATGTATACTAAAAAGGATTCATTTCATATCCCGACCACAAATTAATGAGCGTTGAAAAGATAAACTACCACGCACTATTAACAACTACTGAGAATAGTTCATAGACAATTAAAAGTGTTAGTAGGATAGAATCCAGACAACTGCACGTTAAGCCGAGCTCAGATAGACATAAGACATATTTGTTGATTTCTGAGGGGACTTTAACAAGCGTAATTAAATCGTTATATATCAACTAGTAGCTATGTGCGTACTTCCACTGATTCGTTACTGCGTAGTGATCAGCGTCATGTTGCTTTAGATCTCGAGAGATAATCAAATTCTATCGACTTAGCCTCAATGTTGCCAGTTGTTTAAGTAACCCGACGTCGCGTGCACTGTGTTTTGGTATAAGTTAGTTGACGGTAGTTGTAATGAAACTTTGAACTTAGGTTTCGATGATATCCGCACTCATTGGGAAGGTAAACTTGTAATCACGGAAAACTGATGTTCTCTGTAGGATATAAACCCGCATCATTCACTTTTACAGTTTGAAACATGCAAAGCGATTCCGAATCCCGCTGGGGATATCAGTGTTCGAAATATTGCAGGTACGAAGATTGATGAGTGCGAAAAATACATGAAACCTAAGTTCATTGTCACATGAAGACCACCTGCAATTAACATGTATCCCATACTGTTACGCTACATACTATATATTTTGCCAAAAAATGTTAAGGTTTAATAGGTATACAGACTGACTTGGATGTCAGGATGTCAAGTGTTGGACACATGTAAATCATTAAATTCTATATTAGAGAGTGTTAACTACTATGAATCATCGTTGTTGTCTGAATAATACTCCAAACATCTACATTTATATTCACTGAAGCCACCATTTCTGGTGATAACTTTATCCTTTCAACAATATTTGATAATTCATGGCCATCGTTATTGTTTTCTGAGTCATCAGTAGACATGTAGCTGTAGATAATAATAAGTGTTATTACTTTTCTCGATATCTTTTGAAGTGTCACATGATATTATCGATTTACGTCTAGTTGAGAAGTCTACATTAATTTCCATTAAACATCATATAGGATTTACAGTAACACAAAGCATAGACAGGAAATGGCTTAGTAAATAAATAAGGTTCGATATTCCGATGAAAGATATGTATAAATCTATTCAACTAACCTCATTAATGAGCTGCGGTGAACGGTCTAATTTTTCTTCAGCAGATAGTGGACAATGTAGATCACTGACAAATTCTGGAACAAGGATATCAGGTTTCGTTTTAGAAAAAAACTCTAAACATGAACTTAATGAGGTAATGATGTTTTGTCTATTCTACTCAATCATAAAAACAATTTAGAAGTTAGCATGCAGACGTGGACCTCTGAAAAATTATATGCCATAACAATAGGAAATTGACAAAGAAAAATTTGAAAGTAATGGTAGTATATATCAGTAAAAGAGAGCGTTGAAAAAATGAAATTCAAGCAAAATATCAAAGTCCAAGAATTAAAAGGGGACAGTCGCCAACTACTAATAAAAAATACCTTGATGATACATAAAGTAGATAATTCCAAATACACCTTAAAACAATAGCTAGTGACTCAATGGATTAATATCGTTACTTGATTCATCAAATTCTAGTCTTCATGTAACTAACAAAGCGAAACGACTTAACAGGCTGTTGGAAATATGTAACACACCTCATAACAACGTCTAAGACGGAGATTCATTTATTCACCAGTCGATTTGTCATATTTACCAAGTGATTTGTGTTAGGCCACAAAATTATATACTCGGTAATTAAACAACGTACTAGTAATTAAGTGAAGATATGTATGACAAATACAAACAACTAACACGTCTTGGTCTTTCAAAAGCCACTTCGCACAGCGACAAATTACAGCAGGGAAACAAACAGACATTTCACCAGCACCATAACATTCTACATAAGTTAGTGTTTATAAAATAATAGTGATGACAAGCAAACAAATAAAAAAATTAAATAATAATTAAAACAATGATCCGTCAAATATATATATATATATATATATATATATATATATATCAATTTCGTTATCCATAAATGTAAGGAGTGGTCCTTCAAGGTTAAAGGTATTCACATACCACTAGTATTTAATTATAGGGACCTTTGAAATCTTGATCATGTTTGCTGAAACTGTTCAGTAAGAATTATCAAGGTAAAGCGTATGGCACTGAAGATATGCGATAAGTCACTTGGTCACTTTGTAAACGTTCCACTGGATAAGATATTTGATATATGTATTAAATAAGCCGAACCAAAGCCTAACTCGATGCACAATAAAAACTGAGAATATGAGCAGGATAAAAAGAAAGCTTGGGGCGGCAACATTAAGCGCGAAATCAGTTTATGTAGTCGTTGACTATTTGTTTGAGTCTTATTGGCTGGAGATGTTAGATGATAATGTTCAGAATCAGTCACAATGGTGCGATTGCATTCATTTTATATCTTTCTCCGATATAGATTTTATGCGTTAATTTTCACGAATCAATTCATTCTTTCCCAATTACATTCTTTATGTCCAATCTTTTTATGATTACTTTAATTCTAATTTTTACGTGACTGACTGTCTGATAATAGTGAAAATACAAAATAACCAATAAAGTGAGAAATATCAAGAAATTCTGTTGTTACTACATATCAATAAACCATAAATACTCTGTGAATCAACGATGAAACCCATAACCAACACAGAGTACAGAAACGAGATTGTAATCTACTTAATATACTTGTACAGTGAGAAAATGTGAATTTCCTACATCTTCTGCTTTCTTCTTCATTAGGGCTTTTTTTGAAGCGTATCTATGAGCATCTGCAATAAGAGTCGTTCTTACATAGTCATTGTTCTTCCATTCCTTCGTATTTGATTGACATGTCTCATGCAAGTGCTAAAAATTCCGTGGACTAAGTACAGTACTTTTTCAGTCTTCGTTTTAATTTTAGGTTGAAGGCTTAAGGGGAGACAAACGATTATTTCAGGCATATTGCTCTCATCACTATTTTCAAAGGAGCAAGAATGACAATCAGTGCAGAATAAAATGAATTCATTTTATTTTGTTAGTTTAACATACTTATGAGAATGGTTAAACTTGGTTGAAATCAGAAGTATATAAACATGTTAGCTATGCAGACATAATTAATACGTTGTACAGTATGTTGCAAATATATATCCGATACAAAAGAAGGTAACAGAAAACAAAATAATGATCAGGGCTTCAATGATTACACAATTAGAAAATTAAGAGAAGTTTGGTAACACTTGAGAATGATGTAAGTTCAGTTATTAAACTTGATATGTGATATGATGACAATATTCAGTAAGATAGAGATAACAATATATTCGGTGATATAACAGCCAATTGAATCTAATCATCTGTGCACAAAGGACATCCAGTTCCAGTTCGACAACATGATATATAGTCAAACTGATAGTGCTGCAATGGGTAGTCCATTAGGTTATATCCTAGCAGATACTTTTATAGCCTATCTTGAAAATATGAAGCTCAAAAAGAGGAAGTGGGACATTATTCAAGGTATGTTTATCGTACTTAATAATGAACAGCATGCGAATCACTTACTGGAATTTGTCAACCAAACGCATAAAGGTATTCAATTTACTATGGAATTTCGAAAAAGATAAGTTTAATTTCCTGGATATTGCCATGCAACGGCGAGATGGTTCAATGCAGAGACCGATTTACATAAAACCACATGGAATGGGTTGTTCTTAAACTAAAAGCTTTGTCCAACTCATTACAAATGGCACCAGTGAAAACGTTGTTTCTCAAAACCAAAATGATATGTACTTATCAACATCAAGCAACATATAATAAAGAATGGCTATTTTCAGAAATTCATCGACAAGTACAATAAACAAAAACTGATAAACTAAACGAAACCACAGTTCAGAAAAAGCCTGTTTTTATCAAACTCAATTTTAAAAGTGATGATATTGTGAAAACAATCAGGAGACAAAACTCAGAATTAACGAGAACCTATTGTGCCTCAAAATTAGTTATATTGTATAGAACACGTTCTCTGAGACAATCGGACGTCGACAGGTATGCCTCTTATGTTACCGCTAATTGCTTGTATAAACGGTCTTTCTCTTCTCATCAGGCCTTGAGAATTCCAAGTTAGCGCTTGTCTTGTGATGCAGTTTGATGATTTCTTCATCATGTGTCCTACTCACTTCTAGCGTCTTTTCCAAATTTCTTCTTCAGCCGGAAGTTGGTTTATTCTCTGCCACAGAAGGTTGTTGCTGATGTTGCTTAGCCAACAGGTTCGAAGTATCTTGCGCAAACGAATGTCTATAAATGCATGTATTTTTTGAATAATGCTTTCGTAGCTCCTCAAGTTCCAACTTCATGTAATATAATTGTCTTTTTGTTTAAATTGAAAATTGTGACTTTGATTTTCGCTGCCAGCTGGTTAAAGTTCGGGATGTTTTTCGACTGTAGAAATTGTAGAAATGCTGCACTTGCCTTGTCAATCCGTGCCTTCATATCTACATTAGACCCTCCTTGTTTACCGATGATGCAGCCCAGGTATGTAAAGGTTTTTGCATCTTCCACAACTCCGTCAAGTGTAACTGGAATGGTGCTCATTCTTTTGTATTCAACTTGATTTCCCCTTTGCGTATATTGAGGCCTACTGCTGGCTTCGGAGTCTGCTGCTACACTGACCGTCTTCACCTTCATTTGTTGCTGTGTGGGATAGAAGAGTTAGGTCGTTTGCAAAGTTCAAATCGACTTGCTACACTCAAGGTATTCACTGTATTCTGTGCTTTCCTTGAGATGTTACAGTTTTTATAATCCAGTCAACCACTAGAAGAAAGAAAAAGGGCGAGAGTAAGAAGCCCTGTCTAACACCAGTCTTTACTCGAAATGGATCTATGAGGTGCCTTAGCCTTGAATCCTCCCAGGGATACTACTGGTCCCAAGCCCGTATAGAGGAGGGTTGAAGATGGGGTTAGAAACCCCATCCTGTAGAAAACAACCTTGCTAAATGAACACTAACCTTGAGTCTAAGTGCATTATTATTTACCCTTCGGTATCAGCAAATGCTGGATCTGTTTCAAAGGCATTCATGATCAAATACCGATAACCTACGTATGTTACCTAATAATAATGGTTAAGTTTCAGATCCATACAGCAAGATAGAACGAACTGCTGCTCGGTATTTTTTCGTCTTCTAGTTAGTAAACGAATATCTCGCCTACTCCGCAGGTGATGTAAATTTGCAAAATCCAAATGGCTATTTTGAATCTGTGCAAAGATGTCTTCTGACACCAGCCCATCAAGTATGATCAGAATTCCAAGATAAGATCAGTGGTCAGTGCGCTCAACTACTTTACTTCCTATTTGTAGTCCAGGTGTTGACGCAGACCAGTCCTGAAGTAACAATTTGCATTTAGAGAAGGGAAAACGCATCCAAATATGCTTGTATTGTTGCTCAAAGCTATCAATGACTCTGCATTTTATCAGTGTCTTGATCAAACGAGACTCTGCTATCTGAGTAAGTAGACCTCCTGGTAGAAAATCAATTACTGAAAGCTTAGACAACGAGAGATCTATTTCAGTGATTGCAATGAAATTAAACAAATATGAGGACAGTGGATAGTCTTGGCGGACACCACTTGAAGTTGCAAGTTCAAATGACAGTCTGCTACAAGCTCAATTCAACTAGCGGCATTCGAGTAATAATACAGACACAATCAGATCTGAAGCCTCCTGGTGAGCCACATTGGTATGTGCAGACTACCCTGTCAAGGTTGGGGTAGCTGAAAACCCTGTGTGACTCGACTCAAATCGGTAACAGTAACATAGATGCATTAGCTATTCTTCTACATCAAACAATCTATCTATTTATCTACATGTATACTGTTTCATTCCATTCTGTTAAATTACATTGTAGTAGTAATCTCACAATTGCATCTCCTAAGCTATTATTGGACGTCTGATAATTAGTAAAGCTAGTATTTTAAACAATACACTAGTGAAACTAAAGTTCACATGATTATCATATGATTATGATTTATTTTTATGTATTGGAATAAGTTCATTATTTGTTTATGCCTAAATCTTGAGTGTCAAAACGCTTTCACACCTTTATTCGCATAATTTATTCGTTCTTCCTTGTTCGTATTCGCGATCCCTAATCATCTCATCACTTTTGGTATTACTATTACTTTGGTGTTAATCTAGATAATTTCGCCTTGCTGTAATGATGATGTTAGGTTTTATGTTGTATATGAACGGCTGGTTAAAAATTGTAGAAGAGTTTAATTTGGAAAAATAACATTTTCAAAAAATATAAGTATTGTAAAATATGTGAAAAGTGTTTAATATATATATATATATATATTAAAGATGTCATTACTACTTACTGCAAGGCAGATTTTTAGAAGCACTTTCAACGGCATCACTGATGAATGGTTCGATAGGTTTAGTTCGAAGAACACTCTTGACATAAGCAGATGACTTTTCACCAGATAATTCTAATTTATTAAGAAGTAATTCAGCAGCAAGACGTTTAGCCAAACGTTTATTATTCGCTTCGGGTCCTTGAATACATATATTTGAAAATTCGATCTAACAAAAAAATAGATCAATTCATATGACAGGACTTAAAAAATGAAATAAATTACACTTGAATTTTAGTAGTTCTTACTAAATCTGTTACAAGAAATCATAGATTTACAAGGCAGAAAAGATTTGTGCTGACAAAAAATTAAATGAAGAACCAATAAACATCAAAAACTCAAAGAAACGAATATCCAGAAAATGCATTAATAAATACCAAAAAAATGAAAACGAAGAGTTTGAAAAAATTACAGTTGGCGAAAAATTAATGTATATCGATTAACTGAAGGTCAATTACAGGAAGACATTTTGGATTATGTTCATTAATCTATGGAAAATCTTTCTTCCTATTCTACCAATAAAATTTGGTTAACAAGTACAGATAAATTGATACAGACAATTGGCGATAACATGAAATGGATATAAATATGATCTTCGATTGTTCAGGACACTAACCTGCTTTATAAAGGATAACCAATTTGGTTACAAGATAGTTTTCTAAATAATCTTGTATTAAATAACCATGAGTCAAATTATATAAGTTATGTGGACCACAGAGCACGGTTACTAGAAGGTATCGTAAGGAATTATTGTTCAGTCTAAAATCGGTTAGCTTTAGTTAAACATTCTAAATGCGTTTCATCAAAATAAAACTAGTTAGAATTTTAACTTTTAAAAATCAGTAATGAAGCAGAGAAAGAATGTAGAAAAACATGAAAAAAACAATGAGATATGTGAAACTGGAAGAATAATCATGTAACTGATAAGTAATCAATAACAAATGATCTGTATTCAAACAATGAAGAACAGTAATCACACACTTTACACAGTGTCAAATCAACCAACAGATAACATGAAAATTAAATGACTACATTGATTTCAAAGATTCTGCAAAGAAATAACGGAAAAATGACCATCTGTCTACCAACCTGATAAATGAATGGAGGACGACCGGGCATTATAGTGGTATTTCCTCCACCTGGTAACTGATCATTTAACAATGTATATTTTACTTTTTCCAAGTTATTTGCAATTCTAAAACATTCCAATCTACAAATAGGATGTACCGATTTATCTAAAGCACGATCTTGATTCAACTGTAATTTGACCTAAAAATAATATAGTACATCTAACATTAAGTAGTCTCAAGAAATGAAACTAATCTATTGTTAAAACAAAACATATGTATATGAACAAACACTTCTAATTGTACATGAACATTATATATATATATATATATATATATATATATATATATATATATATATAGTTTGAATGTGTTTATATCTCATTGTTGTTATTTTTTAAGAACTTAAATAAATCAATCTATTGCTATGTGTGCATCCTGCGTTACTTCGTATCCTTACAAACTTTTCTGAAATGTCCTAGTCACAACCTAAGTTTAAGCATACTTGTGAACTAACGCTAAATCGACGCAATCCACTCAAAATGCATATATAGCAGCATTAACTAATCAAATTCAGTCCCTAACAGAATTGATGAAAGATACTGAAACATTCAAAGTAATTATTAATAATGGTTTGCGATTTCCCCGTTGTAGACATGTAGGATTGAAATTTATCAGTTACTGTTGCCTTGTATGTAACCTAAAAGGCTTTTGTTGCACGCTTTAGTGTACTTAGTTTGTGCCTAGCAATGAAATGCAGAAAGTGATCTGAACCTACCAGCTTAGTCAATAACGCATTGGCATTTAGAGCGATAAACTCTGGGTCCAAGTCTATGTAAACGCAAATACGAAGACTTAGGTACATTCATCTAACGAATCCCGAATTGGACAAAATAAACCTATTCATTATTCACTTATTTAAATATTAAACTTGGTACAAACGGGCACTAGAAATATGGGCACCGCACAAGTGTAAATGTAATATCATGAAGATAATAGAGACAGAAGGTGACCAAGGGTATAAAGGTAAATTTAATAAGACAAGAGAATAACATGGCAAAAGATACAACGCTAATAGAAATACAAACAGCGAGATCTCATTACTATTAAGAAAATTTATCATATTTTAATAAAGGTCTTGATAGGAGACTACGGCAGGATCGCCACTGGCTTTTACTCTGCATGAGGTCTCAAGCCACTGATTTGTAGCACCTCCAGGACCCTAACTAGGAAGTTGGAATGGGCCAACAAACGCCAGTCTTTTCATTCATTTGAGCCATGTCATAAACTGATCACCTCTACACTTTTCCTAACCGGACACGGCGTCAGTAAATAATAATAATACGGAAGCCGCTAAATTGATATTCGTAAAACATGACCAAACCATTGAAGCCGGTGTTTCAAGATGGTGAAACCAATTGAGTCGTCATCACTGCGTCCGAAGACACGATGCCGAACCTCAACATTACTAACACAATGTTTCCACCGGATGTTAGCAATTCTTCGGAGACAACGATGATGAAACACGGGTAGGCGCCGAACATCCTTAACTCGGAGAGACCAGGTTTTGTAAGCATAAAAATACTCACACTGAAGCGTTGTAAACCCAACCTTTTACTACCAGACTCAAATCACGATGGAATCAAGGACGGCATAGTTCGACACAAACTGATCTAGCTTTCATCATGCGTAGATTGATCTCATTCGACACACCACCAGCGGTACTATCACAACTACTGAGATACAAGAGCCTTTGACTATTTCTAACGGTTCACTAAAGAGTGAGAACAGTGACAGACTTCTGTCAGTCTTTCAGAAGTACTTTCCACTTGGATGGTGGAAAGTGAACGCAATACCTACAGATACTAAATAAACGTCCTGCACTATAATGCTAGCCACAATCCAATTAAACCAAAAAGTAACTTAAACATCATTTATAAATTTTATTACTAATATAAATAAGTTCTAATGATATTCCAGGACGAAAAATAGAAATAGATTTACTGGAAACTTGTAAGGAATAGAATGAGAATATCGTTCATTTGCTCAAACTATTATAAAATTCAAAAGTATTGGAATAAATATCCGACTTAATACTTGAAGATCTTCATTCTCAATGAGTTACACAACGTTATGCACCGACTAGATATCATACATCGGCAGACAGGTAAAAACCTTAGTGAGATAATGATCATCACAGATGAATTTAAATACTGTAGAATTATTGAAATCTAGTTTGTGATATTAAAGAGGTTTGATAGTACCCGTAATTGGCAACAAGACAAATGCTTTAAGATTAGCAAAACCACTTAATTAACAGTTAGAATAAAATTAAAAGATTAAGAGTGAATTATTACGCCACTACTTGAGAAGTTGCCAAATCATAAAATTACGATCTCACTATAGGTCGATGTTTTATCAAAAGGCATCACATTTTGCTAGTACAATTGTGTGAGATGAAATGTAATTAAAGTTTAGGTCTGAGGGTAAAGTCTTCCTGCTAACTGCAGTGGGGTGTGACAACATCAAGGTGTTTTCCTCGGATAGCCAGCATCTGCCTTCTCAACGGAAGAAGGGGACAGAAAGAGTCGGTCCTAAAAATGTCACACCTCACTTTACCCCTACAGATTTCCGTTTACGGCAGTGAGGCCTCTTAAAGAGAGAAGCTGACAGTTCAAAAACTCCCCATAACAAGGTCGTGTGTAATCGGCCTCAAGCAGTTGTCCCTTGGGTTCTGCGATCACGCTCCCATGTCACTAAGACCAACACTAACCCTAATTCCTATTCAGATACCTCAAGAAGTAATATCCTCCAATAATGTGGGCAGGTAGGAAGTGACAACCGCACTCATACCTGTAACAGCACATGCGATCTTCTTGTTCAAGATCGAGTCCAACCCTCAACCCCTAATACCTCTTTTATTTCTACGACTAGCCCCTCTCGCATAACGTTATCATCTCGCACTGCTAATGCTAATGATTTAAGTTCACGAAATATTATTCCTGGTCTGCTGAAACCTCGCTCTAAACTATATTAAAGCATTTAATTTCTGAATCTTGTGCCAAATAAGACAACAAACCTCCTTACCTATGACTCTAGACTCCCGATTCATCAAAAACAGGATCCAAGTACGGTCATTCGCTTGACCGGCCCGATTCACTTTTCGTGTGTCTGAGGGCCCCACACCTACTACTCGAGGCTTCGCAAGTACATATATACCACAAGTTCAAAACCCGAACAGCCTGTCGGTGACCGGGTTCGTTGTCTCTGCCTACGCTCCAATAGATTACAGCTCAGATTAAGTAAAAAAATGAATTTTACAGAAGACTTTCCGATCCTCTACGAAAAGCTAAGCGCTCTGATAAAATGATGGCTGGTGATTTGAATACCCAAGTAGGTAGACTAAACAAAGCCGATAGGCACGTTTGTGGATCCTATGGTGTCGCGGCTCAATGAAAAGATAATGGCAACCGTCTGTTACAACTACGTCCAGATAACCAACTACTTTTCACAAGCACCAACTTTAAGCATAAGGAAAGGCACCAGTTGATTGGGAGACCTCCATAATCGACTCAACGCCGGACTCAAATAGACCACATTGCCATCAGCCATCGCTGGACAGGCTCGATAGAAGACTGCCGTTCATTCTAAAGCACATGTTTAGGCTTAGATCATGCTTTAGTACCAGCGCATATTAATCTGAAAGTAAAATGTTCATGGCAAGGATACCCCCAGAGTGAGATTTAAAAAAGTCAAGAATACATTTCAGGGACAACTAGAAACCCAATTAGTCAACTATGTAAGAGATACCCTTTCCGAGTCAGCTTGAAATGACATCCAAAAAGCTGTTGAAACAGCAGTGACATCTACTAGTTAACTAAACCAAAAGGTTAAGAAAACTCAGTGGATTTCGGCTGCATCTACTGAACTGATGGGTGTCCGGCAACTCATCCCGTTTGGCTCTGAACACGATGAGGAGCGAACGCAACGTAAACATAAGCTGGTTGAAAGCTTACGTAATGGTGGTTAGCAGTGGTTAGTAACGGAAGCTAAAGAGATGAAAAAGGTAGTGGCAATGGTTAACAGTAGGTAACTGTTCAGACCTATCAAGCGAATGGGCATCAAAAATCCTACTGCTAGTAGAACTATCTCTGAAAAGATGGGACTATTATTCATTCTCAATCCAGAAGATTAGACTGACGAGGAAAACACTTCAAGGAATAGTTTAACTCGCCTTCAGTCATACCTCAGTTACCCACCATTCCCAGGTAATCTGATTGGTAAATTGATGTCAGTCCCCCCCCCACCCCCCGAAATCCTAGTGAAGTTGGAAAGGTCATAGACAATCTAAAACAAGGCAGAGCAGCAGAACCCAATGGATAAACCCCTGAGATATTTGAGGATGCTGGTCCAGTTTTAGCAGTGAGATTAAATAAAATCTTTGCTAGGATTTAGGAGTTAATCCTCCCAGTCTAAAAGAAAGAACAAAAGTCCTCGTGTAACTATCACAGAGGAGTCAGTTTAACGAATGCGGTGTCTTAAATACTAGCTTCAATAATACGCCGACGAGTAACTAAAGCTAGCGAAAAGCGAACTCGGGAAAACCAATTTGATTTCAGACCTGGACGTGGTTGTACAGGCCAAATATTTACATGTCGGCAGGTTCTAGAACATAGGCACACGTTTCGTTTTCCAATAATAATCGTATTCCTTGACCTTAAGGCGGCTTTTGATCGTGAGGTTATGTGACAATGTCTGTCACTTAAAGGCGTACCAAAAAAGTACATTAACCTTTCGAGGCTCTCTACTCGAACACTGCTGATCAAGTCAGAGCTTATGGCGACCTGTTCTAGGAAATAATAACTCCAAGTGGTGTTCAGCAAGACTGCCCACTTTCCCCTTTTATATTTAATGCTGCTATTCACATGCTGTAAGAATTAACGTGATCATTGTCGGGCTTCTCAGGGTCGATCTTTTTTAACAGATACACCTGTTGACTTAGAATATGCAGATAACATAGTTCTATCTGGTAAAGATGCTGATAAAATGCAGAATCTCATGAGTACCTTAAACATGAATGTAAGCATGATTGGGATGAGATCCTCATTCAAACACAAAATGTCGCTTCAGAATTGGCTTGCGCTGGCGCTGAGATTATTGAAAGAGAGCGAAGTAGTTGATTGTCTTTACCGCTTTACTAATCTTAAGAGTCTAATCAGTCCTGATGAGATCTCGGTTCATATACAGAAGGCTCGATTGGTTTTTGTCAATTTACAACATTCGTGTCGTAGGCGAAATATACGTCTGTTGACCAAAGGAGGCATTTACTGCATAAAAGTTTGATCCATTCTACTTTATGGATGCGAAAAGTGGCCATTAAGGATTGAGGATATTCGTAAGCTTCTAGTATTCAATCATAGACGTCTTCGAAGCATTGCTTATGTTTCCTGGGATACCGAGTAAGCAAAACATGAGTTGGGAATAGGGTACTAGATAAAAGCTGAGGTAGTTAGGACATACGTTACGAATGCCCAACCACTGCCTACCTCGACGAGCAATGCTGCTTGGTGTAGGGGTAGGCTAGAAGAAAGATAAGAGAGGCCAAACCAAACCATAACACCAGTTCATGAAGTCATTGACAATTGGGTTGAACCATGTTAATAGTTGCAGGCTGCCTGGTCAAGGTCTGAGTAATGACTGTAACTAATGGTTGAAGACTTTTGTGACGGCTAAAATTCGTTCGCAATAGTGCAGGTGCATCCATTTCTTGTCTCCCACCAAATTCTAAGTTTCTGAATCCATCATAATTTTCCGCTTACTAAATTATATTTTCTTAAATCTTATCCTCAATATCTAATCCTCTCCATTAATACTAGTCTGTTACTACCTCCACTACTCTAGGATTTGGTCCAACAATTTAATTTCTATCTGCTACCTGGGGTATG
This sequence comes from Schistosoma japonicum, assembly GCA_025215515.1. Lineage (NCBI taxonomy): Eukaryota > Metazoa > Platyhelminthes > Trematoda > Strigeidida > Schistosomatidae > Schistosoma > Schistosoma japonicum. The sequence goes on along the minus strand of CM046061.1, from coordinate 70,317,078 downwards.
GTAACTTGAACTGATGTATGCACATTGCAAGTCCTACGCTGTGAGTGGCGACTAAAAACCCAACTTACACAAATCTATTCATCATCAAAAGTAACACACAAAAGTAAGATTACAGATACAGGGACCCACCGACCATACACTATCCAAGTGCAAAACCGCTAAACTAGTCAGTTGTCAAGTACAAAGTAATCAGAGTGGGCTGAAACCAGTAACATGAACTATACTACACTTCACTATTGTATGAAAATAACATCTAAATGTTTGACTTACTTTACAGTGGAAGCCAAAACAAATTGCTTCCTTACTAAAACGAAAATAACGAAAAAGTAACCTAAAATACATAGTAGCTGTAAGTAGTGAAACTATGGACCTATGTTTTCTGCTAATCCGCACTGATTAGCAAAGCTTACTAAATGATGTGCCATGTAGGAAGTAAACAGGCATCATCCAACTCCACAGACTATGACCATTACCATTGAGCTGTTCGAGCCGAGATTGATCTGTAAGTCAACTGAACAGTAACCGACGCTAAGTATGCTTAATCTTTTAGTGTTGATCGAGTTTTACACATCAAGTTGAGATGTGGCCAATAGTCTGAGGGATTCTCCACAGTGTGTAAGGAGGTTGGATGGTGAGTCACTTAGTCGAGTGGCCACATTACAGTTTGATGGACTAAATTCGATCAGGAATATAGGCTAGACAATCGCAATATTAGTTACTACTTACTGACTAATCAATGTAAACTTAAAAATAGTATATATAATGTAACTTTGATGAAGAAACTATAGTTATTTATGAAATAATTCAACATACTTTGCATACTTTAGGATGTCGTTCATGAATATCACACTTTGATGGGTTCACATAACGCTGATTTTCGTACGATTGAATTGTTGAGCGTTTACTTTCAATTTGATTCATTTTATTAAGCATTGATTGAGCAGCAGCATTCTGTGCCTTTTTAACAGATGTAGACAAATTTTCAGTAGACTTCCAACCGTCTAATAAACATGTACACGTAAATTTACAAGGCTGATAATTCTCTAACTTTTGGATCTGATCAATATATACAGAGATAAAATATTTGAAATTAATTACTGAGTAAAACAAATAACTTTAAAAAGCACGAACCAGACAATTAATATTAAGCAACATCATAGTTCAATACTATGCTGATGTAATCGATAACTTGGTCGAAAAATGTAGCGTGACATATAGATTGCGTCACAGAGAAAAGTTGTTCGTAGCTGTTATGTACTAAAATGATGTCTAACGTGGTATATTGTTTAATAGGGTATCAACAGCCTCTGTAATTAATCTACTCATGTGTCAAATACACCCAGCGATGAGCTACACATCAGCTGTGTAAGAACGATCGTTACTACTCAGTTGTTCAAACTGAAGCAGGTGGGGTAGGTTCCGAACATACAACTTACCAGTTTAAAGTCGAGTTCCAACTACTAAGAATTCGATACGACGCGGTTTTTACAATCGATCGATCAGTATAGCTTGAGGTGGTTTGATAAAGCTTTTAGTAATGACGGCGACTGCGAATACGCTTCGGAACCAGATACTACAGATTCCCGATTAAAGTCATGAACTAAAATTCCAAATATTTCACTAAAAACGCAATCGCGGTGGTATAGGTTTATCATTACATTTACCATAAGTAAAATAAAGTTGTATAAAGCTAAAGATCAACAAATAAGGCTGATAGAAATATCCCAATATTTAAACCTACTTTACTACTAATAATAAGAGTTCAATGGTTTGTGTAATGTCTGTTCAACTTAAAGATTTTTGTCATCGACCTACATCAACCAAAAAATAATCTGATAAAAGTAATGTACATTAATCTCGCACTATTTTCAGATATACAAAAGCTATACATTTATTGAGGGGAAAAAATATCTCGCTCACTCACAATGACTAAGCGTCACGTATTTTATCTTATAATTGGAGATATGAAGTGCGAGTGAGTTGAGAACAAAACAAGATTCCCCGACAAAATAACTACTACGACAAAAGTAAATTGGACACAGATGGAAAGCCGATTAGGGTGAAAAATACAGTCACTAATATCATTAAACAGTAAAATTATTTTACACTGCTTTGATTGAGCTCTAGCTAGACAAACACCAACATAACACAAATGCTTTGCACCAGAAAGTAAAATACACCCTCTTAATGAATCTTGACCAACTCATCAAATATTAAGACAAAAAGCTTAAGGTTATTTCTTTCTACAAATGATGGAAGAATATTGGAAAATACATAGATATCTTTGAAGATAAACTAACTACTGTTTGAGTTTCATAGGGACTGACCCCACGCTCGCAACTTAAAAATCTAAAGTAGTGATTACTACAACTCCTCTTTTTGTCTGAATCATGAGTAGTGACTAGAACTGTTGATGGGGCTTTTCATAAGATGAAGCGGCTATTTTACAAATGGCTACGGTAAAATTAACAGAGAAGAGTAATATGAAATGACAAGGCAAACATCACTGCATTAAAATTTTAAAAGTTAACAAAATATAATAAATATTAGACAAGTGTGCTGCCTTTATAACCTTAAAAGACGGTTGTATGAAATGTAGACCACTTAGGATGTGTAATCTCCAGATTGATGATTCTGGATGGATATATTGACAAATGAGCATATTGTTATCGTCGTAATAACTTTTTTTCTTTTGCTTCTGTGTTTTGATATACGACAACACTGACCGACGAATTGCCTAGATGGAAAATTATAGAAACAAGTTAAAAGCAAAATAAATTTCAAAGTAATTGGTATCAACGGAAAATGTATACTTTCTAAACAGACGGTAAAGACAAGGTTTTAAATAATGATGGTAATCAGAGAACTTAGTCCATAAGCTCAAAAATAATATACCTCCGTTAATTGCAATGACTCCACCCTTTTGCTAAAAACTAAAATTAAATCTAAACTAAAAGAAGTATATTTGATTTCAGTTTCGAATGTAAAAAGTAAATGACCGCTCAATAGTGATAACTTTTATTCTTGTTTATTCCTTTTTGTTGATTAAATCCTACCCATCTAGCCTTAAATAAGACGCTGGACATTATTACACCGTTAATTAATGGAGAAACACCAGTGCAACAGGGATTAGTAATTTTAATAGCTCATAAGTAACATCTATTTTGAGACCGAGTGAGGCGGGTTGAAACTCAGATGATATTGTCAGGTCTCTAAAGATTCCAGGTAAGTCATGATGACAAGTAAGAAACCAGCGCGAAACGTAGACCAAGGACTAATAAATTCCTTGGCAAAAGAAAAATTAAGATAAAATAACAAACCAATCCACACAACAGGAGCATACAAAACTTTTGTATACTTCCACATCTCCCTTTTGAGCACTTTTCTCACTTTCTAATAGGCAGATAGTAAGTACTAGTATTAGTATTGAGTAAAATCTAATGAACATAAAACATAAAAACCCATGGATATGCAATAATAAAAGCATAAATTTAACGCAGCGTAGAGTTAAATCATGTATAGTGATTATTCTCACATTTATTAAATATTATATACATACATATACATATATATACGCACGTTTAAGGCCGATATACAGGCTTCTTGTTCGGCTCCTGATCTAGTGTTTGCTTTTCCAACATATTGGCGACCGACGATCTCTGCCACTGCGTCATACATAACAGAATTCTGTTGAACAAAACACAGGGAACAATACTTGATTATTTAAAAACTAGAAAATAAAAATATATTTCTAAAACAATTATAATAAGTTCACTACGTAAAAAGCCCACTAACATGAAGAAACTGTCATTTGATTCTTAAAACTACACACCTGTGTAAGCACATCTCACATCAAACGGAACTAGATTTTTACAAAATCTAACAATAACTTTTACGACTAGAATATATGAATTACCTACCAAATTATTGCTGGTATCTTTCTCCAGGTGGATAAGTTTCATTTTTGATCCAAGCAAATTAAGTAGTTGTCTAAGCTGTAAATTTGGAGCCTGAGGAGTTGGGGTACATTTAATCAAAATAATAAAAGGATTGACCTGCATAAAACAGGAAGCGTGAAAGTACATTTGTGAAAAAATTACTCCAAACAAATTGTCAATAATTCACCCAAATATCAAAAATATATTTCTAAAAGCTATTACTGTGATATTAGTGTAACCGAGTACGGGTTTGCGTAGAGTTTTTACATGACATAAACTGCTACTATGCTGACAACCACATAAAAAATAATGGACTTGAAACAAGCTAGGAACTTTAATCACTAAGCTATAAGTAAGCACCTAATAATGATAACAAGATAATAAAATATTCAAAACACTTACATTTTCGGGTATTGAAAACGCTCCACCCAATTGCAAACCTTCAATATTTGATTCAGTGGTACACTTCAGTAAATCACATGATTGCAAAGCTGTATCAGCAGCCATTCGCTTAGCTTTCTTGATACTACTTCCAGTGCCAAAATATGTCTCAGAAATATTCAGACTTTTGTGACTTATGACAACATTAACATGAAACACCTTATCATGATATGGCCCGTTTTCTTTGCAAGTCCAGGATAAAGTTGTATTTAAAAAGCGAGCCCTTTTATTAAGGATAAAAACTGGAGATGAATTCATAGAAGTTACCCGGTCAAACATCATTCACCAAATACTATTCAAGTTAACCAGAATTTCTATTTTATAAACTGTTTCTTAATTTCAAGCGTTTGCAAGGTGGTAAGATACATGACTGTTTATTGTAATAGGATCGCATTGTTCTAAAGACGGAAATATTAAAATGTGAGACTCAGGCTTTTATAAGGGGCGAGCAAAGATAATTGCTCTTGTTTTTTTACCATTTATGTCATATTAAAAACAAGATAAGTGCGTATCATAATAAGTGGACAAAAGAGGTAAAGATATTCCAATGAGAGAAACAGTCCAAAGACATTGGGTTACAAAACTACCAACGGCGTTTGTATGGGTACATAAGAAGCTCATATTTTGACATTACGGAAGATTTTAAGTACATATGAACGAAGTGAATATGAACAAAGTATTTACCCAGGAGATTACCAAAAAAAAATTATTTGCAGTACTACTATTATTTACCAAGATTTGTTTACGAAATCAACTAAAAACATAACTATAAACTTTGAAACCACACACTCCCAGAACATTACATGGTCAAAAAAGGATATAAACAGGTATATTAAGTTTAAGTTGTAAACAAAAGTTTCCAGAACACTGAACGTACTGAAGAAAAAAACAAATAAGTATCAACGACGCCATACCTGAGATAAATCGTCATCACTTCAATGCCCTAGGCTTCACAAAAAACAGTTAAAATAATTAGCCTTAGCAGAAAACGAAGAAAAAGGTACGAAGAGACAAAAACATCATGAAATAAACAGGAACCTTTAACAAAAGACAGGTAAGAATGAAAGAACCTGGACTAGTGCAAATGATTTTTACTTGAAACTAATCAACATTCCAGAGGGAAATCCTGCATCTCTCTTAGAGCTCCGAACCGATAGTCAATGGTTTTACAAAGTAAAGATATTAGGCGCGGAAGGTAAACATTGCAAGAACTAAGTACAATATTTCCCTTATAAGGTACACATTGGTGTACTCTGAAGCATACTATGAAGGCTAGTAATACTCCTCGTTTACTTAAAACGGTGAAGTGGGATTCAAACTGGTAACATAAAAATTTAAAGCTGAACGATAAATGACTGAGCAACCACTAGTGGAAAGAAAAAATCAAAGCTGTTTAAGAAACTAGTTATATTTTCCTAAAAAGCGACTACGTTCGAAACTTATGGGCCACAGGAGCGATTGCACATATAACTCATTATTTGAGTTTTATGACTAACAGTATTTTAAAGTCTCAAACTCACAAAATCAATAAATATATGTGGAGAAGGCCTATTAAACCCAGTTTCTTTACAAGAAAGTAAACAGGTTTAAATGCTGGTGATTCAAAATCCATAGAAACACAATTATCCGGAAAATTCAAGCGACAGATTTGTATGCTCAGTTTGCAATCTTTCATTGCATTAAATTGGCCTAATGTAAGTTATACTTTAGAGTATATGTTACGACACTTAATTGGGTTATTTAATTCAATCGTAATTTGTATTTAGACTGTAAAAAACATCCCTAATGCTAACTTTCGTAAAGTTTATGTAGTAGGTGATTTTCCTTTAACCAACAAACACTGTAGTTAAACTGAATGTGCTAAAATATATGCTGTTCCGTACTGCTGGACCTTCTAGTCTATTCATTCTTTTCACCAGGTTGGGGTTAAGGATTGAGGCATTGACCATAGGCTAAAGATAGCTGGATCTACTGACGGTAGTACATATTTTTGTCACTAATGTCTGTATCCCTAGATTAATAGAGATTCATCATTCGGCATTTAGTCGCAATAGTGGGCAAAATAAAAAGCCTTTCTAAGTTAAAATTACCTCGACGGAATGAACACAAACAACATATAATGTATAAATAAAGGCAACAATCCGAAAATTAGCGCCTTTTCCTCATGTCAAGAGCAAACAAGTAGACGTGTTTTTAAACACAGCCTATATATATATATATATATATATATATATATATATATATACATGGTCATGAGGTTGAAGCAAAAACAAGTACACAAAAATAGATACCTAGGTCTCATGATCCGGCTACATCAGTTAAAAAATACAATATTATATGACTCATATATTCGTTGGTTAACATAAGACTAGAAAATTTAGATGCATCTAAATTTGATAGTTCGCGACTAGTATTAAGGCGATGCGTATCGTAAAGAATGCCAAAAACAGAATATGTGACATTTCATACGTCTACTTTGTTTATTTATTTCAAAAATACAGTGAACGATCTCATAAGAACGTTCTGCAGACTTGAATCTAAGAAAAAAGGAGGGTAAGTTAACCAATGACTCTGTGAGCCCACCAGGGGCGTTATCCTTTAATATTGGAAAAAAATTAATAAAAAAAAGAAATGATGTAAGCACGAGACAAGGGCAATTCGATAATCAAATTGGAAGATGGTAGACCTATGTTTCAAATGAACTACAGTTAAAGTTAATGAAGCAAGTAAAGGTCGATGAAATACCACACTTCAAGCACATTGAACAATTTATTGTTTAAAAGTCTCTAGCCATTAGTGGAAAGGATGAAGTATCAGTTACCTTTGTTATTACTTGCAAATTATGGCACTACGATGGTCTATTACTGATTCGAACGTATTAGCTTGTAAGTATTCCTGCATTGAATTTCAGAAATTCACTACCCAGTAAGTGAAAATAATTTTCAGTCATAAATAAATTGACCTTGGATTTTTGATTTTCTTTGAATCTCTTCTTTAATTGCTAGTATAACGTATGGCTAGAAGACAAAACGCATCAATGCTAAAGTCACCAATCGCAACACAAAAATAAGAGTAATGAGTCGTCGACTAAAGAAGGTTGTGGTAAATAGATTCCAAGTTAAAAACAGTAGTTTCTATTTTCAAATATCGTTTTGTACATGAAAGCATGCCAGTTCACAGGAATAGTAAGAATGATATGGATTAACATACATACAAGGAACTCGGTAAAGAGTCATTGTCAGGACATTCATAACAAATAAAGATATAAATTGAGAAACATCACGGCATCAAAGTTTACGGTACTAGGATACCAAACATATGTATCGTTTTGTTGTATGATATGTTGATCTCGCCTGTAAAAATGGCTTACTCCTGATATCAGGAAATAAATTATTATTATTATCATTATTATTGTGCATAGATGACTAATGACCGCGTGCTCCTTGACCAGAGTGTTACAATTTCAAAAAACGGCTGAGAGTTAGTGGATCATCGAGCATGTCCAGATGCGGGATAAGGCCAAGAGTACTTGGAACTTAAGTGTTAAAGAAAATTCAATATAATACTGAACCAGTAGTTTCTATACTCACCATGTACATAATCATCTACAACTATAGGGAAGAAGGAAACAGAGATAACACGGAACAACAGCACTGGTATCCTGAAACAACTAGGCGAAAATTAGTGTCTACACGGGAATTGAAAGGCACGACACATTACTTATGCTTATAAATGGTTTAGAAGGGAAGAACACTAAGATTGATGAATGGTGCTCACACGTTCAGAGTCTCTGTTATTTCATTAGTGAGGTAAGAAACAATAGTTGGTGTGAATATTTTTTACGAGGTATCAGGAGAGATGAAATCACCAACATACCGTACAAATAGAGAATGTGAATTTGTTTCGTGAATGGCTTGAGGCAAATTGTCTCAGATTCTTGAGAATTTATTTGCAAAATAATTCGTATAAAAAATAAAGGTGCAGTATTTTAGTAAAGGTCGGACACAAACTTTATATAGTAGAATACGATAGTCGTTGTTGTAAAAGTTACGTGGTATGTGACCCAGTAGTCAATGTGACTCAGATGTCTGCATACTGATCTGTTCTGTAGAAGACAGATCTTAAGAGTTCCTGAGTTCTTAATCAACTACTAATTGAAGCCAACATAACTTATTTGCGTTTATGAAGAGATCAAAGTTGAGACACTTATCTCCAAAACATATCCAATCACACATTGAAACATTAAGATCTAACTTCCGTTTTGAGCATCATACTGCGATTTTGTCGAGTTCAGCAGTGACGTCACCCAGTGTGTGTGCGGATTCTTAAGGAGGGAACGAGTACACTATTTTAAGATCATCAGCGTATAGAAAGGGTTTATCCATGCTGAAGCATTTGCATATATCATTTATGTTAACTGTAATAAGCAATGGGACTGAAACACTTCCTTGTATAACGCCATTTGTAACCGGTTCAGCCTTCGACAGCGTGGAGTCAAATATAACAATTTAATATCGATGACTAAGGAAAGGATCTGGCCATGTAAGTAATGGATTTCTAATCACATATGAGGAGAGTTTGGCTATAAAAAGCCTTTGTTTAACCATGTCAAAATCTTTAGATATATTTGAGTACAATACTTATATCGGGGCCCAAGGCTTCGTTTAGGAAAGACTAAATTAAAGAATTCAAAGTGACAAGTTGAACAAGACCTGGTTTTGAGAAAACTATGTAGGGAATTAAAGACAAGTTTTTTTGGAGAGTAAACAAACAGACATTTCGTCACATACTACGTTTTCCATTATTCTAGAGATATCTAGGGTTATATTAATGGGTATATAGTTATACAAGTTTATCCTATTACCTAATTTAGATCGAGGGCTTATGTATGAGATTTCCAATTCATCAGGAAAAGTGTCTGTCGTTAATAAAGGGTTGAATGGTTCTAATAGATTAAATGGAATATTAGGTCTACCGAGTTTTAAGTAAATGGATGCCATGCTACCTATTCCATAACTACTTGAGGTCCTAAGTAAGTAGATTACTTTCAAATCGACAGCATACAAGTAGGACTTTTCTTCGATGAAGGACCTGCACATACTATCGATATATCATATGAATTATGAACCCAGAAACACTATCTTACACAATACTTGTTGTAAGTCGTGGTGTTGACGTTGTAGTGCCTACATTTTTTATCTGATATTGGTTTATTAAAAATGATTCGAACCACTTGAGGCACCCCATCGAAAGCTTTTTATGTCGAAGTATAGTATAATATTATTAATAGATTCATTATCAAGTAGCCTTTTGTGCATGAGAGCATACCAGCTTACAGGCATGATAAGCTTGATATAAGTTTGTAAACATACATGGATTTTGATAGTCCTTAATAGGTAATTCACATTATCTGAAGGTACTGATTAAAAACATAGCCAACGACATCAAAGTTCACAATACTAGGGTGCCAGATGTAGGTGTTGTATTATAGTGCACTTCTGATAAACAATCGTGCGTCATTCGTCTATAGCGCTACTATTTCAGGAGATGGCTGGAAGTAAGCAGAACAGACCACACAGCATACCCAGATACGAGATAAGACCGAAAATATTTGTAACTTAAATAAGGGTCCAACGAAGCACATATATGGGTTAATATTCTCCCCTAGTGGTGGAATCTATGTGTATTTATTTTGAACAGTGAGTTATAAATGCATTAGGTACATTGTTAACCAGCGCTTGAAGTAAGCTGCTTAAAATAAGACCCATTCCTTATAAGAGAAGTCCGTAATCTTGGGGAAAAAATGACTTAGAAGAAGACAAAATTAGCTAGTCGTTGTAAAACAATTAGTTTTAAACCAAAATTTTTTTTCTGTTGTTTTTCCTATTACAACGTTGATGATTGCAAAGTTTTAAGTTTTTGAACCCTAATGAGTCATTACTGATTAAGTCGAAGTTAAATGGCAAGTCACGGAGTGTTTGGTGCAAATCTTTAGATGTACTATTTAAAGTACTACCCGGTAGTATCTAGTTTACATACGCGTGTTACCCATTGGAAGGGTCAAATAGGTTGCGTGTTATGTTAGAGTTTAAATAAATCTACAATTTATTCAGTGCCTCGGAATCACTACATAGGTGATTTATCACTCGTATAAAGTGATCAATGCCATTAAAAGTACGGATTTCTGCCGGTAAACTATTCCAAATAGCAGCGAATTTGTACACGAAAATATAAGATCGTATTTTTGTCTTAAAATGTTTCACCTGCACTGTGCCTGTGTGGTTTCTAAGGCTGTAATAAAATGCTTCGAAGATGCTTAATATAACTAATTATGGATTATTATTCTGAAATTTTGCACAGAATTTACGCCAGTTTACAGGCATGGTCATTATGATACAGAAAGGTTGACTCCTACACAATGGACCATAAAGTTTTACAGAAATAAGTTCTTGAATAGCAATAACATTTACAGAATTCTAGATTCTTGTGCAAGCTGATTAAATATATACAAAAAATCCTTTAACCATCAGCCTATAGGTAATTTAAAATTTTAATTTTTCAGGGATACATGAATAAAATTGCTGATTAATATATGCAATCAGTTTATTTAAAAGAGTGCCATAAACGTGACACTAGTAAAATTTACATAATAGTTGTTGTTTGAAATAGTCAATTGTAGCACCAAGTACGAACATGACCTTGTATGAACAGCATCTCGTAGGAGAACAATGGGGATCGGAAGTTTTCTATTAAGGTATCATGAATAGACCACAAAGATGCACTTTCCCTTTCAGCGTAGATTCTGAGTTATAATGTTAACATGACACGGCAGTTGGGAACTGAAAAGATAAGGAAAAAGAACAAGCGGTAGGGCGGGAGGACATAAATAACAAAATAGGTAAATTTGTTTGCAGTAGAACCTAAGTTGAACCTGCTGCATTAAATGAAGCATCTTTGTTATTCCTCTATTTTGTTCTGAAAAACATCGACTAATACAAGAGACAACTATGATAGATTTTAGATTTACTTTAGGATAAAGAGCTTATGGAAGTATAGAATAGGGAAATTAAAGGTATGCTGCATTACCTTTAAGAAATGTATAGACATTACGAAACTACAGAGCACTACCTACCAGGGGAGAAAACATTCTATTGCCTGTGGGTGAATAGTCAAAACTTGTGTGAGGTTGTGTGGGAGGACCAGGGTTCTCAATGGTATCATTTTGTTTAATATAGATCAAATATTCATCAGTGTAAAGTATGACAAATATTGGACTATAAATAAGCTATTGTCGGTTTGTTTAATAACTTTGGTATTATTGGTTAATCCGTTATGTTTGCAACAACAATTATAATAACATTTCCTTCTGATATAAGCACTTATGATGTGGGTGGGAAGAGCGGCACTACCGTTTACTTCTAGTAGTAGTAATGGTGGTGATAAATGAGATCCGGCATTACTCACAAACATTCGTTTAGTTAAGGTCAAAGTGGTAGTATTGGGATTTGGATACGGTAGGGTGGGGCTAGGTCTAGGTAAACTAAAAAAGGAGAGGTGAGCAAATGTAGACTTAGAAGTCAAACAACGCAAGAAGAGGGCCAATATTTTGGGGAGTTTCACTGTTTGTATGAAGTACTGCCTTGAGGCACATCTAGGGATCATCGGTATGGAGAGTGGAGTGATTCATATGAAAAAAGCCAATGGGCAGTAAGTAAGTGCCCAGTAGTTGGTATCTGGTGATATGCTGTTATTATAAGTCATCGGAGAATTGCTAAACAGTATGAAATAGTCATGGTAAGGTGAAGTACGAAGAAAGCCTACCGACTGTGGATGCAGACTAGGTGACAATATGGAGTTGTTAAAGGAAAGTATGAGAACATTAGTACAGGCGTAAGAAGTTTGTTAAATTAGGTTCACATGTATCTTATGGGCACGTTCCTTACATGTTTTATGTTGATATTTGTTTCTTACTGGCAGGGTTACAGAAAACTTTAGATTTAGGTAATCAGAACAAGCCCTGTAGGAAACTGAGGGTTTATTTTGCCAATACTCCACGGAATCAGAAGTGTGTCCTGCCCTTTAGTGAAGTCTGTATACCTTTATTGACTGGCTTTCGGATATGTCGTGGTCCTTAAGGCATTGTTGACGTATAAAATTAAGCTCATCTAGATCACCCTATATGCACATACAGATATTGATTGTTACTTTGCTAGCTTCTGGTTGTTGCCTAATGTATGTTAGATCTAGAGTTGGATTTTCAAAGTGTGTGCTACCTGGAAGCGTGCTACTAGTGTTCCTATATCTGCTAGTATTAGTGGAAGTCTGCTGGTCATTTAGTGACATATCAATGCCAACACAGCTTAACTTTATGCTTAAGGGGGATACTTTTCCTTTCTTGTGCAGCTTACTTTAAACCACGATGAGGGAAAAGTTCTAGATGAGAGAGAATGGGAACTGGGATTAGGTTTCGATTCTGATGAGGGTTTTATGTTATTTTGTGTGATTCGTTTATAATGGTCAACCGTACGTCGATGCAAGTCGTTCAAGGATAAGGATATAGGCTCTAAGTTTGACAGGATATTGTGTATTCTGCTAAAAGTAGATTAAACTTCGTATAGGTCAGCTATATAATTCTTTGCTATTCAGATTTTTCATGATGTCTACAGCTCAAACGAATGGTGATGGCTGTTGGGTTGTTGTGGAATCAAGAAACGAGAGACTACCAGAGGATGTATTATTAAGTTTATGTGACTTTTTATTTGGTTCTGAGCACTTAACCCTGTTGCGTACAATTCTATCGTTAAAGTATGTGGTATAGTGGTTACTAAATGCCAGTAACAGCGTTACAACTTAAAAGAATGAGTGGAGTTTCGCTAGAGTTAATAATGAAAGACCACGTGAAAAAAAGTTACAACCTTCAAAATCCGCGCCTAATATTATCACTCATGGGCTGGTGATAACATGATTTTTCAACCCCCAGGGATCTAGTTAAGGAACATAAGTTGAGTCAACTACGATAATGTTCATGTTACTGTGTCTAAAAGGCGAGGCTAGGGTGGTTGTTACTTAGATGAGTATAGACTTACCATCCCTAACATATCTATGGGTATCACAGCAAATTTTGTTCTATAAATGCTGAACAACGTCTCTACTCATAGGACAATCGTATCTAACGTAGAGAGAGCGGAGATCCCAGCTGCAAAAAGCATGAAAAGTAGCGTTACGCCGACAAATAATCTATTTTACTTCCTCCAGTTTTTCCGTTGTTATAACGACATTTAAGGAATTTTTTTAAGGAAAAATTTTAAGGATCGCCAAATGCATCTGTTAAATTTGGTAGAAGATCGAGAGTAAACACCACGTTAACATTCGCAACTAAATATAACAGAACACATATAGTAATATGAAACAAACTGACAAATTTTAACAATGGTAACATCACAACAGGTAGGAGGAATAATAAGTTAAGTAGTCTATTAGTTCGAAAATCGGACCAGACTCAGAAGGACTAATAATAAAACTGAGAGGAAACTGGTACACGTACATCATAACAATGATCAAGTAGTTAAAAAAAACGAAGTAGACCTAAAAAACAAACTTTCGGGGTTAAAGAGCATAACAATGTAGTGTTGTGAAAAGATCAATTGGGTAAGCAATGTTTATTAGGCGAAAACAGAGTAGATCATAAAATATTACATATATTACTTCCAAGCATCAGTTCGCACATCCTCCGCGTTGTCTGGACTGTATCGTTTATCAGCCTGCTTCTCTTGGTTGTTCTCGATTGTCCTCTGTTTTTCGATCATGCTTCACCTCTTGCTCTCTCGAAACTCGTCTCGTCTGCTGTTTACTGATTCTTCCCGATTTCCTTTGACGCTCTGCTACCTACCACTTATTGATGACTTATAAGTAGTATCCACCACACTCGCCCCTACATTTAACTGCTGTGCTCGTATGCGCACCGACCTTCGTGCCTCTGTGGTTGCTGGTTGTTTCTGAGTATTCGCCCTATCATCCCAACATATCCATCTTTGCAATTGACTTATGTTTACACGCTTCTCTTTGTTGTCCTTCTTGATGGTGTATAATGGTCCACGCCGAGCGATGACTGTATACGGGCCCTCTTATTTGGGAAGTACTTTCTTCGAGCCTAGTCCACTACCCGTTATGCTCCTCCGTCCTCTACACTCCACCAGATCTCCTTCTGAAAAGTGTCTCAGCTGATTACCCTGATGCTGTTCTGATCGTTTAACATCCATTTCCTGTTTCCGTTGTATGTTTTCCACCGCTTGTTTCCGCTGTTCCTTCCATTTCCTTTCATTCCACTTTTGTGGCTGAGGCCAGGCGATGTTGTTGCCTGGCAGTCATGGTCTCCTTCCATACATCAGCTGAAATGACGACATTTTTTGTTGTTCCTTGATTCGAGGCTGGATGTGCTAATAATATCATCGGTAATTCCGTCTCCCAGTTACCCCCCTTTGCTGCCAACCACTCTTTTAGAGTGTGATTATTTCGTTCGGTTAGTCCGTTGGTCTGAGGATGATACGGTGTTGTTCTGACTCTTTTGATACCTAACTGCCCAAGGCGAAATGTGAACTCCTCGCTCTCGAAACATGGACCCTGGTCGGTCAATATCGTTCTCGGGACGCCGTGGTCGGCCACGATGTGCCGCATCACTGCTTCGGTCACCGTCTTTCCTCGTTGATCAGGAGTCGCCACAGCCTCTATTCAACGCGTAGCATGCTCGGTCATCACCAACACGTACTGGTTACCGCTCGATGGACCCATTACGTCCACTGACCACAGATCGCCTACTGTCGTTACGGGGATGGGCTGTAACGAAGTGCGTATGCATTTATCCCCTTTCATTAACTGACATTGGGGGCAGGCGAGGACGTATCTCATCACGTCTTCTTGCATTCCTGGCCAGTAAGCACTCTGTCTCAGGAGGTCAGTGGTTCTTGCGACACCTGTGTGTGCTAGTTGGTGGCATTCGCTGATAAGTTCATGTTGTAGTGGCTTTGGAATTACAAGTATCCAGCTTCCATCGTTGTCTTTCCATGTTAACACTCCAGCTGCATTTAATCTTAATCTGTCCTTTTGGCTTAACAACGTCTTTACCTCTCTGCTAAAGTGCATTGATTCGTCATCCACTGCTTCAGTTAACGCTCGTCTCACCGTCCTAAGCGTTGGATCTGCTTTCTGGCAACGAAGTAGTCTTTCTAGGTCTGTTTGCACTCTGTTGACTCCACAGGCTACTTCCGAGAAGCTAGCGTCCTCACACGGTCTTGACAGGTAGTCAGCTATTACGTTTCGGCTTCCTGGTATGTGAACAATCGTGAAATCATATTCTTGCATGCGTAGTGTCCATCGTGACAATTTTCCTCTGGGGTCTCTTGCCGTCTTCAACCACTATAGTGGCTTGTGGTCGGTCTCGATGTGAAATGGCTGGCCTAGCAGATACAGTTTCCACTTATCTACTGCCCAAACGATCGCTAGACACTCTTTCTCGATGGTCGAGTACTTCTGTTCCGTTGGTGTTAAAACGCGGCTGGCATATTCCACTACGCCGTCATCCTGCCAAAGTACTGCCCCAATGCCAAAATCACTGGCATCTGTGGCCACTGTGAACTGTTTTCCACAGACCGGAAGTCTCAATGTCATCTGCTTTGCGTTTAATAGCTGCTTGATCTGATCAAAGGTTTTCTGATCCTCTTCTGTCCATATAAATTTTTCACTGCTTAGTAGTTTATATAGTGGTGCAGCGATCTCATTAAAGTTCTTTATAAAGCGGCTGTAGAATGCTGCTCTTCGTATAAACTGCCTCAGTTTCCCTTTCGAAGTGGGTGCCGTTATGTTCTGGATCGTCAAAATTTTCTCGGGTAACGGCTTCATTTCACCATCTCCTACTTTATACCCCAGCAGTGTGACGTTACATTTGGCTATCTGTGACTTCTTCTTATTGATGCGCAACCCGAATTCCTCGATTCGTTTGAGTACTGCTTCTAGATGTCTTGCGTGGTTTCTCTCTGTTTTACTGTAAACCACCAAATCGTCCCCGTACACCTCCACATTCTCAAGATTTCGTAACAATAATTTCATTTATCTTCTAAATGTGAATGACGCTCCCGCCAGCTCGAATGGCATTCTTCTAAACTGGTACTGTTTGTGACCAACAGTGAAGGCTGTCTTGTACCTGTCATCCGCTTTTATCGGTAGCTGCCAATACCCTGACCTGAGGTCCAGTACAGTAAACAACTTTACTTGTTGTAGATGATCCAGGGTTTCGGCTACAGCTGGCATTGGGCATGGCTTCAACTCAGTTATGCTGTTTAGCTCTCTGAAATCGACGCAGAATCTGTATTTTCCATTGGATTTCTTTACTAGCAGCGCAGGTGCGTTGTAACGGCTATCAGCCTCTTCAGTTATTCCGTCACGCAACATCTCTTCCACTTGACGATTTACTTCTGTCTCTAGATGAACTGGTATTCGGCGTGTGTGGAACGTTGTCTTCTTACGACTGTTTACGGGGATTTCATGCGTCACCTTATCACAATAACCACAGGCCTCTCCGTCGTCGGTGAACAGACTTCCATACTTTGCTATTACCTTATTGATATTTTCTATGTTCTCTTGCGGCAGGATCGCGGCTTGTGTCTTAGCTATCTCACTGTTCTCATGTACGCTAAAATGCTGATACTTAGTGTTTACTGTCTTGTTCTTTGTGTCGATTACCGCCTCCATCTCTCTAAGGAAGTCTGCCTCCAGTATTGTTTGCTGTATGTCTTTAGTTACTACAAATGGATATCGTACGACGCAATCTCCGACTTCGACACAACAGTCTGATACTCCTAAAATTTTCAGTGCATGCCCGCTCACTGTTTGTACTGCTAGTGAACACGCCCTGATCTCCCGACACAATCCTACATCTATTAAGGATATAGCCGCGCCCGTATCAACTAGACACATCAGTACTCTTCTATTTATACGAACTCTTGTATACAACGCACCATTGTTAACCAACCCCACAACCCGGAAAGACGTTTCAAAGAGAAAAGGCTGTGTATAACGTTTAAAATGTCTTAATCTTCGTTTCCTCGGGCAGTTTCTTCATTAATGTCCGAGCTCTCCACACTGACAACACCTACTTCCCCTTTCCGCACGGATTCGCACCGCCGCGACTTTCTCCTCCAGCTCGGCGATCCGTTTCTTCATTAGCGCCGTCCTGCTGTCTTCGGTTAACGAAGATACCGAAGTTCTAACTAGCTGTCTGCACATTCGAGCCATTTCCCTCACGTCCAATGGCTGCACGGCATGCGCCAGTCGAAGTTGTCCGGCTATGTCACCAGGGACACACTCCAATAACTGAAATGTTAGCAGCTGCTGTCTCGATTCGTCGTCCAACGATGGCAACGCACGACGCAGCAAACTCGACAGAGTGTTGGCCAACACCGACGGATCGCCGTCCATGGCCCGACGCATGGCCCTGAACTGCTGCAACGCCAACTCCCTATCCGCTGGACTGTCGAATTCAGACACCAACCTGGCCACTACATCCTCCCACCTGGCCCCACTGCCAGCCAGCTCCACGTCATCCAGCACCGCCTTCGCACGACCCCGCAGCGGGGTACCGAGGACCGTCACCTTCGCCTTCTGTCCTCGCACGCCCA
The DNA here is from genome assembly GCA_025215515.1 of Schistosoma japonicum. Classification (NCBI taxonomy): domain Eukaryota; kingdom Metazoa; phylum Platyhelminthes; class Trematoda; order Strigeidida; family Schistosomatidae; genus Schistosoma; species Schistosoma japonicum. The sequence continues at coordinate 70,299,029 of CM046061.1, read as the reverse complement.
CCAGCTCCTCAATGGCTTCGAACTGCCACAGGAATGCCCCGACGTCCCCATCCTCGAACGGTTGTGGCCACGGCACCTTCATCTCGTCCAGAGGCAGCGACACCAATTGTAAAAAGACCAACTGGGTGAGCAATGTTTATTAGGCGAAAACAGAGTAGATCATAAAATATTACATATATTACTTCCAAGCATCAGTTCGCACATCCTCCGCGTTGTCTGGACTGTATCGTTTATCAGCCTGCTTCTCTTGGTTGTTCTCGATTGTCCTCTGTTTTTCGATCATGCTTCACCTCTTGCTCTCTCGAAACTCGTCTCGTCTGCTGTTTACTGATTCTTCCTGATTTCCTTTGACGCTCTGCTACCTACTACTTATTGATGACTTACCACAGTGTGACATACATGCTTGTGTGAGATTGTTGGAAAGGAATCAGTTAATAAACAAGCGGGTGTAGTAAGTAAACGTTACAAAAATATTAAATTCTAAATTATAGGAAGCAATAAAATTGTGCATATAGCCTACAGTATGTCTAGGATAGCGACTTAAAAAGAAAAGAAAGGTCATCGTGGAAGACAAGTAAATAATGCGTTTACTGGTTGAATCACCATTTGTTAATAAGATATTAGCATCACAAGAGTTGAGCAGCCTATAATCAAAATACGTATTCGTATACTAATAAATATGCGAAAGAAAGGGAAGCAAGGAAAAACAAGTGAAGCTTCTGCAGAAGATATAATTAATCTATGCGTTAAACGGACCTAGGATACCCTGAACGTATGATCAGGGTTTGCAGTGGTGAGGCATAAATTAAGTGGGTCACCAGAAAAGAGATACTTGTGAAGCAAGTGGATGAAATATGGAAGTTCCATAGTCCATAATTGTGAAAATTTGACCAGCGAATCGTTGGCTGTAAGGGTGGTGTCAAATATGCCGATTGTGATGAAAAACATATTGTTACCGGAAAAAGTGATCGGTTGTGGAGTAATTTGTAGATAAAATAAGGTTAATTTTAAAACACCGAAGCCAATGGGGAGTAAGCATAAATATTTAACGTCTTGTCAGGCATTCCTGTTCCTTAGTGCTTACTGATGTATAAGTGGTAAAACACCATTAGACAGATTGCAGCTTGTGTTTGTCGCCTACGCGTAGGCAGCTGATAACAAACAGGCAATATTCTAAAACGGGCCATTTACAAATTTTATACAACATGATTCTGGCTTCTTTGTTGCAAAAGCTGCAAAGAAGGCAACTTTTAAGTCTTCTTAATCTGTGAATCAGTGTTACAACGTGTTCGGTGAAAGAGAGACCATTTTAATGTGTTGAACTAGGATCAACAACATTATTTAATCTCGTTAAAGGTATTGAGGGAAGAGTCAGTTGTGTTGTGATATTCCTAAGCATATACAGCAGCATCCGTTGGGGTTAAAATATGGTTTTCAAGTAGTGTTTAATGCCATGGTAAGTCCCGTTATATTGACAGAAGAAACCAGATTATTGGAAAATAAATCTACATATTTTTAACGTGGGTAGGAGCGCGATATTAAGTAGCTACATTAGCTTCTTCCTAGAATCGACTACCGTAGGAACGTCGGTTCAATCAACATGTAAAACAAAATCATCGCAGTTCTGTCACTGTACCTTAATGGAGAATTACTAGCTTGTTCAGCGCCTGATATTCAGTCAACGGCGAACAGCCTGTCAGTATTCGAACATACTACGTGGATAACACTCACTTTTAAAACTTGTTTGCACTCTTACAAATAATGGTTGGTGAACTTGACCTCCGAACGGTGACCATAGCCTGAAAAATAACAGAGGGTAATAAATCAATGCAAAACTATCTGAGGAGGTGCTGCGAGCAGGTTTCTTAACACCATGTTGGTGAGATGCGATTTTCCCATGCTCAGTCAAGCTATCAGGTATTTACTCACTTGCCTCCTGAATCGCTCTTAAGTCAAAAGTAAAGTAGAATCTGCTTCAAGAAAATTGTGAATCTCAATCACACCTAATGAATTGCTTCACTGCTAATATAAAAAGTTAGAGTACAAAAAACAAATATATAATTATAATTGATGTATTCGTTTCTACGTCAATGTTTGGCTTCCAGAACAGCTTGGCAACCTAGGTTTTTTTCCAGACTCTTTGTTATCGCTAGGGTTAATTGTGTTACTTATGTTAAGTATCTATAGGGTTTTCGTTCCATGCTTCCACCCAAATTTCTCACCGTCTACTAATAGTGGAAAAATCTAGAAAAATGATAAGTTCCGCAGGCGAAGACTGCTCTCAACACTCACTTTAATCAAAGATATTCCGTTCTTTAGAAAATTACCTTGGCTGATAGGTTCGCGACTTATATTACTCAATGAATTCTTTAAGAGAACATTGTTCAAGTGCTCCATATTGAAAAAGGCTGACTACACCGTTTATGCATCAAAAGATAAGGTCTAAGGAGAGGTTGGTAGGATAATACTTAAAACTACCACTATTGGTCAGTGTTTTGTCTGTGGTGTTCATGATTAGTACGGCTATGAGAAACTTCGTGAACCTATCTATACATGTAAATAGATGCGTAAAACCATTCAAACCAAGTAAAGAGCCTATGAAGTTGATACGTACATGTGTAAAACGTGCATCTGGTTGGGGGAAACCTCCAGTGGGTGAATTTGTGTATCGGTTGACTTTTGATTGTTGACAGGCTAAACACTCTTTAACTCATTTATGTACATTTTCCTAAAGATTTGGCCATATGCATCTGATACTGATTAGTTTAGTCAAAGAGTTCAAGCCGAGGTAAGGTAATGAATGAAAGTTATTAAATAAGAATCATCACACACTTATGGGAACGAAAGACCGAGGCATCGCCTTCGTCGTGTCACAGTAACTTGGAACATCTTCTATAGGTGATAGGAACTGTCTTAGTTTGAGACTAGGGCTTTTGGCTGACCGTAGTTATGTAATTCTTGATCAACTTTCTGGCCACCCCTCAAAGTCTCGAAATTTACTGTAGACTGTTGCATTATATTCATTTTTAGTCGAGATAATGCATCTGCCATCTGGTTGTCTTGACCCCTTACTTGTCGGACATCACTAGTGAACTGTGATATGTAATCTAGGTGTCGGGCTTTCCGAGGTGAGTATTTATCAACTTTCGCCTTTAGTGTATTGGTTAACAGATTATTTTCCGTATAAACTATGAATTCCCAGCCTTCGAGGATATGTCGGAAATACTTGCTGATTAGGTAGACTGCAAGGAGTTCCTGACTAAAAGCTGCTACTTATGCTACTCGGAATCATACATACAACCTCATTGGCTCTAGTTATATTTTAGGGAATCTTACACCAAGAGGAACCAGACACCTATGCTATAGACTATGATGCTGATGCCTAATAAGTTAATAATGGTTGTCCACGTACACAAACATTTGTTGCATCTGGCGCCATACCGTGAACTAACTTAATAACCTTCAAGTTCCAGTCATAATTCCTGCAACTTCTCAAAATCTACTCGCTATCAGACAGAGCCTCACTCAGATTCCCAGTGTGAACACTATTTTTGTAACCTTTGGTGAGGGTAAACCTGTCAAAGATAACAAATCACCTTTCCTAACAGCTGCAGCGTTTTTCCACGTGGTATGTTTGTTTTGTATCTTTGCGACATCTTGTGTGTTTTCCATTTTATAACAGCCTTCGTTGCACTCCTGTAGCATTACCTAACTCCACTTACAACCTTACAGTATCCTAGAATAATAAAATGGCATGCAGTAAGACTGTTATGTCGGACCACAAAGAAGTGTAACAAACTTTCAGAACTGTGTTTTAAGAACATTATCTCATTTATTTTAACTGTGTGTAATGTAAACATTTTGTTTCTATTATTGTTACGTTTTTCTTGCCCTATCCTCCCATCTAGCATAATTACTGTTATTACATTGTTTCTTATTATGGACTATAGTTAATTAGTTGTGTACAAGTTGTTCCTACTCACAACCACCATTTCATTTGTTCTGTGTTCATGTTAATTTCCTAATTGATTGGCTGTGCGGTCTGATTTTATGTATATAAAAGGGAATGCTTGAAATATCATAGGATTCTGTTTGATTGATCTATTGGCTCATATTCTTCTTATCCTGGCTTGGGACTAAGTGGGCATTGGGCAGATGCACAATTACCGACTAGGCACTAGTAAATGACACTCGGCCAACCAACCACCGAATTTCTCTCATCATGACAAAGACCAAAAGCTCAAAGCTTAATACTAGTCCTTCTAAACTAAGCAATATCGACTTTATCAGTTTTTTTCTCTAAACCCGTCAGAAACACAACCAAAATGTAGCAATTCTAGGCGACCAATATTTAATAAACCTTACTTTTCATTTCCTGAAACATCCATGATGCCTTTATCACCAATTGGAAACTAGCTGATAGTCGTACACCACTCGTTAAGGCCGTCAGCATAACTGATCAAAACAGTTATATCCCCACTTACAAAATGGTAGTTGACAACATTAACTTAACACTTGCCAATATGCAGTGTGTCCTACAAGAAATAGCCCCAATATCATACCTATTTGGTTAGCATAGTGACATCGACATAGAAAAAGTAAGGCAGGCTGAATTCTTTCACAATTTCATTTCGACTGAAATTGTAAAGCACAATAACTCGCCCCATAAAGCAATAGTTTACAACATTCCTGCCAATTCCCCTCCTAATAAGATAAAAAATAACACTTTCAAAGATTTTTGGCGTCGCAAGTGTCTGATGAATGCAAGAGACTGAGAGAAGATTGGCAAACTAGCTGACCAATCCTATTTTCGCTTTATATCTACACAGAATTTTATGTAATTTATCAAGTCAGAGAATTATATACGGACCAGCAGCAAGTACAAGGACAAACTAACATTTGCTGACAAAACATCATTACAACGCAGAGCTCGTAACAGGTATAACGCTACAACTGTTTAGCTACAGAAACCCAAATCAATAAATCAAAACAACCTCTGTAAAGCAAGTCTCGCAGCAGCTCAGGGTGATGGCGACATACCAATGAAACAATCGGCCGCACTGACTAAGCTTAAAAATGGTGGACCACGTGATTCAAATGGACCGATTACTTTACCCGGCGTTAGCGCGCAGCCCACAGTACACAATTTGCTGCCGACCCTGTAAATTTGGACATCAATTACCATGAAGCACTAATGTCTCTCAAACTAATGCAACGCATGGGAAAAACTCATGCACTGGAAGGAATTTCCGCACTGTTAAAATGGAAAGGAACTCAAGTATTCGTCTGTCAATAGTTATAGGTACCTACCCACCAGAAATAGATTCTCCCCGTTAACATCAGATAACGAGCCTCTAACTATCAGTACCAACGAGCCTAAGAACAGTTAGAACCTGAATAGGTAAGACAAAAAAATTAACGACGATCCCCAAAACCTAGGTAGACTAAATCTCTACCATCTTAACTAAAAGTTAATACTAAGCGTGGCAGTAAACGATTTCTCTCCTATTATCCTCACGTTAATCCACAAGAATAATATAGAAGGTATAAGGCGACACACTCGACTGCACCAAAGTACCAAATACTATTGTTACAGAAGGACGCAGAAATTAACCATTGCTACTTACACCACTTCTATCCTAACCAAATAGTAGCAAAAATCACTATAACCATAGAGGTTGTCCCCACCATCAAGATAAATGGCCATTTAGACAAGAAAATTTGATACTGAGACAGCTCCATAAAGTGAACGTTTCTGCTCTTGGCTATATGTCTAGAAATCATGACATATTGTCCAACTATAGTGAACAAAAGTCATATATGCTGACTTATATCCTTTTTTAGCACATCCACATATGACAGCTCAGAAACCTTTTTACTTCCATCCACTACCTTTACCAATAATTCATGTCAATCGTGAATACCCCCATTCACGACTCATATCATCACCAAGAAAAAATGTTGATACCATCTCGTATCTGGTTGATGAAAGCATCTTAAGTGATTGCCACAGAGATACTAGTGACGTTCAGAACACGGACATCATAGAACGACTACTGAGTATATCCTCAATAACATCTCACCTAAGCAAATGCCGAAGTCCTCTAACATCTAGTCCAAGGTATATTCATAATTATAATCCCAATTACTATACTGTCTCCTCAGCCCTAAGTAAACTAGTGCTAATTAGTAGTACTGGATCCCATCCATCATCACTACTAGAAGAAAACAATTGTACTATTATTCTCACCCGCAGGATTAATGCTTAAACTACAAGTAAATGTTATGACAGCTGCTACGGTAAAAATATTAGGTTAACCCACAGTACAAACTGTTCTACATTTACAATAACTAATAGCTCATATAAGGTCATAAATTTGCCATATCTGACACTGATGCTAATTAATGCTCGATCTATAATAAATAAAAGGACATCCATGAGAACCCTGGTCCTCCCATACAACACTACACTTGCCCTAATAACTGAAAGTTGGTTGACATCTAATGTTCCTAACTCATACCTTGTCGTAAATAACGTCGCTGTATTTTATTGCGGTAGAACCACTAAAAGAGGTGGGAATTGTCTGGCATACGTATCAAAGACTTTAGAGGTGGAAAATATCGATGTTTTTAACTCGGTACCTGATTTGATTGGCTAAAAGTATATTTAAATAACTACCAATTACTACTCGGTTGCATATATAAAGCTCCAAACACTCCTAAATCAGTAAACGTTTCGATGTTCTCATCACTCGAACATGCTACTACCCTCAGCCTCGACTGTAAAATAATCTGTGAAGGCTCTTATCTCCCAGGAGTCGATTGGTGCACATTCTCTGGCCCGACATCTTATGAAAGTGAAAAAAAACATATCAGTATACAGGGCTAGAAACAACATATGCAATTATTTATACGAAACGACAACATCCTTGACTTGATATTTTGTTATAATATACTACCGATGTCCATAGAATATGGCGAAAAACTCTACAACAATGACCGCAACACAGTCTTATTCACCCTACCATTCCTTGTGAAAGGTAGCAAGTACAGAATGACCTGTAAGCGTATTCAGTATAAAGACCTTGTCCATGCTGACTGGAGCATCTTTCAAAACCTAGTTAAATGTCCCTGCTCATTCGCTAGTAATCGCATTACTGAAACACGAGAAATATCCTACTGCACAATAAAGCCCATAAGAGACACTATAATGCCAAGGAAGTTGGGCTACAAAGTAATATCCCGTTACATCAATACTCAATCCAAGTTCAAGCCGCGTAAAACAAGAAAAATATACTTTATCTTAAATGATTTCACAGCTCTGAATCAAATACACTGTTTACTAGAACACGTAGAATGTCACTATAAAACTCTCCTGAAAGATGAGGAGTGTATATCAACAAATGACACATCTAAGTCACTAAACCTATGCCATCTATTAAAAAGACTCTTAAATAAAACTGAAGATTAAAGTATTGATTCAATACTGCAAAATGGAGTGACATACGATGACCCACAAGTTATATGCGAACTTCTCAGTGAAAGGTTCGTAAATAACGAAACACAATTTCAACGGCGTACGTCACTTTAGACAGTATATGCAATACAACGCTAAGTACTATACCATTTAGCTTCAAAAATATCAATGAAGCTATAAGGACGCTTAAGTCAAGTTATAGCTCAGGGACCGATAATATCCCATCAATGTTCTACAAGCATGCTGGACCAGACATACCTATTCTCCTACTTAAAATGTTCACACTCTCACTTGAAGTTGAAACATATCCTGGAATCTGAAAATTAACTAACATACTCCCTAAACATATGACAGGAGCAAGAAACCTGGTCCGAAACTATCGACCAATTAATATCACGCCAATGGTCTCACGAGTGATGGAGAAGAAAATCAAAGATTGAACTAGATGGAGGCTTAATTAAAGCATTCTATCATGGCTTTCTCACAAGGGGGTCATGCGCAACACGCCTCAGTGATCTCTCTAACGAGATTACTAAAAGCCGTGATCGACATAAAGAAAGCCTTCGAAGGGTACCATATAATCTACGGCTCTGCAATTTGCAGTCCATAGGAATCAATAATCCTCTCCAAGGGTGGTTCAAGTCATTCCTCACAAACCGACATCAGATGATGAAAGTAGGCATTGTAACGTAAACATCACGACTGATAACCAGCGAAGTCGTACAAGGTTGTATTCTAGGGCGCTTACTCTTCATTATATTTATCAACAGCATATGCAGGTGCTTCATAGTAGGAACCGGTCCCGGAGGTTAGAATTACGTGCAACAAACATGGAGGATTTTAGTTAACTAGTGGCTTTCTGCACACTTACCAGAGAGTTTTGGTTCCGCAAGTAATACTTACGTTTCAGAGCTAATGTCAAAGCAGTAAAATCTGTTATAATTTTTTTGTAAAGTACTTTATGGAGTATCGTAAGATTAAGTTTAATCTTTCTGACCCAATAAGGGTCTTATTTTTAGGCATACCATCTATCATTATAGGGTCGGCCAGGGGTTCGTAGCCTTTTAAGATGCTGTTAAACCTTCTTTCTTTTTCGCTAATCTAGTGAACGCATGCAACTACATACAACTGGGCAGTACTCAAACAGAGGTCTTATACAGGTTTTATAAAGAATAAGCCGATAGTTACGATAAATTAAACCAAAAAGTCTGCGAGCTTTCGAGTTTTAAATAAAGCTTGCTCGGTACAGAATAGACTTTTTAAATACTTTACTCCTAAATCACAGATACTACTTAGCTGACGAGATTCGTGTTGGTTAAGGTGTTGGTTAATCTTGGGGTTAGATTCTCCGAAATATAGGCACCTTGACATTTGTGTTTTAAGGTGAAGAAACCATTTGTTGCACCATTAACTTAGTTTATTGAGATCTCCATGTATCATGTCGTTAACATTTTGACCTTCTTGGTAGAATGTGTAGACAACTTTCAGGTTGCCCGCAAACTTAAAGGTTATACCCTCTTGAAAACATCGGCATATGTCATTTACATGCATAATAAGTAATAATAGTCCCATAAATGAACCCAGCAAGACACCATTAGTGATATTTTGAGGACGTGAAAGATGTCGTTCTAGTTTTACTAAATGAATGCCACCTTTCAAAAATGAAGCTATCCAGTCATGCAATTTGTCCGTTTTCCAAAGGTTTTTGATTTATATATGAGAGATGAATGATGTACATTGTCGAACGCAGTGGTGAAGTTGAAGTATAAGGTAACAAATAGTTCTTCGTCATCTTTATTGTTTATTATGTAGTCAAAATATTCTAGGCGGCAAGTTATACAGGATTTCTTAGATGTGAAGCTGTGCTGGGAAAATATAATTAGTTTGTGACTAAGTAAGTGTAAATCCAATCTTTTATAACTTACTCCGTGGCTCTAGTTAAAACAAAAGAGTGATTGATTAGGCAGTAGTTTTTGATACCAAGCCTAGAGCCTTTTTTAAGTGATGAGCTATATGAGTGGTTTTTCACTATCGAGGGAAAGTTCCTTCTTCTAAGGAGAGATTAAATATTTTGGTGAGGAGTACTGGGTAGGCTGAGCAACCCTATTTAATTAAATTAAGCGGTATTTTATCTTCTTCACTACTTAATGAAGATTTTAGTGATCTTATTGCATCCCTAACATTACTGGTTGTAAACTCCAAGCCAGTTGATTTATTCTGGTTGAAATTGTTGATCGTCCCTAGATATGGACTATTTCTGGCAAAAGAGTGTGCAAATGATTAACTAAACGCTTCACAGATCTCTATAGGGTTACTAGTCTTTTTATTTTTGTCATTCAGAATAGTAGGAAGACTGGACTGGCAAAAAGTTTCTTTCAGAGGGTGGCTGCTAAATAGACTATCTTGTCAGGTAATTTCAGATGTATTTTTTCGGTTTTTAATTCTCACGTTCTGCTGCAGCCTGCTAGATTTATGAATAGTGAACAAATACTAAAAATTACAGAGTAATCATGATGAATAAATAATCTCTTTCGTAATTTCCTTAATTTGTTGTTAAATTTAACGGGGATGTATTCATTATTTATGATGTGATTTAATCCCTATGAAAGGGGCAGCACAAATCATAAATTGATATTACGGTAAAATGCATCTAGTGAGTTATTGACCTTACAAGAGGAGAAAAAATATGTCCGAATTAAGTTCATATAGCAATTTTTCGGTATGAGACCAGTTAATCTAAACATAGTTTCTCCGAAAATCAAGGGGATTATTTGTTCCACTCATAGTAGATGAAAGTTCGTTGACAATTAACTAGCAAATGACAACTTTGTGATCGCTGCCAGCAAATTAATGATTAATAATCTCTGTATAGTCGGGGGACTTTATGTACAAAGATGAAGTTTAATAAATTTGACTTGTGTGTAGCTTTACGTACTACTTATGTCCATGGAATTCTTTTAAGCATTTCAAAAAAAGTTTTCATGGTTAAAGCGTTCCAAATAACAGGAGGCATATTGAAGTCTCCTCCTATTAACCGGGTCACAGGCAGCAATCATAGTGTTGCGAATAAATGACTTAATTGTTAGGCAAAGGTATGAGTAGCACTAGAGGGTCTATAAATACAACCTATCAACAACTGGTACGGGGACAGTTATCACTGCTGACGAATAATGCGTCATCTAAAAGTTCACTACCACTCGGCAAAATAAGGGATGATAAAAAGTCGGATCGAATATATATTTTACATCCACCACCTTTTCCTGAATTCCGATCTTAATCCTAAGAGGGTTAGGAGGGAATACTTTGTCACTCTGCGGGGTACCTTCTATATGATTATATGGAATAAGCGAGGACTGAACATGAGTGAATGTGACAGGAAAATGAGGAAACGGACTAAGGAAATTCGTTGTTTATAAAAAGTGCTAAGTTATGAGTTAAGGTTCCATTTGAGTCCATTGGGAGTAAAGAATAGCATGGATAGTGGTTCATGTGAAGAAAATCTAATGGATTGAAGGCAGGTAGCCAGTAATTATACAGTGGTACATTGATATTGCATGCCATAGGAGCATTGTCAAGCGACCCCATGGTTATAGTGCTTTACCAGGTTTTTATGCAGATTTTTATTGTTTAGTTGTATGAAGTCCGAGTACTTTTGGTTGGAATTCAAAGAATATGCTAACTGTAGATTTATAGGCACACGAGGTTTGTCCTGACGAGTTGCTAATGGATTGAGAGTGTGTTTCGCCCTACTAAAGATATGGTACTTAGATTTACCGTGATTATCTTCGGTAGTAGTCCACTGCACAGGGTGGTGGTTTGCAACAAAATACGTTTTCCCAGTATTTGATGTGAAGTGCGAAAAGTTTACTTACTTAAGATATCTCTGCTGCTTTGTTATCCATCTTGGTTCCGTAAGTATTTTCAAACAGCTTTTGTCGGCCCCAAAAGAAATATTATTTGTAGTGAATGGTACCGTATCCTGCAACTTAAGAGAAGTCTTCCTTTATATCTACTTTGGTGTCATAGGCAGAATTCGTATGCATTAATGGGCTTGAGATTGGGAGTGCCTTGATATCTTAGGGTAGCATTGATACATGCAGTCAGGTTTCTCTAGCTCACTATGCATAGTTGTATGTTGGCTGGTCAATATTTAGCTAGCTTCTGATAGTTGTTCACTATGTAGCGGATCTAGAGTGAGGGTACTACTGGTAATTCTATGTTTGTTAGTATCAGTGGAAGTATGCGGATTATTTTTTGACGTTTGGCTTGTTAACGTGTCCAAACCGTTCTTAGGTTTGGTTACCTTTCTGTAGGATGGAGAGTATTTGTACGATTGAATACAGCCGACAGTAAGACACGATGAAGGACGTGGTATGGTTGGATTGGAAACCTGAGTCGTGTTTTAGTTCAAGTTTAATTACGTCGTAATGGAGATTAATGTGAATAGCCCTTCTTAGATGCAAAGTCGTTTTGTCTGCAACTGTCTTTATATGCATGTGGCCAGTAACAGATCAATGCTGCCTACAAAGTCGGTAAAACGCTTAGCGTCAAAAGTCGACGTAAAGTGGAACACGATTGGACAGCTAGTTTTCCAGTCCTTTTTCCTCAGTGTTTCACAATTGCACGAAGCATGCAACATATTACTGGCTATGAAAATGATTAACTTTGTTTTACGTAGAGGGAACTTATTAAGTATATTATAAACAATTGTTTTTTTGGTGGGGTTTTAGCCTGTTAACAACTTCGTTGGCTATAAAGTTAAAAAAGGTCTCCACCTGCTTAAGTTTTTCAACGTTCAAGTAATCTTTTTTACGTAGTAGATATGATATGGATTCTAAGTCTGACTGTTAATTTACTGAGAGTAGATTTCACTTCTTCCAGTTCGGTGATATAATTTATGTCGTTTTCTAAGTTTTTCATGATGTTCACAGCTCTAACAAATGGTATTAGCCGCTGTGTCACTGCAGAATCAAAAAAGAAGTCAATAACAGAGGATATATCACTTGGTTTTGGTAAAATTTTATTTAGTTTAGAGCGCTTAACCCTATTGCGTACCATTCGAGTAATAGAACACACGGTGCCGTTATTAGTATAGGGCAATGATACCGTTGCAAGTTAAGGTATGAGCACAACTCAAATGAATATAAAATGATAGATCACGTAAAAAAAGACAGTCATCTCTGATCTCATGGCCATTACCCCTGACTAACTGAAAGACTCTGTGCACTCTCATGGTCGGCCTATCGAACCGCCATGCATGAATCTTACTGGCCGCCATGCAACAGCTGGGAGAAGCTTGCAACACTGAATCGCTCTGATTGCGTCATTAGTACGCTGATCCAATAAGTGTACTAATTTGATTTCTTCAGTGAACTTATTATCAAGTAATAGCCTGGTTTGTTAATGTCCAAGTTTTTTAGCGATGACGACAAAATTTTAATGGCTGAGTGCGAAGGTCAAGGATGTCTGTTCTGTCTGTCTAAAACAAGGACATAGAGTTATTGAACAGAATAAGAATATGCGTCTTAACATTGATGAGCTTTTGAAAAAACATAAATGTCTGCTACGTAGTGACAAATAGATAGATTGTTCATAAAGTAATTCGAAAACAGGGAGTCACTGAAGATACAAAAAATTTCTAAATAATTTTGTACTTAGAAATGATTCCTATACGGTTAAGATAAGGAAATGAAGAAGTTGTAGGCCATTCTCTTTTGGATAACAGTTCTGATACGACATTTGTACGTTTGGACTGTTTCAATTTGCTCCTTTCGAAGAACGATTAAGTATCTATGATAATCCAGATAGAGGATGATAACAAGGTAGCTAAAGCTATCAATGTGTCCTCTGATATGTACTTACTTGATCAAACGAAACACATTAAAACTGGGAGAGCTTTGATTATGAAAAAGATACTAGAACGTAAACCTATCAGATCTGTAATGGATGATATAAGGGGGTAGCTACATTTAATCGACGTATCTTTAGGCAGTCTAGATTCTGACGGAGTTCTGCTATGAATTGATTGTGATGTACTTAAAGCACACTAGGTTTTAGACCACAGGTTATAAGGTAGAAAAAGACCATAGGTAATAAAAGTCATTGCTGAAGTAAATTATTTTCGTCCCCACGTCATATTGTTGATTCTGAGTCTTGAATCATCTTTCCACAGAGCATACGTCGGGGCTATAACTACAAATAATTTATGACAGAGTTTGCTGATGTTTATTCAAATGATAGATCTCTCATTAGACGATATAATCATCATAGGTCGTGGTGGATCGAATTTATTCTGCTAATAGTCGTTATGTTGTCCGGATTCCAGGAAGATAGAATAGGGATATCAGAACATAATTACGAAATGCCAAGCATAGATTATAGGGTTTAAGGTAAAGGTTGTTGGAAGATGACTGTCTGCATGACAATATTACTCTCTACTGCATGCTACCCTATCCTATGGAAAACTACATATGTCATCCCTAGGTTTAAATCCGGACCTGTAGGAAATGTAGGAAGCTACCACCCTATCAACCTAACCTCTGTTGTGTCAAGAGTAATGGAAAAAGTAGTCAAGGTGGAATTACTCCAACATTTACTTAAGAACGAACTTCTCTCGCCCTTCCGGTATGTATTCGTAAAGACTAGGTCATGTGACACATGCTTGTTAGACTATCTAGATAAAATAACTCCACATCGAGACAAAAGGCTCCTGGTGTCCGGTTTATTTCTCGACTTCAGTAAAGCTTTTGACAAAGTCCGTTATAAGCTCCTGCTCATTAAACTAAAGTAATACGGGGTTGAAGACCCACTTCACTCATGGTTTGTGTCTTTCCTAGAAGGAAGACAGCAAACAGTAAGTTATAATGAAAATCTATAATCACCTAAAGCAATTTTAAGCGGCCTAATACAGAGAAGTATACTGGGTCTATTATTGTTCATTATTTACACAAATGACATAACGTTATAAAACATGGCCGACCATATTTATTAGTAGACAATCTCAAGATAGATTATAGCATTAAACCGGATGCTTTCGGAAAAGTTGTGACTCTAATTCAAAGGACCTATGTAGCCTAACTGCCTGGAGCCAAAAATGGCAACTACCACTTAACCACAGTAAATGTAGAATCATGCACATAGGTAACCATAACCCCAAGTTCACGTTTTATCTAAATGGGTCTAAAGTCCAAATACTACAATCAACAAGCAACATGGGATTAAATATTCAGGTAACTTAAAGTTCAAGGAGCACGCCTCCTCTATAATCTCCAAAAATAGAAAATTAACAGGCTTTCTTTTTAAAAACTTCTATACAAGGGAGGCTAAACTTACTTTGTTTAAGATATGTGTAAGACCTACACTCTAGTACTGCTCATGTATCTTTCGAGGATGAATAGCATAGATAAAATACATATAGAAAGTGTACAAAGAGTTTTTAGACATCAAATTCTGGGTACTAGTAGTAACATGAACTACACGACCAGATGTAAAACACTTTCTTTAAAATCCCTGTGTTATCGCCGACTACGACATAACTTAATATTTTCCTATAAAATTATCAACAGAATATCATTCTCGGCCTTCTCTCCTGCATGGAATTAAACGCCTAGATACGATCTTCAGAACTACGAGGCAACATTACTTAACAATAAGTACCAAAAACAACATCGCCGTAAGTTCTTTATCGTATTCTACAGCAAACTCTGGAATAAACTACCACAAAATATTCGCACTACTAACTCTATCCTAAGGTTCAAACGACTCATCATCTCACACCTAGAATCTAGAGAGTTGTACCAAATCTTCTGTGACTAACCGTTTAATATAGAATCAATGAGCGATGGATTATTAGGGTTCTAAAACTGCGAACACTACAAACATGTACGTTGTAACTGAAAAAAAGGCGGTAAAAAGAAGATTGTGGTTTAAAACTGATTATTTCGCTATCACTAATTAAAATCGTTTTTTCTATCTCTTTCAAATATTCTTCTATATCACTATTTTCCCGAGTTTGTAATCTGCTCTCGTATGGAATTAGTCTCTTTTAAGCAAATTATTCCAAATGCTAGGGAGGTAATTAACGCATCAATAACCCACCGTTTAAGACCAACCCATATAAATTGGCTCTTTTAATCAAATATCAAATACTTAGCCTTTTCCCGTTTCTGGATAGTCTCTACGATTCATTCTGCTTATGCTTAACCATTTCGTGCGATTACAGCGCCACAGACGAAAAGCGCACGGTTGTTTGCTGGAAGTGTTCTACAATACATAACATATTTCTAGTACCCTAGTACTGCAAACTTCGAACCTTGTCACCGTTGGCTTTGTAATTAATTAATATTTTCAAATAGCGTGATTTCCATAACAATGACTCTATGAAATTCCTTTTAAAAACAAATTATATCGTTCTGATCATGTCTGTAAACTTGTATGCTTTCATGTAAAAAGTCCTACTTGAGAGTAAACTATCATTTTCTTATTTTACTAAGTATACTAAGCGATGAAAATAACTTTACGGTGAGCTATACGGTGATCTCAGAAATGCAACGTCAAGTGGAATATCGTTCCTTATAGTAATCGCAATTTCATTTAGTGATGAAGTTAAAAAATTAAGTATAGTTTTTCATTTCACCGCCATGATTACAGGTGTTACTATAAATTACATGATTTACCATAGACCAGACACCAATTCAGAGTTAGTGTGAATATTGTTACAGTTTTACAAAGAAGCTACAGCTATTTAACCAGATGTAAAGGGAATTTTTTCGAGAGTGAAAAAGCTTAAGCTCCATTGTAGGGAACTAGAATTTTATAGTATTCTTATGAGTAGTTAGTATTTCGAATCGCGATTAAAAGACAACACAGTGAAAATCGAAAAGTAGTAGAACAGTATTGTAATATGCATCAATAGGTATCACAAACAGTTGACAGTCAGCTTCCACAAATCAAGTGGCCAGCCTTTCGGTTGTCAGAAAAATAGGGAATCTGATAAGGAAAAATATATATAGGAATACCGATGTCCTATATATATAGGCAAAAAGGGGTGAGAATAAGTCAACTGATCATCCTCCTCCTGCGAGATGCTGTTCACAAAAGGCTATGTTCGTACTTGACGCCACAGCTAACTATTTTAAAGAAACATCTATTATTTAAATCTTCGTAGTGTCGCGTTTATGACACTTTTTCGTGAACTTATTGTATATATTAATAAGTTTTCTCTACTTATGTATCCCTAAAAACTAAGGACCACAAAGTACCTTCTTGCTGATGGTTGTCGGTTTTCTTACTTGCATTTAACCCTCTTGCACAATAATCCAGTATTATGTAAATGTTATTGCTGTTCAGGCATTTATTTCTGTTAAACTTTATGTTTTATTGTGCAAGAGTTAACCTTCCTGTATCATATTGACAATGTCTGTAAACTGGGATGAATATTTTACTAAATTTTACAATAATAATCTAATCTAATAACAAGTTGTATACTACACGTAAACAATGTAACAAAGGTGTTGAGTACGCAAATATTCATACACTGGGGTTGATTGCATGAATTATAAGACATAGTAACACGCTTAAATAAACAGCAGGAAAGAAAGTGGAGAAAGTGACATGATTGTCTAGGTTCATCTGAACAATCTGTTGGAGGTCACCATAAATTTCTAAGATGGCTGGATGATGATATATCAGAAGAACCTTTCTGATTTTACACTACTCCTCACCATTTAGAAGTTACGTTGTTACTGTTTTGTGCAAGCCTTAGTATGAATAAGACAGCACAAACATTCTCAGCTGGCTATAACGGTTGCATTTTAAATGCTATTAAGAATAATTTTTATGTAGATGACTACTTGATATCCTTTTCTGCGTGTGAACAAGCAAAGAAATTTATTATGTAGATAAATAAGCAACTATCCAAAAGTGATTTTAAAATAAAGAAACTGATAGCCAACTTAGAAGCTGCAAAGGGTGTTTTGCCCGATGCAGAAAAGGAAGAATCTTTAAATGGCATGTCTGTGTGAATTAATATCGCTCATATAACTCTAGGTTTAGAATGGATCCCAGAAAAAATGTATTTAAATTTTGCTTCAACGCATTTCGGTAGCATTTGACTAGACGAAGAATATTCTGTCATTTTCCTTCTGTGCCATCTGTTCAAGTTAATCGTTTCTATCTGTCTAACTGTTAAACTTCTGCTACAAAGACTATGCAAAGCTCAGAGCGGTTGGAACCAACCTCCTAGCGAACCAGAAGTTTCTGTCTGATTAAATTCGGCAAATTGTTGTTGGCCAGATAGGCCACCTCACTGTGATTTTAGGAATTAGAAGAGTAATTAATGAACCCGATAAAAAGACAGAACTATATTTATTCAGTTATTTGTCAAGAATAGATTATGGAGCAGTTGGCTACAAGCAGGTCAGATGCTCATAGCAACCACTATGCTGTGTTTTGTCATGTAGCAAATCTAGACTAACACCAGCTAAGTAAATCACTAAACCAAGATTAGAGATGAATGCACCAGTATTAAGAGTAAGAATGAGTGTAATCTTGAAGAAGAGTTCTATCCCCAAAGTTTTAGTGAGGTGAACTTTTATCTACATTTACTGATAGTGTTATACTACATTAATAATACAGAAAGTTGGTAAAGTACTTTTTAATTACTATACATAAATATGCAATTGAACTAAAAGGTGGCTTTATATAAGGTCGTCACAGAATCTAGGTGATTGGATGAGAACTATTTAGGAAGCAAACGATATTAAGTCTTGGTGAGGTTAATCTACCATTCTAGGCAGTGACATTTCCAGGAAGACAACTAAAAGTCATGAAAGTATAGTGAGGCGGTTTGGAATGAAGAGTGACTACCTCATCATCATCATTAACAACGTAGAACTGCGCACATACGCTAATAGGTTCAAGTTGACATACCGCATTAGCACTATGAGATAACGGAGGTAACATAATAACAGAAAACAACGGGAGAAAATGAAGTAAAGGCGTGCAGAAACTAATAATAGGATTCAAGATTTAGATGAAGTTAAAGAGTGAATACATTTGCATCACTGTGACAGATTCTGAGCCATATCTCCAAGTGTCTCTAGCCATTTATAGGGACTATCGCGCAGACCCCAACCAGGTAATCTGCATCTACTAATATGGCTTAGACCAACAGTCAAGGATTTCAAGGACAGGTGCCATGTTTTGGTTCGGATGCTCGTACCCTTCTTCCATTATACTTCAACCCCAGCCAACATCGCGCGACGAGGCAAGTGCTAGTCTGGCATGCACGACACATGCTATAGCCATCTCAGTCGATGAAGGTTAATGACTTCTTCGACTGATTTACCATATTACCTATTCTACTGTTCTATGATATACGAGAGATGCTACAAAGATTTTTATGATCGAAAACTTGAAGTCGACGCTTATCTTGGGTTTTCATGGTCCACGTTACGCAGCTATACGTTCAGACGGCGCGGTCTGCTGCGCAGTACACCTGGCCTTTCGTTGAGAGACGGATATCTTGCCTGCGCCACAAGTGGCGTAAATTGGCGAATGCCAATCAAGCTTTCTGAATCCGTGCTGAGAGTTCGTCAGACACCGACCCACCAGGGGTGATGAGACTTCCGAGATAAGTGAAGCCGTCAACGCATTCAGTAACTTCACTCTCTATCATTAATCTAGGTTAAGAAGCAGGTCAGTCTTGAGGTAATATTTTGCATTTATAAGGGGAGAAGCGCATTCCGAATAGGCTTGCATTGTTACTTAAGTTGCCTAGGAGACTGTATATTGTCAGCGTCTTCACCAAATAAAACTATATCGTCTGCGTATTCTAAGTCGACGAGAGCACCTTCTGGAAGAAGATTAATTTCCGAGGAGTTAAACGAAGTGAGTGAGATTCCTAAGAGTGCATCTATGACGAAATTAAATAAAAAAGGGGATAAGGGGCAACCTTGACAACCCCCACTCGAGGATGAAATTTCTTGTGACAATTCGCCATATGTTCTGACTCGACTGGTGGTGACCAAATAAAGGGCTTATATAAAGTTTATGTACTTTCGAGGTACACTGTCACAAGACTTCCCGGTCTACCGAGTCAAAAGCTACTTTAAAGTCAAGAAATACAACTATAGTCGAACATTGGTACATATGATATGTTTGAGCATCTGGCGCAGGGTGAATATTTGATCAATGCAACCACGCCAAGGTCTGAAACTAGCCTGGTTTTCCCGAGCCTGTTGTTCTCTAGTGTTGGATAAACGCCGAATGATAATAGTGGATAATATTTGAGATACTATTTTGGTTAAACTGATTTCACTGTGGTTATCAGAAGAGGATTTCTTTTCGTTTTTGTAAAATGGAACGATCAGTGAACGAGACCAATCAGATGGGAGGATGTTCAGTTCCCAGACGTCGACTAACATACTAGTCAACCTACTAGTTAAAACTAGACCACCATACTTAAAGATATCGGTAGACAACCTACTAGGTCCTGGAGCTTTCCCTCGCTTCAAGTTATCTATAGCCTTTTCAACCTTACCGAGAATTGAGGGACCTGCGTCAGTTTTCCATTTAGGTAGTTTGCGGATGGTAGGTAAAGTAGGAGTAGCTGTGAACAAGTTGAAATGTTCCTGAAAGTTTTCTGCCAATTTCTTTAGTATTCTGTACTGAAAGTGCATCATAGACCCATCTCTTTCCGACATAACTTCACTAACCGCCGATTACTTAATACCGGTGTCCTTAATAAGTTGAAACAACTGTTTACTATTGACCGCCACTGCCGTTTCTTTCATCGCCTTTGCTTTCGTTGCCCACCACTGTTCACGATCCTTACGCAGATTCATTGCCAGTCTATGTTTCAATTGTTGTCGCTTTCCATCATTCTATGAGCCTGCTGCAATGAGTTTTCAAGCCCCTATCAGTTTAATAGAAGTCCTAGAGATCCAGTGGTATTTCATAACCTTTGGATTTAAGTTGGATGCGGAGAACGCTCCTGTGTTTACACCTGCTTTAAAATCGTTCCAAGCTGTTCCAAGAAGAATCTGTCGGTCGTCGATTAGATGCTTAGCCAAACCATTTCTAAACGCGATCTTAGCATTTACAGTCTCGAATTGATATCTAAGAAGTTTACCTGATGTGACCTTTCTGCGACGATCTAAAAACATAGAGATGCGTGTTCTCACTAGGGCGTGATCTGAATCTACATACGTGCTCTAGAAAGAGCGGCAGTCCTTTATACAGCTTCTCCAACAATAGCTGATACCGATGTGGTCGATTTGTGTCCATCGTTGTGTAGATGATGGAGGTCTCCATGTTAAACAATGTCTCTCTTTATGCTTGAAGTTCGTGCTAGCTAAAAATAAACGGTAGTCTAAACATAATTGTATCAAACAATCTACGTTATCCGTTCGCTGAACTGGAATGCCGAGTGACCCACCTAAGTGTTTTTCAGTCTGATTTAGCTTACCGACTTGGGCATAAAAATTTCCTGGTATAATTACTATGACTGGGTGCTAAGCTTTCTAATGGAGGCTAGTGAACTTCATATAGAACTCCTCTTTCACTCCATATGTGCTGCTGTCAGTGGGGTCATAAGCAGAGACGACAAAAAACATCTGCGAGTGTCCCTATCTTTCTGAGTTCGTACTGTGCCATTTATATGGACAGTACAAAATCGACTGTCTACAGAAATCCATTCGCGAAGTGCCTGTTCTGCCTGTAAGCTTAGTGCTATGTATACACCAGCAAGGCCACGTGAACCTGCCATAGGGCCACCAGATAAACGAAGAGTGAACTGTGCTTTTCCGCTGCATTGATTAAATGAGGTCAAACGGATGACCGTGCTGGGCTTTTGTATGCGTGTTTCGGAAACAGCAAACATCAATTGCAAGAGAGACCAGTGTTTTAGCTAAAACAGCTAAGGAAAAACAACCTATATAACAACCGCCGAAGCCAAACATGAAGTTAGACAAAATTAATATAGTTCATGAAAATCATAGAAATTCAGTAGAAACACAAACATTATAATAAAAATAATTAGTGACTAATTTATTTAAATTGAAGGGGGGGGGGATCAACCAGATGTACAATTGAAGGAATGAAGGAAAATAAACTCACTTTTAGAAGTAAAGTAACAAGTTACAATAGAAAGTGTATACTTAACGGGGCTTCCAAAAACGAAACATTTAAAAAAGATCATACAAGCCAGTTCTGTTAGCTATAAACTCAGCTTCAGGTAAGTTCTTTTCACGTGAGTCTCGCCTTTTAGACTGCATTTCCCAATCACTGTAGATATACAACATACATTTTGAGTTAGTATGGCAGTCGCTGACTCCATTATCAAGAATCCATCCCTTGTTGAGTTAGCTTTATATCAAAGGAAAGACAATAACCTTTACTACGACTTGTCAGCAACAATGATTAAACTATAAATAAAGATAACGGAAAAATATAAGTACACTCCAATTTGTTATTTCTCTATAGTCATTCCCAAAAATTATCAAGGCATCGTTTTCAAAACTCTGTATAACACTTATCTCGACCAATTTATACTGCTGGATTTGTAACCTCGTTAGATTCAATAACTATGTTTTTCTTTTAGTGATTTTGCCTTTGCTAATAACAAGACTTATACATGAACAACAATCACAGGTTACGCGTTTGATCAAGAAGTCTAGAACGAAGATGCGATAGATATATATATTTTAACCGGAATCCAGCGCTACAAATTGTACAACCAGTTAATGTTAATTTTAACAATGCAGTCTAAATACTTTGGTACAAAATATCAATAAAGAAATATACAGTACACACATCATAATTTCAGGGGTAAAAGTGGCCTCTACTAACTCCTTTTGCTAAACATCAAAGAATGGACACACTTCTGTGCAGCCTATCAAAAAAAGGTAACAGGAAATAATAAACGCCCTCGTGAAGCTTGCCGAATTCCTTATATATGCTATTCGACCACGTCCAACTTGAACTAGTTGGACCTTCACTAGAATCAAATGGATTCTCTTATCTCCTAACATGTGTGAACCGATTAAGACGGTAACCAAAATTGGTACCAATCGAATATATCATACGCGAAAATGTCGCTTGTGTTTTGTCAAACGCTGAAAAGCAAACTTTGGCTGCCGATTTACAGCTGCGAAAAACTGTAAGCGTCTACTTAAATCTGGAGCACTCCACTCTCTGGCGAAAGTCCTTGGCATTAAGCCCTTGCAAACAACCGTCTATCTGCCACAATTCAATTGGTATACTATACGTACTATTTATGTATATAGCAATTTAAATAAATAAGGTTTGTCAGTCCTGTTATCTAGAGTACTTATTATTTTTTATCAGGTTGACCAACGCTTAGGATGACTGTGAGAAATTATAGAATAGTTTTATCTGAAGTGTGAAAATTAACAAGGAGTTTGTTCGAATGGCAGAAAAATTGTGACGAGTAGTTATGTTAAAAATATAAAATTTCCTGGATGAAAATATAGTATAGTAAATGTTTGCATATAATAAAACTTCACTGTTATTTATCAGGCATCAACAATATTATAAGTGGTTTTGCAGTTTGGTTATACTTGCAGAAAGATATCTTAATAAACAGATATAACCAACTGGATGTTATGTGCGCGAATCAGAGTGACAAATATAGAAGCAAAGCATGCGTTATTTCACTTTGGTTGATGTAGTAAAAATCACTAAAATCGACAAAGTACACTGTGTATACTACAAGTCATAGAAAAGAGTATGATGTTTGTTAATGAAACAACCAACGAGTGAGAATTAGGAAGTTAAATAGTTGCCAAATCGTATTAATCTTGAATGTTTTTCTACAATGATATGAATAAACAATGTCTAATGTTACAACAACAACTAATGTTCATACATGGAAAATAGTTCACTTAATAATCATTACAGTCTTATTAAAAGTAATGGGTGTCAACAATGATGATACGGGTTTACAAAATAACAATTCGATTTCCAGGAGAAAACGTGGAAACTTCTTTCAATGCGACAAATCTGGATCTGTTATAGATGATCCAGCTTAAAAATATCATATAATTTTACACTTTATTCCCTTCAAAAATTGAATAATGCAAGAGCGACAACATTTACAATGAAATATATTGAATTCAAAGTATTCTGCAAAGAATATCGTGCTTGCATTATTCAAACTATATAATCCGTTAATCCAGTTAACATATCAGCAGTGACATTCATTTAATTTGCCTTAGAATATAGTACATACGACTTTGAAAGTCGTGAATTTTTTAGCCAAATTCTGAAATTAACCAATAAGAGACTGCACAAGATTTTGAAAGGAGAATTCAAATACTCTTAAGTCGACAAAAGACCAGTCAAAGGGTATTAGTTTCGATTGCCTCAAAACAGAGTATTTAGAAAAAAGTTTTTCCAACGTTGAATATTTAAATACATATTCAAAACTTATCAAGAATATGATAGTCCATCTGTGAGAATATTCTATCTAGTTACGGTATTTTAATAATACTTTTAAACGGTTAGGGTTTACCTACGTTTACTATTCCGTTCTTCTCCATAATTTTGCAATAGGTAGATAACAGAATTCAAAAGTGTATAACTAGTAATAATCTTAATAGTCCTTAACAAATGTTACATCAATTAGTTATATGCTTAGTAGTTGGTTTTTTCATTGAATTCTGAACAAATATCAACCCAGTAAATCGATAAGCTGTTATCACTTTGTAGTCAACTAATTTCAAATGGTTTAAATGTTAGACTATCTTGTAAAAAGGCGTTTAAATGAAACTCTTAGTTCAACTATTCATCATAAGGTGACGCCTTCTAATTGTTATATTGGTTCCAATTCACTACATTTATTCGATGTGAAAACTTCTTCATCTCTAAATCTTTTCAGAAGTGCTACCGAAACATGTTATATCAGAAGATAGACAACAGAAATTTAAGAATATTACTGACGTTTTATAGTTTTCGATCTCCCCATGAATATTATTAAAAATGCAGAAAACGGAACAATCTACTATTTAATTTTAATAAATCAAATGAAATCTCGTGGATTGGCACAGTCATTATACCTTACAGCTACTAAAATATTGCATAGGATTCCTAAGTAAAATGGAACTCAAGCGCCCTGTAAAACAACCTACATTCTTCTAGGTGCTTGGTTAAAACAAAAAACAATACACGAAACTGTGTTAACAATTTAGGTTGGATAGATTCTGGTTCCTTCTATGTTGGTTTATGTTCACAGTAAATCATGATTAGCGCCAAAGGACACGCCAAAAACCTCCTAGTTATACTGTAAAGCATGAAAAGTTAAACATCAAATCAGCAATAGTAGTATATACTATATGCAATGACAACATAATCAAAAAAACTTCCAAATTATTGCAAATGATCTTTCCAACTACAAAGAAGAGTTTGTGGTTGAAGCATTTAGCATTTTGCTAAACACTACTGCATTAAGTTAAATGGGAAGCTGTATAATCTATCCAGTCAATAACAATAATCAGTAATAAATGAAGATCAACTAGTAAAAAGTGGTAAAATTCATTGATAATATTTTTCTTTTCAAAAGCAAATATAACTGCCCATCTATAATTCTAACTACTGTTAAGTAGTATAAAACATCTAAAATTTGTTGGATATTATCCGGTCGGATATAATAAGCCAGTGATCCACACAATCACAATTAAATTGTATCAAATTTTTCATATACTGAACTGGTACACAAATTATAACCTCTCTCCTCATTTCACACACACCATATTTTTACTACACGCAGACAACTAGTAAGCATATAAACATACTTCAATGGAAAACACGTTCATTGGAATATTACAATAATATATTAGTCAATCCTAATATCACGAAATGGTCTGAATCAGACAACCATTGACAATTGGAAACACTGGACAGCTGTTTCGTCCCAGTATGGGACTCTTAAGCAGTGCGCATCCACGACCCTGTCGGATATCGAACCCATTACGTTTTGCGCGACCTCATCCATTGTCATCGAAGGGTAACTACCTTACACTCGACACGATTAAACTCCACTGGTCACGTCTTCACACTAGAACTTCAGGAATTATTTCAAGGAACTAGTCACTAGTTAGGTGATATTTAGTTACAATTAAGGGGGTTGTTGTGGAGATAGTTAATTTGTCAGTGCTAATATCACGAATTGATCTGAATCGGACAACCATTGATCACCTGGAAGCACTGGACAGCTGTTTCGTAACACGAATTGACTGAACTGGAAATATCAACCGTTAGGAACCGACTCAGTGGTCCAACGGTATAGCGCTCATCGCGGAGCCAGAGGGTCCTAGGTTCGGTCTTCGACTGGGTCATGGGTGCGCACTGCTTAAGCGTCCCATACTAGGACGAAACAGCTGTCCATTACTTCCAGATGTCAGTGATTGTCCGATTCAGATCAATTCGTGATATTAGCATTGACAAATTAACTAACTCCACAACAGCCCCCTTAATTGTAAATAATATATTACTTAATTCACTAGGTATTTATTAGTATGTTGTCGTTACTAAGATTGTGCAATAGCGAATAAGAACTGTGATTTTGTGTCATAGAAGTAGTTTCTATTAAAAATACATTGCTTTAAAGCATTCACAGTTTATTAACATTTTCATTAGGGCAGTAAAAAGAAAGAAATTACTTTAAATTTACACGTCAACGATGCATTTTAAAATATATTGAATGCATCAATTTCTTCTGATTAAATCAAATATCATTCTTAAGGACTCATTATATGTTACCTAAAAGTAGAATAAATTACTAGTGGTCACCGTGTACCAATCAGCTTAGCCACCATTATTGATTTCCGATAAAATTATTTGTTTGTATGTGTATTGGTTGAACGGAAATAAGTATACACATCTACTTCATATATATATATATATATATATATATATATATATATATACTTAGAAAGGTTGTTGCTTAGTGCTAACGAGAAATATCACAAAAAGTTCTTTCATTCGACTAATCAAAACGATTATCAGTTTTTGTAGTGAAGACGTAACTCTAAACTGTCAATTTTATTTCGAATACTTTTTTACATTCGTTTAGTAGTATAGTACGATGCTTTTATAGGTGACATTACACATTGTATTTTATACATACAGTTGTTACTACAGTAAAAATATTTATGTAAGTTGAAATGATGATAGTTTAAAATTATTATTGAAATATATATTTGTAGTATAGAAAATTCATGTTTCTTTGCATAAATTAGCATACAATAGGTGTTTGCAAAATAATATCAGGTAATCAGCCTGAGTAATTTACGTGATTAAATTTTCACTGAGGATTGCATTCTTTAGGCTTTATAGGCTTAAATATGAGACTTTCATTAGCGTTCTGAATAAAATCATGATTGTCTGCTTCGGAAGGAAGTATACACCTTATTTGAAATCTTTCCATAAATGTTCAACGTTCCACCAGTGTTTTCATTATGTTTTTTTGTTTATCCGTTTACTATCTTGTTAAACTCATCTTAAACCACGTAATTGATTGACAAAGTTGATGAATTGGATCTATTTAGGTGTAACTCCTGATTACGGATTGACCTTAGTACCGTATTTCCAGCACTTCTCTGGTAATTTTAGGATTTCTTCAATTTAGAAATTAAAATGTTACCATCCATGTCCATATCTACATGCGTTAATAGAAGTGGTCATACTGTGTATCCTGTAACTGATAATATATGTTCGTTTATGAAAAGTGTTATGTCGGACTACTAAAGAAGAGTGAAAAACTCCCAGAACTGTATTCTAGAAAACTAATTCATTTATTCTGGTCGTGATTAGTGTAAACATTACATTTCTATTATTGTTACGTTCCTCTTACTCTATCCTGTCGTTTAGCATATTTACTGTTATTATATTGTCTCTTATTATGGACTACAGTTAATTAGTTGTGTACAGACTGTGCCTATTCACTACTACTATTTCCTTAGTTCTGTATTAATGTTAGTTTCATAACTGGTTTGCTGTGTGGTCTGATTTTGTGTGAATATACAGGCATGATTGAAATATAATTCGATCTGATACGATCTTGTCTGATTCCGTCTGTTGGGCTCGTCAATCATTGTTTCCTCTATTCCTGATTGGGGGGCTGGTGGTTGCGGGGCCGACGTGTCTGCACAGGGATCAGCAATCACAAAGGGCATTGTGTATTTTTACAATACATAACAAAAAGAATTTAGGAAATTGATACTTTATTCGATGTAGTATGTCTAACATTTGATGAAGCATCGTAAATTATCTTCTTTAGTTGATATGTCGTTTTGTGTGACTAAGACATAATGAATTATTTGTGTTGATTTGTGAACAACATTAATTATAGGAATAAAAAATATACTTCATAACTAAATTATATGACTTGTATGACGCACACTTACTGAAAGCAGTCACATAAGCCACTATTCTCCGTTATTTTGAGAGATTATTCTTTGACCTATTAATGATTAACATGTAATCCAAAGTTTTCATCACTTTTACGAATTGAAGCAGAAGTCTTATTTACCAATGTGTCAACTTTTAGAAATAATACGCGCTTTTTGCATGATTTGTAAGAAATCGAAATGAATCATTTAATATGATTCTTTTAGAAGAATAATTTCGTTAATAAACATTCTATTTAAATCAGTCTACAAAGATAAAGCTTATGGGCTATATCACTTTATACAGTTAAATTGAAACAGAACATAAACATGTTGACGCCATCAAATATTAATCAGTATTATTACATTATCTTCAGTGAAATATAACAAATAAAGTAGCATAGTTGAAACTTGATACTTTTATAAGAAATTCTTTAGTGACGATTTCACTTCAATGAAGGTAAGAATGTATGTATGTATTGAGAACATGCGATAGAATGTCTTATCTGATTTTGGCCGAGTGAAACCAACACATAAATCTGGATTATTGACACTGGCTTTCAAGAAATGATTATCAGAGGATGATAAAGTAAATGGTCAACAAATATTTGTCCTTTTGCTTGTTAGAATTCTTTGCTTTCAAAATATCTTACACAACATAAACGTAATAGGAATTCATATAAGACAAATAACTATTGGTTTTTGAATTTGTACATTATTTAATAGCCAATGAAATGAAGACTCTTAAAGTTTGTTTATTGACTAATGATTTAGATTTTCCGTATTCATAACATGCATATAACTACGAAACGTTTCTAATGTAAAAAATGACGGGTTTTTCACTTGCCAAATATAAAAGAACCATTTCAGGGTAACTGTGTTTAGACTGGTAAGTAATTTATCGAGGTACGTCAGAACAGGCTTTAGAATGCCTGACAATAATAAATATTGCATTTGTCCAATTATACAAATAGAAATCAGTGGAACAACAACCGCGCAATGCAGATAACTGTCCACATATCAAAGGTATGGTCTAAATATAGAATACGAGTTATGGTGTTAGAAAATACCATGTGAATTCCACTGATGGTATCTAATTAATAAAAATGCTGTTATCATTATTAGTTTGTTAGTCTTATTGGCTGAAATTACAGGTACGAAAAAACTGACTTGCATCCGTATTACTAGGCACTGCGATTCTGCAAAATAAACAAAATTAGTTGATATAAATGGCGATCTATTTGATATTTTATAAAAATGTGATTGTGTTTGGCCTAACAAAAGGCCAAGTCCTATCTCAGCTTGTAGTCTATGTTGCGATAACTTCCCAGAATACTAAGCACAAAGCAATAACGAACAGTTTGTAATCTGAGATTTAATCTTATGACTCTCCAGGACAGAAGTGTAATACCCTAATAGTGGTTAATAATATATTATATGATGTTATTTAGGTTATGTACATTTTGCGAGTTAGTGTAGCATACTCTGAGAATGATAAATTGTAAGTCAATCACTGAATGAAACCTGAAAATTTTCTTAACGATTTAGGGGAAACCAAAATCGATATAACAATCACCAAGTTCTAGATCCCATTCTTAACATCATACAACGGCTTTGGATATATTAGTAAGCTCGTCAGCCAAAATAAAATATGCTACATTAAGATTATTGGTATAAGGAAGAGGTTTACTCATAGTATGGGAACTATGAACTGTAAAGAGTAAAGGATCTACGATATCCCATTGAACCGAGTGACCATTTAATAGAGAACAATTGGTTTTTAATATTTGATAACGGTAAGGTTATACTAGTAGTTACAAATTTAACAAGTGTGGTTCGCTAAATTATTTCTATATTATGTACCTATCCAATAAACGAAACGGTATTACCTTAGCAGCGAAAGGGAAAATTTCTCCTTTGAACTATATTCCTTTCTTAAATAAATTTTTTCATCTTTACAATCATGATAAAATGACTTGCACGTTTCACTTTTATACACATTAATTAGATTTAGGCGCTATGTATGGTTAACACATTTTCAATGCATAGATTATTGTTTGTGCACCCTTTCACTGTATTCACTTAATCCTGTAGATGATTTTGAAAGAACGGTCAAATAGATTAGAACGACTAGTGAATAATAGATGTTTCAGATCAAGCTATCCCACAGAAAGCCTGGTCATTAGATAAAACTTACAAAATAAATAATGATCCTTTATTTCTCTCCATCATTTCATTGTCTGATTTCATTTGAGATAACAATTTAATAAGTGAGCAAAGCAAATTGTATACAATTTGATACTACTTATAATAGAGAAACATCATAGTATGAATAATACTAGCATATTACTAAAAATATCACAGTTTCACTGTAATCCAGTCACAAAATGATTTACATATGACTTGTGGGGATAATGAATTATAATGTTTTCTTATTGTCAGAAATATAGATAGAAATGAAAGATTTTGAAGATTATTTTTCATTCCTATGAAATTATATTTGAGAATATGATAAATACTACTGATATGTATAATCAATAGAACTTACATTGTTCAATTTCGTAACAGAAGTTATCAAATATACACCATTCGACTGAACTTTGTAGTATACTTCTTTATGCCCATAAAGTGAGAAAAACTGTTAGCATGAACTTGTATCTTTCCTTTGAAGCTAGCTGGTCAGTCTCTGTTGCTACATATGCATTTTCAGCTGATTGCCACAATATAGCGATTATTCACAAGTATTATTTAAGCTGAATGTTCACAACAACATTTGAATGTAGTTACATCTATCCAACGAGTCCCAAATAGGACGAAACGCGAGTCCAGGATTACATTTGACAGTCACAATCCAACTTAAATATTACTTGAGGAGAACTATGAATTAATTACGCTAATTTATCTCTAATTTACCTCATGTTTATTAAGTAAGCTGTATCTTGGATTCACGGATACTTTTCCATTCATCTGATGGGTAACTTCACTATAATAAGGTGTGCCTTGATTTTAAACTTCTGAAGTCATTCACACCTATAGTTTGTAGACATACCCAGTATAGTATATACCAGCTCTCTGGATAAAAACACCATATATACTAAACTTTGGGGTATGAAATTAAATCATTGATAAAAATACATTCTTATATCCAGTAGCCACTTGTTAATTATATGGAAAACATATTGTATGCTATTATATACATAATATATCTCTTTTATTGTTAATCTAGCAGCTCGGTAATGCCACCAACAGAAGTTCATTCATCACGACACTTAATCAGTCAACCCCTATGGATAAAAGATCCGAATTATTTTGATCTTCAAAGTTCCACGAGATCTGACTACCAATGGGATCCTAGAATGTCACGAAAAACAGAACCTGAAGGAATTCGTGCGCGTAGTTTTAAACCAAAAGTAAGTTATTATTCAATTATATCATCATTTTACCCGAAACTTTCAGTCAATGCACATAGTTCTGTTATCAAAGCACATTTTCCTAGGTGTGACAGGTTCGAATTTCTATTTGTAAATCTAAGCTTACGTAAGTGACAAAATCATTAAATATTTGTTTACTTAAGTATACTTATACTTCTTACGAACGACATTTGGTTCGGCACTATTGTAACTAACTTAGTTCATCCACTGAAAGAACCTGTTGTACCTGTATTGTACTAATTTACCTTATGGGAAGTTTTAACAAATAATGTTCAGAGCTGAGACGTTAATTGAGATAATAATGGAAATCAATTATCGAATCGCAAGATCATCACACAGAACACGACTCAAAACAAATCGTATTGTAGTAAATTTTTTTTGATGAACTGGTAGGAAAAGCAAATCGAACAGCAGATAGAGCAGTAGAAAAGTGCGCAAAAATAAAGGGCATTATTGATGTACTAAACAATACTAACTATATATAAATACTAGGAACGGATTCCTGAAAGTCTAGTACAAGAATAATGTTAAGAAGTTTCTCAACTGACATTACCATTTCCATATGATTTTGTACAGACGACTTGCTGACTTGTATGTGACTCTACTACTAAGAATGCAATACAACAATACTTTTGAGTTCCTACTCCGTCGCTTCAAGGCTGTGACTCGGAATACCGAATAATAATAATAATAATAATAATAATAATAATAATCCATTAGGCTTTACAATCAGGATTCATATTGGAATCATTCCTAAATTTTAAAAATACCACATTCCAATAATATTATGCTTTGGAATTATATTCATATTGAAATACCACAGCTAAATAACAATCAACTGCACATCAGAAGATGGAAGCAAAATAGATTTATAAAACATATTTAGGATAATACTTATTCTGGTAGTATATGGTAGAATTCTATAGTGGATCCTAATTTTAAATTCTATTTAAACAGCTATTGACCAAATGTAGCTTTAGTTGACTTGTTCGCCCTCATATAATCACTTTACATCTGTTGTTGTCCTTTAAAAATACAAATAAGGTCTCTGCATACAGAAGTACAATCAATTGGGACTTGGGTGAGAAATCAAAATCTATCACATGTATACATACACCAATTAATCCACAATCACATCAAAGTCTCAGTATTTCACTGACTAATTTATTAAATCATCAACCAAGAGATTGGCTCATTGATGATTATGATTCAAAACATAAAGAATGGAGACAAACAAATCAAATAGTAACAAATAAGGAATCATTTACAAAAATGTCATTATATCGCGAACATTTTTCACAAAAGGAAGCTGGTAAGTTGATTATTTCAATATGAAATGCAATTCTTTAGGGAACATAACTTCAAACTTTATTATTACGTAGTATTGATTGCTTCTTTAGGATATAAGTTAAATCTACATGTTAATTAATACAGATTTTCAAAAAGCTATCCATTCCTATGTGCTTTACAATGATTCACTGAAATTTCCCATAAAATGAATGAATTTGATATAGGTGAACTTAGTGACTGATTAATGCCATACTTGGTAAACAACTCCAGGATTTATGTTTATTTTAAAATAGAAAACTAATAGGACTGAGATGATCAGTAGTTTATGCACATGTTTTCATAAGAGAGAATAGCTTTCAAATTCATGAGTAAAATAGTTATTCATGTTTGTTCTTTTGGTTATTTACAAGAATAAGAACATTAGATGTTATCGGTTGCATGAATGCTTGAGATGGTAATGTCACTAATAGGTATATAGTTTTAAGTTGCCGGGATACAAAAGGTTATACTGATTTAGGGTAATATATTTGAGATTTTTAATTATACAAGTAGAAAATTCAGTTTGTGTAGGTTTGAAGATTGTATAATAGCAGTCGATTAAAAGTCGAATTATGAATAATCAGTGAGTAGTCATTGGATAATATACTTTCGAAATGTTTACATTGACATGTGAAATAACGTGATGGTCGTCCTTTGTCATTCGTGAAAACTGTTTTACTCACAACAAGTATGTAATCCACTAGTCACAACTTCTAACTACAACTTCAGGAACATCCTGAAATTAATCACTAGGGAGTTGATTATTATAACTGAGTTGAGATTGTTTCAATAATAATAACAGCTTTATTTAACAGTATGTTTAGTACAATATGAATTTTCAGCACAGTGCCTCAACAAGTTACACTTTTACCATGTAAACATCTAAAAAATTATATATATATATATATAATGTTACCAAAAATATTTATATATATAATAAAAGCATTGTTAATGTGTGAAATTTTAGATAACGGTAACATAAGGAACAGGGGTCTTTGGATTACATAATAATTCGCATTTTAAGAGCACAGATTTGTAATTAGATTGGCTATTACAAATTTTTCATCACATAGAACATGTGCTAAATATGGAATAATGAAGCATTTATACTTTTCATTATGTGCTTGCATTCTAATGTAGCAGCGTCGCCTTCTGCCAGAAGACAGACAAGGTGTAAGATGTGAATGAAAAGAATGATTTATATAAGAATAGAATAGCACCAGATAGCTGTCTTCAGAATTACAAATGTTTGTCTACAACCGTGTTTATAATAACGTTGTAGCTCTCACCGTACACTTTACCAACAGCTTTCAGTACTTAGCGCAACACAACATAGTTAACATATTTGATAGAAGACATGTGATTGGATAGTATATTTTGACTGACATGAGTCAAAGGCTATACCTTATATATATATATATATATATATATATATATATATATATATATATATAGTATATTATTGGTTTGTTGTTGCTGTATTACATGCGAGTGAGTGACTAGTTGTCTTCTCGATTAACCAGTCGGATCATTGTGCCTAAGCAACAGATTAAGGCAAGGCTGGGTAATAGCTGTAAAACATAGTGCTACGGATAAGAGAATTGATAATATCAGCCATCCCTGCTCAGATGCAACAATAGTCTTTCCCCGAAAGTCCTGGAAAAATAATAGGGAACAATATAAAATAATCATTAATATACGTGAACTGAAAAGTTTATACAATAAGTGCCTAGTAATACCAAAACTACGTAATCGCTCCACATAGTATATTAAACAAAAAACCCTCCTTGATATTAGCAAAACATTCGCCAAGAAACGATTGATTTCACAACGATTTAAGAAGGAAGAAACAAGCATACTAATTGTAAGATCATTTGTGTACTTAACAAAGGTATTTTTCATAGAATAGGGCAGGTCATTCCAGAAAAACTGAGAAAAGAAATGGGGAAGGAATAGCATCTTGAGGCATACCAACTTTTGTTAATAGGCAAATGTAGCACTTTTTTGTACACAGTATATTGTTTTCTTCCAGAAAAAGAGAAATACAGCCAGTTGATTATCCAGCTTTCTATGCTCATATTCTGAAGTTTATTTAGTAATATAGGTCTAGAAACGAAGTCGAAGGCGGAAGTGTAATCGAGAAACGTACTTCGGAAATACATTTTACCTTTTCTAAGCTAAACACTATATTTTCATATAAGACAAGTGTCACATCAAGTGTACTTCTTTTGCATTTGTATGCAAACTGATATGGATCAATATGCCCTTTCATTGTTGGCTGCAGCTAACGTAGTAGAAGCTTTTCCATAGTTTTGAGAAAGGAGAAGTTATAGCCATTGGTCTAAACTTAACATTACTACCGGCAGACGCTTTTTTCAGTATAGGTGTTATTTTTATCTTCTTTCAAGCTTTTGGTATCAAGTTTACTGAGGAATATTCGTTAAAGATACTAGTTAGTGGCTGATGCAAAGCATTAGCACATTCCTTGAAGAGAAGGCTTGGAATTTTATTAGGTTCTGGACATCGTGATGGTTTGAGTGCCTTCAGACATTCTAAGACTTCTATTTCGGTGAGTATGAGACCACAATATTCATTTGATTTACAGTGATCAAGGAGCATCTGATCAGAATCATTCCGTAGAAAAGACATATTTAACTAACAGGCATTTAAATATATATCTTCTGTAACCCGTTTAATGTAAATAAGCTCTTTGAATAGTTCCCAAACACTAAGAGTTTTTACAGGATAGTAGCTTTTCAACAAACAATGACTTTAAACGTTTTATTTTTTGACATATAGGGCAATTTAACCTTCTGACTTCAGTATAGTCTTTATTCTTGTAGTGACTTTTTCTCTCCTCAGTCGTTTAAGATGTGGAGAGATAAGTCGGTCAAATCTACGATACCTAACGTCAAGACAAAACTTGAGATGAGAACTAGTAACATCTGCAGTGGTTTCTAACAATTCATTTGTAAAGAGGTCCCAGTTTGTTAATTCCAGGATATTATTCAACTTGTAGATGTTTTCATTTGGGTAATTTTTATTTTTTATTTTCCTAGTTAGATAAGAAGCTGTAATTTTTGGCAAAACTAGGATGATGCAATTCTCAGAATTTAAAAGAGGAGCCTGTTTACGAGTCTCGTATATTCTAGCCTCATTAAAAAAATTAAATCAAGCGCAATATCGCAGCTATTTGGCAAGTGTACTAGGTTTTGGTAGTTGAAGGATGAAAGGAAAGTGCACTTATGAAGATAGGCTTTTATTCGTAACAGATTGATGTTGACTGGGTACCACTAAAAGCTAAGGAGCTCATAGCTGAGGAGGGCTATACTTAGGGGAAACAACTGACCAGAACTCCCCGATTTTTTGTGGCCCCTAATTAACACTAACCTGTGATGGATGAAAACAACTAGATTTAATACCTATCTCCTTAAAATCACCTCAGTTTGTATTGATTTGTCTACTAGCTACTATTTATCTACCACAGTGAACATCAGGGTTCAAAATAAGAACAGAGGGTTGTAAACTGTAAAAAAAATATCAAAACAAGTATTCTTCGTTACCTCCAACTGATTTGATTTCTTAACATACAGTTTCAGTAAGTAAAACAGTTTTCAAAATCACCATCATTAGAATATTGTTTATTCAATTTTATTGAAGTGAGCTTATATTTATCAATGAAATTTAATGCTCAGTTGTACAATATGAATATGTAATGAATTAAAGGGTTTAGACTGAAATTCCGCTGAATACATTAATAATAACAAACTTCAGGTTTAAGAGCATCTTGGAAAAAGACAAATTAGAATAAATTGGTATCGAAGTACTTTAAAATAATAAAAGTAATCACTGAACAGCAGGAATATTGATTTTCACTGTTTTATTTCTTGTTGTTTAGCTTTGAAACTGATCATCAGAAACTTAACATAGTGTAATATTTCCTGTTCTGTTTCTCCATGATGTTTTACTATGAATTTATACGAATTCGTTTGAAGTTTTCTGTTGCATGCAAAATGAAAAGTAAATTTCATGATGTTCACATTTTAGATAACGTAAAACCAATGAAACCTGTTCACATACCATTAAAAACTTCAGAGAGATTTACTAATAAATCCGTTTATACAGATGAATATATATGGCGACCAATAGCAGTAGATTATAATCGCTTAAAACACCAAAGAATTCGTCTACCTATTGAATTGATTCCATCAAAGCCTAGAGATGAATCAAGCATAGAAAATATGAACAAAATTATGATGTCACTGCCTAGTTCACAATCAGATCTACTAAAAATCACAACTTACAGAGAGGATTTCAAGAAGCCAACATTAACCATTAAAGAACCAGTAATGTGCAGGAAAATTGCACCAGTGATTAAATCATCTGAAGTAAGCAACTTGTTTTGAAAATCTAAATTAACTGGGTAATAATTAACAGTCAATCTGTAGGACATGATATCATTATCCCTTCTGGTACACATAATTCTGAGTCCAATATATACAACCGTCTTTAATGAGGGGATATTCGTAAATTGTGATAAGACCACATTTAAAGAAGTTGATGAAACATTCGAAACTTTTCATGAATACACTACTTATGTGCCTTTTTTTAGTAGTAAGTGTATGTCACATAATCATCCATATGTTTGTAGGATGTCCTGGTGACCAAAAACAGGTGATCCCCCCCTCCATAATATGTACAAAAGCATTTTATGGTAATATTGAATCTACTAGCGGTATTTTATAATCATCCTTCCTTTTTCATATCACAATCTTTAATTTTTAATCCTCAAATAGTAGTCATTCAATCTTCTATGAAGTCGACCTTAATTATTTTCCAATATTTTCAATATATAAAGTCCTCGATATATATACGTGTAATTAGATTGTTTGAAATGTATATCCTAAGTATACGTGAATATTTTTCAAATACGCAACGTTTTCTTACTACACTATGAAAATTCATAAAAGGACTAATTGTTGTGAGTTTTATTTATTCTTTGATATCTTCTACTGAGACATAGTCTATATCTAAATTTGAGTACAAACTAATGTTGAATTATTCCTGGCATAGTTTATGGTTTTGAGGTGTATGAAGTGATTAGATTTATAAATTGTTGTATAATATACGGCAATATTCAGAAAATGAGTAAACTATCAATTTATTACCGATTTTCCTATGATTCTATGTTTTTTTAAATATTTTCTAACTAATTTATATGATATGAAGCTGCAGTTAGCTATGAGAGGAACTGGCAGTTTTGTGCTTGAAGTTAAAATCACGAAATTGAGTAACATTTTAAATACACTACAGCGTTCAGTACTCTACATCAGTAAGTAATAACCTTAAGAGTTTTAAGTAATTTAAACTAACCTATTACTTTTGGGTTAATAAACACATGAAATAGAGTTATTTCTTCAGAAAGTGTGGATACAGTCACTCCGAACTTCTGCTATGAGGAAAAATTAATCAAAACATTTATACATAGCAAAATGACCTTCTTACAATTACCAAAGTAAAAACCAGCCAATGGGATTTGCATTAAAGCAATGACCTGATAGACATGAAAAACGGTGATTGGCTGGGATCATGTTTGTGCGACCGAAAACTTATCCCAGAGGTATAGATAAAGTGAATGAGCTTTTAGGAAAGAGAACTAAAACCAGGTTGTTTAGTGAGTGAAAACAATGGTTTTTATATGTCATATACTGAATCAAACAGTAACAGGAAATACAAATTTCATAAAGGACTGGACTAGGTGAGTTGTCTACACAAATCGAGATAATGAAATTATAATAAGGTTATAAATAACTAGGGATGGAAAACAGATATAATAACCGTTAATGAGTCTACGAAAAGCTCACAATTAAAACAGTAGAAACAGCATAGTTTCTAGTTACTCAACAAGTACTGTATAGTACAAGGGTTCACGATTTCAAGGAGAATAAACTCTACAGATTGTGATTTCGATTCCTTGCCCCGAAATATCTCATAATGTTCACAAAAACGGACGTGAAACATTTTGAATAGATTTAATGATTTAACTTATCTATAAGGTCTTCATTGTTAAATATATTAATTGTATACAGCCATTTCAGCAGATTTTCATTCGCTTAATGCATGAGTTCTATTAGATCGAACGAAACACTATAAACAGATAACTTTCAGAACCATTTTCTTTCGAATAAACGATTTCATTTAGCATGAGCGTATGTAAATCAGACATTTTATTTTTGTTACTGTTGTGTTCTTCTTTTCATAACCTTCTACTAGACTCATGAACTGCTGTCAGGTCTTTTTGTTTTCAGGAACTATAACTTTTTAATTTCTCACCTGTTTTCTTAGTTTCCAATCATTATTTTATTTGTTTTGTACAAATGTTACTTTTCTTATTGGTTTTCTGTGTGTTCAGGTTTTTTTATGTAAATGAATGAGTGTGCGAAATATAAATTATCTCTCTCCAATTGTTGGTTCAATTATCTTGTGTTCTTCAACCGGGTGTGGATGGGGTATTGGTAGGCAAGGTTATTGTTATTTTCGTATATTGTAATTGGTGTAGTTAGCGACACATCAAATGCTGTAAATAAGTGAAACCTCCATTAAAAATTCAACCTCATTTATCTATATTTATCTATGACCACCTTTCACGCATATATTCTGTGTACATCGGTCAGCTAGATTAAAATTTCAAAGTTAAGGGTTAGATTTAAATTATTCGTGTAAACGTTAAGTTTCCGTAGGTAGTGGACAGACAACCAGGCCACTAATCACCATGATTTTTAAATTTAATGTCACTTTACTATATTTTCTATTATTTGATTAAGGTGTTAAAACCACCCTATGAAATTAATGAACCCATGTCGAGTATAAATTCAAGATATCAATATGATTATAGTGGATCATCAAAACATCATCGCCTATCTAATCAATTACCTGCAGCGGGAATTACAACATTTGGTGGGCCTATTAAAAGTCAACGTCAAACTTATTCATTTCACTCGGATAACTGTACTGTATTGATTAAAGAAAATTCAAATATTCAAGATGGTATTGATCGAGAATGCAATTCTAATATCAATTTATCTCAAAATACGTATTTACCAGAAATCGTTGAACAAGTGAAAAATAAATGGCCATATTTGGAACATAAAAAAGGATGTTTCTATACAACTAAACCAATAGAAGGATGTTTTTAGAATGATAACCATTAACATTTTTATCTTTTTTCAACAATGTTTTTCTTTCTAGTATGAATTCTTTTAAGATGGAAAAATAGAAAACATCCGTGTATATTACTTATTTTGAATGTTGTTCAGTAGTTTTCTGATAATATTTAAAAAAAGGAAATAGGTAGCAAAATATTTTTTAACACCGTCACATACAAGAAAGTTAACATTAATAAGTTTAGTCTATAGCAATAAATTAGAGAAATAATGTTATTCAGAATACTGAAAGTAGTTGATATTGATGACATTACTTCACAAGCAGATCTTTTAGATCTTTGGCTTGAAATTGCAGTTAGGTATCTAATTTGTCAGAGTGACTTACTATATTATAGAGCCTAAAACTCATTTTTGAAACCCTCTACTTCATTGTATAAGAAACTTATGAACACACCTATTAGAAGTATTTAAAAATATCACTTACATTAGTTGAGCTTTTATAATGTGGAAAACTTGCAATGTGTCATTAAAAAAAACATTTTGTTCATCGAACAGGTTTGTTTTTGGCGTTTCATTTTTATAGTTGTACAATTGCATATAAGTAGACGATAATTAGATATAGCAACAAGTGGTTTAACATGACAACAAATTGATGAAAGTTAAAATGAAAATCACAAATAAACGAACACTTAGAATATTAGTCTTGTTTATGGGTATTTCGGAATAAATAAGGAGATAGATTTTTAGTTGGGTTATGTAATAAAATAAAATAAAAGTGGAAAGTAACTGAGAAGTAAAGTGGGGACAAAAGTAAAATATGTTTATATCAGCAACTGACAGAGAGTGAGCGAGACTGATATAAAATCAAGGAATGATATATAAGAATGCTATAAAATAAGCAATATGGAATCAAAAAATAGTAAAATCCTGATATAATCGACATTATATACGGCATTTAGGTTAATTTCGCTGTAACAAATAAGTGGAACCAGTTTCATTTGTAAATATAGTACTGGTTTCTCTGTGTGTATGCTAGAAACTTCGGCAACACATAGCAATCCGGGACTTACTGCATTTGGTATATTTCTGTTAACCTCGTAGGTAACCTTGAAAAATAAATCTCAATTGATTAAAAGTTCAGTAGTTACGAAGTATTCTACAATGGCACTTCTAATGTTACTGCTGTTGCATTTCCGTAACCAGGCAGGATAATATTTTCGGACTTTCTTAAGCAACAGGCGCATCGAACGTCATTATATCTTGCTCCAAAGAAGCATGTCAATTAATAATGACACCTGGAAGAGGCCGAATGCGATGAATTGTCCTTCGAGTTATTTGCAAAAGTAATTCTTTGGGTAGCTTCAAATATATTTCTT
The DNA here is from genome assembly GCA_025215515.1 of Schistosoma japonicum. Classification (NCBI taxonomy): domain Eukaryota; kingdom Metazoa; phylum Platyhelminthes; class Trematoda; order Strigeidida; family Schistosomatidae; genus Schistosoma; species Schistosoma japonicum. The sequence continues at coordinate 70,257,845 of CM046061.1, read as the reverse complement.
TGATACTAGTTTGATTTCTCTAAGTCAAAATATAGGTAGATAGACCACGTTTGATGTACATATAAAACAACTCCCTAGAAGTACAGAATTCTGATAGTCTGGGAGGCATTAGTTTCATGTTTTTTGTCTATGAATTGTGAGGGAAAGATTGTTTTCAATCAGTGCTTCCTTGAGAAGAGTTAGTTCGTCATCGATAACACTGAAGAAGGTAAGAGAAGATTTTTCGGATTCTCAAGTTGCGGGATACTAAAAGATATTTTTACTCATGTGAATCCAAGTATAACATGTCCAAGGTATATATTACCATTTTACAGCTATTACGATAAAATCGCTGGAAATGGGCACTTTGATGAACAAAATTATTAATTCACCCTTAAACACTTCATTGATTCAACCCTATTTTGCCATAATTTTATTCCTATACATACTTTTTGGATAAAAATCTTGAATTCATTTTGTATGCCGATAGTTGACATTTGTAGTTGGGAAAAGATTTTCTTCACCTTGAACTAGTTACATTTCGTTAAGTCGTTACAATTTACAACAAAACTAATTACTATCTACACAGTAAAGATCTTATTCAATATACACGTATTGTAATTCTGTTAGACGCAGTTTCCTTCAATAATGTCTCCAAATGAAATTGCAACTCATGATGAAGTATAGTACTGACTGATTTAAAGACTCCATATTTCGTAAAAGTTTGTTAGTGTCACGAATGTAATAAGTATTTTACTAATGTTTCGATGATGCATACTCTGTCAACACTTTTTAATTGTATCATTGATATGGTTATAAATGCCCACATATTGCATCTGGTGCATTATACTTTTCCGTCTGAAGCTTAGATATACCCGATGTTAGCATTAATCTTCGTTCTAAACCGAAAAATCGTTTATTGATTACTTGGACTAATATTTGATCCCTGTTATAGAATCAGAACTGCATAATTCTATGTCCCTGGAGTTCTTATAAGTTGAACTCACTATAACAAATCTATCGGACACTCGTATTAACGTATATGACGTATGGTGGTCATCTGAAGACCTAATCTTTCGTCTCAAGCATTGCTGTTAATTCAAGTAAACAAAATTCCTATAAACGTTACATTTATTGTATGTACTTGTACTAACTGTCAATATAGTGTTTATTCTCATTCGTGACTGCATTGTAAAGCGTTATTAACTCTATAGTGTTCCCTGGTCGCCACAATATTACTTAAAATAGGCATTTGTTATTCTATTCATTCTAAACAGATTACATATTTTATGGTAATAAATGTCAATTAATGGAAAAGCGAGTTTAGAAGGTTAGTAGTTTCAACACAATTGTCCCTTATCTACTTCATAAGTTGGACCTACTATTTGACCAAGTCATGAAAACATTCAACTTCACCATTAGACAAGTGAAAATAATTTGCATCTAATAAACAAACTTGTTACTAATGAGTAGTGAAAAGTTTGGCCTTAAAATTCTACGAAGAATTTGTATATTATCACTATGAACAATCATTAGACACTAAGGGAATGGAAGAAATAATGAAAAAGCCATAGCAGCCGATACATTACACAAGAATTGGAGATTAAATTTAGATTACTGAGATGAGAGAAAGAAATGAAACTGTCTTTGTTATTAAACATTATTGAAGTTAACTGTAAAGATGATGTAATGCCAAAATGCACAGAGGAAAATTTCTCACAAATTTTATATAGCTAATTGTAAATGACAGGTGATGGTTTTTTATGTAATATATTACCACTGGAGTTAGGATATTAGTATCATTCATTTATTCTCTATCTGTGGTGGCAGAAGCTAGGAAGATTATGATAACAAAATGAAATTTTACTGTTCATTAGAATGGTGTGTGCTGACTCACTTAAAGACCTTATATTTTGTTAAAGTTCATCAGTGTTATGTATGTAATAAGTTTTAGCATTAAACGTTATCAATGCATACTGTACCAATATTGTTTAAATGCATCACTAATACCATTGTACACTAATACCACGATATACACACTTTTATACACTTCGCCCTTGGCGCCTGATATTGTCTGCTGTACGAGTGGCAAATATACTATCGTGGCAACGTTCTTCGTTTTGAATTGAGTCTTATTCACTGATTGCTTGGAATTATAAATGATTCCCATTTTACAGCATCAGGACTAGGCGCTCCACGTCCCTGCCGCTCCTCTCCGCTGAACCGACTGGAATAAAGCTACACTGGACGTTTGCGTTCATATATATAGCATGTGGTGATCATTTGGAGAACCTATCATTCGCCTCAAACAGCGCAGTTAGTCCACGTAAACTAATTCTAATTGACATTGAATTAATTATATGTACTTGTATTAACTGTTAATATAGTATTTATTCTTACCTGACTGTTTGTAAGGCGTTTATTTACTCGGTAGTGTTCCGTGGCCGCCACAGGTGTTTGCATGTAGTTATTAGTGAATGCATTCGAGTAAGTAACGTATGGTAAATACAATGAATGCATTCCATTAAGATTGAATAATGTCTTAGGTTTCGACTAGGTAAGTAATACTCATTTTAATTAACTAGCATACATAGAAGAAATGAAGAAGTGGATGAAATCTGGGTTTTGATTTTACCTCTAAGAGTTAATCACTTTAAAGACATAGACATTATAAATAAGTTATAAATTAATTAACTAATTTATCTAAGCAGCTAAATGGTAACATTATCTTACAGTTTGATGTAAAGTCTAAACAGGGTAAACTACGACCTCTTAACCAACAGAAGCACATACATGACCCTATTTAATTCATTGTACTAACGCCTATTTGGACTGATCTACAATACCTAGAGATTAACAAACACTATTTCTAACATTAGAAACTGCAAACATTCTGACAATAAAGTTAGATCTTTCTTGTAATCAGGACCTTGCTTTGCAAGTTAAGTGACTGTTAACTGATCCTCATTAATCTTTTTCTAATATAACTAGTTTCTATTGTGCAAAATAATTATGTGATCATTTGAAAAGAATTTACAAGGCTTTTGTTATTGTTTGATTGGAATTTTCATTATCTTAAGTGAATTTAAGCAAAGATATTGGTTGAATCGTCCAAACAATTTGGTGGATATAACTTTAGGAATAATAGACAAAACTAAGAAAAAATAAAGTAATTTATGAATTCATTTAATTGCTAAGAACAACTTAATTCTCAGCTATATGAACAATTTTTAGTCTGATTAAGTTATTTATAAGACAGGTTAGGAATTGAAGATTTTATTTATTTACACTTTCACCACATGTTCTTACATGTTCCTCTTTAGTTTACAAGTCACTTTAAATGCTCATTATAGTAGCAGTTATTATGAATGAACTTTAGATCGGTGATATATATTTCGAAGCACAAACATTATTCAAGAAGGTAAGATAATTAATTAAACTTCCTGTCATTCAGAATGCCAGGCTATTAATTCTTGCATTGTTAGTTAATTGTATAGAGTGGCTGTGTTAATAGAAAAGCATTTGATGGGCATCAGATTAAGAAAACCATTCAGTATATATGCATATATTAAAGAACTACGTTTAATTAAAAAAATGAAGGTTTCAGAAAGTAATCTGAGTGTACCTTCATCAATGACACACAGTCAATTCGCAACTATTGAAAACTACACTGCTCTAAAACAGCTTTTTATTTTTTATTTTGAACTCTTGAGTAGGAAGGTAACCGCTTCTTTCTTTCTGATTCTTATTGTTAATACGAAGAAGGTAAGTGGACCAGTCACATTTCCAACTAATCAATTTAAAAATATTGTGCTCATCTTGAAACTGTCCGAATCCTCCCTTCCCAGTAGTAAGTCGTCGTGGTATACTGATATTTTGATATGTCAATTAACTTATCTGTATTTCATTTATGAAAATGTCAACGGTAATCATGGTATTTGGTATTTCAATAAATAAAACAAAATAAATTAATGTAACTAATTATTGTTTTATTAGAAAGATAATTACGGTTTGTGATTGTTAATTAAGTTAATCTGATTTTTAGACAACATTTTAATGATTGACTAGTATCATATAATAAATTTATGATTACTTCTATAGTTATTCCTATTGTAGAATGATAACATACATTGTGTTTATATTTTCTATATATAGCTATGTATAGTTTGTGTCTGATATCAAAACATTTCCCATTTTACTTCAATATAACTCATCAAGTTTCAATTATAATCCCTAACAAATGTCTCTGCAGTGAGATCGATTGTAAAATTCAATACACTATCACTAGATGTTGTAAATTATTACTGTTGTTACATTCATCAAGTATGTAGGTGCTACAGAAAACAGTATTACTTGTATTTATCAGTTTTATGCTATTAATTTTATGAAAGTTGGTAAAATGTTCGATACAGTTTGTTTCATTGAGAAATTTTGATATTGGTATAAGAAGATGAAGTTTATCACAGATAATGTGATATATTTATGCATTACATTTCGAACATTCTGATTGTCTTGTTGATCTCTAATTTTCATATATAAAGATCTTAACAACTTTATATGTGATCAGATTGTTCGAAATGTATTACGTACATGTATATCACATAGCTCTTATTGATTTCGCCTTTATACCTCATTTTCAAAAAGATGCTTGATAGTTGTGAATCTATTATGTATAATTACAAACGAATTAACATGTGATTCATGATAGAATGTGGGGGAATTTCTTTGAGTTAAAATGATTTGTGAAGATTGGTATTAAATTTAGTTGGTTTAATTTGTCCCAGATTGATGTTCACAGAGTACCATTGAAAACCATCGAGCACTGGACAGCATTTTCATTCTAGCGTGAAACTCCTCTGCAGTGCACACTCTAGATTCCATCTCAAGGGCTTCGCGTTGGCAAAATGTTAAGCCTCTGCATTACTGGACTGGCATCCAATGGTAGAATTTTTACTTACATCAAATTGTGATATGGCACAACGATCATCCTTTATCGTAGGTTACAAGTGTCTCACTCCCAATAAGACTAAACTCCATCAATCACGACTTTTCATCAGAGCTTTAGGAACATTCTATTCTAGGACGAAACAGTTGTTTAGTGCTCCCTGGTTTTCGTTGTATTCTGTTAACATCAATCTGTGATGAATTCAGTCAACTAAATTTTATTCTGATTAACAATTTTTATTGTAAAGCTGTTAGAGGTTGTCAAGTAAAAATGCTGCATAACGTAGATTTAATGATATTTTAAACTCATCAGAAAAAATATTTATATTCTTAAGTCACTATATTTGGTCGAAACCCTAATCACCAACTTCATTATATCAAACGTCATTACTTAGCTATCCAGTTGACTACTGATATTGCCACTGATTAACATATTTATATTAATTGATCAGTGTGTAATAACCAATAACAGATTAGTCTAGTCAATAGTGACGTTCTTTTGTCGTAATGAGAAATAATGAATTATAGCTGGTAGATATCTGGGAATTCACGAAGTATTATTTGTACTGTTGGCACTCCTACTGATTATTCAACTGAGTTACAGTTACTTTTAAATGCAGTGCAATGTTCATTGGATTACTGTTTCCTTATACCTAACAACATTTTTATGAATAAAAGGATCTCGAGTTTCTTTCTGAGCATTAATGAAACGAAGCGGGAATACTGTGCAAGTTATAATATATTTAATACCAATTACCGAAATAAAATATTCATCACTGAAAATGCATGTGACTCAACATTCTCTTTTACTTGTGAACATGATTTTTTAAATTCCCAGGTGAATGTGGATGTAATTTTCTGACACATGCTAAATTACACGAAACATAAGTTATATGGAATTATCTACTGGCTACGTACAGCTACCTAACGTGTTGTAGTATCACTTAGTCTACTAACCTCATTACAGCTTGACTAATGTATTTCGATCTGCACTGAAACGTCCAAGACAAGCGTGACATTACCCACTATTCAAGAATCAATCAATGTAAAATTTGTTACTGTTTAACAGACAAAGAAACAATATAAGAAGCATGAAACGTAATCTTATCAACTATTTAACCCCTTGGTTTTTAATGTCAAAACGTGAAAATTTTTAATCAATACTTGGACATGTAACTAAATATGATATGAAAAAGCTGGCGCAATCAGCTATGAATTATTGATTTCTAAGTAAATTATGTATCATTGAAGTGTTTATCAAGGGTTTCTTAGTATTTAAGTAGTAAATAAGTAAACGTAGTGGTTATTTTATTGTATTAATATAGTAGCTTTTCTACCAACAGGTGATATTTCAATGGTGATACGTCATTGTTTTCACGAAACACACATTTTTGAAGTTTTTACTTAACTAAATAAAGTAGCACTAATAATTTACCGTAACAGTTTATTTTAATAACAATTTTAGTAATAATAACAATACATTTTAATAGCATATACTACTTTTACTGAAGTACATTTACAATTGAAAAACATATTCTTATCAAATGAAATATACTTACAGTAAGAATCGACTTTAAGTTCAACTTAGATACAGAATAATAATAAACATAAATAATGCCAGTTTTTGAAAGAAATAATCAGTTAGATCTGCTTAGGATTAGTGTTGAATGAATACCAATCTACTGAAATAGCTTAAGTAGAAAAGCTACAGCAAAGTTAACTTTTTGATCTTGTCAAAATTTCATTCTAGTGAGAACTTTGCTTCCTTGTTTACTTATTGCCTAATACTTAAGACTATTGCATATTTAAGTCTAAATGCGGACTGAAAAATATGTACAATAAAGTTGTACATAAAATCACTTATTTTAAGTGGAATATTTGATTAGGTAAAAATAAAAGATTAATCCTCATAAATACTCAAGTGAATAGATACAATCATCTGTTGAATAAACAAAAGTCGATTTGTGAACATTTTTGCATGACTTAATGACCATTTTATTTATATCTTGAAATGAAGCATTCATTACTTACTACATTGAATTACGGCTGTACCATGTTTAAAAGTTTTTGCAACGGAATCAGTGAATAAACTTATTACCATTTAGCACGAGATGTAGGTAAAGCCGGGGTCTCTTACAGACTTCAATAATCAAGTATCCACAGAATTGTAAAGTGTCTGTTGTTTATATGGAACATATGATGAGAAGCAAATTGTTAGATAGTTTTTTTTTATAACAATTAATCTCATTGTAGATCATCTTCTAACACTTTTGACTGTAATGTAAAAGTAAATTAGTTGTAAAAAAACTTTTACTGGAGTTTATATATGTCATGAAAAGATCAATGACTACGTTACTGGCTGCTAAGTCGATGAAAAGTCTATTATAAATGAAATCATTTATTAATGATTGAGTACGTCATGGACTAATGTTGGCAGAGTACCACTGACAACTATCGAGTACTGGACAGCCGTTTTGTTACACAGTAGAACTTCTCTGCAGTGTACACCGTAGATTCCGCATCAGGGGCTTCAGGTTGGCATTACTTGGTCGATATCCAATGGTAGAATTTGTGATATGTAGCGGGAGGATCACCCATTAGCATTAGTGATAACTGTCTTACATCCAACAAGTCTGAACTCCACCAATGATTTATATTAGTAACTATATGATAAGTAACTAACATTTAAAACTAAAGGATAATATTAATTTCAGTGCATTTATCATCATTAGAGGAAAACTTTTAATAGTTAATTTAGTCTTTTCTGCATCAATCTAGCATATAATAAAAAGTTGCTGAAGTACAACAGTAGAAACTGCACAATATATATATGTTAGAAACAAAACATTTTCAAAATTAAGCAATCCTAATAGTCAGTGTTTATATTTTCATGCTGTTGATGTCAAGGACAGTAGTTTGTTCGATCTATATCAGTACACGTGTATCTTGATGAGTTTTTTGGATATCACAATCTAGTTATAAGATTCTATAGAGTCGGAATGTAATAGATTACGGAATTCACGATATGAGTTTTAGTTTATCTCACAATCGACAGTTGAATGTATTTAACTTTTAGTTTGTCGATATTCATGCTGTTGTAAACAAAGAGAACGATTGTATCGAATGTCTTGGTTGACATATGAAAGTTAACTGAATATATGTGTCAGCTACCCAAAAATCTGAATGACTGATGCAAAAGCCACTCTTTTGCTCAGATTAAACGATAATCAGTAAACAAAATAGCATGCAGCAAAACGAGTCCTTTTTCGTGAAATATAATAAACTTATATATATAAAATCATACAAAAAGTAGAGTAGATCACAGTAAGTTTATGTCGCAAATGTTTGTTAAATATCGATCTCTCAGGTTATGAAAGAAATATTGATCGCCATATCACAGTCTGAATTCCAAACACAGTATATTTTGTCTCAATATTCAACACGTTATCTACTAAGTTGTTGACTGCAGATTGTTACCAACTTTCTTATTAGAGATAAATATGATTAAAACTAGATTTGTTTTATCTCGTTATATACATTAATGACCAGAACCCAAGCGCTCCTGAACTAACAAGCGTCGATTGTATAATTCCATTTTCAGGCAGTTCGGGGCGCAACGCCCAATGTCACTGACTTACTCTAGGAGTGTATGAACACTTTCTGGTATAAAAAGTTTAGAAATATTTGGAATTTTGTCACTAGTTTGCCTATTGCTAATGAGTTCCATTTTGGTATGAAAGAGATGTTTATGAATCAATTAATCAGTCAATTAATGCCTGTTACCCCATATAAAGCAGAGGCCACCGAAAAGCATTCTCCAACCAGCTGTCTCCTGAATTTTCTTTACCAGATCTTCCCAAGTGATGTTCATTCTTTTCATATCTACCTGCGATTTCAAAACAATGCGTTCTTGAATCTCCATCTCTTTCTTTGGACTTCAGGATTATAAGATAATGCTTGTTTTGGGACCCAGTTTGATGATTTACTAAATCTCAGTCCTATCCACCTTCAACGTCTTTTCTTAATTTTATCCTCGGCTGTAAGTAGATTTGTTCTCTGCCATAGGAGGTTGTTGTTGATGGTATCCAGCCAACGGATCCAAATTATCCTACGCAGATAGTTGTTATAAATACTTGTATCTTTCGAATAATGCTTTTCGTAGTTCTCCTAGTTTCAGATCCATACAACAGGACTATCTTCACAATTGTGTTGAAAATTTAAATTTAATGTTGGCTGGCAGTTGGTTTGAGTTCTAGATGTTCTTTAGTTGTAAGAATGCTGCTTCTGCCTTTTTAATCCACGCCTTCACATCTGCCACAGATCAGACCCTCTTTGTTTATCGATGATGCTGCCCAAGTATGTAAAGGTTTCTACAACTTTCAGAATTTCTGCACCCAGTGAAAGTGGGTTAGTGTTTGTTGTTTTGTATCTGCGAATCTTGCATTTCACTCTGCATATGTTGAGGCTTATGGCAGCCGAGTCTGCTGCTACCTTGTCCATTTTCATCTGCATTTGTTGCTGTATGTAAGATAGGAGAGCTAGATCATCTTCAAAATCATCGTCATCTTATTCCATAGATGTTGTCCACTGTATTCAGAGATCGCCTTGAGATGTTGCGATCTTCATGATACAGTCAACCACCAGCAGGAAAATGAAGTGAGAGAGTAAGCATTCTTGTCAAGAACCGGTTTTCACTTCGAATCAATTGGTGAGTTGACCTCCATGCACAATTTTACAATGTTGTCCGTCGTAAGAATTTCGTATGATGTTGACTATCTTCTCGAGTACACCATAATTTCGTAGAAGGCTTAATGATTTTCTCCTAATCCACGCTGTCTTATGCTTTTTCGTAGTCAAGGAAGTTAATGTAAAGTGGGGAATTCCATTCGATTGATTGTTTAACAATGAACCGTAGAGTAGCTATATGATCGACACACAGTCGGTCTTTACGGAATCCGGTCTGTTGGTTTCAAAGTTGGGCGTTCACTGGATCTTTCATTCGGTTCAGTAACATTATGTTGATGAGTAGAGTTATGCCTCTGTAGTTCTTGCAATTGCTAAGATCTCGCTTCTTCGGTATCATGATGAGGTACCGTTCTTTCCAGTCTGCTGGCACTTGTTCTTCCTCCCAAATCTTTCTAAAGAGAATGTGGAGTATCATTGCAATCGCTTCAATATCTGCCTTTAGTGCCTCAGCTGGTATGTTATTTGGCCCTACCGACTTGAAATTCATGATTTGTCTGATAGCCATTTTAATTTCTTCGACTGTTGGTGAGTCGGTGTTTATAGGGAGATCCATGGCTGCTACTTCGATGACTGGTGGGTTCAGTGGAGCCGATCTATTCAACAGCTCTTTGAAGTGTGCTACACACCTGTTTAGTCGTTCATGCACTTCAGTGATTGGTTTGCCAATCTTGTTCTTGATTGGCTGTTCTGGTTTACTGAATATCCAAGCTAGCTTTTTCGTTATATCGCATAAGTTTTTTCATGTTTCCTTCACTGGCAGCTATTTTCGCCGTCACTTCTTGGTCTTCAACATATTTCCATTTATCCAACCTAATGTTTCTCTTCACTTGCTTGTTGACTTCTGTGTATTCGGTCTGCGCCATGGCTTACTCTGTTCTTGTCTGACTGTTATTAATTGCTAACTTCTTGCTTTACCTTTCTTGAATCTTGTTTACAGTACCAACAGAAATCTATTCTTTGTGGTGTTGTTCCTTGCAACCTAAAACCTCCTGACATGTTGAAGTTGTTGTTTCCTTAATCTCTTTCAAGTTGTTTTCCACGTTAGTTCCATCTTTTTTCCAGTAGATTGTGAAACGCCTGAAACTTATTGTTGAGAATTACTTTGAATTCTTCGAGTTTCTCAGTATTCTGTAAAAGGGCTGTGTTAAACTTTTGTAATACTGCTGCTTTAGTTGTCCAGGGCATCTTTAGCGTCAATTTTGTTTTAGCCACCACCAGATGGTAATCTAAAGCAATATCAGCTACTCTCACTGTTCTGACGTCTTCCATGGTCCTTCTACACTTCTCATTGATGCAGATGTAGTTGATCTGGTTCTCCGTAATGTGTTCCGGTGAAACCCATGTAGCTTTGTGTATGCATTTGTGGGTATATGTGGAGCCATCTATAAACATTTTGTTGAAGGCACATAAGTTGGCGAACCTCTCACCTCTTTCGTTCCTTTCTCTCAGTTCATGTTGTCCCTTGATGTCTCCATATTTGGTATTGTCCATTTCAACCTTGGCATTGAAGTCTCTCATCAGAATGAGTGGGTCCTTAGCTGAATATTCCTCGACGATTGACTGCAGCCATGCATAGAACTGGTCCTTGTCGTCTTCCTGGCTGTCTTTGGTGGGTGGTTAGCACTGGATGACATTCATTGTAATACCTTCCTTCTTCGCCATGAACGATGCTTTAATGACCCTAGGTCCATGAAGTTTCCATATTATAAGAGCCTTCTGCGCTTTCTGAGACAACATTAGTACCTCTCCCTGTGTGAGTGAGACGTTTTCAACTTCAAGACTCGGGTTATAAAAGCACTTCTCCTGAGGATGTTCGTTGCCGTCCAGCTTGTAACCAAGTATCTTAAGGTTGTATATTTTCGTTTTTTAGCTATTTACATGCTTCTCCCCGTCTTTCACATCGTGTGGACATTCCATATATCTATATTAATTATTGCTCTGGTTGTCAGAAGGGGCATCGACCTCGTGGCTTTCGAATGAACTCAGCTTTTTTCATGAGGCGTCATAACACACCTTCCAACTTCCACTGCAGAATTAAAGTGGTTATAAAGATTTTTACTGGTTATCGTTTTTTTTAGCAAGGTTGTTGTTTTACGGGATAGGGTTGCTAATCCTATGCCCAATTCTTCTCATTTATCCAAGCTAGGGATCAGCAGGAACCCTAGAGGTGCTCCAGGTGGAGTTTAAAAGATGTTTCCGTGTTTTGTTATTATTGTAAATTAATTGAGAAAATGTTTTTAATCCGTCTGTTTCTACTCAATGTTTGGATTAGAAACTTTACTTCAATGAAATTATTGAATCAGTTAGAGGGTAAAACTCTAACAAATTAGTGGCTGTATAGTATATAAACGACAGCTACAACACAAACGATTGACACAAAAGATATAGTAACAGTTATCTTTTAACTGTAACCATGTTAGCGAAAATTTTTGGCAATGATGACTTTTTCTTTATATGACGTAAGCAATAATGACTATTTCATTCTTTTGAGTCAAGTAAAAACGACTTATTAGTAGGTTCTAAATAATCTTCACTATTCTACTATAATTACTTATAGCTGATTATTTCACTTCTCGTTAACAACAAATGACAAAAACATGAGTTTGCAAGTCATACAATAGTGATATTGCAAACGAATTTCATGTAAACTTTAAGTAAAGTAAATCCATTCACCCTCTTGCCATTGTTTTAATTCTATTTAAATTTTAAAAATGATTTAAGGTAAATAATAATGGCTCTATATATTGAACATAATTTAAATAAGTACATCATAAGATCTTATTATGTAAGAGTAGAGTTTTGAAATTCAACATGATTGTCTTGATTTGAAACAACAGTTGGTACACATTGAAGTCTGATAAAGTTATAATGAAAAATATTCTATCTTCCTATTAGTAATTCTTGAATTTCTTTTGTCTGTGTTTTTATTAAAACATACTGTGCATAATAGGAAGAGCTTTGAGTGTATTTTATTTGTTCATTTAATCAAGGAAATCTTTAACTGAAAGACGATAGATAACATATATATTTCTGTATTACAAACAAAATTGTAGTTTCATTTTATGGATACATTGTTAAACTATAAAATGAAGGAAGTAGCTATTTCTTGATTGATGTAGATGAAATACTTTCATATCATAAGTATTATATTCGTGTATTCTATAAACCTATTAATAAATGAAGTTGAAATGTTTTGATTGACAAAGAACAATGAGAAATACACTGTCTGAGCATTCCTTTTTTCACATAAATTAATTTATGTTAACTGAAATGGGGTTAGTTTACTCAAAATGTTCTATTTACATCAAAACTTACAATCTTCCTGCACAATGACTGTTTATGTTCAAGGGATATTTATAAACTTATTTGCATAAAAAAGTCATAAATTGAAGCTATTTAGTCCATTTCTATAGTTATGAAAGCGTTACAAGACTAAACAATAAATTATGTAACTGATTAATGGCATTTCTTGTATGGCATTTAATTTCAGTCTTAGAAATGTGAGAGCGGATTTCATAGATACTAGGAATAGGTGATTAGGTTTGGTTCACGTGCTATAATTATGATGTGATAGATTGAAATTGAAAAGAAATAGTACAGTGTATATAGTACAAAAGCATCAATTGAATTATGATAGTTTCAAAAATGCTATTGTTCACTGATACTTTTTTTTATGAGTTTTTGATACAGTAGGCATCTCTAATGTTGTCCAATTCAGCTGATTGTTGACCAGATGATAGTGAATTAACGATTCTGTAAAATGTTAACTTTAACCAGGTACCACATATGTTGGCAAAAACAGAATTTGTTAATGCGAATCGTGAATTATCAATCTGAAAGTTGTGTTAACGTCAGTAGTATATATAGAATATGGTCATAGTGACTAACAACATTATCTAAACATGAGTAAATTTTGAAGGCGAGAAAATATTTCACTACCACTACCACTAATAATGACAATAATAATAACGACGACAATAATAATAATAACAGTTGTAATGTAGGAAAATTTTCACCCTGTGTTAATTCAAAAGTATGATTACAGTTCAATCACAATTACAAGGTAAAATTCATCACCTGCCTTTTGTTTTGTAAGCTGCAAGTCATTTAGATATACTTGAATCTCAGTGTTGATATTCACAGTACGATTTGAGATCTATCGATCAGTACGAAATAACATTATGTCATATTGTATGCTTATCTGAAAGGTATAAGTTATTTGATGAAGCTTATTTGACCATTATATTAATGCGTGCTGAAAAAATAACACGAAATCATGCAAAGTTCAGAATAAAATGATAACTTGTTATTAGACAATCAATAAGGAGATAACAATATTTTATAATGCTTTGGTGTGCTGTAGATTAATTTACATTTGTAAAGACTAATGAACATGAGTTGTTTATACCATTCATTTATTTAGAAGACATTTTAAGATAAACATTTTTCGATCTATGACATTCTAGGATCTCTTCTGAAACATAATTTATTCGAATACTGTTCAATCATACTGAATTTATTTTGATCTCCTTTTCGTTTCAAACCAATGGCAACTGTTTGTGCAAGCCATATAATCTACTGAATCTAAACCCTGTAGACATTTGTTCTATTTTATACAGCTTAGGGGGGGGGAACAGTATCCAACGTTTCTAATCAATCAAACTGAATCGGATTACCTAAACTCAGCCTTTATGTAAAAGCTATACGTCAACCTGATTGACTTTTCATTTGGTTTCATTTTGGCTGTCGGATTAAATCACCATTGAACACTTTAAATGCTTTCTATTTTGTAGAATATTTAAAACAGCTCTGAAATACTTATTTACGTAAGTTGAGTTATAGTACCTATAAAACAATATTCTACACCTAATCATATTGCTTAATCTTAATTGGTTAATGTTTAAAGTCTAACTAACAACATATGTATAATAATTCCATAAGAGAAGTATTGCTACTCAGTTTTAAGGTTTATTTCGATGTTGGTTTTATTTATATGTATGCGTCTTTCAATCTCGTTTGATTTAGATTGTATGACAACTGAACTGTATGTTTGCAGTCAGTCAAGAAAGACCAATATTGATATAAGTCACTTCAAATAATCTACGTCACTATTTTGAATTCATCACTAAGTAAATTTTACCAGCTCATAAATTAATCAATAATAAACGGTTATGTCATATTTTTTCAAAATCATTTGTGAATGCAAAGAAATTACTAATGTTGTATTAAGACATTTTAGAATGTCAAACATCTTGACTGGTTGGATGGAACTAGCCAATACTCGCCCAGATGGACGAGTATGTGGGTAGGACTATAATATAGGGTCGACCTTGACATTTGACAGTCGACCATTGGTCAATAAAAAATCGGCTTAGAATATAATGTTGTTATTACTAGAAACATCTTTCAAAATAAAGTATTAATCAAATGTGTACAATAATTTCACGCAATTGATGAATATTTCAAGATTATCTAAGGGTTGTAAACATTTAAAATTAAAGTGACCTTGAGGGGGGTAAGTCGCCATTTCATTAGTTCGTCCCTATATTATATTATTGTGTGATTATTGAACCATCATCATTTTAGCCAATCAGCATACACTCTGTAAATCTCTGTATAAATAAGCCAATCAGACACATGAACCTATATCCAGTTTTATCCAATCAAAAGACAAAAGTTTTAATTGGATATTTAATTTGATTAGAATTCATGCCGCTAATAAACTTTTAGTTTGTGACGAATTTAATTATTATTGACCCTGTTTTATAAATTTTTACCTAATTAATGTCAGTTTTTTTTTTGTATTTTTCAGTCTTAACCAGACACTTGATCGGATTGTAATTTCATTAATCCATATCATCTACATTTAATCTGATTAGTTATTATATTATTTTAGTTATTGTACAAGTTAAACATCACAAGATGATTATCATTTGAATATTGACAAATAATACAGAATTCTTATTTAGACTAAACTAATGAAGAGAAGAATTTTAAGAATTAGGATAGACAAACAATAACATAGAAAGTTTAGAATAGATAAGAAGATAAATAAAAGTAAGTTAAAGTAAGAATTTTTCAGAGTTGAGTAATGCAATAAGATAGATTAAAAAGTGAAAACCAACTAAGAAGTGGATAAAAACAAAAGTAAATTTTATTTTCTTGTCAGTGAGTGAAGGACAGATTGATACTGAAGGAAGAAATAACACGTAAGAATTTTATAAAATAAATAAGGCAGAATTGAAACAAAATAGACTCGTAGTCTAGAGGATAATAAGTATGAAATTCAGCTTTAGTCCATGAAAATGTCAACTGTTAAACCAGTTTCTAATTACAACTTAGTCTTAGTTCCACTGTGTAAATGACAACTGCTTCATCAATACACAGAAGGCAGTGGAGACTTATTGACAGTAATAGATTCCTATTAAAAATGCAGATAACCTTAAAAAATATATCCGAGTTGGTTAAGTGCCTAGTAGTCACTAAATGTCGTGTCATCTTCTTGTAACAACGCAGGATAATGTTCTCAGACTCTCTGAAGTAACACCAATTATACAAGTGAATCGATTCAATTATCTGTTGTTGTAATTTTTTTCACGCTTACTTCATTTAGTTACCAGATTTAAGCGATTGTATATATATATATATATATATATATATATATATATATATATATGGGACTGTACATATATAAAAATGAAATTATCAAAACAATCTCTTCACTGAATGGAATTTTCGTTTTCCACAAATCAGTAATCGTTTTTCCATTTAATACATTTAAAATAACGTTCTGTCCATAGATGCATCTACATTAAAGTTGATCACTATTGTTGCGACCAACGATTTTCGACTCGTAATCGCAGAATCAGAAGAGAATCTCTTGGAACGAATCTACTCCACTTAAATATCCTGGTTTTAAAAAAAATAATATAAGAGATAGCATACAAGTTCTTCATAACTAAATTAATTATTTTCATAGTCTTTTCTGCTTGTAAGTTAGAAAACGTCATCTACATTCATATTCTAAAACCTTTAAGAGGGACATAAATAGCCTTCTATGCACTACCATAGTTATTGTGGTGTTAATGTCAGGAATAGGGCTATTTTAGTATTAGTTTATGCTAAGGATTACGATTTTAGGAAGCGTACCATGTGTTGTTCCTTTAGCAAGTACTTTGTAATTTAAATCTTCTACGTTAAAAATGAGTTATTCTTAATAATTTCATATGTTGTTAGCGTCAAACAGAGGCATCACATTAAGTGATCTTCGATTAGCATCGAAGTTCCAAAATCGTTGGTATATGATTAAGGTGGTTTAAGAGTCTCTCAAAGTCGTCACTATATTATACTATACTATAATATACTCTGGTCTAATATTCTTCCAGTTTTAAAGCATTTTATATCAAACACAAGTTATTAAAATCACATTAATTCTACACAAATCCACGTAATCCTATGTTCAGATAAAATAATTTGCATGATGTAGCACCTAATATCATACATACTATGCGTGTGCATTTTGATTGTAACTGATACTACGATTTTAATATAGTTAAGGTCACTTTTAACCTTTGCTAATAGTAGTATGATTATGTTTTGTATACTGTAATTATAATATGCATAGTTAATAAACATTTTGTTCATTCATGCACAATAATCCATTTTTAGTAGTTTATTTTATAAACTGATGTACAACTAAATACATTACTAAGTTATGTATGCAGTAAGTTGATTATTTTTGAAGCTACCAGAATTTATTGGTCCAGTATATCATAACAGAAAAGCAGAAAGTATATGACTACCATTATGTCTCAAAATATTATATGATTCATGATTTTAATATCAAAAAATTCTTCTGTTAATATGCATTTTAGAGATAGTGAATGGTATGTCTACAATTAACCAGGGGCGCCTGACTGATGTATATATAGGTCATTTATATTGGATGTGAAACAATCGCCATTTTGATAATGGGCAGGGTAAAGTGATATGTCGAAAAGCTGATTGAGTTTAGAAACAGGAAACCATAAGAAATTGACCATATACTGTGGTCTAATGGTTACATGTTTACCGTCAAAAATAAATTCTTTCGTAATCAAATCCCTAGAAGCATTGTGGATAAATACTGTTCAAGTGACTAATTGTAAGATAAATCCGCTGTCCAGTGTCAGTTCATAGTTTTCGGTAGTCATTTAACTTGGGCCAATTAGTGATATCAAAATGAAAAATCTTTCATTGTGGTTGAAACACTGAAATATTATAATGTCAAATAGTTTTAAAATATAAATGTAACAAAAGTGTAGAAAAGAGGAAGAACTTCAAAAACTTCCACTAGCAGGCCATTGGAAATTAAAGAAAGTTGAATAAATTATTTACTTTCTGTACTTAACTTTTAATGTCAAGCTCCATACCTTAATTTTGTATTTGCTTTTGATTCTTAGCCCGAAGTATAGTAGACAATAGTTACTAGGTAGACACTAGAAAGTCAATGACAAGCATTTAAGAATGAGAAATATAAAAAAATATACCAACATTAGCCTTTTAAACGTCTCATGTTTTAAAGGTCTTTTAGACAAATATCATGAAGTTTACATCCCACCGTATGAAACACCTTTACGTTGATAAAGGAAATATGTCACTGGTTTGTACAAATGAATGCTGTCCTTTATAAGTTTCTGATTGAATTAAAACTTACTTTATTAGTTAGTGTAACTAAGTTTCATTTATCAATATTTTAGGAGAATCTCTTGTTACTGTGATTGTGGAACTACATGCCTTTAAGAAAACAGTTAACTCAAAAGGTCAGATAACACCATTTTAATTTGTGACCTATATTTCCGATAAATCTGTAGAAAACGTTAGCAGAGAAGAGTAAATCAATGCCGCCAACCCACCGTTGTTGATTAACTATTGTAAGATACCCCAATTTTTTTGAAAGAATCCTTAACATTTAGCAACATATGTTAGTTGTTTGTTCAACTATTTTTCCTAGTTATTATAAATAACACTCTCAAAACATACTGCTTTAATTAGATTTAATGAACTCTGTATCTAAACGGTTTTTGAAACTAATATAATGACTTCTAAAATAAACACATTGGTATGCAGTTTAATATTACCTATTTTTATATCGTAATGAAGTTTTGGGTTATTAGTTTATACACTAAACAGTTATTCACTAATTACTGTGTAGGCAAACCGATATAATCATTAATAAAGTTGAATTTAAAGTGTATAAGCTTATAGAAGATAAAATTGCATTGTTAAAGCATATGCTATAATCACTTTTAAACGGTGGTTGAAAATATGCATCACCAACTAACCTTAGATACACAACCATTACAAATAAGAAAGCATGGGACAACTAAATTGTCCTGTTACGAAACTCCTTTTAATTGTTTATCCAGAACTCCTCTGGTAAACAAAACCAGTATACCTAAGCCGTACATTGAATGCTTATATTTCGATGATCAAGCGATTAACAGGTTTTGTTTATAATATGTTATGCATATATTATAGCGCTATAATAACTACAGTCAACTTAATTTTCCACTTTTTAAACTGTCGTTAGTAAAATCCAACAACCACACATTATAACTGATATCAATATCAGGTTGTATAATAGTTAAATTAAAGAGTAATATATGTGTACAAATGATAACTAGTATTATGAAATGCTTTTTTGTATTTCAAACACTACAGTGTTTAATCATCTGTGATATAAAACGTGATTAGTCAAAATTAGTTCAGCTTTAGTTAATCCAAATAATGATAATACTGATTTGTGAACAAGAAACGAGAGAATATCTGTTTCATATTATAATTATATAATCAAGTCGTTTTATCATTTCTGTTACATTTCAGTATGCAGCTTATAAAATTTGAATTTTGTCTGGTATTGGAATCTTTGACACGTATTTTGTCCTACATTGGAGTTAACAACCATGATGGAAACAGACTAATCTATACAAATCAAGTGCATACATGCACACCTATGTTTATGAACTGAATAAACTCCATAGTTCTACAGATGAAGTTTGGATCAAACGGAATAAGTTTGACATCATAACTGATACAAGCATTTCTAACTGACAGTTTCCCAACACCAATAAAAATGACATCCGATCCACCTCAAATTAAGTCTGCTGTTATTTATAATTCTTTGTAAAAAAGTAATAGAAATTACAGACCACACTAATTTCCTTTGATTTCCAAATAAATATTTGGAACGGAGAGTATTGACTAATCTTAACTCAGTGACCTTGTTATGCATTAAGACAGCCTGGGTGAAATACTGACATTAGTTATGCAGCATGTTAATAGGATACTCAAACATATTAGGTAAAAGGTGTAGAAATTCAAGTTCAGGTGAATTTTTATATATTTAGAATTGTATGACAATAGGCCAAATAACCGAAGCCAGGACTATTTAGAGATTGTTGATGCTATAGGTATATGAAGATTAGAAAGTTATAGGTACTTCATGTAAAGAAGTATATGGCACAGGGGTAAAGTAATATTATTTTCTGAGTGACTTATATTAACAAATATTATCATAGAAAGTGTATGACAAGAACTAATAAGTGATAATATTATCTAAATCAAACTGTATTGTATTACTTGACGACATTCATTTTTTATTACTAGACACATGATTGGTGTTTTAGGTAGTTAAAGACAATTATGTGAGATATAAATGATCACTGTGATGACCAACTAAACGTTTTTTCATATTTCTGCCTCAATCCAGATATTTTATAAACAGTAGTCTAAAACATTACTGTTATAATAACCATAGGATAACAAGTAATGGCTTAGCTTAACTGAATTATGCATGATTCTTGTAGTATTGTATAGTTTCGAACCATTGATCTGGTAGCAACTAGTAATGAGTTAAGACATAAGGGGTGTTACAACCGAAACATTGCTAATGAGTTAGGTAGGAAAGTGAAGACTGTTAGATAACTGAAAGGGATAATTTGAGAAATAACAACATCTAGCAATTTACTCATTTAGAAGGAGGCAAAAAGTTATTTCATTATACCAATTAAGATTTTAGTGCTAGTCTAGTCATTCGTAAATCATCTACTATTTGTGTTGAATCAGTGCAGTCTAGTTAACGACTAACTGATTGATACAAATAGATTGTGTCACTTTCAATTATATTAAATTACTTTTTCATTTGGTTAAATGGGTATATTTTGTTTAATTTTGCAAGTTTCGTTATCCTATTTTGATTTCTTTGGCAATTACTATACTGAAAATACTAAGCTTTAACTTAGCCCATAATTTATTCAACCTATAGCTACTTGCAAAACAACCTCATCTCTACTTCTGTTCTGCAAGTCAGTAGTTGTATGACAAACCATCATAAATTGAAAGTATTTAGAAATAAAGTGTATAATAAATGAACTAACTAATATGAAGGAAATCTTTTATTTCCATTCATAATTTTGGAATTATTAAATTAATAAGTAAATTATTCTTTCTTCATATTATTTGAAGTAAATATTACTGACTATAATCATAGAAACTACTATTATCTAGCTCTATTGATAATATTATACCATCTTAGCGCATTAATGTAGGTGGATGATTTAGACTACAGCCTATTTATGTGCTGTCTGTTATATATCAATATATAAAGCGTGAACTACATTAGATTGAATACAAGTTAGTGGTTTATTATGATTAAATTATTTTCTATTAGTTCACTTCACTAAAGAAACAGAATCATTGCGTGCATAAGGAGTTTCATTTGTATTTGATACTTCTAGTCTTGTCTAATAATTTACTTTTCTTGATTGTAAATAAACTATAAAACTTAAAAATAATAAGGAAAAAGAAAACAGTACTCTTAAGAAGTTTTGTTTATTGTTTATTCATGTTATTATTAATAGAATTTATGTCTGTGTTTATTGTTACTTGAATGAAATCATGTGATAATTTAATGAATGAAAGGAAATTCAGTTTTTCTATACGATTTTACTTTATAGATTCAATTAATACAAACGATTGTCATATTAACTCAAATATTATTGTTGTAATAATGCGATTGGATTAGAATGAACATTGCCATCCGACTGTCAAATCAAGAGTAGTAAATCAGCAGGGCCAGACAATATACCAGCTGAGGGATGCACTGAAATTAGATGAAGAAGCAACTGCAAAGATACTCCACATTCTCTTCAGGAAGATTTGGACAGAAGAACAGGTACCAACAGACTGAAAAGAAGAATACCGTTATCAGGATATCAAAGAAAGGAAATCATAGCAAGAGCAAGTACGACAGAGACATCACTTTTCTTTCAATAACAGGAAAAGTCTTCAGTAGAGTATTATTGAACCAAATGAAGGATCCAGTCGATGCCGAACTTTGCGATCAACAGGTTGGATTTCAGAAAGTTTGATTATGTACTGACCGAATCGCGACACTACGGTTCATTGTTGAATAATCAGTTGAATGGATTTCAACGCTTTAAGTCAACTTTCTAGACTGCGAAAAAACATTCTACAGCGTGAATAAGAGAATATAATCAAGCCTTCTACAACATTTTAGTCATTATCATACGTAATTCTTACGACGGACTACATTGTAAAATCATGGATAGATGGAAGCTCACAAACTCATTCAAAGTAACGACCTGTATCAGACAAGGCTGCTTGCTCTCTCCCTTCCTCTTCCTGCTAGTAGTTGATTGGATCATAAATACTGAAACATTTCAAGGCACTTTCGGAATACAGTGGACAACATGGATGCAACCAAATGACTTGGATTTTACAGATGACCTAGCTGGCTCTTCTATCCCACACACAGTATTTAAAGCAGATGAAGACGGACAAGGTAGCAGCAGCTTCGGCAGCAGTAGGCCTTAACATACACAGAGGGAAAAACAAGATTCTCAGGTGCAAAACAATAAATATTAATCCAGTTACACTTGATTTGACGTAGAAACTCTGGAAGATATGGAAACTTTTAGATACCTCGGCAGCATCATTGCTGATAAACAACGATGGTCTGATGTGGATGTGAAGGTACGGATTTGTAAGTTAAGGGCAGTATTTCTACAGTTGAAAAACATGTCAAATTCAAACCAACTGTTAGGCAACATCAAGGTCAGAATTCTCAATACAAACGTGAAGTCAGTTGGATTGTGACTGATAAGCGGAACCCAGGACGCGCGTTTTGTCTGGTTTGGGATTAATAGGCAGTATGTGTCTGAATCTTATTAAAGATGCTCGCACAGAGACTCGGACTCAGTCCGTTTCGTTTCAAACGCCACTGCATTCGTCACTACACTACTGAGTTTAGTCTGTCACAATTGTGCAACGGGTGTATATGTAATAAGAATCCAGGTGTAGACATCAACATTGGAATGTATGAATATCCAACTAGCAGATCCTGGATTCCGCTTGTCACTCACTATTTAACTTAAATAATACTTGTGATTAGCAGACATATCAAGGCGATTCGCTCAGGATGCATATGTAGTAACAGAAACTGACCAGCTTTAGTCCATAAAAATCAGCGTGAAGATACAAACTCATCCTAAACGTGTAGACAATTCTATTGTGTCGAGGTAAAACATGCAGAACTACGAATTAGCTGTTTATGTAAAACATTTCGGTACCGTTGGCCGGATACCATTAAGCAACAACTTTCTATGTCAAAGAACAAACCAACCAGAGTTCAGGCTGATAAAGAAATTAAGGAAAAACAATGGAGGCAAAGAGGACACGCATTGAAGAAATCATTAATTTACGTTACAAGATAAGCACTAACATGAAATCCTGAAGGCCAAAAGAAAAGAGTAAAACCTAATAACATACTGCTTCTGAAAGTGAAAGCATATATAAAGAGAATGAAATTCACTTGGGAAGAACCGGAAAATAAGGCCAAAGACAGGGTTAGTTGGTGGCCTAGTCGGCGGTCTATGCTTCATGCAGTATGACAGGCGTTGATTGGTTGATTGTTTAACGTTAACCAATGAAGACGTCACGTTTTTGGAGCCGAATAATGAATATATACATATATATAAGTTATTTTTGGCTTAATAATAGTTTCACAACTCATAATATTTGTTCACAACAATGTATTGTAAGTAAATAAATTTAAGTTTTTAAGTACTCGAACCTCTTTATGCAACTGGGTAGGAATCTACTTGTCACTGCGATTTCCAAGATTTCGTATGGCAACATACTTTCTAAAACTTATTAGTAAATAATGTAGTAAATAAGCATGAGTACGTTTCAGCTAGGTGAATGTATAACTCTATTTGCTATTTACAGTACTCTACTTCTATGGATCAGTAGAGAACTATATCTATTTAAATCGGTTAATTAAAAAACTGAATTTGCATATACTTAGGAACCATTGTGAGTACCTGACAAACCAAAAATTAGCATTGAATCTATTAGACGAACTACATTCATTAATAATAAGATTGAAACCATTAGAATGCTTGCACTTTAAAATAAGTTAGTAAACTCTATAAAAAAAATACCTATAAACTTATTCCTAAACAAACTGCTATATACAGATGCAATAGCTAAACAAAGTAACTTCTAGACTGTATGTACTGCTTTGTGTTTATAATACTGTACATGATGATGACGTGGAAATGTTGATTTTTGTGAAGAAACTTAATAGCATTATTCTTGTACATGACATTTAGTAATACTTTTTTCAATATAAACAATTTGTTTCAATACATCAATAATAAATTTGAGTTTATGTAAGAAATGGTACAGAAGCTAAACACATCTCAGACACAACTTCAGAAATAATGCTAGAGTTAGGTCTTATTCATTATTCTTGCTATTTAATTAAATTTATCATTAGCTTGGTCGATGGAATAATTCTACGTTTCTGGCATCACTATGTGAAAAACTTTCAATGATTTTTTCCTCCGTTTCACCATATCGCTTTCATCATATGCGAAATGTATGCTGCATATAGTACTCAAACTGGGAAGACATTCATCTGACTGGATTCAGGCTGTTAATTCAAATAAAAAGTATTTCAATAAACGTTAGATTTGCTTGGCGTACTCATATTAACAGCTAATATATTATAATATATATATTATATTGTATTATATATATATATAATGTATAATATATATATATATATAATATACATATTATAGACATATAAATATTAATATATTATTTATATCTCTATTGTGACTGCTAATAAGCGTGAACTGTCTGAGGTTTCCTATGTCCCACACATAAACTAGCAACATCTACGCAAGAATTATACAGTGAATAATAGGTAACTTAAGAACAAAAATGTAGTTTGAAATGAGAATGTAACTTTATTTGTACACATCATCAACTTACTGAGTGATAGTTTAGGTTTAATCTACTTGAACGAAGTTACTCGAAGTATGTAATAGTTTATATATGATATGTACATAGTTTTCAATTTCACAGATACGACAGCTTTTAGTGATTTATAACATTTTCCATTATTAATAACTTCATATATATATATATATATATATATATATATATAAACTATTTTTCGTACAAATAAATGATCATTCATTACAAAATAAAGTGGTCCATTATTTCACCAGTTCTTGTAGACTCAATCCTTTTTATTATTGTGAATTTTTAATTCTGTTTTTAAAGGTATCTAGTTTTGTTGATTTCGATAATCGGATGGTTTAGAGAGCCAGTCTTTTGTTTCCATATTTGCATAGTAAGTAACATGTACTACTGGTAAGCTTCAGTGTAAACTTCAACAATCTCGATGTAATTAGATTTTGTTAAGCGGTCCGTGTCTCCTCCAATCAAATAACACAAACTTTGTATATCATTAGTAAGGTAGGGTGTTACAGATATCTTCATAACCGTCAAAATATTTTCGTAAAATAAGATCAGTAGTTAAATGGGGAACATGTTAGCTTGTAAAACGATGGTTACAGAGATTGTATTTTACTGTACACGTACATTATACCAAATATCGTTTTTTTACTGAAGTGCCACAAAATCATTTAAAACTGTTGTATCTTGTTGAGCAGAAAATTTTATTTCATTTTCTGATTAGAGATAAAATGACAAAGAAGTAGATTACTGAATATGCAGTTAACGAATTCTGTATATCTGAAAAATATCTACCTAATATACTATTGAGGTAAATTTATTGAGTGTTAGTTTGACATCACGAATTTGTCCAAACTAAACATATGTTGAATACCAGGAAGAATTGGATGTCTGTTTCGCACCAGTATGTAACTCTTCAACAGTGTACATTCCCAACCCCGTTAGAGATCGAATCCAGGACCCTAGAGATCCGAGACTAACGTTTTTACTATTAAACCACGTATTCGACTCACAACCGTTGATACTTATAATCCAGTTAATTCGTGATACATTTGTGCTATCAGTGGAGCTCAACTATTTCGAGTGTGTGCCCACCGTTGGCGATGAATGAAACTGTACAGACGTATCATAAATTGAATTATGTGCAAATATCTTCATTTGGGAATCTGGTCAGTTGTCTGATGGTGTTTAATGCAGATCCATAGAGTCTTCAGTTCGATCTTTTATGTAGTCTTGGATATGAACTACTGAAGAGTCCCGTTTCGGGACTTAGAACCTGTCAAGTACTACCTGATAATCAGTGGTTGTCTAATTTAGATCAATTCATGATAATAAATTGACATTCAGCAATCTCCAAAACATCAAATTACAAATTCATTAAAGTTTGTAGTTAGTACTTAAACTTAATGCTCATCTAAATGAAACAAAACATTTGATTCTGATTGATTTAAAAACGATCCTGTATTCAATCTTTATTTTAACCTTATGTTTATTTGTAAAAATCTTCATGTATTCATTTTTTAAAATTATCACTTTAGATATCCCTGGTTGATCCGAAACAGATAACCATTGATCACCTGGAGCCACTGGACAGCTGTTTCGTCCTAATATGTGACTCTTCAACAGCGCGCATTCACAACCCCATACCATACTTAGGACGTTCTGGTTCCGCGGTGAACGCTTTACAATTAGACAACGGAGTCGGCTGTCAACGGTAGATATTTCCGACTCAGTCAATCCGTGATAAGTTTGCACGACCTCATCCATGCCATCGGTGGGTAACTACCTCACAGTCGACAAGGTTGAACTTCACCGGTCACGTAATCACACTAGTACTCTAGGAATTACCTCTAAGATCTAGTCAGTAGTGAGCTGATATTAGTTATAATTGGATGTTGTGGATATAGTTAACTGTCAATTTTAATATGTTTATAACATTTATAACAACATTAAAAACACGAATATCAAACAGAATGATCATTTTTCAATGAATTCATTATAAAGTTATACAAATGTTTATACTACACTAGTGTATAGGAATTTTTTCATTTCAATAGTCAATTCAATGCAAAACATATGAATATTGAGTAAATATAATGATTCAATGAACTAATATTAGAAAAAAATAAGTAAATTCAAAGTAGTAGAATAAGACTGTAAGATGAGAAAAGCAAAGGAATGTAAACAAAAGAAGGAAAATGTTTGCTTAACAAATGAATAAATTGTAAATAATAAGAAAGTAAGAGATCCACAATAAAGAATGAAGGATAGATTAAATACTACATTTGTATACAAAGTTTATGTTAGTTATGTCTCAAAGGGATGAATATTCCGTAATAATTATTGTGAGAAAAGTAACTAGCACAATTAGCTTAACGTGAGGAGAAAACTGAGAATGTCATAAAATATTATATACATTAATTTTAGTCATTAATTTGCACATCATTCGTGTTCTCTGATCCGTGTCGGTTGCAGGCTTGCTTCCCTTGATTCTATTCTAATCATGCTATACTCCTTGCCCCCCTCACAACTTGGCTTATACGCTGTTTACAGTTTTTTTCCAATTTTACACAACGTATCGCTACCTACTACTTATGAACAACCTTATGAGTAGCATACAGCTTAGTATAATTATACAAAAAAGATATAATGATAATGCCTAATGGTATACAAGTGATTATGTTACTTTGTTTTCATCATCTTATTAAACGATTTATGATAAGGTTTTTTTACATATAACTAAAGTTAAAACTACATTTTTGTCTTGAAATTATAATTTCCAGTAAAATTGTACTTCTTTTAACCATTTAACATCCAAATGAAATACAATTAAATGCAGGCTTCAATGAAATGTACTGAATGATTTACTTTATTTGTATGTCATTATGTTCAAAATTGTTTTTTCACTAGAAATAAATTAATTGAAATTATGCAGAAAATCAAATTCCTGTATTCATATTACTATTATCTATGTAGAAACTGTAACTCTATACCGGTGTAGTGTGTAGTTGACATAGAATAAAATGTTTTCTTCGTTTTTGTTTTTCAACTGGTTTTTATTTCCAAAATGTGTATTCTATGTTCGAATTGCATAATCATACTTTACTTTATATAATGCCTTTTTAGTAAATATTCTATTGAAGAAGAAATAAGAAGTCTTCTGTGAAGAAACTTCCTTATTTCTACGATATCATTTATTGAAGCTGTAAACTTTAATTCACAATGAAG
Organism: Schistosoma japonicum; assembly: GCA_025215515.1. Lineage (NCBI taxonomy): Eukaryota > Metazoa > Platyhelminthes > Trematoda > Strigeidida > Schistosomatidae > Schistosoma > Schistosoma japonicum. The sequence goes on along the minus strand of CM046061.1, from coordinate 70,229,615 downwards.
TTCTTTTAAAATATTAGTGCACTAAACGTGATTAAATGATAAAGCGTTTTCTGAGATTTCAAGTATCTCAAGGAGAAAGAAAATGTTACATAATGATCCTAAGATTGTGATGGTATGAACTACGGCTCACGGAAACAATAACCTGGACTGCAACCAATATCGGAAAACTTTTGAATCAAGGCTGTTGTTCTATATCCGCACATTTCCTCCTCTGTTTTGTAGTCCTCAAGCCGGATCGAAGAGCATAAGATATGTGAGCCAACAACCAATCAGTCAAATTATATTTTAACTATTCGTTTATATATACACTCTAACCACATAGGGGACTAATGAGACGATTAACATTTATACAATAAAGGACAACAGTGACTATTTAACCTCTGGAACAAATATTTAGTTAAATTAGTTATTATTGCTGAATGGAAAAATATATGATATCAGTTCATGGATCTAGTATGGGGCTAGGGCGAGGGTAACATGGAAATAATAACAATGAAATAATCGATTAACATCAAAAAATAAATGGAATAAGTTATCTAATAGACAGTTCCTAAAGTTAGTTATTGTTTTGAATGGACCAATATGACAAAGGTAAGGAAGGTAAGAGATGTATACTAGCGATAGCCATAATTTCGAAAATTCAGCACAAAACTTAATAGAAGACAACTAGATTAGTCTTAGGGTACTGTTTATCTGACAAGACTCTAGTAAACTCATTAAATTTGGGTCAAGTTGGGAAACAGGCTTCTTGATGCTTTCGGACCTACGTGGTGATCGATATGGCTTCTGGTGTTTGCAAAATCCATCTTTGTGACCGGTGGATTAAAAGTTTCGTCAACGATAGTGCTTTTCTTGGCAGGTTCTTACAAAATGCTATGCATCGCTATGCCAGTATGGAGTCACGGCTGCATCTTGAATGGTGGTATTGATCTTGAATGATATGAACTAGATATAATATTCTGAGATGTACCACTGCTTTATAACTGACGGACTGCATAGACTTTACTGTTGTCTTTATCTTCACATTGGACCACAGTAATGTCACGCTCGGATACTGAACAAGCGTTGATATTCATTTGTACGTGTCACTCAGAGTTAGCTTAGGGTCTTCATCAAGTCCACACAAAAAGCAAATTCTGATGTCGCTAAACTTCTGACATTAAGAACTGCAGATAAGAATTGGAGCTTTAAAATGGTCTTCTTAGAGAGACCTGGGACGAAAACGTTCGCAATTTACAATTGGAAGTGCCTACATTCGTAAGAATATCACTGTCTTTATTCATAATCGATTTAAGGCATTGATATCTTGTATTGAAGAGGATGAGAGTTGTTTCCAAACTGTTGGGTTAGTGACTGGAAGGTGTCAGTACACGAAAGATCACGTAGGTTCTGTGGCAGAATCCAATTGCTGCATTTATCTAGGCGCTCTTGGAACCAATCTTCAAAGTAACCACCGTACCTTAGAAGCATTATCTTGAGTTGCGAAATCAAGCTCAAATAGATCTTTATAACGCGGAAAATACATATCAAAAGTAACGCTTGAATCAGAATCGTAGTGAAATTCGGCATTACTGTTTACAAGCGCTGTCAATTAAAGGTGCAGTATTATAGACAAATATTCTAAGTGGTGAAATAGATGTAATTTTCGTGTCCGTAAACATTTAAATCGGTCATTCTACTTTCAAATAATCCATTTTAACATCATTCCAATCGCCACTGATAGGGTTTGCGAATTAAGATGACACCTAAACACAAGCTAACAAACTTACAGTCCAGTGGACACAATAGTAAGAGAAGTCATAAAAAATAATAATGTAAGAGAGTAGCTAACAAATAAGTATATCTAAACAACATGTTAACAAAATTAATCATCACACATTGAAACTGTTTTATCTTCATATTTTCATCTTTGAAAAGTCTGTTGATTATAATGAGTTTTTAATGATAGAAAGAAGGTAATTATGAATGGTATGTTGATTATGATTTAATAGTAACATTATGTAAGTCATTTATTAATACATCGGATTTCGTTTTGCATAACATTTTTAGTTATTCACACAGTACAATGGCTAACAAAAATATATATTCAACTCTACGTAGACTCAATATTGATTATATGGATTAAATTTGATGAGGTTGCAAAGTATTTTCTTTGTACTTTAACTCAGTAGGCATGACTGATGTCTAGAAGTGATTTATACACCTTCCAATCGTATTTAACGAAGTAGTTTGTTGTTACAAATGAAGTATCATGAATTCTTTAAAAATCTACCTTTTATGTTTTATTATTCCATATCCGAAAAAGGTACAAGTGTCAGTAAGACAAAATACATACCCAATCTATGTTAACTTGTCTTTCTGTATTGTTCTTTCAATTGTAAACCAATGATTGATTAATTTGTAGGACCTTTTTAACTCTATCAAACTTCATTCATAATAAAGTCAATGTTTTAGATCATATTAAACAACAGAATTCATATTACAAAAATGTTAATATACGTTTTATATTTCAATTATTGACTAGTTATTTATCGTATGCTACTTATGTTATTTCAGTGGACACCACATGAATATTCTAAATGTTTATTATTTCTTCAGTTAGTAACTATGGCATTACAACGATGTTAAATAGAAAATCATGACATAAAAGATAATTATCAAAATTTTAGTATCACGTGTATCCAACGCCATGCCTATAAATTGCTAAAGTTTTATTATACTATGATGTTACTAATTAAATAGAAACATTTATTTAATATACATGGAGTTTATATAGAGATTAGTCGTTAAAACTCCATCGAATATAGAGTTGTTATCAACGGAACTGAAAAGTAACATATTGAAAACAAAATACATGGTATATTTTGTCATCATTTATCGGTTGAAAGTTCAGTTTAGTATGTTCGCTTACATTTAACGAAATTCGTTTCTGTTATACAGTCTTCATCTATTTTTCATGTGAATTACTATGGAATGAGATATATTGCAAAAAATATTCGAGTTGAGTATATAACAAGAACTAGTAAACTCCATTATTTGATTGTTGGTTACTCAAAATGTTAACAAAGAAAGTATTTGATATCTACATCCTAAAAGATCAATTTGAATTTCATTTATAACGACATGAAAAACATATTTTGGAAAACTGAAGAAACCTCTGATAAGAGAGGATTCGTCCTGACAGTTATTCAGATAGTATGTTGCGCACTAAGTGTCCTATTGATCAATCGTTCTGACTTCAACATTTTTGGTCAATTTATTCTAGTTTCATCATTCTGTTGCTTGGTTAGTTGGCAATCAGATGCACTTATGTACGTTGTATAAGTAAGATTATTTATATGCTTCTTATCAACTCTTTATTTAGTCTGTAAACTTGGTTACTATTTGAACGGTACTTTTGCATTATGACGTAATCGAGTAATTTGAGAAATGTCGATTGTTGATTTAAACCATTTGTAAATAAAGATTAAGGTCTGTGTACATACATAACATATATTGTTTCTAATGTCATAAGGCTCACTCTATGTTTGCTTCTTAGTCATGAGTAAGCCCTTATACACTGAGCCCAGAATATCAAATAGTGTGAATATCAAAGTGATTTTTTTTCATAGATTTTTTATCCACAAGAAACAAATATTCATAGTGTTTAAATGTACTTCCTACTCTATAAACTCAAAAAACTGGTTAAAACTAGTATTATATCGTGGAATTATCCAGTTTGATTACGATTGTTATTCTGTAGTTTTTATGAGCCCTCTTCAATATCTTTACAGAATTCTAGTTGTACGAAATACTATGCAATTTCTTATCTTCTGAAATCTTCTTCAATGATATTTAACAATAATTAGTAATTGTTAAAGCTAATTAAACACAGCCACATCTTATTTTTTTTAGTTACTTACTGATTGTTTTGATTCAAGAAATATGATACGTATTTAAACAACATTCAAAGTACTGTTATAATTTGTAGATAAATTGACTTTTAAGTGTGATTAAATGTATTATGACGTAACGTTAAATAGCTCCAGTCACTTTCATCTAAACACGTATACTTTTCATTGTCTTTTATGTTGGTTAAAGAAGGCATAAATAATGCATTTTCTCATTTTATGGTGTAATAATCAGTCAAGCAAAACATTCACAGAATAGCTACATTTAATTCCCGCCATTTTCATCAAAATTATTGTATTGGTATTATGAAGGAACTTTAGAGTCCTGTCAAAAACACATACAAGTTTAATATTCAGACACACATATTGTTGTCAAGGTACAAATAGAAGAGAATGTTTTTGGTAAATAGAAATATATAAGTATTAATTGCATTCTTTCCTATGACAAAGGCGCATAATTAAAAGGTTTTTTTATCTCTCTGCCAATTTCTTTATGCACCGAAATTAGTGAGCAGCTATTGCCATATGGGTATCCTGATCATTCTATGACATAGCAGTAGTTTATAGGTATGATTACAGTTGAATTGGGACTGACATGTGAACTAAAGGATGAGTGCTTTGTCCTAAGTGGCGTCCAGTCACCTGAATATGATTAGATTCGTGTTTAAAAAAGTATGAAATCCTTAGCGCACTTCAATAATATCAAACACCTATCACATTTGCCACTAATTTAACTATACTTATAAACTGTTACCATAGCAATTCAATCCGATGACAATGAACATATGATTGATCAATTTCAGTTCGTAACAACGTCAACAGGAATACTTTCAGACACTTTGAAATTAAATTGCATACCCGATGTACAAGAATATTACTTGACTTTATTAGCTTAGATGTGATTATGTTGCCATCTGACAGGAAGTTTTTTGAATCGCAATGTGAATATTAACTTTGTTATGTCAGTTCATTCAAATGATAAGTCAAAAATATGACAAAACCACATCCAGAACTCAACTTACCAACTACATTCCGACTTTAGTCATAGAAAGTATATAAGTTTCTATCTGATAATGTATACAGATTATTTGAAAAACTTAAGAATATTTAATAGCTAAATTCTAAAATATTAATGTGAACAAAATGAATGTGGTAAATAATTGGATTAATGTTTATGACTATATAGTCTTTACTGTAAAATGTATGCATTCCACTGTTAACATCAACATCGGGATGCAGGTACGTTCCAGGCCGACTAGTCCCGAATAGGACGAAACGCGCTTCCTGGATTCCACTTGTCAGTCACAATCCAACTTAAATAATACTTGTGAATAATCGCTATATCGAGGCAATCCACTCAGGATGCAAATAAAACAACGGAAACTGACCAGCTTCAGTCTATAATAAATCAATGGAAATGTACAAATTCATCCTGATAACAATGTGCCCATTGCAGAAGTGTAACTGTCTGAACTCAGTAGTCTAGTGGTGAACGCCGTGGCATTTGACATGAAACGGACTGGGTTCGAATCCCACTGTTAACATAAACATTGGAATGCAAGTACATCCAGCCTACGAGTCCCAAATAGGACGAAAACGAGAGTCCTGGATCGCACTTGCGAGTCACAATCCAACTTAAATAATCTCCCTATTACAATGATTAGTGAAATTAGGTAGGCTATGAGCATAAAGTTCATCGAATACTCATATTATTTCAAGAATATTTGAATAAACTTTCATGGTATTTATTGATTGTTTGTATTTCATTAAGTTAAATCAGTGAATTCTGTAATAATAATTAGTCTGTTTCATTAATTATGTGTACCTTAAATTCTCTTTATTAGATAGAATTATGACATTTCTCTAAAGTCTATTAATCTAATCATTTAGTTTCAACTTATCAAATCCATAATGTAGTCGCAGACACGTTAAAGTATTCTTAATGAATTCTAATAAAAAATAATAAGATAATAATATTAGTGATCAATGTACTAATCGTTTGTACTTTTAGTTCAATAGATTAACATGTACTTAGAATGTCTACACTATCCATTTATCGTACAGCGACTTTTAATGTCTTTGAATTTACAAAACATTTACTAGATTGAAAAGTTGTTATGATGAAAACTAAAGAATAAAATTAACTTTAGATGGGATGCAGGTACATCCAGCCGATGAGTCCCAAATAGGACGAAACGCGCGTCCTGGATTCACTTGCCAGTCACAATCCAATTTAAATAAAGTTAACATCTCATAAAACATCAAATTTTATGTTATAAGGATTAATATTATTAACTAGGATCTCCATGTAGTGTTTTCAGTACATTATGAAATTTTCGAATATTCACTGCAATTGTTATTTTCTATGTAATGCAAAAAATGAATCTTATACGAAGTTTAAAAAGTTATTTTCGTGTTTAAGCTGATTATAGACGTAATTCCTTTAGTTGTATAGTGTTTAACAATGAATCACTGTTTTATAAGCTAAGAATTTTCGATCATTGTGTAGTGACCAATTTGATGTTAATCAAGTTCTTTATAATATTGATATAATTCTATAGATCTAGCCGTAAAATGGTCACTAGTCTAAGTTACGTAACATCACCAGCATTATACAGAGATGGAAGGTAGTTCCAACCAGAATAGCTCAGTGACAACAGTCGTAGAATGTAGAAGCGGGTGAAACAGGATTGAGTTCTTTCAGTGATTGCAAATGAACCTTAATGACGAGCGTTAAGTAGCAAACAATCTAGGTCTATAGTTTACATACAAAATCCTACATGTTAACCGACAATCTTAACGTAAACTGAAATTAAACCGAAACCAACTCTACTTCTAGCCTATTTATATCCCTAAACTTAATATAATCCTAACCTTGATTTCTGTGTGAACTAATTCAAGGGTGTATAACACAACATTTACATTCCTTTTGAAGGTTTTATAATTCGGGCATCTCGTGGCTGCATAGAATCGATGTGCTTTTTTAACTCAGGCAAATTTTTGAAAAAAATTACCTAATTTCCTGAAATACAAAACATCTTAATACAATTCTTTATATTATCTATTTTGTTGATAGAATGTTTTTTTTACAGTTATTATCTTCTAATTAAATAAAACAAGTTATAAATTCGTCATATGTGAATGGTTCATTTGTAAACATAAATTTCCCAAAGTCGATGGTGATTGGATGAAATGATTATTTGTAACGAATGATTTTAAAATTATCCCTGTACTATATTGTAGTTAAATCGATTTGGTTAATTTTCGTTTCTACTTACACTAATGCAATAATCTCTTTGGTAGTTGTCATCATTTTAATCATTTACAAATTCGCATGTCTACTAGTACAAAAATGTTCTGATGAAAAATATTTTTGTTGATGGATTTTTTCTACAAATTTTGCAATTATGAATTCGAAATTAAAAACTAATGATAAATAGCCAAGTCTGAGGTAAATACATCATTTAGACAAATTGTATGTGACTTTCTAAATGTAAAATGAAAGTGATGTAATATTAACTAGGATAAGTATATACTACAAATCAAAAGATAAAATTAGTTATCATAATAGAAATTTATAAGTGAAATGTGACAATGTGAGTTATAGTGAGATCAAGTGTTCAGTCAATTATTACTTAACACATGAAAGAATATCATTTAAGTAAGAATTTGTCTCAACTGGTGATTATACTCCTCACACAAGTTTTAATATGATCAAAACAGAATCATAATCAGTTCAAATGTTTAGTTCATAAATTGCAGTAATTCTCTTTAGTTTTTTATAGTAACTTCCAATAATGAATTCAGACAAACACATACTTCATTTATCCATTTGTTTATTTGAGGATGTTTCGTAGACCGATCTGCTAATCACAGCAGTCAGTTTGGATTTTTAAGATCCTCCTTTTTCTTAGCGATTATGCATGGTTAGATTGATTTGCTGATCATTCACCACCGAATCCTTTTGTTATTGTATTTTCTGCCTAATCAATGTGAGGATTTCTAGGTTACTATTGTTTATTTACTAGGTAAACTATTTACCTATAGTGAGATTTTGAGTTAAACAGTAGTGCAAAAAGTTTTTGCTCTTTCAAGTTTATTTAAGCAACTTCTGAGAAAGCTGTTAATTGTGTATTATTTTCTCAATATCAAAAATTATTTTTTATATATTTTTGACAATGTTAGCTCTTAATGTTACATAGCCAGGTTTATTCAATTTGAAACGTATTCAGGCAACATTGTGCGACACAATTACGCTTGCTGAAAGCATTTTATAGAGTGAAAAAGTGGGTTTGTATTGGAAGTTATCAGTTCTTATTCATGAATACTGTGTACTGCTAATCATGTTTTTCTTAATAGGCCTGACTGATTTTGTGCACGTATATCTGTTCCTCCTTTGATTGTTTTAGAGTGTTACTATGTCACTTTTAACATCATATTCTTTGTGTATCATCAGTTTCTCCATCCACATTTCTCTAACTGTTTAATATTTGAGACATTAATATATAGACACCTCGCTATATACCTAGCATGCTTGTCTGGCCATGTGAATTTTTACTATTAATTTGTTCAGTACAATTTCAACACAGGCAATTGTGTTTTTATTATGTTATTACTAGAAACAAATCATATTTATATGCAATTTCGGAAATCGTTAAACCAACAAAGCCACAGTCAATATTCTACTAAACTTATTGACGAGAGCAGTGAAAAAGATTTTCTATTCTGCTAATCTATGTTTACTTTATTCTAGTTGACCAGTGGTGGTTAATCCACTAAAAAACAAATTGTCTGTTTTTTGTCACATCAATACTTATTTATCTATTCAGTTACTGTTGTTTGTTTATATATATGTCGTTATAATTTGTATTATGCTAAGCTTTAGAATTTCAAAGATTTCGTGGTATGTAATATAATTCGACGTAAGTATTCGTGAAAATAGATGAATGATATTCTAACTGACTGTATGTTTATATTATGCGAGACAACTGAACTAAGAGGTAACAACTTTCGAAGCTATTTTTAGGAGGTTACATTTGTGTATGCTGATTCCGCATGGATAATAAATATCTTGTTTTTCTTATAGTCGTAAAAGGATCTTACTTCAAGCTTTTACTTAAAATTATTATTTGTTATTATGACATTTTCTATTTTTAATTTAGAACTAATTATATGTAAACCTACTAATCCATTGTTTCGTATTGATATTATTATTCTATTTGATCTCTTGAGTAATCTGGATCTGCATGTGTATTAACGAGTGCCTGAAAAATAACTCACAATTTTAGATTAGTTAAATTAAGAATCGTATGTTCTTTCTATTGCAGTTTGGGGCTAATTTGTATCGTTAAATATACGGGTGTTGGTTACCAGTTGTTTGTTGACTTCAGTAGCTATACTGAATCTGATTAGATCGTTGTTTGCAAGTAGTTAGAGTAAGGACATAACAATTTACATGATTATTAATAATAAGAATGATAAGAAGAGTAGTAATAATAATGGCATTTGTAAATTACAAGAACAGTTGAAATATTATTTGGTTAAAATTTCACATTAAGATTAGCGAAATGTAAAGTGATAAGGTTGTATAAACACTAATCCAATTAGGCTATTTTATATCCAAGTTAGTGTACTTTACTTGTGATACATCTGTTCTCTTCATAGGTGGAGCATCAAAAGCGCTATATAACCTTCACATTTTTCTTTGTATGTGAGCTTACTTGATGCACCGACTTTACTAAGTCACAATAAAATTTCTAACCGATTGGTCAGCTGATTGAAAGAAATTCATTCATATAACAGAAGTAAAATTAATTATCAATAAGTTATAAAAGCAGGATGTTTTCTAAAATATCTGGGAGAATAACAGACAATTTGAGATGGAATAGAAAAACCAATAATACCCAATTTACTTAAGCTTTCTAATCATATTAACAATAAGGAATGGGAGTTCATTTACCTAATATTAAATAATCTAAACTTTACTGTTATTCATCGGGTTGAAAATTAATTGAGAATCTCTTCATCTATTATGTTTACATGTTCCACTCTTTATTAACATTTCACTATGATTAAACTGTATAAGAATCAGGAAAATTGATAAATTATTGGTGGAATTTCGCTTCATTAAATTTGTAAGAGTATTTATCATCCAATATAATTAGAAACAAGGGCCTCGTAACAGAGCAGACTAAACTCTTACAGTAACAGTTTCACACTAGGAAAGTCGAGGAAGTCTAAAATGAGACTACTGGTAATCTGGATAGTATGATTACTGTTAGCAGTCATACAAGTGTAATACTACAAATCAGTAAGAACGTTTCAAAATTATCTGAAGAGATGACACATATGATCCGGATCTAGTCCTAAAGGATTTCAGTTTTGGTTAGTCAATATTTAAAAATGCATGTAATCTGTATTCGTCATTGTATCAGTATATTCGTGTGTAAATGAATAGTTGTTTCTCGACATGAATAGTTTCTTAAAGTTCTTATGCTGAAAAGATAAATGAATGTCATCTTATATTTGTTGTAGATATTTAAGAAGCTGATTACTGGTGTTTGATGTAAGCCAGTGTTTAAAACTGATGAAACACTCTTATGAGTTAGTGTAGTGAAGATGTTAATTGTTGAGTAAAAAATTGCATGATGCCATCCAAATATTCCGAAGCCGTTTAATATCCTTAGCAGAATGAATGTCATATGTTTGATTTTTTGGTTGTAGTATGAAGTGTTATGTTGAATATTCTCATGAAATAATGAAATGCTTTGATCTGTAAGCAAGTCTTAATTTTTGAATTTCATTAAGAGCATATTTATTATAAAAACGTCTATGGTGACTTTATCAGCTGTTGTTGCTAAATGTACAACATGAACTGATTACCACGATGCAATAATGTATCGCAAGTGAGATTAAATCTGATACATAGTTAGCAATTAAAATCCAGTTTCTTTTGAAATTTACCTTCAAGTAACTTTATTTGTACTTTAGTTAGTGACTGCCAACACTTTACACATTTTCACATATCATTAACCACATCAAATGTCATACGTACTTACAGAATCAACATGATAACGTAATAGAATAAACTTTGAATTTGAAGTTATTTTAGACTACGTTTACACATTTTTCGTTTTGGTTCACACTGTTTTTCTCAAGATCCTTAGGACAGCTTGCTATGAGAAAGGTAGTATTTATTTATTTATTTGATTTTTAATTAACATGATTTCACAACTACATTTTATCAGACAACGTCTCATATGAACTTGATACCTAGTTTTTGTCAAAGTATTCATTCAAATTTTCCAAAAGTGTTCATATAACCTATCACAGAATTAGACAGTGTTATACATTAAAACAATGAACTTTAACCTCAATTACAGCTTAAATACATCTAAAATATGTTATTTGTAAACTTGATAGGTCACTTTGTGTAAATTACTACACTGATCTTAGTCATAAAAATGAAATGTCATTGTTTTGTCAACATTTTATTTAAGATGTATATACATTGTGTTTCTGTTAGAGCTGAAAACAGATAAATAATACTAATAGTTTAATTTGACCAATCTTCTCTGAAACATATAAATCATGTTCAGATTGCCTCGATGTAATCACTAAGTAACGAATTGTAGAATGAATGGACTGTGACTAACATTAAAACTTAGGATAAACTACTTGGATGGTAATTAAGACTTGTCATAGTAACATATAAAGTTGTATCTTAATTGTAAGTCATCCGCATAAAATTTTCAGTTGCTTACCTCTGACACTCACTTATAAAAAATTGATGAAAACCTGAACTATCATCTACGTAGGATTTATTTTATCGATTTTAACAAAATTGATTTATCAGGCTCTTAAGGAAGATTGACTATTTCTTAGAATTGTTTTATCGGTAAATTATTCCATTTATTTTAGTTATGTTTCAAGTAAACTTTTTATTTCTATTATTAGAACGACCTTTTTAACCCATTTATGAAGTAAAGTTAGTTAACCACGTATACGTTATTCAACTCCCTCCCCAGTTTATTAGCATTATCTACTTTATGTTGCGTTGGGGCTCCACAAATAGACTATTCAGCTCTGATATCGCAATCAAATGAAAACCGTCCTTCTAAGCTATAAATCTTCTCTACAGTCTCAAAACTTGATAATGCATTTATCAATTTATAAGTAATAGCAACAGATGGTACTATGGAAGAATAGAATGACACGTCTTTTCGTGTTTTATTTAACATGTCCTATAAAATCTGCCTTAGCGAACCAAACGTCTTGCCTTGTTTAACTACAAGACATTTTAGAGACACAGAGTATGCAGTGAATACAATGGTTGCACTTAAAACAATAAACATACAAAGTAGAAATTAGCTGAAACCGTCGAGATTAGAAAGCTAAGACCTGACGTATGTTTCTATCAGGAATTGATGATGAATCTTCGATTGCCATGGTATCTGATACAAACGAGGATTATTATTAGTTATTCAGTTATTAATCAGTGAACTCAATTCCCTCTTCAATATTTTGTCTTCGACTTCACTTGCGATTAATACTTATTATCTAATCAAGTTACGATCAGCTTATTCTAACATTTATATGTTAAACTTTAATCTGTTTATTTTAGTACATCATATTATATAGCCAAATTATTAATGTCTTGGTGATTTATCAGTCCTCTCTGGTAGCATACCTATTTAAATTAATGCATATTTTTTCAGTTCACGTAATTGAACTTTTCGAAAATATTTTTAGTTGTAAATACTCTATTGAAAACCCTGTAAATTTATCTTCATTTTTAATCTTAATAATTTTACTTCACTAACAAATTTACAATAATAATTACATGCTACATTGATTATAATGAATAGCTTGTAAGCAGCTGAAGAGAATACAATGAAATACTAAATGAATTGACTGGATTCTTCGAATATTGTCAATTTAGCTTTATCTAAATGCATGCAAAGAACAAATTGTATGACATTGTTTGGTAAATTGTTTATTATTATTCTCTAAATTGATTGACATTTCTGTTTGTTATCTTAAGATCAAGTTAAATCAACCTAAATAATAGAATTATGTATAGTTTTGCAATAAACAATAGAAGATGCATTGTATCCATTTCATCAATGACGTCAAAAGCTAATTTTATGTATCAGATAACTCATAATATTTTACTGAAATATATTTGAGTTTGTTATTTCAATGAGATTTTTTCTAAATCTTAATGTTTATTGTTGTTGTTTAAAATGAATGAAAGACATTTAGCAAGACTGATTGACAGATAGTGTAGATCGGTTAAATGTTTAGATTTCATTATAATATGAAAATGTTTGCTTTACTAAATAGATTAACCAAAAGTTTACGTAAGTTGGTTTCTAATAGTCATTTTCAGTAAACTACACAAATTTATTATTGAAAACAAAGAAGCACTGAACAGCTGATTCATTGTAATGTAGTACTTATAGAGAGTATGTACCACTGACGCACCACAGGTAGATTCACTATCCTACATGCCCCTTGATAATCATTAAACATTAACATCAACAAATTAACAGTCAAAAATTTATAATATTCTTATGATTTACCATGAGAGTAATTAATATAAGTGATGTATAGCGATTTGTATTTCTCATGGTGTAATGAGAATACACGAATTTCTGTACTAAATACAGTATATCAGACAATAAAAACTAATGTTATACAGGCAGAATTGGTCTTAAATTCTCACAGATGAATCTGAAATTCCGGCTTTTCATTTGTGAAAACGCTCTATACAGGTGTCCGAAGTTTAGTTATGTATTTACACATATTGTGTCTCCTATTAAGTATAAGACAGTTTTACTGATGCACTGAGATAAACTGTGCTGAAAATGTTTATCTTCAGTTAATCACCTGATATCAAATAAAAGTTTCATCATTGTTAGTATGAATGCTAATATTTCTTACTTAATTAAAATTAGATTTTGATATATGAAGTTCGGTTATTAAGTAATTGATGAGTTATAATTGTTTCTAAATACTACAGTTTAAATTCGCTGTTGTCAAAGTTATATATTCTTTGTGGAAGAAACTATCTACGGCCATAATGGTTTTTGGTAGAAAAAAATACAGTTATACTGACTTACGTGATTTAGAAGTTGACAATATATCAGTAGTCATTGTTGACATCATGAGTATTATCATAAAACTTAATTGACAAAAGATATTTTTAAATTAAAATCGTCAGAAGTTTTTATGCTCATTATTTACAAAATATAATTTGAAACAGTTGTGAATACAGTGGGATAACAGGAAATTTTTCTTATCTGTAAAACAAAGTTAGATATTTTAGTCATTATTTATTCCAACGGATTTAATTGTAATTAAATTTGAACTGTGATTGACAAGTGGAACCCATGACGCACATCCGTTCCGTGTCGAACTCGTCAGCTGGATGTTTATGCAATACATTTTAGTGATCAACAGCACTGGGATGGTGACCTAACGAGCTTGCAATTCACAAATAAGATGAAAACTGGATACTAGATTTAATTTTTTTGCCACGTTCCAACTATTATTACAATATTAAACAACAAATGTAATGAAAATAACCGCTCATGATGCATACATGGTAACGGTGACCAACCGATTTCGGTATATAATAACATAACTGGGAAGATACTTTTTAAATTATTCATTTAGTTCTACCTAATTACTTTTCTTACAGAATTGCTCACTGTTGTACTCCTTTTTGATGGTGGTTAACTGGATTATGTAAACTGCAGTATCTCAAAGCAATCCCAGATTAAAGTAGAAAACATGAAAGTGACCAGATGACTTGGACTTTGAAAATGATCTAGTTCTTCAGCACCCCACACACAGCAGCAAATGCAGATAAAAACGGAAAGTATGGCAGCAGCTTCTGAATCAGTAGTAGGCATCAACATACAAAAAGGAAAAAGCAAGATTCTCGGAAAGAAATATCGAGCACCAACTCAATTATATTTGATGGCGAAACTCCGGAAGATATGGATACTGTTACATACTTGGGCAACACCATAGATAAACATGGAGAATCGAATGTAAATGTAAAGATACGGATGGGCATTTTAAGGACATGATTTCTACAAAAGTAAAATATCTGGAACTCAAACCAGCTGTCAGCCAACATATAATTTTCAGTTTTCAATGCTGAAACTTGGAGACCTACGAATAGCATTCCTTGAAAAATATGGGTATTTATAAACAGCTACATGTGCAATATGCTTTGGGTTTATTGGCCAAATACCATCAACAACAACCATGGCATGGAACGAGTCAACCGAAATCCCACCAACGAGAAAATCATGAAAATACGCTAGTGGTGGGTAGAACATATTCAGCACATCTTCAAACTGTATCACAAGTCAAGCTTTAACTTGGAATCCTTAAGGTCGAAGGAAAAGAGGGAAACCCAAGGACACACTGCATCGGGATTCGGAGACAAATGTGTAAGGAATGCACAGCATTTGGGAATGAATGGAAATGAGAGCCCAGGACAGAGTTGGTTGAAGAATGTTGGTCGTCGGCCTATGATCAACTTGACGCAGCAGACATCGATTGATTTGATTAATTAATTAATTTTTCTTACGGAAGAGAGGGAATTGTGATATGAGGTCTTTGAATAATTGATCGGATTATCTAACAAACATCACTTTCTATTTACGATAAAATTTCTTTTCGATCAACATTATGTGACGAAATTTATAATTCAATTACCAGTACCAACTTAATTCAGATTGTTTTCAGTTAGACATCATACAATGATTGTTGGATTTCTCGAATAGTAAATAGACATATAGTTTTTATTTATAAAAATATCACTCCTGATTCAAGTTTTCATTCATTATATTATTGTCTTCGATTAAGCCACTTGCTCACTTTACCCATGTGTTAACATGAATCAACCTATTATGTAATAAACTATGTCTTAAATAGTAAAACTGATCAAATAGCTTTGTATAACCAGAAAATAAATAGTGATTATGAACTTGTTTCATTATTTTATCATTTATTTGCATTCCAATGTTACAATAATTTAAGTAGTTTGTTTGTAAGATATAATTATGAAGAACTAATCAATAAGACTATTAGAAATATATCGTCTTGCCTTTTTTCTACTACTAATCTGAGAATCAATATCTTAACAGAAGTAATTTGATAGTCTATTTCATGGGAAATTCTATATCACTTGTTTATCATATATGCACATATAGGCAACGCCCATATTTCCTTTATATAAGCAGCTTCATATTATACACTCTTATTTATAGATATAATTGGCTTTGATGAACTAATGAAAACAATACAGACAATATTTATTTATTGCCAAATTAATCACAGGTAACTATAACCAGATATTTAGTTGTTTACATTCGTCACAAATTGATCTCGGTTGGGTACCAATGAAAACCACGGAGTATTGAAGAGATGTTTAGCCAGAGTATAGAACTTTCCTTCAGTGTATATCAACGATTCCACCAAACACATAGCCATCTTCACCACTAATTATGAGTTCAGTGGTAGAATTCTTACTTCTATCATTTAGTGACATAGCTAAGTTATCAGTCAATACTATTCGTAATAACTGTCTCATTCTAGGTAAGTTTGAACACCATTTTATTTTAGTAACCAGGTATCTTTACAATGTGGTGGTGACTGACAATGCATAATGAAGTATTGCATCACCACAAAAAGGCATCGTCAAAGGAACCCTATTTCAGATTCAAAGTCTGATAGTGCGAAATCACATGCACTAACTGAATAGTTTACACTACGTACAGCCTTTTTTTAAGCAGTTACATTTGTTATGAGGACAATGTCAGACTGTAATACTAATCAAGGTGATTACATTATCACTGATAATTAAGGTAAAACTTACAAATGTCAATGAATATCTGCGGTAGTGCTCTTAGGTAAAGCACTTTGCACTATACATTTCTATGATAAATACGTGAAAGTGGGTGGGGTTGTTTTATGATCAGGTAAATCAACCCAAATAATGATCTG
The DNA here is from genome assembly GCA_025215515.1 of Schistosoma japonicum. Taxonomy (NCBI): domain Eukaryota; kingdom Metazoa; phylum Platyhelminthes; class Trematoda; order Strigeidida; family Schistosomatidae; genus Schistosoma; species Schistosoma japonicum. The sequence goes on along the minus strand of CM046061.1, from coordinate 70,212,699 downwards.
ATTGGTGATTAGTTTAAAAGATAATAATCGAGTAGTTAAGTGTTGAACATTGTTTAAATAAATTTTTCAGGTACAAATGAAGCAGTGTCACTCTTTTGAATGTACTTTAGTGTTATTCATGTAAAAACAAACATTAGGTATAAGAATCAACGGAAAAATAAATTCATAAATTATTCCATTTTAAAAAGTTGAAACCCCTATAACTGATCAGTCATTAATCAGTGAGTATATTCCTTTCTAGCAAACGATAAGATAAAAGATTATCAGCTGGGAAATCACAGATAAAAATTGAATTAAATACCCATACAATGGTATCACACAGAAAACAAACGATCATACTTTGCGTCGATAGAATAAATTGAACGTAATGAAGACTTTGTCTAGTAAGACAATCAAAAATTTGCAATGTAATCATTCAACTTAGTTATAATAACTATGATCTAATCGAATGTCTATTATGCATTGTGACATATATATCCTATCACTGTGGTATAACATAATAAATAGTCCATTCAAAAATGAGTAATTTCAGTGGAACCTGCTTACTTTTCTAATAGAAATACATCGAAACAGAATAAAACTAGGGTAAATCTAATTAATAAGCAACATTTTGCAATTAACTTTATATTTTCATTTATTAAAAATCAATCAGTTTCTTTAATTCCATCTGTCACTGCATCACAAAAGCTCTTTTAACTTACAAAATATAATAAGGAATGCTTGTTTTTAAGTTTAACATTATGCCATCTAATAAAATAATCTGCTTTATTTTGAAAAAGACAGCATTTGTAATGTTTTTGATTATGTTACAAATTATGAAGTAAAAGGACAGTAACAAATAGCTAAACAACTGTGAACAAATAATAGCCGTAATTCCGATGATAACCAACGACAAAGGATAATTTACATAATAGTAAAAATAATCATTACATTTAGAAATGTTAAGTTACCATTACACTCAACTTTCTGTTTCTTGTGTTTCACTAAGTGTTTCAAACACACATGTACGGGATAGTGAATGTACGCTAAGATTTATTCTATTATCATTGTAATAATTTTTATCAATATCATTAGGTAAATGAATATTTCGTCGTCTAATGTGTCTTGGTGAGTTCGGAGCTGAACGTGCTTTCGTTTCATATGAGCGTAAACATTCTACATGATTATGACTTGATGTATTTTGATTAAAAATAGATAACCAATAGGCTACAGAATGTTCATCAGCTATTTCAGCTTGTAGAGTTACACCTTCACCACAAAGAGTATATATATGAAAATGTTTTTCATCTATTGGACTTGAACGTGTATGTTTTAAATTAAATTGCATATAAGGAAGAGAATAATAATCTGGTATATATTCTGAAGTACGTGGATTTGTTCTTGTTTTTAATAACAATACAAAAGTCGGAATATCTAGGTTATGTGTATTAAGTCTTGATGAAATCGATGAAGACTTATTGTAAATTTGTACCCATACAAGTTGATAATATTTATCTGATGAGCTGCCATTAACTAGTCTAATAAGAATTTTTCCAACTATAGTTTGTCCAAAATTAATAGAATGATCAATATTGTTCGCTAAATTATCATTATAGTTAAAGTATTCCTGTTCTTGATTGTCATTCACATTATTAGAGTTGTTATTGTCATTGGAGCTATCATTATTATCTGTATTGTTTTCATTAGTGTTTATTAGGAATTTCGCAAATGGAACTGTTAACGATCTACAATCTTCAATTAATCCACCTGATGTCTCTGTTATATCCTTTTCACTAACAATTGGATCAATTAAAATTTGTGGAAGACTATTCATTTCTAATTAATGTTTTAATGAATTCATGCTGATATAAAACTATATTAATGAACATTTTTTTAATGATATTATTTCGAAGAAATTCATTTTTTTTAATTCATTAGTATTATTTATTTCAAAATACATTTCCAACTGACCAATCACAAACGAATAATAAATGATTATTGTCTGTGATATTTCAACCAATCATTTTCATGCTACGATTTCTGCACTGTAATTGGTCTAAATGAAGTGTGTTTTGTAAGTCATAGAAATTGTTTGGAATTTCGAATTCAATCCTTCACCGAGTTCATGAAGTTTCTGAAAATTCTAGGAATTTAATTTATGTTTGAGTTTTATCTCGGTAGACATGTAAACAAGAAGAAATTTCGAAATACGATATGCATAGGGAAGCATTTTATTAAAGTAGACAAAACACCTAACTATATTTAAGTTGGATTGTGACTGGCAAGTAGAATCTAGGAAGCGCATTTCATCCTATTTGGGACTCATCGGCAGAATGTAACTGCATCCCAATGTTGATGTCCACACTGGGATTCAAACTCAGTCCACTTCGTGTCAAACGCCACAGCGTTCACCACTAGGCTACTGTGTCCAGACAGTCACACTTGTGCAATGGGTACATATGCAATTTAGAATAGGCTTGTATCATCCCGTTGATTTGTAATGGACTGAAACTGGTCAGCCTCTGTTGCCATATATGCATCCTGAGCGGACTGCCGTTATATAGCGGTAGGACGAAACGCGCTTCCTGGATTCCATTTGCCAGTCACAATCCAACTTGAATATAATTTGTGTACTACCACTATATAAAGGCAATCTGCTCAGGATGCACATATGGCAACAGAGGCTGACCAGTTTCAGTCCATTACAAATCAACGGGATGATACAAGCCTATTTTAAAAAGAAACACTTAACTGCTTAAATCTAATTTATTAATCTACAAGGCTATCAGGTTTAAAGAATATACTTGTGGTGACATTTCATTTTTGAAATCAGTTTCTCTATGATATTAATTCTGAATAGGTTAAAGACAGAAAAAAAAGATTGCAGTTGAATAACATGAATTTTTTCATTAAATTTCATGTATCTGTAACTGAACTATATAAAAGATAAAACCTAATTATTAATTTATTTCGAACAATTCCTTCAAATAATAACAGAAACTACTGATACTGAAAATTTTGCGTCATAAACACTTACAAGTTATTTCTACCACTTCATAATCCAAATATTTACCACTCATCTATCCCATTCAAATCTATTCTCATCTATTTACATACAGAATGATCACTCTTTTGAAATACCTAATACTTATATGATCAGACCAGACGTTATTTTAAGATTTGTAGTCAATTTTTGATTTGATTTGTGCGTCTGAACTACTTAAGCATACATTAGTGTTATTTATTCACTGTAAAGAGATTTGAAATAGCCCCACGAAACTTTAGAAATTAAAAGTTTTTTCACATTAACATTTCAAAAAATGATTATATATATTTAAGTTGTCATAATGTATCAGATTCTCATCAACTGGTATCTATAAAGTGTTATATTTTTAAAGTAGATTAGTTATCAGCATTTGACCGATATAAAAAGGTTAGTTGGAAGTCAATACATGTGTGATACCATCATAATGAGTTAAAGGTTCAAATGGGGCTAACTGAATAATAATTGTTGCAACTAATTGTAATTACATGGTGGAAATAAGAGGGAAACCAAGTCGGTAAAAAACTAGATAGATGAAGGCTGGTGTCATTACACAGAAATTAGAGAACGGGGTGGTTCGAAGTTTCCAAATGACAAGTGACTTGGAATTTGTGCGAATTTCGGTAGCTTTCTTCCTGTCGTTTATAAGGAGACGTTTCTTAAATCACTGACTAATAGAATAGTAAATACACCTAATGTCGATAAATAAAGAATGAACTTTAGGACCATCGTAAAACGTGAGGGGGTTCAACATACGATTACTGATTAATATAGCTTATGTAAAGGATAGTCGCAAGGGAACTTACAGATGTCAAAATACTTATTTTTGTACAATTTCTATGAACAGTTGACGGTTTAGTAGGAGGAGCCGACCAACAATCTAATACGATATTGACATGTTTTGCAGCCAAAATTATAATAGCAAATAAAACAACACGTACTTTAAGACCATCGCAGATTGATCAGTACCCAATTTATGTTACCGCTAATCCTAATTATAAAACCGATTGTATGTGTCAAAGTGGTCACAGTAAAATAGAAAAAAGAGCTTAAATTTGATTCAAAATACACATTCAAAAGTACGTTCGATTTCACTGATAGAAGACATTTAGAAGTATCATTTCTTCCTTAACCTAGAGCAGCGAATCGGCTAATTGAGATCTTTCAAGGTAATTAAAAGACACTTAGGTACTATTCGTTTAAAAATCTCTTAAGACTTAGTGATTATGCATTAAAAACCGAATGTCTACATTCCAAAATAACTAGTGGTAGATCTTTTCTACTGTGATAACATTGGTATTATTTTGTTAAATAGTTCAATTTCATATGCGTTACTCTGTAATTCATTAAAATTCACGATCTTACTTTTTACTGACTAATGCATACTCATGCTATACCTAATCATCATTCAACTCTATTCAGTTTCTCCATTACATCATTCACAATTTTAAACTCTGATTTTGACCCATTATTGTTATTCATTAAGTTTAGTTTAGTTAATATAACTAACTGTAACAGTTATTATTCAGTTCTAATTAACTTCACACATACACACATATACATCCGACTAACCTAATTACAAAAATGACTTAATAAATTATTGTTTTATAATTTTGATTTTAAAATATTACAGATTGTAATTGTCAGTTGACGAGAATCTTCATGAAATCAAAATAAATTTATATTAATTTGTTTAGGTGTTTTTTCTTTCATTTTCTGTATTTAGAAGAAAACAACTGACTGAATCATTTGTTTGTGATGAAGTAATTGAAAATGAAAGTATTAAAGTTGTGACCAGAAGTTCTGAAACTTTAAAACAACCACTGCATTTAATGTAATGGCAAATAAACCTTAAGTAAATTGATGTTTTAATTATTTGTAGACAGTATAATTTAAACACTTATGTCTCACGAAAGTAGGTGTCGAACTGCGAGCATGAGATGCAAGTGGCAAACAGAAGGAATGTTTATAGTCTGTTAAGCTTAAACTTCTCTACAACTACACTAAAAAGTTATTAAAACATTTATTGGAATGTGAATGACAAGTACGATGGTTTTAGATGTGATTTGCAGTCTTCTTATTTCAAACTTTTAACTTATTTAATACATTTTATTTGTATTTGTTACTGAATGATTTTAGGCAATGAGTCATATACTAGGACGAAACAGTTGTTTAGCTTCCAGTGTTGCCCAAACAACATCGACTTGTGACGAACACTATCAATCAAACATAATGCCAAACTTCACAAACCACCTCAATTCAATATTCTTTATGATGAAGTTTGTATATCTAAATTTAAAAAAATGTTAAGTAACTCCAAAACAACAGGCAGTGAATATGCATGAAACATCATTTGTTCATTTCTTAGATTAGAAATAAGCAGGAATATATGTGCGTAACGTTGTTGTTTGGTAAGACTCTAAGCTAACTATAAGTGCTTTTTTGAAAACTGGAAAAATAAAATATAATTTTAGTTATGAACTACCGCCGACTGAGGAATATCTAAACATCTGAAGAATTAAAGGCCATAAGCGGAAATCCCTTATTTGATATTTAAGCTTGAAGTATACTTATAGTATTTTGTGGTCTTGTTAAAACTGACAGTATATTTTCATAGCAAGTATTCGCTTCTGTTCAAAACTAAAGATGACTTATACTTAGTATTTATTTATGTAATATGATAAAGTCATAATCCTTCTATATTGGTTACTATTTTAATTAACTACGGTGCCTAGATAGCTCAAACTTTTCTTATTATCAAAGATATTCACAGTTTCTTAGCAAGGTATCATGAATGGTATATGAGAGAAACTAAATATTATTATAATTTAATGTTCTGAAGATTTTTTAATGTTAATTTGATATCAATAAATGGTCTGAACAAGACAACCATCGATCACCGAAATACACTGGACAGCTGTTTTGTCTAGGAACGGAACTTTTCAACAGCAAGCATCTAAATCATACTGATCCGTTATATCAAATGAACATTCAACAATCTCCACAACATTCAATTACTATCAATTCCAGCTTATTGGTGACTAACTTCTAGAATCCTAGTAAGATAACGTGACTAGTAAAATTCAACCGTTTCGGGTGTGAAGCACTACTCATCGATGGCGACGAATGAAGCCACGCAAACTTATCATGATTTGATTGAATGAGAAACACTTACTGTTGGTAGTTGACTCAGTGGTCTAATGGTACAGTGCTTTCTGAGAAGCTAGAGGGTCTTCGGTTCAATCCCTGATGGGGTCATGGATATGCGTTACTAAAGAGTTCCATACTAGAATGAAACAACCCTTCAGTGCTTCCTGACGATCAATAATTGATTAATTCAGACCAATTGGTGATATTAAATTAAATATTATTGAGTATATTCTTATGTAATACATTTCCCCTGTGAGGAAATGTTTGGAATTTTAAGGAATGATTTTTAAACACCAATAGGATTGTTGAAGGCACACATTATAGTTTATATAATCAGAAGAAGATCAAACAACTGATAACAAACGATACAACATACAGTAACTGATAAATGAATAATTTGATATCATTTATTTAAAATAATTTACATTCATTATTCATCAGGAAATCAGGTGGTTAGCTTACTGAAAACGATGAATTAAGTTCATTTGAAAAATCATCAGATCATATTATTGGAATAGATAGTATTTCTGCTTTTGATCTAACTGTAAATACCCATAAGTTTAATTACTTCGAAAAGGCTAAATGTGCCTAAATCAGATAATAATAACTTAATTCAGAAGTATGTTTCGTACAATATGAATATTTAGTATACAACAATTTAACAAGTTGCCTCTTCTTTCCTTGTACACGTTTGACGAAATGTACTAATGAATATAAGTAATAATGTTAACAAGAAATAGAAAAAAAAACAATTATGTTACATATAAAATGCAAATGAAGATATCATAAGAACGCGGCGACTTTACACTAGGTGAAAACTTATATTATTTAAGGCATAGATCTTTTTAATTAACTCAGATTTTATAACAGTTTTCATTTCATAGAATGTGTGATAGATACCCAATAGTGGATCTCTTATCCTTCAATTAGTGAGTGAATTCTAATGTAGTGATGTCTCATTCTGCCAGAAGATATACAAAGTAAAAGATGTGAATAAAGGTGGTTTTTATCTGATAGAATAAGACTAGCTAGTTGTTTGTAAAACGCTAAACGGTTATCTATAACCGCGCACATTATAACATTGGAGATATCACCAAATACTCTACTAACAGCCTCAATTACTCTACACAACACAATATAGTCTTTTCTTAAAGGCCCGGGAAAATTCATGGGAAACAGTATAAAATACTACTTGAAACAGTTGGTTGCTTTTGCTAATTCTGATGATATGATGAGAATATTAAGTCAACTTTATCTTCTCATAAGATCATCAAAATTTATAAAATCTAAGTTAATATTTAGGAACTGATAAATTGTAATAAGAAGTGATCAGTAATATCAAAGCTACTTATTCTCTTTACGTAATATACTAAGCAACAAAATCATGAGACTAGCTGTTTGTGATTAACAAAACATGAAAAGACCAAAATAGATCAAAAATAAATTTTAGGCCAAGATTCATGATGCTTGACAGAATATTAACTACTAAATCTTCAAATCCGAAAATTCAAGTCTTTTTCATGTTTTAGACTAAGATAGACTATTTAATATTTGGAAGGATTGAGTATAGTAACATTCAAAATAGAACATTCACTAAGAAAGAATTCATTTCAGAACATTGTAGAATAAATAAACTGGTAAACACGCGGTAAGGTTATCTACATACTTAACAAAGGTATTCCTAAAAAAAAAAGGCAGATCGTTCAAGAAAAATAATAAAATAAAATATTGGAGAATAGCATTTTTAGGTACATGTACGATTGATTTACATAGTATATTGTTCTCTTCCAATTAATTATTCATCTTTAATGTTAATATTCTCAAATTTTCTCAGTAATATAGGTTTCAGAATAAAATCAAAGGCGGAACCATGTTCGAGAAATATACTTCGGATATAATTTTTGCATCTTTCTAGACTAAACACGGTATTATGATGTAAGAAAACTGTTGCACTCAATATTCTTATGTTGTTTCTGGTATGGGTCAGAATAGTCTTTCCGTGTATACTAAAGCCTGCGTAGTACAAGCTTCCTGTATTTTTCAGAATACAGGAAACTACAGCTATGAATCTAAACTCGCCATTTTTACCAGTGGACACGTTTTTTAGCATTGGCATTATTTTTATATCCCTCCACTCTGTTTGTATAACACACCTAGCAAAGGACTCGTTAAAGATACCAATCAATGGCTAACGCAGAACATTAAAAAAACGGTTTGAAATGTCTTCGAGTCCCGGACATCGTTTTCAGAAATTGTGAAACATCCGTTTCAGTTAAATAGGATTAAGAGTTTCCTTGTACTCTGAGAATCAGCGAGTATTAAATTAGATCCATAACGCAGGAAAGACTTATCTGAATAACAAACATCTAATTGTATGTTCATTTTAAGCCATTTAGTATATTTTGTAAGCGTTTTAAATAATTTTCAAACATTAGAGGGATGTTCCAAGAAAACAGATTTCGAGCTTAAATTGACTTTAAACGTTCGCATTCTTGACACATAAGGTCAATTAGCCATTTAAATTCAGTTTGATCCTTGTCTTTGTGGTGAGTTTTTTTTTCTCTTCTCAGATAGATAGTGTGAATACACAGAATTCTCTTTTGTGTATGACACATATCATTTCCATGAAACAATAAATCTTTCACATTTCAACTTGATTATATAGTCTGTACGTATGGAAATTATTAGCAAAGAAATTATATGATCTCTTTATTGATTCATTTGGCATTTGATATTTCAGCTTTGTTACTTGAGCACTGCATAAATAAATTTACTAATTGAATCAACATAAACTCAAATTATCAGCTTATCAAAACCGGCCGATGAACCGAGATGAACAGTTTTAAACTGCTGCAACGCCGCCTGCCAAGTCTGCTGAACTGTTAACTTCCGACTTCAACCTGATCAGAATCCCCTGACTCCGCGTTACCCCGTCACCGGAGAGCTCAACATAACCAAATGCAGCCTTTACGCGACCTCTTCTTAAAATGGCAATATTCAGTCAGTTCAGAACCACTAAAACGCAATATTTGAGCAGTCACTTAAGTAAAGGGTTTCTTTCCTTTTATTTTTTGATTTATTGATTTGGAGGCTTTGGCATTCGAGTTCAAAAACTAGCTGCAGTCTTAATGCGAGTATAAGATCCATGAATTAGTTGCATAAATCAGTGAAGTAATCTTAGACTCCTATCAAGGATAGCTGGAGAAGGAGACTAATTTCAAAACACTGAAATTTTAAAGCTACCGGAAGTAATTATACATTAACCTCAGCTAGTGCAACGTCATTTTATAGCTGTTTAAACTAGAACATATTTCTTATTGGGGAAGTAATGACCAGTAGTTCATATTGTAGTTATATACATAAACAAATATCTTTGGTTCAAAGTCATCTGAGAGTCGAAACAAATACAAGCAATCATTTGATTTGAGTTAATTATATTTAAATATAAGCATTTCTAGGGCATTTTTCAATTTTAGATCTATAATCTATTGAGTATGATAGAATGTTAATAATTAGCATAGACTTACTGATGTTTGCAAACTATGTGATGCTAATTTTCTTATAGGTTTATTAACAGTAATTAAGTAAAGACAATTCTCATAAATTATAAGGTCACAAAATGAGAGCACTCATGGAAAATCTGGTTTTCTAATTACGATTCCCATTTATCAACTTGAATATAAATATGTTGGGATTGATTTTACAAACAAACAACTGCCTAATTCAGAATAGGCTTGTATCTTCCCGTTGATTTGTAATGGACTGAAACTGGTCAGCCTCTGTTGCCATATGTGCATCCTGAGCGGGAAGATACAAGCCTATTCTGAATTACGTATGTACCCGTTGCACAAGTGTGACTGTCTGGACACAGTAGCCTAGTGGTGAACGCTGTGGCGTTTGACACGAAGTGGACTGAGTTCGAATCCCAGTGTGGACATCAACATTGGAATGCAGGTACATCCAGCCGATGAGTCCCAAAGAGGATGAAATGCGCGTCCTGGATTCCACTTGCCAGTCACAATCTAACTTAAATAAAACAACTGCCTAGTTATTATGAATACACCTCATGCATTGAAATATATGTATAATAAGTTGAAATGTTAAGTAACCTAGACATTTTGACTTTATACAACTTCTTATAAGCTGTTAACACATTAGAACAGACTGAATTTAGCAGTTTATAATGTTTACTTCTGTTTCAAGTAAACTTTGACAATGTTGTTCAGAATGACAATCAAAGCTTCATGATTTAATCATATGGCTCAGACAGATGAACTTTGATAAACTCATTAAATAAAATGAAATTACAAGTTAATTCACCACTATCTCAAATGGTTTATATTACCTTCAATTTAACGAATACAAGAATTGGTATAATTTTATTAGAGTTATATCTTTTTATAATCTAAATCATTTCAAAACTACTTGTTTCTTAAGATAACTCCATCTCGTACTTGTTGTTAGAATTACATCAGATGATGTTTTAGCTAAGAAATAAAAATGTTTAAAAGTTTTACTTAATAGCAAAACTTACTAGAGTCTTTTATATGCAAAGTGTGGTAAGTATGTATCTAAAATATCTATATTTTGTTGAAGTTCAAGTTGAAGTAAAACGAATAATCAGTAGTTCCTCAGTACACTTTCCAACGTCAATTAGTAATGATTTTTAAGAATACTCAAATCATTTTGATATGTAGTTTTAATGATTAAATTACATTCCGAAACCAGCAAGTACCTAATATATTTCATAATTTGCTCTATGTCGGAAAAACAAGTATATAATGAAAATAATTCGTTAAGTATATTGAAGCTTCATAAAGATTGTGCAGTATGCTCTGGTAAACAAACAATTCAGTAATATGAAGCTATGAATACTTCCTTATTTACTAGTTTTAGGTTACAAAATCATAAGATGGTTATCATTTTCCAAATCACAATTAGATTTATTATTTTCGACTGAATCTAATCAAATATAACTGCTTAAATTACTTACATGACTTTATAACTTTGTCATAAAACTAAACACCATTTTCCTTGGCTTAGTGACTTTTCTCAATACGAACTCTTATTCCATTTCTTGTTAGCAATACTTCTAAACGTTGACATTTCTTACATACTTACTTACGCTCGTTACCCCTCACAGAGAAGCATAGGCCGCTCACCAGTATTTTCCATTCAACTCTATCCTCAGTAATTCTTTCCAGCTGTCTCCAGTTACTGTTCAACCTTTTAATGTCTGCTTCCAGCTCTCGACGCAGGGTGTTTTTTGGCCTTCCTCTTTTGCGTTTTCCAACAGGATTCCAAGTTAGTGCTTGTCTCGTGATGCAATCAGATGATTTCCGCAATGTATGTCCTATCCATTTCCCACGTCGTTTCCTGATTTCTTCTTCGGCTGGAAGTTGGTTTGTTCTCTTCCATAGTAGGCTGTTGCTGATGGTTTCCGGCCAATAGACGTTCAGTATTTTGCAAAGACAGTTGTATATAAATATCTGTACACTCCTTAGGATGTTCGATGTAGTTCTCCACGTTTCAGCTCCATAGAGAAGAACTGTTTTGACGTTCGAATTGAAGAGTCTGACTTTGAGGTTGGTTGACAGTTGTTTTGAGTCCCATATGTCCTACAACTGTAGAAATGCTGTCCTTGCTTTGCCAATCCTTGCCTTTACATCTGCATTGGATACTCCTTGTCCATCAATGATGCTTCCAGTGTACGTGTAAGCATTCACTTTTTTCAGAGTTTTTCCATCAAGTTCGATTGGGTTGGTGTTCCCTGTGTTGGAATTGAGAATCTTGCTCTTTTCCTTATGTATTTTTCAGTCCACTGATGCTGAGGTTGCTACTACGTTGGTTATCTTTCCTTTCCAGCTGTTCTGCACAGTGGTTTTCTCTTCTTTCAGCAGATCTTGTAAGTCTTGAAACGCGTTATTAAGAGTTATTTTAAATTTGCTGAGTTTGTCATTATTTTAAAGAAAGGCTGTATTGAACCGTTGTAATGCTGTTACACCAGGTGTCCATCGCTTCTTTAGCTTCAGTTCCACTTTGGCAACCACTAGGTGATTATCTAAGCTATGTCAACTCGTCTCTTAGTTCTCACATCATCAACTGATCTTCTCAATATTTTATTGATGCATATATGATCGATTTGATTCTCTATGGTATGATCCAGTGAGAACTATGTTACCTTGTGTATGCGTTTGTAGAGGAATATTGTACCACCTATAACCATTTTGTTGAAAGCATATAAATTTGTGAATCTTTTACTATTCTCATTTCTTCCTCCCACTCCCTGTCGTCCCATGATGTCTTCGTATCCGGTGTTGTCCATTTCGACTTAGGCGTTTATATCTCCCAACAGGATTGCCAGATTCTTTCCAGGACACTTCACTATAATTGATTGCAACCTATCATAACAATGATTTGAGTAATTCACTGAACTGACTATTTATAGCATTCCATTTTGTAAGAAGTGGTACCTTCACTTAATTTATGAAGTTTCATTATTCTTTCAAACGGTTTTGTAACTTGCAGAAAATAATTGACACCTGAAGTCTTGTATATATGAGTGTAATTAAATAAACAAAAATGGATTATCGTTAGCACAACTGTGATAATTTTTGAAAGATGCATACACCTTGTCAATAATGACATAAATCACAAAGTATACTAAAAGCTAGTTTAATCTTTATCTTAGCCAAGTGGTGCATACAATCATGGCGTTTATGTATGACTCAGAAACACAAATGTACATACATTAGAATACAACAGTTTGACAACACTATTGTTTGCATTCACAACATAAGCTAATATCAGTATCTGAATATAATAATAAATATATATTCTGAAATTATTTACAGAATACATACCAATTTACAGGCGTATTCATGTCGATACAAAAAATGAAGGTACTTCAGTTGAAAATGCCGAATATTATTAATTATTTCAATTTAATGTTAATTTTAAAATTGTTAACAACTGCAATGGATATGGTTTCAGCGAAATTGTAGGTGATAACATAACAGTTAATTAATTATCACCATTGGAAATAATCGTGTAATCAATGAATTGTTTTTAATAAGTAGTGTATAGAAGCCTAAGTTTTCATGAAGAGCAGATGAGGCGTATCGTCACGGGCTTTTTCTACTAATCATTAATTCATACAGTACTGCACGTTTAATTAGGGAGGGAACTAAAACACCAACTATGCAGTGAGAAGGATTAGACAGTGAATTAGAGGATGTCACGTGTGACCTATTAGTATCCATCTACAGCTTGAGATTAAAAAGAAAAACAGAAAGCACGGAAATACAACGATAAGATCCTGAGAGAAACCACATAAATAGGTACAGTTTGACTTTACTAGGGAATTGTATGGAAAGATATACAGTAAAAGCTTTCAATAATATCAGTGGGTTAAAATATTAGGCTTATGCAAAGTTAAACGGTGTACCAAGTGATCACAATGTTCACAGATTCACAGTTTTTATCATTCCAGTGGTGGAGTTCCAGTTAGTCGTCGGCTTGAATACTTAGTACAGTAACGAATTAGAAGAAGTTAACAGTATGCCGAACAAACTGTTAGAACCAATATAATGTTATTTTCAGAATGTCATTTCCAAATAGCTGGTCGGGGAAATACTAGAAACTGAAGTTATTCAATCATCATGTAGGGATACTGAGAAGAACACACTTTTATATTTACTTGTTGACAATAGTAAAGTAAACAGTGCATATTAAATTAACTTATCAGTAAGATAAACGTGTTTAGTTATATAGCTTAAAATACTTTTCTCCAAAGTACTTTATTGAGTCAAAAATATAATCTTCGTTACATTCAAGTATAACTTATTAGTAGTATGAAAGTGAACTGATACATACAGAAATTCTTTATTTTAATGCTGTAAATGTCCGAGGTTACGATGAATCGTGACACTCATCAGCTAGTCCAGATAGGTTTCGGGAATTAAGATATATTGTGAGGTTAAGTGAGGTTAAAAAAATAACTAGCAATACAATGAGGCTAAATTTATCCTCTGTGTTCCGATCCAGTTGATTAAAGTCCATCGTGATAAGGAAATATGTAAGTTTATAGGGAGCTTCGAAAACAAATAACAGGCAATCTATTCAAGTGCATATAAACAACAAAAAATGTGTCCTTGCAAAATGAAAAATTCAGACTTACACAAATAAGTCACGAAAGTACTAGGTGTACCAAATAATTTCCAAGAATCTAGTATCCTTAACAGGTTCATCTTTTATAGGATTCAGTAACAAATACCCTTACATTCATGTAGATCTATGATATTTTCATTATTTTTTCACACTTAGCTGTTTAGTTCTAATCAATTCATATTGATAACGTTGCCGTATTTTCTGTATCTTAGACCGTTTTTCAAAAACAAATTAGATAGTAAAGTCGATTCATTTTAAGGTAACATGATTTCTAGTTACAGAGATTTTATGAATTATAGTGTTTAGTTGACTGACTAAACTAGTGAGTTAAAACAAATCTTACAAATGACTGAACCAAAACAAAGTTAAATAGAATTGAATTTTAGTTGCATAGTGTTACGTCAGGTCATTTAAACATAATGAAAATTCATTTTACTTAGAATTTGAATAGCTTAGTGACATGGGTGAAAAACGTATAATTTTTGCAAGATTATAAAAGTTGTAAATAACATACACTAATCTATAAATGAACTGGTGAACACTAAATTGTAATGTAATAAACTATGTAACTGGACTAAGTTGGTATATGCGGGACTTGTATTAAGATTCAGTTGACTGAGTTCGTCACAGACTGATGGTGATAGTGTATCATTTAAAACCACGGAGCTATGGACAACTGCTTCGTCATATTACGGTACTCTTTAGCAGTGCGTACTTTAGATTCCTTCCTGGATCATCGGGCTGGTCAGTATCCAGTGGTAGGATTTCCACTTCCATCAATTTGTTATATAGGTCGACGAGCATCCATTGTCATAGAGAGTGAGACAATCATTATTGCTGAGGACTCCCATACTGAGAAACAACTGCCAAGTATTTCCTGATTTTCGGTGGTACCCTACCATTATCAGTCTTTGACGGACTTAGTCAGAAAAAACTACGTAAGTATTAAAATGTTACCAATGCAAGCTATACCTTATGAAACATGTGAAGTGCCGTTATTTGAATTTAGCTAATCCCACTTTAGCCCGTTAAAAAAATTCAAATAAAATTATGACTTCAGATAGGTAAATCAAGCAAGAAAGCATAATTAATCATTAACTTCCGTCATCTTTCTAAGTTCTTATTGTCTCTACCCTACTGATATTTCATTATCTATGTATAATACAAAATAATGTGCCGCATTACTTTGATAACGACTGAACCATTTGAAAAATGTGAAAAATAATCAAACAGTTTAATGCAATATTCCATATGAACTGACTAAATATATATTGAAGTTAGGTTATATTTAAATTAGATGTTAAGGTATTTAAATTTACTAAGTAGCAAATGTCTAAATTCTAGTTTAAGTAAAATCTCATCATATTTATATTATTTAATAACATGTTCTATTCCTTAAACCTTTCAATTAAATTTGAGTTTACAATAAAACTATCTATAGGTAATCAAATTAGTTTTGTTTATATGAAACGTATACTTTTATACGTTAGTGTATTACATAGCTTTATTGAACTGATATGTTAACAACCAGAGTGCTGTTTTAATAACCAGTCAACCTCGAAATGAAGTTATGTAACTGTAAAACAAGTCATTTTGTAATTAGATGTGGTAGTATATAGATAATGTGTATATAAAATATATTGCATCAATCATATCGTAGTAAACAAATACTTTTAAGATGTTGCCATTGCGTTTTAAAGTGACAGTTAAGTTATAATAAAATCGAAACAAACATTAACTTCATGTCACATACGCTTTAACAGTAACACAGTGATAATAAATACAATACAGTTTATTTACTTATTGGATTTTTGCTATCATTAAACAGTTATGTGTTTATTAGTCACTAGCCACAAGTAAGTCGATGATAGAAAAATTCAAGGGAACTAATGGACCCTATTGTGTCATAGAAAGATAAATATACAGCCAATGACATTTGTTTGACGATGTGAAATTTCACTCAGAATAGTCTATAGTAAAACAGAACTAATGCGTTCAGAATACAAGTTATCAGAGTTATTTGCAAAGGAGTTCAAAGGCTTTAATGATCAATTATGAGTTTTTAAATTTATAGGAAGTTAGTAGGCTGCATATTAGTCTAAATAACTGTTAAACAATTCTTCAGAAGAGAGAACTATAATCCTAATTTTATGAATAAACTGTCAAGAGAGGAATATTAAGACAAGAATAACTAAGTAATGCAAAAATGCTAATTAACAGACAAGAAATAATTGAAAATGACTTATGAAAAACAATATAGGGTTAGGGTCAAGGTAAGAGTAAGTTTGTATACTTCTTCTGGATTTAAAGCATTGCTTTAAGTTGATGGTTGGCTAAAGTTACCACCGTACGTAGATTTCTAATTTGCATCCCTTTTGAGTCAGTTTGTTTGATTTTATAAATAGTTTATAATGATGATTCTAGTTTCACGACGTCACCAGAAGTCACAAAGTGTTTGAGAATGGAGCTGTTGGTCGATTTATATATTCCTTTAGACAAGCAAGGATGGTACTGTTCCAACAGAGTTTACCTTGGGTGGTCAATGCAACTTGTTTCACAAGAGCAATCAAACTTGTATATACGAATATTTTGTATTCTTTTTTCAAAGTAATATTCGCCAAATTCATAACTACTTGGTAATCATTAACTTCATTGCTGAAAAATTAATTCGCTTAATGTAAATTATTAGTAGTAAATCAACATAATTGATTTAAGTAATTTTGGTACAATTTAAACGTTAGGTAAAATTAAGTCAAATTACATAATTATTCGTAAAGACCTTAGAGTAATAATTATTTGGTTATTTTGAATATTTCAATGAATTTACAACTATGTAGAGGAAAACTTTTCATTTCATGCACACAGCCAAATGACTGTTGATAATGCAAGTATTATACTGCTGAGAAGTTGTTTCAAGGACTTACTAACAATATACTTCATTATATTCAGTTGAATATTCATAACAAAAGATGTAGTAGAACGTAACTTCATTGTCAGGTAACATATAAATTTATTCATGTGGTCACGTTGAACAATACTAAACATACTGGGAGATTTCTACAAGTTTATTTACAATCTATCAATATGTCTAATATAAACGTCAATAATGTCTAATGAAGTCAGATATAAAACTATGTTTTCTTAACGTATTAATTAGTTACTATGATATGGACAGTAAAATGTACAGTAAAGTAATTTATAACAATTCATTGATTAAGTTATTAAGCTCAAAATTATCTTTTTCTTTTTAGAACAGAAATAAACCTACATCATGAAACATTAACTATTACATTTGCATTACAATTGTATGCAAATATAATTTCATCATGAAGTATCATTTATTAAGAACTATAAAAGCCGTGGACTACGTTTAGATCAAAAAATGAATGTTTGCATGTATATTCTACAGTGAGAGAGATACAATCAAATGAATGACCTACTTTAAAAAAAGAATAATCCATTAATGCTTAATACTACTGTAGATATTTTGAATGCAACCAAGTTGATCTTATTGTTTTTCTTCCTAATACAACTAGTAATTAATCCTTAAGCTATTAAAAGATAGAAGACAGTAGTAAATAAGTAGGGAAGTATATTGAATAGTAGACAGAATATAGGTGAGTTTACAACGTCCTTACTAACTTTCTAGATAAATGAGT
This sequence comes from Schistosoma japonicum, assembly GCA_025215515.1. Lineage (NCBI taxonomy): Eukaryota > Metazoa > Platyhelminthes > Trematoda > Strigeidida > Schistosomatidae > Schistosoma > Schistosoma japonicum. The sequence continues at coordinate 70,194,699 of CM046061.1, read as the reverse complement.
AATTGTTTTCTATACAGTGTTGGTACTTAATTGAAGATAATGAATTTCTAAGCAATTTCAGCTAACAGTGTCATGGTTAGCCTCAATGATGAATATCTACATTACAAGTTTTATTTTGAGGGAATTTTTAATACCACTTTATTTAAGACATACAACTAATAGGTGATGTATTTACCCCTTTATTCACTTGTTTACTACTATTTCTGTATTGTCACAATGTAATCATGGGGATCAATTAATTATTAATTTTATTTCAGCCGAAAATAAATGCACTTTATTGAGCTCCAGTTGTTGTGTTCCACAATTATTACTTTATAAAAATTCAGTTCATGGACCTAAGTAAAAAGCCTCACCTGTTGAAATAGATTATTCATGAAGAACTACATATTTTATGGAAAGGTTTACATTTGTAACTTAAGTCAAAAATGGGTAAAAGTATTTTTAAAGTAGATTACATAGTGCTTTGAAATAGAATCAGACAACTGTTAACATAATGCATAGTACAACGTTCGTAAATCCACTCATTTAACGTAATTATTGCATGCATAGAATGAAATACTAAGTTCACCTTAGAAGCTATTCCTTACTTATTAGCTATAGATCTGTGAATCTTGTTAATGTAATATTACACGGCAATTAATGAGTAATTTACTTCAGATACCACGAAATTAATCTCTTGATTTATTTTACAATATTGATAGACTCGTTTTAACGATGGAAGGTAGATAGAGAGATGAATCATCTTCATGTGGAACTGTTGCAATTTATTGTGGTCCACCTATTTTTTATTGTAGACCTGAAGTAAAGATGAGTGCTGCATTTAAGCATAATTTTCAAAACAATATTATTTCAAATTTTGATTTTTGATATATTTAAGCTTTTTCATTCAATTTATCAGCTGAGCTATACAGACAAGTTCCTAATGGAAAGTTGCTGGTGGCTTCAGATACTTTGAATGCTATCTTAATAAAATGTCATACTTTAATACACAAGAATCATTCAATGAATAAATTAAACATTGAATGAAAAATTTGTATTTACTACACATATTGATCATTGAGAATGCCGTAAATAGTCTTAACCAAGTTAACAGTATGAAAAATACATATTCGGTATGTTATTAGGCTTAATATTTTCTAACCTTGAATGCATCATATAACTTCTTACAAAATATTAGTATAATCATAAATAAAACAAAAATCACCATAATAGGAAACAACAAACTAAGTATGAAAAACAAAAATGAACCAAAGGGAACGACATATAAACAAACGAACTAGAAAGGTGTCACAAGAATAATAGTGTCAAAGATTCCACGTTCTACATATGGACACCGAGTGCATACTTGAAATTCTAAGTTGTATAAGCTTCTGCAATACACTTATCTCTAACATGTATTACTTTTCAGCCTGCTGATTTGATGACGTAGATTTTACTGAAAAAAGTTGTAACTAGGTAGTGCAGAGATTACAGAATCTGAAATTTATATCAGTAATTGGTCGGAATTAGTCTACCACTAAAATTCAGGAGGCACTGGTGGTTTAACTGAGACCAATTCGTGACATCAAATCCAAAACATTTTAATCAGATAGCGTGACTGGAATTGATAAAATTTTCTTAGATCCAATAATTGGTAGATTAAGATTGCATTCTTGAAAGCGGTTAATGTCCATAGATGAGTTTAAAAATCGCTGTCGTTTTATGGCTATACTAATAATTGAAAATATAGACATAAACAATAAGTGAATGAATTGTATTTTCCATTAATTATTCATTTTTTACCACGAATTTATGTATTTCGACCAGAACATAGTTAATGAGGTCACTCGTTGGCGATCAACTAGCTTAAAATAAACTTGGACTTAGCTTGTGGTGAGTTTTATAATTGATAGTTTACATTTGTTATAGAGTGGTTTACATTCGATGTCACTAAACATAATGAAACACTGGATACTACTGTAATCCTAATCGTAAACTCCTCAACATTGTGCGTGTCTATCTCACAAGGAATTAAAACACGGAACCTCTACGCGACCAGTTAACCATATACACCATCGAACCGATTAACGTCATATAATGAGATACCCACTTCAGTTAATTAGTGATAACCAGGAAATTCAGTAAAAACTACAAGTAATTAGATAAACAATTTTGTTAATATCTGCATTATTAAACTCTACAGTTATGAAACCATAACTAATGTATTACAATAGCCAATAAGTAAATAAGTTGCAAAAATGATTAACAGCGGAAGCACAACATATATTAGAACATACATGCCATTTGAAATGAACGTATGAAGTCTGATTCGCAACTCCATGGCAAACAAAAAATTGTCAAATGAAAGTTTAGTTTTATAACAAATGTAAAACTGTATGTTCACAAACATATCTCCTACAAAGAATGGAACATTAACAACTTCATTTTACTCGTATTATTAAACAACAACAGTTTTTGTATTTAATCGTCCCAGATTGCTTTCTGATTGGCATCACTGAAAACAAAGAAGCCTATGACAATCGGTGGAAGCACAAGAAAGTTGGATCCAGGTAATTCCCTTCCTTCTCAAAACGCTTAACCGTCAGTGTAACTGAATCGGAGGCCATTGGTAGGATTCCACTTCATTAAATTTGTGAAACAGAGTGTCTATTTTCCAATATCATTGAAAGCAAGAGCATCATTACAATGCTGACTGAACTTTCCCAGTCACAATTTCACACTGGGAGGTCTAAGAAGTCTAAAAGTAAATTACTGGTAAGCTGAATAATATGATTACGTTCGTTTCAATTAATACAAATGTTAGATCAATCCGTGATGAATATAAATGATAAATTATGTAACATTACTCCATCAATATCAATTGTATTTATTTTTCTCATAGATGTATACTAGAAATAGAAACAGTTGTTTGTATTTTGAGGAGTGATTCACTGACAGTAACCTCACGAGACAATTGTGTTTCAGTAATCACTGTAGAAGAAATCAAACAGTTTAGACTCTAAGTATTAACTATGGTTTGATTACCAACGAATTCCAGATAATTTAAATTGTTGAGGTAGTAAAACATTTCTATGTTCAATTCTCCACTAAAAATGCATCCATAGGGAATAAATTCAATGAGTGAATGTAATGTGCTTTTGCCAATTATATCAAATGAAGTAATTAAATGACAGTAGTGTTAAGTTTGAAGGTTGCTGTCGAATGTAACATTCGCGCAGATACATACACGTGATTAGTATTCATACAAGTGTTTAACTACAAACCATAAAGTTTGTTTCACATTTGTCTGATGAGATGACACATGGGATCCAAATCTAGCCCTAAATAATTCCAGATTTTGGTCAATTAATATTTAGAAATGTAACTTATTTTTAATTAACATTGTGTACCTGTATATTTGTGAGGGAATTAACAGCTGTTTCTCGACAAGGTGGGTTTCTTAAAGTCTTTCTATCAAAAAGATGGATAAATCTCATCTTACGTTTATTGTGGATGTGCAAGTATTTAAAAACTGGTGTTTGATGTAAACCAGTGTTTACGACTGATGAAACACTTTTATGAGTTGGTGTCGTGTAAATGGTTATTGTTGAGTAGTGAATTACTTGATGTCATCTGAATATTACAATGTTTTATCATTTCCGTGGGGGAAGGATTGAATGTCCTTTGTTCGACTCCCAGTAGGAGAGTATGGGTGTTCTATGTTGAATATTCTCATAAAATAATGAAGCACTTTTATCTGTAAATAAAATTTTTCTTAGTTTCGTTAATTATTGCACTTAGAAAGATAAGTAATAATTAAATTTGAATAGCTAGGCTAGCATTTAAAATCCGTAACTTGCGTTTCGTCTTATTTTGTATTGAATATTTGTGGGTGTCTGAATCTCAGTGTTTATTAAGGGTGGGACATTACTTAGGAATTTCATACTTAAACGTGTTACCTGTACACGTGCCCAGGTTTTCAGTGGTGACTAACTGATATCAATCTGTGAAAAATATAAAGCAAAATGTATGGGATTCGGATTTACTTTTGTAGTTGAAACATTTTATTTACATCTGAATAAGAACATGCTGTGTGAATAGAGAAGACTGGTGAGCGGCCTATGCTCCTCCGAGAGAGGTAACAGGCGTAAGTAAGTAAGTAAGTGTATCCTACAACTTGAATTTAAGGCCTAAGTATAAATATCATACTAATGATTTCTAGAATTTGATGTGTTATAAACTTTTTATGTTGTCAATTATAAATTCCTATACAGTAGTTATTTTTAGAAAACGCATATACTTATAAAGTGAAAGTCTCTTCCGAATATTTATTCCTATCTGTAAATCTCTAAGTTAAGGGGAATGTGAATTAAGTGTCGCCAATTAACTTCATTTTAAACCACTATTAAAGATCACGAATTATTAAAGGACCTATTTTTCTCCCATTCATTAAATTTCTCATAGGCGCACATTTGAAACTGCATCAGGGAATCTAGCCCAGGATCATCAGGTTTAGCAGTAAACTCATAACCACTGGACTACTACTCCAGTCAACATCCACCGGTTAACATTTTTAATTTCCACCATTAATTTCCATAATATCCAACGTTAATCAGTATCAGTCTATTGGCGACTAAATTTATAAAGTAAATCCTGAAACTAAAGTAAGATATGTCTGGTGAAGTTACACTATCCTAGGTGAGGGGAAGAGAAGTGCAGTTGCCATTCGATGACAATAGGTGAAGTTATAAATGTGTTATCACTAAATGACTGCAGCTAGAAATATTATTGATTAGATATCCGCTCAGTGTACTATTATTTTAATGGTTACCACACAACCAGAATCTTCTGGGCATGACTCCCTGGTGGGTTATGTACCTGCCCTTAATTAGAAACCAAACAGCTGTCTACTTCCAATCCCGAATTTTTAGTAGTTGTGACGCCAAGCTCGATTATGGTGTCGAAAACAAATATAACAATTCCGACAATACTTATTCTTAATAACAACGTACTACATGTTTTTCATCAAATAATATACTCAGTATTTATAAGTAATTTATGGTAATGTAGAAACTGTTAAATTGACAAATTTTTGACAACGGATTATTTTTAATTAGATATACAATAGAAACTTGGAATCACTATACAGACTATATGACTTGGTAATAGACTTTTCAGCAAGCTGGGTTTAATACCCTACCATGAGCAAACTCATGGGTTTTAAGATTTAGAACTTCAGATGCAAACATAAACGGTAAGTAAATTATTCATTGAGTTATATTTTTTACGCATCAACAATGCTAAAATTTGAGAATACAGGTCAATACACTTATATATACAATGCTAATAAACCCATTGAATTCATTTTTTTCAATAAGTATTTGATAATAACAAGTTTTCTTACTTGAAACGCGCAATATCATTAAGACTTAGTGATGGTAAAGATTTCCTACTTATTGCTGTCATATGTAATCAATTAGAGCTGTTAATACTTAAATGCAACCTAACAAGTTATGTTTGCATCAGATGAATTTGGACAAACACTCTTATCATAGTTTTGTTAAATAATGGAGAATGCACCGGAGTATGTAATATATATTACTTGAAATAAACTAGTATATTATGTACACAGTTATATCAATGGGCTAAATCACTAGTTTAATTAAACATTATTAAGATCATACCAACTGACAAGAGCATGTTGAAGTGTTTACGTTGCCTGTTGTCTGACCACGTACATATTATAATTAGCTATTTAAACTGAACCTACTACGGGAGAGAACAAACCAAATTCCAGCAGAAGCTAAATTAAGAAAAGACGTTAGAAATGGAATTGGACATATATTGCGGAAATCATCAGACTGCATTACGAGACAAGCATTAATTTGGAATCCTGTTTGGAAACGGAAAAGAGGAACGGCAAAGAATACACTGTGTCGAGAAAGTAGAAATTAAAAGGATAAACAACAACTAAAAACAGCTTGCTAGAATTGCTGAGGACAAAGTTGAATGGAGAATACTGGTGAGTGGCCTATGCTTCTACCCTTGGAGGGGTAATGGGTGTAAGTAAGTAAGTGTCTTTCAAAAATGTCCAACATTAGACCAAGTAAATAAGTAGTTGTGAGCTCACTTATTTTACTTCATTCGTCCTGTTATCACTTGAACAATTGTAATGGATACTCACATCCATGTTCTTATTTCACAGTACACTTAGTCTTCCTTCATCTACACATTTATTTTGTTTTGATTTTTATTCACATTCCTGATGCATAATTCATCCCTTCCCCAATATGGTACTATACTTATGATTATGATCGCCATGACAACAATATAAATTTACGTATAAACTATTCATTTCAACATTAACAATCCCAGATTCATAGACTATAATCTGAATTAAGAGATATTTCAGCGTTGAACTTGGCTATTTACTTTGGATTATACATCAGTTTGGACGTATAAATATAGAACCTGGCAAGAATTTATCGAAAAGAATATTCTTCTTTCATAATTGCTTTGTTTTAATGTAAATGAGCATTTTTAGACTAATTCTAGCCACTGAACTACTTGAAAATTTACATCATTAAGTAAACGGTAACAGTTTGAATTAAAGTATAGACAAGTTAATCAAATGGTTGAATAACTAACACTGAGATCTTTTTTTAACCTAATAAACTTTATAGCCACATTACATTATGATTATTATGTAAACATGAAAACAATCTTCTTAAATTCTGTAGAAGACAAATCTTTGAAAGACAAATGAAAATGTTATGTAAAGTATATGGAATTGGGTTAACAATAACATTGAACTTCTCAATTAATCATTTATTCATGCATAATATCATTTGTGAATTCTCTATACTATATGTTTACCGATAATGCAAAATAGATTATTTCATACGGTCGGTAAGCTTATGAAATTCGAATAGGGAAATAACAAACACTTGAAGGAATAAAATGAATTCATTCTATTTCATCAGGTTCTTATCAGCTTAATATAACCCGTGTAATATCTCCTAATCTATGTTATACATCAGTAATAGCATGGTTTATAAGTGACACTAATTCGAGGTCATAGTGTAAAATCTTAGTGAAGTAAAGAGTTAATGCAAAGTTAATATGACAAAAAGTATGATGTATATAAATACAATGTGCAAATTACCGTCTAGTTAGCGGAGAAGAATTATACAGCTCAAATCTAATCTATTACCTAATGGGATTGTTGAACAAAATGAATTACGTATAATCAATAATTAATAACAAAATAACAATATTATGTGTTAATGTCGGACAGCGAAAAAAAAAAACATACGTAACAAAATTTTCTGAAATAAAATATAATCATAATAATAAGATTATAAATGATGTAATAAGTGAAGCGTTGCCGAAACAAGTAGAAGATTAAGAAAAAGGTGAAACATCACCATGGTAGGAAGGGATTTATTACTTTTTCGTTTCAAACTCAGAAATTTGGTTTGGATATTTCGATTGCGATAGCTCTGGCCAAATTATGAAGACTGCAGTTAGACTGTCTATTTATTACCTCAGAGGAATTCAGAGTATCATTTACATGTCCTGTGTCAACTAGATGTTATGCTATATCACTACCCAGATTTTCTGATCCATTTCAAAATGACTTTTAAAAAAATGCTCCTAAAATCAAAGCATATACCCGTATTTCCATTCTACTATTGTGACTGCTTTGGCGAATAATTACAAATTTATAAATGCAGTTGGCGGTAACCTGAAATGTTTACCTATTTAACGTTGATTTCATTAATAAGTATGTTGTTTTGTGTAATATGACAAGTTTGGTAGCCGGATACATTCTTGTTAATGTTGATCCTAGTCTTTCATTGATTACCCTTGATTTGTCATCACCTATGAATACAAATGGATTGTACGTTTTCTGAAGTTTCATTCGGCCTTTTATCGTCACTTTTCACATATTTGTCAATAATTTATACAGATACCGATCGTTTTTTCGGCATTTTTTTGTAGATACGCTTATAAGTTCTATTAGTTTATCATTAGCACATTTTCATTGTGTTTTATAAAATAACAGCTTAGTTAATGTCTTTTCTTAACTGATTCCAAAGAAAATATTAACATTTAGATAAACTCTATTTTATTTACCTAATAAAAAATTGAAAATTGAATGAATCCATCTATTTCAAGTTGTATTAGAACATCAAGAAAATGAAACTTATTATGTTTTTCTTGTTTTCACTAGTAGATTATCCATATTGAGGACATGTTTACTCAAGTAATAAATGTGTTACCAATGAAATTAATTATTATATTAACAGAAATATAATTAATAATTACATATTGTTTTTTATTGATAAGTTTATTTACTTTGATTATTTACATGATCTAATTTTGTTAATCTAATTAGTTTGATTGTGACCGGTTATTTATGTCACTTAATTAACTTGACAGTTAACTATGTGTTGAATATAAATTAATTAATACAGAAAGCTTATTTGAATTAAGAAAAAGAAAACTAATAGAAATTGCTAAACTCTGTATTATATTTGATAGGAGGCCAATAAAATGTTCAAATTATTTCTATTACTTTATCTCTTGCTTCTATGTTATCATCAACTCTAATTCTTGTTTCTTCTACTCTTCTCACGACTACAACTTTTACTGATGCAACTGATATTATTAAAATTTATAGTAACAACAATAATATTTCGAGATTTGAATGTATTTAGATTTTCTTGTTAATTTGTTGTGAACTGGGATTGATCACTCTCTGTTGCCATGACCCCCTTGATACGACAATAGTTCATGAGTATGATTTTAGCTGGATTGTGACTGACAAACCTCACAGGTTGGACAAATGGCAAAAAAAAGCGATCAGTTACAGCCCATGGCAAATAAACGGGAAAATTCAAATACATTAAAATTATGTATACATATCCGTGGCACAAGCGTGGTTATCCGGCTTCAGTAGCCTAGAAGTGAACTGGGCAGAGTCGGATACGAAACTAATTAATAATAATTCCGGGTGTGAACATAAACATTTGGGTACAAGCACATTCAACTGACGAGCTCTAAATAGGACGAAACACGCGTTCCATATTCCGCTTGCAAGCTAAATTTTAACTCAAATAGCATTTTATATTCGAAGCTTATCAGTAAGGATTTGTATTTTTACTCCATAAATAAAGCAAAAGTTAATAAGTTTGAGTTTCTGAGTACTCAGTGATCAATCACTTTGCATTTACATTTATCTATTTCACGTAGTTACTGGTGTATTTATTTGGATAGCCATTCCTAGATAGATTACGAATTTCGACTGGATTATCTTTGTTTAGACTACACATCATTTACTCATGATTTATTAAGAATTTATTTTCGTTAATTCTGTACCTATGCATTACTATTATGTGGAAACAAATGAATCATCATTTAATGATTTCGTATGAATAACCCTTGCTATTCATTGAACTGTTTCCTTAGTAAACTGAACTTCTAAATGCGAGGTGTTATTATGTCGTTCCACATCTGGCATATCATCAGTTAATTAGTATCTATCTCAATATTGATGCTTATTTTAATTATCAATAATCAACTGAATGAAAATTTCTTTGATCCATTATCATTTCACTGTTTTAATCAAAATTTTCCGCCTTAATATTGGCCGAAATCCCATCGTTCAAAATAATACAGAAAATTTGACTGTTGAAATCAGATTCAATTACAGCTGTATAAATGACTATCGGTAAAGAGAATGAAATATATCTTCACATTATTGAATTCAATACAGTTGGTTCATTCAATATTAAAATGTTTTCATATAACAATATTCCCTATTAAAGCGTACTTTTCAACAGGATTGGTTTTAAAACAGTATCACCTTACTAAATTTACTTTTTGTTTATTATCTAATATACACCTCACAGTCTGTCAATCACTTGTTTTTTTAACCACTGAAATATCTAGGTTTATCTTTTTCTTTAAAAATGTTTGATTCTACTAAATCAACCTTGACATCAGTCACACAGGTTTCATTTGACCGATTTTCATTGTAACCTACTGAAACAAAATTATTCATTTCACAATATACAATGAACGCGTCTGATAAAATGTCATTATATGGTGTACAAGAATTCCATATAGTATGCATAAAATATCAAATTGGCTTAGATCAATGAAGAATAATCTTGTCAACCATAGTTTAAATGATTTTTGTAACCGTACACAATGGACGTATTTGGTGATTTATCCAAGTTTTATACTTAGTTGTACATTCGCTTAATGAAAATTGATAAAAAGTTTCCTCTCTTAAATGGCTTTGTCATAAGTGCTCATCATCCCATTTTCAATTATTTTACTATCTCATATAGAATCGATGAATGTCATGTTGGTTGTCTTGCGTCATACATGTAGTACAGATCATATCATGATAATGTAAAACTGCTGTAAATATTCTACAAGTAAAAGCGTAGTATGAAGTAGGAGGAGGGTGTATCTTAGGATATTAAGAAAAAAATATAAATAATCCCCCCTCACTCTAAATATACATTGCTTAACTAGATACAAAGAAATGAAAAATATTTTTGTAGAATAATACGGTTTCTGTAAAAAATAAATTGGAATCATTGTTTTCAAAATATGATAACAGCAAAGTAAGATTAGTGCAAATACAATATAAATGAGTAAAATGATTTATTTACAAGTATGGCTTGACGTCACGGTACATTAGAAATGAATTGAAGTGAAGATTCCACTAATAAACGATGGTTCAGTGGTGCCATTAGTTAAGCGTATGCCGCAAAACTTAAAGGCATCGGAACTTAAGTTTCCTGATACAGTTGAGTGTGCTTGCTGGTGGTGAATTCAATGATAGGACAAAGAGCTATCCAGTGTGTCTTGGTTTTCACAGATACTCAAATGGGGTCAATCAGTAATGTATACAAACAATTAATAAAATACTGCACCCCACAAATTTACGTCAAATCGCTTGCAATTCACATCGAAGAAAATAAAGAAAACTGCCTGGTGAATGTCTTCCAAGAAAACGCCTAGCTACGCAATTTTGTCACCGAATGTCCTTCAAGATAATTAGCGAATCCGAAATCTAACCTGGGAAACGACAAGCTGATTATCTTACCATAACTAAATGGTTATATCAAAATTTACAATAGGACCACTAAAGCTATTACGACTAAGCATCGTACACAAACTACTAAATTCACTTCAAACATTTATGTGCAACCTAAAGCACAAAATAGCGAAAAAAGATTAAACTGGGAAATATCTACTAACAAGCTACTGCAGCCATGTGGAATATTACATCAGACAAAGCTGTCTACTTCATCATCTCATCTACGTGAACATTCGTTAAGTGTCAAACTCTATTAAACATATTCGCTTATATCTATATATACTGACATTAATGGATACTGATTTGACCAGAAAAGCACGGTGGTTTTATACAGAGAAAGCACTAAGAAAACTATAAAATCTGTAAAAATGTCATTAGGCAAGCAGTAAACACAGTGAAGTGAGTGCAATTTATCAAACAACTAGAAAAATAACAAACATCTAGAATACTATAAATCAGGTCAATATAAAATAAGATTAAAACTTATGTGCGAGTATAACAAGACAGCGCTACCAATACCCAATTGAATTTAAAGGTGACTAAGCAGGCTGATAATCACTTGTGGAAAAATTTCTCAGTTATTTTGAAAGTTTGTGCTGACAACGTATTTTAGAATGATAATGAAAGCTCCTTAATTCAACCATCAACACCAGAGAACGTAGTAAAATCAAGACCGTCCTTCTGAGCTACATATTTTCTTTACTCCTTTAATTACTGTGCTGTAATGGGAAATTAGTAAACTTAGAAGCCCGTCGTTTTTGAATTCAGAATTACAAATTAATCTGGGTTAGATAAGTATTGTAAACCAGAAGGTCAGTGGTTTATATTTCCTATGGTCGACATCTGATATTATGTAATTATCTTCCATGGTTATCAGTGATGTCTCTCTCATTCTTGACGCGGTTTGTGCACTATAACGTTTTATATTGGTCGTCATGTTAGTCAAAAGTGATTACATTGTTAGTAGGTGCCTGAATAACTTGAAAGTATTCGAATGGTAGTTAACTTCTTCGCCAACAGAACTACCAACTGGTTTTAACTAATCAGCTTTCCTTATTCTATGAATTTTAGCCTGTATTTTATTTTATTATACAATACAAAAGAGTTATAATTTACTTTATAGCTTACTTCGATACACTGATAGTAAAATCTGATATAAAATAGAAACGGATCTATTGAAACTGATGTAACAACTTAAACTTGTTTTTGTTCACCTGAAATAATCACAGAGAATAAATTTTAACAATAATAAACAAGTACAATAAAATGATGGAATATCCAAAGAAACAATACAACAATTGTATTCAGAAGAACAATGATACCGGTAGTAAACTAGTGAACTGTTGAAATCAAAACAATTGTACTCAGTATCAAAGTATCTGTTTACGCTAAAGGAAATTTCCACTAACTAGAGTAGGATATTCTAACTTAAATTAATAATGAATTATATTTATATTCTGAAATTACTTACAGAATACAGGTTAGTTTACAAACTTGTTCAAATTATTTAAAGAATACAACATAGTGTATATTACTCGAAAGACGAATATCTTTAATTATTTCACTTGTTTACTATATTGAGAGGGTGAGGGAAATATGTAGCCCAAGAGGATGCTTTAAGTAATAATACGTTTGCATAGCTCGATGGTATGTTTGCTTCACACCAGAAATTTTCTCAAATGAAGTTGTCCAGAATTAGCAGTCCGACTTAGTGGACGCAGTGCAATCAAGAAATATTTACATTCAAAGTTTTTTGAATCTGCGGTGTATGATGATGATGACGAAACGTATAATCATAGGCGATAGCATAACTGCTACATCAATAATTATATCAGAATAAACGGGTAAACACATTGGTGTCTTTCATAAACACTGTTAAGAGGTTGAAGTTGGTATAGACAGGGGATGAGACAAATCATTACTAGGCATTTTTGAGTAGTAGATATCACAAAGAATACCGTATGTTTCATTACCAAGAAAACGAAAATTTTATGATTCAAAAGACAGAAATTGTGTAGTATAGTCTTTAAAAGACTTCATTTATCTTCCATAAATTATCATACACTGACAGAGAGAACAGAACGTACCTGTAGCACGTAAGTTAAATTTTTAATTAATTTAGTAAATTTGGTAATGCACATTCGTTTTGTAATGCTTGATACCAAAATGGTAAGCTAATATTCTTACAACCTTTTTTCTTGTCATTAGGCCAATAATATCGAGTCACTTAATCTAGTTGCCAAGCTAAAACTCCATACATAAAATTCAGTCAACACTATAAGGGACTAAACAGACACCAAATTGGTCATTACATTGTAATCAACTAATGGAGACGTATCCTTTTGTAACTAGCCATCCATAACCCAAATAGCCCAGTGGTAACGGTTGTAGACTGCGAAACTGGGTAACCTGGATTCGAACATTACTTAGTATGTTTGTCATTTCTTAAGACAAATATCTGTGCAATATTTTATTTACTCGAAGGCAGTACATTCCACGGTTACGATATAGTCTAGAAACTTATATAAATGGTTCATATTTTCAAAATACAGAGAAGCTAACCAGTGTCATTAATTTTCAGTTGATCCTATCTAAACAAATGCAAGACAATAATACAAGGAGTATATAGATTCTACTGATTCATGAATTTATTGAAAGTTTCTATAGACTTTGTTGGTAAAGATCAAATAACGAATGACTTATCAGTAGCAATATTAATATTCTCCAACGTAATACAATCTTTCATTAGTCGTTCGGTAATAACTTACAGTGAAGATTAGGGTATAATTAGTGTGTTTGACTAATAATTGATTGCATTTTTTGCATTCAATACCTTTATAGTGAATAAAACTTTATTAAATATTTGGCAATGAAACTGTATATACTTTGATATGGTCTTATCACTATACAATAAACGATTTTTGATTTTCAATATCATTGCCCATTATTGATTATTAACCGTGAACATTTTTTTTTCAAAGTCGTCCTATTCTATACTGTAGCTGAAATCTATCTCCAAGTCGATTGTGTTATTATGTCACTACGATATTTGAAACTTTCGACGTCTCTACATTTAATGACATTCCAATAACCGAAAAATACTTCATAATTATTAGTAGTTAATTTGAAGAAATTGTTTTTATTTAAGTAGTAAACACATGCATAAAACAAATCGATTAAAATAAATTCATTATCCTTGTTTTCAAAGAAATTCTGTTTACATTATACATGATTTAAAAGAAACAAAACAAGGTCATTGCATAGATAAAAGTATATTTTTATACACTCCCGAAAACAAAAAAAAAACAATTTCGAGAAACATGTGTTTTGTTGATTGATTAATGCTTAGTAACATAAAAGTAAATGTCAATGAATAAAAAATGCTTCTGTTTATGAGAGAAAAATAAAAGCAAAATTTAATTTGACATAAATTTAGATTATGAATAGCTACGAAAAAGAAAATAATGAACAACTTAGATTTACTGCTATCCCAGTATTAGTATTTGTATTGAGACTTGAATCTTGAATGTTTTGTAAACTTCAAAGCGTTTTTCCGCTTTGTTGTTTAGTTCATATACGGGTATTATATTTATGTATTATGCCCTTGACATGGAGGAGTGAACATTGATATATGTATGCCTAACTGATAGGTTCTAAATAAGAAAACAGAAGACGCTTCCTAGATTTCACTACTAACCAAACTCTAAATTCACTAAACTATATGACAAGATGACCGTATTGTAATGACGCATCCGATATGCAGATATGTCAACTAATGTGTTCAGTTTAAGTAATCTATGGCTTGTTAAATGATGAAGGTGGACAACTATTAATGAGTCAAAAGTATGGTAATTTCATTTCGTATGTAACATTTTTGTTTTTGCTTGTACGTGACTGCACTGTATTTGATATGATATCATAGTTCTGTTCTAATTCTGGTTAACACTAAATTATTAAGATTCTATTTCTGAGGTCGTATAAATTATCGTAACCTAATTATACGTAGATAGCTATCTCACAATGAAATAACGAGATATCAAAATTAATTTCTTATGTTACGTTAGCGGCAAGAGATTGATCATCAAACATCAAAAACGAAAAAAACATAAACTTTTATGAATACAAAATTAATTGAATTGAGGTAGATTGTGAAGATTGGTATTCAACTTTAGTTAATTAAATTCACCACAGATTGATGTTACAAGTGTACCACTGAAAACCATAGAGCACTGGATAGGTGTTTCGTCTTAAATGGGACTATTAGCAGTGAGCACCCTAAATTCATTCCTCATGTGCTTCATTCTGGCTAACGTTTACTCTCTGTATCACCAAACTGACTAATATCAAATAAAAAAATTACGATTTCCATTAATCAGTGATATTATTGTGCGCTGACCATTCATTGTCATAGGTACTTCATTGTTTTTGATTGCATGCTACCAACATTAATCTGTGACAAATTCAATCACCTTAAGCAATTATTTATCGATATTTGATTGTAATAATTGTGACAACAGAAATTTGTTCCAAGTATAAAACAATTCATTGAAATCCTTCACACTCCCGATTCTTCATTATGTGTAGCTTTGTTTTATTTTCTTGCAATGTATCATTTATAAACACTTAATTTAAGTACTGTATTAACCAGTTAGTCTATGAGCCTACTAAGTATATGACTTTTTATATTCTCATAATAAATTTTGACGTCGGTATATCAGAATTACTAGTAATATTAGCTGTTTGGAAATTGGATAGAATTATTTCCTTTAGAAGTTATTCATTGTGTCAAAGGTAATAGTTAACAACTTTGTTAGTTTTAAAGTTTAAGTCTTCAGTTATGCACATCTCTGACTCCATCAAGGATTGCATATGCACCCCCTTCTAGTGCAAATGTAAATTTCAATTCACAAGGCCTGCGGATCCTAAAGATTCGCTAGTAGGATGGCGTATGAACATTTCTAAAAAATTTCGAAATGTATACTTCCTGGTTTTCATTCGTTTCCTAATTAAGGTCTGTTCTTGACGTGAAGCCCCGGAATTCACCAATATCCCCAATCCATCATAGTAAACTAATGTATTGAATATCTATAAAGTGCAATATGAATGAAGCTAATAGTTCTCAAATAGAGAAACATTCTAGTGGAAAAGTGTTTCATTGGTTAATAAGAATATATGTCTGCATATTTTAGATGCAGCTTTAATTATCTTCACTGATGCATGTAAATACAACACAATGTCAGAGTTTCAAATCAAAGGATAGTCACTAGATTTTATTCACATTTATACGTTTGAATAAATGAAGCATTTCCTGTTCTATTCAATGGACAAGTTCAGGCACCTTTTATTCAACATATTACAACGACAATGTTTCATTGACGGTGCCTAGTCAGCTAATTATCTTGTTATTACATTATTGTGTTTAAGCCTTAACAGATATTATTCGTTTACCTGATAATCGTATCTAGTTGATATATAATCGTTTAGGTTTTGAACAAAAGTACATTTTGAATTTTTAGCCTATTCACAACTCATTGAATAAAAACTTGTAGTCCAAAAAACAATGATGAGACATTCACCAAACATGCACGTAAGCTAACGAACACTCCTGAATCGAAGTCCTGGATATCAACGACGTAGGAAGAAAATCATGCATGAGAAAACATACATTAAGTCTGTGATGATGCAAAAGACTTGTACCCTAGGAAAATGACTTTGGTTACATTTCAATCTTTATTTTGCACTGATAAAAACGTACAGAATGTTGACAAAAGCTCCTTAGTTAAACCATCAAACTCAGAGAATGAAATATAACCAGAACAAATTATGTTTATTTGATATATTTAGTCAATGTTTGGTGGAATTGGTGTATACTACCGAAAATTAGAGATTTCAAAAGTGGCAAACTCTGATACTTATTGGGCAGTCAGAAAAAGCAAATCAAGATGGACGAATCGCCTTGCAATTAGAGTTGTTTTTCAGGAAGAATTTCCAGTAAGAGCTCAATAAAGTAAGCCAACCTACGCCCACGGAAACAACACTTCATTTTACCTCTGTTTAAAGTAAGGTTATTTCTGTTAAACATCCACAGATCAATCTATTTCTTTATAATCCAGCACTTTGTAAACAGTACTGGATATTGACGTCTCTAGTCATCTTGATAAGATTTATTTTCGCCGATATATTGTTTTCGTGCATGCATCATCACTTTAAAATGGCTCGGTCACTTCCGATTGACTTGATGTATATATCAAATTTACGGCAACGTTCGTATTCTAAACGTCTTGTTTTCTTTATATATAATGATGACGACACCGATCATAAGTTTCATTGATCATAAAAATTTTATAAAAGAGCTAGTGGTAACAGGTCATTTGAGTTTTTTATAGATGATTATCAAGATTTTATAATTTTAGCGCAAAAAAATGTTTATTTTTGCACTAACTCGTTTCTATTTTATTTTTAGTACCTAAAAGATACGTTTAGTTTAGCAAATTCCAACAGATCAAAACAGTCACATGCTTTTCATATAGTGATGGTTTGTTTCTTATCCAGTATTTATTAGAACAATAAGCATATTGTTAAACTTTTAACTGAATGCCATCGGTTTATCTAAGCGTTATTATAAATGAAATGGTGAGGTTCGCAGTCTATATGACGCACGTATGTTGCTGTGTTGATAGCATGAACTACTTATATCAAAGACGTGATTATGAAGTCTATGAGCATATTTGTGCTAGAAAATAAAATCACATAGTTGTAGCTGAAAAAATACATTGAACTACTAATACTTCTAATGAAACTAAAGCGTCTCTGTTAAGATCGACCAAAACAAGCGAGGCTAAACACACACACAGAGGTCCTTTTGAAATGTAATTGTACATTTGAAATATTAACTGAAAATCTCCTTTTACTGATCTTAAAATGAAAGAAATTCAGTTAAACCTTTTTTTCTCCTGATAACGGAGATAATAACTTGTAAACCGATTACATTCAACAATAAATTCTGTCTTTAAGTATCCTTTCCATTCAATGAATAGTGACTGTGATGTAGACAGGATTAGATGTACAAGTATACATATTTCCCATAGATTTATGTCTAAGGAATATTAGATAATTAAATATAACAAATGATTTGGAAGTGAATACTCATTGTTGACACGCTTCAAATATATAAGTTGTCAGGTATGCAAATTTTTTTGCATGCCAACAACTACTTTGTATGTATTGATATTCTTAGTACCAAGCGGAGCAGTGGGTTTTTCAATAATCCATAGAGTATTTTTATTTAAAGTTTTTTGACAGAAACTGACGAGTATTGACGGGAAATGAAACTTATTTAGAAATGATCTACTTTCAGTGAATTTTATTGAAATAAAGTTATTATTGTGAACAATCACATTTTATAGAGTTTGGTTTCCATTTCTTGTTTGTATTTGTCACTGACAGTTAAAAACCAACAAAAACAATCGGACAGTTAAACTGATAGTTTTTTCTAGTAAGCAACTTCTCATTCATACAGACCAACAAGTTAAAGTTAAAAATGCCAAGTTTCGTTTCGAAAGCTTAAATATTAACATCACATGGTTGACTTTTAAATCTGAGATTTCCATTTTAACCACTGTGATGTAGATTATGAAAGAACTGCATATGTTTACCGTAGTTATTCTCATACTATTCGAATTTAGATTTCGCAAATTATTTTGATTCTTGAAGATTGTAGAAATGTTAAAAAGATTTAAAATGTTCTAAATTTGTTCAGCTATATTAACTATCAACTATACTACAAATTTATTAAAGTATGATTCCTATCACAGTATGTTGAGAGGCTTGGTCATGCTGACGATCAAACACCCAAAGAAAGACTTGAAAGTCTTGGGTCCGATTCCTAGGCGCACTGACACTGTGTATTATTGAGATGGCAAATACTAGGATAGAACCTTTGTTTCCTGTTTTTCGACGGTATCACACAGAAACCGACTTGTGAGAAACACACAACAAATTTCATTAAAGTTCATCGCTAACATGGGTCAGAAGATGTCGAATGGATGTCACGTGTAAGCTGGTTTCTATTAACATTTGAAACTAGAGTAAGGATCACTGAGAAGAGCTCAAGAGCAGACTGTTTTCACGAAAATTATCATTAACCTACACGTTTGCTTTTAAAGAAGCTTTCTAATATTGGAAGCGATTCTTTGTATCAATGAAGTCAACCACAGTTGTCAGCTGGATGTACCGGCATTCTAATTTTATATTCACATCAGCATTCAAAAGAAATATGAGTGGAATATTCAACTTTTAACCACAATCCACCTCCTGTAACGACGTTATAAAATACCCATTTCGAACCGATATACTGAAAATACGTTGATGAAATTCCTAACACTTACTAGTAGTCTTATGAAGCTTTGCATTATTCACGTTATAAATAAATATCATAATATTTCCTTAGGCAAATTGGTATTATTAAATGTTTTGTGTACTTACATATCATGCATTGGCATCATGACATCTAATGTAAAACATATTATTAGCTTTTGTATCACGAAATCGTTTATTAAAACTTCCAGGGTTGTATCCGTAACAAAGTGTCAAAAATGATTTTCTAATCACCTTTGAGACAGCGATCATGAGTAAAATGTTTACTAATCCTTGGATATGTATTACATAAAACTAGAATAAATACATTCACTTTTTCGAAGTCAACAAGGTTAAGCCTTAATTGAATGTATGAAATAAAGCTCTGTAAGAACTTTTATTTGTCCTACTTTTGATTTGTAAATACAAAGCGTCAACACAATAGAACCAATATGTCTTCATAAATTTAATCATACTATAAACGTATCTTATCTATCTTGTCGTGTGTATTAATTTCAAAGTAATCATGAAGGGATGCATAAACTGAACCATTGATAAAACATGACAGTTTCACTAACATTTTTACTTGTCTGCCCGCTATACAAACATTTTTTCTATGCTGATTCACTAATAAACTATTGACCATATAATTAAGTTATTGCGGAAGATAGAATAAAATCTATTCGAAAATGTGGATAGTGTCTGACATAATTTATTTACGAGATCTCTTAAATATACAAATGTAATTTACAAAAAGAAAACAACTTAATAAAACAAGCTAAACATGGGTAAATGAATTTCAGATGGTGGTTAAATATGGTCAGCTGGAAACCCTGAACTGAGGTTTTGTGTAGGTTGGGATTAATGGGTGATCATACATGTTTGAATTCTACGTCCTTTACTACTTAGATATTCTACTAGGTACTAATTAACTAATTCCAATCACTTTACAACATAACATAGTGTAGATGATAGAATATCATTTTTACTAATGGCCATGGAGTAAGTTAATTGACTTAATTCGATTAGCATTAGTTACTACTCAGTAGACATAAGTAATCACAGCTAGAAAATTGCATAAACATTATACAGAAGCAAATGAATACACAAAGTAATTACAGGTCAAATGAATTATTGTATAAGAACATTCACATGACTACACAAATAACTGAAATTGATGTATTGAAATGATCTGTATACACTATTGCCACTACAAACTAAACTATATCTTACATTAATGTGGAAGTTATCAACAGCTATAATAAAACAATATCCTCAAACGTTAATCTAGAAATACAAGTCAGTGATTACAATTCTGTTTAACTGCTTAACAACCTAAGGTCCCTACTAAATAAATTTAATTATATACTTAAAAGCTTTTGTTTAAGTCACTATAATTATTTTACTAATTCATCTACAAAACTATTTCTGATATCATTATAATCCAGTTAACTATTAAAATATAGGTCATAAGAATATTAAATGAGAGAATAAAAATGAATATTGAAATTACTGTAACTAGATAATGTTCCGTTAATGTCTACATCAATTGACTAACATACAGTTTGTTCATGTTTTCCATAAACGATGATGTCCTCATAACCATTTATGATATTAATTAGGAATTATACTTTACCTTGTTGTTGACATTTTGAAGTTTACTGAATAGAGCTTTTAAAATGAACTTTATGCAACTGACTCTTATATATTAAGAAGTTTATAAAAATATGATGCATAAATGTCAATCAGTAACTGACTCGTTATAAGGGATCAATGTAGAACAAAACATAGAAGTTGGAAAACTATTTGTATTATTGTAGAATACATAGTCCATTGAAACTAATGGGAACATTTAACAATATTGATTAAATCTTTATTTGTAAATAGTTTATCCTTAGTAGAACACTTTATTGTCAAAGAATTTTGTAACTCGTACACTTCTGGCATGAAGCATTTTCATGTGGTTTTGACTTTTGTATTTTTAAGTAGCTTGATTTATGTGATGACTAAATCACTATTGTTTACTTTTAAAGCTATTTAGTTATAAACAAAATAAATTAGTGGTTTGAATTCAATGTACAACTTGACTTATTCATTTACAGCTTAAACTACCAAACTCTGTTAGGAAGACATCTATCAAAAACGAAATATTCAAGAAAATGAATTTCTTGAAGGAACTTCTAAAATGTTATGATCGAATTAACTGGTTGGAAGCTGACGGAAATCATACACAAAGTGGAAGATGTTGACCTCATTAAAAGTCTAAGGATCGTACGTCTCTGTTATTTTCAGATTATGTGGTCTCCTTAAAGTTTATTATAAAAATGTTCCTCTACTTCAAGTACTACATATAAGTAATTCTTCGTACCGTGAGAATCCTGTTTTACTACTAGCCAGAGATTATTTTGACACTTATTTTGTTAATTCAATCATAGAAGTCGGTGAAACTGGTTAGAAAGTGACTTTCACAAGGTGTTACTTCACTCGTAATAAATGTTTCCCTTACAAAGAATATAAGGTCACAATGTAGCCATATTGTGAAGAGCAACCTTAAAATTAATATTCTGAAAAAAAATATAAAGTAACTACTTATATGACCCATTTTTAACGTATAAATCAGAAGTAATAATGAGTTTTTTATGAATGGTCATGATGAAGTCATCATTGTGACCACCCTAATTATCGCCATTGGCAAATCTGAAAAATAGCTTACTTTTAACTGCAATCTAACGTTTTAATTTGTATAAGAACTATATGAGTGATTCACTAATCCATTAGTGATCAAAATATAAACTTTAACACAACATTGCGAAAGTTCTATCAGTCGTCCCAATTGAATTCAATAGCAAACCCGGAATTTATTTATCTGAAGTGTTATAGGTGTAAAGGCTGTATTTTCCCTTACTTAGATCTATGTATAAGAATGTCAGCTTGTCTGCTGTCCGCTAATCATCACTTGAGAGTGAAGTAAAACCTAATCTACTTATTTTCCCTAGGAACAAGTTGAAAACCCAGCTGACAATAAATTATTCGAATTCACTAAATAATGATTAAAAAAATTAAACTACCTAATTTATCGACTAGTATCCTAAAGCAAAGACTGTAACTTGAAATCCTAGTACTATTACAGTAAGTTTAAGGTGTATGCAACAGGGGGAGGGACACTCTGAATAACTTAATTACTAACATAGTTTTCTTATCTTGACCTATTATTCATCGTTGTGCTAAAGTTAAACATTCGGCTTGATCTCCTTCTACGAACATCTAAATGTTTGCTTGTTAATGTGGAGCTAGTTTTGATAACTTTAAAAAACGAACTCTATGTAAACTTATCCAAGAACATTATCTGGAGTGGTAATCAAAAATAAGAGTATAAACCTCTCAGCTACTCTTTACAAGAATGGCTTATAAATTCTGATTATAGTCCCTCATTAGAATCTTCTTTCAGTGATATTTGCTTCTTTAAGCGAGTAGGCTGAAAAATGTATATGTTGAAAATAAATGTATTCTAGAAGCACATACTAATAGGAACTTCAAGCCTGAAATCGGTGTTTCAGAGCACAAAGTTCAAAATCTGGTTTTATCATGACATTAACGCTTATTCTGGTTTCCTTGTTTATTTGTTGTTTCATCAGTGTCTTCATTTCGTATAAATAATTATTAGTTGTTATAATCCACTTTTACATTTGCATTATTTTTCATTATATGTATGAATACCTAGTTGTCACTAGCCAACAAAGTTTCCTTGCAATTTTTAGGAAATTGTCACTTGAAAGCATTTGATTAATACTGAAAACTGAACAAACAAGACTCTCACAGTCAATCAGTATAAACATCTCCGTTTAACAAGACGAATTAAATATCTTAATGGTAACATAGTGGCTGTGAAATTAGTTGACCCATGGTTGAATTATACAGGCTAATTCTACAGATCAGTATTATAATAACATTTATTGTATCCAATTTAAATACAAAATATTGAGTTTTAGTTTTTAAACAAATGTTTTGTTGATTCATAATTATTTGTAAATAAATTTCACTACAATAATCAGTTTATAAACGTTACAATATTCGTCATATGAAATCTGTTTTCCAACATTAAATACTACTCGGTGTCGATTACACAATAACTCACTTTTGTACATAGATATTTTTGCATATGATTTTATCTCATAGAAAAACAATTCACTGATGAAGACATTTCATGGTAATATTCATTGTAATCAGTAGTATATGTGTGTTTCTTTTCATTTCCTCAGCTATTTGGATGCCCCTCCTTATCTCTCACATCGTGCGAACATTTCACACAACTATATTAACTGTTGCCCAGATCGTCAGAAAGGACATCGGCATACTGGCTTCCGAAGAAACTCAGCTTTCACCTTGAGATGTCATGGCTCATCGAAATGAAGACCATCTAACTCCCAGGACAGAGTCAAAATAGTTTTTTCTGGTTACTATTTTTAATAAGGTTATTTTTTTAACAAGATGGGGTTGCTAACCCAATGGATAACCCTCCTTGTT
The DNA here is from genome assembly GCA_025215515.1 of Schistosoma japonicum. Taxonomy (NCBI): domain Eukaryota; kingdom Metazoa; phylum Platyhelminthes; class Trematoda; order Strigeidida; family Schistosomatidae; genus Schistosoma; species Schistosoma japonicum. The sequence goes on along the minus strand of CM046061.1, from coordinate 70,170,719 downwards.
AATCCGGGCTTAGGACTGACAGTTACCTTGAGGGGATCCTATGCGGATTTGAAAACAAACATGAAGAAAATTAAACAGCAGTTGGGAAGAACTGAAAAGCAAAGCCTAGGATAAAGTTGGGTAGAAAATGCTGATCGGTGGCTTATGTTCCACAAGGGGTAACAGGCGATGTTTTAATTGATTGACTATATGCATGTTTACGTTAAAAATGGCTAAGAACAATATGTACAATAAATCAACAAGATTTCCATTTTATTAACAAAGGAACAGTTTCTAAACACTTATTAACTATCAGTTTTATTCGTCCCTAATGACTGTCCACTTTAATGGCTGTAATGACGTTTATTTTTACTAGAAAGTATATTTGATAAATTCATCTTATATTAATCTCTCGTTTTTTAGAAGAAGGAAAATATGTTAACCATTATGAAAGTTTTACCTGAGTCACTCATTTACAGTGTAGACTTTTTACGAAAGAACTGAGGTTATCTTAGCTGGCGGATATAATTACTTAAATAAAACAATTGAAATGGCATAATCTGAATATATTTTGAAATCTTCTTCTTAGTTTGGTTTGAAGTGAGATTGATCAGTATGTGAACATTAACAATAGGATGAAGATAAATCAAGTTAAAGAGTCCCAAATAGAATGTAACGAATACCATGGATTCTACTTGACAGCCACAATTCAAATTAAATTAAAGTGGCAGCTTTAAAAATATCAATGTCGAGAAAATTTAGTGTATATAAATGCTTTTTGAATTACACATAGATTGCTTTTAAGTCACTACATGTAAGTTTAATTCGCCTTTCATCTTTTTGAGTTCATTAATTCAAATAATTTGTATCATAACATCATAATGTTATTACAAATTCTTAGAATCTAAACTAACATATCACGTGCCTAATACTATGTGAACAGCCATATTTACAACAAAATTCAATAAGAAATCTCAAATCCATCATCTCAGTATTGTAAACAGCCAAGTCTTACAGTTTATTACGTAAAAATAATAAGCATCATAAATAATATATGCATTATATTTTTAATTATCTATTTGCACGTCCTATTTATTCCTTGATCAATGTTGCTTGTAGGTCTGCTTCCCTTGGTTGTGTTCATTTCTCCTACGTATTGTGATCAAGCCTTACTCCTTGTCACCTCGCAACTCACCTCAGATACTGTTTACTATTTCCATTCTGACTCGACGTTCCGCTACTAACTACTCATGTGCTACCTTATAAGTAGTAACCACCACAATATGATGTCAAAGTAACCACAAAGTTTGTAGAAAACTAAGTAAACATTTAAAAATTGATACTTTGAAATTTTTTTCTGTTATTTCAGGTGTTTCAAACAAACCTTTATTTCGAAGCAGAGACGAATTAAAAACAATTAACAATTTCACTTGAGATAGCTAATTTTGTGATCGGTATCTTTAGTTAATTGAATATGTCACAGATTGATGTTGGCAGGGTACAGCTGAAAATCAGGGAGAATTGGATAGTTGTTTCGTTCTAGTATGAAACTCCTCAGCAGTTTGTACCCCAGATTCCACACCAGGGGCTTCAGGTTGACAACGAGCGCCTAACCCTCTACACCACTGAGTCAGCATCCAATGGTTGAATATGTATATCATAAATTGACAGAAGTGGGAATTTTATAATTGAATGCCGACTCATTGGTGCAGATGGTTAGACGTTTGCCATCAACCTAAAGCCTTTGGTATAGAATCTGAGGTGCGCGCTGCTGAGGAGTTCAGCAAAAAGACGAAACGACTGTCCAGTGCTACCTGGTTTTCACTGGTACCCTACTAACGTTAATCTGTGACATATTCAATCAACTAAAAATTAACAATCTAATTCATTATTCTAAAATCTATTATTGTCATAAAATTATTAATGATAATTTCGATATTTTCAATTTTAGTTATTTAGGTCAACGAATGACTGAAGTAAGTATATAATGTCATGATATTTTAGTGAATATAATGATAAATTACAATCTTATATCCGTATTTTTGCTTCAAGATGACAACCTTTAAAATAATAAATTTATCAAAAGTCTATAACTATGAGTTTAAAATTAAATGATCACAAAATAATAAATGGTAAATAAGTTCAAGTTAGATGCATCATTTACATATGAAGCATTACTTAATATGAATATCAGGTTGTGTTTTAAAATACCATTGTAATTTTTGAAATGATATTTATTTCATGTTTAAGTTGTATGTGTTTATGGGATAATTGAAATGGAAAAGAATTACTGATCAAAATATATAAACACGGAAGTGACAAGGGGTGATAACGAATGAGTTTAATTAAAAAAATGAATTCAATTGAAGTGATTTGTAGAGACTGGTACTAAGTTTTAGTTGACTGTATATGTCATAAATTAATGTTAGTAATGTACCATTAAAAATCATGAAGCATTATACAGTTGTTTTGTTTTTGTACGGGACTCCTCAGTAGTGCGCACCCTACACTCCACCCTCATGAGCTTCAGGCTGGTAAAAACCTTATCCTCTGTATCACTGGGCTGGTTAGTGTGCAATAATAGAATTCCCATTTGCATTAATTAATAATATCATAGTGCGATGATCATCTATTGTCACTGGTGAAAACTGTTCTTCTCCTAGCATAATTTAGGATATCCCTTAAGCTATATTGTGAAGTTGTGACTGGTGAAGTCCAGACGAGGTGACAAGATACACTCTCCGTTTATCTGGCGACTCGATAGCCAGCTCTCGTGGACTGGCGGGTGTGGGCATAGCGCTTAGCATGAGAGCAGAACAAGCACTATTAGAATGGATCCCTGTTAATAGTCGCCTATGTGCTGTTCGACTAACCGGCTCTGTAAGGACTCGGAGGAATAGGGACACTCGTCGTTGTCTTTTCGTCGTTTCCGCCTACGCTCCCACTGACTGCAGCCCAGACGAACTGAAGGATGAATTTTACAGAAACCTTTGTGAACTTCTTCAAAAAGCCAAGCACTCAGACATAGTAGTCGTCGCAGGTGACTTTAATGCCCAAGTAGGTAGTTTAGACCAAACAGAAAGACATTTAGGCGGGTATTTTAGTGTTCCAGATCAGAGAACAGATAATGGTGACCGTCTGCTGCAACTTTGCTCAGACAATCGTTTATTCTTAGCGAATACTAATTTTAGGCATAAGGAGAGACATCGCCTAACGTGGCGACCCCCTTCACCAAGACAACGATGGACTCAAATAGACCATATTGCCATCAGTCATCGTTGGAGAGGCTCGATAGAAGATTGCCGCTCGTTCTGGAGTACATGTTTAGACTCTGATCATGCTCTAGTACGAGCACGCATTTGCTTGCACCTCACTGGATGTAGAAAGGCCACATTAGGAAAACCCATTAGAATTGATCTGAGCGACGAGAAGGTCAAAAGTAAATTTCAAGAACAGTTAGGGTCACAATTAGGTAACTCTGGAAACCAGGCTGATCCTGATGTTGCCTGGAATGATCTAAAAACAGCTGTAGAAACAGCAGCGTCATCTACTAGTAATTTGAACAGAAGGAGCACGAAAAACCATTGGATTTCTGCGACATCTATGGCACTGATGAGCTCTCGCCAACTAATCCCGTCAGGCTCTGAACACGATAAAGAGCGAAAACAAATCAAGTCTAAATTAAGTAGAAGTTTACGAAACGATCGTGAGCAGTGGTGGGCAACGAAAGCAAAAGAGATGGAAAAGACAGTGGCTTTAGGCAACACTAGGCAGCTTTATAGACTAATCAGGGAAACCGGAATTAAGAAGTCAAGGATAAGTGAAACTATCTCCGAGAAAGATGATACTGTAATCTGCTCTCAACCCAAACGTTTAGAACGATGGGTCGAACACTTCAAGGAACAGTTTAGCTGGCCTTTAGCTACTCTACAATTACCCAGCATTTCCACTCAAGCTAAATGGAACATTGAAGTAGGCCCCCCGACACTAGCTGAAGTTCAAAAAGCTATATCTAACCTGAAACGAGGAAGAGCAGCTGGTCCAGATGGGCTAACCCCAGAGGTTTTCAAAGATGGTGGTCCAGTCTTGGCGATTAGGTTGACTAGTACTTTAGCTAAAGTCTGGGAACTAGATAAAATTCCATCCGACTGGTCTAAATCACTAATAGTCCCAATATATAAGAAAGGACCAAAATCATCTTGTGATTACCATGGAGGGATTAGTTTGACTAATATTGCATCTAAAATACTAGCCTCAATAATTATCGGACGTTTAACAAAGACTCGTGAACTACAAACACGAGAAAACCAGGCTGGCTTCAGACCTGGTCGTGGTTGCATCGACCATATATTCACCATTCGTCAGGTTTTAGAACACAGGCACGCCTACCGGCGTCCTACAATGGTGGTTTTCCTCGACTTAAAGGCAGCATTCGACTCAGTTGACCGTGAGGTTCTGTGGCAGTATCTGTCATTAAAAGGTGTACCTCAGAAGTACATAAACCTTGTGAAGGCTCTTTACTCGAACACTACCAGTCGAGTCAGAGCTTATGGTGAACTGTCATCTGAATTTGCGACCTCAAGTGGTGTCCGTCAAGGCTGCCCACTATCTCCGTTTTTGTTTAATTTTTTCATAGACGTGCTACTGGAAGTAACGCTTTCTTCAGCTGAATTTTCTGGGATTGATCTCCTTCCAGGAGGTCCACTTATCGACTTAGAATACGCAGACGACATAGTCCTGTTTGGTAAAGACACTAATAAGATGCAGAGTCTTCTGGTCGCACTGAGCAACAATGCCAGGATGTTTGGGATGCGTTTCTCCCCCTCTAAGTGTAAACTGTTACTTCAGGACTGGCCTGCGTCAACCCCTGAACTAAAGATAGGGAGTGAAGAAGTTGAATGCGTTGATAACTTCACTTATCTTGGAAGTCTGATCAGCCCTAATGGGTTGGTGTCTGACGAAATTTCTGCACGAATTCGAAAGGCTCGTTTGGCTTTCGCCAACTTACGTCATCTATGGCGTAGGCGTGATATTCGTCTATCAACTAAAGGACGAGAATATTGCACAGCAGTTCGTCCCGTTCTACTTTACGGCTGTGAAACATGACGATTAAGGGTAGAAGACACTCGTAGGTTACTAGCATTTGATCACAGATGTCTTAGAAATATATCTTCTACCTGCTGGGATCTCCGAGTAACTAATAATGAGGTTAGACGAAGGGTATTAGGGAATAATGGTAAATCTGTTGATGAGGTTATGAAACTTCATCGACTGAGATGGTTGGGGCATGTGTTACGTATGTCCGAACACCGGTTACCACGTCGCTCAATGATGACTAGTATTGGGGTGGGTTGGAAAAGAGTTAGGGGCGGCCAAACCAAAACGTGGCATCAGTCGTTGAAGTCACTAACTTCTGGTCTGAGCCACATTGGTAGATGTCGACTACCTGGTTGGGGTCCGCGTGACTGCCGTACCCAGTGGTTGGAGACTCTTGGTGACATGGCTCAGAATCGATCACAGTGGCGTAGGTGTATACATTCTTTGTCTTCACGTACACCTTGAGACTAAAATTACTCTACCTTTCTTTCCACAAACTAATTTTTTCTCTCTCTCTCTACATATTATATCCTTATATGCAATCATCCTTTTATATATTACCACCATTAAAGTAACTGATTCTATGAATTCGTTGATCATCTTGCTATGCTGTTGAGGTGTGGCAACTTGGACCGATGCACATATGTGCCTGGTCCTACGTCGTTTCTGTCTGTCGTTCTTCATTTATTAACTACGGTTAATTAACTCTATATACATTACCCCAGTTCACACTCACTATTAATCTTATTTTGTATTAATGTCAGTTTTCTAATTGGTTGACGGTGCGGTCTGATTTTGTGTATATATAAAGGTATGATTGAAATGCAAAACGATTCTGTCTGTCGGCTCATCAATCGTTTTTGTCTCTTTTCCAGCTTGGGGACTGGTAATGGCGGAGAAGACGTGCCCATATACTGATTATCAATTATCAAGAGCATTTTTGCAGTACGTAACAGTAGGTTGGATAATATTTAGACTTCCTATGTATACCCATGATTATTGATAATAATAATAAAGACAGAATGGAGATCTGGGGTTAATATAAACAAAGAAAATGATATTTGGATGAAATGAACCCAATTTATGAATGTATACATAGAGCAGACTACATCTATATTACTCCAAACGTGGAAGATTCGGGCAAACGATTGCTACAAATAACATCATCATCAAGCCATAAAATCATGAATCTTGTGTGAGTGAATGAGACACTTCATATGAATTTGCATTAAAAAGTGATGTTGGAATTTTACATTCGAATGAATGTTCGAATATCTCATCAATCATTACATTAATTCTAATATACTCATTAAATCGTTGAATATATTCATTCAATATAGGGATCGCTTTCAACAATTTCATTGTCAAGCTGTACATTCCTCTACATATATATAATTGGAATAAAATGAATCTAACTTATGTAAATATAAGCGGAAATCACCCTGTAATAGAGGTACAAACCGACTTATTAGATGTTGAGTTGGGCTAGACAAAAATGTAGGCAAAACGCATTTCTTTAGAATGCAGACCTCTGTCCTGTTGAGTTATTTGGCTTTCATGTTTGCCGTTTGAATGACCTATAGTGTAACTGGTGTAGGAAGATAATCACTAACACAAAAGGTTTATTTACGTGACAGATTCATGTCAAATGCATGACAAGAGCGTATGGGATTAGCTAATATACAATTGTTGATGTTTTTAACAACGCTTGGCGGTACTCACAAACCCGAACAAATAAATTTTTATTTTATCTGCCAACGTAACTTGCTCCCCATTATCAATTTATCAGATAGATGGCTTGCAAAGAATCTATATTTAATTTTCAATCTAAGTGTCACTATTATACGGGAAAAACATCAGGTGCAGTTCACGTACCTTATGTGTTCTTCGACTGGTTCTGTGTAACCTCAGCAATAACACAAATGTGTGGATGGACCTGAATGACAGTAGCATGATAAAAGGTTTTCTGTTCAAATAGTCTTTTTATTTACTTTTATGGCTGTGTATGAGTTTATAAACTTTAATAAGTAGCCATTACCCTAGTGGATGGGAGGAGGTTATGCAAGGCTTTGGTTATTTTCGTTCAATAAACCGAGAGAGCATATTGCTATTATTCTTTAATGAAAGGTTTTCAACAGACTTATTTTATGCTTTAGAGGAACAAAGTGATGAAAGTTTGTATACTGCTCTGTTCATGTTGTCTTTTCGGTCTGGCTTCTTAGTAAACAATCTAATTTTTATAAGAATGACATCCAAAATTTTCAGTTTATCTTCATTTTATTCTTTGCATGTGGATTCGACAGACGGGTGAAGTCGTTAAAATCACGAAAAATCTTCCATCGATTAGTCTGATGTTAGCAAAGAATGAATGTACTAACAATATATTAGTAGAAAAATGACAAATTTACAATGAGTTGTGGAAGTGGAGCGTTTTGCAGTTTTGCTTAGAAAAAATCGTCTCAAATGAGACCTAGTGGCCAGCCTACTACTACCCTATCCACTTGTCTGTATATTTCACCATTAAACATAATATTTACATCTAAATAGGGGATGTAATTGAGCGTCCTGGATTCCACTTGCCAGTCACAATCCAACTTTACATTTACATTCATTGCACACTTCAGCATTAATATACTTGTCATGTCTATCTCATTTTTTGTTTCTTTTTGTCTGTGGTCATTAATTTTGAACCTGATAAAAATTTATTTATTCTTATTTTTACAAATGAGTTCTATATTTAGCTAAAGTTTTATAAAAAATTTCACACAAACTTACTGTAATCAAATACTGAGATAATTAAATTCAGTAGTATGTTTCAAAAACTGAGTTGTTAAAATTCATTATTGATCCATTTGCAACCATTTTGAAATTAATATACTATTATTATTATTATTATTATTATTATTATTATTATTATTATTATTATGTTGATGTTATATTTCATGATTAATTATAAAAGAGATTAGTTTACTGACAAATGGTTACGTATTTAGTAAAAATAACAGTGGACAGAAATTTATCAAATGCTATGCTTCTACAAATAAGTTATTTCAACGGAAGTTCTACTATAACAATGTTATTATTCTTCAAATGAATGATCTGTAACTAGGGTGATTTCACAGAGATTTAATCAATATAATTTATTATAGAAATGTAGTAGTAGATGAATTCTGAATATTGGTTGAACTTGAAAAACTAGTTTTCCGGAAATTATTGCTTGCATTCAGATTACTTCTTTATGGAACTTTATGCTTTTAGTTACTTTTATATTCATCTTGCCCAAATCTTTCAATGGACCTGTTAGTTGTAATTTTAACATTCCCTGTTTATGAACTACTATCGATTAGTTATGTATGTTTTATTCTCCCCTCCTCACGTCTTCCTTGAATTATTGAATTCATTTGGAATCGATACCATTATTCTAACTGATCATGATATGTGGTCTGAATTTGAATGCAATATATATTAATGAGTGCTTGAAACATATAAGAAAATCAGACGTCGTCATCATTCTGTACAATGTTTCCCATATCAGATAATCCTATTTAACTTATGTTTAGACTAATTTATTGTCAGTTACAAAGTGTTTTTACTATACATTCAAAAATTCAATTGTCGTTTTAAAAATTAAATTCATTATGGTTGCAATTATTGTATTTCCATGATCTCCGTTCCAGTGGTTTGTTTGATAAATGAATACGAGCACTCCAGTTGGAGTTACTACTATATAATATTTACCAAATGAAACATCTAAACCTATGAAAAACACATAATCAGTATGAGTTAAAATTCAATTAATAATTTACTTTTTAAATTATATTAATCGATTTTGGGAATGCTGAGATCACAACATAATGAGTACATAGTTTATTTTAACTAGTCGTGTGAACTTTGCACTGAATGACAGTTATTGATAGGTATGCGCATAGAAGTTTTTTCCACCTTTATTTAATACTATGCTCAAGACAGCATTTTATATAAAGAATTATTGTTTTCGTAAACTTCAAACTACCTATTCATAAATCGGTCCTTAATTTGTTGTTTGAATGAGATATATATTGATTTCAAATAGGGATCATTAAAAACTAGAGAACAACGAATCGCTGTTTAATCATAGTTTAGGATTTCTAAGGATTGCAAACTGTTGATCCCACCAGAAAATCAAACTCTGAACATTCAGGCTAATATTTAACCATCAGTGTCACAGGGCTGGCGAGGGCGCAATAGTAGGACTCCCATTTTAATAAACTAATGATGTAGCACATGTGTACACTACTAAGCAGTCACACAAGTTTTATTGTTTTCTGTTAACTTAGTTTTTGAAAGTTAATTCAATTCTTGAAGACTAGCAATTTCGAAATACTTTTGATATTATAAATGTATAGAAATGTATTAATTTACAGTTTTGTTAAATAACATAGATCCATTCATTGAACATTCAAGCGAATCTTCATGCTCTTCTTTATTAAAAAAGGAATTCTTAATTTCATTCAAACTAAGTAATATTCCATCTTAGTGATTAAGTAGCATGTCAACCACTGGAACATCAGTAGTATATTTGTCTAAAGCAAAGTACGTACGTTGTTTCCACTATTAAATATTATTAATATGAAATATTTAATTTATATACTATTACAATAATATATTTGAGCGTCATAATCTGAAAGAAATCTTGAATAATTTATCAAAACATGGGCTTTCTTAAGCTTTATATGTATTACATCTCAGAGAAATCTAGTACTCCACATCACTCATAATCCTGGATTCGAAGTTTGAAAAATAAAAAACCAACGTATCTGTTGATACTTCAATCACATCAGATTTATAGTCATAACAAAAAAACGAAATTCATTTTCACATACAAAAATCGATACATAGTTCACCATTTATACAACTTTTAATTTTAACACGATGAATTGATTTTATTTAGACAACTGTTAAAAATGAGGAAAACTTGATTCTCCAGAAGTGTTCACCAACATCTACATTTGAAATCTAACCCATTACCTTCAGCCAACACCTAAATCATAGACAGTTTAGCTGGCATCTGTTAATTTGCATTCATAACAATCAACATATTACTAGTAACTGACGTGAAAATGTAACTTTGAGGCTCTACTGTGAAGTCGTGACCGATGCAGAGTTAATATGTTGAATGTAAGGCAATTAAGCATCAACAGCATTTGAATGACCTAAGAAATATCTCAAGGTGACTAAATTTGGAAATGCGAAATATGATATGACAATTCATTAAATGTCAAGTATCCTCTAAAAAGCCTTCAGTTCTTGGGTTTAATCCGTGGTTAAAACATGGTTTATCATTGTACAATAATCGCATTCTCCTAAAAGACATCTTTTCATTAGTCTCTGTTCCCAAAGGTATTCGAACAAAAGTCAGTCAGCTATTCGAAACTCTTTTTTCATAGCCAGTTGTAGTAAACATTTCTATTTCAAAATAATTAGAGTACAGATAGTTTGTGGAAATTTGTATTAAGTTTACTTGACTGAATTCGACACATATTGATGTAAATAGGGTACCATTGTAAACAAAGGAGCACTGAACACCTATTTGTTTCTACTACAAGACTCGTCGCCAATGCACACCCTAGATTTCGCTACAGTAGCTTCAGTTTGGTTAACATCTTTTACTCTGCACCACTGAACCGGCGTTCACTGGTAAAATTCCCACTCCCATCGATTTGCGATAATCATCTCGCTGTCAAAAATTGATGGAGCTAATAATTTTAGAAGCAGAAGCTAACTCAGTGGTTCAGAAGGTTAGGTATTTGCCGTCTGATGCTACTGGGATAAAATCTAGGGTGCTTACTATTGAGCAGTCCCATACCAGCTCGAAACAGCTGTTCACTGCTTTCTGGTTTACAATGATACCCTGTTGATATCAGTATGTGATAAATTCAATCAAAATTAATTTTAATTTTTCTATTCTAATCAATATCTTTTAAGAATTTTGTAGTGCTTACTGACAATCTATACTCATGTAAATGGTAGTTTACTAGAATAAAACATGACAACTAAGTGAAATTGTCCTTTAAGACATTTTTATCAAATATCAGAATTGTATGAAATCAGCTATTCTAATCAAAGAATATAAAGCCATTATACTTCATAATTGAGTAACTTGCAATGACAAATTAGTATCAACTAGAATTCTATAACTGAACCATGTTAAATAAGATTAATTTCTTGTTAATATTTTTTTAACTTCACAAATGAGTAACAGTGTTAGTAATGAATAGTTTAAATTTTGTAATAGACTGAAATGAGGGCTGGTTATTTATGAAAAGATACTGAGGTGATTCCCGGAGTTCTAGTGTGTGGACGTGGCCGGTGGAGTTCAGCCGTGTCGGGTGTGAAGCAGTTACCCACCGATGACAATAGATGAGGTGGCGCAAACAAATCACGAATTGACTGAATTAGAAATATCAACCGTTAGCATCCAGCTCAGTGCTCCAATGGTAAAGTGCTCGTCGCGGAGCCAGGGGGTCCTGGATTCGATCTCCAACGGGGTCGTGGATGCGCTCTGCTGAATCGTCCCATACTAGGAAGAAACAGCTGTCCAGTGCTTCCAGGTGAACAATGGTTGTCTGATTCGGAACATTTCATGATATGAGGATTGACAGTAAATCCTTTGTTTAAACTAAATAATTCAGTGAATATTAAACCAACATTTAAAGTTCAATTATCTTGTCATTATTCAATAAAATATTTCATTTCATTTTCTTTGACAAAAATTGCGAAATTTCGCTTTATTTTCATAATTATAATGTATTTAGATCATTTTGTCTATCATAGACTGAAATCGATCAGTCACTGTTACCATCAACACCAAAATGTAGGTACGTCTAGCTGACGAGTCTCAAATAGGATGTAACACACGTCCTGAATTCCGTTTGATAATCACAATCCACCTCAAACAATTTTGGTTTTATTTTGCTCAAATTACTGTAATTAAATGTTATAATTACTATGGAAATAGTTACTGAATAATTCGATTCCCTAACAGTTATATAATGAAACTATTTCAGATTATACTTCAAAGAATGTGTATTCTTGCTTACAACAAGTTTGGATATGTTTCGCAAACAGTACTATCTTGGTATAACAAATCATAAGCAATAAGATTGTTGAAATAAAATGAATTCATTCCATTTCAAGAAATGAAATTATAATTGGTAACGAGAAGATGGAAATAATCTGAAAAATGTGATGTATTCGAAGTATTCATTGAGAAAGTTTTGGTGTCAGATTTGTATTTCTAAGGGCATTTACCCTATTGATCTACCGCGAAAAATGCAATGCTTTCGTATAAGAGTAACCAGAAGTACATCCTTAAATTTGTGGAAGCCATAGTTAGTAGGAAAGCCAAACCTCTTTATCTGTGCAAAATTCATGAGTCTTCTACAATAGAATTTATTTATCTTCATTGGCGGGAGAATTCACTGTTCTCTTCATTTTATATCTTTCGGTTTATTATCAGTACATTATTGTCCTTTTATTGAGTCGACCTTTATTAGCAACTCGTATTTATGTATAAAGGATTTAATAATAGTGTGATTATATTGCGCGAAATGTATACAATATATACATCACATATTTTAGACTCACTCTGTTGTCTGGTTATATTATCAAAATTCATCAGTGTAATTGTAATATACAATATTTGAACTATTTTAGTCTATAAAATTTTAACGATGATAATAATAAATCATGCAGAGAAAATATTTATCATACTACTTAGAATCAATAAGCATATGTTGTAAGTCATTCAAAAAAAGTGGTGACACCATAAAAGATAAGTAAGTTACAAAATGAGAAACATTTACTAACAAACGAGAAATTACACTATCAAACTATGTAGTTGACATAAAATTAAAATTCTTTCATGATGTAAATTTCTTAATTTATATCAAATAGATGACTTGATTATGTAATCGACTTTACTAGCCATCCTGTGTATAATAATATTACTTACTGTAACCTCCGATTACACACAGGAGATTAGAAACCTCGATTTCTTCACTAAAGGCCTTCCTTTAGAATTCACTTTATGCGATTTATTTGTTTTACTTACTTTTCTGTTTCTTTTTATATCATTCCTGCTTATTGACATTCATGTTCACCTTCAATATTATCATAATTGTTATACTAATAATATTAATATTACTATTATTATTAACTTTTTATTATCACAAAGATATTTTCCTCCAAATTTTATCAATTTTTCATCCCTTCATCACGCTTAACGAATTATAATCACAATAACTGTATCTCCACTTTAATGATAACACAATATTTCATGTTTCCCAAATTTCTCTTCTTTCAATAACTAATTGATAATTAAAAACTATATGTAGTAAAACAAACTCATATGACACCTGAACACATTCGCTAAATTATATATATATATATATATATATATATATATATATGTATATATATATATATATTAGTGACTGACGCTTTGACAATTTACTTTTCCATGCTTATGAGCACTTAGCGGCAAGGCTAAAGATAATCTAATCTACTCGTGAGTTGCATCTAACATAAACTAATCACATGCAAAAATGTTTTGTGTTAGTGATTATCTCCCTTCACCAGTTACATCATAGGTCGTTTAAACGGCAAACACCAAAGCCAAATAACTCAACAGGACAGAGGTCTGCATGCAAAAGAAATTCATTTAGCCTACCTTTTTGTCTAGCCCAACTCAACATCTAATTAGTCGGTTTTCACCTCTATTACAGGGTGATTTCTGCTTGTATTTACATAAGATAGATTCATTTTATTCCAATTATATATATGTATAGGAATGTACAGCTTAACAATGAAACTGTTGAAAGCGATTCCTATATTGAATGAATATATTCAACGATTTAATGAGTATATTAAAATTAATGTAATGATTGATGAGATATTCGAACACTCATTCAAATGTTGAATTTCAACATATCTTTTTAATGCAAATTCATATGAATTGTCTCATTCACTCACACAAAATTCATGTATGTCTTATTTTCACCATCGTTTTATCCTATTTTTGTATTCATAATTTTATGGCATGATGATGATGCTATTGGTAACAATCGGTTGCTCAATTATTCCTTGTTTCCTTTTTGCTGGAAAATTACACATGAACTTGTAAGTTAATATTAAAGTTCATTAGATTATCACTTATTTTAACTTAAACCTGATAATAGATACAACTGTGAAATATACTTTAATTACCACATTTTTTCTTATTTTGTAATATATTTTAGATTCTGAACATTGTTTCAGTTATAAAGACTTACGTATTATGCTTATACGCTCTATACAATGGGACAATCATAGTAAATTTTTACATTTTATTTAAGCTTATATTTAATAGATTTGATTTTTGGTCCTTGCCCAGATGAATTTCAGGCCAGCTTACCGAGTGATACATTGAAATCTTTATTAATTTCACTCTCTAAGACTGTTGATAAATATAATTCATTCAGTTGTTCTTTGTAAATTTAGCTCCCAAGTTTTGTGAAGATATTTGTCCTTTTCTGAATCGAAATTCCTTAAAAGCCACTCTACGTTAAGTTTCATGATGAAATGCATCAACATATCAGGATTCAAGACCATTTCAAATGAATGATATGTCTGGATGGAGACATGTGATTGGTTGATATAGTATGACAGACATATGAGTCAAAGGCTAAAACTTATATATATATATATATATATATATATATATATATCTTGTATTTCATTGTTGTTGTAATACATGCGTGCGAGTGACTAGTTGGCTTTTTGATAATTCAGTAGAGTTATTGTGCCTGAGCAATACATTAAGGCAAGGCTTAGTGCTAACTGTAGAACATAACGCTGCGTGTAACAGAATACATAATTTCGGCCATCCCTGCTTCAGATACAACGATTTACACATAGGTTGCTTTGACACCTTCTACGTTTCGTTTATAGCTTTCTTTATAGTATGAAATTGAATATCACAGTAATATATGATAAATGACATCGGTTTCTTTAGTTCCAATCATTTCATGATAGTAATGCAACATAATATTACACGGCCTCAATTGACCTTTCGAAGCTAATATCCCCTAGTTTTGGCTAATAATGCACAACTAATCTTAAGTGATAATTTTCCTCATACTCATTAGATTTCTGTTCAGATTTTTGAATTACATTTTCACTTGACTTCTATATTGGCTTAACTGTTTTATTCACTTAATGAGGATTGCTAGCTTTATATTCCTGAACAATTTGTACGTATCCGTTATCGTCCATTTAAGTAATTGGGTTATGATAGATGATGATATATCCAGTTGACGTAAGACTACTGAAGCATCTAAAGGATCTTGTTTGCACTAAATAACATTAAATAACTTCGTCAATCATATTTATGATGCGTTTGTGATTATGTATGATTTTATGAACCAAGCTTACCTAATAAATGTGTTTCAACATCTATCCTACTAATGCCAAAACATTATTGCGTTAGGTTAATTAAAATGCATGAACCAATGTTTTAAGCCAATCATCACTTATTTTCCTAGAATGCAATCCAAATTCAGATCACTTATTTTTACATTCTGTGATGTTACCATCTAATTATTGGGTTCAGTAACTTAGAGTCATGTAAACTAGTAGCCACTCTTAAACTTTTTAGCTCAATCAACTCGAAGGATCAGACAATTTTGACATTAGTCACTACTCAATATTCTACCACTGTAAATAGTTCTATTATTTAAAATGGTTTGATAGAAACTGACATTAAATTTGTTGTGTGTATTCGTTATTGTTAAGTAATATGACATTGATTACAAAATAAGAATATATTTATATAAACAAAAACCAAATATCATAACAGAGTTTAAATGCTTTATTTTGTTTAATCTGGTTAGCTTTTTTTTTTAGCAAGCTTGTGTTTTCTGGGATAGGAATGCTAGCCACATGCCCAACTCTCCTCTATTACCAGGGCTTGGGACCAGGAATAACATCAGGAGAGCTACAGGCGAATAGATTTCAAACCACAAATGATGGAAGAAATCAAGACGATCATCAGACAAATCAATAATGGGAAAGCAGCAAGAACTGACAATATAATAGCTAAAGCATTCATGTTTGACATAGACATAACGGCAAGCATGCTACACGTTTTATTCAGGAGGATCTAGGAAGAAGAACAAGTGCCGGAAGACTGGAAAGAAAAACACCTTACCAAAGAAAGGAGATTCGAACAAATGTGAGAATTACAGAGGGATTACACTATTATAACTACCAGGGAAAGTCTTCAACAGGATGTTGCTCAACAGAACAAAATATTCCGTGAATGCTAAACTTTGAGATCAACAGGCTGGTTTCTGTAAGGATCGGTCGTGCACAGACCAAATCGCAACACTACGGATCATCGTTGAACAATCAATTGAATGGAACTCGTCATTGTATATCAACTTCATTGACTATGAGAAGGCGTTTGACAAAGTAGACAGGAGATCACTACGGAAACTTCTTCGACACAACGGCGTACCAGACAAACTCAGGAGCATCATCCGGAATTCTTACAACGGACAACAGTGCTAAATTGTGCATGGAGAACAGCTGACAGATGCATTCTCAGTGAAGACCAGAGTCAGACAAGGCTGACTACTCTTGCCTTTCCTCTTCCTTCTAGTGGTTGATTGGATCATGTTCACCTTCACATCTGAGGGGATGCACGGAATTCAATAGACAAGTAGGATGCGACTTAATGATTTGGACTTCATGAATGATCTAGTTCTTCTATCCTATACACACCAACAAATGCAAGTGAAGACAACCAACGTGGTAGCAACCTCAGCATCAGTAGGCCTGAATATAAATAAGGAAAAGAGCAATATCCTTAAATTCAACACAGTGAACACCAGTTGAACTTGATAGTGAAACTCTGAAAGAAGTGAATGCGTACACGTACATGGGAAGCATCATCGATGAACAAAGAGGATCCAATATAGATGTAAAGGCAAGGATTGGCAAAGCAAGGGCAGCATTCCTACAGTCGAAGAATATTTTAGCCGAAGAAGAAATCAGGAAACGACGTCAGAAATGGATTGGACATACATTGAGAAATAATTAAACTGCACCACGAGATAAGCACTAACTTGGAATCCTGTTGAAAAACGGCAGAGAGGAAGGGCGAAGAACACACTACGTCAAGAATTGGAAGCAGATATCAAAAGTATGAACAGAAACTGGAAACAGCTTGGTAGGATTGCTGAGGACAAAGTTGAATGGAAAATACTGGTGAACGGTTTACGCTCCTCTGTGAGGAGTAACGGGCGTAAGGAAGTAAGGAAGTAAGTAATATGATAACAACAATCTTGTTAATTACGCATTATTCCTACTGTTTAATGTTTTCTATTTCATAGTCAAATATGTGCCTACACTTATGAATATGGACACATGCAAGCATACCTTCAACTGAAAATCGATGGAATATTGGATAGATATAACTAGAATGTAACCAGATAATTTTAACAGTTTAACACTCAGATTAATCCATTAATCAATGAAATTTCGGAGTTGTTTTATTCACAGTCATTATTTTATTTGTTACAGCGAATTCGTATATCTATCTGCCGAAAGAATTCTGATATAAAATATGGGTAAATTTTATAAGATTGTGTTGGTTAAAGATACTGAATCAAAGTTCACACTCCGTTGCTTTTAATTTATTTAATTTCTGTTATAAGTAATTTGCAGTCATATGATTGAATACCAAATTTTGGAAGGGATTAATCACTTATCTATTACTGATCTTACTTAACGTTTGATAATATCAAAGAATGATGAAAATGAATCAAAGGTTGATATATCATGACTTGGTATCACTTGGTTAACTCACTGACGATTGGTATATTGATGAACAATTACACACTGTCATGTGTTATTTATAACTGAGTGACTGATGAACTGATGGTTTGAAAACATGTACGTCAATGGACGCGAAATATATACTACCTATATTTGTTTATGATAAATTACATTAAAACTTATACGTGGCTTGTTGAGTATTCCACTTGTGATACGTAAACCAACTTTAATCTTACCTGTTATTTAACGCTGTCGCGAGATAATCTGCCGAAGATACATATATGACTAGAGTACTTCATCGATTTTGGTTTGTAACTGCCGCAAATATAAAATAAATTAACATTTAAGTGGCGTATACCTACCCGATACACAATTGTTTCTGTCTTAACTTATGAACTCTAGGGATAATGCAGTAGCCTTTGACAGGAATGGATTTAGACCGAGTCTCGGTTTAAACATCAACACTTGTTTAAATGGCTAATGAATCTTGGATTGTAAATGCAATTTACAGGATATATTTTATGCTGTCATGTCTATTAACAGGTTTAAGTTAAGGTAAGTGATAATCTAATGAATTTTGATATTAATTTAAAAATTCATGTAGAAAATTCTAGCAATAAAGAGATAAGAAATATTTAGAAAACGATTGTTTCCAATAGCATTGTAGAGGCCACTGTTGCCCCTAATACTATTATGTTTGTATTGCATATTTCTTTATTGATATTTTTACCAAAAAGTTAGATTGCATTGTTCAATTTAACGTTAACGCGTTGTAAAATTTGTAACTCTGGATTCTTTCGGTTCATATATCTATCTATCGTAACTTCGTTATAGACTTCTTTATCATACGCGTAATTGGTAATTGTTGTGCGTGTATAAGTCTTGTTTTTGAAGAAGGCAAAGTTACTGACCTGATATATAGTTATTGGATCTAACGAGGTTACAAATCCAGCAGTATAAGTTGATCACAACAGCATCATCAAGCCGTACAATCATGAATGCATAAATACGATATGATGGTGGTAAAATAAGACATACATGAATATTGTGTGAGTGAATGAGACTATTGATATAACTTTGTACTAACAAAATTGTTTAACTTTTACATTTTAAAGAATATTAGAATTTTACGTAAACCATCATATATATTGAAGGTTATATGAAGCGAATTTCTGAGTATATCGACCCACAATTTTACTATTTTATTGAATGTGTTACATAGCGTAGCTAACATCTCCACAATATATTGCATTCACCTTGCTGTGGTTAACAGCTCGATAGAGACCTAATATACGGTGCTTATAAAGTCCTAGTAAGATGTCCTAATTTGTGGAGTTTAGACAATCTGTAAACTAGGCTGTTGTCATTAGATGATCACCACACTAAACTACAAATAAGATAAAGTTGAAATCCTAACATTGGAAGCCATCCGAGCCATCGGTATAGATGTTCAAGAGTTTGCTGCAGGATTTAAATGTTGTTGGTTCGTATTACTTTGTTTTTACCATTAGTGGGCACTACTGTGGAGCATCAAATTGAGTTAAGACATCTTTCCACTTTACATGATTTCCAGTGATACTCAATAAAAGTCAGTATATGACTACAATCAACAATATTTTTGGTTTGTCACTATTTAAAAGCATCGTGTGTAAACTCATATCTATTCGCCTTTAAGACTACAGTAAGGTCCACAGAGAAATATTCTGATAAATATTACCACTGGCTTAAGATAAATTTAAATCAATCTCCGTAAAAGAAAAGTCAAATTATCTGCAAAACTTAAGGCACTTTAATCGACAATACATTACTCGTAAATTATTCTAATTGAAAATTTGTCGAACAAGATATTAGTAATCAATTCTGATATTGGTAATTTTGAACATTAGGCTTAAACGAAGCGCATCACTAAGTGTGATGTGATTTTGATGAACAGGTTTGTAAATATGATAAACATCATTATTCTCATTTGTCTTGTAACTATATGTTTGACTTTTATAGGTAGCCTATAAAAGTAGTAGCCATAAATTATCATTTTCGCGTAGGATTGTTAGATGTGTTATACAGCAGAACTGTTGATAGCCAATATATAATCATCAGGAGAACTCAGACTGCATATTTGCTAAAGGAAAAATGATTAATGTAGTATTTCGTGACCCACGTCTAGTTAAAAGGAGTTCGTCAACAACAACGAGAGCATCCTTATAATAAAGAAGTAAGTGAAATGAATAGGCATGGCCTTAGATTAACCAGATATAAGAATTCGAATTTTACTATACGCTTATCTTAATGTCAATGATTAATGCATTATAAAAGAGATAATACTTAACAACAAATCTCTACACATTCAGACTCTGTGATTTCAAAATTCTAGTTTGGCATACTTCAAAACGCTAAAATTTGATAAAGTTATAATCTCTATGAAGTATCTTTATTATTAAATATATAATTATTGTCGAGTATTGCAGATGATGATTACATTAAAGACTATATTTTAAAGAAACTTGTGGTGCAAAGTTTTGTTTCAGCACATCAACACATTCGAAGAGATGACTTGCTGATGTAACAATTACGGGCTTCATAATTATTATAGATATATGAAACATTCAATAATTCTTTATCAGATTATAATTCTATTCAAACAGATTTCTTTTATCTAAGTAAATATGCGACTAAATGTAGATACAAAGTTTATTTGCCATTTATTTCTGTTGTCAATATCATGATAAACTTTTATGTTTTACTTTAAAGATACTGTTAAAAAGACAACATATGTTGCTCCTTTATGGACTGTAACGTTTTTATTAAGAATCTGTTACTATATGCAGATCGAAATAACAGGTGATATATATATATATATATCCTCTAGCAATTTGTATGGTGGATTTTCTTTCCCAGATTATATGATTTCCTAGTTAGTACGTTCAGTGATAGGAACCAAAAAAAACAGTTTGTTACATAAATACTTAATGTTTCATCTTTAAACTAAGCATACGTTGAAACTAAATGCAATATTTCACAAAGAATAAATTACTTACTTGTCGACAAGCAAAGCAGATTTTCGTGAGGATTATGAATTATAGCGTGTACTTATTACCGTTAGTTCAGTGTTACTGTTCTTTCATTATCTACCATGTTTTTCTTAATCCACTGTAAGTGTAAAATCGTCATTTCTTTCTCCTGGAATGGTAGTGAACATAATAAAAGGAGCCTAATATTAACGACCTCCCATACCTAGTTTTAATGGATCACCGTTCCCTTGAAGGTAGGGACCTAAATATATATGGCATATAGAGAAAATAAAATTAACAGTAAGTTAAGAGGGTAGTGTTTTGTTCCTTTGGAACATCTCAAGTTCACTCGTGAATGAGTTAGTGGAATAACCTTAGAGCCCATCAGCTAGGAGGAAAGCTTATTAAAGTTTATTAAACATATTAGCGAATTATTATTATAGTATCCATCGACAACTACTCCGCTAGCTGCTCTTCTACGGTTAATGCCAGGCCCAAGCCTGGGTAAAAAAGGAGGGTTGGGCATAGAGCTAGCGTTTTCATCCTTTAGAACACAAGCTTGTTTACCAGACTAAGCAAAGTAAATCATTTAAACACCACCCTAGGAGTAAAAGAAATGTTTATGACACCTCATGATGAAAGCCGAGATTTTTCGAAAGTAATAAGGCCGATGCCCTCCCACCCCTTCTAACAAACAGAGCGAAAATTATTATAGGAACGTAGAATGTTCGGACAATGTGGGAGATTGTTAAGACCAATTAAATAGCAGCAGAAATGAAGAGATACAACTTGACAGTCCTTGGAATCAGCGAAACCCATTGGATTCAAACGGGACAGAAAACATTGGATACGGGAGAGGTGCTACTATATTCCGGTCACAAAGAGGAAAATGCATCACACACCCAAGGAGTCGCTCTAATGCTGTCCAAGAAAGCGCAAAATGCACTTGTAGGATGGGAACCAAATGGACTCAGGATCATCAAGGCATCTTTCAAGACAATGAAGAAGGGATATAACAGTGAATATCATTGAATGATATGCAGCCACCACCGACGGTAATGACGAGGACAAAGATTAGTTACATGATAGGCTGCAGTCAATTATAGTGAAGTGTCCAGGAAAGGATTGGACAATCCTGATAGAAGACATAAAGGCCAAAGTCGGAATGGACAACACCGGATACGAAGACATCTTGGGACAACAGGGACATGGAGAAAGAAATCAGAATAGTGGAAGATTCACAAATCTGTGTGCTTTCAACAAAATGGTCATAGATGGTACAATATTCCCTCACAAATACATACACAAGGCTTCATGGGTCTCAGCAGATCATACTACAGATAATCAAATCGATCATATATGCATCAATAAAAGTTTCAGAAGATCAATGGAAGATGTGAGAACCAGGAAAAAAGCTGACATAGCTTCAGATCACCACCTAGTGGTTGCCAAAATGAAGCTGAAACTAAGAAAGCAGTCGACAACTGGAGTAACAACGGCTCAATACAGCCTCTCTTTGAGATACTGACAAACTCAAGGAAAAAAAACAACTCTCAACAACAGGTTTCAAGCCTTATAAGATCTGCTAAAAGAAGAATAAACCACTGTGGAGAACAACTGGGAGGAAATCAGAGAGACATTAACTTCAACGTGTCAAGAGGCTTTGGGCCGCAAAAAACACTACTATAAGTAATGGATTTCGACAGAGACCCTGAGAAAAATTCAACAAAGGAGGAACACGAAGTTAGAAATCAACAACAGCCGAACTAGAGCATAGAAAATCTAGGCAAAAAGTGAATTTACAGAAGCAAATAAACAAGTAAAGAAGAGCATTCGAGCCGACAAACGGAAGTTCATCAAACGCATTGCAACGACAGCGGAAAAAGCTGCAAGAGAAGGAAATATGAAACAGCTATACAACACAATAATGAAACTGGCAGGCAAATATAGTATATCAGAGCGACTGGTCAAGAACAAAGAAGGCAAGTCAACCATCGAGATTCAAGAACAAAGAAACAGATGGGTAGAACATTTTGAGAAACTCTTGAAAAGGCCAGCTCCATTGAAGTTAAAAGACATCTAAACAGTGCCTACAGATCTCCCTATAAATATCACTCCACCAACGATAGAAAAAATCAAGATGAACATCAGACAAATCAAAAATTGAAAGCAGCAGGACCTGAAAATATAATAGCTAAAGCATTCATGTCTGATATAGAGATAACGGCAAGCATGCTCCACATTTTATTCAGGATGATCTAGGAAGAAGAACAAGTGCCGACAGACTGGAAAGTAGGACACCTTACCAAAGAAAGGAGATTCGAACAAATGTGAGAGTTACAGAGGGATCACACTTTCATCACTACCAGGAAACGTCTTCAACAGAGTGTTGTCGCATAGACAGACAGATACAACGCAGAACTTCGTACATACGTACATCAGTTCAGGTTGCCATACCACATCAGCACAGAGACGCAACTGTCAGTTCAAATCCAAGAGTGATTGCTAACGATTCTGAGCCATGTCGTTCAAAGTCTCTAACCCCTGATGACTTTCGTTTCGCGGACCCCAACCACGCAGCCTACATCTACCAACATGACTTAATCTGCTTGTCATGTTGTCGCATAGAATGAAAGACTCAGTGGATGCTCAACTTTGAGATCATCAGGCTGGTTTCGGTAAGGATCGGTTGTGTACAGACCAAATCGCAACACTACAGATCATCGTTGAACAATCAATTGAATGAAACTCGTTACTGTATATCAACTTCATTGACTATGAGAAGGCGTTTGGCAGCGTAGACAGGAGATCACTATGAAAACTTCTTCAACACTACGAGCATAAGTAAGTAAGTAAGCATTTATCGACAATAAGTGAGAACAACACTAACGAAGGCTACCAAGACAAAATGAATTTCCATAAGTTTACTAAACGAGTTCTGAATTAGTAGTAGAAATTACTCCAAACACTGCTTACTGAGTTGAATAGGATTATCTATAACGTCTTCAATGTTCACTAAATTCATCGTACTTCGGCAAATCAGTCAAGTTTCGCCTTACTAAATATATGACTGTAACATTTCACAAGAAAAATTATTCTAAAATTTTCTTATTAAACGTCTAAATTGCCCTAAATTTTATGCTATGAACATATCCAGCCTAATTATAACAAAAATATTGTAACGGTTGGCCCTGAAAGTTAATCTTTAATGTTAGCTACTCCTCAGTAAGTGGCACTTACCTATTAAATCAATAGGAAATTGGCTGAAATTAGTATGTACCACAAATTTAATGAACACTGAGTAAGTTACGGATAGGCTCAGCCTTAAAACTCAGGCAGGCTAATGTAACTTATCAAAATTTAGCTGTCATTTAAGTTACCTCATGAGGCTAAATTTTCTTTATTAATATTAACTGACATCTACGATTATTGAAAATTTTCAGTGGTTGTTGTGTACACGCACTATAGACTGCATCAAAGCAAAACCATTGTTTAAATTTGAAAAATAAGGCAGAATATAGGCGTGGACTCCAGTCAAAGTTTCATAACGGCTGGAATCATCCTACGGTTGCCACCAGTCCTAGACCTGATTAAAGTCAGAGGGTGGAGCGTATGATTAACAGCAGCGTCCCGTAAAATAATAACGTTCACGAAAACACTAACCGTAAAATCCATTTTAAGCATTTTATCTTTGCCCTGGAATTTAGAAGGTCTTCATTTAGAAGAGTTATGACGTCTCATAGTAAAAGTCGAGTTTATTCGGGAGTCACGAGACCATTGTCACTTCTGACAACCAGAGCATCCGTTGAAATATGAACATCGGATGTTCACATTATATAAAAGACAGGGAGAAGCATGCAAATAGCTTAAGAAGTCTAAAGTTACGAAATGAAAATACGAAACCCATTGGTTACAACCTTGATAACAGCAATGCTCAGTAAAAATGCTTTTATATACTATCCACAAAAAAGGAAATGTCTCATACTCACAAGGAGTAGCACTAATACCGCCTAAAAAAGCATATAAAGAACTTATAGGATGGTAATTTGATGGACCTAGAACCATCTAAGCATTCTCCAAGACAAAGGGGGAGGGGATCACAATGAATGTGACATGATGCTGATTACCCATCGACGATAGCCACGATGACGACCATGACTAGCTCTAGGCAAGGCTGCAGTTAATAATTGATAAATACTCAGTCGACGACCTGAGCATTCTAATAGGAGACTTCAACTCCAAGGTTGGAATGGACAACACACGATATGAAGACATCATGGGATAACATGGACTGAGAGAAAGGAACGAAAACAGTAAGAGGTTTACAAACCTATGTGCCTTCAACAAAATAGTTATAGGTGGCACCATATTATCCCAGAAGTGCTAAAAAAGTTATATGGGTTTTACTGGACCATATTAAAGAAAACCAAATCAATCACATTTGCATCAATACGAAGTTTAGAAGGACTGTGGAAGACGTTAAAATAGGAGATGATATTGCTTCAGATCACCGTCTGGAAGTGGCCAAGTGAAACTGAAATAAACGGGCACTGAATAACTGAAACAGCAGTATTACCAAGTGATATAACTTCCCTTAAATGAGACAAGACGTTGGTTTTTATTATTTTTGTACGATTCGTGATACAATCCCTAGGGTAGCCGGATTATATGTCGAAATCCTTGGTTAGTCTATACGATCAATACTAACGATATCTCTGATACTCGTACTTCAGACGGATACCGCAACTTGTTTCTTCCCAGCCCACAGTTATAACAAAAAACTAGGCTTGCTGGAAGATTGTATTGTGAAGCGAAACTGAGACAAGACTAGTAAACCAGCAAACCAGCGAATTGTGTATACATAATATATCGATTTTTATATCAATTAATTTACAGTGATTATTCATCAAGTGAAATCATTAATATTTAATTAATACAATGAAATACTGTCAGTTGTATTAAGGAGTCGGACTCATATTGAAATTAATTGAAATCAATTTAATTAATGAAAACCTACAAGCAATTTTATAAAAAGTCAATACAACTTCTTTCGTCAAATTAATCAACCACTGTATTTTTGGGAATTATGAATCCCTAACACAAAGATAATCAATATCGTATAGAATTCTTACGACGAACTACACTGTGAAATCTTGCATAAGCTCACAAATTCATTCAAAGCAAAGACCGGTGTTAGTCTAGTCTGCTTACCTTCCCCCTTTCTCTTCCTGCTGGTGATTGATTGAATCATGAAAACCACAACATCTAAAAGCCACCTCGGAATACAGTGGACAGCATCAATCTAATTAGATGACTTAGATTTTGCAGATGATCTAACTCTTTTATCCCATATAAAGCAACAAATGCAGATGTAAACGAACAAGAATGCAGCAGCCTCGGCAGCAGTAGGCCTCAACATACACAACGGAAAAAGCAAGATCCTCCGATACAAAATAACAAACACCAACCCAATTTCCTTTGGCGAAGAAATCCTAGTAGATGTAGAAACCTTCGCATATTTCGACAGCATCATAAACAAGAAAGGTGTGATGCAGATATGAAAGCGCAGACTGCAAAAAAGCGAAAGCAGCATTTTTACAAGTGATAAACATCTGGAACTCAATTCAACTTCTAGCCAACAATAAAGTCACAATTTTAATACAAATGTGAAGACTATTCTTTTGTATGTAGCTGGTAAGTGGAGAACGACAGTAAGCATCATTCATAAGATGCAAGTATTTATAAACAGCTGTCTGCGTAAAAACTTCGGACCTATTGACCAAATACCATCAACAACAACCTTCTGTGGCAGAGAACCAACCAACCAAAATCCAGTCGGGGATAAAATAAAAAAAATACAATGGAGGTGGATAAGACACGTATGAGGGTGCAGAATCATTAGACTGCGTCACGAGATAAGAACTAACTTGAAATATTGAAGACCAGTGGAAAAGAGAAAGACCCATGAACACACTGGGTCGGAAAATGGAGACAAACACGAAAAAATTAAAGAGCACCTGAGAAGAGCTGATAATGAGAACCCAGGACAGAGTTGGTTGGAGAATGTTGATCAATGGCTTATGTTCCACATTGAGTAACCGGTATTAACTGATTGACTGATGGCTGGGAAATAAAATTCAAGGCGTAAGTGTATTTTTTGCCTCTTATTAACTGAATTTAGTCGTATTCTGTTATCGATTTTCACACAAAAGTTCGTAGTCATTTTGTTCATGATCTCTGTTTATATCATCAAGGACGCCTAAAAATAATGCTAAGGATTAATAAAGGTTTGTTTGCAAATACACAAACAATTAAATTTATAATCTTATTATGACACTATTATTTTTACAAAGGTAAATGTGATTGAATGTAATTTAGTTTATTTTTCCATAATCGACAAATCTCATGGTTACCGATCCTACAAATACAACTAGATGAGTTACATTTCAGAAGACCTCAAAACAACTTATTTTATTAGTCATGAAACATGAATCGCTCTTTCAATAAGTGAGAAATATTGTGGTTCAATGTCAAGACGGAAAACTGATAAAAAAGATTCGAACAAATAATTTGACCACTGAGTAGTCATAAATACCTTCTTTACCTACATCAATATAATTTTATTATTATTAAAAACTAGAAAAATATGAAACAGGCTCGTACTCAGAAATCAGTCAGTGTATAAGTTACAGTTCTGTATCAAACCAGTAACAATCTGATTAGCTTATTGTCAACATTTCTTGTTATCAGCGTCTATGGCTTATTCACATGCCATAGACAAAATCAGTTCTTCTGTTAACGAAAGCTAGTTCCATTTTTCTTAAAAATTGGGGAACATTGTAATAAATTCGAAGTAAGTCAAAAATATTTGATTATATACTAAAAGCTGAATGTCTGTAGCTGACGCTAAATTGATTGAGTACTTCAAGTCTGAATCATATTTAAGTGCCTGTTAAGTAATATATACACGATTAGTTGCGTATGCTAAAGACATTAACTGGTTTACAGAAACCATGTAATTTATTATTTGATATTAAAGTGTACGCGGGTATATGACCAAGTAACGCTTGTCATACAACCAAAGCCACTTCTATCGGTTGGACCTACTCTCACGAATGAGAAAAATTCAGAAGGCACTGAAGAATTGAAGAGAGAATATTTGATCGTGAGTAGAGCTTCGATGGGATAGTAACGTCTAGGCTGGCGAGTTAGAAAGAGATGCTACTCACGGTGGTTTGAGTCGTGATCTGGTGATGATGCGTGACCACGTGCCTTCAACTAATTGTGTCCGCTAAAACAAACATGGTCAGCATCAATGTCGAGAGCCTATGCAACTACTTATTTTGGGTATTATTTACTGCTACAGCTCACTCCCCCTCTTATGGGTTTGTAAGGACCCTAAGACGTACCAGCCAAATGATAAAACTCAATGCGTTAGACATCGGTAAACGTTCATTCGATGGCTTGCGATGTTGTGCAGCTTCTGGACGTAATCCCCTATGCTATAATGTCGTCGCATAATATAATTTGTACATAATAAGTCCTTTTTCCTTCCACGTCTTCCTGTTCATTTCCAGACGGCCTGGAAGTCGAAAAGAAAAAAAATTTAAATCTGTGCATTTCGTATACGAAGAAAATAATGCGGCTAAATAACTTGTTGAATACGGACAACAAAAAATCAAACAATCACTTTAAAGAAGAAAATTTATAAAATGCACACCGTAAATTTTAAAATAATAATAATAATGGTTTTATCGTTTTTTTGTTTATTTATTTTTTTTTAAAACATTAAATATTGTAATACGTTCCTAGGTAGTGGGAATCATGAGAAAATTAATAAACACAGCATTCGTTCAGGTGTTCCGGAAATCGTACATTTTTAACAGAACACTTAGCTCTTGGCGTTATGGAGCTCTTCAATATTTCCACTTGCGCTCTCGTCGTTGCTTGAGGCGTGGTGACTTCGTCCATGTCAAGTTTGCTGGTGTTGTGGCGAATTCAACACCAAAAGGTTCACCTTCTAGGTAGGCTGCTTTGAGGCGGTCAATGCTAATGTTATCCTCGTGACCATTCTTGTCAATTGTATAGTACTTTGTTTTCGTTTAGGAACCTTGTATGACCCCTCGTAAGTTGCGTCGAGAGATCGGTGTACAGCATCACGACGTACGAGAACGTGTGTACTTTAATTTAAGGCGGGTTAGATTAAGGTGTCCGTCGATTGTTGTCCTGTTTGAACTGGCTTAACTGAACGCATAGCATTTGTAAGCCGGTTCACGTAAGAATTCAAATCCAGGTTTGCCGAGGTGGAAGCAGTTTCCACAAACTCACCTGGTAGTCGAAAAGTCGTTCCGTAGACTAATTCGGCAACACTGCATCCAACATCTTCTTTCAATTTGCTGCGAATCCCCAGTAAAACTAGGGGTGAGGCGTCAATCTACTGAGGGATGCTTGTAGCTGAAAATGATGCTTTCAGTTGTCGATGAAATCTTTCTACCGAACCGTTAGATTGTGGGTGGTGGGCGGTAGTCCTTGAACGCATAGTTCCAAGAGGTTTGGTCAGAGCGTGGAACATTCCAGATTCAAACTGACGTCCACAGTCTGTCGTTATTATAGATGGACAACCAAAGTTGGCTACCCATCGTTCGACGAAAGCGCGAGCGATCGTTTCACTAGTGATGTCTTCAAGTAAAATCGCTTCTGGCCAGAGTGTGAATCGGTCCACGCATGTCAGAAGATAAGAAAATCCATTTGATTCTGGTAATGTTCCTATCAGATCAAGGTGCACGCGATCAAACCGAGCGTCAGGGATTGAGAAAGTGCTCAGAGGGCATTTATTATGCTGAATTATTTTGTTTTTCTGGCAGGCCATACGAGTGCGCGCCCATTCTTTGATATCCTTATTAATCTTCAGCCAGAAGAATCTCTCAGTAATTAGTTTACTCGTAGCATGAACTCCAGGATAAGAGAGGTTGTTCAATGTGTCAAAGACGATTCGTTGATAAATCCTGGGGACGACTGGATGGGCTGTACCTGTAGAAGAATCACAAATTGAAGTGTTCTTACCTTTTCCATTCGTTTCAGTTTGGAGTTGAAGCGTTGTTGCGGCTAACTTGTGATCAGAATCAATTTCTTCATTTTGAAGTCGACCTAGTTCAACAACGTTGATTCCTTGGATAGAGCGTTATTTTTCTAGACTCTGTATCTAGTACATTGTCATAGTTATTTTAAGCGTTAATTAGCCTTTCTAAGTGAGATAACGTAACTGGGCTTCATTTAACCCAACTAGTATACCTTAACTTTTACCACAGACTGTTGTACTTTACAAATCATTCATGTTTTTCTGCTTTGATGCCCGTTTTCGTCTCTACGCTTTCAGCAATTAATTCCTGTGTCCTATCAGCATTAGTACCAAGTGACTATACTGTAAAAAGAGGTTCTAGTTTGTGGTTTCATTACTACACTTCTGATCTGCATAGTTCTCTCACAAAATACTATTCACACAAGATCATGTTTGCAATGGACGTCACAATTAGATATTTAGAGCAATTTCGATTGTTAGGCTTTCCTTGTCTGATGTTTATATCGTTTCAGTCTCTTGTTTATTGCCTTCATTAATAAATATTTAATCACTAATGTATCTTTGAACTCCCAGGATTACCATTCACTATACGACAAGAGGCAAAGCCTTGCATTCTACCATGTAATCTCTGTAAACCTATATCTCGTATATTGTAATTGACACTACTATCGTTACACTTATTTCTGCTACATTTATGTTATTTATGTAAGGGATAACCTTTTAGTATTGTTATGGCCATGCTTGCGAACTGGCGTGAATCTTGTACGAAATTGCAGAATATAGTGATTGTGACGTAATTTGACGTACAGAAAAGTAAGACAGAAACTGTGAGCTACTTTATATACATGATAAACCAACTGTTTATTGACACACGTCGAAAATTTACTGTTGCTTTACTTAAATTTCGGGCTGGCAGAGAACATGGTCAGCCCAATAAGTGTATTATGTGTTCGTATAAACTCTTTGCCATTTTGGAGCATTATTTCTGATTTACAAGTGTTTTTATATGAGCCAATAACGCAGATCGTATATATATATCTTTTATGCCTTGAAAGAAACAACTCCTCAGCCTAAACATAATGCATCTATTTTCTACTCTCCATTCTCTCTAATACGTAGATAAGGATTGTGTGGGTTCACTACGACTATCATCCATCATATATCTGTGTGTTCTACCCAGTAAACTTGCAGAATAATGGCAGGTACTTTGAGATGAATAACTTCAATCAAGATTAACCCAGTAGTGGATATACGAAGGAAATCGGTGACCTGAAACTGCTGTGGGTCTTCTTTTCTTCTTATTCAGTTAATGGTAATTGGTGTTCACAAAGTTTCTAATTATCATCTCATTTTCGCTTTATGTTGCTACTTGTCACTTAAATAATTTCCTAGTTAACTGTAATCTATAGTTGCGTCCAACCTTAAAAAAGCAATTTATTTATCTTCTCTAGTATAAACTGCTGAGCCCTGATACGTATTGTAAATCACCAATGGACCTTTTCCTGATGCTTATTAGGATGTGATTGAACACTAGGTCATCCAGCTAGATGTATGTCACTATTTTTAAATTTGTTGAGCAGTCTCCTTTTAGACTGTATATTACAAATAAAATTACAGCAATTAAACAAATCATATGTTAAGAAATTTGACGCATTATATGGGTTCTATTTAGCATCATATACGGATTGCTTACTAATAGACAATATATGGTGTATCAGCCATTTAGTTGGCACACATAAGCTATTTTTGTATTGTGTTTTTAAGGAGAAAGATAGGAAAGGCTCCACTCTCTGTAGGCTAACAACAATACTTTCAGTCCTTGGAAAACTCATTAATTAAATGTAGAGGCACACTAAAAAATTAAAGTTATCTACTAAGTAATACGCAGTTTTAGGACAAGTGGATACTACTATTGTTAGCTTACACTTTGTTTCATGATGTAGCCACTCGGTTACGCTTAGTGAGTTAGCCTTGAAAACAACCTACTGGGACTTGATGTTCTCTTTGCAGGATTAAATGCAGCATTGAGAATTTGGAATAACTTATATAAAGTCCCCATTTTTCCACCTGAAAAACTTTTACTGCCATATTGTCATCTCTTAAAACTAATATCAAGCCCTTAGATATCAAGACCCTGAAGTTTGAAGAAACCTGACGCATTAGAGTAATAAGTGGCAGAAATTGATTAAAATATCAGTTTATCTAAGTTCAACATTGTTTTTATTCGAAATTATGCAAAGCGATAAACAGATTTTAATAGTGCCCTATCAAAATATTATTCAACTTGACCACTAACCTGTGGTTTAGACATCTGCATACTGAAAGGCATAGCTAAAGTGCATGAGGTATCTCCTAGATGACAATAAGTTTTGCGTGTTATTTTACAGAAACATTCTCGACGATTAGATCCGTAAATGATATGAGGTAAATGTTTGGTGAATATGGAGGAAGGATATATTTAACCATTGACAAAACGTAGCAATAATTGCTTTTTATAGAGTTCTAACTTATGATTTGGTGATTTAATGTAGCTTATAATGTTAACTAGAATAAACATGGTAGGCATCAACCAGGAATAACAACACGATCATATATTTGAGGAAATTATTTACCACTACACGTATTGTAAATGTTTTTCCTTTGTAAACAGCTCCATGCGCCAGATGGACGAGGGTTATAAATCTTTCAAAGAATCTGCAGCCATGTAAGAAAATTTCTTGGTTCTGATTGCAAAACGTCTAAGTACTACCTCTGAAAGTTATGGTTTTTCTCGATTAGCTTATAAAATAATTGGGTGACCTAATCTAGTTTAGAGTGTTTCGGGTACAATCAACTAAATTGATTTTGTGTTAGAAGGAAGAAACCACAGTGATAAATGATACAATTCCTGCTAAAATTTGCACTGGTAGACAAAGACCTAGAATTTATCGGTCATTTCAGATTACATTACAATTTCACATAAATCGCCTGTCTAACTTATTAAGGATTGGATTTTACTTGAGGTTTAACACAAGAAAGCATTTTAAAACAGACCTATGTCGGAACTAAGGTTTAAAATTAGGAAAACATTCATAAATTCTTCTAAAAGCTGGAGGTTTGAGTAATAGATATGTTCGGTTATAATCCACTAACAACATTTTTCACTTTAACCAAAATAGTGAAAAGAGTGTGAGTTTGGCTGACAAAAATGCTGTGTTTGAGGCAAAGCAGAAGAGCTTTAGCTGTTAACAAGGTTTTTTTAAACTAATATTAGGACACAAGTGCAAATAAATAAACAAAAAATAAGTAATATTTCTTCACAATTTTACAAGAGATTGGACCGCCAGCGCGATTTGACCTTGTGACCTTAAGAATGAAGGTCGTTCTCCATAATCGTCTTGTTCTGATGGAAAGTTTGGAAGACTCCAGATTGCCATTAGAGATTAAAACTAAATTAGCAGAACTTGAAGTCGAACTTTCTGAAGGTAAATTCACTGCCTAACATTTTTCGTTGTTTCGTTATCTTTGCAAACTATTCTTAGATGTTTTATAGAAAAATATATAAAACAATACGTTGAAGATTTCCTTAAAAACTAATATAAAAATCTCCTAGGTTTATATAGTGTAGTATGGAAAATGGATTTCTTATTGTTTGCATCGTTCTAAATGTCGAAGTTGTTCACAAATCATGTTTCCATTGTCGATATCCTTATGTGGTTGTAACTGTATTCTACAAAGTAGTTGGAACGGGTTCAGGTTTATTGGATGGAGTCTGATGCTTATGGCGAACATTAATTTGCACAACAATACGTATATGTTGTCCGTGTTTTCGTAACTGATGAACATTCTGAACTAACCGCTTGGAATATATTGGCGTGTCTACAACATTGCGTAAAGAGCACTTAAGAATGTTGAGAGTTTGCTATAAAAATATTGCTCTAAATGCTCTGTTTTTGGGAGATATTGATTGGTTTCTACTGTTGTTTAGGTTGGCTGTTGAATCACTTTGTAAAACTGAACATGAGATGGACGACCTTTATGATATCCCCACCTATCATCTACCTCTAATATATTTCCAAATTTTCGTATTTTAAGGTCACTATAGACTAGTAGTAAGTAATACGAAAGACTATTTTATTTAGTAACTGTTTCTAGTTGTAATTCTAGTTGTTGAATATAGTCCTTGGTCCATTGGACGGGCCTAATATCATTTATTCTGAGCTTTTATCAGACAACGAAATCCATTGACCATCTTGCTGCTCTCTATTGCACTTTTTAATAAAAGCTATATAACGTAAATCTCTATTGGTTTTACTTTTCTTACACTAACCGGCATCTCTTGTTAGATAATGTTGTTATTTATTTACTCCTTGATTGCATGACTCCTTCCCCGCCTATTTTTACTTTACTTTATGTGGATTATTTTCTGAAAACTATCTGTGTCAGAATTTATTTGCACTTTAGATAATTAGATCTATCTGTAAGTAATTCTAACATTTGTGATCAATTGTTGTTGACTCAAGCCATCTAAGCTACATTCTAGTGTTACGTAGCAGACTAGTTTTTCTCATCAAGGATAATGTGTTAGGGTCTTGCCAAGTAATAAAGTCGCCTAACTCTAATCTTTCTTCCAAGTCTAGTACTAAGTATTTTATTAATGTGGATTTTAGGTGATATAACAGAAAAAGGATATCAGAAAAAAAAACAGAAATTATTAGCTCCATTTACGAACTCTTCTGGTGAGTTGTTTTATTTAAAAAAAATCCTTAAATAATTCTTATTCTAGTAAATCATGTTTTTGGATATCTCAGTTGTTTATTTTATTATATTGTCAGTGGTCGTATTACTGTTGTTATAATAACGGTTGCCCTATTTCTAGACAAAAAAATTATTTGAATATTCCATACAGCTTTAAATTTACATTATCTTTTTAAATTGAGATGCTTACTTATTATAAATATTGTTGTAACATTGCTTATCTGTTTAGAATGAAACGATTACAGGATCATAATTTCGGTTGCATGTTTAGTTGTGTTAATATATGGCACAACTTCACTTGTAGCTTATTTTGAGAGGAATTCTCAAGTTCTATTAGGAAGCTGTGATTAGTAGAACTTATTATTTAGTTGATCATGAATTT
Source organism: Schistosoma japonicum (assembly GCA_025215515.1). Classification (NCBI taxonomy): domain Eukaryota; kingdom Metazoa; phylum Platyhelminthes; class Trematoda; order Strigeidida; family Schistosomatidae; genus Schistosoma; species Schistosoma japonicum. The sequence goes on along the minus strand of CM046061.1, from coordinate 70,135,579 downwards.
CCATCGGGGTATACGAGGTACCTTTGTCAATTTCATCATTTCAAGCTAATCTGTTTTCAGTTACGGCTTTCAAACTGACGTACTAAATTAAACTAATCCATCTCATTTTTTTAATAATAGTCTCTTAATATCTGTTGTAATAAATGAGTAAAATGGGAAATTGATACACAGTATTTATAGCTTTTAGTTTATATGCTCGATGATTATCGAATGTAGCATTACAACCTATTTCAATTTACATTACACCAATTTTTGGATAGTAGATGTTGTATAACGTTTTGCATAATCGGGATAACTGAATGTCACGTTATGCTTTTTATGAGACGTCATTACATTTTCTATCTCCGCAAAATTGATTATTAGTCACAGTATTTAGTGCTGTTTATTTGTCTCTTTGTGTCTATTCAGTCAATTCAACTAATCCATCTATTAATTCACATATTCCATGTGGTGGGATTTTACTCCCTGGATTTAACGAAACACATCATTTGAACTCACGTAGTCCTGCTGTTGATTGCGGTGACAATGTTACAGAGATCCAAAATAACGACTCTATAAATGCTCAAAATCGCAGATATATCTGTGAAAATCACCGATATCGTTCAGGTAAGCTTTTTTTAAGTACGGTCTTTAATTTATTGTATAGGTAAGTAATCTTGTAAACAGTTTGAAGGATATGTGTACTCTACAAATAATGCCGTGTATTCTGAAATCACTCCGGTATTCTAAGCTCAAGAGCTTTTATGAATAGTTTAAGCTATCCTAATGATTATTTACCCTTAAATCTGAACTATTGTTTTAGATTATTTGGAAAGAACTTATACTAATTCTCTAAAGTTTCATTTAGTTGGCTCTACTGTTATTCAGAACTTCAGAACCTTTGTAATTTTTCTGTTAAGGATATAAACTAGAGAAATGTCATAATTACGTTCTAGAAAAATCCTTTCAAGCCTTGATAAATTAAGCCTATAGTTTGCAGGAAATACTTAAAGTTCCTTTGGAAACTAAGCTTATATTAAATTGTAAACTCGAGAAAGTACACTTCACAACAGCACACAATGCGAATCAACAGACGTACAATGATATTTAGAGTAACTAACTTTTAGGCTTGAAGTATTGGTTTCAAAAGTGTTGAAATAGCCGTCAGAATCAACTTCAAACTAAGTGCTGCATTGAATAAATGTATCAAGCTTTTAACCTTACCTCTCTGTGTCAAATAAGTTGCTCATTGAGACAGAAAAAAGTCGGTCATTGTCTCATCATCCTGCCTTCAATTACGTTTATTAGTCTACATTTTCGTACCAGAGCACAAAAAGGTTGTGTCCGTATAGCTAAACACACTACAGGAGCTGAGACTAAAAGGCCAACATGTTCTCAACAGTACAACTACTCGTCGTCTACTTGATGGTGGATACAAGATTAATATATCGAAGTAAGTAGTGCTCGAAAGGCGTCGAATTAACTACGTTTTCTTGAAAGCATTGTTATCAAAAGGCCGGATCTGAACTTATGTATTCAGAAAAATGCTATCGCTTTATGATGTTTCTGATAACTTTAGTTTTAAACATTTAATTTGATGCTTTTCGTTATTGATTCCGTTTCTTCATATCTATTTTAGGAATGTTATAGAATGTTATTGTACTCTTCATCTTCAATTGCTTTAATCGTTGTCGCGATTTTTAACTTAATTATTCTAGATATCCGGGAAGAGGCAGTGAAGGAGGCCCTAGTGCAAGCTCGACGGGAACGTTATGACCCATTGGCACCTAGTAAACGGCGTGACCCAAGTCGTTTGTCGTATATACATCAAACTCATGAACGTGACGTACAATGTATGTCCTCACTTTAATTATTTGTTCATGTTTTGATCGAATGTATAAAACAGTAACTTAAAATCGATTCCTAATGAACCTGCTCTTTGGATTCTTTGATCAGCAGATGTATTTTACAAAATTTTTTCTCATAGCTGTAGTATCCATTTGACATGATCAATACCTTTTAGTGTTATTATCTACAAAGGCAATGGATCGTTTAAATCACAAACTTTATTCTCCCCTAGTTACTACTTATATCGATACACCATATCAGTTGGCATAGGATTCCTTAGGAAGAAGAATTTATACATTAGAAGTCGATCTAAAGTCGAGGCTAAAGAAGGTTTCAACTTCACTATTAAGATTTTCAGGTCATATGACCAATTAAAGTGTCAACGATACTATTAATCACTTGTTGAACATTGTGATTTATTTGGTGTCTGCTTTCTATAATATGAGCAGATTTTTCGCTTTAGGAATAGATTAGACCGTCTTATAAGTGATGAGAAAAATCAAGAATAGTCTCAGAGAATTTTATTTCATTGTAAATAATACGACTAGGAATCACTTTTTGTAATCCTTTTTAGCATGTTTTCATAACAATTGCTTTTATACCACCACACACTGTTGCTATTTAATATTGACATTGAAGAATAATTTCTCCTAAATGTCGTAAAATTACTTTATTAAAAGTAGTTTTCATTGTCATTTCTTTTTGAAGCATATGAACTTACGTAACCTCCTAGTTTACTTAGGTGTGAGTCATAATATGTACACATTTGTGTATGTAATTCAGAAACAATCGAATATGTCGTTTTTCATTCGTATGTATTTCAACTTGCATATCTTTTGCTCTTTCTAAGTTAGTTTTCCTTTTTTACTTTATGTATGTGCCTCTGTATTGTGCACATTCGTTTATTGGTTGTTTATCGATAACTATACATGGTTTGATAAAAGTACAGTGTATTTTATTTTTAGACACACATTTATTTCAATTCTGGCTGATACACCTGGAAACAATATCTGTCTAGTTTTGGTAGTAATGGTTTTACTAAAATGTATTTCAGTGAGCCTTTTAACTTTCTGAGTCGAATTAACGCAAACAAAGTGAAAAAATTGTGTTTCTTTACTGCAAATATTGAAGACAGCTGATATCACTAACCACTATATGCTTGTTTTATTCTACTTTAAAAACCTTGATTAATGTACATTCCTGATTGATAGGGAGTGATGTAGTCGAGCGTGTAGACCGCTTCACGTATCTGGGGAGTTTCATCAGTGCTGATGGCCTGGTGACGGACGAAATCTCAGCACGGATACAGAAAGCTCGATTGGCTTTTGCCAAGTTGCGTCACATGGCGCAGGCGAGATATCCGCTTGCTAACCAAAGGACAAGTGTACCATGCAGCAGTTCGCTCTGTCCTACTATACGGGAGCGAAACATGGCCGTTAAGAGTAGAGGACATTCGTAGGTTACTGGTCTTCGACCATAGGTGTCTCCGAAGCATTGCTCGTGTATCGTGGGACAACCAAGTGAGCAATGCTGTCGTTAGGAAACGGGTTCTAGGAAAGGTTGGCAAATCAATAGATGAGGTATTGAGACTTCATCAGTTGAGGTGGTTGGGACATGTGTTACGCATGTCTAACTATCGACTGCCTCGACGAGCCATGTTTTGCGGCGTAGGAATGGATTAGAAGAAAGCTAGAGGCGGCCGAACCAAAACATGGCAGAAATCGAGGAAGTCACTGACAAGTGGACTGAGTCATGTTGGTAGATGTAGGCTGCGTGGTTGGGGTCCGCGAAACGAAAGTCATCAGGGGTTAGAGACTTTGAACGACATGGCTCAGAATCGTTAGCAATGGCGCAGGTGCATCCACTCTTTGTGTTCTCTCAAAATCTAACCTTTTGAATTCTCTATCTTTCTCCTTTCAAATTTATCTCACCGAATTATACTTTTCGAATCATATCTTCGCTCCCTAATTTTCTGCATTACTGCCAATCGCAATCACTCTTGGATTTGAACTGACAGTTGCGTCTCTGTGCTGATGTGGTATGGCAACCTGAACTGATGTACGTACGTACGAAGTTCTGCGTTGTATCTGTCTGTCTGTCTGTACATTCCTGATGCTTTAAAAGATATCAATTTAATAATCTGAAGTTTAGTGATGATTAAGTCTGTAAAGCTTTCCAATTGACCTCATAACGTGTTTGGACGTACTTGCTAAATCACATTTGTGTAGTTCCCCATTTGTTGTTTTATTTGGATACCACACATGTGATTGTTTACCATTGATGTCTTCATGTTATTAGTTGCGATGCTGTAGCCTATAGGTTAAAGGACTTTGATTTCAACTGATATGTTTACGGTCCAGACGCTGCTCCATTTATTTGGCTTTGGGGAGCAGAGTAGTATTATCAGCGCTAATGCATTCGAATCTGAGTATATAAATCTGTGTTTAGTATCTAAGCAAATCACTCTTTCTATTTGTACTTTTTTCATCACTTAGAATTCTTTTCGAACGTAATTATGATTTAAATACGCAATGTTTTTTTTCCTTATGCTAGATTCTGATGATTCTGATGAAGATATATCATCAACAGCTTCTGCACAAATTTCACGCTTAGCAAATACTAACCAATCAACTGGTTTAAGTGAAGTAAGCCATTTTTGTAGTGTTATTCACTAAGTTCCAATATTGAAATTATTGGATGATACTACATTTATTTGGTGTTTTGTTAGTCATTTGGATTAGGGTGGGGAGAGGATACTGTCTTTTTGGTAATGGTTTCAAGCAGTGACGCGCGTATAGCCTCTGTTAGAGAAGTTCTGTTCATTTTCTTCAGGAGGCTGCGCTGTTTCAACAGTTAAAAGAATACGCAGGCGGACGTTTACAGCTTAGCCTGTGTGGATGGATAACAAACGATTCATCTAATAGTTAGGGTCTGTTCTGAATTATCAATGTATTTAGATTTTATTTATCTCGTTTGTACGAACTAAATTGTTTACAGGCGACATAATTTCTCTGAAATCAAAACTTCAGCGATAAAGTCACAATTGATAAATTTTGTTGTTATAAAGCGTTGTGGAGGGAGATAGTTGTATTTGACGTCTGTTATAGGTTTTATTAAAAAAATTATTATCCATTCCATCTCAGAGAATGTATTTTAACAAAATGTTTTGCCTATATTTTTAAATTGATTGATACTCGTTTATATTGATATTATCTATTGTAATTGATCATTATGTATCAATATACGTACATCATGGACAAATTGTAACTATATTGCCATCTAATTACAAGTTTTTAATAGAGTCCAAATGTGGCTTGTATTTGGATCCAATATATATGTTTTGGCTAGATTCGAACCCTCCTGTACTAGAGTGCATATCCATTTAGCTAGGCGGTCTCAATTAGGACGAAATGCACTTTCTGGATTTCACTTTCAGTTATATTCCAACTTCACTAAAGACTATTATTTGTATAGTTAATATCGACTTTTACTTTTTGGTGATTTTGTTTTCATTTTATTTAATATTTATCTATTTCTTTTATTAATAACCTATTGATTTGTATTCATCACAGATTGATATCATTTGGGTACCACTGAAAACTGGGGATCATTGGACAGCTGTTTCATCCTACAGACATCAATCTGTGACAAATACAAACAATTTAACTTAATGCCTAACTCCATAAAACCACCTCAATTTAACTACTCACTAGTGATTGGGGTGTTCCTGAATTTCTAGTGAGAAGTCGTAACTGATGAAGCTTAGACACATGAGTGAGACAGTTATCACGATTAGCATTTCCTAATCCTCGCACTATATTACAAATTGATGGGAGTGGGGATTATACCGTTATACTCCGGATCAGTGTTGCAGATGGTTAAGTGTTCCCCATGAAACCTGAAAGCCATGGATCTAATTTCCTGGCAGAATCGATGGTGCGCGCTGCTTAGGAGTTTTATGCTAGGACGAAGCATCTGTCCAGTGGCCTCATGGTTTTTAGTGATATTCAACTGAGATCAATACAAACATCCAAACTAAATACCTATCTTTTTATGTATATTGTATCCGATTTTAGTATTTTTGTCATGTATATATATATATATATATATATATATATATATATATATATATTCCGCTGTTGATTAGTATTCGTTCAACTATTATTTGTTTATTTTTGTCATATATGGCCTTATTTGACCTGAATTTTTTCAAGCCATGAACCATTGAGTGTGCAGGACGCTGTTTAGTATTTATTGGAATAGAGTTTTACTCTTATTTCCAAGGACATTCAATGGTTTCGTCAAGCTACAACTAGCATCTAGAATTCATTGTACACATCTGTAAGGCTTAGATTTTCTTCAACGTTTTAATTCTCTTAGTATTGATATCCAAGTGATATCTAATTCCACTCGCAATTGTGGTGGCTTTTTATATATTTATAAAAAATTATAATCTTTCTTAGTTGTGTGGCGCATACATTTGTGGTACCCGTTGGTATTCAATTTTGTGCTTTTAAATGAATAATAAGTAGTCTGCAATTGTCTGCTAGTAAGATGCTAGTGTAGGGCACCCCGCTATACCGGATGGAAAACAAAACAGTGGAATTTAGAGTTTAAAATTTATCTTACATTAATATATCGCACTCTCTCACCAAATAAACGTAAAGACGACTGAAGATCCTGAATACACTACACTTACTGAACATCAAATACGTCGAACCTAATATCATTTGAAACGCACTTATTATATACCTTGGCAGTATGGTTGAATGCTGATTCCATTATTTTCAGACTATTGCGCTCCAAAACTATTTCAACAAGATTATTGAGTTATTTCAGAAAAAATTCTACTCATTTCTTATTGTTTTGTATTTGAAATTGGTTGATGTCATCTGACGATTTTCTATGTTCAACGGTAAATTGATCACCCTACATAGTTAAAGCACTCGTTTCTCACCCATTATATCATATGTTCGAACTTTACCTACTTTTGTTTGTCAACCAAGTAGTATCATTTACTCTCACAGGTATGGCTTTAAGCGGACTATATAAATTTTTTCTCGCTAAATGATGCTACACTGTAATTGAAGATTAATACCAACTCGAAATTTCATTTCTCATCTTAATTTGAAAGTAAGATGAAACACTGGATCATGGGAAGATTTCATGAGTTGCCATCATTAATAGCACTCCAACTATTTGATACTTCATCAATCAATCAATCAATGCCTGATATCCCAGGGGAAGCATGATTAGTGCTATTCCAAAAATAAAAATAACTGATTATGTCAGGAATTATTTTATATTTCCTCAACGATTTTTCATTAAAGTTAATTGTAATAGACTTCTAGAAAATAGGTTCACATTATCTTAGAGTTTAAATACCATTACCCTATGATCCCTGTTATTGTAATGATGAATTTTAATCATGAATTTAATTACATATCTACTAATAGGTTCCTAGTTCAAGTATGCCAGCCAATGGTATTTCTGACACAAGCAGACTAAGAGCAACAACATCTACCACCGGTCATTTACGCGAACAACAATCGGGCGTCGATCGTTACGATGAAGTGCCTTCTTTGGATGAAATTCGATCAGGTATGTATTTTTTTCTTGTAATCAATTTTTATGCATTCTACTTTGATTTGCTGTCGTAACTCTGTTGTTTGACGGTCCATACATTCATTTTCCAACCAGTAAGTTGTTGACTGGCGTAAAAGTAAGCTAAGAGAAAACTAGGGTCGGTTATATCAAAGGTTGATATCAAACCATAAAGTTCTTAAATCTTAGTTCTAAGCTTGTAGGTATGTGCACACTATCTGGTTTTGGTCCATGTTATAATCGTAATCTATAGCTAACTCGGAGTTTCTCACAGTGGCAGGTACATTCACTCTTCATTTCCTCCTAGGTCTGATGTTACATTATACCTCTATACATACCTTTACATCCCTTCAATTTTGAACGATATTTTGGTATTAATATTGCTAATGTGGTATGTCAGCTTAAGCTAACACACAACTGTTTTTAGCTGTACTCTTTTTATAGCTGGGGTTTGCTTAGAATGTAAGACGTTTTGTATATGCCCATTACTTGTCTGTTAGTTTTCATCAAATTTCGGCTTATTATTATGTTTGTTCATACCCGATACACTATAAAAATCTTATTGCCAATTCTATTTTATATTATCCTTGATAATATATTGTTTTGGTTTTTTGCATCACTTTGCACTGTTCGAATTTTTTTTAGTCAGTCTGAGATTTGGGATAACTTCAGGAGAGTTAACGAATATATATATGTATATATATATATAGAAACAGGTAGACGGTACTTCATGTGGGATAAATTAAAGTTTGCTAATGCAAAGTTTCAACCTAATATGACCGTATCACTTGTTTTATGTGTTTCGAGGTTTACTGTCATTTGTGTAAATTGTTAAAATAATTAATCGATATACTAGTCTGTTGTTTACATCATGTGACTTATTTACTCTTATCGTATCATTTTGAAGCTATGCTAGTTGTATACCTTTAACTCTTCAGTTTTAAAACCTTTATGTACCTTACCACGAATTAATTCCTTCTACTTGAAATGCATTCTGTATTTTCAATCATTTTTACTATCACTTATTTTACTACGAATTTCATTACTTTGGTATTCATGTTATTATCCTAATGTGGGGGTGGGTAACAACTTTCAACGGTGTACATATGTCTCAGCTTCCACATTGTGCATGCCTGACCTTATTGTAGTTATTCAACTAGTCGTAATATTGAGGTGTAAATAGTCATCATCAATTAAAATTAATGTTTCCTTAATATATTAGTTAGTCAGTCATATGCAACATTGAACCTGGTAAATATATGCATCAGTTCCCGTCCCAACTGGTGTAGGCATGTTGTAAAATAGTTTCTTTTCTAATAAGAAGGAATAGGCGCGTAGTAATCTTTCATTCATCGAACTACTGTTAGAAATACATTTAAAACATTTTTGGTCAAGTCATAAGTCTTACTAACGTTGAATTGTGGATGGTATATGTTGTCCAAGACTCGCGTGTTATCCTGATTGGGAGTTGTCAGCTGTATTTTATTTATTAGAATTTATATATTCGGTAATCGGTTTTAGCTCTTAACATCGACAACGTTCTGTGGCTATCTAGAATCATTATCTCAGTTCATAAGTTAACTTGACAGTAATAAACAGTGAAATATATGTTTCGTTGCCACGTTTTGTTGGCGATTCACTATAATGTTAGTATTCTTAGTGCTACTATTACTACTATTATAAAAGCGGTATTACTACTAATATTTTCTGTGGCGTCATTCCGTAATTAATTTATTAATTAGTCTTAAATGTTTCGGAATGTTTTCTTCAGCCCAGCCACCTATACGGTCGTCAAACAGAACAGATCATTCAGATGTAAATAATCCCTGGACTTATGGAAATCAGCCTTCATCTGATCAGCAAAATGGTAATTTGGATAAAGAATTGAAAACTGCGGATTCGTTTGAACAATTAGCTGCTCTTGCTGAAGCTCAGTTAAATTTTCATAATTTAGGAATGCGTAATGATCATGATCCATCAATTAATACTATTTATCATTCATCCAAAGAAAATTCCACAGGTAATCTTATCTTTGTTGTAAAATTATAGCTTTTATATATTTTTCCATGTTTATTTAGATAAAAAATGTGTATTTTTTTTCATAGAAAAGAGTTCTTAGTAGCACCCAGGACATTTAATTTGGTAATGATACTAAATAATTAGCATAATGTACACCTGCAACAACATAAACATTATCTGAAGCTCAGTATCCATCAGTTATAGTCAGAGTAAGCCCTCGTATGTAAATGCTTTGGTTAGAAATTTATATTTTCGCATCTCTTTAAGTTGAATTTCGCAGCTGGTCTGTGTTTGTCTCACTAGTAATAGTTATTTTTGTACCTGTTTTCAGCTTATCAACCCCAAGCTGGAGTTAGTTCATATCCAGTGTCCGTGACTCAGAATGGTCAAAGATCCCATGTATTTGGCGGTGTTAGTGTACTTCCCAGTTTTACTAGTGGTGGTGTTTCAAATGGTAATTCAGGATATACAAATCATGAATTAATTGCTTCATCATCAAATTATGATTTATACCAAAGTCAACAAGAACAATATTCTCAATCAAATCAACCGATGTCATTAGCTTCGTCATCATCTGCTGATCTAGAGAATGATAATAGTAGGAAGTTCTCATCACCGGCAGCGGCTTCAGGATCGTTTGGACAAGATATTTCATCTGATGCCAATCAAACAACTAGTTTTGTATGTCATAATCGTGTATCAGAAAAAATTCAGAAACTAGTCAACACTTTGAAACGGCCAAAACGATATCCGTTACCAGAGTATTTCCTTGATGATGAAGATCAAGTACTCGTTAGGCCTGTTATTGATCCGACGGCACCACGTCCTAGAGGTCTTCCATCTGAACCACTGCTAGGAGAAGAACTAGTTGTAAGTTATCCGTTTGCATTTTAACAGAACCGTCACTTCATAATTTCTCTGTAGTCATCAATTTTTAGGTCGGATTGTTTGTACTACCTTTGTACTTTGTTTTTTTATTTATACAGATACCTTCTGGTTTACCACGAAATTTAGAGTCTGCCCTTCAACGTTATGCCAGTTTGAGTTGTAAAACACCAGCTTTAACGTGTTTGGATGTGTCTGGCAGGCCAACTCAGGTGTTGACTTACGCAAAACTGTTACAAGTATGTTCTAAGCTATTCTTTGATATTCACTGCTTACAACAGCAATTTGTTGTGTCAAGTAGATTTTTATTAAGTACTTCAGTTCAGAAATGTTTAAACACTCGAATCGTTGTCAATCCGAAATACACCACTTCTGTTCAGTGAGTTGATTATTATCTCTAGCTATCACGCTGTGTGTATTATTCAGAACCGATTGCCTCTGCTTATTTACAGGACTTTATTTAGATAATTATGAGTTTTTCGATCATTAGCATTTCATTTGATAGTACTTATACATAGCAGTCTATAAAAAGTGAGGAAAAATCATCAGTTTGACTAATGTGGTTTCTAAAATGGCAATTTATAGAATACTAATGCTCGCCAGGGGAACCAGGCTTGTTGTAGACCTGCGCATAGCTGCCTCGATCAATATTCATCATTCATCATGTTCTAGAATATAAACATACTTATCATTTTCCGGTAATAGTCATTTTTCTTAACTTGAAGGCAGCATTCGACTTTCTTGACTTTGGTGTTGTTTGTCTTTTACCAACTTACACCTGTGGGATGTCACATATTATTCCTTTTTTATTAGCAACTAAGTGTACTATTTTTTAAATATCTTTCATTATCCCGTATACAGCGTGCTATTCGAATAGCTTATACACTTTTAAATAAGTTGGGTCATCGTGGAGACCAAAGCCTTAAGCCTGGAGATCGTGTAGCGTTGGTATACGCTAATAATGAACCAATCAGTTTTTTATGTGCATTTTATGGCTGCATTTTAGCGAGTGTTATTCCAATATCAATTGAAGTTCCATCTGCTCGTCGGGTAAGTACTCTTTTCGTCATAATGTTATGCGTTTATTTACACTTAAATTTCTCATACGTGATCTTGTAGGAGCATTAGTATAAAAATATGGTCTAGTTTGTTTCGCTTTGTACCTGTACTTTATCATACATGGTATCACTGGTCTATTACTGACCTTGAACTAAGTTAAATGTCTTTGGTTAGCTTTGTTAGTTTTGAATGTAAGTAACACTAAACTTTGCACTTATATTTGTATATCCACTTATGCGATTGTATTCGATTCTGAGTCTTGTCATCCAATTTTTTTTTAAAAGCTAATCACGTTTATCACATGAACCTCAGCCAAGTAGTTTATGCTTACCATTAGTCATTAACGGTTGAGGTGGGTGGGGGTAATTAATGAGAATCATAAAGTATAATTAAAAAAATACTGTAATTTCCATCAATTTAATTAGATCAATTGTATGTTTAGCAAAGTATACCTATAATGCATCACTTTCCTTATTTTAAAGGATGCCTCCTGTCAGAGTATGGGATTTTTGCTTGGTAGTCAAGATGCTCGTGTAGTTCTAGCTAGCGAACAGTGCTATAAAGCATTACAACGTGGTCCCAATGGTGACATTTTATCATTTTCTGGATGGCCACATGTTACATGGATTAATACAGATCATCATGCTAGTGGAACTAAACCACCAAAAGATTGGACTCCGCCTGATCGATTAGCAAACGATACTACTATGTACTCAGAAGTAAGTTTCGCTTTTGTCTCTGAATTGTAGTTTTGCGTTTCAATTTCGTGGTTTACATGATTGATGGAATGTAGCTAGAAAACTAGAAGTCTCCAGTCTTAGCTCACATCATCGACTTTATAAAGGTGTGTGCTATACTGTCTTACGACTCAGGCAATATCCAGCAGTTTACTTTCATAACCTTAGTCATTTTGAAGCGTTACGCGTTCATCATCCATTACCACTAATATTTAGCTATCTCGCACCCAACATGGTTGAACTCTACTGGTCACTACTTCTCCCTATATTAACTTCAATTTCAATTGTTAACCGATTAGTGTGCAAGTTTTATATAGTGTAAGTTGATTTCGCTTTCATAATAAGTTTTCGTGAAATTTATGTCATAAATTGTCAGGTATGCATTAAATTCGAAACACTAATTGGTGATTGTACAACAAGAATTAAGTAATCTTATTGGTTTTGCTGAAAATAATATTTAATATTTGGAAGGGATCTTCCTCCTACACATTCACTTTGAATCACTTACGCATTTTGATATATTGTTAACATTTTCGTTTAAAATACTAGTTTGGCTTTTGGCATTTTTGGTTTTCGACATTTATGTATATGTGTACATGTGTATTTATCATCATTCTTTCGATTTTCATACTTTCGATGTTCGTTTTTCTTGTAACGTTTGTATTACCCGTGCTTTGTTGCTCTATTAAAACAAATTGATTTTTCAATTTGATTTTTCTTGGACACTAAAGCAGTTCACTTTTTCTCTGATTGTTGAAATTCACATACTTCACTTTATTGGTAATTCCTTTTGTATTTTCTGAAAGAATAAGACTGATGTTTTTTTTGGATTTTTGGTGTATAGTAGTCAATTCGATCTCATCTAATGTTAAGCGGACCGTTTTTTGTAAATCTCTTGTGGTTTTTATGAATTCAGTTGACAACCTGCTGGTTTTCGATATTGGCACTACATAGCGTAACTCATAAGGTTTGATTACATTCACTCGGCTTGAAGTCACACTGTTCGAGAGCTAAGAAAACTAGCCGGGTGATCGAACCGAAATAGTCTGAGTAGAAGTCAAACCTGCAGCCTGATGGTTAAACGTCAAACGCCTCTACTACCCCATACTTGTTTTTTTTTCATTTTATAAATTAGTATATGAAAATGACACTAACATTTATAAGGAGGATACAAAAACGATAGTGTAGTGACCGTAAATGTCTCTTTTTCTAATCATCGTCCTCTTCTTATTTGCTTCTTCACACCATGGAATATAACTATTTTCAATGTTTTATGTTATTTCTCTATATCATTGAGGATTGAGAAAATTATTTAACATTCAATTCCATATTAGCGATTTTATAGGTAACGCTGTCTTTTTGTTTTCGTTTCTCGTAATAAGGTGGATGTTTTAAATTTTATTTTTACAACTTGAATGTATTTGAATGTTCCCGTTGATTTTTCTTGAACTGAAACTGGTCAGTTTTTGTTTCCATTGTGCATCCTGAGTGAATTGTCTCGATATAGTAGTAGTACACAAATTCATTACTTGAGTTTGATTGTGATTGACAAGCGAAATCCAGGACGCGCGTTTTGTCCTATTTAGGACTCATCGGGTGGATGTACCTGATTCCAATGTCAATGTTCACATCGGGATTCAAACTCAGTTCAGGTACATTCAGCCGACGAGTCCTAAATAAGACGAAACGCACATCCTGGATTCCGCTTGCCAGTCATAATCCAACTCCAACAATAGTTTGTTTTTATAAGTTATGTCGTATTGGTTAAGTGCATTCTAATGTTGCTAGACTACTTATTTAGAACATAAAGTGCCTAGAAACATAGATTTTATTTATTCAAATGATTAACGGAATCGAGTAACTGTTTTGTTGATTACAACGTTGATGGGAAGTATGTGAGTATTATCTGCTGTTATTTTGGTGATCAGTTACTAGATGTATGAGCTAATGATGCTAGTTCTCAGTTTTCGTACTTTGTATTTATAACTTCAATCAATTCGCAGTGATATACGACCATCACCCACTATCATTGTTGGCGAACTACCTCACTTCCAGAATGGTCCCAGGCCATATTTCAGCAACTGGAAACTAATTATCTCATAAAAAATAAGTGTCTACCACATCGTTTATCATATTACACTACGAGATTATTGAGTCGCACTTTCAAGCAGTCTGTTATAATCTGGTTATAACGCTGATCATTACGTTTACGTATAGAGCTAGAATTTCTCAATCACAGCCATTCCGGCTGTTTACATTATTCTTTCTATTTAGTTTTAACTTATGACTTATTATTATATCCTCTTATTTTCGTTACTGTCACTTTCTGTGATTCACTTCATATGAGAAAAAAATATAAGTTAGAGAAAAAGAATTATCGTAATTTTATTACCTGTTGGTTAATCAATGGAAATGATAAACATTTCTTTCTTTTATTTTTTTGTAAAAAGTGATGTGCCAGTGTAGTCATCTAACATTTCTCTTTCTCTCTATCTATTTATTTAATATTTGTAGCCTAGTACTGACCTTGGAAAATACTTTCATTGATTCACAGTTGAATTATCTCCTTACACTTTTTCCGATATAATTATTCATAACGGTTAATGTGTAAGTGCACCATGTCGGGGAACAAGTAATTCGATACCGGCGACGTGACTAGACTTTCTGCTTTATCGTTATATAGCAAATATCGATAATAATGATTTGAATTATTTCAGTAGATAGAGTAAACAATATACATTCATAGTTTTCTGGTTAAAAGTCGGTCCTATTATCCGTCATTATATACTATTTTGTCTGTATTTGTTTATTTTACTTGTTTCTAGGCATCTCTACTTATATGCTTTTTATCTTTATTCTTTGTACAACTAAAGACAGAATGTCCCTAAAACAATGTTCTGGATTTTTCTTGAACGCTTTCGACAAAAGATTCGTTACGGAATGAAATAGTATTCTAATACTTTAACTTTTAAGTCGCCTTTTTCTCTTACCGTAATTTATTATTGACGAGTTTCTTAATTATTATCGTTTCACTATTTTTAACTGAATTTTTAATAATTAAGTGTTTTTGTTTACCTGTGGCTTTTTCGTTACACAAACTGGCTGTTGGAAAGCAACTAGATTGAATTAACATACTGTTGCTTCTTCCCAGTGTGGAAATCATTAGTGCATATTGTGTGGGATAAGGTTTCTTTGTTAATATTTGTGATCATCAACAACTTGAGTATCGGGCTCAAAATATGTTAGTCATTCCATTTTATAGGAGCTGCGCCGGTCATGTCAGTCATGAACAACGTAGAACCTGTCGCACGTGCACATAGATCCCATTCTTCATACCACATCAGTACAACGAGATCGAATTCACTAGAATAACACGACAATGTAACTCAGCAGGAAGAAGTGAAGTGAACGTTGCGAAAGAATAATGAAACTTCAGATCTAAAAGAATATAAACAGTGAATAAGTTTCTGCCACTGTTGCGTATTCTGAGCTATTTCACCCAATATACCTTAAACCTTTAATCACGATTATCTCTTAAACCCCAACCAGATAGTCTCTATCTACCAGCATGGCTTAGACCAACAGACAGTGGCTTTATAGACTAATGTTATGTCTTGGTTAGGCCGCCCCTACCTTTCTTCTGTCCTACTCTTCTCTAGCCAACACCGTGAGACGTAGTATTAGATGATTGAGCATAGGCCACACATATTTCAACTATCTCAGTCGTTGAAAGTTTACGACCTCCTCGACAGATTTGACATTTGTCTCTAGTATTTTGTATCTGACATCAATATTGCTTATTCGCTCATTCCATTATATACAAGCAATTCTTGGAAGACTTGTATCATGAAAGAAGTGAATCCTGCTCATGACATACTTTTGTAGCTGACGTTACGCATCTATTAGTTAAAACAGAGTGGATAGCTGTTCAGTACACTTGACCTTTCATTGAAAGACAAGTGGTGCAAGTCTCTGTAAGGTCTAGCGTGACATTGTTGTTCGAGCAGATGGCTTTTGTGAGATGTATGTACTCCTGAAGTATGCCTTTAATTAAGAAATTGTACTATTGTCGGACGTTGGTAAGTATGTATATGTTCTAGAATGCGAAACAGAGTGAATATTTGATCAGATCCTGCTGCTATACCTTGCTTCAAATTATTTGTAGCCTTTTCAACTTCATTAAGATTCGGGTAGGAGGGGGTTGTGGGAGTATTCCATTCGGTTAGTTTGGAGATATTTGGGAACTAGAATGCAGCTGTTAGCCAGTTGAACTGTTAATAAAGTACCCCTACCATCAGTTTTACCTTCTAAACTGAGAGTGAATCATGGACATATCTTTCACCCTGGTGGTTTCGGTAACATCCTACTTTTGAATGCCCACTTCATTAATGAGGCGGAATGGTTATCTAGTCTTGCCAACCACTACAGCCGTTTCTAGCAGTTCTACCCTTATTTCCTGCCACTGGCTCACTATCCTTGCGTACACATTTTTTATTCGTCGTTTGGGTTGTCGTCACTCTCCATTCTCCAAGCCTGCCGGAATGAATTTTCAAGCTTTCATCAGTTCAATTGAAGCTTTAGAAATTCATTTGTTTTTTCTAACCGTTGTTTATAGGTTGTATTTGAATATCATTGCTGAATTTACAGCTGCTTTAAAATTATTTCATGCTTTATCGAGATGATCTTGCTAAACATGGTCGACTAAATGTTTCTTTAATCCTTCTCTAAATACATTCTATGCTTTTTGGTCTCGAAATGATATCCTAAGGATCCTCTTGATGTACCCTTTCTGCATCCAGTGAAAAGCTTAAACTCGCATACTCTTATCAGAGCATGGTCAGAACCCAAACGTGTGCATGTTACAATCATAACACTTGACTGTTCTTGTTTTTATTATTTGCTAGGTATATAGTTCTTTACTGATCAGTTCACTAGGGACTGACTTCTAAAGGTAATCCCTGGAGTTCTACCGAGATATGACCAGTGGCGTTCAACCGCGTTGTGTGTGAGGCGGTCAGTCATAGATGACAATAGATGAAGTTACACAAACATCATGGATTGATTGAATTAGAAATATCAACCGTTGGGTACTCGCCCAGTCGGTCTAACGGTAAAGCATCAGCTGTGGGGCCAGAACGTCCTGATTTCCTGATTGAGTCGTGGATGCACATTACTGAAGAGTCCAACACTAGGACAAAACATCTATCCAGTATTTCATAGTGGTCAATGATAATCTAGTCGGGATTAATTCGTGATGTCAAATTGACACTCAATAATCTTCACAACACCTTATTACGATCACTATATTGTCATACTTTTAATTAAATAGTTTCTTTCCTTACCCTTAACTGACCATTGGGTAGTTTGAAATTAAAATAGCTGATAATTTTGATGATAAATGGAGATTCTTAGTATCTTCTATACTATTTCTACCACAATTTCGATTGACTGGTTTTTGATTTATCATTCGTGGTTTCTTTTTGGTTATTCCACACTTTCATACTTGTTCTTTTATTTTGTAGTATACGTTTAGTAAGGACGGAAGTATACATGGTGTAATGATAAGTCGACGTGCAGCGCTTTCTCACTGTCGAGCGTTAACTGTGGCCTGTAATTATTCAGAAGAGGATATTGTTGTCTGTGTTGTGGATTGTCGCCGACAGATGGGATTATGGCATGCTGTCTTAACTGTATGTCTGAAAAGTGTATATATTTTTTGTTCTGTAGCATTTTGTTTATATTTTTTACGTTAGTCCGTTGTTGTAATTTAATATATGTATAGGTGTTACATATATGTATTTTGAGCATCGCATCTACTTTGAACTAGCTAATAAGGATAATCAAATGTCGTTCCACGACCGCGATTTACTGTGAAATGCCAAAATCACCAGATCGGAGAATTGAGGGTCATATCATTTACGGTTGTTAATTACATTCGCAATTTGTACTATGTACTAAGATTCTTTAAAGAATATTTTTTGTTTCTTTAGAGCGTTTTCAACGGGTTACATGTGATTTTTGTGCCTTATTCGGTGATGCAGATTGATCCTGGCTCTTGGTTACGGATGGTTACAAAGTATAGAGGTAATCAAAGTTTTTCATTTTGTCTGTCTAAAGCAGGTATCACAGAAGAGTTCTATAGTAGTCCATATCAGTACGGAATTGTGTGAGCATTATTATACTGTCATAGCATTGTAATTAAAGTTGCAATTGAAACTATATTTACTTCTTTACAAAACATATTGTAAAGAAGTTTACACAACCCTAAGAATTTTTCGTCATAAGTTGACATTAGCTAATGTATCATTTCTAAATTTTACTAAATCAGTATAGTTACATTGATAACATAATGCACTTTTTACTGCTACGTGCTTATATCATGCTCACTTTTAACAGATCAGTACTAACTGATGAACAGCGAACGTAGAACAAGAGAATAGTAGAATATTAGACAATAAATTACACAACACGTTGTAGTTAAAGAGTCAAGGATCGTAATAACATTTAACACCAATGCATTAAACGGAAGGAACAGCTTAATGCCTCGACCACTTTTGGTTTTACAGGTCAACAATTAACTACATAAAGTGTCCTTAAGATTTGACTGTTTCAATTCAATTACCGTCTAAAAATTTTCCACTGAATCATTCACGAATAACGTTTAACCTTGCACATGTGTGCACTGTTCCAAGTGTCGACTCTATATCACCGCAGCTAGGTAATTCGTTTCATTATATACTTTTTTCTCAAAGACTTCGTGGACTGGTATCATGTTTTGGTTTTCCCGTCTCTAACTTCTTTTTCAGTCTACTTCTACACCTGACATTGTTGCTCGTCGAGGTATGCGATGGTCGGGACGTTATGTATGACAGACAGATCACGCTACATAGCTTAAGCACTTGTAAAATACTGTTAAGTGTTCGCTTCGAAAAATACTGTGTAGAGTTTGTTCACTGTAATATATGTTTTTTTGGGCAGTAGGATCGACGAAGAGTGGAAAATCTACGTCCTTTTGGTTACATTTCATTGATTATCATCAAGTTCTGTCTGTTAAAGTTTGAAGTGTAAACAGTATTATTTATTCAAAACAAGCTATTAGCGTATCACAGTGTTTAAATTTTTTAAAAAGCCATGTCAGATGATTGTCTCGTCATATTTGTGTTTCTGTCTTGGGAATTACCTATCGGTTTAACTATGTTTACTTATCTGTGTGTATGTCTATAAATTAAATACGATGATTGTGAACACTAGTTGTCTTTTACTTTGTCACATAAAGGTGTGCACTTGATCATTTTCTGCTGTGAAGATCATCCACATAAATAATATATGATATTTAGTGAAATTTTCGAAAATCTGTAATATCTGTTTGTCTACTACTAAGCATTCTTTACAAATTAGCATACCAATAATTACCTCTTTTAGAACGTTTTTCCATTGGTATAGCTTGGTAGTTTAAGCATTCTTCTTCCAAACGTCCCAGTCCCACCTCACTTATTTCAGTTTGAGGAACCGAGTAATATCAATGGCTTTCGTACTTAAATTGTAGCTCAAAGTTTATTTTATGGATCTGTATTTGGTAAGTTAGTTATTTCACCACAATCTTATATCTTTTTGACGCATTTTTCCTTCAATTTCCGGCTCTTCGTTAATTTTGTATCCTCTTTTTTGTTCATTCTTTTGACGTATTTCTTTCAGCAACGGTTGCTATTGTAAAAAGTCGCGATATGCATTGGGCATTATTAGCCGAACGTGATCATCCTAATGTAAATTTGTCTTCATTACGTATGCTTTTAGTAGCAGATGGATCAAATCCTTGTAAGTATGCGATTCATTGTTCTCTAACAATTAAAGAACTTCGGCCAAAATTGATCGACATTATTTTTAATTTTGATAATTAATGGTTAAAATATTGTTACGCAACTAAAATTCAGTTAAATTAGCCTAATGATTCAAAGCTGTGTTATTTTTTACTTTCATGGTTGTACTAATAAACACATTATGTACCAAGCAAATAAATTTCAACAAATAAATTTCATGCCTGTTGTTCTTTATCAATAAATCGATTGTTGGCATTATAAAAATACGTCAAATTGCATGGAACCTTCACAACATTATTGTCTTAACACATGCTCTTTTAACTTATGTAATGATTTTTATCTAATTTAATTATCGGTCCATTTATCTAACAATATAACACAGTCAACTTCCTGGGTTTTAAACTCCAGCTCATTCATGAAAAATACTGGGGCTTTTAGAAATATTTATGTTTTAATTCAAGTGGTTTTATGGAAATCGGTTTTAATTTGTCGTTTGCTATTGTCACTGGTAACTTACTTGAAGACTTTCGAAGTTCTAGTGAAAATTATGTCTAGTGGAGTTGGACAGATCAGGAGTATGACAGTTATAATCAGCGGCAATGAATAATTGTCTCTGTTTGGAGTGATATGGTAAAATTGACTTTAGGCGTAAAGAAGTTGCGTTCAACTAACTCAAATAGCTGTCCGACCTGATAGAACTTCAAATAATTGATATTAAGACGTATTAGCGTTCCTAGTTTAATGCCACAAATATTACATCAATTACATCTTGTTCAAGGTTATCAAGAACACTTTACGGTGACTATCTCTGATTTAATTGTCGCTTATTGTCGATAAGTCTTCGACATTCAGTACTCTACTACTTGTTCTATTTTACACCATACTCTAATCTACTTTCTCGCTTGTTTTCTAGCCAGTATATTAAATAAGCCGAGAGTATATATATATATATATATATATATATATATATATATTCAGTTTCCAGTTGAACCATTGCTTTTTTTCGTTTTCCCTAGACTAAGTAAGAAAACCACTTGTAAGATTACATCAAGACTTTTGTTATTGGCTTCATGAAATTATTAGAACTTTTTGTAAATGAATAGAATCCAATCATTACAATCACTTATTACGACTACAATACCAGGCTCATATTTAATTACAGATTTGTTTTTTTAGTGAAAACATTGTTAAACATTGCTACATTTTAACCCAAACATTGTCCGTTAAGGCTGTTCAATATCATCATTATTGTTTAATTTCATCATTGGTTTAGTACTGGTAATAATGCTTTCGTCGTTTGAATTTCCAGAAGTTAATTGCCTACCCGGAGTTCTTTTAATTGACTTTACATACTCAAATCACAGTCCTGTTTGTTGAAGACTGATGAAATCTAGAGTTTATCGATAACATACTTGGATGCGTTTCTCTTCATTTAATGGCAACTCGTTATTTTATAGTTGGTTTGCGCCAACACGTGAATGGAAGATGGTAAACGAAATAGTTGAGCGCTTTGACCACTTCATTTATCTTAAAACTCTGATCAACCCTAATGGGTTAGTATTTAATGATATCTCTGCACGGATTCAAAAAACTCGTTTGGCTGTATGAAACTTTCATCATTTTTAGTGTAGACTTATAATTGAATTACTAATAGCCACCGGATATTTTTTGGAAAGTGACGTAATGCTATATCAAGGTAATCAGCTGGTGATGTATTTATGACTACAAAAGCTAGTTGATTTCAGTTCTAATCATAAACAAATGTGCATCGCAAACTGTTACTAATGCGTCATAACCGTTAAAGAAGTTAATGTCTATCTGAACCGTGGCTCACTCCATAACGCTCTGCATTTTCGGCGCTACAAATACTGAGTCTGTGCTCCTGTGTAAACATCAACATGTAATGGAGATATATCTACTTGGTAATTCTCAAATACGACAAAACATTCTGGATTCCAGTGATAACTAAATCCTGAATATACTAAAATCCACACTGTCTTTACTAGTATATTTTATACTAAAATTGATGTCAACTTTAATAATTCGTAGAGTAACTTGACTTACATTTTTTCGCGACTATGAGTTTATTTAAATTGTTTTTGCTTCATTTCTATCTGTTATCTAGTCTCAGTTATAATATATTCAATTGAATAGCTAAATTTAGTAAAAGTGACGTAACTTTAAATGAATTACTTTTTTCGAATTAATTCTTATCAGTAGATTTATATAATCAGTAGTCTGTTATGATTAGGGTAACTGATTGTTAATTTCATTGAATTGCTGAATTAATGTCATTTGATAGTAGCCTGTAGGCTTTGAGTTCCATTTTCTTTACTGTATACAATGACCGCATGTAAACCGACCAGTTCATATTCGTTTTGTCGATTTCTGATGTATGTGCTAGTGAATAATTGAAATATGAATTTTACAATTGTGTTATTCACTACATACAGTATTCAATTGTCATTTTAATATCACTAGCTTTAAAAATTAACCTTTACTCTTTATTGATTTTTCTGTAGGGTCCTTAAACTCTTGTGACTCTTTTGTACAAAAGTTTCGATCACGAGGTTTTTGTCCTGAAGCTATATGTCCATCTGCTGGCAGTTCAGAAACACTGACACTTTGCTTACGTCGTCCACCGAATCAGTCAAATTCAGCTATGAATTCAGTAAATGGTAAAATGTGTCCAACCTCTCGATCAGATTCATTAGTGGCTTCTGCGCCCAGTTCAGTAAGAGGAGTTATTTCAATTCATAGTCTTACCTATGGTGTTGTACGTGTCGATACGGAAGATTCACTAACTTCACTTACTTTGCAAGATTGTGGGCAGGTTCTTCCAGGAGGTAAGCACTGATACATTTGTGGATAGTTTACTAGTCAGTTATTTGCTTTACAGCATTGGTGAAAATGAATGTTTCTTATATTATATAATTGCTAAATAGTCTGTTTCTTTTGATTACTACAGCTTCGGCGGTTGTTGTACGGCTCGGTCCAAAACCGATTCTCTGCCAGACAGATGAAGTTGGTGAAATTTGCTTATCTGCTGAATATACAGGTTCTGGATATTGGGGTCTTCGTGGTCAAACGGATGCATATTTTAATGTAGAACCGATACATGAAGATGGTACACCTTTATGCTCTTCTACTGGTGTTAAAAGGTACACACGATCGGGATTCCTGGGGTTTCCTGGCCCTGCATCTTCTGTAAGTTATCTTAGGTTTTTTCCTCCTTTTTATCACTTTTATGTACTTGGCGTTGTTTGGATCATTAATAAAAGCTTTTCTAAATATATAGTGAGCAACTAATTAACAAAATCTGACTGAAACTATTAAAGCCCGTGCTTCATCGATCTACGAATCTTTAACTTAGTGTCGATCATTGTTTCACATGAACTTTAGAATCCCATCAGATGTTTTCGACCACCATTTATCTTAATAGAACACAGAGTGACACAGGTTCCAATCACATCGGGGTACATCAGTATCTTTAATATCTTGGATACAATATAGTAACGAGTGATAATCATAATGATAACTGTGCTCATGACTTCCTACCTATCGTCTTTCGTCACCTAATTTTCCAAAAAATTAATAAACTCATTTTTGTTTCTTCTTCATATGTAACGCTTTAAAATAATCCGACTATAATTATTTCACATTTCCAACTGCATTTTAGGGTGGATTAATCTTTATTTCGGGATGTATTGATGGTTTAATGACTATCGCAGGTAGACGTCACAATGCTGATGATATAATAGCAACCGTTCTTGCTGTTCAACCGACAAAAATTATATACAGAGGAAGGTATGTGACTTTTCTCTAAACCGTTTTCTCCTTGCTTTTGTTTATTGTGCGTTCTTATTTTAGTGATACAGCAATTGAGATAAAAACGTTTCTTCTCAATTAGTTTTTTTTTTACCGATGATCCGTTCGCTCAACTTATTGGCGAGGCTTCTAAAATAAGACAGTGTTATTATGTTCTTCTTAGTTTAATTTGGATGAATGAATGAGTGCTGTTAAATTTATTTACCGTATCCTCTTTTCCACTTCATTATGAAAGTATCATCAATGTAACGAGAATAAAATGGGATTTACTTAACCTTTTTCTTAAATAAACCTTTCTGGAAATCTTTCTAGAAACTAGTTTTGAGAGAAGTGGATTTACTGATGATCCCGTTTCTACAAACAACTGAATAAATGTGCTACTTTCTAAATTCATGTTTCATATTGTTTTCTGAGTAAATTGTGTGCGCGTTGTAAGTTTATTCACAATAAAGTAAAACTCTCAACCCGTCACTACATATGAATCAGCAGTATTTATTACAATTTCCGATAAGCTCTTATGGTTCGCACTCAACATTGTCTTCGTTTTTATGAAAATTTATGATATAATTACGTTGTAAACTACGTTAAAAGCGTAATCTAGTCTAAAATAATTACATCATTAGTACCTATATACTAACTTGCTCAGTATTAAACGTCCACTTACTGTAACCTTGACACTGGTCTCAAGTTATAATTAACCTATAACTTAGCATCAACCTAAGTAGTACACACCACACCACAGTCAAATAAATAGCAAATGGGTTCAAATGTTACTAGTGTTAATGAATAAAAATAGAGAATCTGGTTTTTAAAAAGGGTATTTATGAACGAATGTGGATACCTAAGATCTACGTATAGATAAAGTATAGGTGCATTTGGGCCTTGCAACTAGTTTTTCCAATCATTGGACGTCATTATGCGAGCCCTAACAATAAATGGTTAATGTTACTAAAAATAATAAATTGGTTTTTCGAAGCCACCAATTGTTAGTGTCTTTATGATGTTAGTTCGTTTTCTGGAACTGGTATAAATTATCTTGGATTTGAACTTACGCTCAAAGCTTTGTTTAATTCATTCTTTTGTATTTCGATTTCTATATGGTAATTATAGATTCATTTTATATGTCCTCAGTTAATTGGAAGGCATCGTGCAATTCTTTTGTGTTTTTTGTGTACGTATGTAGGTGAAATATTTGCTATTTTATTGCCACTAAAATGGATTTACCCACCAATTAAACTGTTTTATTTATAATAAACTTTCTTTAATGTTTGCTCTATATATTTTAATACTTGTCTACCTATAGAATTGCTGTATTCTCAGTGGATTTATTGAAAGATGAACGTCTTGTTATTGTAGCTGAATTAAGACAAGGTTATTCAGATGAAGCTGCTTTTACGTGGATGTCTCTTGTACTTCAAGCTGTTGATAGTATTCATCAAGTTAGTGTTTATTGTTTAGCCTTGACACATCAGAATACATTACCAAAAGTAAGTTCGACATTTATTTCGACTAACTTTATTTTAATTGTTGCATTTCATATTCTTAAAATTTACCCGATAAATTCTAAATGGTATTTTTAAAGAAAATAACTACAATATACCAATTACAGAGAAAGTAAATATTTGATAGTTTTTAGTAATTCACTTTGTTCATTAAGATATTCACCCTAAATATCTTACTCTAGTCATCATTTTAATCAGTTTATCATTAAAAGCATCACTATATTAACTTTCCAGTGCAAATGTACCATACTGCACTAGTGATACTTTATATAAAACGGACCTTAAGTTGTGCATAATTACGTTGGTATCTGTAGCAAGGTCTTGACTATGTTCTTTGGTATTTTATGAACTAGGAACTTAGAACTTCTTTGATGTAGTTAAAAGTTATTTATAACGACTGGAATTCATTTTTTCTTTGCAACTTAAAGACTGTTATGACGCAAGAAACTGGGTGATTGGGTTGGCCGAGTGCCAATTGCTAGTGCCTAGTTGGTTATTGCGCGCCTGCCCTCTGCCCACTTAGTCCCAATCCGAAATAGGAAGAACGCGAGCCAATAGGTCAGCCAGACAGAATCATATTATATTTCAAGCATTCTTTTATATATACATAAAGTCAGACCACCCAACAAACCAATTAGAAAATTAACATGAATACAAAACGAGGGAAACAGTGGTAGTGAATTTGGAGCAACTTGTACACAACTAATTAACTATAGTCCATAATAAGAGACAATGTAATAACAGTAATTATGCTGAACCGGAGGATAGGGCAAGCGGAGCGTAACAATAATAGAAACAAAATGTTTACATTACAGAAAGTTCGAATAAATGAAATAATGTTCGCAACCACAATTCTGAAAGTTTGTTACGCTTCTTTGTGGTCCGACCTAACAAAGACCTAATTTATATTTCCGTCTTCTCACGTCTCCTTGTTGTTGCTCGTTTGAGTTTTTACTACTTCTGTTAAGTACACTTTTATTAGTCACTAAAAGCATTGCTACAACCTGAGTTTCATTCTATTTTTAATTCGGCATTTAGTTGCATTTACAACTCAATTAGTATTATAGTTTCTACTTAGACTCGAAGCCTTCTGTTTTTATTCCAGAGTTTTTCGTTAGTCTACATGATTGTAAATTGTATCTTCTTTCAATCGAGTTGTGTTGTCTAGTTTTACCATTGATTCATTGTCTTCTGCGTTAGTTGGGTTGCCTGTCGGCTATTGATTGATGGTCTTTTTTCTTACTATATTTCCTTCCACGTTATAGCAAAAAAGTGACATATTTTCATGTATTGGATACTCCAAAGAAAATTTGAAGAAATACTATTTAAGCGTCGGCGTACTACACGTTACGCAAAAGTAGAAAGACCACATGCTAATAGGCTACTGCTTGATGAGAAATGCAAAACTGTTATGACGTGAGGAGTTTGGTTTGTTGATGGAAACGCGAATGAGGATGTGTCTAGTCGATATTTGCTCATCTGCCCTATGCCCACTCAGTCCCAAGCCAGAGATAGAAGAACACAAGACGATAGATCAACTAGACAGAATCATATTATATTTCACACATCCCTTTTTATATACATAAAGTCAGACTGCACAGCAAACCAATTAGGAATCTAACATTTATCCAGAACTAAGGAAATATTGGTAGTGAATAGGGACAACTTGTACACAACCAATTAACTGTCGTTCATAGTAAGAAACAATAGGCTAAGAGTAAATACACTAAACAGGAGGACAGAGTAAGAGGAACGTAACAATAATAGAAATGAAATGTTTATACTATTCACAACCAAAATAATTGAAACAGTCCTCCAAAATACAGTTCTGAAAGTTTGTTGCTCTTACTTTAATCGCCCAACATAACAAAAGCAAGTATTTTGTTGTTATGTTCTGCAACGTCCTATCTAGTTACAGCATACTGGTATGCAAGTGAAAACCGGAGCGATTTGAATGGTTTAGTGGCTAATTTGAATAATCTACCTGCAGTCTGGGCGTGCATATGTGATATTGATCTAGAAAAGGATATTAGACTGTGACTTTTGGAAGGGATCTTTATTCCAATTCAATTTTCGGTTTGTATTTCTCATCCAATAGAACTTATTTGGAAAAATTTCTAAACAAACCCCTGCGTATAGACCTGTAGTGCGTTTCGAATTAATTATTATTGATAATTAAATGTTGAACATCGTAATTTGTTCGAATTATGACTATTTAAGTCAATATTGTGCTTATCTTACTCTATTTTGCTTTCATTTTTTAACTTTAGTCCTTAGTTTGTCTGATCAGTTGCTAAGTATGTGTTTATTCTTTCTTATTTGTCGTAAAGGAGCCTGCTTTCCAAGCTTTATAATATAATTGGTTTTATTCCATGGTTTTCAAGCTTAAATTTAGTTTTATGTATAGCTCAATGCTGTTTGAATTACTTGCTGATTGTATTACCTAGGAAGACAAGGAAGGCTTCATGATTAGGTTATCCTCAGTAAACTCACTTTCACACGTAGTTGTATGTATTTGTCGATCACATAAATTCATCTCCTCGAAAAAGAATGCAGATCTGTGTATTTGGGTTTTAGTCACACTTTAAGTCTGAGGACTAATTATGTTACTGTTTTTCCTAAACTGAAATATTTATGTCAGGACTGGAACTCACGACCTTGTTGTTGATAGTTAAATGTCTTTAAACCAAACTATTTCTAGTCGATGTGGTACTCTGTGGCGTTTGAAATCATTTTGTAAGGTACCTTTAGTAACTTCATTGGAAGGTGATACCAGCTGTTTTAATGATGCCTACGTAATTCACGTATATCTGTAAATTTCACGCTAAGCATAAAAATATATCTCATTTCGCCTGTTTTCTTTTTCTGTATATTTTCTAATGTCATTAAACTGACATTCGTCATTCTCTCAACACTGCGTGTATCAGAATACTTTATTTACTGAATTATTTGTCAATCAGTCCCTACAAATATCGATCTTACATTGATTGAACATTTTTTTGTGAATGGTAACCAGTATTTTTGCCTTCACTTGCATAAATAAATATGTGTGCTTATGTAAGTGCACGGGTGCATTTAACTATTTATTTATCCATTATTGAAACTTGTCTAAGCTACTTGGTTTCTGTTTTTAAGTAATTTTTTTCAGATAATGCATATGGTACTGCATTCGCTTTGTTTTTCATAATTTCACTCTTACATTCCCTTTCACCTCATCCACATGGATAGTTGAATTGAACTTTGTTCTGATTCATAAAAACTTCAGTATTTTTTGGCTAACGGCATGACTTCCTTGTAATTTATGCTACTTATAACATAAAATAAGCATTTGACATTGTCTTATTCGGTGATTATAATGACGATATTCTAATCACCTTGACCAATAATAACAAGCATGTTTGAAACGCATTCTCTCTCTCTAAATTCAAAGTTTTCATTACTGTCTGGATTGATCTTACAGAGTTAGGTAGTTGAGTGTGTTAACCATTTTTCTTATATTGGTAGTTTGATCTGATAAAGCCAACACACTCTATTATCACATTAACGTAAATACAACCAAGTTAGAAGTCATAGTAACATCAGTGATTGTAAAAAAGATTGAATATAGAATTAAGGATTCTGGGAGTTTGAATTAATTCATCGAAAGGAACATAGTAATTGAAAGCTTGGAATTTATAGGAAGTCAAGAAGTGAATGCATCTTCACTACTACTGCCGATTCTGAGCCACATCCAATCCAAAGTCCTCAACTGCTAGTTGCGACAATCACATGAACTTTAACTGTACTTTTCAATAAGGCTCAAACTAACATTCAACGACTTTATGAACGTATATCATTTTTTTTCGTTTGGCCTACCCAAACTTCCTACCAGCTTACTACCAAGTCAGTCATCATCGCGAAAAGAGGTAAAAGTTGGTTGAGCATATGTAATGCGTGTCCCAACTATTTCAACCGGTAATGATTCGCAATATCAATTGATTTACTATTTTTCTCTAGTACGCTGTATCTAACTTCAATATTACTTACTCGGTAGTCCAAACAGATGCGATCAATATTTTGAAGATACCTGTGGTCGAATTCTATTAGCATACGAATATCATTCACTCTTAAGAGGGAGAAACATTTTGACCATGTTTAGTTCGATTGAGGGCTTTACATTTTGTCAGTATCTTAACCAGACCGGACTCCTGGAGCTTCTGGTAAATGTTAAATCATTAAAAATCCTCATGAGGAAGGCGCAATTTTTGATAGTAAGTCTGTGATGATTTAAAAACAATGGGAATGTTTGACATTCTTGTTAGACATCATTTGAGGTTACAGATTTAGTTGGCAATTGTGTCTGACCGGTTACATTCTAGTGAAGGGCCTTCAAAAAATGTTTGTTCTTCTGAAGTACGCCGTCCACTGACAAACACCATCACTAAACTTCTCGGTTTGTGAAGTCAAACGCTGCTTTTAAGTTTTGAAAATCCACAATTATCGGATGTCTGTAGGTATCTCTATGCTCTTAAACCTGATGAATGTTTGATCGATGCAACCGTATCCACGTTTGAAACCAGTCTAGTCTTCTCTCATTAAGAGTTCACATGTCTTAGGTGTTCAGTTGTTGTTGAAGCTAATCTAATCCGTCATATTAGTCCTTATATGATTATTACATAAGGACTTTGGCATTTTACTGTGGATTATAATGATCAGCAATCAACACCAATCGTATGGGGTTTCATTTAGCTTTCAAACATTTGCTGAAATCAAACCATCATCCTTAAAAACATCCAGAGTTAAATCATCCTATCGCTCTTCCTCGCTTAAGAATACTCAAAGCTTTTTCAACTTCAACAAGATTTATAAGGTTTATATAACCTAGGATCAGTGAGAAGCTATAGAGTAGTTGGAGGCCAACTGAACTACAGTCTGAGACTTTCCACCCATCGTTTCAAATGTCTAAACTGAAAGCAAGTAAAGGTTCCATCTTTTTGTACATTGTTTTACTGCCGCGTGACTTTTTGGATTACAGTTTCTTTCATTAGGCTAAAATACTATCTAGTGTTATCTGTTGTCTCTGAATTTTCCATTTCCTTTGCTTTCGTTGTCCACTACCGCTTATAATCGTTCCACTGTTTCTTTATCAGACTGGATATAAGTTGTCTTCACTTACCTTGTTCGAAACTGGACAAAATAAGTTTTTGTGACTTCTTCACTTTAGCTTAAATTCACTAATTTCTCGTAACTATTTGATTCTAGTAACTAATCGACATCACTGCTGTTTCCACAACTGTTTGGATATTTCGCCAAGCAACATCCCAATGAGCTTCCATTTCTTAAATGCGTTAATATGTTTTCCGTTGGTTTCGGAATATACTCGTAGCTTTCTCATATCTGAGCTGAAGTAGGACAGGTTTCTGCTTTGTAATTTTTCTGCTTATAATAAGATGTAAGCAAATACGCGTTTGTACTAGTGCATAATCAGAGTGTAAACGTGTACGCGTTAACAACTCACAATATTCTGTCCACCGTATCTAATGATGACTCATGGCTGTTAGGTCTTTTTTAGTTCACCGTCGCATCGGTGCACGGAGAGTGTCACTATTTCAGACGATGTCTCTCCTTATATTTAAAGTTGGTACTTGCTAGAAATGGACAGTTATTTGAGTATAGTTGCAGTAGACTGTAACCATTATCTGTTTCTTTATCTGGAATACCAAAACATCATAGGTTTTTCAATCTCGTTTAAGATACATATTTGAGCATTTAAATCACTTGATATTTGTGCTGAATTTGAGAGCTTAAATTTGTTAACTAATTCAATTTTAACTTCATCCAGGTGGGGGGGGGAACAGTTGGTTAATGTCTATGCACAAACGACATGAAACCAACGTTTGTCCGTATTCTTCTAGGTCCTTACGGAAACACGTAGTTGGATGGCACATTTATGGCTACCCGCAACGATCCATTAAAGAAGTGTTTGTTCTGCTTTCTTACTTTGTGTTTCACCTACACCTGAGAGACCACGAAAAAATTTTCTCGAGTCACTAAACCAATATAGGGTATGTCGTGTCGGCTCTTCATTTTCGCTGAGTGAGGTTAAGTGGATTACTATGCTAGAAACCTGCATGTGTTTTGAAGACATCGACGGCATAATAGTCTAAAATCTTCGCTAGTGAGACATGCTGACAAAGTTGATATAGAGTTTTTAAATTTAAGGCCCTAATGTGTAATTTTTAGTGTGGTTTCTGTAAACTCAGTGTTGCTTACACATGAGGAAGAAGTCGAAGATATGAATTTCAGATTCATAATGGATGAAGATGATTTGCTGGAATGTGAATGAGTCCGATTATAAAGACAGTAATCTCGAGACCTGTTAGTGTTACGAAAATGGTTATCTCTTCCTGACTGTCCACACTGTTGAAGGTCTTATCTTCTTGAGTTGTCTAAAGAAATAACTAGTAACGGGTTTGGAACATGACCACACTAGTCATGAAACAATTGCCGAAAGTCACATTTGGTTTTTTTTGTAAGCAGTTTTTTTATGTTTGTTTAGTAATTGTAAAGGCCTCATCGCTGCAGACGGAAATATGTGTAGTAGGGTTAGTTGTGCATTTTAAGACAGTTTTTATTGTTATAGCTTGTCAACCGACCTCCATGGCATCGTAGGACCTAAATAAACAATTGTTCCAGTCAGCATAACCCGTTAGGCAAGCCTGACCTCTATGTCAAGGTATCGGCTACAGTCAGGCTTATTTTCAGATACTTGACTTTCATCATTTTCATACACATCTACTCCATTCCATTTTTGTTGAACTTTATTGTTATATCAATCACATTCATATGATCGCGTTATCTTAATATTTTACAGCATCTTTAGTCAACGTACATTTGTGCCACGTTCTACGTTGTTGTGACTAAATTTTTATAATTAATGACATTTTCTATTAGTTTTCATACATAAATCAATAATTAGGTTGTATTATCTTTTTTCATCGTTATTTTGGCGATTCAGTGTAAGAAAACAATAACTCATGACATACATTGGTACTCACCATATGGCATTTTTTATTTTGAATTCACATATGCATAGCTAGGTTCTTATTAAGGTTACGAATTTGTAGTTGAAGTCATATATTGGTAAGGAATTTTTAAACAGAACGATTTGCAGCAATTTTCAGACTATGAACAAATCCACTCACTTTTGTCAACACCTTTTACTGTGTGTACATCGTTAAGTGATTATTTTTCGCAACTCAGCTATCATGTGAATGACTAGTATTAATAATAATAATAATATTAATAATAATAATAATAATAATAATAACAATAACAATAACAATAATAATAATAACAATAATAATAATAATACTAATAATAATAATAATAATAACTATTATTAATAATAACTATTATTATTATTATTATTATTATTATTATTATTATTATTATTATCATTATTATTATTGAGTTTTTTTAGTAGTCAGTTTAAGTAGTAGACATTGTTTAGTGTTGTAGGAAAAAAACGACTGAATGTAACTAATAAAATGATTGGTATGTTTTGTAGAATTAATAATTATTTAAAATATTCCGAAGGTGTACATTAATTCATCTTTGAGTAAATCCATGCTAAAGCATAACATTAATTTTGTTAAGTCTCTCTCTCTGTCGGTTTAAGCAATTGTGGCTAACTTAGGTTACCTGGTCGGGGTCTTCGTGATTATCAGAATTAGTGATTTTAGACATTGGGTGACATGGCTCAGAATCTGCCATAGTTATGAAAATATATTCACTGTTTATGTTCTTCTAGATCATAAGTTCCATTATTCTTTCGTACATACTGTCACTTCACTTCTTCCTGCTGAGTTATATTATCGTGTTATTTTTGTTAATTTTATTTCGTCGTGCAAATGTGGTGAGGCAACTTGAACCTGTTATCATATGCATTGGGTTCTACATTGTTGATTGTCATTTTTGTCTAGTTATTAATTTATTCTAATTTGTTCTTGTCAAACAAGTTTTATGTAGTCAAAGAATTTAAACATTTTATTTGTTAAGGTGGCTATTTGCGGATAAGTGGTAACGTCACACATTATGAAATTGGTTGGCCTAGACTGAGACTTTATAAGAACCCTCAACCTCACAAAGATTACATGTGTACTCTTTACTTACTTACTTACGCCCGTTACCCCTCACAGAGGAGCGTAGGCCGCTCACCAGTATTCTTCATTGAACTCTGTCCCGAGCAATCCTTTCCAGCTGTTTCCAGTTTTCTGTTCATCCTTTTAATGTCCGCTTCCAATTCTTGACGCAGTGTGTTCTTTGGCCTTCCTCTTTTCAGTTTCTCAACAGGATTCCAAGTTAGTACTTGTCTCGTGGTGCAGTTTGATGATTTCTGCAATGTATGTCCAATCCATTTCTGACATTGTTTCCTCATTTCCTCTTCGACTGGAATTTAGTTTGTTTTCTCCCTCAGAAGGCTGTTCCTAATGATTTCTGGCCAACAGACACTCAATATTTTGCGTTGACACTTATAGATACTTGTACCCTTCTGATGACGTTTACTTTAGTTCTCCACACTTCAGCTCTATGCAGCAGGAATATCTTGACGTTCGAATTGAAGAGTCTGGCTTTGAAGTTGGTTGACCGTTGTTTTGAGTCCCATATGTTTTTCGACTGTAGGAATGCTGCCCTTGCTTTGCCAATCCTTGCCTTTACATCTTCATTGTATTCTCCTTGTTCATCGATGATACTTCCCATGTACCTGAAAGTATCCACTTCTTCCAGAGTTTCACTATCAAGTTCAACTGGGTCGGTGTTCCCTGCACTTGCATTTGTTGGTGTGTATAGGATAGAAGAACTAGATCATTTACGTAGTCCAGATCATCGAGTCACATCCTGCTCGTTAATTAAATTCCGTGCATCCCCTCAGATGTGAAGGTGAACATGATCCAATCAACCACTAGAAGGAAGAGGAAAGGCAAGAGTAGTCAGCCTTGTCTAACTCTCGTCCTCACTGAGAATGCGTCTGTCAGCTGTCATCCATGCACGATTTTGCAATGTAGTCCGTTGTAAGAATTCAGGATGATATTGACGAGTTTCTCTGGTACGCCGTAGTGTTGAAGAAGTTTCCATAGTGATCTCTTGTCTACTCTATCAAATGCATTCTCATAGTCAATGAAATTGATGTACACTGACGAGTTCCAAAAATCACCTATAAGTTTTGTAATTTCGTAAAATTCTTGTTTTCACTCCAGAAGCGCCCATTATTCCCTTCACTTATTATTTTTAAACCTTTTATTAGGCTAAACCTCATTTGCCGGGTACTATTTAGTATGCTATTTTTGTAATATTTTTCCTAAAACCTTTTAATTGTATATGCATTCAAGCGTTATTTACTTAATTATTCATCTTCCTGTCTGCTTGTGAAATTGTATTTTTCTACTCAAGTTGAACTTTTATCTGTATTTCGGTGATTTTAGTTTCTGAGAATAGGGATTGCTTTCTTGTGTCAGCTTTATTAGTGGTTATATTTCGTGATCAGCTGCTATCGGATTATTACTAAATTCGTCTGTTGTTATTCATGCATTCTGCAGTGTGTTACAACTATTTCTCTACGTAGGAATTTTGATATAGATAACTAGTCAATCAAAAATTTAAGTTTACTTATTTGGCAATAGTGCTTTAATCAGTGATTATTATTTTTGAGCTGTTAAAATTAGTTATATATATATATATATATATATATATATATATATATATATATATATATATATATATATATATATCAATTTAAAAGTCTCATTAAGTTACTTAGAATATATTCTCATAGATTTTCATAAACGCTATGTTGTATAGAAACCTGTTCAATACTTATTCTGTTTTAATAGCTGAGTTCTCTGAGATAGACGACTGAATTATTATATTTTTATTGCTTATCTGGATAGCTTATCGAGACATTGTATGCTGAAAATTCATATCGTACTAAACATACTAGTGATTAGAGCGATTATTATTATTACCATTATTATATTATCATTTCTTGTTTCGTGTTTATGTTGTTTGTATCGACACTGAAAGCATATCGTATAACTCTTAAATAGGATTTCTGAATTTAATCCATTTTACTGTTATATGATGTCAGTCAGTCATAAGTAACGTGGACCTTGGCACATACATGCATAGGTTCAGGCTCCCTTGTTACATCTGATTTCTTGGCCTTTGAAACTTAAGCATAATTATTTAATAAGTATAATCGTGGAACTTTGCTTTTGACAAACTAAGTGACTAAATCCCATTTATTATAAAGTTAACAAGTTCTTTGTTTTTATCGACAATTTCATCGCTTACTATTTATTCACTTTTACAGACTCCTTTTGGTGGAATAAATTGTCATTCTGTGAAAAGACTCTTTTCCGATGGTCATTTACACCCTACTGCATTACTGCTATGTCCTCATTCCGCTATACAAAATTTACCTCAGCCTCGACAACCTCGACCTAGTTTAGTTGGACCATCTGCTATTATGGTTGGTCAAGTTGTTCAAGGAGTTAGGTTAGCGGAAGCCCGTGGAAGACCCTTAGGAACATCTCCATCATCTAATACAACTTCAGGCTCTTCTGATAATGGGGTAAGTTATTCTAATTTATATTAAATATATAATTGTTTTGAATTTTTCCTACCTTTTGATTCGTATTTTTGGATTCTGTTGTAGCAAGTTAATCACCTTCTGTTGAAGGTGTATAAACGATTGTCACTTATCTGTGCTTCATGCAGCTTTAACAAATACATTTTCTTGAATCCTTTTAAAATGAAACCAGGCCATTAGTGGTCGTAGTCACGTAGGATCATTGAGTCAAAATCCAAAAAAGCAGCTGATTGAGGTCGAACACACACGGTCTTTTTATGAGTAGTTCTGGAGGTGATAACTTCGTAATTCTAATGTCTTACCACCGCCCGGCGTAAATCCTTTTGACAAAGTGAGGTGTGTAGTTTATGAAGTAGATCTTTTTTGAGTTTGCCTTCCGTTGTTAGAAGACAGCATTTTTGTCGATGTATACTTATTCTCCTTTTATAGAGATTTATTTGTTTAACATCTTTTTATTCTTTTAATAGTTCGAAATGTTAATCGAAATACTTATTCATAGAGCAAATCATACCCCAGACAATAGATTATTTACTGTTTACAATGCTAAAGGCCAAGAAGCGTCAACACTTACTTGTAGTCAACTTTTACGTCGTGCAGAGCGATTAGCAGTTCAATTGAAAGAAAAAGGTAAAGCTCAAGTTGGCACAATTGTTGCTTTACTGTATCCTCCAGGTGTGTTTAATGTTTTACAATAATTTATTTAATATTTCAATGTAATGAATTCCACAAGTGTTTAACATAGATCTAGTTGTATTTACATAGACAAGGCGTTGTAGAGATTGTTGAATGTTGTGATTTACATCACTGACTGTGGTGAGACAAAGATTAAAAAATCAAGGAAGCTCTAGATAGCTGTTTTTCGTAGTATTTGATTCCTGTGCATCCACAACCCTGTCATGGACTGGCCTTATACTCCTAAGCCTCATGGCGAGCTCCTAACCTTCATTTCATCTAATCGGCATCTGACGATAGACAGCTATACAGTGCTTCCTGATTTTCACTGGCTGTCCTGCTAATTGT
Organism: Schistosoma japonicum; assembly: GCA_025215515.1. NCBI lineage: Eukaryota > Metazoa > Platyhelminthes > Trematoda > Strigeidida > Schistosomatidae > Schistosoma > Schistosoma japonicum. The sequence goes on along the minus strand of CM046061.1, from coordinate 70,098,651 downwards.
ATTGTTTTTTGCTTATATCAATTATACTCATCATAATGGCACTATGTGTTGTAATGATACGCAAAGCTACTATTTAACTCGATTAAGTGTTCTTGTAGTTCTTTTAAAGTTGTTTAACAGTGTTTCCTTTTTAAATAACAATTTATATATATATATATATATATATATATATATATATATATATATATGGCGTTTTACCCCATTTATGGATCGAATGAAATTTTGTGGAATTGAAATTACATTTATAATGGGTCGTATACATTAAATAGTGTTCCATAATAGCTTATTGTTTTATAAAATGGTTATTTTTTCGAGTGATTTCGGTGCAGCATATACAAAGACAAAGTTTGTCAACGAAATGGCATGAATAAATAACGAACAATAAATAAGATGAGTTCATTTATTGTGTAATTTCTCTTCATCTGCTTTACAATCTACAAACAATAGTAATAGTCGTTACTTGGAATTATTGTACATTTTTCATATTGTGTTGATTATGTATAACTAGAAGGAAGGGAATAGTTATTGAAGAATTATAAAATACTTTCATACCAATTACATATTTATACTTTAACTAATATGAAAATCCTGGAAGACTCTTTTTAGAATCTATACAGGGGGGAAGTTTTTAGATAATGAAGATTGAAGTCAAAAGTTATGTAATTATAACTTTGAAGTAGGTAGATTGAGAGAATAACAATGAGTAGCGCTCACAAAATTGGTGGCAGAGTGAAAAGGATTAATTATATAATATTGATTAATAGAATAACACTGAATAACGGTCAAAAAGAGTAATAAACTAACTGAAGGCATAAATTAGCGCGTCACGTAATTGACCATTCTAGACTAAAGCCACCAAAACAATACTAAACTAACCACTATCTTTTTAAATAGCTTGCCTTCAGCCTTTTAATTACAACAGCATTTGCATGCCGTAATAAACTTGTTGTTGTTCAAGTGTTAACTATTTTAGAGGATCTTGGAGTGCCGTAATTATCTAGTTCAGTTATAGTCGTTGTTACTTCTTTATCCAAATTTATAAATGAAAAAAATTGTATGTAACAAACTAATAATTCACTGCACTTCAAATAATCTAATTGCATAATTAACTTATTATCTTACTAATCTTGATTACATAAATGGTTAGAGTATATCAATAATGCAATATTCTCCAGACTATCGCAGTTATCAGATGTCCGTTAAAAGGAGATTGCGAATATCATTTTGCATCTGTTCGCAGAACATTTCTACTGATCATTCGATTCAACTTGGAAAACTGTATAATTAGTCTTCAAAGATGAATCTTTAAGATTGGTATACCTAATACTTATGTGAACGATAAAAGCATCCTTTATATATCGATAAATAGTTTGTGTTTAGACTAAACCGGTCTTGGTAATATTGATTTAGAATCTGTTTACACTATGTAAACAGGTTTATTGAAATTGTGACTATGATTAGTTAGTTAGCCTTAATAGACTATAATACTGATAACAGTCACTCTTTTGAACTGCACTTTTTTTATAATGTTTCCATAGAAAATTGTACACTTAGATTACTTATAATATCTTAACATATTTCGTTGCAGAAATATTATCCAAACAAATCTTCTTGTTGTCAAGTCGCACTGTAATATTTCTCCTTGATAATTACCTCTTTGCTAGTGTTATCTACATCGTTTTCAATGTTCACTGTGTATGTTGTATCCCGTACTTCCATTCCGTGCGCCTACGCTCCACTATATTTATATTTTTCAATCCATTGATGTAGAATAAACTTCTATAGGACTGAGCTTTCGGTTCATTACATCACCCTAGCTGGTATCGTAATCGTAGAACTCAATGACGTACTACAGTTTTCTTTTAACTTTTTCATAAAGGTGGTGTAATCTTCCTCAGTTAAAACAAATCTAACTTGTTTGTTTTGCTGAATTTTATGTTTAAATAAGTAATTCTGTTTACTCGATGTGCATAATTTCGGTATAGTACATTCGCTCTTAGCTAAGCATTGAAGATACTTTAAATTACTCGATGCAAATCATTTGATTACAATTACACTGGAATATATAACAGTCATCAACTTGGTCAATGGATAAATGACCTAGAGTATCTCAGTTGTGGATAACCTCTCGATACGTTTTGCACTTCATATGTTATTTCTTAATTCTTCATTCGTGCATAACATTCCTATTCATGTTTTTTGTCTCGTTTAAATTTTTGCAGGCACTGAACTTGTTTGTGCATTTTATGCTTGTCTTCTAATTGGTGCAATTCCTGTGCCGGTACGTCCACCTCGGATAGACTCAACTTTTGGTAGTAGCTCTGCTACGGGCGTTTCTAGTGGTTCTAGTCCTATCGGTCTGTTATCTGGACCACTTGGCTCAGGATCATCATCTGGTATAAGTTTATTGGGTTCGGGAAGTGGAGGCGCTCATAATAGAAATTCACCGGTCAGTGGCAGTGCTGGCCAATTGTCTTCTGATACTGGAAGTTTTCCTAATATGTACTTTCGGCCGAATGCTCCTAGTTTAGATGCTTCTTTAGATTTGATTTGGAATGTAGTGAAACATTCAGGTGCAACGGTTATATTCACACAAAACAATTTACTCAAATTATTGAAATCCAAGGTTAGTGAATATTGTTCTCTATTGTTCACTTTTTTACAGATCATTTATTAATGTTCAGCTTTTTTAGTGTTGTTTCGTAATAATTTGTAAAACGTTTTGTTTTAACTTCGTTTTAACTTGTATAAATTGTGTTTTCTTAACTATTACTTACTTGGTATAAATCGTAAGATTTATCAACTCAACTTCGATATTCTTTAGCCTTCTTGTTATGATGTCTTTCATTTCAACAGTTATTGATTTTGTTTCATTGGCTACTCGATGACATGAGCGAGCTTATATTTAGCAGGACAATATATAGACAACTCGAATTGTTTGACATTTGTAAATCTGCTCCCTTACTATCTAAAATCGAATGGGTGCATAGTAATGACATAATAGCAATTAATGGTTTGCATAGAAGCTTGGGATCTGGGCACTTTGAAAACAGTAAAAGCTAAATACCTCTGTAAATTTCCGTTAGTTCTAATTTGTTTCACGAAAATAATGGCCACTTTAACTTATGATTAATATTTTTAATAATAACTTGAAAATTTTGTTACTAACATTTGGGTTTGTTTTAGGAGGCTGTTAGCCGTATCCCCTTTAGTCATTGGCCAACAGTACTTGACTCTGAAGAATACAATCGCCGTAAATCCAATGTCAGTATACAAGTACCATGTTTGGATCAGCCAGTCGCTTATTTGGATTTTGCTGCATCAACAACAGGTTTGCCTTAAATATTTTCTACTTTATGTATGGCCAGTTTATAACCTTTTAGTAGAATATAAGTTATGGATACTGTTTAGTGTTTGCTTTATAACTACAATTTAAAATTTGGAAGATTTATCATTTTCGAAATGTTTTATCTTGAGGAAATCACTGTGAAACCCCGACCTATTTCACTTAGCTTATAGTTGGAAACACTGGTACTGAGTCATTTGGTTGGTGAATGACATCCAGTTGCACTGATATATTCACAATGATCACTGGTTAATCACCAGTCAATGTAAAATTTTCGGTTTATATTCAAATGATTTTGCTTGCTACTTTTGCTGTAGTGTTTTGAATAGTGTTGAATTGTGTCTATTGCCAGAAAGTCGGTCTCCCCCTTTATACTCTGCTTGAACGTATTTCTCTTTTATTGTGTTTAATCATTTCTAATTGGTTGGTAGGGATTAGAGTAAAGCAATTTACTTCTATTCTTTGTAATGTGAACTATGTTGTTTTATCACTCATCGTATCAATATAATCCAGTTCTCCCCTGTTTTATATACATCCATATATATTTAACAAAACGTTTTAGTTAAATCGGTGTTAGATGTTGTACATATTTCTCGTCCGTTGTTTACTGTGACCTATATCATAACATTGATCTAGTGTCACATGTTTTATTCAAACGTTACAACCCCACTCCAAACTTTGTTACATATTTTATTTCACTTCGTGACCTTAAATTTACATTCATAACTCTGTATTACAGTTTACTCCATTAAATGGATTAACATGTAATTTTCAAACTGAATAATCCTGTTTAATTATCGAAATAGTTGAAAGGCCAGAAAATATCGACTTCGGTTATCCGATCTGTTGCTAAGCTATTGAGTGTCTGAATTTTCTTTTGAGTAGATTGGAATTTAACTTAAATGACATAGCAAAATGGATATCCTAAGCTATGTTTGTTATTTCCAATAACAGATTCGATCCTGAATTAGTAAGTCTAACAGTCTTCGTTGATTTTGCTAAGCTGTTGCAATCTCAACTTACTGTCTTTAGGACTGTTACATGTATGTAGATAACATCAAATATTTAATATACTGGTAAACGTCAAAGAGTATTTGTTGAAAATGTATGCATGTTAAAAGAGTATTGTAATAAATACAAGAAAAGAGGCAAAATCATAATTGACAATTGTGTGATAATGTACTGAAGCCAATTAGTTGGTTTACAATTAACACCGTCATCATGAATGCATTTTAATTGAATGAAATGGAGAGATTTTACAGTAAACAAATTTCATCACTAAAGTTACTTTTACCGTGGTAATACAAGCATAAGCACGATTTCTTTTCATAAGTAGGAGTCAGACGTTAAGCGTTTGTTGACAATCGCCTCTGTAAAGGGATGAGAGGTAGTGTTTTGCTTTTTTAGCATCCACCTTATATCTCAATCAGTTAAATGTCTTGGTATTATACTTGTGAATTACTTTTCGCTGCGGTGATCATTGTGACAACTTACACTGCTACATCGCTCCTCGATGTTACTTTACCGGTAATGACTGACTAGCTCATTTCATGCAGTGTTAACTGTCAAATAAGCGAAGAAGTAATCATTTTTTTGTTCATATACACGGATTTACATCCCGATTTCCGAGTTTTTTTTCTATCCATAATTGTATCCCATTAAGTAAATGTTTTGGCTTTTCTCATAATCAGCTACTGTATGGGTTTAGCAATTGATTCTCCTCACCGCTCTTCTCATTCGTTCCCAATCTGCTAATCATTACATTGAAAATCTATCTGTTACCACCTTGCATCACTCAGGATTTGCACTCACGTGTTACAGATTGATTTCATTTCAAACAGAATCTTTTAACATAGTCGCCCAGCTGGATCTGATATTCTCTGACTGTTGCAAAACTTATAGTAATGGACAGAGCTATGATTTTTTTTGTTATTAACATTATTAAGCAGAATAAATACCAGACTATGACGCACTATAAGTAGAAAATCACACTGTGTGTATTTATGGTGCAAATTCACATAACAAGTTCATAATTAATTAAAATTATTCTGTGAACCGGAAATGTGGAAGCAGATAATAAGATAATTGGAAGCTCACAATTAAAACATCATCAAACCGCTTTCAATCAATTATAAATTCATACATATTAAGAATATTCTCTCGAGGAGTAGCTTCTAAACTTTTTCATTTATATTTATTCGCTAATTCGTAATGGTAACAAATGTTTATTGATGAGTGGAAACTTGTTTTGAAGATTTAGTTTGTTTTTGTTAGTAATAACTTGTTGTCCACTAGAGCAGTTGATGCATTATTAGGATTACTTTACAGTTTTCAGTTCCTATCATGCTTTACCGTGGTGTATTTTCATAATTTTCAAATTATCCAGTTTTCACTGGATTAAAGAAATTTATCATTTAAATTAAAGACACTTCTATAGCTTATGGAAGCTAAAAGTAATAGCTGTACTAATGCCTCTAACAACATATTTTTATACCTTATTATTCGGTATATCTGTTCTGAGGAACGTTGATGAACAAATATGAGTTATGTATGAAAAGTAAATTCTGCTTCAGTTGGTAAACTCAATTAATACACTTCCTTCCATCATTCACAGTAGACCATTATTATGGTAAAATTTACAATAATATACGGAAGGTACCAGGTTAATTATTTTGCGATGTATTTATTGATTTATGCATTCGTATAAATATACATTACAACAATCTTTTTTTGATTCACCAGGTACATTAACTGGAATTCGTGTAACTCACCAAGTTGTCTATGCGCTATGTCGAGCCCAGAAAATGCAATGTGAGTTTTATCCAACTCGCGAAGTTGTACTTAGTCTTGATCCTTATTCCGGTCTTGGGTTTACTTTATGGGCATTAACATCTGTCTACTGTGGACATCATTCAGTGTTGGTACCTCCAAGTGTTACGGAGTCAGTCCCTGATTTATGGCTTACTATATGTAGTCAAAGAAAAGGTAATTCATATTTGAAATAATAAATAATCTTTTAACTTCATGTCAATGTTTTTATTGGTTTTTTGTTTTCTGAGTTAAATGTGTAAATTGTAATGCTTTGGATGTCGTTTTGAGCGACACCACTATTTAAGTTACTACAATTTGAAGAAAGCTATGATAGTGTTGTTCAGAACAACAGAGTATTTTTTATTATGAAAGCAATCTATTTCATTAAGCATAGCACCATCAAAATTAATTCGAATTTTTCAGTATATTATTTACTTTCTTAAAAGACAACAGACATTTTGTATTGACTACGTGTCAGATAGGAATCTAATTATCATCTTCGTCTAACAAAGATCTTCTTTGTTGATTTATGGCGCTTTTATCAAAATTAATGTCCCTAAATTTTTTTTATTTGTCATAGGTCTCAGTTGGGTACCACTGAAAACCAGGGAGCACCGGTTACCTATTTACACCCTCGATTCCGCCATGGAATTGAGCCTTTGTACCTCTCGGGAAACGCGTAACCGTCGGCACCTTCTCCACTTTACTAAAGCAAACAGTTGACTAATTACTGACTTCAAGATGTTTCTAGTGAGAAATCATGACTGGTTTATCTTAAACATGTTGGAAATGAAGTAGTTATCACCAATAGCGTTATCTGATAGTTGCAATATACCACAAATTCATTGAAGTAGAAAGTCTACTTTTAAACTCTAGCTTAGAAGTGTTGATATTTAGACGTTCGTCTCTAGACCCAGAAGCCTTCGGCTCAATTTCCTGGCGGTATGGAGAGTGTGCACTTACAAGGGTTCTCGTATTGGGATTAAACAGACGTCTTTTTTTTCATTCGGTTTTCAGTGATACTCAATCTATATCAATCTGTGATGGATATAGGCAACAAATTTTATCAGAAATAATTGAAAACTGCAATTTTTGGGAATAGTTTTCATTACAAAATTTTTACCTCTATACAACCCTAAAATTTCAGGTGTAGGTGAGCGCCTGTTGTTAGCTTTTCACAACATCTGCTAAATTCACCTCATTAACTCACTCAAGGTCGATAAAGTCAGAAAACCGTCTTGGGTTCTTAAAAATTTTGTATATTTAACTATTCATACAAATAACGATGTTTTTGCAATGAATTACTATTGGTTTTACTTAATACTTATAATCAAGGTAGGCTTATGACAACAACAGTCAGTTCTTTAAGCACACAAAACACAAATGAATAACCTTAAATGGCTAGTCGAGTAAATTACGATTTAACAACTAATAAGAAAGCAACAACCTGTCAACTTCGTTATGTTAAATAGTGGTAGTTTTGTGGAGATTAGTATTATCCTTAGTTGATCGGATTCATTACAGAATGATTTTGGTAAGATAGTACTGAATAGCAGGGAACACTGGACAGCTGTTTCGTCCTGGTTCGGAACTTCAACAGTGCACACCCTCGATTCCGCCAGAGAAATCACTGCATCACTGTGGGGGCGTCTAGTGGCAGAATTTTCACTTCCATCAATTCATGATATAGCACGATGATCATCCATTGGGATCGGTGATAATTGTCTCACCCTCAACAATAATAATTAATCCTCGAAATACTCAAAAACATTTACACAATAAATGTCTAGTTACTTACAAGTAATATGATCATCATGGCTAAATCCAACATCATTTAGGCCTTATTTGAGACTCCATAGTGGTTCTCATCTGCAACTCCACTAGGAATGGTATCCAGAGCCTCGAGGTTTCATTAATAGCATTTATCCGTGATATCACTGAGCTGGCTTTGTTATAAGCTTGAATTTATTAGCTTTCCTTTTTTCCCAAATCTTCAATCGCTTTTAGAAAATTATCAGTCTTTTATGAACAAGTCTGAACAGATTAATGACAGTTTCGAAACGATAATTCAATAAGTAACTCGTTTTATGAGAGCTTACTGTATTGGAGTACTTATGTAGATATCAACATTTATATACATGTACATTCGGCTGATTATATGACTGTTTCGGAGGGATGAGGTGATTTATTAACCCATCTTGAGTGTTAGAAAAAAATAGAATACACTTTCTAAATTAAAAGTTACTTAATGAATATAAGCAACTACTTGCACGTATCACGGAATAGGAAACTTCATAATGGAAGATATGAAACAACCATAGACCGAATTAGAGTGCCTGGGTACAGAAACGAGACAATTAATTTAAGGTAAAGTTGCAATTATTCGGGATCGTCAAAGAGTATGTTAACCGTTACTTAGTCCGTGTGCGCGGGGAGGGGGAGCTTAAAATTTAGCGGATGTAATTACTATTCATTAACAATACAATTTATGATAATATAAGTTCATTCTCCAGTTTATGATTTACGACTGTTCGTCTCATTGTAACAATTTTTATCGTACTTTTAACCTGATGATTATTATTTCTTTGTTTGAAATATCTCTAGTTCGTGACGCATTTTGTTCAAATTATACAATGGAATTAGCTACTCGTTACTTGACTAAACAAGTGTCTATTCTAAAGGTCAGTTTGAATGATTAGTTTAGCTTATTCTACTCTACTATGTTTTAGAATCGTATTTAAAATTGATTAAATGAATAATTAAAATTTCTGTTCACAGTTTTGATGTAGTTTAACTACTGCTAACTCAACATTCATTGTTTATTGTTGTTTCCATTATTTTGCTTTTACGATTGGCATACTTTGATTACTTTTCCATTAGGTCAACGGTATGCTTAATAATGTTTGTCTACATTCTAAAGTCGGTTCATTTTACATTATGTTGCTTACATTTCTTGATGTTTTGCTGAACCTATTTTTTTCGGATTCACTGGTTTATTTTTGCATAATCTAGTAATACACAGTTGCTTTCCATTGCGGTTACTAGTTTAATGATTTAATATTGACAGGAAACCTTGCTTAACCTCTGTTTTATATTAGTTGACATTCATCATACAATTCGATCAATACTATAGACTAGACTAATGAGACACGAGCTATTAATCAGTAATAAATCAGTTTAAATATATCAGCCCTACAGGAGATTATTCACCTCCTGTGTGACATTGTGGTATGACTTCAGACTGTCAAACTCGACGACCTGAGTTCGTATTCACTAGGGAACGTCAGTCCTCTCAACATTTCAAATACACCATGCTGAAAAACGCAAACTAGCATGAGACTTCAATTCACAGTTCCATTTCAGCTACATACAACCACCTGACATATTATATGCTTGACGCTACTCAATACCTGACCAGTACCTATGAGTCTGCTCTAATTTTAACTATTCTCAAGCCGGTATAGGAAAAACATGAGATTGATTTTGCTATGTTAAGTTAACTAATTTTAGTTGTATCTCTTTATTTCAGACACTCGTTTATATTATGAAAATTCAAATATATGCGTCCTTGTATACTAAATTATAATAATGAGCGAAGGGTTAAAGAGGATTAGGATATATTAGAAAAGCATCATACTAGTATAGGTAGATAACATGTATCAGTTGCATTTTCCTAACAATCTACATGGGGATTGAAATCCTTACTGCTAAAGTTGGATATGAAGCAAATTCATAGTGATTGCAGTTCTGAACTTCAGTCTCTCTACTTCGCTTAAGACACCTAAATAAGGTTAACATCTACTAATGTGTAGCCTAAATCTTACTAGAAGATTATAGACTTGCTTTATAAGTTTCCAGAGATGCCACCTAAAATGCTCTATTATTTCACATCGTTCAAAAACTGTTTTAACTTTTGATTCAGTTTTTCTTAACCTTCTGTTCATTGATTTTTTTTATATTATTTTCTTTCTCAAGCAACGTGAGATCAGTTTATCAAGTATTCGAAGTTTAGTTATCGTAGCTGAAGAACGACCACGGATTCATTTGACTGCCACATTCACTAAATTATTTGCTAGTCTGGGCTTAACTGCTCGCGCTGTAAGCACTTCATTTGGATGTCGGGTGAATTTAGCTATTTCGTTGCAGGTATGTTGCGGGTTTCCTTACATGAAAACAACAGTATAATATCGGCTAACTTCATATCATTTAGTGACCGGTTGATTTTAATTCCAATATAATTTTTTCGTTTCGCTATGATGACATAGTTTGACAACTTAAACCGATGCACACTTGGTCTGTGGTCAATGTTGATTATAACCAACTGATTAATGTAATCATTATCAATTCTCTTAATATGAATTTACATCTTCTTGTAATAATTACTTTCTTTCCTATCCCACTTGCTATAATTGCATTTTTTAAGTTGTATTTATTCAAAGTAAAATTTGTTTACTTGCACTAAGTTATAATATTGTCGTATATACTGAAATAAGAAGAAATAAACGGGTAAAAGTGTATATACAGTACTGATTTACTTGTTGATAATGGAAAAATAAAGAGTATTTAATGAAGATAATCTTATATATTGATGTTTGTATTCATTAGCAATGCTTGTCGTACCCACCGCTTATATATCATTATTATCATTAAATGATTGTCGTCGGTTATCACATATTGGCTGAATTTGAGAATCTACCATTATAAGCTACTCCTCAGAAAGATCTTAAGGTCTTTCGCTTAATCAGTGATGGAAACGTGGAGTATACAATTGTGATATATATATATATATATATATATATATATATATATATATATATATATATATAACGAATTTCAAGTTAAATTACCACATGATTTTCATTATGTTTTTAATAATTGTTATATTACGGTAAATTTCTTTATAATCTACATTTTATTTGCAAAAGGTAGTATGATACTTATACACATAATTTTCAGTTCATATAAATTATTAGACTTAATCCTTATTCTTCCAGTTGATAGTCACATAGAATGTTGTAAATAATGTAGATCGGTTCACACAGTCGTTGACACTTAGTCTGATTCAACTTCATAGGTTCAAAGCATGTAGTTTGGAATAAAGTTTGATACAAGTGTAAGGGAAAAGAGATGTAGGCAGGTTGATCTACAGTGGTATTAGAGGAATGAGGGCGGTCATCACTTCCATGTCGCCCACATTATGGAATGATTCTTCTTATTGAGGTATCTGAGAAACGGCTGGACTAAAAGTGGTCTTTATGACCCAACAGTGTGATGTACAGTACCGGGTAAGCAACTACTTGAGACCAACCACATACGACCTTACTGCAAGTGGCTTTTGATATGCTACTCTTACATTTATAAAAGCTTAACTACCGGAGACAGAAAGTAAGTTGAGTCGTGCATCTTAGAGTTAACGTTTTCTTGCCATGGCCTATATTTTGAGAAGTCAATGTTGCTTCACTGCAGGTTATCTGACAAAAATACCTTACTGCTGTACATCTCTGTACAGCCGACAATATCACTTCGATCTTCGACCTTAAGTTTGTTACTTTCTGTTTTACTGTTCTTCAATAGATTTGTAGGACTTTAGGAGACGAGTATCTCCACCCATTTAGTCCAATCGGTTCATAACAGTAGGCAAGTATGACCATCACATCAAGGTGGATGCTACAGTCAGAAATTATAATACCTACTATAAATCTGTCCAAATTGCCATACTTATTACTCCCTACTCTTTTTTATGATGTTAGCTAATATCATTAACACTTTTCTTTTAAATTTCTTAATGTGGGCAGTGTTTGTGTTATCTCGTCACTGTTACTTCTATTTGTGTGTTATTCACATTTAACTACATTTAGCACTAACTGTCTTCTTGCATTTATCATTATTTCGTTTTTTTTCCATCATTTCAGGGTGCTAGTTCGCCAGAAAGTACAACTGTTTATGTGGATAGTGTCAGCTTACGAAATGATCGTGTCAAATTATTGGAAAAAGGCTCACCACATAGTCTCTGTCTCATGGAATCTGGAAAAGTAAGTGTATGGTCTTTTTTATTTAACCGAATAATGAAGTAAGGAGCACCATCCAAATAGGTATTGTATAGTGATCATACTTTTATTAATTATTTCAAAAATTTATAAGCTTTGATTTTTATTGCACAATGATTTTACTTCCTACAAGATCTAAATATCTTGGGTTATATTCAGTGCGTAGTCTTCAAGTTGCTTCGGTGTTTATTATATAACCATAAATAGAAATGTGCTCACTTCTTCCGATTATCAACGTTTCTGGATCGGAGACCCTGGATTCAATCACTACGAGGATCTTCGGTGCTCATTAATGAAATATTCTATGCGAAATGTAACATCTGTCCAGTTCTAACAGTTTTTCAATGCTTATTTGACTGAATAAATTTGATTGCAATCAGTTTTCTTATTTCTCAGTTTTTACCAAGTACATAACGCTGTATGACGCAATATCTTGATGATTGAATCACATCTGTACATTGATATTTTACTTTATTGTAGTTATTACCTGGTGTACATGTAGCAATAGCCAATCCTGATACACTTGGGCAGTGTGCTGATTCACAGTTAGGTGAAATATGGGTATCATCACCGCATAATTCTACTGAACTACTGGGTCCATTTGATAGTGCTAGTTTAAATCGTTCTACTGGTGTTGCTTCACAACCTGTACCAGGTCTGAATGCTGCTGATGCGTTACATGCTCGTCTAGTTACCGGTGATACTGAAAGAGTCTATGCACGTACTGGGTTTTTAGGTTTCGTTCGAAGGACTGAATTAACTCAATCGGATGGAGGTAACGTGATTTCTTCCTTAAAACCAAACATTTTGATTAACTAGTTCATATGTTAGTGTGTATTTCTACTTGCCAATGTATAATTATTATTAGTTTCTTTTGACTCCTTTTCTATCACGTCGCTAATGAATATCATGAGCCTGTGTCTTTCATTCTCTTGTGTCCTTACTGTTTATTTAACATGATATTTTTAATGATATGATTGATCTACGTCGATTGGAGATTATTTTTATTTTTTAGAAACTCATCATATTACTTAAATTCATTACATATGAACCATGGTTAACATATATTTTAGTTTGCATTTATTGATCACTAATTAGTGGTAAATGTTAGATTTGTCTAATTGTTTCGCATGTCGAGATCCGCAAATTGTGTTTCAGATTAGCTATTAGTCTAAATAACTGAACGTCGTGTGCTGATATAAACTGATATAAAGTGTTTATAAATAATTGGCAAGAAACCGTGAATCTAATCTTCGTTTTATTTGATACTTGCCTACATATCTAAATACCTACAATTTTCGTGGGATCGATGCTAATTGTTGGATCCAAACCACCATCATCTAGCTATGCAGTCTAACAAGTTAGCACTGATCTATTCAAACGTCGACTGGCCTCTGTTAGGACTAATGATCAAAGGACGATCATAGTGTACAGCGGTTTGCTCTGTTTTACTATATGGATGTGGAACGTATCTATTAAAGGCATATGACATTAGCATTTTTGGTAATTGTTCACATTTATCTGGACCACCAAGTATTCAATCTCTAGGTTAGATAAGTGGTACTAAAAAAAGTTGGTAAATCACTTATAGATCTTCATTTACTGAGGTAGTTGGGACACGGGTTATGTTTTCTCGAATACCTCGTAGCTCTATGTGTGAAGATCGATGGATGGAGCTAGTCTTGATCATGCTAAGGATTGATATAAAAGTGTGAATTCTTTGACTGTTGGTTATGTTGTTAGATGTAGTCTTTCTGATTGTGGTTTGTGTATTAGCAACCATCAGTGCTTAGAAACATTGGGTAACATGGCTGACAATCAATAGTAGTGGTGCTGGTACATTAACTCTTTGCCTTCTTTTGAAAAATATATTTTACTTTCACAAATGCTTTATTTTCTTGAGTCATATTCTTTATTCCTTGACTTTTTTACTGTTACTGACTTTACTACTTCTTTTATCATTTTTGAATCGATCATACTGTGCTAATACAAACTTTGCAATTTTCTAATTACATGCACAAATTGTATACCTTTTTACTTTTTTTCGTTTCGTAACAGAATTACATGATGCTATATTTGTCGTAGGCAGTTTAGAGGAAACTATCCTGTTACGTGGAATGCGTTTTCATCCAATCGATATTGAAAACACTGTAATGCGTTCACATAAGAAAATATGTGAATGGTAAGTATTTTTTTTATCTTGGATTAGATTTCTAAGTGATATTCGTTTCATATTGATATTATTTAGGCTAGCATAGAAAAACAGGAATCATTAGACACCATTTTTTCTTAGTTTGAGAGTCGTTCAGCAGTGTACATTCACGCCTCACGATCGTTTAAACCACTTAGAATCTGATAATACGTACTTCAAACTTCGATGTGTATTCTAGAATGACAGTGATGGAATATTCACTATGATTTTAATTTTATCATATCTGAATCAAATTACGTAGGCCATGTTGTTTTATGTTTTGTTGTATCCATGTTACCTTTCTGAATACTTAAATGCTGCTCATCACCTTAATCTCATGATATTCAAGTTAACTAAGTTTATATTTTTGAAAAATTTTTATTATCTTCGAAAGCCCAAATTTTCCGGTGTGATGTAGCCTTTTTCAAAATTTAAACAAGCAGTCAGCTAAATCTCTTATTATATCACTAATCGCTATCAAGTAAATCACATATACTTTAGGTATTAACAACTAGAGGAGGTCATTATGAATAATATCATTTTTTTTTATTTATACCTTTTCCAATAAACGGCTTTGGGTATCATCTCGCATGTTTTATTTTTGCGGCATAGCTAATATTTTGACTTTTATAATTGTCGTTCGACTTTATCATTACACCCTGCGAATAAGTAAGTGATTAACATGCCCTTTAGATCTTTAGATAAGTATCATTTATTTCCAGATAACATAATGTTACACCACATCAACTAAGTGTTGTAATGAAAACCTATATTTCTAGTAAGGAGAGGCTACTGATCAGATGTAGTAAACCAGGTGATGTTTACCAATGTGAATAAACGTATAAATGCTCGTAACTTACGTTCATTATTATTTAGTATTTTTCATTAAAATTTTCTAAATCATTTCACTTGCATAGTAGTTAAATCAGTCGTTTCAGAGAGTTACTGTGTATTATTTTAGAATCAGACTTACTGATAACAATATTCATTGTAATCTTCCGTGTTCGTTCTTTCATCATGGTTCTTATTCTTTATATTTTTTGTAGTGCTGTATTTAGTTGGTCAAATTTATTAGTTGTTGTAGCAGAATTGGCCGGTGAAGAAAATGAAGCAATGGATCTTGTTCATCCAATTACAGCACATGTTTTAACTGAGCATCAAATGATTGTTGGTGTTGTTGTCGTAGTAGATCCACGAACAGTACCAATTAACCCATCTGGAGAGAAACAACGTATACTATTAAGAGATAGTTTTGTGAATGACAAATTAGATCCAATCTATGTTTCGTATAATATGTAAATTATAAAATTAGAATTTGCATTCATTCGTATAAATGTCTGTTGAAATGGTAACAGTGATCTCTTCAATGTTTCTTTTTTTCTTTTATTTTACAAAACTCTATCAATCTTTTGTTATTTCAGTTTCACAGTGTAATTCTTCTTGAAATAATAATTTGTTAAGGATTTTTCGAATTATGTCAGCAAAAATATCAATATTCGTAAAATTATTACTGTTTTCCGGTTACTACTTTTTTTTTCCGGAAAATAATTAGAAAGTACATTAATAATAATTAGTTATTATTATCACTATGTGAAAACTATTAGTTGTGTTTTTTCCTGACGAGATGATCTCGTCTAAATGAGTCAATGATCTTGTTAATTAGATAATCATTCAAAACACAAGTAGCCATTTTATTTTGTCCTGTTCTGTTATTTCGTTTTATTTTTTTTTCTTGATTAGATTTCTTCTTTTCCCTACTTTAAGGAAGTATCTATCTACTTACCTGCCTACTAATTTCTGCTTCTGTGTATAACGTACATTGTTATGCATGTTTTGTATTCAACGACCTGTTTGCCATCCTCTCTACTCATTACATTTTTTTGTATTATTTTCTGTTCACTTCTTTCAGCTGTTTACTTTTCCTTATGGAGAATTTGTGCTATTTATGAAAACTTAACTGAAGCATTTTCCCTGTGTATAAAAGCGATTAGAGTGCTATAGTATGCTTCCCACTCCAGTCTCGTGTTTGGCGTTTTTGTCAACCTAATTCTCAATTATTTATTTGATTACCTTTTGAATTCATTATCCCTGTAACCGGTGCTTCTGGTTCGCTTCTTGTTTATTATATTTTAATCAAATACATTCTCGAAAGGACTCCATTTACACACGCATCATCTTCGGTCCAGGTTACTTCATATTTTCTATTCATCTGATTACGAGTATGCAATTACTGCACCAAATCTGGTATATATGCATTCTAGTAATATAAATATCCAGTTATGTTGGTTAATTAATAAATTTGTATTCTTATCCAACTTCCACTACTTCCCCTTCTTTCTCTAGAGTTCTCTATATGTTATTATGAGAGTGCCTATGAATATTTGGAAATGGTTCTCTCGTTTTCTTTATTCCACCTTCACCCTCGGTGTTTTACCCGCCACTTTTTCATCGATTAATCAAGTAACCCCGGAACGCGTTTCATTACAATCGAATAGTAATCAACATTTGCAATAATAGTTGATTTCCTGCTATCTTTTTTTACACTTACCCTATCTTTTATCTTCGTTTGCTGGCTTTTTTAGGTTCTTACTATCTCTTTTTTGTTATTGCTTTTCATTTTTATTTCTGTCAATCGGTATATATTTCAAAAATGATTTGTTGATGATATTTTGTATAATTTATACACATATAACAGAAGGATCAGAAATAAAGACGTCAATTCGGTCATAAGCAAAATATTGTCAAGTTGATTAATTGATGGGCTAAATGACTTATTCTCTCTTTTTTGATACATATAATAAATATGTGAATTGTTCTAACTCGTACTTTTATCCTTCTCTGAATTGTTACATCAAGATATATTATTGTTTTGCTAACATTACTCTTGCTATTCTCGGAGGAAATGCTATTTATCGTTAGGTTATTTCGAGTTTTTATTTTGGTTATAAGTTGATTGAATATATTTAGCTGGAAATCTTGTTTGACCTATGTTTTGTGCTAGCTTATACTCATCAATATGGCGTTCATTCGCAGTCTTGAACATTCGAACTGCATATTGAGCATCAGTTCCTCAGGTTTGGACGCATGCTTTGCTGATGAATGTTATGTTGACTAGTTCCAACTACGTCACACCTAAACACTATACACCGGTATTTAGTTACGTAGACTGATGGTAACATTTTAATGGGATGGACAAGATTCGATTAATCTTAAAGAAACAAGCATAACAGTGGTCATTACTGAATTACTACTATCAGTGTAATGTCACTGATCAATACAGTTAAATGGAAGTGTCTTCCAATAGTGGAGAAAAATTATACTATTTTAATTTATTCAGTAGTATGCTGGGAAAGCTATAAAATTGTATTTCACCATGACTACATACAACCAATTTACCTCATTCTAAACAAACTTCAGTTTGCTCAAATATTGTTACGTTTGCGTAACTCGTCTTTGTGCTTCTTACGCACATTCGGAGTCTAAGTTCTAGATGTATTTAAGCTGTAGTATTTTGGTTGATGATATATCATTATTCGAGGATTCGAAGCGGCTGTGTATTCCTCATATTATATGAACGGTTTGTGCTCTTGATAAATGAAGTATTTCTGTCTGTTTCAAAGTTATCATTATTTGCTCTTCAGATCTCATTGTGCCATTAAAGTCATCCAAATGAAATTTATCTCGGTGAACACAATGGTATTGATAATTGGAACTATACATTGTAGGTTATCTAGTCGATCCTATTTCTTCTAGGAAATCCTCAATAAACGACGAATTGTGTCATTTTTATTAAAACCTTTAGCAAACACTTATATTTTGTAGATTATTGAATCTAAAGTTTTGTACCACGCAATTACCCTAGTTTTCAGTCTACAACACAAACTGATAGTCATCAAAACTAAACCACTGAGCTTGTATAGAGTGACTAGCGCTAATACGTTCCGTCAGTTTGCGCTACTTAACTAATATCAAGTTGTGATGTAAAATTCAAATGTCACAGTGCTTAATGGTAGCAATGTTATGTATACTCATCACTGAATTCCAGAGGTAGTTTTGAAGCTATGGTGAAGAAAACTTGATTAGCTAACTCCATACATGTCGGTGGCGGCCCATTTACCCACTACTGTCATTGAATAACAGTCGTACAATATACCGAATTGACTAGGGTTGGGAACGTAAACCTGTTAGTTACCGAACTAGCAGTCGAGTTAAGCACATGTTACAAGGTCTGAAATTTCTTAGTTCTAGCTCATGTAGGGAATGCTAACGCTAGGACGAAGCAACTATCCACTCCTTCCTAATATCCAACGTTTAGTCCATTATGTGAAATTTCCAAATTAGTAGTGTCTATACCTAAAACTCAACTAAATAGACTATTGTCTTTTATAAAGCACACTGTCTGAAAATAAACCAGGAACTAAATAACTTTTTTTATCCTAAAAGTTATTAAATATTGTTTAACTGCTAACTAACTCTTGGCTCCATTTATCACAATTTTGTTTTGTCAGTGTCCTAAATTGAATCAAGGTTGTCTGTTAACAATTTTAGGTAGTTTGGACTATACATTCATACAACTTGTAGTTAAATCATTTAGCTAAGTTAATATCTGTTTATGTACAAATGAACATACGTTAAAATAAACGGATGACATTTTATTTAGTCATTGAATGCGATTTGTTATCTGTTGCGTAGTTTCATCGTGTTTATTGACTACATGTTATGTATCCAAAAAATAAACTTACAAGACCTACGGTTTATTATTTCTGTAAATGATTATTAATAAATATTACTAGCTGAACACTACTGTTTTCCCCAAATGATTTCCATCAATTGATTTGATAAAAATATGTGTAGTCGAACAATAATTATTTAAATTGAATCTTTATCGGACTGTACTCTAGCAAGTGTACTTGCAAATAATACTTGTAACAGAAGGTGGTGATGGGGGGGTCACGCAGTCAATTCTAGTAATAACATAATAAGTAGCAAGTACGAATTGGTAATAAGGTATTAAGTGCAATAACGGTGGTCTGAATAATAAAGACAGCTTTGAATAAATATCACAACACAAGATATAGAAAAAAAATCATGTGAGAGATGTTAAGGTGGTTTTGTGGTAATGGGTTTTAGGTGTAGTTGTAGTTGTTTACATCTGTCAAAGATATCGGTCGGGAAATATTTGTTCAGTAATCCCCGGTTTTCAGTAATACCAAACAAACACCAATCTGTGATGAACACAAGCAACTAGGCGTTACACCTATCCTACCAGCCCCCTCAATTCAATTAACCTACATCGGGGTGTTCCTGAGGTTATAGTAAGAAGTAACTTATAAAGTTCATACTTGTCGGAGTGGCCCAGTTATCAGGGATGCCATCAACTGACCACTTCACTATATCACAAACTGCCGGAAGATAGAATTATAGTATTCGAGGCTGGTCCGGTGTTGCAGATAATTAAATATTTACAACAAGGTCTGAAGGCCCTGAATTGGAATCCCTTGCGGAATCGACAGCGCACACTGCTGAGTATTTCCATACTAGAGCGGAGCGCTATTTCAATGCTCCTCGGTTTGCACTGATACCCAACCAGCACTAAATTATGCTGAATACAAACAACTAAACTTAATAAGAAAAACACCAATAATCTGTTTTAATCTCTAAATAATGAAGACGATAAAGGAGAAGGGTGGAGAGATAACAAGATGATCAAGAATTAATGAAAACATCTATCTTCAATGAGGAGAAGGAGAAATTACTAAATACTGTGGATATAGATATTAGCGTTATTAACGCAAATCCCTAAAAAATATTTTTATAAGCGATATCAACGGACTCCATTCAGATTGATTTTTTGTTAAATTATTTGATTTATGCTTAAGTTAAGGAACCACCACTAATCATCTAAAACGTAGTAGATAGAAAGTCCATCAAAAATTGTTATCATTATTCTCGTTCTATTAATTTCTGTTTTATATTCTAAGTCATATTGCATTAACATTTTACTGGGTTGCATATAAATTTATATTCTAAAATAAAAAAAACTCAATCTATTTTAATGTTCTTTCCAATCGTATTTCTATCTACTCTAAATGAATCTCATGGTATTATAACATTTATTCATATAAATAATTTTGTTCAATTAATGAATTCAACATTACTTTAGCGTATCACGAACACTTTCATTATTGACATGAATAAATATAAATTTAATATTTCATGTCCAATTATCAGTTGAATATTTATTTGAATCTATATTGAATTCCATAAAGTAATCTATTCGCTAAATGGTAGGAAGGAACTTTTATTCCCACCACCATATGCAGAATCATACGGATTATTATTATTGTTACTGTTAATAGCAATAATCTAACTATACATGTTACCATAGTTTCAGTCGGTTGACCTTCGAACAACATAAAGATACTTCATAAATATTCAACATAGCAATATATTGAATCAATGATTCGAATTTAACTATTGACCTATAGTTTATTTTAATCATTTAATTATTTTTTTTCTTTTAAATCAAGTGTATTAGTAGAAGTAGTAAGTTATTTTTTGATGAAAACATGCTTGACATATATTGAACAGTGAAATCCTTTTACATTTAACTTTTATCAGTTACATGTAAGATTTCTTCATTCATAATATTGACAAGTTCTACATCTTCATTTCAATTGATATAAATTAGTTTCTTTTAATGTTACATGATAAACAGTTCTAATTTTTCTTTAGTTCAATCTCTACATGAACATTTAAACAAAAGTTTATAATTACAAAAATGATTACATGGTTTTTTTACTTACATCTAATAATTTATATATATGCAAACCATACATACATTAATATTGACAATACTAATAATAGTAATAATAATTATAGTGTAACCGATCATACTGAAGATTATATAACAACAACAACAACTACTACTACTACTACTACCAACAGTTATAATGAGAATAAAGATGATAAATTATTATGGTTGAAATGGAAAAGTTTACATCATAAACATTACTCTACTCAAAAGGAATATGACGAACATTATGAAAATTGGCAGTACAATTTACATCTTATAAGACAACACAATAAAATGCAACAAAAAGGTTTGGAATTATATACAACAGGATTAAATGAATTCTCTGATTTAAATTGGAGTCATATTAGTGCAGTGTATTTAACTAATTTGAGTCAATTTGTAAAGAATCACAATAAGCAAGGTCTAGTTCTATTGAAACAGTCTTTGAATGATTCAATATCAAAGGAAATACCTGGTTCATGGGATTGGAGAAATAGTGGTATTGTGAGTAAAGTGAAAGTACAAGTAAGTCTGTTATGTGAGCTGAACGTTAGACATATTTAATTCAACTTTCCAATCCTGTTATGATTTATAATAAGAAAGAATGTTTAATTGTATTAATATTTCATTCCGTTCAACAATACTATAATGTAGTAATAGGATGATCATTGAGCATAACAGTGTGAAATTCAAACCAACACTGATATATCTAAAAGCAATTTAGTAACAAGCAATTGGTATAACTATAACAAATTGCGAATATCAATTTTTTAAAATAACAATCACCAACATTATAAACTTTAATTGATCAGTCTATGTTGGCATTTGTGCTTAATAAATGGATTGCTAGTTAAAAGCTAACAAGACTCAGCAGCTCAGTAAATGATATGTTAAGCTTCCGAAGATGAGTATATTGTCTCCAAGTCTTGATTTAGGAATGAACATTCGAATACATTTAATTGGCAAGTCACAAATATAACAAAACGACTTTCCCAGGTTCCACTGCTAAACATACTTCAAATTTACATGAACGGCAATTATTGAAATTTTCTAGTAGACCATAAATTGTGAACAAGATATTTGTAGTTTGTCATGTAAACTTTATGAATTCCGCTGATATTGCTTCAACCATAAAATCAAATAGAAAATTACGTCAAAATACTAATACATAACAAAAACAAAATATGACTGCTTTTTCATTATCAATTGTCAGTTAGTAAACCATTAAGATTACTCAACGCATTTCAGCTGCCTGTCAGTCAATCGAATCGAGCCAATGTCTGCTACTCATCGTGGAGCATAGGCCACTGACTACAATTCCTCAAACCAACTTTGTCCTGAATATTCATTTTCAGTTCTTCGCAAATGCTATACACTTTTTCAAGTCTGCTTCCAATTCCGTCAAAATATCTTTGATCTTCCTCTAATCGTTTTATCTTGACAACTTCAAGTTGGGGCTTGCTCTGTGACGCACTTTGGTGATCTCTTCAATGTGTGTCTTATCCACGTTTAACTTTTTGCCTAATTTCTCATTCAGTTGAAAGTTGGTTTGTTCTCTGTCATAGTAAGTTGTTGCTGATGGTTACTGACCAAATGGATCCAAAGTACCTTACGTGAACAATGGTTTATAAATACCTGAATCATTCGAATGATTCATTCCGTAGTTTAGCTCTAATCAGTAGAAGTGTTGTGTCGTTTGCACTAAAATATTTGACTTTGGTACTGGCTGAAAGATATTTCGAGGTCCAGATGCTCTTCTTTAATTTCAGAAATGCTGTCTTGCCTTGGCAATCTGTGTCATTGATATCTGCATTAAATTATAACCCCTCTTATTTATCAGTGATTACGCACTCAAATTATCTGCTGTATTCCGTGCTTTCTCCTGAAATGCTGGTTTTCACGATTCAGTCAACCACCAGATGAATGAAAAAGGATCGGAGTAAGCAGCTTTTTCTGACACTGGTCTTCAGTTGCCTGTATTGATACGATAATGTAATCGATTGCAGTATTGTAAAAACATTTGTTCATTTAAGACGCTCATTTTTGTGACTGATACTACACTTTTAATTAGTGAATAAAGGATATGATTACTAAAAGTATAATTACTGAATATACACGTGCATAATTACGAAGTTCACAGTTCCATTACAGTTATTTTCAAATATCTATTTCCCAATAAAATGGCACCATTTCACTTTGTTTGATGATCACAGTGATATTTCTTGAGTTCTGAAAACCGGACACTTCACTTTGTCAGTTCGTAAATCATTCTTTACAGTTGATGATACTGAAAAGTAATGATATAGGGAGAATTCTACTGTAGAAACGAAACTGAGTTTATTCTTAGTCATTTTAAAAAAAGTAGTCATATAGAAGCATTCACCATAGCAGAAAAACTTAGATTAAAATTCCGTATGAAAAAAAAATAGTTAGTAAGTGACTTGGTACATGAAGGTCATTTAAAATATAACTAAACTTGCTCACTAGTTTCCAAGTAGGAATATTAGCTTTTGGCAAATTTAGTTACTATACTGCATCAATGCACATTCCTTTTAGACAGATATTTGTGGATGTTTATAATTAGTGTAATTTCTGCATTTGTTGGTATTCAGGGTAAATGTGGTGCCTGTTGGGCATTTTCAGCTGCTGGAGCTTTAGAGGGACAATTAAAAAATAAAACTGGTCGTTTTATTGAATTATCATCACAACAACTCATCGACTGTAGTCATTCATTTGGTAATCATGGTTGTCTTGGCGGTGACATGAATAATGCATTTCGATATGTTGAAAAATATGGAATACAATCAGAAGAAAGTTATCCATACTTGACAAAAGTGAGTTATACTATTTATTTAGTTTATTCTTATTTTATATGTGTCTATTATTTTCAGTATCAGATGTTTGAATGGAAGACGTCGTTGTTATAGTCGATTAATGGTTCTTCTATCACATGACAATAATACAGGTGAATTAAATCTTTAGTTATGTTGTCGTAATTGGTCTTCAGTAGTGCTTTTAATAATGGTGACAATAAATTCAGTGCAATGCGATATGAGTTAATTAACCAATGCATATTAAGTGTTACTGAACACTGTTTTTGAAATTCATTCTTTATTTAATTGAAGACATTAACCTAAGATAGCGGATCAAATTACCAATCTGAAAATCTGAAACACAAATTAACTAAGATTTGGGTCTGACAGTATTACTATCAGAACTTTGTATTCTAGTTAACTAATTAATATGACACTGTTCTGGAGAAAACACCGTCAACGCTTGAACTTAAAATTTATTTAATGTTCGAAATTCAAAATTACTATGATTCTTTTGTCTACTTTAATGTAACCTCAATCCAGTTTCTAATCTACTTTACCTCTGAATACAGAAAATAAGCATGATTCACTAGAACTCAATGAAATTAGTTTTGAAAATTAGTTATTAGTGAGCACGCCTTATCTGTTGTGAGTCTCCAATTGCTTTGTTACAAATCACATAATGTGGAAAATTGGCTGTGGTTACATAGGTAAATCCTTGAAATTCCAACTAAATGATATGTAAGTTTGGCAATCACCATCAAGCTTGAATGTCTGAATTCTATCCTTGGAAGGGGCTGTAGGTTCCTCGTATTGAGAAGCCCCATATTAAAATGAAAAATCTGTTCAGTGTCTCCTGGTTCATTATATCATATAACGTATTTTAACAATTCAATTTATGTTCATGCTAATTCAATTACATACTTCAATAAGGTAATCTATCTAATGTGATTTCCGGATTTTACAGTTTGACTCGTTAAACATACTAAGAAATGCATATTTTTACTAAACTCCATAATTCACTTTGCGCTTTGTTCTAGGCACTGATATATATATATATATATATATATATATATATATATATATATATATATATATATAGTCATTTATCACAAGTAGATTGCATGTTGACGCAACACGGGATACTTTTGGACAACATATTTAGAAATCATACTTCCATCTCCTAGTTACGATCAATTGTTAATTTTTATCCTAACCATTATCACTTTCTGCTTACTTTAACATTGAGAAAATCGATAGAAAATATCTGAAAACTAGCATCTTCTATTTCAGTAGTAACTAGAGTATCACTTACATTATTAAACTCTAAACAAAGATGAACTGTTATAGGTGAAAGTAAGCATTTACAGTTAGAAGGAAGGGATCACCACCTAGTTTTATGATAAACAATGTATAAATTGTTTCATTAAAACAAAGTTGCATTGCCGACAACTCTGTTTATAGTCTTAGCCTTGAATGTCTTTTCGTAGCAATCACAACAAGTAAGTTACGCCTTAATAATAGCAACAGTAGTTTTATTATTATTATTATTATTATTATTATTATTATTATTATTACAGTAAAATCTTTTCCTAAGAGGGCATAGTGAAATGTAATGTATTTCCGAATTACCGATTTAATATTTTAATACATTATTCAACATTCAATAAGTCATTTTTCAAAATCAAAATGAGGACATGTAGTTATTCTAATTTCATAGTGAAATTGGCTAAGGTTATGAGAAACGTTTTCATTATTCAATAAGTATATCCTATCTAGTAATTCTGGTCATTTTTTCCTGTGATTTAGTGGATGAGGACATATTTGAGTTCTATCTTTACTAGAGATTTCATTCGAAGCATTAGCATTCATTATATTTGTGTTAATTTTTTCTGTAAGTCTAGCATATTCATTGTATAGAGTTACGGAAAAATTTTCGACGCTTGAAAAAGAATAGTTAGTGTATATCAGCCACTGATTCTTCTGGACATAATACGGAGTTTTCATTAATTGTATACTTTCTATTACAATATGTATTATGCAGTGTAATTGAACTAGGGAAATTACTGTGTCTGCACTCTTGATTTTGGTTGTTTGATTCCGACTCATTGAACGTAATCGAGTACCCAAGTGTTGGTTGAGGATAGTTGAAGAGTTATAAGGCTAAAGTTCCTTTAGGAGTAAAATGGATACCAAACATTAATTAGACACTGGGTTTAGTAAAGATTACAATCGTAATTTCAACGAGTCTAAACTATGTAGTAGACAGTTACTCACCAATGACAGTGGATTAGGTTGCGTAATATCACAAACTGACTGAAGTTATGAATATTAATCACTAGCTAAGTGGTGGCAATGTCAGGCAATTTTCTCCAAGCCTAATGGCTGCATTTTCGGTTCTCAACGGGGTTGTGGATATGCATTTTTAATAGGTTCCTATGACTACTGTTGTTTTGAGAATCCAAACAATTAAAGCAAAAGCCCATAAACGTATAGTAATAATTTGTTTACTGATATATCAGTTGGTCTAGGGTTGCTTTTTCGTATTTAATTTGTTTTTATTGTTGCCACAGATTGATCACGGCTGGATATGATTAAAAGCCGGACAGATGACTCGTTATAAAACAGATCTCCTGTGGAGTGGAGGGGGGCATTGATTCTACCAGGGAATTTAACTCACTGCCTTCAGATCATACGATAAACGTCTAATTATTTGCATACTTACCCGCTGCTTAGTGATAAAATTCCTACTCCAATGAATTTGTGATATAGCACGATGATCATCCATTGTCAATGAGGACAACTGACTAGCTCCTGACAATTCTTTGTTCCCAGGTTCAATTGTCCCTAACCAAGGTCACTCTGTAACAATTGCTAAAGCATACTGACATATCAAGCAGTTATTACAAAATATAATACAAAATTATTTGTACCCTAATTTCGCATTAGTAACTGCGTTATAAAAACATTTTATATCTACTAACGTTGTTAGCAAAGGACTTTGTTCACTATTTCTTTGTCATTTTCACTTATCTGTTATAATGTTACTGGTTTACAAACAGTATTCATGATTTCATTTCATTAAATGACAAACTACAATTAAACATCCTAAAATTAGTAATTTGGCACTTATTATGTAACTGTCATTCTTAAAAATATCACTATTCTGGCTATGTATTTATTACTGTTAATCTTGAAAACAGGTCACAAACGGTTAACCAGTCTTTATTGTCTACAGTTATTCACACTGATTGCAACATTCAACAAGTGTGTTATGTCTAGCATTGTCAATCACTTTTTCCATTAATTCATTAGACAAGTGATTCATTTTAAAATGTGATTAACAATAAAGATATTGTTTCAAGGGCGTGGAGTTAACTTGGATTGATTGCTATGAACATGTAAGTGCATCACATCTGAGACATACGATAGAAAACACAAAGATAGTAATCGTCTAAACTTCATATGATATAGTTATTACAAATTCTACTCTAACATACACCACTCATCAACTAAATGGTCAGAAAATAGCGAGAAATGTTCGATACAACACACAAATTGAGTATTCAAAAAGTTCCTTTAGTTCTAATTTCTCACTAAATATTTTTCTATGTAACAGATTTCATGAAATCACATTCAGTTTATTTAGTTATAATAGAAATTACTCCTACTAAATACATTCGATTGTCTTAACAAATCAAGTAGATAGATATATTTCTCATAAATTAATACTTTAAATTTGTTTTGAGAATCAAAATATATGAAGTTGAAGTAACATAACAGCAATAATGATTTGTCAAAGCTACGGCACAAAGTTCAAGTTTCATTTCACAAATAGCTACGGATTTATTGTTTCAATGAGTTGGAGATATAGACATCTTGACAGATTTTAATCGATTCTGTACATGAGACTTGATAAATTCATGTGTAGGTGTTTAATGCCTACGCTGACAGCAATTGATGTAACTTATCCTACGTAAATAGTTAAATTAGTAAATTCATGTGGTAGTGGTCAAATAAGGGAAGGTCATTGTTTATTAATATAAAATTGTTCTTGGCTTATGAAAATTAATCATAGTTTTTTTGTAGTAATATTCATACGAACATATGAAAGACATCAAACTAATCATAGCAATCCGTGAGTCAGTTAAAACGCCGAGGTTATGAGACTAACTGTAATAAGATTAAAAGTGTAGTAGTGGAGGAAAGAATATCGAAAATAAAAAGATAGTAGCGTAGGTAGAAGATTAAAATATCGTTAAAATGGACCTTTTTATACAGCCAGGCTTTTCATTTTCTATTCAACTGCCAATGTTTACTAAAATGAAAGATAAGTTACCTGAATATACCACTTCCGTGTGCATATTTTCAGTTCAGCTTATCTTGAGTAACGTTTTATATAGGGCACACCACGTAACCGGCTCTTATCAAAATCAGTAGACGGCGACTGTGCAGTGAAAAGAATTAAGTTATTCAAAGCCATAAGTAGTATAATACTACTTATTCTAAAGAGAGTCCGAAATTGTTAACTAAACAGCAGTTTGAGCAAACAAACTCAGTTTCTGTGTTTAAAACATATCTATGATAGCTGTTCCTTTTTCGTAGCTAAATAAAACTTAATAAATGATCCCATTTATTCTCTACATTCTTTTCTTCGCAAACATTTTTCTACTGCATCGTTTCGTTAGTATCTTTTCTTCACTGCCTATATACTTTTACTGTTTATTCGAGAACTTCTTACTAGGTAATTTTTTAACGATTATTACTTTAATAAGTTTGTTTTTACAAGTTTTTATCTACTTCTTCTGTTGAAATAATTATCCAGACTTATTATTATTCATACTATTCCTAGTTCATCTGATCTCATACTACTAACTACTTTTTTTACTCACTATGACTTGCTATGTAATTCGTTTATTTTGTTGTCATTGTTGACTTGTAAATTATCATGAGTAGTTTAATGTTACCAATATATGTGTACAAATATTTCATCGTCATTAGAGTACTATTTGGTTAAGATCTAACTAAAAACAATATTGATTGCTTATATGCGTTGTCCTAACTTATACAGTGAACATTTTCAATATCTCAAAAATAACTACACAGATTTACACTTTATATGAAATCAACTCAAAAAATAGAAACAACTTTTCTTTTTTTATAGGAAGGTGAATGTCAGCCTATTAAATCATCACCATTAATATATTCTAAATCAATTATTGAGATTAAATCTAATGATGAAGAACAATTGAAATACGTTCTGTATGAATATGGACCAGTTTCAGCTGGCATAAATGTAGAGCAGCAATTTATGAGATACAAGTAAGTTTCTTCAATGCAGCTAAATGTATTTACATGTATACTTGTATCTAGAGAATATGATATCTGATTTTGGCATTTAATGCATTATATTCATATAGTTTTATTGTAAATGAGGAGAGAAATTCATGAAATATTTAAGAATAGTATAGACAGTTTGTAGCAGCTAATGATAACCCTTGGAATAATATTTTACATAATGTACTCATTTTCTGTCGTATGTGTACTCAACGAGTGATTGAACTCAACTTGAAGGCTTCTTGCTTTCAGCGCTTTGTCCTGAATAATTGGGTTTACGTTTTATTCAAACGTAATTTTTATAAATTCATCCCTACTGACTTTCAAAATATACACATCCTGTTGTTTGTGGATGTATATTGGTCAATGTTATATGTGGTGATTTATAAACAATATGGAATTATATTATCACTTGAACTGAGAGCGATTGTAATCCAATATAAACAAGCAGTAACTGTTTATATTTACAACGTATAATCAGATACTTAGCCTACATAAGACATATATAACTTGTCTCTAATCATAGCATTAACTGCGATCGGCACTCATTTAAAAGATAATAAACATACTAACGGATGACATATCAGTGTACTTCGTAACGCTGGATAATTACATTAGAATTCTCGGTCAATAGTAATTTTGTTAATGATATTAATATTAATATCTCCGAGGGAATACTCTTGAAGTAGGTAGTAAATAGTGACTTTAATATTAAAATGACAGCAATAATATCATTATTATTTTAAAGTAATCCATAAACAATGTTCATTGACCCTGTTGTTCCTGAAATCGCACATCGAAACACTTCATTAGCCTAGTTTAGGCCGTAGATTCCTTCAAACTATATAAATTTGTAAAAAATGGATTTCTTACCGCGACTCCATCGCATTATCCAGTATATTGTAATTATATATATAGTCTGTACGGAAATATAAAAATAATTTTGTTACAATAAGAAGTTGATTAATAACATGATGATTAATGTTGGGAAGTAATTATGTATGCATTTTGTAACAGTTCAGTCCCCACTAACATGAATTGCTGAACATGTGGAATAAAGTTAGGTGAAAACAATTTGTTTTCCAAAAGAATACAATTTCCAGTCAGAATAATATGACGTCTATGAAAACAGAGTTAATAAATAGATTGAATACTTTCTACAGCTTCTGCTTAGCATATATTTTTAATATCTGCTTTCAAAAATGTTTTACTGATGGTTTTGCTGGTTTCTTCAGTTTCATTGATGCTGATTAGATTATTATATTTGGCTGTTTGAATAACTACTATTTCTATCATCATTTGATTATGTTCGTTTAGAGTGAAAATAAGTAGTATACATTAAATAATTATTCTTTTGCAGAGTATGATTCTTTCTATCATCTATGACTTTTCATTCACTGTTGTTCTATTTATTTGTTCACCTTTGAGTTATGTAAAGCAGTCTTTAATTTTTATTACTACTATATTACCTAAAATCTTTGACATGATTACAAGAAAATACACAATTGTGTTTTAATAGATTTATAAATTCAGTATCTTGTTGAAACTTTCACGTCAATTAATAAACATATTGTTGGACAATTTTTATATTACTGTAGGAATGGTATATATCACTCCAAGTCTTGTTCATCTGCAGATGTTAATCATGCAGTTCTTATTGTTGGATATGGCGAAGAAAATGGAATACAATACTGGATAATAAAAAATAGTTGGGGGATAGAATGGGGAGAAAATGGTTATGCTAGAATACGGCGTAACTACAACAATATGTGTGGCATTGCAACTATGGCAAGTGTACCAAAATTATAGATATGTTTTTTAAAATTGTTCAGATAGTTAGTGTAATATTTATTTGATTGTTTGTTCAACATTCTAAGATATAGTCAGTTTGTCAAAATAATTATATACATATACATACTACTTGATGCAACATTTAGTTTAAGGTTATAAGGATCATATTTTATCAAAATTATCACAAGTGTATCACTTTCAAAGTACCTCTCATTTGTTTTAGTAAACCAATACAACTTCCATCTCCATGATTTAAAATTATTTTTAAAATTCTTGAAATTCAAGCTTTATAGCTACCAAGTTGATAATGATTCTGCCTTGTAACTCTGTTTGCAGTCATTAAAAAAATAAACTTCTCTGTTTCGATGCGTTAATAACATAAACAACTCTTAACATTTCATAAATTTTTATGGTGAATTTCTCAGGTTTCAATTAAATTGTAATATTGACAATGTATATGACTAGCCTGAGTTTTGAAAAATTTTGATATTTTCAACAACGAAAGAGGATAAGCATGTTACAGCAACTGATGAATATTTAAAAGGATTATGATCTAAGTAACCTAAGTCGTATAAAGTAGTGACTTCATGATACCAATTTATATGTGCATTCAACAAAACAAAGTAAACTTCAGAAAATCTTATTTGAAATCACTCCTAATAACTAGTTTCAATTTTATTATCTTCTTACCAAACTTGTAGTTTTATCTTATGATAGTTTATTCTTTCGTTTTTCCAAAATAATCGTCGTAGATACATTTTTATATTATTATGTTTTTGACTTATTATGTATATTCTAAATCATGTATTTGAAGTGATTGGTTTGTAGAGATTGGTATTAAGTTTTAGTTGAAGAATCTGTCACAGGTTGATGTTGGTTAGGTACTACTGAAAAATAGGGATCAGTACACAACTGTTTTGTCATAGTATGAGATTTCTAAGCAGTGCACACTCAGGTGTGCTCACTAGTGACTAGCTTCAGGATATCCCTGAAGTTCTAGTGAGAAGTCGTAGCTGACGGAATTCAGGCTTATCGGGAGTGACTCGGTTATCAAAGATGACAACAGATGATCGTCGCACTATATCACAAATTACATATCTGCTGTATATTTATGATAAATATACTCATAGAACAAAACTTTTTATTGATTACTTAAATCCTAAATTAATATTGACTGGTAGTTTGGTGTCACTTAATTAGGATGATGTGTCTCTCTCATTTACATAATCCTACAATGAAGCCACATCATCTGACAACTTATCCTGATCTACCTTACACGTGCTGGGTTAGTGGGTTAATGTCGTATATATTAGTGTAAGTGCTAATAGAAATATTTAATAAAAGCTTTACTAATCACCATACTTGCTCTCCACTGGGAATTCTAAACTGCTTAGCAATGATTAGTATATCCACCAAATAAACAGATGAAATGTGACAAGAAATATCAGATTTCAGAAATTTGTTGAACATATACGACATTTAGGACCACTATATGCTCTTTTATGAATATCCGCAAATCCCTCTGCATTAGAATGTGAGTGATATGATGGGTATCTGATTATACTATCATCTTATCACTGGAAAAATTCAGAAAACTTAACTGAAACAAATCGTTTAATTAACTAGACCGCACCTATTGAAAAAATGACGTCAATAGACGTATCTGGTGCCCTACAGCAAATTTTTTAGGTGACCTAGAGTAGGCACACACCGCCAGATATTGGTACTGACCATTAACAGATCAAGTATGATCGATTCGCAGCTGCATCCACAGGTCTACTTACTTTTGCTCATGGATAACTACTAAGGGAGGATTTCACAAACCTCAACGCACTGATAGCATTTGGCGGCATACGTTTTTATTGAAGAGTATTAAGGATAGTTATGTCAGCCTCAAATCATTAAACACTTGTCATACGTAGGAATCGAATCACGGCATAAAATACTCATTGATATTATTTTTGAAATTTATTCACCTATCGACAATGAAGTGAAGTTTTCATCGATTTGAACAGTAGATTAGTTATATATATATATATATATATATATATATATATATATATATATATATATATATATATATATATATATATAGAATACAACGTGGTTTGTTTGCATAAGGATATAATGTGTTATGATGCGAAGGAATAAAATAAACATTGCTGTACAGATCGTTCCAACACGTGCTGCATACATAACCGTTTGCAACTAGGAAGAAAACGGAAACAGAATAAAACGATAGTAAAAGTATCTTTGGATTTGCGAAATTGATGAACAGAGTAAGTGTGCACTTGAAATTGCATAGCACAATTTATTACATAAGCTCATTATATGATTAAGAGGTACAAACATCAGTATAAAACCAAGTTTGGTGGGAGTGTTGAGCGATAAGCAAGTACTCCATCAGAGTCTCTATTTTCACTAGTGGAGTAGGAAATAATAGTTGGCGCAAACACTTTCAGTGAGCCTCGGGTGAGAAGTAATTTCAGCTATGTAGTAGAAATTAAAGCAATCAATCTGTTTCGAAAAGTTCTTGGTAAATTGTTCCGGATTCTTAAAACTTACTCGTAAAATTCTGCGTAGAGAGAGTGGATTTAGAGTAGAAAACTTTTGTTTTTGAAACCCAGTTTCAGAGGTTATAACAAGAATATCCTGTGAATTGAGTATCATTGGACAACATAAAAGCTAATTTGTTCAGTATCTTGTGAAGTAAAATTGGATTCAGTATGAGTCCACATCTCTACACGGTGTCTAGTCCTAACTTAGTGCATGTGGTATTATAATTAAAAAAACGATCAGTTCCAAGAACACGAGAAGTAAAGCCACTACGGACAGATTCCACTCTGACTTTATTCTTAATACAAACATTACTAAGAGTTAAAGTGCAGTATTCTAATAGTAGTCGATACATACTTTTTGAAGAAGGACACGGAAGTAAATGTTATAAAAGTTATATAGCACATAACCCAGAATTCGATGTGGATTATATATCTACACAGTAACTTGCTTTGAGAACAACAGATTATGAGAGTATTTGAGTCCAAAGTAGACCACTGGATGGAAGTTTAATAAAGTATTGCAGTTTGTGGAGAGATTGAAATGAAGCCTCATATCTTCAGAACATATTTAACCACAGTAAAATGTACTAAATTTTGATTTCCACCTGTAACCTGGAATTTGTGATCACTTACCATCATTTTTTACCGAACGCATAATTCCTCAACAATACTTGCTTTTCTGAAAACAGAACAACACTGAATCATGCTCGAGACACTTTACAATTGCCTTCAACATTTTGTGGTAAGTGACCTAGGTCCGTCACAGCTTTGGCTTCACACAGGACAACTCTCAGTTTGTATACGTTAAATACGGAGGTGCTAAAACAATCATAGTTATATCTGTTGTTGCTCAACGTTAGGCATATTTTAGGTGCCACATTGGTGTTTCTTCATCTCGATGCACAGGCAGAAACGGTAGATAAAACAATCGTAGCTTATCCTGACAACTCGCGAAGCTCTACTATTCGCATCCTCATCATTTCCTTGTAAGGTGGCATAAAATAATATCTCCTTCGGCAATAGATAGCCACTCTTGAATCCTACCCTAACTCGTTATCAGTTTCCTATATTAACGTACAACACTCTAAACCCGATTTCCCAAAAAATATCCAGCTAGTCCGCCCCAACGCTGACCAAGACCATTCACATTCTGTCGCTGGTAACGTTGATGATTGCGAAGTTAAAGCTCTAAAGTATACGAGGTCACGAACTTGCAATGCCAACAGAACTAATGATTCAGGGAAGGCTACATCCAGACAGTAGTGTCGTCTATTCTAAGTAGCACTTCAGCTAGCCACCTACTTTATGCTTTGGATAAACTTACCGGTTAAAAGTTATTGATGAAAAGAGGAGCTAAAGCTAGTTTGGCGTTTACTACACCCATCAAGACGCCATCAGTTAGTCAGCAACGTCACCTTACAAACGGATAATCACACAGCTATAGGTACTGACAGGTAAACAATGTTTGATACTAGGTCTCAGACTTGACCGTCATATTGTGGAGATTTTTCCCAGCGGCTGATGCTAAAACTGTCATTTTATAGCAGATTTTCTTCATCATTATAACTTATTTGTAGGCAGCAAAACTCGCATCACTCCATCCCCTCACACCTACGAGTGACACATGTGTTTTCCATACTTCGTCAGTATACTCCTATCACTAAATCAACTTACCAAACGTAAATCACTCGCCACCACGCTATTCATTCTATCATCACATCGGGCCAGACATCGCGTATTCATTTAAGCCGGCTACTTCGTGACAAGTATACATTCATTAAAGAAGACAGTTAATAAATAATACAACTCGAAAGTATCAGACAATCAAGTAGTCAACAGGTGTCGTATTGTATTAAATATGCCTGTAAAATTCGAAGATATCTGATTTCCCAGGAATAAATTATTACCCATACTTTTGTTTAGGTGTTCTCATCGACTGTAGGATGTCGCAATTACATCTAATATTAGTGACTCGCTTTGCCGCTAGATGAAAGATATCTCTACTATCAAACATAACCTTTAAAAGCATATTGGCTGTCACTTAGACATCGTCCTGAGTAGTTTTCCAAGATATTGGTTACATGGTGGAGGTCACATTGTATTTGGAAACATAGCTCTTGCGACATATTTAAGTTTCTTAGCACGATGCTTGTTTTCTGTATCAGAACACATCAGCTTAGGACTGTGATACGTTTTGAACAATTATATTTTGGGGGAGGGGTTTGAATCCATAACAGACTGGCATGTGATCTCTCCTTGGTAAGGCAAGGAGTGTATATACCAGTTGTCATCAGATGGGTTCTGAGGTATCGACCAGTGGCACGTGATCACCTGAGCAATGGGTGAATCTGGTTCACAAGCTGAGTCCTTCCGCACCCCAAAGCGTGGTAGTTGCTACGGATGTTTGCAGCCGATTGCACAGAAAACACCGGTTGCTATCACTATTAGATATGTTAGTAACTAAAAGTGCAAACTAATGTAAGGTTACCACTAACTAGAACTGTTTGTAGGCTTTCTTATAACAGCGAAATTAGAAGACGAAGTAAAATTGGTTAGTTCAAGAAAAATACTACATCAAAAAAAGTCGGCAACAACTAATTTAAAAAATAAAGCTCTAGGAAACAACAAGAAGTTGAAATCAACTGTTGTACTTAGAGGATCTGAAATTCAACAATAATGGCGGGTATCACAAAATTATAACAGTGACAATAGTAGCTGCCCGAAATGATCTAAAATATCACGAAAAGACAAGTTTATCCCTTTCCACCAGTGAGTTTGCCAGCGACATTTTTTCATGTCTTTATTAATTCCGAAGATTGTAACTTGCTTAGCACAATCGGCGAACTATTATTCTTTGAGATTTGCACCTAGGTGGTAGTAGTGTTCTTGGTTTTAAGGTGTAGAACATTGGAGTTACTGCTACTAAAACCGGAAGAAAAAGTATTAAATTGAAAGTTTGAAATAGAAGCAACTGAGGTGTTGCTCCTACACAAGAAACCGTCCCTACCCACAGAGTTTCAATATCCGTCGAATCTTTTTCTAAAAAGTTCAGTAGTGAGAGCCAGCCGAACCCGATTTGTTAGGGAACTCCATAGGTACCTTATCCTTACTACGTAAAAGTTAAAACAAGTTGTTTTTTGTTATGTCGGATGACTAAAGAAGAGTGAAAAACTCCCAGAACTGTGTTTTAGTCGTGAGTAGTATAAACATTATATTTCTATTATTATTACTTTCTCTTACTCTATCCTCTCGTTTAGCATATTTAATGTTATTATATTGTCTCTTAGTATGGACTACAGTTAATTAGTTGTGTACAGGTTGTGCCTATTCACTACCACTATTTCTTTAGTTCTGTAATAATATTAGTTTTCTAATTTCTTTGCTGTGTGGTCTGATTTTGTGTATATATAAGGGAATGCTTGAAACATAATAGGATTCTGTCTGGTTGGTTTTCTGGCTCGTATTCTTCTTATTTCGGCTTGAGACTCATTGGGCATAGGTCAGAAGCACAATCACTGACTAGGCACAAGTAACTGGCACTCGATCAACCAACTACCAATGTTCACGCATCATGACATTTTCGTGAGCACATTCGTGTTCTGTTTTGCATAGGTTTTTTCTTAGATTTAGTTTACGATCGAATCTTACCAGAGATCTATTAGAGTGGAGATTGTCACTGGATACATGATACATTAAGATTATATTTCCTCCCTTGTATTCACCCTAGATCATACAGGAATGCAGTTTTGATACTTAAAGTTGAGCTGATTTATTAATTCTTCATTCTCACCACATTCTTGACTGCTCTTTTTTGGGCTCATTTCAAAGTGCCTATATTCTTCTTTAGCAAATAAAGGGCATAATATTTGGGTTTTTTTCGAGGTCAGATCACAGGAAAGTACTATAGATATATTGGTCGTATGAGATATCGCAAGATAATTAGTCCACTAGGTAATTGAAGAGTTGACCTAGGTTCCATGTAAGGCTCTTGTCTACGATGATTTTCAGGATGATAGACTTTAGCCAGGATGTAAGCCCAGGCTTAATATGAGGGTGGTGAAGTAGTGTATGATAGTCACTAGACTAAAAAGGGATGTTGTCAATACGATAACATATTGTGTTTACATCAACGAAGTATAGTTCGCCTAAACAAAGCATGCTTTCTACATCTGATCCAGTCTAGTCGTAGTTAGTGTTGTGCTAGAAGAGCAATTTAGATTGGCTAGTTAAGAGTTGAATTTATACCTTAAGCATACGCTAAGACAATAAAGCTCAAGTATCCATTTACTTTCTTATTCTTCATTGGGATTATGTTTCCTATTATCTTATATTGAATGTTGAGAAGCATCGTATGTTTGAATGACTAGGATACCGCTCTACTGTGTCCTGGTCACGGTAATAAAATAAAGACCTATTCCTTAATAATCTGATTTCTTCTGTTAAATAGAATGGGACGTACCAAGACGTTAAACTTGTCCTTAAATACTATGTGTTCCGACAGAGTATAAGGGAGAGGCAGTTCGAGCAATACAAGGGTATGGTCGACATTATACATAGAGACTAGATTTTTTTATATTTTAGCTCTGAGAAAAGGCAGTTTAATCTAAAGAAATATCGAGTGAAGTCCCCAGCGAGCACATCGAGTTACCCTGTTGAGTAGCTCATGATCATCGATCAGGTGCCTAAGGCTGGGCGCAAATTTGAATTTGAATTGTTTTGAGAAAAGACAAGGCACATGTAAAACTCAATTGTTAATAGTATGCTGGCAAAATTTAGGTTCATATCTGCACCAAATACCTGAAAAAAACGATTTGTTAACGAAATTTGATACTTCTATGGGTTCGTACAGAACTCTAACAATACAGGAGCTACGGCTGCACCTCTCTGCACAACAGAACATCACAATGGGTAAGTATAGAAGTATTGATATTATAGTCGCCAACGTAATAGGACACATGTAGTGTTAAACCACCTAATCAACATCACCTGTCACTACAGCACAGCTGCAAGTTATTAAGTTTAAATTCGATATCACTAGCTTTATTTAAGTGGCATTTCGTACATAAACGCATGACAGTTTACAGGCATAATCAAAATGATATGGCTCTTTTTTTAAAAAATTTTGATAGAGAGTCAAGGTTACGGGATTCACGCTATATGAGGGTATTAATCAATCACAGAGTAAACGATAACAAAGATCACGGTTCACAGTACTAGGAAACCAGAGGAATACTTCGTATTATAGTACACTACCAACAAACAGACCCGCGCTTCACGTCTGCGGCTCTGTGATTTCAGAAAATGTGGATATTTTGTGGTAGATTACTCCAGGGTTTGTTGTAGAATATGGTAAAGAAAACACATCAATATTGTTATGAAACACCAATTAACACTTAGAATTACGAATTATAGTCACGCAGTAACACTATGAGAACTCACGTGTAGTACAATGTTGTATAATCGTACTGAAATCACCAGCAAAATAAATAGCAAGCAGTCGGCAGTCAACACTCAGCAATCACGAAATCCAACAACGTAGTGATACAGGAATATAGTTTATTAGGAATTTTACCATGGATGTACTATATATATGTGCATGTAGAAATAACAGCGTTCTAAATGCAGATAGTCAATAAAGGGGTGAGTACTGGACAGCCAGTCAAAAAGTAAGAAATGAGAAGATCAAATTAAAGTATTTCACCAAAACAATACAACACCTGGATGAGCAAATAGGTACATACAGGAAAGGGGGAATACACGAATTATGGAACGTAATAACTTATTTATAGAAACATCAGGAATAAACTTACACAGAGTTACATGATTGTCTTGATTTACCTGAGCTAGATACTGGAAATAAACACAATTGTGTTTGGTACTTATTGACATGTAATATTGCCTCCTAGTTCCGAAGATCATATATAGGTGCTTGGTTCCACGATGGAAAGAAAGCCGAGAATGATATTTTGTTTATTATTTTATAGAATATTATGCCGTAGTCGGCGACAACACACGGGTACTAAAGAGAGTGTTTTACATCGAGTCGTGTAGTTCATGCCACTGTTAATTCACAGGATTTGACGTGTGAAACTTCTTTGTACACTTTCTACACACATATCTATGTTATTCATACTCGAAAAAATAAATGAAAAATACTCCAGTGTAGGGTCTTACACATATTTTAAGCAGAGTAAGTTTAACCCTCGCTGTATAAAAGTTTTTGAAAAGGAAGTGTGGTAATCTAATTTTAGACATTATAGAGAAGGTGTGTTCCGTGAACTTCAAGTTACCAGAATATTTAATACTTAGGTCGCTTGTTGATCGGAGTACTTGGAAGTTGGACATATTTAGATAAAATGTGAATCAGTGGGTTATAATTGCCTATATGCACGATTCCACATTCACTGTAGTTAAGTGGTAGTTGCCATTTTTGGTTCCAGGCAGTTAAGCTATTAAGAATCTATGCTGAGGAATGGAGAGCAGCTCGTTCTTACCTTACCTGTAAGAAGTAGGGAATAGGCAAATGTAAAAGTATCTGACAATAAGGTTATATTCTTGATTGATGGGCTAGGCTAGTGGTTTACACAGCCAAATAACGATCCACACAGCCTAGTGATTTATTTAAGCCTGTTGTATCAGAGAGAAGTAAACTTAACTTCGAGTTAACATATATAAAACAACTTTTTCTACGTCCATGTAGCCTATCACTACCATGCAGATTATAATTATCAGGGGATATACCTAGATCAGAGACATAAGGTGTAGTCCCTGTCGCGGTTACCATAATAATTGATAGTTGGCAGATTGATGCAAGCAGAGCTAAGTTCATCATTTTGTTGCTTACTGATCGAGCGTTTAGTGGGCATAAACTGATCGAGTGCCCAATGAGGTTGAAGTAATTCAAAGCGTAATGGATAAAAAAGTCAGATTTAGAGTTTTGGCTGTGATTTCGACTTGAGGTTAGTTGTTGGGTTTCACGTTGCTCAGATACTTGTGAGTAGATGGTAAGTGAATGCTCTACAAGATTAATATTTCTGTCGTCAGTGCCATCCTCGTTTTTCACGCCCAAAGTGTTAGCTACCAGTGAAGGTAGGGTACTATAAGATCGGTTACTTAGTAGTGGCAAAACTGGAGGTTGGTGGCATTCAGGCTTGTCATCAGTTGTTGACATAGTAATGGCTGCGGGGGGGGGGAATAAGTAGAGGTGAGGAGGGTTGTGAATCGCTATATCAGAATACTCTAAAAATGATTCCAGTGTGCATACGTGACATAAGGATAATAGTAATTTGGTAATGAGTTTTGAAACGCAGCCAAGTAGTTGTAGCTAAACCCATTCATTGTAGTGATGTATATAGGTTGCAAGATTTCATGTCTAAAAGGACTCTTATATTGATAGAACGGGTAAACTCCCAGGCCAAAATTATTCTTTCCAGTATCTGGTTTGGATAGAAACGGTATCGGTAGAGGAATGAGGCCTTTCCTCATGAAATCGGCTTTCGAAGTGAGCAGCCTACGGTGCTCTGACGCAGTTGCATGTGTAATTCTATTGTTTTCAAAGTATTTATGAGAAAGAACAAACTTAGGGGGGGAGGAAAAAAAGTCGTTTGTTGTTGTTAGCATTGACTTTAAAATCTAGTAATTCAGAGATATTGAACCTGGTGGTTTTGTGTCCGTCACTTATTTTATTTCTCCGAATGTTAATGATGGGGTGATACTGGGCCTTATAGATGGAGAGGACATAATGAATATTGTGAGGATAGGGTGTGAATTTCCTTTTCATTTTAATGGCATATTGAATTGTATGATTGTACCCTGTTCAAATCTCTGTTTTGAGAGATAATTGTACTCCTCTTGAGAATGAACTCTAAGTCAACTAAGTCGCTGCCATTTTTGTTGGTTGTAAGAGATATTGTGGTATGCATGCCTGTACTGAGTGGAGTTGTAAGTACGGATAGTGTAGGTGGTGCATAGTGGAAGAGAATCGGGCAGCTAGTCTGCCAGTCATTTTCGTACAGCTTATTACATTCGCATGGAGTATGAGACATGCCACTAGCCTTTAATAAAGTTGCTCTGACCTTTGTAAGTGGGATGTTATTAAGTACATTATAGACGATGGCTTTGTGAAGCGAAGCAAATCGCTTTACAACTTCTGCGATGAAATCAAGGAATGTAACAGCTTGCTTTGATTTATTCATTTCTATGTCATCATATTTTCCAAACAAGCAGGTTAATTGGTCTAGTTCACCCTAGATATATTGTATTTAGATAAATGCTAATTGTACATCTTTGGCTTTGCACTTATGTACAGAAATGTCACTGTTTAGGTCAGTCAAAATGATAACCTTGACAAGTGGTGTAAGATTATCTCTCATCTGCTGTTCAATGACAAACAGGTCATTAGGAGAAGATTTAGAAGTTTTGGGGAAACGGTTATCAAGCAGGGACCTTTTAGCCTTCTTTCGAGCCATGCTTAAATAGGATTTTATTGGATAATTAGGTGGTGTACGTATACTGATTTCAGTAGTCGTGTTCTATAGACCATAGTTATATTTCAGTGTGAGGTACTCTCTTATTAGGTAGTGGTAGGTTTATAATTAGGATTGCTGCTATTCGTGTAAGAATGTGTTAGCACTAGTGAAAATGTAAAGCAAGCTGCAAACATACTGCTACACATTGCCCAGGGTTACAGACAGTAACCTCAGCTAAGCTAGAAGAGTAAAATGAGCTGGTCTTCACACCATAAATTTATTCAATCTTATATTTATAGTAGTTAGTCGCCGACAGATTAGGGGTTAAATCTATTGTCTTCAGATCCATCCTTCGATTCGAGGATACTATGTATAATGTTGGAGCACCATGTTTTACCGGTTCGCATTACCACTAAACAGAGAGAAGCTAATTTTAAAAGCTAAAATAGAAATCAACAATTTGATACCGTTAGGATTGAAAGTATGCCTCCAATATATGGAAAACATAGGAAAACAATACACTAGCCAAATGTATTGAAGTTCACCCCGGTATATGATCAAGTTACGTTTGTCATACGACCAGAGCAACTTCTAGCGATTGAACCCCCTCTTACAGATGAAAAAAAATAAGAAGGCACCAAAGGATGGAAGAGAACGTATGTTTGATTGTTAACAGAGCTTCAATAGGATAGCAACGTATAGGCTGGCAATCTAAAGAGATGCTTCACATGGTGGTTGCTATCGTGATATGGGGGTGATGCATGACTGCATGCCTTCAACTAGTCGTGTCCGCCAAAACAAACATGGTCAGCAACAATGACGTGAGCCTATGCAACTATTTGTTTGGGGGATTGTTTACCATCTCAATAGGCACAGAAAAAAAATTCAAAGCTCAAGCCGCCAAAGAGATATTTAGGAAATGAAACCTGAAAAGGGTTTGATATAAGGTGCAGACCAACTCAAAAATATATATATGTCATACATATTATTGTATACAGTAAAAAATCAGAGTTGAAAGTATTGACTCTGGTGTTGTTTTGACTAAAAAATATTTGAATTAAGCCAAAAGGGCAGCTTTAAGGTCAATTTCTTTTTTTGAAAACTAAGGTCTAGCGTCATAATCATAGTAAAACTAAAGTAAATAAATGTGGCTGCCTTTAAAAGTTATTCGAACATTGGTTATTGCGAGTTTGTTAGAATTTGTTTTGTCTCGTCAGTAGCTTGTTGTAACTCTACACGCGGTTGATTTAGTCTCGTTCACATTTCTCACTGTTAATTTGACAACTATCTAGTCTATATGTTTAATGATGTACTTTTCTTTATTCTGTTACGTTTACAGTAATTCGTAATAATTCGATCTTGTTTCGTAGTTGTTTTATTGTCTGGCAATGATTCTTTACTTTCGGGTCATAACTTTATATCTGTCGAGTAAATTATTTATTTAACTTATCTTACCATCTAGTACATATTCCGGGTTAGCTAGATATTTTGTACTTTTTGAACGCAGCTACTCATTTTACCATGTCTCTCACTGCATTTGGACTTCTGTCATTTTTTAATTGCATTCTTACTTGTCAGTCGCTGTATTCAGTAGCGTTTGAGTGTGGAAAACCAGCGATTTATTTGAATAACGAGTTTTGGGTTGCCGACATTACCCAGGATTGTCTTGATGACGAAGTGTCAATATTAAATTATTGTAAGAAAGTGTACAGCGGGAGAAACATAACTACAGTTGTCTCTGCTCCTCCTATCGATGTAGGTACTGTCAGATTGGTGTGAGTTTGGGAACAGTCTTGGAAAGTGTCAAAGTATGGGAAATGAACGACATGAAATTAAGCCCTTTATATGCCTAGGTTTGTTTTAAAGTTGAGCTTTTAATCGTTGGTTACTTAGATAATATTCCGATGTCTACACTGTTTATTCCCGTCGGCTGTCAATTAAACAATTTTGATAGTGATCGTAACTACGTCTGCGAAAACTATAAGTTCTGGGAGAAATCTGCGAGAGAAGTTTGTCGTAGACAAAGCATGC
The DNA here is from genome assembly GCA_025215515.1 of Schistosoma japonicum. Taxonomy (NCBI): domain Eukaryota; kingdom Metazoa; phylum Platyhelminthes; class Trematoda; order Strigeidida; family Schistosomatidae; genus Schistosoma; species Schistosoma japonicum. Next base: position 70,054,462 of record CM046061.1, on the reverse strand, counting down.
GATTTCAAAGCTATCTACCGTCGAAACCTTGTATTAAGCAGGAAGACTTTAGTTCAATATATTTTACAGCTGCTAAAGTAGTGTGCTGTACAGTTCCTGACTTTAGATCTACCGGTGAGTAGCTATTGCACGCGATTTGCTAAGATATGTATAAGTTAAATAATTACGTAAGTTCAAATTATGACCATTTCACCTAAATACCTTTCTGGCTCTATATACATTATTCTAACTCATGTAAAAGTCTTGTGTTTTAAATAATTTGTCTTGGTTTTTAATTACATTAGTTTATAACGTTATGATGAATAACAACTTTTCGCGGGGATTGGCACCAGTAATCTTTTATGGTAGGATAAAAATATGTTTTGAAACACTGCACTAAGTATTTTGCAACCGCTCCAACTACAGTATTAGAATAATCTAATTAGTAGAATTACAAACAGTTTTTAGGTATCTTATATCAAATTTGTTCTTCGTTTTTCTACTGTTAGTACAATGTTTACAGTGCTGCATATGAGTTGTTTCGGTTTACGTTGTTTATTAGCTTGATAGTGAAAAGATATAATTACTTTGCTTTGTGCATGTTTCACTGCATGTACTCTTCCGAATAGAATTTCAAACCTGTGGACTTACTTGCGTTTTTCTGACTTCCTCATAACTGTGGAATAAACTACCTGTTTAGTTGTCGTTCATACTATTATGTGTTACTACTGTTCAGTCCGTGGCATAATTAAGATTAGTCGTAGTAGTTAGCAGTTTTTTCTTTTCATATAGTTACCACATGTTTTTGTAGTTTAGTCTAATCAGCAACATCTTAGCTTTCCAAATATTTTATTTCTTCTATACAATCCATTTTCTGCCAGCTATTCTTAATAGAATATTAGTCGTGATGAACTAGTCTCTCACCTTTGAGCTATTTAAATACTAACATGATTATCAACTTCATTGATATATTAGTAGGGAATACTATTATGTAAATACGTTAATTTTTGCTTACAACTAATGTGTTTTTAATAATTTGTTAGGTAGTCTTGAATTTACTTTTGGATTTAAGACATCAAAGATGACTAGGAAAAAAGTCTGCAATATTTCACTTTTATAACTATCGTAGGCTTTTTGTCTAGAAATATCACTCAATTAATTTCTTTAATTTCCTATTGGTCCTAGATTCCTTTGTTTCAATTAAATCGCACAAAAACGTAAAATACAAAAACGTCTCAGTTTCACATGAAGTCAGTAACTCAAGTGATAAATTAAATCCATTGGAGAGTAGTATCTGGGATAATAACGAAATTCTCACCAACTACATGTTAATTGCTGATCAAAATTCTTCTGGTTTTTCAATACCTGAGCGTCAACGTTACAATCAAGCTAAATTAGAGTTGAGTAATGGCTTACACTAAACACGAAAAAATACTAAAGCAAGAATTATCAGATGCAGAGTCATTGATTTCAGCTGATGATTGGCAAAATGAGCCAGTAAAAAGTCAGATTAAGGAGGATAGTTTAATTAAAGTAAGAAACATAGCTCCTTTTTAGTTCAACTCTATCTTACATCCTTAATTTATTAAGTATTTCCTGAACCTTTTTTTGTAATACATTATGATTTCGTAATTACTTGACACCTGAACGTTTGCTATATAATCGGATTAATGGGGTGTTCACTAATTTGTTGCTTATATGAAAGTTATATAACCTTTTGTTTCCAATAGATAGCCACCACTCCCCCCACTAAATGGGTAGCGAGTTTACCCTGGTTTCATCTATTTCAGCTAGTCGACGCAGTGCGGTCTATCGCTTTCATGCACCATACATGGTTGTTGTTTCTTAATATACTATTTTTGAGTAGCTATAAGTTGTCAAGTGTGGTTATACGACTTCATATTTAGAGGTGTGTTATATAAGATAAATATTTAAATTATGAAGTTTTAATGTTGATTCTAGATAATATCAGGGGCACTAATTTTCAGCGAGAAGTGAGCCGAGATTTTTTAAATTTATTACTAACCTTGTATTTTAACATGGACTCCAAGTATTTTTTTACCAATGTTTACGTGGTTACTATCTGTACGTTTATTGTGATTATGTCGTTTGTAGACGATTGTCATTTTTCCCACTGACTAATAGATTAAGTTCCAGTCCATCATAGAGAACATGGGATCTAGCTGAAATATGTATCCATAGGAGTTACCACACTTCACATTGGCTCACCGTAATAGGGAATCAATAAGATGAGTTAGAGGAAAAATCACGTGGTTGATAGCAATGATACCTATACAAAAGACACAGTTCAGTAAGAACAAACGGATCAAAAATGGAAGAAACGAAATAACTCCGGACCAATGCTTCTGAGAAAGGAAGTGAATGAACGTAACCGCTCAATTAGACCAGTTTCAAGTTGGTTTATACCAATATGCTCGTTGACTACTAAATGACTTATGACCAATCTTTTACACATCTTATTGTCTTGGTGTTGTGCTACGTATTCATCGATCTAAGTGACTATGTCCCTAAATTTGACAGCTAATTGATGTTCACGTAGGTAAGAGGAAGTTCACACCTGATTTTTATCTCGCAGCTTATTTGCAGGTCATACTTAACTTATCCTTTATGTGGGTTCTACGGTGCGTAAAAGATTGTGGGGTCGTGACTTCATTTATTCTTGGAGGAACCAACCTTTTGGTAATGGTTTCCGAAATGTTTTACATTTATAGCAAATTCACTTGTTTCCTGGTTTGCAGCATTGGTGTTATACTTCACTATGGATTTGGTTGGTAGTTTTTAATAAATTTGTGCATTAAGTAAAATAGTTGACACTACGCCACAGATAAAGTATTTTGAGGGGTGGGGCAGCTTTCAAGAGGTTTTCAAAATTTTTTCCTGCTTAGTTTTTTTATTATTTATATTTACCACATTAACTCAACAGTAGTCTACGTTACTAAAGTCAGTCTCGAAACTTTGAAAAGGAAAAGTCTCATTACTTCACTTGGTATTTTGTTTAGAGTTTTTTTACAAGGATATGACAATAATAAATGATACGACAAAACCACTTATCGAACTGTGTAATGATGTGTTAAACTGGATTAAAAAACTTTGATATGCTAATATGTATTGACTGAATTTTATTAGTTTGCTTCTACTTTTAAAAATATAATACAATCAGCTCTAGTTATTCTTATTTGTCGATCGAACTATTTAACGCAGTTTAAGGACCTTTGTGATTCTTATATTTTTATACTTTTCATTTTTCTTCATAAGGAATTTCTCACTAAATATGTTGCATTGGAAAATAAGTCAGAACAAGATCGTAAGTCTATTGAAACGGTTCATCATCAAAGAATTGAAGCTCAGATGCTTGAACGCCGAAATGCAATCCTAAGTGCTTGGGAGAAGGCTGTGAATATTAAAAATCCGAACGTGAGTTTTCAGACAAACGTAACGTGATCTAAGTGTGCTTTTGAATATTCCTTTCGGTTTGATATGGACTGAAATTGATTAATCTCTAGCCGTAGGACGAAACGCGTGTTCTGGATTCCACTTGCTAGCCATAGTTCAAATTAAATCGTAACCCTGGTTCTGATTTCATTAAATTTTCTCTATCATTATGTTGTGCAGATATTTACATAAATAGTGACTCCATACAATTGTATGATTTTTGCCAATCTTAAATGTTGATACATCGAAGTTAAAATACAGTATACTAATTTAATTTTTTACTCGGTTGGTCATTTAGCAGACTTGAATATATGATAGCTTCAGATACACTTCACACACTATATTGAAATTCAGCTAACTTGTTTTAAATATCCGTCAACAAATTTCTCCCAAGATAATTATATCTTTAGTAATGACTTTTGTAATCTAGTTATTTGTTCAAAGTTATTTTCTTATATTGCAAAAGTCTCACTGATTTTCAGCTCACACTATGCAGACAGCGTGCTATTTCCCTACACATCATTGGCTGATTATCAAGCATTTGTTTTACTTACTACTTTATTCCCTGTTGATTCAATGGGTTGCTAACTACTTACGAAATCCTGTTACATCTGTCTCATTTGATAAGTGTTGACTGTTCTAGTGTATATCATAATCATTTATGTTTGAAACATTTAATCACTCCTACCCTTTGTGATACGAAACGAGGCCTAATAATAAACATGTTTACTACTTTGCTTCTTTTCTCGTCACAATTTTTTTTTTAAGAGAAGTATTTTGTTGAGTTCCTTCTCTAATGCTAATCTGACATTACTGAGACTGTGATCTTTAAATCGCAAACACTAGTTTTATCTAAGAAAATTACATGCTAATGATTTCCCTATGAGAAACAATAAGAACTCCATGATTAAACCATAGTCGAGTGCATATGTAATTTCCCAACTTTCTTTGTCAGTATATTTTCTAAAGTAGAAGTCAGTACATATTTTCGTGACATGCGGAGTTGTCATACGTAAACTGATTAGGTTAGTGACTCCTTTTTTGCCAAACACTTTACATTCAACCTATCGATTTCGGTTATTGCTGATCAGGTAGCTAGAAAAACTGTGGCTAGGTCTTTCATGTTTACATTCATTTTATGCAAGTAATTTTGCTGAATCACATATTTTTTATGTTTCTTTGGTGTCAGGATATAAAAGAGAAAATGATTTACTGAATAATAAATGTTTTTTATCTTATTTTTTTTAATACTATTAACCCACAGAATTTCACTTTGTTTGAAATTCTAAAACATTTAATCAAAGTCATTGAACATGATCGAAACTACTATATTAAACGATTTGAACATTTGCGCAATGTGGATCAAACTGAAGCTGTCAAACATTCAACATCTATTAAGCACAAATTAGTTGAACTTGATATTTTGCTTAATAAAAGTTTAGAAAAAGTGAATATGGTAAGTTTTGCAATTGTATAGTTTATACTGTTGTGGCCTGTGAACAAACAGTTGATCTGTTCGATCAATACTTGTATTAAAAAGGTTGCGTTATAAATTTATTTAGCTGAAGTTACTTTTCCAGTTAGATTATACTGACATTGCGAATAAACCTGAAATTAATTATTGTCATGTCCATCCATTTAATATATCCCATGTCAAATTGAAGCGGATGAATATTGAGTCAGCATATGTTAGTATACACAATAGCGTACGGAGGATATTGTGCGGATTTCTATCGAACAGACCTTTTAAAAATACAAATGTTTTGTGAAGTTTATCATTAGTTTGTTTCAGTGACTAGTATAATGATAGTAAATAAAATAGATGGAAGTATTGACCACTCTACTGATAGAATTTATCTCATGTTCCAAGAGTGAGTTGATAGTTGATGAAATCTCGGCGAGAATTCTAAAAGTCTTTCTGGTCCTCCTACTTGTACTCCTTGTCACCAACAAGGTATCTACCTATCAATAAAAGGGCTTTACTCTAAGTCACAGATTTATTAATGACGTCATTACTCTGCTCTAAACTCTAAAAAACCAACATATTTAACACAATCCTAAAACTTTTTGTTTTTTTGGAAATGTTGATTAGTTGTGTTCTTGTAAACCTCAAGTGTACATGTATTCAAATATATTAGAGACCCTAGAATCAGTAGAAACTCCTACAGCTATTGTTTCTTGTTGTCAAATCTTTCGATTTATTCATTCAGTCTTCTAGGAAAGATTTGGTTTTTTTATTACCTGTTGTAAAGAAGAGTTCAAAAAGTTATTCTGTTCAGTACATCTAAAATCTCAGATAGAACTTTATTTCATTACAAAATAATCGTACTGATTTCGTTACTGGCTTTTGAGACTACAAATGTGACTTGTAATAACAATAAAATACGACATTGTGATTCATCTTTTGATGGATACTATCTGTGCTTATTAGTGGACCGTGCTTCATCAGACTTACATTTTCGAACCATCTACGGTTATTTATTGATCAGTATGTATATCCAAGTGATCATTCGAACGGTTATCTACATAACTTTTTGAGGCATGATAGTAACTTTAAACTAATTGAGTTTTTTGTTTATTCTGTAAACATATTGAATGACCGATGTGGTATATCTTTTCACATCTTTCTCTGTGGATCCTCTGATAGTCTTTCAGCTTGTACACATTTTCCATGCTGTTAAATATACACTAGCAATTTTGAATTTGTTGCTTAGTGATTTTGATTTGTAACTGTTGTGACTTCTGATCTAGGACTGTCTGTTCCTTATAAATTATACGTATATCATAATTTATTAGACACCTGTGTATACTGTTGAATAATCGTTTTTATTTCCCATATGCATAGTATCAGCTTCCTTTTTTATTAATCAATGTTATAGCATCCAAAACTTATGCCACACTTGACAGCTTATGCGAATTATCTTCGTAATAATAAATACACCAAATTGGAAGCTCAGTCAAAAGCTGTTTTAGTTGCTGATGTTACCTTCCCAGATATAGTTAAATTGCCTACATTTCAAGAACAGGCGGCACTGAAAGCTGAAAACGTTATAGCTAAATATCGTCATCATCTAGAGACGTTATCTGTGGACAAGTTGAAAAATAATGAATTAAACAAAAGTCTAATTAAATTGCCAAGGAGACAAAAACTATTGACAGATAATTACTTTGATTATAATAGAAAAGGTAAAATGTTTAAATACGAACCAATAATTTTAAGTATTTATTTACGTAGGATGTAAATAAAATTATGAATGTCTGCTATCGTATTCTACTTGACAACTATTAGATGCTTGAATCCTGCACTACCTGTTTTAACTTGAGCTGATTGTGATGCAATTTATCACTAATTGACAGAAGTTAGAAATGTAAACCATCGGATGATGGTTCGTCGTCACGAGAAAGTTCCTAGACATTACGGAATCCTATACTAGGACACAACTGCCGTCAAATGGTTCCAAATTTTTAGTGTTTATCCAGTTAAGGACTTCATAAGTATTTTTCTACCACTATTCTAAACTTCATCATCTTAAAATGTTAATAATATGTGGAAGCTCTATGTAAGTATCACTTTTGAATGACTGCAGAAGAAAAGATCCCCACTGTTGGAATCGACTGAATAATTGTAGGTGGCTACACACATGAAAGACCACTTGGTTAATTTCTTAAGTAAACGGTTATCCAAGTTTTATTTTTATATTTTTGAATATTTTTCCACTAAACGACGTGATGTACGGCTGACAAATGAACTACAAATTCATTTATCCATATTAAGAGTTTTCGTATCCTCGTATTTGGTTCTAGATTTATCTTTCGTCTTAGTCGTCATACGAATGTAAAGTTACTTGTAGGAACTTTATTTGGGATCGGCACGTTCCCATTAAAAACACTGATCTTTGTTGCTTATAATTAAATGTTTTACTTAGTAATCTCGAGTAAGCAAAAGCTATAATATTACGTTTTGCTTATTTATAAAAATGGATTATGATATAGTAACTGTTCCTGCTCTTTGGATGTGTTACATAAACACAGTTACTGCCTACCTTGATGCCCGGACGGAAGAATGTTAGAGGCAGATAAATTAAAACATTGCAACAGTCTGAAAAAAAACCCTTGACTTTTAGTCTGAGCTACGCTGGTAGATGCAGACTACTTTGTTGTGGTTCACACGATGACTGTCGTCAGTGATTGGAGACTCTAAATGACATTTCTCATAATCAATCACAACGGTGCGTATGCATTCTTCCAGTAGTTGTTGACTTCCAGTATGCATTTATACGTACATTCCCATTCTACGTTATTGAAATGTATTCTCAATTTTTATTTATTTCAATTATCACTGCTACTATATTGTTTCTGTGTATTTGTTTTTCATCTCGATATTGTCATTCTTACAACTATGAAACTGTAGCTCATATATTTGTGTGCACTGAAGTGTGTTTTATTTGTAGCATGCTTCACAATACTTGATAGGCTGGGTTGTTGCTCTTGTTAGCTATCTATAGAACAGCTGAGAATCAAGGACCCATTTTCATTAGTCTCATTTCTAAAACTGTTTGTAAATACTATGGAATAGAAATAAATGTCTTACAAGGCTACTCTTCTAATGGCTGTTTTCTCGTGTTTCATTTATTCTAGGCCTTTCGAATTCTCATCAAATTAAATCAACCTTAACTATTCCAATAGTTCATGACTCACTCAGTGGGAAGTCAGTCCTTAGCACTGTTGATTATTCGTCATCACCTTTATCAAATTCAGGTGCAAATACACACCACATTGATAGTAACGAAACTTCAAAAAACATGAAAACTATGCCGTTTGAATCACGATATAATATAAGTATTATGAAGGTATGTACTGTATGTTGTTCCTAATAATGTGGATATAATTACGTTACACTTTCTGAGCTAAATGGTTAAATTATTAAGCATTCACTATCGTTCATCAATAGTTGTCATGGGAAAATTAAGACAGATTTGACGGCTTAATTTTCAATCTGTTCAATACAATTGCTAGAATGGGATTTATCTTGATTTTAACTTACGGAAATAATAAATTCATTTGTTTGTCGCAGGGGTTATTACCGACACTGACATGATATTCCTGACTGTAATCTCTGTCAAAGACTATACACACGTTAGTCTTTATTGTTACTATGTGGAGTGGGCGTTTTAATTTGAATGCTCTTATTACTTAAACCAGAAGCTTAAAAAAAACAGAACTTATTATGACTGCAAATAGAACAGATATAACCGGACTGAAGGTTAACATATTTCGTCGCAAAGAGACTAGCGGACGAAGTTTTATTTCTCCACTCGGACTCATAAACGTCTCTCATACTTGTAATACATTTATTTATCTGCAAATTAATATGCATTATTATTGGTAATCGAAATTCATACTGAATATACCCAACAGGAATATCATTGAACCTAAACGAATTGGATTGACATTGAATTTGTTATAATGCAATTAAAGCTAAACTAAATTATTATCTACTACATACGCTTCTTTGCTAATACTTCTCCATTTTCGATTGAATATGTATGCATACGTTTCTGTGGAGTTACTTGAAGATAGGCTGTTCTTCATGGAGGTGAAACTCTTGGACAAAAGTAGATGTCTCATTTAGCCAACTTCCCTACATGCCTAAAAGGTTTATTCCACAAGATAGTGGAGTAAGGTCAGAAGATGTAGTGAGCAAGGATTTAATGGAAGCGTCTACAAATATTTGATCAATTAAGTACATTTTAAGAATGAACTCTTCACCTGCCGTAGAAGAATAATTTGCCACATAGTTAATAAACACTAGGACTAATTATCTTAAACATTTTATTGGCTTCTTTTTTCTTTTCGACTTTCAGTTACACTCTTATCAGTCACTAAATGCATCCAATTCATCTACTACGAGTTTATCCACTGAAGTACATGTTAATAAAACAGCTTATATAATATTAATTCCAATGGGGTTACTTGCAAGTTTTATATGTTTATATATTGTATTACGTCGTTACTTCTCGTCTATTCGATATAATCGTAAAGGTTATACGCTAACTGTTGTTGAAGTTGATGAAGTAGTAGCACCAAAAGTTAATAATTCGCCAAAATTTCTGCCAGTTAGACAAAGTCGTCATAGAAAAACACCAGTATCATTAACAAATCATAAGAATGATACAATAAGTAATTGGCAAATGAATGGTTATGAAAATCCTGCTTATAAATTCACTTCAAATTCAACGAGTAGATTTACTGCAACTACTAATAAGCATCATCTTGGATTATTTCATCAAAATGACAGTTTTGACGACTTTGAAATTTAAAAGAATTTCCTTTTCTCTTCATTATTTAAAAAAATATTTATACAATGCAGTAGTAACACCAATGCATGGGGGATTTTAGCTTTCACTCAAGTTCCTGGCAAACATACAAATACATCAATTAATGATACTTTCCTTTTGAATTACAGTTGCCACACTCTTCTGTACACTATTGAAGAAGCCACATACTTATTTCACGTATACTGTCTTTAAATGATCATTATTACTTTTTGTTAACGTGCTCATATATATATATATATATATATATATATATATATATATATATTACTATCTCCTATTCATTCACTTTTATTTATTATTTTCATGATGCATTTATCTAATTCTTTTATATAGATAAGCATTATCCATATTATACGTGTTTATAATGTATTTTTTTGTTCAATATTTAATGCCTTTATTATCATCATCTTGGTTGTTAATTTCATTTTATGTTTGACATTTTTTTACATTGTACGTGAATTTATCCATACGTATATGGAGAAAGACGATAAGTTGTATTCAGAACTTTTAATCATTGATCAATATCAGTGCATTTATTTCATTTGTAATATAGTTTCTTTCGCATAAACGTTCTGCCTTATATTTTCACACTCATCATCTATCAAATTCTCCAGATGTAGATTTGGATTCTCAGAATTGGTTAGAACTTTGGGAAGTCACACGCAACTTGGTAACTCATTTAACAGATACAGATTCGTGTACACCTCATGTAGCTTTCTAGTGATACTGTTTGGTTTTCCATACCGAAGTGTGTGTGTGGAGGAGTTTGATTCCGCGATTTAGCAGATGGGCCACACAGAACGTTTTCAACTGTCAGAGGGCAATTATGACGCAAAGCTTAGATATGTGTATTGCAATAGTGATCTGTTACTTTATAATGAGGCCATTCAACGTGATTAAGTCTTCAGTTTAAAGTTTACATCGTTTTCAAAGTGGTATGCATGCATATATATCATAATACAAAGTTATCTTCATAATTATCGTTTGTGAGCTCAATTTGAACATTATGGGTACTTCATTATGCATTTTTTGATTTCATGGAAGTGTGACTTACATCTGATGTTAGTGTTGAATTCGTTTCACGTGATAGAAGTCACAAATCAAATCAGTGGCAAAAATGGTTTTCGAGTAGATTTATCTTTTCAATTTACTTATCTACACATATATGTGGTCTAAATATTCTTTGCAGATTTATTCTGCCTTCGACTTGGCATTAGAATAATTTTTGCTTCTAATCAATTTGCAAACATCAGTATTATTAGCACTTTCTGTTTCAATGAAACCAAATAAAAACATACTAATTTTCTAATATTACAACCCGCATACTGACAAACAAATGTATTTTATTATTTTCTTGATTCATCAATTGATACGTTCACTATTCACTCATTCCCAGTGGTTGTATTTAATTTATTACACATATTTAGCAATAACTTATTTAACCAATCAATGCGATTAGACATCACAATTTGATGGTTTCATGATTTTTACCTGGAAATTACTCTTTAGTTCACTGAACATTTATTCGAAAGTAACATTCAACATCAAGATATCGGCGATTTAACATTTTGAAATGTAGTCTGCTGCACTAGATAAAGCTGAACAACGTAGACAGTGTGTTCAATTTGATGTGATTAGAACGTTTCATATGGTAAACTTCCAAACTAAATATAAGTAGAAATGCAAGTTTTCTAAGTGACTTACCTTGAAATACTCCTACACTCCAAATATCATCAATGAAGCAGATTCGTTTCGTAAATGCGATGTCAACAATCGTCTGTCTGTACTACTTTCACACTAATTGAAAGCCTGTATACGTGCATTTAGCTAAGCGCTCTCTTTAGAGACAGTGTACCAGGTATTTGTTTTCACATCACCAATTTTCACCACGTAACGTCATAGTCATTTCTCCCTGCAATGTATCCAATTAATTACTACCTATAAGTTAAGTTTGCTAAATTAAACTGCAAAGTATAGTCAAGAGTTTAAAATGCTTTTCTAAAGTTGTGAACATATTTTATCGGATTCTGAAATAAAAAATAACACTTCATAAAAAATAGGATTTTCTTTTTTCTTTTTTTTTTACAGAAAATGCTTTCTTCTAAAATTGCTAAGTATATTATTGCAATTTTCACATTTTATTTCACATGGTTCATTATGAAATAAGAATGAAGTCCTATTTACCATTATTGTTTATGTGTTTTCATGAGTGAAAGTACTGAATAGTGCATACTGTAATAGATCATTGGAAAAGGTACATTTTATACCCTTTCGTAAGATTAAATGATAGTGAATGAAAAAATAAAAGATAAAGGTTGCTTATATTTGTCATATGAATTTACTAATCTATAGAGTTAAGAAGGTAAAGGATTGTATAATATAGTAACAAATCTTGTCAGCTAATTGCGTTAAAGTCTGTCTAACATTGGATATTGTTTACTAGATGAAGTTGTAATCAGCGTCCTACGTACTAAAGTTCTTTATCCACCATTCCTCCTAACCTCTAGGTAATTATTACTTCAAATATGATTTGGAGCACAAATTTTGTGAATTTTTGAAGAACTTTAAAGTTAAGTATGTGTTACTATAATGAACAAGCTGGCATTTTTCCAACGTATCATTCTATTTGACATATATTCCCTTTTTAGGACTGAGGTTTACGTTACAAAACACTGATGTTAATTAGTTGAGAAATTAAAGTAAGTAAAATATATCATCATCAAAAGTCACTGAAAAGACCAAGAATGTGTATAGTTCGTACTTCCCAAAATGTTGCGATGCAGGGACGCGTTTATAGCCTTCTCATGGATGTTTTATACGTCGCACTTACTTTACGATGTTTATACAATGTTTAAACATGTTTTATGTATATGAGTCCTCCTAAGGGAGTAAGAAAACTCTGATTTTCAAAGGAATGGTGCGTGACCTCCATGTTCTTAGTGAAACGCTTGAAGTGAAAATTAATTGTGGTTACAGACTGCCATACGATCGCACTTCTTTTTAGCATACTTCTATCTATCACAGCGAGCATCTCACTTCTAATGGCGATTTCTATCTAAATAATCTCGTCTTAAAATTGAGACCAAGGTTTTCTCCTAAATCATTTGTAGTAATGGGATGATGTCTAACTGGAAAAAAAATTTGTTTATATCCTTTAACGACCTTTACCATCAAGTATACAATACCTTTGTTCATTTTCTTAATGATTATACCTCTTTTACCTCCCTTAATTATGTAAATCTGTTTTTCTGAAAAAAACACTGAACCCGAAAATAATTAAACGTTATGACTTTTTACTATTTTATGTTTAGAATGGAATCACTGTTCACATAAAACAGAGAGTTAAGCATTGTTAAATCATGCAGTTAACTCCTTTTCACAGAGTTACAGAATATTTATCTCTCTAATTTCTTTACTCCTTCACGTTTCTCACCCTTAAAGCAATTTAACAACAACCATTTGTTAACAATTCGTCAGTTAATATTTTATGATCCTTGTTTATTTGTAGTATATCAGTATACTTGGAGATTTATTTTCTGCATAGTGATTAGTTTTCAGTTGTAGTTTATTATAATTGCGTTTGGTTTATGATAATAGAGACGTTGGGGAGATTACTAAATTGAGCTGTTTTACATCATAGGCTAGATTGACAACTGTTGGAATCCAGAAAGTAATGGACAATGAAGTGTTCTAGAAGTTCAAAGTTTGATCAATATATGGATACGGATGTGTTATGTCATGGAAAGTTATGTACTTCTTAAGTCTTACTAGTTGTTCAAATAAGATTGGTCTGTCAGTTAACACTACAAAAATACAAACTTAATGTTATTAATCAGTACAACACCTAGATTTTCATAAGATTTCATGATTGACATAGATAAACATTAGTTGCTATGATAAAAAGTAAGTTCATAAACAGATTAAACTTTTTCTTATTCACAAAACCATAGCAACGTAAAAAAAAATTAATTATTATTATAATTGCTATAGACAGTTGCAAAAATCATAGGAAAGAAAGTTGCATTCTTTGAAATTGTCATCACTACAGCTGCTTTATTGACATTCTCTTTTATTCTTCGTCAATAATTGTATGTAATGACAATCATTAGTCCCATAATTTTTCATATCTGAAGCTTATATTAGTTTACAATAAAATTTTACTGCGGTAATCTAGAATCCCATGTGATCACGATCGGTTTGGTTCCACTGAGAACCAACGGACACTTGACAGCTGTTTCATCCTCGTATGGGACTCAGGAGTACGCAATCGATTCCACAAATGAATTGCAGCCTGAACGTTGAGGTTGGTGAATGCCTAACCCTCTTAACAAGATAATCAGGTTCGTTTTCATGCGGTACACATAATTAGTATGTTTGTGAGTATTCATACAAATCACTTAATTTTAACTAACTATTAGATTATTCGCAACAACTTGCTCAGAAGTGAACCAAGTATACTTAGGTTTTGTTGTGAGGAAGCTGGTTTTAAACTAAGACCATTAGCAAAGTCGTTGATGTGCACTTCAGTTTTCTATATCGAATGATCACTGAGTAGTAACCAATTGCATGTTCATTTAGCCTTTATTGCTGTTCGGGTTCTTTCAATCAAATTTCAATGTATCCACTAATCTATGACTACATCGTATACACCACGCCTTAATGTTAGTTGGCAGAGGTTATCAGTAGGGAATATCGGGCCTATGTTTCTTCCTAGCTGATACATAACTATAGATCAGTAGATTAAAATAATGTCTGGTGTGAGTGAGTTACCCAAGAAATACAATAAATCAGGTTGAGTAAATATTTCGCTAGTTTACTGAAGTTTGAAATATCAACTGTTACGTGCTAGGGATTAAACATTCGCTGCATTCGTCACGATCTTTAGGCTGATTTGTGGATGAATACTGTTGAGTAATTCCATTCTAGAAAAAAACAATTGCCCCGTACTTCATGGTTTTCAGTGATTGTTTAACTACGGCCATTATAACCTGACTGACTAAACTGAGGTAAACGGAGTAGGGTTCAGACTTTAGACTTACAAATTAAAAGCTATATGTTGTGACCACTTAGAATACACAGTAAATCTTATGATCTTAGCTATTAATAAGTTTAAGTTTAATTCACATGATATAAACGACCAATTTTTAGGCTTAATATGTAACTTAACATTAAAATACATGGAACATTAGGACTTATTTGCGTTCCTTCTTAATTATTTTTTGTTATCTAGACACATCGTATTGATTTGATTGTAGTGTAAATGCATACGTCAAAGATAAAGTACTGGGGATTTACTCTCCTAACAAAGAATTATAAGAAAATGATCATTTTTATCAAGGGGAATGCCGCCAGACTTTCTAGATTGTCAGTATTAAATCTAATATTTCTGTTCAACTTACTTAGTAATGAAGTAGGTCCGTCACAATAACGATATACTTCTGGGTAGAAGTATTCACTACTATTAACTATATCCGCTTAAAATAAATAATTGTTTGAATAAACTGAAGTACCGTTTATTTCTAAATGATAAACTATACTTCAATGAAAAAAGATTTCATCAAATGTGCATATAACAAATAAAAATGAATAGAGCGGTTATAACTTACATACTTAATTTAATAATCAAAGAAAATGGAATAGTTTATTAGCAGAAAAAATAAACCGTTGATTTAACTTTAATGAATTCGTTAAAACGTAATGAATAATAATTAAATTTTGTTAGTAATCGTTAAAAAAAGTAATTAAAAACACAAGATTGAAGTTATCACTTTAACATTTAAGTCCAATCTCATATGTGAAGTATATACAACACATAAAATAAGAAATAGTTAGCCTTTGCTGTTTAAATACTTTCAGAGTCTTCGTGAAAGTTTTACTTTGAACAGAATTAAAACAAGAACGATAAGTGTTCATAAAAATAAGCATACTTTGAAGCTCATTTTTTAAAACATAACAACTGCTTCTGGATGAATAAACACAATAAAACCGCATAACCTACTGCATCTAACTTTAAAAAAATTGACCGTCTGTGGGCATGGATAACTTGACGGATTATCTTTTTTATCATTACTAAAGGTTTCAATTATGCAATTTCGATATTCATGGAAGAATTTGAATCAATATTTGTTGGTGTACACAAATTTTATGTTAATTTTTCGGATACAACCATTTTTAAAATAAATGGATTGTAGCTAGTAATGAAATCTAGAGCTCAAGTTCCATCCTAATTGAAACTTGTCAGCTGAATGTACCTATCACTCGAATGTTAGTCTTTAAAATAAACTTCAACTCAGTAACTTTTGATCGGAATGCCCGTTGGGCTGTCCACAGACAGCTAAGTCGAATAATTACTTAATTGCTTAGATTAGTGTTAATTGGTACATCAAGACACTTCAATCATAATCCTTATTTTAAAAAAAGGTATTCAAGTATAATCTCATATATCCACAATGGAACATTTTAAACCCTCATTTTTGATAACATAAACAATAAAGGCGTTAGTGTTCACCTGTACTCTTTATTTTAGTGCATAACTTGTCAGCCTTTCTGGGTTCAAGTTTCACAGCGACCACTGAAGTTGATATGTAAGTTCATCCAACTGAAGACTCACAAACTCATCGAAACACACTTCTCGGATTTCACTAGTAGCATCAATTCATGTATTATCAAGATTGGACATATTTTCATGAAGAATGTTATCTACCCAATAGAGTTGTATACTAATAGAAACTTTCATTGGTTATCGCTAAATGTGATGTTTTATTGGTTAGTTTATTCTTGTTTGTTCTCAGTTTCAGATGCCTTCTTCCCATTTCACAAAAAGTTTGGGTTTATTAGTTAGGTGTTTAAAATCTGGTCTTTGATACATAGCTAGATAAATGTTATGAAAGAAACATTTGGTAAATTTATTTTCGTATATTTACTTCAACTATTGTCTGTCTTGAACGAATGGTAATATTTGCATATTTATTTACGAAAACACTAAAGGAAAATAACTATATTTAAGCAATCAAAGACTTAAATATCAGCTACTGGATATTGGTTGGTCTATTATTCTAAGCTCCAATCATCGTCAGCGGAACTTGAAGGCTTTTGCATCGATCCTCAGGTTGGGTGGTGGATGAACACTGGTGAGTAGTCGTATACTACGTTCAAACAGTTGTTCATTGCTAGCTGATTTTCAGTAGTTGTTTAAACCAATTCATTTTATGATGTTAAATTGGAATTAAACACTTAATTAGAATAAATTATTTGTACCTGGTGATTACGTCAAATATTCATTTATTGATTATGATGTACCAAGAGAAAACTTTTTCCACTAATAATAATTTCGACTTTTTTGTAAATGCATCTAACATTATATGCCTTCTGTTTTTAAACAATTCTCTTATAACTTTTATATTTAGCTAGTTTCTTCTGTGTAAACAAAGCCACTTGTTTGATATTACTGATTATTAATCGATGAATAATATACTGGAACATATTTGCATGCAAGTAGCTAAAGCACAATTCTGCCTGCATCTGCATATTGATGTATATAAAACAATGCACATACGTGCATGTTTATGTATATCTCTAAGACAATATGCGTGGTTGTAATTATATACGATTACATTTATCAGTCGAATGGGTACAGATATTGCCAAGTTTATGGCATTTATATGTAAATTTGATTGGGCAATAGAAACTTTTCTCCAGATGAATTTATTACATCTTTCTCTCTGAACCTGTACATCATGATTTAATCAGTTCATTTTATTATCTACTTCTTTTTGATAAGCAGAAAAGTTTCTTATCAACATTGATAGACTGAAACCAATCATGTATTGATTAATTATCTAACATTAATTATTGCATACACTTGAAACAGATCAATAATCAAGTTTAATTTCGTATTTCCCTCATATTTTCATCTGACATAAAGGAGTCTACGATTCGAAACCGAAAAAAACCAAGTTTATTTATTCTTTCTTTTAAAAACTATTACACAAAACTATTACACAAAGAATGTAACAGAAGATCGTTTTAGAATATAAGGATGTTACTGAATGAATTAGTGTAACTTTCAGTTAGATGATAATTAATTCGAAAGTTAATAATACTTCAAGTTAACTTTAACGTTTTGAATGTCCTTTAGATATGTTGTGCCTATCATTATCATTCCTTTTTCCTCATATCTAATGGAAGAATTTCTCATACTGTGTAAATTTAATCAAAGATTTTAAGTTTTTAGAGTTATCAATAACTACTTGTTGTTGAAGTACAGCCCTAAACGCTGAATGGGAAACATGGGATTCGTAAAGACTACGGTTGTGATGTAGTGACTAATGAAAGTTAAATTGCAGCATGTAGTTATCATCCACAAAATGAGCGAGAAAATGATTAACACCTCTATGTTCAATATGCATAAGGAGGATTGAGAACACTGCAAATGACCTCAGTTTCGTTGAGTTTAATAGATACCAATATTATTATGAACAACAGGCAATCTTGTGAAAGCAACATTCATTTTAATATTACTATCAGTTAAGAAATGCTCTTCAATTAAGTATGCTTCATGATATCCTGAATCGATTATTCTTTGTAAATTAGTAAAAGCGTAAATCAGCTGGAAAGTAAAATATTGCGGAGAGAGTTACTGTATCTCGTTTAAAAAAGACAAGGAAGTCAAAAAGCATGTTTTGTTTCGAATAAGCAGATTTGTTAGACGTTAGATAAGCCTGAAGTAAATTTTGTAAGTTTGATGTAATTACACGAGAGATAAATAAATCAAAATCAGTGATAAATAAAAGTGTTTTTAATACTAATATGTTTATGTTTAGCCTTCAGTAAAAATTTATTCAGTATAATACTTGCTAAGTGACTTTCTTTTTGTTTGAATCTAGTAATTAAACAAAGCATGATTGTTCTGAGTTTGATCTCTTATTCACCATTTGTGTTCCAAAGTTTTCAGAGGTTGTCTACTTTCAGTTATTCAGTGATATAAGGTGTCAAATTTAACAATTTCTATAGTCCCTTCATACTAAATATTTGTTATTGTGCTAATGAAATAAAATATCTGAATAAAAGAATAAAAATTATAGTTGGTTCCAACAATTTATTCGTTTAAATCTGATTTTCACTGGTTAATCAGTTGATATCAGTTAATTACAAAACTATTTCGAAATAATATTTGCTATATCGGGCGATCCGAGAAAAGTAACTAATTTTCTGAACTGTTTTTCTGAAAACTATTTCATTTATTTGGAGTCTATGTAAACCGATTGTTTTATTTCTATTATTGTCATGTTGTCAACATCTTAACCTTCCATCAGACTCTGAGTTATTGTCGTGTTATTTGTCATTCAGAAACAATGATCAATTTATTATGTACCTGTACTCTCAGTGTTTAGTCATTATTGTCTTTGTTCTGTATAGATGTTATTTTACTTATCGATGTTATGTGTGATCAGGTTTTGTGTATATGTAAATGGATAAATTAAATCTAATCTGATTGACTGACTCTCTGTCTAGTGGTTGGCTTAGTTATCTTTTGTACTTCATTCTGGTTTAGGGACTGATAGTCGCAGGTCTAGACGTGTTCAGGCACTAATTGGTATTATTAAGGTCACACTGCATTTCCCATACGTTAAGATAGCCCGAATATTTCAAGACATAACAGTATTGTTCAGAGCAAAGCATTAAAATAATAATCGTATAATTACAAGAGCATTATTTTTTAAACGGATTCCTAAGAAGCAATAACTGTTGTCTCTCAATTTTACTTAAAGCAGAATGAGTGTCATAAATGTGTATCATAAGACAGCTACATTTGCTTCCCAACTAAGTGGTCTAAATATGAATTCCTTTTTACAATACTCGAATGTGTTGAGTTTATATACTGGCAGTTTTGATGTTCACAATAGGTAAGTCCCAATTAAAAACAAAACAGTTGTTTTTAAGTTACAGAGATTCTAAAGCTAATGTTATTTAGCATAGAAAAAACATTCGCCACTAGTGGCTAACCATTCGTCCTGTTGACCTAGGATTGAGACGGTTGTTATTTATAATTATGTTGTCATTGTCTGCATGTTTATTTTGGTTTTACTACCTGTCGACCTAACATTTGATCGTAAGCTTGTTCATTCAATGTGATTACGTGTTCATAATCACAGATGATGACCAGATTTTTTAAAATAATGTTTATCATAACTGTTGCATTTAATCATATAGATGATTTTTACATTTTCTTTCATTGCATTCTTTGTATAATCATGATAGCAGATATATTATGAGTAAGTGAGTTACACCTATTTCTAACCATCTTAATAGTTTGTTTATGACCAAGATAATGTTCTTCAATTTGGATAAGATGATTTGCTTGTTCACTTCGTCTTTAGACTTCGTACTTAATGAATGGTTTAGATGTAATTAGTATACACTTTAATATGTTAGTAATTAAACATGAATTCTGTTGAGAAAATGTCAGAATATTAGACAATGGTAACATAAAGACAATCGGTGAAATTTTATAAGCTCAAAACTGAAATAACTCATCAATTACCATGCATATTGTAATCGGCCTGACCAAACAACCATTAAAGCATAGGATAGATAAAGCATATAGTCGTATATCAGGTCGAAGGAGAATAACTAATTTTACACATAGAAATAACGTAACCATAAATAACAATCAGACAGACAGACAGACAGATACAACGCTGAACTTCGTACGTACGTACATCAGTTCAGGTCGCCATACCACATCATTGTTATAAATAACAATCATTTCTATCCAAATTTAATAGAACAAATGGTTAGTCAATTGTAGAGAAATTCTAAAATTTTAATTCAATCTGAAATATATCATGATAAAAACAGCTGGTAGGTCTATGACAACAACTCAAATGGACCATCCAGCTTTTAGAACACAACGCCTTTAAAATCTTTCACCTAATTTACAATCGTTCTTGTTTACTTCGAGATTAATAATGTTAATTATAAAATTCTAATGCGAAGTTGCCTTCAAAAATTCACAGGCATCCGTCTAACTGCAACATTATTTGCTTAACTTTTTAAATTGTGTTTACTTCAATAATGTGCATTCAGACAATCAGTGATTTCGGCAAAATGCCTATTTATTCTGTGATTTCTTATTAACAAGAATACTCATTTATACATGCTAATTTGTTTTAGTATGTTTACTCTGTAAGCTCCAGATTTATAAATCAAACATTTTAGTTTAGATTTTTCATTCATCAAAGACTAACGTTCGTTGTAGAGCTATGGGCAGCTAAGCAGAATCAGATTGTTATTTCCTCTACATTTAGGTTATCTTTGATACTGATCTAATAAATCACATAGTATTTTACTAGTCTCAGTAACCGATGAAACATTGTTGGATAACGCTTTAAACCATTGGTGTATACTGCCACAACATTGCTATAAAACAGTCAATACATTATGCTTACGCTAAGTGGGAATTGATGAACTTTAATTTTACATCAAACATTGAGTTGGCTTTAGAAATGAATATCTAGCTCTTTCTTATTTTACTTTCTAATGATAATAATTGGTTTCATTCAATAAATTGCAAAATAACTAAAGTTAGAAATGTAAGTCACGTGACCCCGGCTTAATTGTATAGTAGCTGGAAACCATTTCAGAATCTTGATGGTCTTATAGTTGATCCTTGTTTGAGGCCTGCTTTCATGCTGTTGGAAAGTACAGTACTAAGATAAAGCAGTTATCCAGTTTTAAGGAATTTTACTTGCAGTCTAGGCCAGGTTAATTTGTAATATCAAGTTCAAAATTACTTAATGCTTATTTTGTCGTCAATAGTTCAATTGTACATCATAATTCAGTCGAGTGGTTGTAAATGCAATTTTTCATATCTCAACGTAAACATCGACAGTCGGACTGATATGAGAATGGAAAACACGTCTCATAATAAACATGCACACTATACGAAATCTAATAACATTTAACAGTTAGTTCAGTGCAAGAAGCCGACAAACCGGTCAACTTGCAAAACTCTTTCAAAATAATGCTATAAATTTCAAAGTGACCTCAATTTCGCGGCCTTTTACCTAAAAGGTGTTGTGTTTTCACGAGATACATTTTCTGTAAAAAAACCGAGGAAGGAAAATGTTAATGATAGCGTTCTAACGTTACGGTCTTATTGACTTTATAAATGTTTTCATTTACTCGTTTTTTTCTATGAGATAACATCACATCTGATAGAGTTGCATGGTACCTGTGTAACATATGCTTAAGCGAATCAAAACCGAATAAAAATGTGGGTAGATCAATGTTGATTTTGTTTTACCACAGAAGATTTCATGCATTATATATTAGGTCTGATCAAAGCCTCTATGAATGTAAATCCTTATATTTTATCTGGTTTGTTTTTTATTCTTTCATTAAGCGACTTCCAGGCCACTCTATTTACTGTAGGCTTTGAGGGATGCAATCACAGTGCATAGTTTCAGTATCCGTAATCAAAGTATACGTCGTTCAGTTAAGACTTTAATAAAAACTGCTTACTGGAAAGTATCGCAAATAATAAGTTTTTGGATATACTAGTTTAATGCATTCCTCATTTCGTGGATAAACATACTCTTTTTAAGAAACTCATTTGTGTAGAGGCTTGATAAGTTGCTCCTGTCAGATAAAACATAAAGTTTCTGCTGATCATTATACAGTCTTAAGTATATTGATAACTGCACATCCACTATACTATCCACCTTAACTGGTCATTTTTTTAATTATCTACAACTGTTTCTTTTCATTGATCTATAAAAGTTATTCTTACAAGTAAGCTTCCAGAGTTATTCGTTCAGTTCTCCCTAATCTAGTAAAACATCTAGTTAGTTTATTAGTTTAATGTCAGAGTAGGATTTATTCATGTGGTTGTAGTGCATTGCATGGGATATCGGTGCGATAAACCTGATTACAAGCAGATGACTTTTTTCACGCCCACTGGTAGTTGGCAAACACACACAAACTTGTCTTACTGTAAAATACCTTGACCCATAATTACACGACTTCATCAAGTTCAAACTTGTATTATGACTTTGATTTGTTCCTTTGTACTATTTAAACTGATGTTAATTTTTCTTCAGTTATTTATTTATTCTCTAAAGAAGCGGCTTACACTAAATCACAAAACGTCAGGAATGTCAATTTCTTATTACTGAACTATTAAAATAATATATAACTTCATAGATAACTTTAGTTGTTGCAGTTAACATTTTAAATGAATAGAATGGTATAGTTTTATGATTATTGTCAAGTAGGCTTACTACTTTAATTTACATAAATATAACAGTTTATTAAAATGCTTTACAGTACTGCTTATACAGTAGGTCAAAAGTTATAAATCATTACTTCATCAATTCACTAAAAGCTGGTTATATTCTACTTAATGCTTAAACTATACTTATTTATAACTTGAATTAAGTAGAAAAATATAGTGGGATTAGACATATAGCAACTTTCTGTTAGTAATTAACATTGCTGTAAACCTGAAGTGGCATTTAACATATCTAAAATATACTACGTTATATAGTACATTAAAGTGAATTTATGTATACGTTTAATAATAGCTAATTTTATAAATATAACCATGCCTAATTACTAAGGATGAATAAATGAAAATCGTTCTAACATTTAAACCTCTAGAATCCTAAAATAATATTATATTCGAAAATTATATTCGAAATTTACTGTAAGCTCCAGTTACATGAAACATTTCATGTACATTGATAATCACATGTGCACGTGTATGTATTCTGAAATAAATAACACAATGTTAGTTGACTGTATTCGTTACAGACTGATGTCGGTCGCGTACCACTGAAAACCATGAGGGACGTTGGATAGATGTTTTGTTTTATTATGGAACTTCCCAGCACTGTACATCTACAACCTACCATGGAGTCGAACGCAGGACATTTAGGTTTTACAGTGAATACCTAACTACCGAGTTAGTTTCATATAACTGATATTTCTAACTCAGCCATTTTGCGATATATGTGTGACATCATCCATTGTTACTACAGAAAACTCCTTCACACTCTTCATTGTTAAACTCCCCTGGTCACGTCTTCACATTCGAACTCCAGGAACTACCTCGAGGAGTGAACTGATTGACATTCGATAAACTCCAATACACTCAGTTGCAATCATTATCATCCCAATAGTGGCTAACTTCCCGAGTTAATTCCTGGAGTTCTAGTACGAAAACGTAACCAATAGAGTTCAACCATGCGAGGCAGTTATCCACTGATAACTACCGATGAGATGGCTATAAATTCTGCGGATTGACTGAGTTAGAAATGGCGACTCAGTGGTCCAGTGGTTATGCATTTGCTTCGAATCCTAAAAGTCGTGGGCTCAATTACTCATGGAGGTTTTAAAGGCTGGCTGTTGAAGAGTCCAACATTAGGACGAAACAGCTTTCTATTTGTCCCTTGTTGAAAATGGCTGTCTAACTCAGACCTATTCATGATATTAAATTGGTATTAGTAATTACTAGGTTCTGATCTCAAATATCGTCTAATAACTTATAAAATGAAGGTCTAAATGCTTTATTATTCCCCATATTAACTGGTAATATGAAGAGAACATGGATAATAGTAAACATTAGTAGACAATTTTGAAAAACCGGTTACTTTATCACAATAATATGAAAAATAAAAATAACACCTAGCTAACAGAAATGAAATAGATTTATTTTAAGTAGTCAACGTTTATAAATTGGCCAATAAGATATTCATACAGCATTTGATAATGAAACGGAACATTCATCAGAGAGTATTGATAAATCTAGTAACTCAAAAGAAACGACTAACTTCAGAAGTACTTTTCTGAAAATTATTTGATGTATTTTAATTGCGTACACATGGAACATTTTGTTTCTATTATTATTATTATGTTTCTATGAGCCTTACCTCCCATTTGACCAATTAACTGTTGCTGTATCATTTTCCATTCATGAACTTCAGTTAATTAACTGATTATCAGTTCCCCACCTTTGACCAAGCCAGTATCCTAACATTGTTGTCCATGTTTTGAATTATTGTTATCTTCCTAATTAGTCAGTTATGTGGTCAGGGTTTCTATGTATATAAGTGAAAGTATTAAACGTAAATTCATTTTGGCTTGTTATCTTATGTTCTACGGTCCTTCTCAGAACTAACTGGACCAAGGGAGACTTAAAGATATCAATTAATCAGTCGTATTATTTGCTGTCATTATATTCGTTCAGGCAAGATTGCATCAATAGGTTGGTCATTTGTTTATTCGTGATAGTCGAACATCACGTCACATCTTATATTCATCAGGTTTAGTGTCCAATTATATTATAAATTAAGATGTACAATTATTTTAATTTTTCTCAAGAATTCAAACTGATAATCCATTTAACAAAATATTTAATTAATGTTCTCACTTAATTACATAATCAAATATTAATGACATTAATGAGTATCGGAAACTTTAGAAAAGGTTCTTAAAATCAACTATGTTAAATTATGTTTAAATATTTCCTTTCCACTACTCTGTCATCTTGTTACTTTTACACTCTTAACAGCATTTCCGTTGATTTTAGGAACCAATAATTTATTAGAAATTAAATTAGTTCTAATGTCTTGGTTAAAGCTAGACTGTTTCAATCAAATAACAACTAGAATAGCTTCGGTTTGTTTGACAACGTTAATCGAATAAAGATTTAGTCATTGAACAATCATTTGTACATTTTAGACCTAAACATTAGTTAGGTGATCATAGAATTCACTACAAAAGAGTGAAATTTATTCTCTTGTTTACTTAAAATGTAATACATCCAGTAATGTTCTTAACTTATTATTCAATTATCACAAGGTATCCAAAAAGCGACTGGTAGACAGGAATTTTATACAGTAAACTGAAATTAATGCAATACGATGCGGTTTCAAACTATCAGTTGTTCACCAGATACAACGAGAAGTTTATAAACTCATTGATGCTGTAATATCATTTAATTAAATATGAATAATTATATTTTATACGATTCGTTTTTTATTGGTACCAGAATGCTTTCATAAAGTAAATACGATTCTGCTAAGGGCAGAGTAGTTCTGTTTATATTTTAAACTTATTTATCCACGTTCTAGATATTCTAATATATAATACATATTTAAATGCAGAGATTGTGGAATATTCAAAGCATAACACTGAAGCTTAGATTCATAGTGATAAAGTAAGCTAACATTACTACTCATTTGTAGTAGTATGTTTAGTCATTTCAATGAAGTATATTTCAGTATAAACCGTACTTAGTGTGTAATATATATATATATATATATATATATATATATATATTCGCTTTAGTTTTAAATTAAAATACAGCTGTTGCTGTTTAAGTCAATGTTGTCAACAAATCCAGTCAATAAGTGAATTTTTACCGCATTTGTTGCTCTGTTTGTCAATTTTGTTACCATCCTCAAATGTATAAAAATCCGGAAATCCAAAAATTTTCACTGGAATAATGGATCTTACAAATTTTACGTCGTATGAATTTATTGCGGAAAATGAATTCAAGTTTGCTTGTATGAATAATTCATTTACGTGTATATCTAATGTCTTTTTAAGTTATAACTACAAGCTTATGAATGAATGGCCATACGTTTAGTATTCACAACTAAACCCTTATTCATTACATACAGTATACTGATATGGTTTTAGGAGAGACTGGTATTGTATTTTATCGTATTCGTAACTAGAGTGCACTAGATAGCTGTTTCATACTAATATGGGATTCCTAATCACTTAGCATCTCACAATGGAACTTAATCCGCTACTGAAAATTCCCATAGGAGGTCAAAGTGCTGTACAGTACTTTTTGTATTTTGACGGTACCCAGCTGTCATCAGTTTGTGATGAATAGAAACAGTAAATAATAATATATACACTGTGATTCAATTCAAAGCTTAATAGATGTGTTAGGGAAATATTTAAGAAAAAGAATTTATCATGTCACTTGTAAAGATCAGTATTCAAGATTAAATAATGTTTCTACAACTCACATGGTTTGTGGTGTACCTGTTATTACTATTGGACCTTCTTTCTTTTTTATGTAAACTAATTTCTTCCTACTTTTTAATTGTTTGTAAAAACATTCAAGACACTGTTCCAAAAGAAATAGTGTATTTCATTGTTAAAGATAACTTACAATCTAAACTTGTCGGAAAATTGCATAAAGAAAGATGAATACAATACGTTGCTAGAAGTAAGTGAATGAGTAGCTCAACGCCGAAGAGAAGCTTCGGAAATGTTGAAGGCAAGTAAATCCTTTTTACCTTTTATCGGAGCTTCTTTCTTTTTATAAATAAGTGGTATTTCAGTTATTTTTACTTGCATGTCATTGTAATTCACTGAGTTGATTTCTCGCTACTTATGTTTAGTCGTTCTTTGTGGTTGTGAATAACTTTTTTAAGATTTGAATGATGGTTTTTTTTCTTTGTGCAAGTTTGCTGTCTCGGTTTTAGTTGCCAGTTTTGTCAGCGATAACCCCATGCAGGTAGAAATGAAGTGTCCAACATACTTCCAGTGCTTTAGGGAATTACGAAACTCATTATATTGTGTTCTCTCATGATCTAATTGATATCATTACAGATTCTTATTTCTTTTTAGAGAAGTTTCTACTACTGAGCAGTAGTCTGTAAATCTATAAATAATCTTTCTTTAAAGTACCTTAAGGAAAGTTTGTCGTGTAACTGTTTTACTACTCCTGTATAGTTTAAGCTTTACTAAGCATTGGAAGCCTCTAAGTCGATTAGGTGTGTATAGGCAAACTTTAAGGATATGTTAATAATATCAGATTGATTTCTGTCTCTTGTTGCTACCTTTAGCTGCGAAGTTTAGCTTTAAGTTAGCCTTGAATCTTCCTGTTTTATTTGTTACCTGAAAATTCTGATTACAGGAGCCTAAATAAATATACCTACATATCTACTCTTTTCGTAGAACTACACTGTTTTCGAAGGTTAAACAATTTGTGGTTAGATGTAGTTTAGTACTAAAATGTTTTAAAATATTTCAATATTTTATTCACTCATATTTCTTAGTTGATATTATGGGACTCATTATTATGTACATAAACTGTTAAAAGTAAGAACAATCACAATGTTTTATGACAGTCTGCTCCAGAATTAATAAGACGCATCCCGAATAAACTAATTATGAAGTTTAAATCTCGATCAAGGAATCAGGATTACTTTAAGTGTTCTACTGTAAATCTCCTATTCAAACTGCTTGAAAGTAGTAACTGACCGGTCGAATTGTTCCTCAAAGTATATGATACTCTGCGTGATATTATTTTAGGCTGCAGATGTTTTTATGACCACACTAGGTGTATTACTGAAATATTGTTCCTTGAGTTGTTTTGTCGACTTAAGTCATTTCCGTTATACTAATGGTAGTATTTTCTACAGCACTGTTTGTTACTCCCTCATCAATGATTCAGTAAATTTTCTGCTAAATATTTGCAAATATTTGAGAAACGTGACCACCATTATCCATTGACACAACTAAATTTGTTCATTGGTCCCTTTTACCTGTATTCAGTAAATGCTTCAATATGTAAAACAAATTCTTAATATGTTTAGGATTTAAGATTCAGTCCTGTTAGTAATCATTATTCAGATTCTTGATTCCCTTAAGTACCCAATTTTTCTCGTTACATTCGATTCATCTGAATAAAATTTGTTCAACTGTACAGTTTTTATTTTTATCATTTTTTTAATTTGTTTTAAATGATACCTTGACTTTACTAACAATTTACTAGCTATTCTGAATCTCTTGTCACAACTGAATAGGTTCATTACTTGATTACCTTAGCGTTTATACTGTCATTTTGTGACATTCATTCAAGCACTTTTAAGAAAGTGTTACGCATATTATGTGGTTGTCTTGTGGATGCATTTCTTTAGTTATTTTGTCAAAGTCGTTGCCATTACAAAACAAGGATTGTTTTTGTATTTATGATGAGGATTAATTATTTGTTGTTAAATTCGGCACCATATTTATATCCCTATGACTTAGTGCATCTGAAGTAATTTAGGAATATTAAAACAATTTTTTAGTTAACCACATAGCGTAGGCGCCAATTACTACTACTCACATTCTCTTTTTCTAACAAACCTGGTTAATGATTTGCTTAAAGACTAAATTAATCGGCTAGTAGTTTGTTACCTCTACAAGACTGATACTTTCCCTCTGCTTGCAAACGAAATAGCGAAAAAAAATTATACTTAATAATGTCATTTGTACATCCATTCTGTTCACTTTCGTTAGAGAATGCAATGAAAAAAATTCCAGTTTTAATGTCAGATTACCGAAACAGTTAAATGGAACGTTTAAAAGTAGTATGAAATACAAGGTGAACACCCATTGGCAACATACTCGTTTTTACAGTTATACACCTCATAAGTACAATAGAAATCTATCGGAAAGACTATTTCGTATCACCAAAACTATTGAAGAAGAGCTAAATATTACTCACGATGTACTCGTTATGAATGGATATTCAGCTAAATTTATCTACAAACACATGCACGGAACTAAGAAAAACCCAAGGGAAACAGCATCATCTTAGAAAGCGTTCTTAAAATTCGGACACTGATTATATTTTATCAACAAACCTCAACTAGTAGTTTTTTTCATTGTTAATTAGTTTTATAGTTACATGTATCTGTTGATTTATTGAAACATATATTCGAGTATCATAATAGCCTATTCATTTTTGTCCTTCATTTGCTTCCTTCATTATTATTTTCTTAAATTTCTTCATATTCATGATGTTATTTAAAACATCACAACTGAATCAAAAATAAATTTATCTTTGTCTGTTTCGAATGTTCTCGGAACCCTTCTGGATACAAATTACTCAGCGTTTGGACTAGAAACTGGCTTGTAATTCGCCATAATGATATCATTTACTTGTATGTAAAAGATGTCTTAATCGATTCCGTGAAATAGAAAATTAACCACTTCTACATTTTATCATAATAGTACTGTAATTTCTCTTATAGGCTTTTCAGAAGGCCAGTATGATCATCGATGAAATTCATGAAACACATTTATGGTGATAAAATATTTTTGTAACAAACGATTAATCTTATACAATGATGAAAAATAATTTTCTTGTTCAGTTATTTCCTCCCATTTCTTATACACTTTTATTCGAATTATAAGTGTAAATATAGGCTTTTTTGGTCAAGTCATACGATTTCTCTGCCTATGTATAGTTCTTTCATGCAGTTTGTTAAATGATTTTCACTTCCATTTTGTTTGTTACTTTGTGATTCTTATCAATTTTGTTTTTAACCTACGGTTAATACTACTCTCCAACGCACAGCAACTTTATCCATCTTTTCATCAGCTAACTTAGGCATAATAATTAAATTACAAAGAAACCATTGTTTAGTATTTGATAAGATCGATTATCACGTTTCTCTAGTTTCATGTTTTTTTTTCATAGATTATATTAAGTGGTATGTTGATTGTTTACTTTAGTGCAAAAGTAATGCATTTCTTCTACTTACCTGTGTTTGTAATAAATGCTTTCTGTGTAAGTGTTCAGTCGTCAAGAATGTATTTATCTGAAGGAGCTATTATATATCTTGAATATATTCAGGAACCTTAATTCTGAATATTTTTTCCAAGTTTATTAATTACATATAGTTCATTTTTAGTCATGATACCGAGAAATCTGTTCTATTATTCATTTTCTGGGGCAGGGAGAAAGCACAGCATGAAGTAAAATCCCTTTCTGATCCCAAATAATTGATGACATTTAAAAACAAACCATTTATATCACTGTTATATCTCTTATATTCCACCTATAAGTCCATTCTTAATTCATCTGCCTTTCTTGTCTATTAGTGATCTGTCCTCTCCATCACTACATTTCTGTTGTAATGGTTTATTAAGAGTTAACTATCACTTTCCTTTAGACATGATTGGCACCTCTCAACTGAGAATAGTCTAATCAAAGCAACTTTTGTGTGTGATTCGATTCTAGATTCCCTTTATTAAATTTCATACTATATGATAATGTGTTCAAAAACTCATAGGACAACATTTTTCTTGAGTCCTCTATCAGTTCTAAATGAACTATTATAAATAAAGATTTTGATTCTTCAGTAGCATATACTTTACCGATCGACATAAAGAATTTGTAAAAGTTTCTAATTTTTAAACAAGCTTTCGATCTGGCTACTATTGTACCGAACGGTCGAAATATATCTGTGAAAACAGCCTGTAAAAGAATATTAAATCTTGACGTTTATGACTATCGTTATTCGAAGTAGTTAGTGTATCTTACTAAAATTGCAAACTGTTAAATATCTATAAATAATAGAGCATTTCACAATAGTCAATAAAATGTTGCATATTTTAAAGTCACTGAGACAGATATCGATGCAGTTACTACTTAGATCAACATCAGAAAGACAAATACAAAAAAGGAACTCAATTAATATCTCGATGATTTAGCTTTATAAATACTAACCACCTGTGATAAGTCATAAGTATACGTGATAAATTACATAATCTTCTATGATATTTATGACACAGACCTCAAATACTTGTAAAGAAGCATCAAGATTATTGTTACTTAAAACATATTCCAATGAATATACCAACAAATACATTAAGAGACTTAGAAAATATACTAATATCAAAAAAGGCCACTCAAATACAAACAAATTAACTACACAGACGTTATACTATTTAAAATTATTAAGTAGACCAGTGATGAACGTCAAAAAGTAAATAAGAAAAAACAAGAAAAAAAAGGCGTTAACGTGCATGACAATTAGTCAGTCAGTTAATGAATCAATCAGTCAACCACTGAACTATCTATTGTTACATGTTGCCCTCATCGAGTTCACTTAAGTGGGACACTTCAACACACTTACTTTTATTCAAATTATATCAGCCAGTATGTGGATAGCAAGACACGATTTGTTACTTTCTAACAACAAACATTTGATCAGTGGAGATCAGTTTGGTGGATTCAACATGAGCACAAATATGCTTAGCGCTGTGAATGATGACACGCTGCAACCGAGACGACAAGTGATCTGTGTGATCTGAGGTGGTGAGTGTGGACTCTCTGGAGCACATCGAACAACGACTCGTTGTGAAGAGCTGTAGTGTGGTGTTGTCTCCCGACTGAGAGGATAGATCTTGTTCGGGGTTGTATGAAGAGTGGCTGATAATGAGGTTCGCATTTGACGGCCTAATGCACCTGTGACACACTCCCAATTGCAAAATTGACGATTTATTCGGAGTATGCGAACGTAGTCGTTTCGCCAGTTCCGGCGACCACATGATGGATTGGTTAGCGTCAACCCATCAGTTAGGCGTATATCTTTCTGTCTGGTGACAATGCACAACGCCTTTCAACAGACAGATATGCACATGATGTTGGTTGAGTGAGCGATGCCGAATGATGGTAATCAATTGTTCATTAGAGACGCGTTTACACGTGACTCAGTAGTTAGCAGCTTATTACAACTTTGCCTTAATAGTCTTACAGAAGCATTCAATAATCCAGCTCACTGATTAAGAACCCACATGAGTAAAACACGGAAAGAATATATTCAGGAAAAAAAAACATATAGTGAATAAACACAGATTCACTTATATTTTTTTGAGTAACATGTTTGTCCCACCCCCTACCAAACATCTTTTTCCAAACATGTCAGCTCACAATAATTCCATTTCATTAATTACTTTCTGATTGATGAAGTTGTCTCCGTGTTTTTATACGGTTTGCGAAGTATATTAGATATTTATGCTCGGTCTTTTCATGAGTTATTGGGAGCTTTCCAATAGGTGCTTAAGCAATGTTTCAGTTAATGAAGGAAGAGTATGACACTAAAAATATGGTTTCAATACATTTTCCAGTAAATGTCATTTTCTAAAGTAATCGAATGAAATGATTATCTTATTATTTAGCATTAGTGAAGCCTTTAATACGTACGTACATGACTGTATATTACTGAAATCAAAGTTGTTTGCGTAACTACTTTTCCCCCCTTATTGTAATATACAGCCTCAGAATTTCCAAAATTATTACACTTAGGTAACCGATCTACTCTGTCTACTCACGTGAATTTTATTTGATACGAAGTAGATAGTATACAACAAATAACTAAATCAGTAATGACCAAGGTTTATCGATCTCAAAATCTAACTCTTGCAAACAGCGCTTTTATTCACTGCTTATACGGTTGTACTTCATAATCATAATAAGTTTGCTTTCATTCGAGTGACCCCATTTTGAGCTCAATTTAGTTTAACTAATCTGAGATATAGAATGTTGCATAAATATACATATTAACATATTATAGGCTGAGATGTCATTAAAACTGACATGAATGCTTAGGTATATGTAGTATTTTTAGGAATTTTGAATAGTAACTAGTAGAGCAGGTCAGGCAGTAATCAAGAAGACACAGAACACAGGTGAAGGTCATGTATATTTTGAAATTCAATAAGCGCACACACAATTCTACAATACCACTACTAGTTTCATTCAAACATCACATCAGTCACACGTTGAATGAATGTCTAGGTTTCTGTAGTTCATTCTGCGCTTCTGACGAAGACTTCATTTTATTTGCATTTCATTATTCACTGAGAGCCGTATTCGAATTTTCTGAAAAGGCTCATTAATTCGTGAATTTATATTAGAAATTGAAACGAACTCGCCTGGGTCCTGGAAGTATATTTGGTGTACATGACGACCTGTGTATACTAAGATCATCAGAACTCAGTATGCGTACCATCGACCTGCTCATTTTTTTCAGTACAATTCTTGTAAAAGGTCGCAAGTCATTTCCACGGTAATAAGTAATCTCTGCTGACTCTAAGCACTTCATATATAATTGGAGACTTCTTCTTTTCGACAGTTTCGCTGATGTTATTTTAACTGATCCATGCTTAGCATTACAGTATTTTAGTAGAAATGTATCCAAACACTTCTCCAATTCACTGAATGTTTTAGTAGAAATAGAGTTAATTGCAGTTTTCAAAGTTTTGACGAAATTTTCAGCTTGTCCATTAGAGCACGGATGTCTAGGGGCTGTGAACAGATGTTTACACCCTATTTCTTTCAATCAGGTGATAACTGACTCTTTTACAAAATACTTAACATTGTTAGTTACTAATTCCAATGGCACACCTTCACGGCTAAATACTGTCCTCATTGCTTGTCTCGTGAAATCTCCGTTTGGTGAAGTCTTAAAAAACTACCTCCGGCCACTTAATATATGAATCAACGATAACCTGCGCGTAATATTTGCTGAAGAATGGACCACAATATTCTGCATGGATTCTCTGCCAAGCTTCAGTCGATGCTCTCAACGGAGTCCACTTTGAGGCATCATTTTTCGATTTATGACAGCTGTCACAATTACTTGCTCTACGACATATATCTGCATTCATTTCTGGCCAACAGCATGTTAGTCATGTCAAGGATTTCATTTTCTCAATAGCCCAAATGTCTACTATGTAGATCATCAAGTATAGCTTGGCGTAATAAAGGAGGGATAATAACACGATCACTTAAACATAAAATCCTATCAGAAGTAGTAGATATCTCTTCTCGTCTGGCAAAATACAAAGAGAATTCGCGTTTCAAATTAGAATTCTACCCTTTTTCGTATAGCTGATATTATACATCCAAAATATTTACGTGTTTCCCAACTCATGACTGAACGATTTACTGATAAAAGTTGCACTAACAAGCAATCTGAAGAGTTATCGGGCTTATCTTTTAATAACTGTCGTGATATATAATCCACATTCGGGTGTTGAATAGTACTGTCAAAAGCACTCTGAGCAATACTTCAACGTTGAACCATAGCAGCTGAGGAAACATGCTAAGGATTTTTCTGGATGATAAATGAACATTAATGCTTGGTGATCCGTAATAATAGTGGATTTCTTTTGAGAATGATATTTATGAAGAAGCTTAACATCTTAAAAAACAGCTAAAGCTTCTCTCTGAGTTTGAGAATAACCTTTTTCAGTAGCAGTAGGTTTCCGTGAGACACAGATCACTGGTCTACCTTCCTGCTCTAAAAAAGAACCAACATCAACCGGCGATGCATCAGTAATAAGAACTTAATGTATACTAGGAGAATAGGTTCTTAAGACCACATCACTTTGCGAAATTTCAACAGATTTCTTAAGCAAGCTTCTTGCTTATCACCACATGTAAATGAATTGGACAATAAAACTTATAATAAATCATTAGTCTGATACGAATGATAAGAAATAAAACGCGAATAGTATTGTAAAGCACTCACTAGAGAGAGTAGTTAATTAAAATTTCTCAGAGATGGTGGGGACTAACCTCTTTGGGTCTGGTATGAACCTATCACCATCAACTAAGTATCCAAGACACTCAAAACTACACACACAGAAGGAATATTTTTTTACAGCGATATTCTTCTTAAGTAGACGACGCAATAAGTCTGTCAGTTGTTTACCATGAGTTTTCTTATCAGGACTACTAATGATAAGATCATCTTGATATAATTTTACACCTTCCAGATAACCAACAATACTATTCATCAATTTTTGGAAAATGGCTAGCGAACAACTGAGACCAAATGGGAGATAGTTGTATTTGAACATTTCAAATGAAGTGTTTACTGATGTCAACACTGATGAAGCTTTATCTTAAGGAAATTTGAAATTAAGCATTTTTAGATCAACTTTAAGAATATTTTAGAACCATGAAGGCGATTAAGAATATCTTCGGTCTCAACAGTGGTGCATGTTTGTTTCAACAGACACGAATTTAAAATTAATCGACAAACATTACGTATCCTAGGAGTCTTACCACTAGATTTTAATGGTGTAACAAGCGAACTACCCCAAGCAGAAACATGAATCAGCTCTATTATTCGCTTATTGCACAAGTCACTTAGTGTTCTGTGAACCGCTTCTCTTAAACCAAATGGAGTGATTTACCTCTTAAGAAATATATAATCACCCTGCACTTGTAGTTGTAGAGGCTGGATTTTCATTCCACCTTCATATTTAGAACATGCATAAATCAGATCTTCAAGCAATTTATCAGAAGAATCTTGGGAAGTTAACAAGGGTAGTTCCACTTTCAGCAGTTTCATGTTTTCTAAACCGAGTATTGATGGTCTAGTTTCACTAACCAAATAATTCACAAGACATGTATTTAGAATCTGTCTCTCAAACATGAAGAGTACAGCACCCACGAATAGGGAGCTTATGTCCAGTAAAACCTGATACCGGAACATCAGTGGGTCATATAACTGTATTCGCCTGTAGTAAATGCAAGTTTTTAACCGTACTTCCAGTGTTAATGATGAAATCATTAAAGTACCAGTTAGACAGATATAACCGTTTAGGAATATGAAAAATTCTTTGATTCTGTAGTCACAGAAAAAAATCTGATGTTTTTCAGTACGTAAACTCGAAGCAGAACATTTATTATAGCATGATGTAAAATGGACTGTCGAACGGCACACTGATTTAATATGCCTAATCTTTTCACAACTAAAACATTTAGCATGTCGAAACGGACATGATTTACGTGAATGAAGGTGACCGCATTACATACATTTACCGAACCGAAACTCACCTGTATCTGGTGCTTTACAATTCTACACCTTTATTACTACCAGTATTTCTTCGTGAACTGAAACCATTTTCAACACATCAGGGACTGTGTGCAACCATGATTGCGTTATTGGCTTGTATGATTAATGAATGTATTGCTAATTTTCATGGTACAATAAATCCACTACATTAAATGCTTTATAATTAATGCAAACTTCTCAAATCTTCTAAAATGAACATTGTTGAAGCTGAATGAACTCTCATTCTAAACGTGGTATGTTAATGCCAGTTATTAAACCATCTCGCAACAAGACATCAAGTTGATTACCGAAATTGCATTTAGCAGCTTGCGTTTGCAAATCAAGTATAAAGTCATGTACTTTCTGATCGCGTGAGCGTATCATTTTTTGAAATTTCGCCATTTCTCTTGCTTCAAAGTTTGTAGATTCCACATGAAAAAGCAATAGATCTCTGAGTTTAGTATGAGACAATGAAAAATAGGCTTATCAGAGAACTCCAAATTTTTAGTAGACGGTAGGCATCCTTCCTAATTAATATAAGAAAATAAGCAGTAATTGTATCCGTCTTCAACGATATGTTGATGTATACACCAGATTTTAAAACGTTCCATGTACTCCTCAGTGGATTCAGAACAAGAATTTATGTCCAAGTAACCAGGTCTAGGCTCCATTGCAACGCCAATGTAGTATTTTTGAGAATTTTGAATAGTAACTAGTAGAGCAGGTCAGGCAGTAATCAAGAAGACACAGAACACAGGTGAAGGTCATGTATATTTTGAAATTCAATAAGCGCACACACAATTCTACAATACTACTACTGTTTCATACAAGCACCACAGTATAGTTACAGTTAATTACATTATCGACCCAACCATTAAGCTATCCAGTAGGTTATTTTCGATTTAACGTCAAATGAAGTGACCTACAGGCTAATTTAATTTGGTTACTAACCGTGTTTTTTAAAGATTAACATGTCCTCCTGAAAATATAAACTTGTGAAACGATGAAATAGTTTCTAAAATTTTTATTTATTAGATGAACTGTTGAAATAAATTCAATGTTCTTTCATTTTCAAGCAAAAACAAGTATTTAAATGAGTTTTGCTTAACCCATATAACAAGTACCCATTTCAGAAGATGATAATGTATGACAAGTTATGCGTACTTTACATCCAGCAATATTCACTTCGAATGCAGATTTCGGATGTAATGCAAATGCGACTGTGTAGACAGCAATATCAAATTCTGGTGATGATCCAACAAAAAAACTTCCCATTGGCTTTTTATATTTATTTTCATTGACATATGATACAGTGATAAGCTGATCATTACAGAGCTGAAATAAATAATTACAAGAATACAATTCAATTTCCCAAACTGTTATACACATACTTTACATATTTTAAATGAAGAAAAATGTTTTTGATGGTTGTTGGTAATCATTCAAGTTTATGAGTTCTTTATTAAATGGTTCGCATTTACTGAGTTATTAAAAACAGGAGTTTCGTCGGATTCAAAGGCTGTCTGTCTGTCTATACCTTGATGAAGAGAGATATGTATCAAAAAACATACTATGCAGCCACTCTGAGGCTTTTGTTTTTGGTAGACACTTATGTGCAAATAACTCGAGAAAAAAATCATCGTACTCAACCTCTTCTATATTTGCTTATCAATTTACTTGTTCCTGTGGAATAAAACACACTGGCCATTTGACGCGAATGCTGTCCATGAGAGTGCTGGAACATTAAGCAGAATGGTTACAGTAAGGCAACATTAGCAGCATTAGAAGAGCTAGTTGTTAAGCATCTAGTGACTATTGATCATCTAATCATTTCAGATTCTTCGTTCAAAGTTATCCATATAGTCAACATGAATCTACCTTTGTCAGTAAATTATCGTCTTCTATATATTGCTGAGGCTGTTACCATACATAAAGAAACCAAAACTACATGTGCGAAATAAACTGGTTCAATATTTAGTCAAATTACGGACCTAACTCTGGTGTCTCACATGA
Organism: Schistosoma japonicum; assembly: GCA_025215515.1. Classification (NCBI taxonomy): domain Eukaryota; kingdom Metazoa; phylum Platyhelminthes; class Trematoda; order Strigeidida; family Schistosomatidae; genus Schistosoma; species Schistosoma japonicum. The sequence continues at coordinate 70,016,022 of CM046061.1, read as the reverse complement.
TGTCAGTTATACTATAATTTTGTTCTATTATGATTATATCATATTTATTTTATAAAATTATTGCATGATATTTATTCTTTATTTATTAATCTCTCTATCACTGAAAAAAGTACATTTTGTTTTGTTTGTCAGATATGATTCATCTTTTACTTTATCTTATTACATAACCCGACTCAGTGACTTAAAATTTCGAATTGCTTGTCTCGATCTCTCTGTAAATGTTTTACTTAACTCTAAAGACCTCTCTCTCGCAATCTAAGCGAAAATAACACCTACATATTTTTTATTTTGCTATTATATTCGATTACTCTTGGTTAGCAATCTAACTAACACTTCCTATTTTTCCGTGTTTGATCAACTGTTACTATGCTTTAGTATCTCATATATATATATATATATATATATATATATATATATATATATATATATGCAGTTGTACAGCTATGAAAATGAAGTCACCAAAAAGAGACTTTTTCAGTGAACGAAATTCTTGTTTTTTTATACATTACCTTATGATTATGTATATTCGTCAATGATAATGTTATTAAATTATAATGACCTATTTTCATTGTTCATTATTCTTAAATTTTAGTGTGCTGATGACATTAATAGTAGTGATAATTGCTAAGAAGAGACAGAACTAGTTATTTTTTTTTATGTAAATATTTTTATTTTGCTATTAATTGTAAAGTAGGTGGTAATCAGTACTGTCGTTCATTTTATCGACATTAACCTTGCTGTTTATGATTGGTTGTGGTAATTTATTGTGTGCTCATTACTCTAATTATTACAAGGTAGTTGTCCGTAACTATATATGCAGAGTTAGGCCAATTAGAATCAACACTTCTTAGTGTTGTGTTTGTGTTTTCTTGATTTGGATTTGGGCGATTAACCAGTTAATGAGTCCTTGATTATTGGTTGCAGGTATCGTTTCGAGTAAATAAATCAGTGAGTTACATTTGCAGTTAGTGCCCTCGTTTATAACGTTGGCGTTGCGTCATATTAGTCATATTATATATCTTGACCAATAACTTTTGGTTTAAGCTGAAATTCTATTGCTAATAAAACTAATGAACGTGAAAATGATAAACACATTTAAATAAGACTGGAAGACTGTAATTAATACATTTTATGGAAAGGAATCTCTTAGATAAACATTTATGAGTTAAACTAAGCTGATTATGAGGTAAGTTTTGACATCTTTTCAATGAATTACTTTTCATTCGACTTCAAATTGCATGATTTAACACCTAGAGCAAAACAAATGTTAAGTTTTCAGACATCATGAATATGTTGGAGGTGAATGTGATGATTGTCTTTTGAGAACTTTCTTATCATAGTTAAAATTTTGTATCTCACTAATACAGTCGAAAGTAATTTACTTGATTAGCTACTAAAAGTTACACAAATGACAGTCATCATCAACTGCTTAGAATTGTAATTCCTTTTATATTGGAGTTAATTTGTACATTACATTGTGTATGTACCAGTAGATACTTAATAAATGTGTGAAGGTGGCACACTGAAGCTTGATTTACGGAACACTGGTTATTAATAATCTACCCATGTCTACTCAAGCATTGACGAAAACTATCCTGCAGTATGTAATACAATTCCAAGTTTTATCATTGAACATAAAGAGAAATATTCTTACTCTTTTAGTCCATCCGAAAAAGTTCAATTGACTGTTTTTTTCTTTCAAATAAAATTGAATCCAATTGTGTAATCCAAGTACTTCAAGACCTTTATGTTCACCAACAAACACATGTTCGAATGCAGAAGAATCTCCTGGGCTATAAAGTGATCATGAAATGTTTTGCGAATTTCAAGCGGAACCCATCATCCATGTAGAAATTAAATAAAAAGTCACAAGTCATTAAAATCAATTTTGGATTAATATCTAACTCAAATTTTATTAAGATTGTCAACTAAATATAACAAACCAAAGATCATTGTAGTTATAATTAAAGTATCTTACTAGATGCTGATATTAAGTAAGTTGACGGTAAATAAATATATGAACCTCTGACTGTTTTGGATATTCACCTTTAAAGACTGGAGGAATTATCTTCTCCTAGTTTTTAACTGGCATGCATCAAAGTAGAAACAAACAGCTGGTAAATTGTACTTATGTATCATTATTTGTGAATGATTGCTGACTTACTTTAGATATTTATACGCAGATACATCAAGTAGATCTTCGATTGTACTGTTGAAAATGACGTTAATTACAGCAAAAAATAACTAAATGTGGAAATTAACTTGCCTTAATTATGTTATACCACTGACACTATGGCTATAGATGAGAAAAAGTGTTGGCATTCTAAAATAGCGTAAATTCCATCAGTTTACATAACTGAGAGGTCTGGAAATAAGCCATAGATTTATTCGAAACTTTGCCTATTAAAAACTGTCCATCATGGAAATAAACAGATTATAGTCTTACGATAGCTTTCAAATTGTTTTGTGAATTAGGTTTTCATACTGAATTGATATTTATAGTTTTGGAAGCAAGCTAAGGAGTTAGGTACTATCGGACTTGGAAAACTAATAAAGTATGAATCCGATTTTTGGGTTTATTTTATTTTTGATAAATACTAATTAAAGTTACTCATTAGAAAATACAGAAACAATAATTTGTCAAGCATTGATTTAGCGTCAAAACAGCACGTAATTCCTACCTTCATTCATCATATCACCACTAATTTTGAATTTATTGCCTTAAAATGAATTAAATACTGGTAATAAAATATTCGTGTTTCCTTATGCATCTCATTAATTTTCTACTTGATATTACAAAATTAAGTAAGGAATAATAATGTCTGCTTTTTCTTGGATACTTGTTTCTCTAGTCCTTACATCATTTTATTATGTTTATTTCTTATTTTCTATCTTACATAAATTGCAAGAAATATCCATGTATAGTTGGATGCCATTGATAATTTTCTAGAAGATGCAAAAACAGAAGTTACTAAGCTATGTAACTAATCAGATAGACACAATAATGAAACAAAGTAAACTGATGTAAGAACTAGAGAAATAAACGCCTATGACTAACTTTTTAAGGAATTCACGTAGGTGGATAAGCATTCAGTTTTTTAAGTGTTAACAAATTGTCTGTCGATTAACTGTGCCTACTAGATTTTTAAGAAACATTCAGTATGGATATTATTATTATTATTAATACATTATATTTTTCAAATGAAGTAGTTTTGTGGAGATAGGAATTAAGTTTAGTCGCTTGCGCTCACTGCAGATTAATGATGGTTGAGCACCAGTGAAAGCCAAAACTGTACTGAACAGATGTTTTATCCGAATATAGAACTCCTTAGCAACGCATACTTTTGATTCCAAAAGAGAATCAAACCATAATAAGGAGTCCCATAAAAAGGCAAGACAGTTGTCAAGTACTACTTTAGTCTTAATTAGAACTTCAACCAACATCAATGTGTGGCGATCACAAGCATTTTTTTATTCACTCAAAATCGCACCGACCGTTTTATGGCCCCGCAATTCAAAGATTCTTATGTCTTCAACATGATCCGATATAAGACGATTTACCACTTCTTTGTAAATAATGATGCTAACCTAGTTATATCAGATTGAAGTACAAAACTGAGCTTGGATCAATGTTAGCGACTGAGATGAAAATAGTTTTAAAGTTTTACTTGTCAGTTTAGTTTAAGTTACCTTACAGGAATAATTCAATGTCTTCTAAATACTTGACTCCTAATTTATTTGAGTATTAGCTCAAGTCTCAATGAAACTTCCTTTTAGTTAACGAGTCTTATACTAAATTATTTACAAAGTCAACTAATTGTAGACAAGTAGATATTTTTCTACGACAGCACTTTAGATTATTAATGAGAAACATCTTCCTTAATTTCACTGAAGTTTGATAATTTATTAAATGTTGTCATAGAAGAGTTTAAAATTCATCATTTTCAGTATCAAGTTTTACATTTAACAGTTTGTGAATAGAAACTCATACCTTAATTCTTTAGTTAGTAGTAATTTACTGTTCATGATACAAACATTTCCTGATATACCCACAATATAGTCATAGTCAAACTGCTCTTACATGTTTATGGATTCATTACAATCATTATATGTTATATATGCACATGATATTACTTGTTAACTTGTTCATTTAGCATTAATTGAATAATATCATTTAACCCAATAAGCCGATAGACTCAATTTTAGGAGCAAATGTTAATATTCATTGAAAAGATAGTGGAGTAAATTTTTTTTCAATCAGTTTCTTAATAAGTCTCTACACTAATATAAATACCGTTTGTAATGGTGACAATGTCGACACTAATCACATACTGGTGGTGTATCAGGATATAATATATAAAATACCAAAATTTTGAAGATATTTGGATTTTACAGTTGATTTACTATGAACCGAAAGTGATCATTCTCTTTTGCCATATGTGTACAAGTTTGGCTGTTTCAACTTAGCAGGTCTAGTTGTGAACATGATAGTGATTAGCACTTAATTTACTGTTTCAGTCCCTGTATGAAGATCAGCCAAGAGATGTAGGTATATTCAGTTGACGAGTCCCAAATAGGAAGAAGCGAGCGTCGTGGACTACACTTTCCACCATAAAGTGTTTAAAAAAACAATTACTACTAGTTAATAGACAGATGAAGTAGATAAAATAATAAAATTGACAGATTGCATATTATAAATTAGGTGATAGAACAAAGATCCTTTGATAAAGAATCGGATATTAATACCAGATACTTAAGGTTACTAATATAAGTATACAAAAGAAAAATATTAAAAAATTCAAAATGTTAAAAATAATTTGATAAACAAGGAGTTTTTAATGAGCCTTAAGTAAAGTTTTAGTAGAATGTGCAAAATATTTTAATGATCTTTAAGCAAGAATGAATAGTTGACTATAAAATCAAAGTAAGTTGACAAAATGAAACATTTTCGGCCAATATTCAGATAATTTCATTTTGATTCTGCTTGCATTTGGTGTATATCGGTGAATATATATATATATATATATATATATATATATATATATATATAGTACTGTAGTCTTAATGGAAATATATCAGTGTGTTAATATTCTGCTGGTGAGTTTATCAGACAACATCAAATTTATTAAACTTGCCTTCTACGTTGATATCGTCTAAACCATAATTCCTTCAAGTATTTTCCAAAATCATTAATATCACCTGACAGCTTTTGTTTCTCAACAAGAAATGTATGAGTCATCTTCATGATAGATGTCTTGAGTAATTCATTGATGAATTCGTTTTCTTCATTTTGCTGTTGTTGTGTAACAATTTCAGTTACGCCAACTTTAGGATTATAGTTGTCCAGTAGAGAAATAAATTCTATGATTTGAAAATAGTTTCAAAATTATACAATTAAGATTTGATTCAATACATTAGTTCAGGCAATTATAAAATAGATTAATAAACAATAGAGAAATACAGTTTCTTCAGTGCTTGATTGATGTTAGGTGATATGTTTTTGAGTTTGCAAAGTTTAACATCAGTATTCTAAATTGTGATTGTAATTAAATGAAAGTGAATCAGGTCTTCATTATGTCAGCCGAATTTTGTTTGCTCTCAACTGGAGGACTGTAAATTTTCATCATTGAACGTCAGGGGTCCAAAAACACAAAATTATGATCTAAATACAGACCCATTGATTCAGACTATCGAGATGACAAACAAACCATTGAGTAATAAAAGTGTTGCGTTGGGTGATTAGAGAATAATAACTGTCAGAACTATATTATAGAAGACTATTTCAGTTGCTTTGGTTGTATGTAAAGTAAGCATTTTAATTTTTGTTACTATTATGTCACTCGTGCTTTATGCTCCCATTTTGCACACTACCATATCATTTTTAATTTATGAATTACGGTTAATTGATTGTGTATATTCTACTTCAATTCATTACCACTGTCTCCCTCGTTTTTTATTGAATATATTTCTTAATTGACTAATTGCGCTGTCTAGTTAGTGAGTATATAAAGGGATGCTTGAAATATAGTGTGATTTGTCTGGTTGATTTGTTGATTTGTGTCCTTATACTTCTAGCCTGGGATTGAGTGGTCATTGGGCAGACGCACATGAACCGGCTAGGCATAATCATTGGCATTTGTTAATGTAACTTTGTACCCACAAGGCCATATCAATACATTGATCATACGCGTCAGTCATAAAAGTATTTTACTGATATCACAACACAAGTTATCTTGTAACCAGGTTTTGCACCCGTTTCAACTTCGTCATCTTCGAAATAGGCTTTATGTAATGAAACATACCGATCTAGTTTTAGTTACTTAGCCCGTCTTGTTTCATTTGTATTTGACATGTAAATTTTTTATGACACTTATTAATAGGTTGTTGATGGAAACACAACAACTTCCAGATGGGAATCTATACAACATACTTGTAAAAGTGGGTCTCTTCTTAAATATATCTTCATTAACATATTCAAACATTGGTTTAGATGCTAGGTCCACAATATCCCCTGCTCTCGTTAGCTTCCCTGTAAAAAGAGTACAAAACATGAATTATGTATGATTCTGTATTTTTAATGAAACACTCTTTGGTCATTGTAATTTCTGTAAGATATAGATTGAACCTTTTATAAATCAAGCATTGTGTAGATCCTCAAATTGTGTTGGTCATTGGTCCTTGGTCCTTCTAACTAAACTTATGTTAATGAATCAACGAACACAATGTGCGAAAATATTTCACTAATCTTGACGCATTTGTAACTCGGAAATAAATAATTCTCATTAATATCTATTTAGTTAAATACTAATAGTCGAATCAGAACTTACTATGGACTACAATCAAATTAATCAATTTCAAGCTATGTTAGTCAGTGATGTATCCTAGCCTCTCTTTTCCTTTCTCTTCCTTATACTTATTCTTTTAAAATAGTACTTTCTTCACATATCTTTCCAGGAGATGATCTAAGACAAAGATCCCATGGTGACTTAGAAAATGCTAATGACATAATCATAATGGATGAAAAATCTGACATTCTGTAGAATATTTTGAAAGCCCTGAGTAACAATACAAGCTTATTTGAAACGAGTTTCTATCTCTGTCAATGTAAAATGTTATTACAGGTGTTGTACCCGTTATTCTGTAGATCATTTTCAAAGGGTGAAATAATTCGGAGGCCTTCACCATGTCACATATCATTTGTGACGTAGCTGAAAAGTCTGAAAGATATCAACCAAAAGAGTAGGATACTATTCATCAGTCGATTCCAACCATAGTCATCGACTGGGAAACATAGGCTTGCGAAATGAAATACAAGTAGGTATTTGCTCATGTGTGCCTTCGGAGAGAGCCTTGGAACAATCGTGTGCGTAGTTCTGAAGTCATGCAGAAAGTAGTAGGCAAGGACGGCAAAGTATACAGGCTGCTGCATGTTAGGAGCCATGATCTACGGATAAAACTAAGCCAGATTGAGACTGAAATTTATCTAATACACGGAATCCATTTACTTTACAATGTGAACTGACTGACATTTAATAAGAATATCTTAATTATGTGGCTAATAATATTTGTCTTAAATGATGTAAGTGTTTTCTTTTTAAGCCACACAGTGATTTGTTGCCTGTATTCGCCACAGATTGATGTTGGTTGGGTACCAATGATAACCGATAAGCACTAGTCATCTGTAGTATCCAAGTAAGAGACTCCTCAGCGATGTTCTTCCTTGGTCCTGACAAGGACTCGAACCTAAGGCCTTCAGATCTCAAGGTGAATACCTAAGTATCTGCTTCTTTGAGCAGACAGCCAGTGACAGAATTCTAATTTTCTTCGAATTTAAAATATACCGCAATGATCATCCATTGTCATTAGTTAAGCCTGTTTTACTCCAAACACATCTAAACTTCACCAGTCACAACTTCTTACAATAACAAAATGGTTTCCCAATATTCCCAGGTTTACAGTGGTACCTTAACAAAATCAGTCTATGATGAGTATAAAAAAATAAATTAAATGCTATTTTCCACAAAAGTCAGTTTAAATCAACACACTGTTTTACTGAATATTTATCAGTTAAAATAACATATTGATCTTAAATAAAAATCAAATATGCGATTGAAGTAAACTGACTCACCTTGTAAATTCAACCTATAATCTATACCACTGTTTACTGCATTTTCGTCTGCATCATAAAGACTTGTGAAGAATCTACTCAGTTCACTGTCTAATTTAATAGAATTACTTAATTTGATCACAATTTTCGGTTGAGACAATAGGAAAAAGACAGAAAACAGAAAAAAAGTTTCTTACCAATTCAATTCTTGTTCGTATATATATATGTTTACATATATATAAATTACACAGATTTCAATTTGATTTTAAATAAGAACTGAAAATATTGGGCGTAGTTGTAATAAACTTTTCACCACACTGAACCAACAGTAGTATTATAAGTCTTGCAAGATGTTACTGAATAAACATCCTGATAATCAGATAATTAGTAGAAGAGTTAGAAAGACGGGCTTATATTCGATTTCAAGAAAATATTTCAAATAGCATTCTACTAGTTGGTTTAGAAGCACTTATTAGTGCCATCTTAAAGCATATTTGAAAGAATCTGTGGTTAGTCTTTCTTTTCTTTGGTAATATTACCATAATTTGATTATATCATTTGTTTTCCTTCCATTAAAACGTCTCACTTATTTTGATTACATCGTTTTCAGCTTCTTTCAATCTCATAATATCATTTCTGAAACTGATCGTGATCTCAGCTCCTTGTTCATTTGTATCCAGCTTTTCATTAAGCCATAAGTTAGAAACCTAAACTCATTAAATTCTTCACCTTATCTGTTATCCTGCAATTTTCGCTTAATAAATATATTTGATTGAAACAGTTACAATTCAGTACTATTAACTTTACTTTCATCTTCTATTCATTATGATGACGTTACACACCTATTTACTTACAAAAACTCCACTTCATAAGTGTGTTAAAATATTGCAGGTTTTAATTAGCAACTGGTGAAAACCGATAGATATCAGAATGAATTCCTGTTATTCCGCTCAAACGTTTTCTCTTTCTCTTCCCACGTTTATTAGGGGAACTAAAGGTATGAAGTTTATCAAAATTCTTTGTTTCTTAAGCATAAATATAAATTAGTTCTGCAGACTAATAACTGTTAAATCACTTTAGTGTAAATGATTATACCAGCCAAACAGCAGTGTATATTAGTATCATGATATTTATAAACTATTTAGTGATATTTTACTAAAAGCATCATCATAACTGAAAGTCTGTGCTGAATTACTACACAATAAATTCGCTACATTACGGTGTTGTTAAACGTTTATACTGTGAAAATTTCTTCTCATTCTACGAATTATGAACAGTTTCAAACAACAGCTAAGTATTACAATTTGATATTGTGAAGATTTCTGAATTTTAATTTGATACCACAAATTAATCTCCTTTCGACAAGCACTGACAATCAAGAAGCACCGGACAGCCGTTTTGTCCAAATACAGAACTCTTTGACAGTGGGCATCCATGGCCTCACCAACGGTTGAACACAGGACCTTCTAGCTCCACAGCGGATGCCTTGTCGTGTGGGGTATGAGGCAGTTACCTATTGATGGGATTGAATGAGGTCGATCAAAAATATCGTGAACTGACTTAGTTAGAATTACCAACTGTTTCGATCCAGCTCAGTGGTATAGTGGTAAATTGTTCACCACGAAGTCAGATGGTTCTGTTTTCGATCCTTGTTGGATTCGTAGAAGCGAAATGCTGAAGTGCCCCATACTTATACAAAACAATTATCCAGTGTCTACTGATTATCTAGATCGAATTGATTTGCGATATCAAAATAACAAAATATTAATTGAATACAGTAAATTTCTGGCAATTGACTTTACTCTTGTTAATGTTCTAAGGATTCCAATTAATTTTATTATCAATAATCTTAAAACAAGTGACTCATATATAGATTTCAAATAACTTAGAAAATTACTTACTAGCATGTAACAAGCTCTAAAATGCTCACGTAAAGTAAAATACTAAAAACATTGATGCTAATAATTCCAGAAATTTTCATTATTCCAAATTGATTTAATACTTTTGCTTAGTCACTTGTTTATATTTATACGGTGAAATTAATAGGTCACTTCCTGAATAAATTTTCACTAATTAGAAAATTATTTTATTTGCCAATTAGACTTTTAGTATTAACATGTATACAAATTTATAAACAGATTTAATAGCATGTTAACGTTCAATGTTTTAGTTTGATAATGGTTTATGTTAATTCAAAATGATTTAATGATAACGTGCTGATTAATTAGTTGAATTGTTATAATCTTAGTTTAAATATACCAATACTGAAAGATAGTTCTAAAATCTAGAAATTACCATGTAAGCATGAAATAAGAACCAGATGACTTCCGTTAGCAAAATGTTCAAATAGTTAATAACTACCAGAGTTTATTGTTACACACTGTTTATTGCACAAACTTGGGCAGTTTATTGGAATGTCAGGTATGATCGAAATGGTGTAAACATAAAGGACTATTATCTGAAGCCAAACCTCATTCATTATAGATTTATATTGAGTGGACACACATTTGAGTAAATCATTAGAAACAAATTATTATCGAGTGCTTTATGAAAATAAAATCAATTGAACTAACAACTTTGTCTTCCTAATGTCGTCAAGCTATGATCCAAAATATAACTAAATATAAAATTAAAAATTCAGTAATAATGCACTTTACACCAGTACATTACATGTCAAGCTGTAAAATTGTATGTAATGATTTGTAAAAACCTTTTTTTCTTTTGAGATGATTGGAAGAATTTGTAATTCAGAAAAATGAATTTAGTTAACTTTATTTGTATGAGCTGGATGGTTTATTTGTAGAATTAATGATGAGATCACCGTAATCCAACTGTCCAGCTAAATAAACCCAATATAAGAGATTTTTTCCAGAACATTACAAAATTCCATGTGGAACCTGAATAATTATAATAATGGTGAACTGTTCGATAAATATATAAACTCGGTCAAATGATTTATAGGACAGTAAAATAATACAAGGCTGTGTGGCGTATGTGAATGATATAAAGTGTGAATGAATTCAAGTATTTAAGATAGTTTTGCATTATAAATTGCAGATATTAATAGGATTAACTGGAAGGGGAAATTAAGATATAATTTATAGGAAAGAAGAAGGGAAGGACATTCCCAAATGAATAGTTGCTGATATACTCACCTCCTGCTGTTTCAATGAATTGAATTTAGTCAAGTGTATGCATTGAGATTTGAATAAATTCTATGAATAATCCTAAAATTAAAATGTGGAACAAATGAATGACCACAGTTATGTAAATGGTAAATATTTTTTCCAAGAACAATACTTCACATTCTTTAAAGTGTTATCAGTTCTAAATAAGGACAACATATTATTGTTTGCATTTATCTCAGATTGATCTTCTTTATAAAGCAGTGAAAATTAAGTAAACATTGGATATCTGTTTCATCTAAGCAGTGAACTCTTCAACAGTGGTCAACCTCTACACTCACTAACCAAATAAATCTTCAGGTTTCTCAACAAACACTTAGCAAGCAGTACCACTGTGTTGGCATCTAATGATAGAATTCTTCCTTCAATCAATTTACCACATAGAGGAACGACAAGAAATTAAATACTGATTTCTACAAAACCATAACATAATTTAGTTAAATACTCCAAATCTCATGATTACCAATGAAAAAAAATGCAATCGATCACTTAAGAGCATGATTCGAGCTTTGAAATGCTCATCTAGAAAATAATACTGAATATGTACATCTGTATCTATAAATCATAATGATTTCTAAGTGTTTTAATATTTTCTCATGACTACTATTCTATATTTATATTTTATTTTTAATAAGACACTAGCTACTCAACAAAATAATGACTTCATTAATAAAACATGATAACATTAACAATTAATGTATACAAGTGTGAACAAGAATGTATGATGAGATGTACTGCATATAATAAATATATTTTATTGTTCTATGTAAATTTGCTGTATGAAGGGACGACAACAAATTAAATACCACTGTTTGTTTATCGGTCACATATAAATGTGGTTACTAATCTAAATAAAACAGACCAGCTAAGCATTACATTGTTTACTATTCAGTAATTAGTCAATATAGAATCAATGAATGACTGTATGTGTACATTATTCCTCTTCTGACACAAACTAAAAACATCACGGATTTGAATTGAGAAACATAAAATTTAAGTAAATGACTGAAAACAGTTTTCTTATAGAGCTATGTCTTTGCATGTCGATCAGCTGTGTTCCATAATACTATTCAACTGGATAAATTAATATAATTCATATTAGTACATAAGAAAACTATATCTATGAAGCGATTTTCTATGAAATATATATTTACAATTGTAAGTGTTATACAAAAGTATTTAAATGAAACTATTTATTTATAGTCAGATTTGTTTCTGAATATTTAATTTTACATTAAGTGCCTTGTGTAAATTGTTCGAATGAATTGAAACAATGAAATCCCGATGATTATTATGAAACTTATAATTTTGTTTTATTTTTTTAATAATCACGAAAATGTTTGTCGGCGAATTCAATTTTCTAAGAATATAGATATTAGGAGATAAATTATAAAACTTTGTATTAATTCATCGAAACTCGTCACATTCCGCCTTATTCATTGTTGATTACCGTTATCTAAATACAAATAATTACTCCAGCTCTAGATGTTATTCCATATAATTGTGATAATTGATTCAATATAATTTTATATTTAAATCTTATTATTATAATCACTCAGCCTGACTCTTGTAAAGTTTATTCACAGTTAATAATTTTCCTTACTTATAATCACAGTGATTTGATTGACATGTAAATAAATCAGCAAAAGCAAAACATAATCTGTGATCCTCATTACTGGCTCCCTGACTTTAACCTCACTATTCGTTGATAGGAGAGGCTTCTTATAAATCGTCACAGTAAAGAATATCGAAGCAGAACCCACTTATACGAATTTATCTCACTTACTGAGATATAAAAGCTTTAACTAGAGGATGTTTTTACATTGTTTTTGATGTGATCCGCTTAACTTATCGATTATTTCTAGCTTTTATTTCGGTCGTCTATGTGATGTTGATCCTGTAGCTAGTATTTCTAATAATGAGTTATGTTATTAGCCTTCAAATCTATTTAGTTTTTTTCAGTCCTTTAGGGTTACTGCTTAGTGGACTGTACCTAAAACTAGTTGAGAGATACTGCTGATGGAGTAAAACTATATACGAGAATATTTAAACTGAAATTCATGATATAGTAACATTATTAGTTGAACGAAACCTGGAAAGATGCACTGTATCACTGTTAATCGCTAATTACATGAATCTTCCTCCAGAACAGATATTTAGTTTCACTTTCTTTTTGAACGCACTGATTCATGTCTAACAATATGTTTTCAGTTCCATAACCTACTGCAGTAACATGGATGCCGAAATTAAGGGCTTTGGTATTACTAGTATTCAAGCTAAGAAAGGAGAACTGTGATTCAAACTTTTACATTTCTTATTAAAAAAAGGCAGCGAGCTAAAAATAAGGTAAACAATGTGGTCAATAATGACTTTGAAGATAAAGACAGAGTCAAACAACAAACTACGATTTTTTGATGTGATGAGTGTTAGAACTGATAGGAGAAATGTAGTTGGAATAATGTGCAGAAATGTAACTCATAAATACAGTAACACTAACCCAGAAGTTCCTGAAACCCCCTTTTGCTAAACTCTGTTCAAGAGAGAAAAGATAACTGAAAACAACAATAATTTATACAACTTTATTCAAGTCTTACAAACTTATCGGTGTATTAAAGATAAAACACGATAATCGGTTAACTGATTATCTTGTTTTATATAAAGGATTTATCAGAAAACTTCATCAAAAAGGTGCCTAGGTATTTTCTTTTATTCTAATTTGAATGTGATCAACGTGTTTATTTATTGAACTTCATAGAAGCGTTCAATTTTTTGATAAAAGCATAGCTTAATAACGGTCCATAGAGATATGCCTAGTTTCTTTATATATGTGGTATTCCATAAGAATTAAAGAAATGATGTATCGTTTATCGAAAGTTTTCCAGTATTCAATATGACTTACGTAATAGCTAGATAGATGACGAGACACTAAGTTGGAGATAGTTTGCGGAAGTACAATTGGTAATTTTTCCATTGAAGAATATTACGTAGATAAGAAATATGCAGACAGGTGGAAATAACGACTCGAAAAACTTGGAAAGTTGCTCATATTATAAAATATTCTGAGATGGCACTTATAGTTCCTGAACACAGATCTCTATCTTCAGTGACAGTTTTCTTCAATTTAATCAAACACTGATCATTAAGCTGTATAAAATATCGCTTTGACACTGTCAGACAAAGTGGCTACCTAAATGCAAATGTTGTATGTGTCTTCATTCAGTTACCAAAATACGACATCCATAGGACGAACCTATATTACTATGTTCGATTAAGTAGGATTACTAAATGTTTGGCCCCTTGGAATTCCTTATATTACACTGGATTCAAGATTATGAATTGAGTGTGTTTATGACAACATACATTATGAAATTAGTATTGCACAATGAATTTCAATTTCACTTTAAACTATACGACTTGTAAGCAAAAGGTTAGTCTGCTGGATGATCTATTTCATATTTTGCACAGCTGTCTTACATAACATCACCAAAGTCAGACTTGATAACTTCAAATAAATTGAGAAGTGAATAGGTTATTTATCAAAAATGAGTGTTACATATTCGTAATATTCAAATCAGTAGAAACTAAGATTTCCGGCGTTTCGTAACAGTGCAAGTCGTTTCTTTAGAGAATAAATAAATAATCGAATTAAATCAACACAAGATTAAATAATACAATCGTGCAAATCAAAGCATGCTAGTATAATGAAAATACATGTCTAATCATGTCATGTCAAGTCATTCGGGTCAGGGTGATTTTAACTGAGATACACTTGTAAATGTTAGCGTAGTGTGAATGAGTTTGAATAATGTGTGTGAAGATAAAATTGCATGTGTTTAAGTGAATGAAATATGATTCACTTTAATTAGGTTTGAATGAATAGGAAGTCCATGTCGAATTAATAGCAAAGCCTTTCGTTTTGTTAAGCGCAGTTGGATTCAATAATATGAAAAGCGCTACAACTATTCGTTTTTGTGATACTTGGAAATACCTTTTAGGATAATTGGGATATTTTTAATATCGATTTTATGTTTAAGACAGATAGCATGTACCGCTATTGCTGATTTGATTTGTAATTTTCCTAGTTCTGCAGGATTATTATGAGGTCGTTTAGTGTAGCTTTTATGTTCTTTAGCAAGATTTTTGATTTCTCGAGAAGACTATCCAATATAGAAAGTATCACAATTAACTCCACCTAACCTGTAGACACAATTCTGCGTTAATCTGAAAGACATACTGCCTTCTATCTTAACTAATGCACTTTGGATAATGTCGGTAGTTCTGTAGAATGCATGAATACCGTGTTGTTTTAAAATCCTGAGGAGTTCTTTTGTTGTGTCGTAGCGATAAGGTAGAATAACTGTACAAATCAATGACATCTCAGTTGATTTATTAATAATCAATAGTAGATCATTTTGTTTTTGTTTATAATTAATCATATTCATTTTAAAATTATTAAATTGTAAGATGCTAATTATATTTTTGTTTTCAGTATGGTTATCATCTTCTGGTGTAATGAGTTTGTTGGCTGTTCTGAATAAGTTTAGAGATATGAGAATTTCAGCTCTGGACGGATGTGCTGAATTGAAATCAATATATCGATTTGAATGTATAGGCTTACGATGAATAGTCCGATTAAGAGTTCCATTCAAATTTTTATTGACTAGGCAGTCTACAAATGACAGCTGATTGTGTTCATCTTCCCTTTCCAAAGTGGATTTAATTTGCTAAAAAAAGATCTTAATTCTTTTGGAATGAGTCCTCAGGAAAGTCCATTTAATAATGAAAAAAGTGTCATCTACTTACACGAGCCAAACTAGTGGTCTAGTTGCATAAGCGAAACGTCAAATATTTTAATTTCTACATATTGAAATATTGCAAATGTATATATCACTCATTTTTATAAACTCTCGTCGTATATTATTACAAAATATGACCAACATGACTATGAAAAAAGGTTATTTACATTAGCGAAAAAAAAGAGTAAGACGTTCATTTGAACCGATCAGTATTATACAGAAAACATATTTTCATGATTTTATCCTAAAAAGGGAAATATATAAACAAGATGGAATGTTTAAACATTTCACCAACTGAATGCAATCTGTTGCATAAGACCTGGAGAGCTGTCGAGTAGACCTGTGTCAGGGAGATTGTATGCTAATGTTTTGTAATGTATGGTATACATCTTTAATTCGACCTTAATAACTAAATAGACATTCCGCACTCTCCCACACCAAAATCCAACATTTACATCATTCCGAAAATGTTTAGCTGATGATAATTTACTACTTAAAAAAATATCAATAGTATGAAAAATAAAGCAAATTATTTGTCAAAAATGGCTGTTAAAACAACCTGTACTATGACCAACCGAATATGTTAGATAATAATCGCATGACACCACAAAATTTCGGAGGCTACGTTCACGCTAGTGATTTATCCATTACTTTTAAAGAGATCTACAAAATTAACTTGATAGTAAATGGTACAGGTAAGTAGAAACAAATAATTTAGTAACTATTCACTGTTTCTCCTTTTACAATGAGTTGATATTTATATTGTAATCTTCGAAAATGATCATGGAAACGACTAGCTGGGCCCTAATAATTTGTAAATCATAAACTTATTTAATCCCCTTATTTTAAAAATACAGTTTTAAAGCTGTTTATTGAATGTTTAACACTTATTGTCACCGACCACTTCCCACTCTTTTTTGAATAAAGAATATAGCATAAGACAGACATAAAAACCATTCCACAGTTCAATTTGGGCTTGTAGTGTCTGTTTCCGTCAAATACGAATGCAGGTCTTGTGCGATAAACTTAAAAACATTATTAAGTGGAATTTCTTTCTTAAAAACGTAAGCCAACAGTCAAAAATCAAAGCATAGAACCCGTTGTGAAGAATAGGCTGCTGACATGAGTGTTCTAATCGGATTCATCATGAGCCCTCCTCGCCAATTCTTCCCAAGCGCACTTCATTTCTTTCACGTCGACTCCAAATTCTTGACGTAATGTGTTCCTTTGTCATCTAATCATATAAAATCATTGAGAATTTTAGAATGCTGATTTCGTCAACGTGTGTACTATCCAACTCCACTGTCTTTTCCTAATTCTTTAACGATCCTAAACCCGTGAGGTTCCCATCCTGTAATTACTTTACATGCTTCTTGAGACAGCATTACTGCTACTACTTGTGTGTGTGTGTGTAATACAGTTTCTTCTTTGTGGCCGGAGTATAAAATCAATTCTCCTGAGGCTAATCTTTACAGTTCAGCTTGCAATCAATGAGTTCTGCTTATTTCAAGTATCTTCAGGTTGCATCACTTCATTTTTTCAGCGATTTGCATGCTTTTCCCTGTCTCCCACATCGTGGGAACATTTCATGTACCTATATTACTTGTTGCTCTGATTGTGAGAACTGGTAATGACCTCATGACTTCCGGATAAACTCGGCTTTCACCATAAGGCATCATAACTCTTCGAAATTAAAACCTTACAATTTCCAGGACAGACTTTTGACTGTTTAAATAAATTTTTTATTAGCGTTTATCAGAAATAATTATTTTCTACGGAAACATAGTTGCCAACTCTGTGCACAACCCTCAACTTTTATTCGGGCTTGAGATCGGCATTAACTTTAGGAGGATTCCAACCGGACTTCTGAGGGTGCGTTACAGTCAGCCAATTCTTATAAAGGATATTTCATCTACATTTATATTATACCCCACGGCCATTAGTTTGTAATCAAGTGCAAAATGCAGAAAAAATGATTTAGTCACTTTAAATACTCATCGTTATTACTTCGTGTGAATGCGTGTGGGAAACTAAATACTTTTAACTATCAGACAACAAATAACCACCAGATCTCCATTACTTATTAATATGATAGCGTTTTTCTCCACGTTAGCTCTAAATGCATTGTCATACCTCTAGTCTCTGCTAAACACGACTATGACTAGTTGAGTGATTATAATGCTTAAAGTTGTATCTTTTAGAAATCTGGCATTTCATATATGTTACGAAGATATATGTCGCATACTTTAAATTCAATACGAAGATTCAAATGCTAAGCATAAACCTCTTCACGCTGTAGCATTATAAAAAATATGACCAGTCATTCAGAATTTGTAACGATGGGTTTGAATAATTATTTCCTAGTTTTAGCTAATGAGATACTTTTGAATACATTTCACCATCTACTACCAATAAAATGTATAGCTTTATTTTAGAAATACATAATATATACAGTGCAGTATATCCTTTCTCTAAAATAAAATAAATAGTTTTCAGCTTCCATTTACACTTCTTAGACATCATACATTCATCGTTTTAATGAAATCGTATAACATCTGTATACATACATCATTTATCCTTGATCTCTAAAGGACACAACTTAATAGAATGACGACTACTTGCCTACATATCATGTAGCTAGTTAGATTACTCGCCAGAGTACAGCAGAGGAATAAGCAGGTGCGATACTTGAAATTCTAGGGCTCAGTTTATAAATTAACTAATCATTGTTTCGATTGATTAACAATTTTAAGCTAATGATAAAACAGTAATTATGTCTAGATAATTTCTTGAAGAAAAGCAACCATATTACAGGAAGAGGGGATATAAATATCTTGCATAGAAATAAATGAATTATAATTTTGCAGTAGCGCTGCAGCTGTTAAACCACGAAACGACAGTAAAAGAATCTATCTACGCAACTGGTAAGATATCAGGTCATTTTTCAAAAAATATGAAGTAAAGACTCATTGCATTATACCACCCTCAAGAAAATCTTTACTAAAATACACAGACTTATCCACAGATGTGTGGATAACACATTAGTCTCAAATATAAACCATATTTAAATGTGGTTCCGACTTTAAATCTTGTCTTACTCAGTTTCTATGGTGAATGCATAATATAATAAGCCTTATTTTACTAATGATGCAACACCTATAAACAAACAACAATATATTTATTCGTAAATACTATCTTCTGTCTCAGTCGTGGTATAATTGCAGTTGTAACTCCAAATCCTTAACAAATTCATATCCGTAAATATAATTACGGGATTAAATTATGGTTTGCTCAGTCTTACAGCACTTTTAAAATTCAGATTCAGGAATACGACTGAAACTTATAACTAGAAATTTCATTTTCCGTAAGGATCAATATTAGCAATAGGATTAAGCAATTCTAGTTAAAATTAACATTTTGGTTAACATTTTGGGTCACTCACAGAACTCTATTTCTTACTGTCAAATCTATAACTGATCGTAAACCTGATCCGAAATCATATTTCTAACACTCAAGGCTTAGTTTTGACTGAAATTCCTAGCCTCTAGACAAAATACTAATCTTAACTATTAGAAATTGTCAACGGTATGGATTTTTTGTTAAAATTCTCTGCAACCTTAACCTTAATAGCGTGTCTTTCATTGGTTAATTTGGAAATATTGAGCACCATAGCCAAGGAGATTTATATTTTTAATTTAAGGCACACGGTATGTAGAAGTAAATAAACACAGAATGCCACACTAGACCTGATGAATCCGCGTTCGAACTCCAATGTAACTTGATAATCTTCATAAATACCCTGCATTAATCAAATTTCTCAAATAAAAATTCTATTGAGAACATATTAACATTTTATTTAAGTAGTGAGGTTGAACTGTCTTGTGATGATGAGGGTGACTTTCTCTTCTTAGTATTATTTGACTGGTATTCCCAGATAACAGGTACCCATTTTAGATGATTCTAGTTTGTAACAAGTTATCTTCATTGCACACCCAGCAATTAATACATTGAAACTAGATGTGGGATGTAATGCAAAGGCAACCGTGTAAAGAGCCATATCGAATTCTGGGGACGATCCGACAAAAATAGTTCCAGTCTCTTTTTTATATTTATTTTCATCGGTGAATGTCACACTCAGTAGTTTGTCACCACATGACTGTAATGAAAAATTTAAGATAAACGTGACAGAAATGAAGTGAGAGTATTAAATGACAACAACAGAAATAATATACGTGAACATTTTCCATATTGAGTAATATATTGATTAAAAGTTGTAAATAGTTTTAGTTTGTAAATATCATTATACCTACTGGTATTTTTAGCCATCGGTGTCCTTTTCGACATTAGTCGAGCAAAGTAAAGAGAGTTTTCCTTTATTGAGCTTCAGACTATCATTTTAGTTAAGAAAGCATTTACTACTCGTTTATTTGTAAGTACTAATAAATTACTTCATAACTGATTCTTCCTACTACAAGAATCAATTTTGCATGCATTTGTGCTACCTGTGTTGGGGAATTCAATTTCCCCAAGAATATAAATACTCAGAAATCCAGCATAAAATATTAAGTAACTTTTGTTAATGATTCAGAATCACTGAAATCAAATTGATATATAAATGAATGTAACTCAGACTGGAATTCCACAAGGGATGCTGCTTGTCCCAAGCCCTAATAAAGAAAAAACGTTAGCAACCACATCCAATAAATAATCTTTATTAAAACTGTAACCATAAAACATTTCTTAAACATTTCAACTCTGCCGTGGAAGTTAGAAGGCCTACATTTCGAAGAGTTATGATACCTCATGGTGAAAGCCGAGTTTATCCGGAAGTCATGAGAACATTGCCACTCCTCACAATCAGAGCAACATGTAATATAGGTACATGGAATGTTCCCACGATGTGGGAGACAGGGAAAAGCATGCAAATCGCTGAAAAAATGAAGATGATGCAACCTGAAGATACTTAGAGTAAGCAGAACTCATTGATTGCAAGCTGAACTATAAAGATTAGCTTCAGGAGAATTGATTTTATACTCCGGCTACAAAGAAAAAATTGTATTACACACACACACAAGGGGTAGCAATAATGCTGTTTCAAAAAGTATGTGAAGCACATAAAAGATAGTAACCTGATGGACGTAGAAGTATCAAAGCTTTTTTCAAGACAAAGAAGAAGGGGATTGCAATGAATATCTTACAGTGCTAATAACATACCAACGACAGCCACGAAGACTTCAATGATTAGTTCTATGCGAGGCAACAGTCAATCGTCGATAAATGCTCAGCCAAGAATAAGACTATTCTAATAGTGACCCAAATGCCAAGGTTGGTGTGGATAACACCTGATATGAAGACATCATGCGACGACATGGAGTGTGAGTAAGTGACGAAGACGATGAGATGTTTGCAAACTTATGTGCCTTCGACAAACTGATAATAGGTGGTACCATATTCTTTTACAAATGCATACAAAATGCTACTTGGTTCTCATTAGACCACAATATCAAGAACCAAATCGGCCACATCTACATAAACAAGAAGTTTAGAAGGGCAACGGAAGACGTAAGAACAGTGAGAGGAGCTGACATAGATTCAAATCAACATCTGGTAGTGGCTAAAATAAAGCTGAAGATAAAAAAAAAATTGAAGAACTGGAGCGGCAGTTTTACAAAAGTTTGGTACAACCCGTGTCCGGGATGCTAATAAACTCAACGAATTCAAAATAACTCTCAACAATCAGTTGTAGGCATTTCATGACCTACAAAAAAAGATGGAACTATTGTAGAGGATAACTGGGAAGAGACTAAATAAACAATAACCACAACATGTCAGGGTGTTTTGAGTGGCAAGGAGCACTACCATAAAGAATGGGTTTTCGTTGGTACTCTGAACAAGATTTGATAGAGGAGGAGCAGAACGATAACAGTCAATAACAGCCGGACAAGAATAGAAAAAGCCAAAGCACAAACCGAATACACAGAAGTCAACAAGCAAGTGAAGAGGAGCATTAGGTCAGAGCGACGGAAATATGTTGAAAACCAACCAATGACAGCTTAAAAATCTGCAGAAGAAGGAAACATGTGGCATCTATGCAATACAACGAAAATACTAGCTGGGAATTTCAGTAAACCAAAACAGCCAATCAACAACAAGGATAACAAATCAATCACTAAGATGCAAGAACAACGAAAAAAATGGGCAGAACATTTCGAAATACTCTTGAATAGACTAGCCCCACTGAACCCACCAGTTATCAAATCAACGGTCACGGACCACCGTATAAACGCCGACCCACTAACATTCGAAGAAATCAAAATTGCCATCCGACAAATCAAGAGTGGCAAGTCAGTAGGACCAGTTAACATACCAGCTGAGCGAAGTACTGAAGTCAGATATACAAGCGACCGCAATGGTGCTCCACATTCTCATCAATAAGATTTGAGAGGAAGAACAAGAGCCAACAGACGGGGAGAATGGTACCTCATCAAGATATCAAAGAAACGAGATCTTAGTAAGTGCAACATCAACAAAAACATCATTTCATTTTCAGCACCACGGCCAGTCTTCAACAGAGTGCTATTGAACAGAATGAAAGATTCAGTCGATGCCCAACTTCAAGATCAACAGGAAGAAATCCGTAAGGATAGAATGTGTACTGAAAAATCGCTACTCTACTGTCCATTCTTGAACAACTGATTTGATGACATTCACAAATTTGCATCAATTTCCTCGACTACAGAAAGGCGTTCGACAGTGTGGATAGAAGAAAATTATTGAGCCTTCTTCGACATTATGGCGTACCCGAAAACATAGTCAACATCATACGGAACTCTTACGATGGACTACACTGTGATATCGTTCATGGAGGTCAGCACGCACATTCATTCGAAGTGAGGACTGGTTTTATACAAGGCTAATTACTCTCACCCTTCCACCTCACTTTCTGTGAGTGGTTGATTAAATCATGTTTGCTGGAATATCTCATAGCAATCTCGGAATACAACATGTGGACAACATCGATGCAACTAGATGACTTGAACCATGAAGATGACCTAGCTCTTCTATTCAACACACAGCAACAAATGTGGGTGAATACGGATAGTGTAGCATTAGCTTCTGATGCCAACAGTAGGCCTCAACATACATAAAAGAAAAGCATGATACTCCGATAAAAAACAATGATTAATAACCCAACTACGGTTGGCGGGCAAATTTCGGGAGATGTTTAATCCTTTACATAATTAGGCGGTGTCATCGATAAACAAGGAGGGTCTGATGCAGATGTGACGGCCCGGATTGGCCAGACCAAGTCAGCATTTCATCAACTGAATAACATTGAGAACTCAACATGAGCTGACTCTAGGCCAACAATCATGTCAAAATGTTTAATACAGAAATTAAGACAGTACTATTGTATGGAGCTAAATATTGGAGTACAAATGAAGAGAACCATTCGAAATATAGTGGTATTTCTAAATAGTCATCTACTCAAAATATTTCGGATTAATTGGCCAGACTTTATCAACAGTATCCTACTATGGTAAGGAACGAACCAAATTGTAGCCTAGAAAAATTAGGAAAAGATAGCGGAGGTGGATAATACACACATTGAGGAAATCGTCAAACTGTGTCACAAGACAACCACTAACTTGGAATCTTGAAGACGGAAAACAAAGAGAAAGACTCAAAAACGCATGGAGTCGGGAATCGGGGACATATATTAAGAGAATGAAGAGCCCTTGGAAACAGCTGGAATCGAAATCCCTGGACTGAGTTGGTCGGCGAATACTGGTCGGCGGCCTATGATTCACATGGAGTAACTGGCGTTGATTGGTTGGTTAATTGATTTGTTGATAAATGAATGTGCTGTATTGAAAGTTGTTCGGTATTACTGGTTCATCATACAAGTGGTCTTCTTTTCATTGGTTTATGACTTATAATTAGGGTAGATTGACTATGAGCTAAGAAATATCTGAACGTAGGTATTTCGCTCACTATGATCGTATTAAATATACTAGCAGGAAATACTTATAAATTAGCACTCTGTCGTAATATGTTGTTTATATGCTATAAAGTTTGAAAAATCAATTAGGAGATAATGAAGCACGTTGAGTACGGTTTGATAAAATAAGATAGTAACGTGGGTGCTGACTATTTATTCAATATTAGGCGGCGTTCAATGGATCATAAATGAATCTATTTTCACTATCATACACATAGTTTTAAAAAGTAATGCTCTTTTGGTAGCAGACCGAAAATAGTAAAATTTACGATGTATCAAGGGTATATATATAAACCAAAAAAAAAGAGAACCTTACTTTCGCTTTCCATCCAAAGTAATTTATTTTATGATTCTTCTCTTTCAGGTAAAATTGTATCCAGTTGTGTAGGCCAAGCACAGTTGATCTTTTATGTTCACCAACGAAAACATGTTCAAAAGCTGATGAATCATTCAAACTTAATAAAGATCATTTTATTATGGGTTTATTTTTGTGTTTTACCAAGAATTTATCATCATTCATTGTATTCGAATTTATAAAGCATTTAAAAGAAAGAAAATTAAAAAGAAATTAATTTATTCACATGAAATTTACATGAAGTCACTGTCTGTAGACTGTAAAGTATAGTGAAAATGATGCAATCCAATGTACTATTTACCCGAGTTGATTTATTGAATATCTAGTTTGTTGCATAATTTCATTACTACTTTAGTTGATTAGATTGTGTTTGATAAATAAATATGTTTACTATTGATTATTTAAGTAGGATATTTGACTCTTTTTAACATTTGTTGCTGTGTGTGTAAATGTAAACATGTTTAAACGAAGTTAACTATTCTCCTTTTCCGAAAATGGCTAAATTCAACTGTACAGAGTTACACTTCAATCGAATATTCCTTACATCTAAATTAAGGATGGGATTTGTCCATAATCATTAATCGCATAACAAAACACAATTAATTGGAAAATACAAAGCTGTAAAACTAAGGAAAGTTACCATGCCCCCTAAATAAAGTATTATGTTGGGCTGTTTTAATTAGACAAAATTGAACTTCCGATTCTCCCGACTTTAGACTTGTTGAAAATCAAGTTTATTTTTTAAAAAAATATTCACCACTTTCAGTTATTTACACAGGAGTCAAGTTGTCAGTTGGCCACGTTTTAAATTGCCTTTTAATTTTGCTTATACAAGTGTTTACTTCCCATATGTTAGATATAACTGATAAAAGTTGACAAATTAATTCGTAATATATTTGGCATTCAAACATAGACTGTAATGAATGTCGAAATTGGCTGACTTAAATTTCCTAAGTAGTGGTTATTCTGTTACAACTTATCACTTCATATCATCAAACTATCAGTATTTTGTTGGTCAGTTTAATAAACAACATCAAATTTATTAAACTTGCCTTTTACGTTGATATCGTTCAAACCATAACGCCTTCAAGTATTTCCCAAAATCATTAATATCTTCTGACAGGTTTTGTTTCTTAACAAGAAATTGATGAGTCATCTTCATGATAGTTGTCTTGAGTAATTCATTGATGAATTCGTCTTCTTCATTTTGCTGTTGTTGTGTAACAATTTCAGTTACGCCAACTTTAGGATTATAGTTGTCCAGTAGAGAGATGAACTCTAAAATGCAAATATATTTTCTTGTTAAATTACTAAACAGTCTGTGCTATTGATTTGAAGTTTTGAGTAATTAAACTTCATACGATTGGTCGAATGAAAGGACATACCAAATTACGCTGCCCTTCCCTCCCTAATTATATATTACATGTGGGACAGAAAACATACTTAAAAGTAAACGTGAGTAGCAGATACATTAGCCATTTCTTCGTTCCCGAATAAGTGAAACTTATACGAAATAAACAAATCAAGACATATATGCCAAGGCATTTAAAAATTCTGTTTACTGAGCTCATTATTATTTGTTTTATAAAATAAAATAAATGGATCTACGTATAAAGCTAATTGATTAACACGAGATTGTAACCTTACGATAACATTAACCGTAGAAAGTATACATGAACTTTTAATGTAAAATACTTCTCCATCCGAACTAAACGTTCATCTTCTTCGTTACACTGTGAAGATGTGAATTTTATGTCTTGGAGGTTAAAGTATTTAGAAAACATCTAAAGTCGTTTATGTCTATCATTGTTAAAGTGGTAAAAATCTAATATATAATATGTGAAATGAATTTCTCGGGATGTAATTGTATTCTATCTGCAGTTGAAGTGATGACATTTTGATATGCCGGACACCTAGAGAAGACTGGTTATCTTTGAGAACTGTCTCTCTGTAGACTGTTTCAGTTATTGTGATTGCATACAAAGTGAACATTTTATTGCTACTGTTACTCAGTTCACCTTGCGCTATCCTCCAGTTTAACGCCTTAACTATTAGTATATTATCTCTCCTTTGTTGAATTACAATTAATTGATTGTGTATATGTTGCTCATTTTCACAGTCACTGTTACTGTTATTTTACAATGTTAGTTTTCTAATTGGTTACCTGTGTCGTCAGGTTTGATGTATTTATAAAGGATTGCTTGAAATATAATTTTATTCTTTCAGGTTGACTAATCGGTTTATGTTCTCCCTATTCCGGCCTGAGATCGAGTGGGCATCGGGTAGACATACAAGGACTAACTAGGCAGTCATTGGCATTTATATTCGTGACCTCGCAAGCACAAGATCCATATCTGTTAATTGGTCTAATACACCAACCATATCAGTTTTTACGGTTTCATGCATCTACGATTGATGTATTGAAGTTACGGATGTTATTTTTTATAATTTTACCACTTATTATCGGAATTTTAACAAAAGTGAACTTCATACCAAATTACTTGTATGAGATATTAATTTACAGTAAATCCAGTCAAAAGCTAAACAGCTAGATCTCTAGAACTTTAAACAACTTTCTTAAAGCAGGTGAAGTAACAAAACATAAATCAAACGGTTCATTTCTCCAGCGAATCTACGGAAGACCGAAACTACACGAGTTTTGCGTCCAGTTACGACCAGTTGTCTCACATCTAGGAACTTTAACTTATAACCAATCAAGAGAAATCCAACTTATATTGAGGCATTTAGTGGGTTAGTATGATCATTTTATTCAATTTTCCACAAAGATATTTGATAGGATTAAGATGAATTTTTATGATATCTTCAATGTTACAGCCCCATCCACTTCAACTGAATCAAAGCTGGTATAAGACATTATATCCTTTCACTTTTCCAATGATTTTGGCCTTCTAAAACACAAAGTTTCTATATCAAAGCCTGTTAGAACTCATTAAGATGGGGATAACAAGGGAATATGAATACAATAATAATTTGTACAAACAGACTAGAGCAACAAAATAGGATCATCAACATTTGAACTTATTGCAACAGCAGTAATGGAAAGACTAGAAACTTTACAATCACGATGATTAAATCGAAAATATAGATCCGCTGTGTTGGTGATACCTTCGTCATCATCAAAATCAATTAGCTGGGAAATGCTTACAGTTGAATCAGCAATATAAAATTTGCATTGGAAAACAGTCTTGTTACAAACTACTATTCTTGGGTGCGCTGATCACTAGAACCAACACAAGAAAACTGGAGATTAAAAAGTACTAGAAACAAACACACACAGACCAAATAATCCAACTGCACACAAAATCAACTGTGTGTAAATTCAATTTAGAAAGGCAAAAACACTACAATCCACCTACCAATCGAAGAAATATATAAAAACAGGTAACAGCCATCTTCCAAGAAAATCACTATTCACGCAACTGCATAATGAAATGTCTCCAAGGATTCATCAAGAAACACAAAATCAAACGTAGAACAACAAACAAACCGAATCACTGTATGTGGAAGACATATCTGAATTTACAACTAGACTATTATGGCCATTAAGAAAAAATGTAGTGCCGAAGCTAAGAAATCCAATTTAAACTATAGGACAAGATAACGAAGAAAGACAAACCGAACGTTACCTACAAACTAAATTGCACCAACTGTGATAAACATTACACAGGAAAATACTGTCAATCTCGCCTACACGGAAACCATAACGTATGGTCTGTTGTGTTAATACATACGGACATCTATAACCACAAGTTTCATTGGAAAATGTGGTGATTTCAGGGAGAAGAATCAAAGAAATTTTGGCATTAACGTCAATCGGCAATTAACAATCATATTGGAGTAGATGTAATTCATCAACCAATTAGAAAACAAATAAATAAGTACTGTACTTGATTAAATTCAAGAGATAATGGAATTAGAATAAATGTACAAAATATAATAGAACAAGTGTCAATAATAACCACTTGAATTCAAGATCGATATAACAAGCCACTAGTCACTTATAGAGATATTTGTATAGCTCACATGTGTCAGAAGATGGAATCGATGAAGCCGTCTAGCGGGCAATGAAGGCTGAGCAATGAGACCAGCTCAGAGAAAGCAGTATTACTAAAATTAATGCATTTAACAAAATATGTGGTGCTAAATGACTAACTACCACGTATGACTGTGGAAAACAAATAAGTTGTAAGCTCTAGAGTGAATTCATAAAAATTGTTCACCTGCGTCTGTACTTTACTACAACCGTTTAGCTACTGTTTCACATGACTCTGGAAAATTTTAAATAATTACTTGAGTTACTCGACTAAGGTTGTGACTAATTTAGCAACTATCATATTTTCATATTTGTGACAATGTAAATGCATAAACGTAATTATAATTTTGTTTATTGGAGTCATTTGAAGCTATTTGATTTACTTTATGTGCTTCTTATATTTAAGTTGGATTGTGACTGGCAAGTGGAATTCAGGACGCGCGTTTCGTCCTATTTAGGGACTCATCGGCTGGATGTACCTCCATCCCAATGTTAATGTTCACACTGGGATTCGAACTCAGTTCGCTTCGTGTCAAGCGCCACCGCGTACACCACTAGGCTACTGTGTCCAGACAGTCATACTTGTGCAACGAGTACATATGATATTTAGAATTGGCTTCTATCTTACCCGTTGATTTGTAATGGACTGAAACTAGTCAGCCAAATAGGACGAAATACGCGTCCTGGACTCCACTTGACAGTCACAATCCAACTTAAATATAACTTGTGTACTTACCGCTATATAGAGGCAATCCGCTCAGGATGCATATATGGCAACAGAGGCTGACCAGCTTCAGTCCATTACATATCAACGGGAAGATACAAGCCTATTCTAAATTTTATGTGCTTATTGTAGTTTTATTAATTCACTGTAATTCTGATGAAAATTTGAGAATTTAAACATAATTTTGCAGAACAATTCATTTTGTTTACTTAAAGTATATAGTTAGAAGAATGAAAACATTTTTAATCATGATTTCAAGTATAATGTACCTGTAAGATATCACATATCTTACATCATTATGATGCTTTAGTAATACAGGATTTAGAAGTAAACAATTGAAGATTTAATTCAATTGAATCTAAGATTTTTCGGCATTTAGAAAGTTTGTACCGAATATCCTAGTAGTTAAAGTTGTTTCTGTAAACTAACATTCCGGATCATTTTATTTACTACATTCTATGTAAAACATTCTTCTTAGTTAAATATTTATTCAAATAATCGTTCAATAGTCTGGTTATGATCTTTGTTTTAATCAATTAATTAATAAGTTTCAGTTATTTTGATATTTTGTTATACCAACTAAATCAACATAACAATTTGTTTGTTTAATGAATTGTAAATTTTATACATTTAACTTACTTTTAAAAGTAGGTCTCCTCTTGAATATGTCTTCATTAACAAACTTGAATAATGGTTCTGGCGATAAATCAGAAGGCTTTTCCATAATAGCTAGATTTTCTATTACCAAATGAAAATTGAACCAAAATGATAAATTGAGTGAATTTATATGATGATGTTCAATGGAATGTTTTCTGTAGAGATTTAACTCATTATTTCGTGTTACGTTTGCGCGACCTCATCCATTGTCATCGGTGAGTTACTGTCTGACAGCTGTCCAGTGCTTCCAGGTGATCAATGGTTGTCTGGTTCAGATCAATTCGTGATATCAGCAATAATAAATTAACTATCTCCACAACAACCCCTTAAATGTAACTCATTATTATTTCTTCTCTCTGTTATTGTTTAGTGGATTTAACTTTAAGTAAGTAAATTATCTATTGAGCGACATATGAACTTAAAAGCGTATAGTTGAATTATATATTAGTCATCTTACGGAGTGGTGACGTTTCTCAAATCATATAGACCATAGAACCAGGCATTTAGAATTTAACGATTTAATCTAAAAGCAGCCTAAACATTTTAATAGTATTGCTATTAGAATACTGTCGCCTCAGGTTTATTCACCCGAACAGCCACGTAATCCCTGTTGTAGTTGACACTGATAACAATAACTAGTAATGATAGGTCATTATGTCAAATATAATAGATAAAAAACATAATACCTAGTGTTCAGCATTATCCAGTAGTTAACTCTGGCTCTCATTGATGTCACGTATTGTATTTCAGGATCAATGTAAGATAATATGTAGTCATTTATTCTAACTGATTAAGCATATCACACAGTCCGAATCCAAGCAGCATAAAGTTTAACATCCGTAAGCATGAAATATAAATCATTGATTTAATCAAGCTAATTATCAATATTTGGAATTGATAACTTTAGTTAAGGAACTACAAAAGGCCAACTAGTCGAATTCGCATTCTAGATTATACCTTGACCTAATTTATTTATAATATTACTTGTTAATCAGCCAAAATAGTATTATACAATTAAAAAATTTTATTCATATTACTACAAACTCGAATCCTTTAAGTTTACTAGACTCAAGCTTCGTACTAATTGCTTCAAATACTAACGTTTAATGCACTAATATTTCAAGCCCAGATAATCATTAGTTTGTTAGCTGAACATATAATCATTTGTAAAGATTAGTGTTTTTTTCTTGTTCATTTGACTGTTTCCTGCAACCAGAAGTGGGTTGTGGTAGAGTACTAATTTATGAGTTTTCCCGCTAGTCTATTTGACAGAAATACACACGTCCAGGTATTTCTTAGCATCTGATTAATCGGCCCCAAACTGAACAACCTTTTAGTGTAACACATTTATGTATCAATTTCACTACAGTGATTATGACTCATCAGTTCTAAGTATATCAAGTGTTTAAAAAGTGAAACATATTTTTGATACAAATAAAAGTCATAGAATGTGATTTGGAGTATAACTCTGTTATGTTATATCACTAAAGAAAAGTGAAAAACTTCCAGAACTGTGTTTTAGAGAACTAATTCACTTATTCTAGTCGTGAGTAGTGTAAACATTACATTTCTATTATCGTTACGTTCGTCTTACCGATCCTCCATCTCAATATATTTGCTGCTATTATATTGTCACTTATTATGGACTACAGTTAATTAGTTGTGTACACGCTGTCCCTATTCGCTACAACTATTTCCTTAGTTCCGCATTAATGTTACTTTCCTAACTGGTTTGCTGTATGGTCTGATTTTGTGTAGATATAAACGCATGGTTGAAATACAATACGATTCGATTCTGTCTGTTTGGCTCATCAATCAGTTGTTTTCCTTTATTTCAGCTTGAGGACTGCTAGTCTCAGGGTAGACGTGTATGTATAGTGATTAAAAATCATCAAGGAGCACTGTGTATTTCCACAAGTACACAACAATTGGCTACGTGGCTTAAATCGTAGAACATAACAAACTCACATTGAGTGAAAATTAATGTAATGAAAATTCACAAATCAATTTTATGGAAATCAGTACACGTTTTTTGTTTGATTGTTAAATAATTACATTCTTGGGAAATTAAATTCCCTAACACTATTAGTGGATTTTCATGCAATCAGTAATCTAAGGCAAAAAGAAACAAGAGTATTTAACACTAAACAAATATTTAAAAACATATTAGCATTATTTATTAAACTTGTTCTTTATGATGAATATTAATGGAACAATAAAAGTTACCTTGTAAATTCAATTTATAATCGATACCATTCCGTAGTGTATTATTATCTGCATTAAATAATTTTGTATAAAATTCACTCAGTTCATCGTCTTCATTGGTACTGTAATCACCCCCCCCCCCATATCCCATGTAATGAAACAAGTAAATCAATAATTTATTTATTTAATTTTATGAAATGTTTAATCGTAAGTACAATTTCATTAAAACAAGAAGTATGTTAAATATTTTAGTTGCTAGGGTGTATAATTGAATTGGAAATATAGTAGTATTTTTCCGTTGATTCAAATGCATCATTGATTTATGTCGGCAGGGTGCCACTCAAAACCAGGGAGCACTGAACGATTGTTTCGTCCTAGTATAGGACTTGTTAACAGTGTGCACCCGAGATTCCACTTCATGCGTTTCAAGTAATTCAAATCAGTTAGCTCAATACTATGATTTTATATAATTTAGTCAATTTTTATCTCAGAATCGAACGGAACTAAGAATAGAGAATATCATCAAACAAACTTTGAATTATTGTAATGTTTCAAATGATGTTAACAATATTGGTACGTTTTGGTTTCTAAAATTGTTGTCTGTATGAGTGATTAGTGTCTGAGTTAGTAGGTAATAAACTCAAACTTTAAGATGTATTTGGATGTTTCCGTTGATATGTCATGGACTACAACTGATCAGTTTCTATTGCCATAAGTGCATCTTGAGTGAATTACCTCAATATAGCAATAGTTTACAAGCATTGCTTGAGTTGGATTGTGACTGGCAAGCGGAATCCAGGACATGCGTTTCGTTCTGTTTGGGACTCTTCAGCTGGATGTGCCTGCATCCCAGTGTTGATCTTAACACCGGGACTCGAACCCATTTCATTTTATCTAAGTCAGTTTTTTTATCGAAAGATATATTTAAAATCAAGAAAGAACCCATGTAGCATATTTTCACGATACATAAAGTTACAAATGATAGTGGCCTAAATTTTGCAACTATACAATAATTTCTGCTAAGTTCAAAAGTATTCAAAGTGAAATAGGCAACATATCTAATATTAATTAGAAAGTATCCATTCATGAACTTAAAACATGGTATCCCCAACTACCTGTCAGATTGATAAACTTATTTTTCCTTCATATGCGTATCTATCAACAATGTGATTTTGTTCTGGATCATATATGAAATACTCTCAAAAAAATAGTTTTAATTATTGTATATTATATGTTATACTTTAACTGAAGATTAAAGTAAATGTCATAGATTAATGAAGATAATTTATAGACAACTATCATGTGAAGATCAGTAAATGCTTTAATTAGTTGTAGACGTACGATGAATCAATGGAATCCCTACAGTGTTTCATTATAAGTTACTAGAATCATCAGTAAACAACCAAATGGAATTAAACTCTTATTGAGCATTGATGGATTATATGATATTTAATGTGAAGAACATTTAAATATGCTAATCTTTATTACGAAAGCTTTTATTCTCAAACTATAGGGAAAAATTAACGAGGTGGATTAAATTATATAAAAGTAAATACTAGATAATTTATAAGATAGCCAAAGATGTGAAAAAATTCTGAATTATGAGTTACAGTGATAGAATAAATGTTGTAATTGGATGGTGACTGTTCAATTTTAATTTGTTATGTTGAATTACACTGAGTTATGTAACCACTGAAGACCAAAAAATGTTGGGTAGCTATTTTGCCTTAGTATGGGAAACGATTCCACCATGGGATCGAGCCCAGGACCTTGAATCCCATCCCCCCTCGAACGTCTAACCGTCACATCACCAAGTAGGCCCGGATCTAATGGTTGATATTTTGTAACTCGGTTAATTTGAGATTTTATCTTTTCAATCTCTTCCTAGGTTTTAATTGTTTGCCTAACTCAAGCTAATTCGTTGTATCAGATTAGAATATATATGTTTTTAGTATACATAATTACTAGTAACTACACAAACCTAAGTGAATTGTACAAAGTGAACGTTACCAGTTGGAAATGATTTGTAAAAATGTGTATTCTAGTTTAATGACTACAAAATGATTAAAACAGAAACAAACACATATAAATGGTACACAATTCTTACACAGTAGAACAGGTTATAGGAAATAAGTGTGTTTTCATTTTCGTTTTACTATATAAAGATAGATTTCACATGAGTGAAACATTTTCCTAATCATTTTCTTACAAAATATAATTGATTTTCATAATAAAATAATCTAATTTGTTGTTCTATTTTAATTATCAGTCACATTTTTTTAAAACTTAAATGATTTGAAGAAAGTCAAAGTACGAGGTCATCAACACAAAAATAATACTTTCTTAGTTTCTATTAAACTAAGTGTTACATACCATTCTCTATTGTTATAAATAGACAATATCAGACAGGCATGCAAATAGTGGGAATTTCTTCATCAGATGCCGTCCTAGTGGTGTAGAGGGTTAGATGTTCGCCAACCTGAAGCCCCATAGGCAGAATCTAGCATGCCCATTTCCTAGGGGTCTCACACTAAGGCGAAACAACTGTCCAGTGCTCCTTGGTTTTGAATGGTACCCAACCAACATCAATCTGTGATGAATTCAATCAACTAAAAAAATAGTTAATAGTTAAATGAATAGGTTATGACCTTATAAAATCTCATTTTAATTGAACATAAGAATCCAAATCGTTATATGCTAATTTAGTAATCTCAAAACTAAGCACTTATGAACTGGCGTTAACATCCTGATTTCTAGCTCTGGTAGGTTTGCAATTAAGTAAAGCTGAGAAGTTGCATAGTAAATTAAAACAATTGTTCAATGTTATCTGGCTTTCAGTGGTACTGAAAAGAGATCAGTCTATGATGAATGAATCTATTCAATAGCATTAAATGTATTTATGCAAGTCATGCTATTGAGAACGACGAAAAACTGTCAACCGATAAATCGACAAGGAACGGATACCTATAAAGGTTTGTAAATCATTGAAAAAAGCATAGTACGATTTGACCTACTATACTTCTGGTCCCTTAGAAATTCTATCATATTATCATTCTAAGCTGATTCATTTAGTCTTGTGATAAAAAGAAGAATTCAATCAGTTATTAGTAGGACATACTTTCAGCTAAAGTTAGTGTAATTAAAAACTCAGAGTCTGTGATTTACAAAAACTCAAACATCATAAAAATAAATGTGTCACATTTGATTGTATCTATTATTTTGCATATGCTGATGTGGCTATACATACAGAAAGGAGAGGGAGGAAGTACTAGTAAATCAAATGTAAAAGGTGTTGAACACATACCTGAATAACTGGAATAACAATTCGACTCTAAGGGCTCAATAGGAGCTCATGGTAAACAACTAGCATCCTCTTATGCCAAATAATAAATCGAGATAGGCAACAAAATTGCTACAAAAAAACGGCTTTTGTGGTGTTATGTAACAGTGCTTGAGCGCGTATACTAAGGTTTATTGAAGTTCTAACCATCAGAAAACACAAGCCCCTATTGTGTATACTTGTGTGTACTTAAGCTAAGTCCATGCTGGTTTTTGCTGATCTGATATACATAGTGGGGTGTAGTTCACAGAGTTTTCTTTATTTTCTCTATTTTCTTTCAAGTTATCTGCTTTGATTTTCATTTCAGAAATGTCGTAATAAGCTTCAGTGATTAGACTATTGTTCGAAATATATTGAGGAAATATAACACAGTTTCAATAGTGTATTAAAGATTTCAAATAAACTATCACAAGGATGCACTAAAGTCAACATCTTATTCTCAGGATAAATGATACTCGGATATGAAACTTAATTATTTATGGCATGTTATACACTTCATCAATGTAATAACAAAACCAAAGAGATCAGTTGTATCTAGTTTGTAGAAAATGTGAACAATGTTTGTGAAATCAAAACATGGAACAAATAATATTATTTGCCATCCCCACAATCGAATTAAGTGAAACGGATAAACGTTTGACTGGAAAGTTACAAACAAATGATTCTTCTGAACAATTAAATAAACTACCTTTTATATCACTAATCGAATATCATACTTACCGGCATGTCACAAGCTGTAAAACCTTCAGATACACATAAATACTGATGACTCGACTGACACTGATCCTGGTTATTTGCATTGTTAATAATGTTCTTTCTTAACTATTTGCATATATATATATATATATATATATATATATATATATATATATATACAATGTTTCAAGAAAAATGTAACCAGTAGAACCAGTAGGGTCAATAACATGTGTGTGTATGCATAGCTAGAAGTATAAGCATACTCAAGGGCAAAGAATTTTATCTCACTAATAAGTGTGTTGGTGTAACTTGCAGTTTACTGATTGGATCTCCACTGTCTTGACTAATTGGTTACAATACCTACAGAAGTAATACAAATTTATTAAGTATAATAACAAAAAAAAAACACAAATCAGTATATTACTTCTAACCATGTTTTCTGTATTGAGAAGTCAGGTGTAAATAACCAGGTTAAGTATACTAAAATGAAAGGTACCTATATTTTTGACCTAATAATTGTTGTTTTACATTAATGTCTACCATGAAATTAACAACTGAATACAATTACTCAAAGACAACTGATTTGTTAGTAAACAGAGTTAATCTTCAGTAATAACCACTTTAAATATAAGATATTATTCACTTTTTCAATAAATATAATAATAGTGTCTAGAAATAGACTTACATCGCCATCAGCATAAAGAAAGATCTTGACACAACATCATACTTGCATATTCTTAATTCATTGTATATATATTTTTTCATTAATACCATTAATGCTTCAAAGATATCACGATGATATTAGAATATAATAAGAGAGATTAAAATTATGGAAATGAAATATCTTGAAACATACGATTATTGATAAAATATTCCAAGATGAACGTATGTTTATGTACCTAGGACAATTATATTAAAAATACAGCTCTGTGACTCTTGTTCCTTAAAGCAGTTGTAGCCATTCTCTAGGGTTTTATCAATGCTATCTTCAAGGCGCATGTATGTTGCTCAAATTTCTTCACTAGTTGTTAGCGATTCGTTCTGTCCATTTTGAATTTCATTGGCTGTTGTTAACACTTATCATGCCATTTTTGTACATTTATTTTGAATCTCTTTTCTCTTAACATTGTAGCTCCAGGGTTGTTTCGCTGAAGTCGGTGGGTAACCATGGGCCAGAGTTTCGTGCTATTTGTCGCTCATCAGTGAGGTGTACCTATAATCATCGATTGAACGGATTCTATCCCCATATGGCGCCAGGGATATTGAGTCGTTTAGACTAGTGGCCACAATACAGCTAGTTTATGTGATTCGATTGGTACTATAAAGAACTTAACAAGCATCAAATCGGTCAATACACAGTAATCGAACAAAGTTAAGATTGTAGTCGTTTTGTATTGTCCATAGAACTCCTCGGTCTACAGAGTCAAATGCCGATTTCAAGTCAAGAAAAATTACCACTGCCGGACGCCGAAAAGCATATATATTCTCTAAAACCTGACAAATGGTGAATATCTGGTTTATACAACCACGACCATGTCTGAAACCAGCCTCGGTTTCTTGCATTTGCGGATCACGAGTTGTAGTTCAACATCTAGTACTTAAAGAGGCTAGTATTTTAGACACTATGTAGCCAAACTAATTTCTCAATAGTTATCGCAGGATGGCGTTGACCCTACAATTTATACTGCAATGATTAACGGTCGACACCAGTCAGGCAGAATTATACCAACTTCTTAAACTTTATTAAGAATACTAGTCAGCCTAATCGTTAATATGAGACCACTATCCTTAAATCCTCTGAAGATGATCCATCCGGACATACTGCTCTATGTCTTTTTTAATTTCAACAAGAGTCGAGCGATCTAATTCGACTTTCCATTCAGGCTGCCATGAAATAGTGGAAAGTTCTAGAGCAGCCAACTGAACTACTTCATTAAGTGTTCGACCCATCGTTTTAAACGTCTAGACTGGCTATCTCACGACAAGTTGTTGTTGAGTCGTCAGATAAACGAAAGTGCTTCATTCTGATCAGGTGAGGTCAAGTAAGTGACCACACTAGGATCCTGTATGTGTGTTTTAGAGACACAACATACATCATTGGAGCTGGATTCTAATTTTTTAGCCAGGGATGCCTGCTGCCCTGTTTGACACAGGATTTGTGCATTGAGTGAACTGGTGTGAAGTTTGGAGAGTGATCTTAAAATACTTGGGACATTATTTCGTGGGCTAAAATTGTTGACACTAATGACAGAGGAAAAACTTGTAGATAGTGATTCAGGCTTTAAGGTGAAGTAGGATAAATATTAGGAATAGAAGAAGGAGTTTGATTAAAATGGTGGTGATCTTGTGTGTTGATAGAGGTTAAAGGACGTTTATTTCTTTTTAGTTGCCCACACTGTAAAAAAGTTCTTCTTTATGTACATGAAAAGCAGTTTGGGATAAGGTTGGTCTTAAAGATCTAGGAGCGTTACCGCAGTGATCGAGAAACAACTGCTTGTGGCCGGTCACACACGGCCTTTTTGATAAAGGTTGTTGTCTGCTGTTGTTCCGTACTTGTTGGGGCCTTACCGCCGGTGTGGGAAATCTGTGGAGTAAAGTGAGGTGTGGATTTTCGGCATAGACCTTTTCTAAACCCGCTCATTCTTTATGAGAAGGCAGCATCGCTGTTATGCTGCTTGTCTAAGGAAAACAACTTACCGTCATCACACCTCCGCACAGCTGGAGGTACGACTTCGTCTTCGGACATCATATTTACTGCTTTTAGCTTCACTGCTTTCCAGCCGACCTGCCTGGCATGGTAGGGTCCTGAGGAACGATTGTTTCAGCCAGTATGGTCAGAGTGAATCATCACAATAGGCAAGATTGACCAAGGTAGCAGTACGGTTGGCTTTTTACACAGAGTTCAGGTTTGAATAATCAGTTTGCAATAAATTTCTAGTTCAAACAAGAAAGCTGATTCACCTGTCGGCAAAAAGCCATAAATGGTCGTTTGCTGATGGATCAAGCTGTTGACTATGGATAGTTATGGAGAATAAGGATTAGATAAGTTATTGCTGTATGTACGCCTTGTACTGTCAAAATAGCCTGCTGCATAAATGTATGTACTTATTAAAATAGGAGAATCATTTATATAACCCAAATATAATTTGGGAAATTATCACTATAATAGAGATAATTCTCTTAAAATCACTCTTGATTACTGTAATATTATTTCCATTGTAATCACCCGAAAAAACATATTGCTAAGCTATTAAACACCCATTTCTTAGTGCCACCAAGCTACTTAATTTTTAAAATATGATAGAAAGTATTATTGACAAGATAAACCTAGTTAATCTTGCAGCTTAACTGGATTACAATAGTCATTTGTCAATCACTTAAGATCACAGGTCCTTAATCTTCAGATCGTTTACACGCATAAAGTAAATAATTTTAATCCATGCCGAATTAAATTATGTTGATTGACGCTTTCAATGTACTATTCATATGATCTCAGGTACTAATATTTAACATGTCATTTCGTACAAGATTTTAGAACTAATCTATGGATATATTAGGATTTTCCATTTTGATACTGATGTTGAAAGCTATGCTTTAATGGGAACATTTTTTAAATTTTATATTGTATTTTTAAATCCAACATCTTTCAATTCCTATACTTTTACATCAGTTTCGACATTGCATTTTAGTATGCAAATTGAAAGTCATAGACTCTGTTAAAGTGATAGAAAAGGCAACCGCTGATTGAAGTCTCAGCTGTGTACATCATATTTTAGAGTGTGCTACTATATACAACGCAATTCCTTTCAAATAAAGTACTGAAATAATCTAATTAATTCTTTATTCGACAGAAGAATATAAAATTATGTATTTTTGTTCTTAAGAACAAAATATGTAGGCAACGACTATCATTGGATGTTTCTATCTAGTTATTTTCATCAGTCTTTCAAATGACTGGTATTCTCTCATCTTTATTAATATTATGACTTTAAATATAACTGAAATCTCTATTAATTGTTGATTTATTATTTTAGTTATTACTAATGTTCAAAAATATTTGATGGGGTATTGTAGTGTTTCCTTCCATGTAGTGAATTATTAGCGTTTAACTGAACTAGTGCTACAATCTAAAATGATTATGCATAAACAACATACTTGCTCTATTATCATTACGATTTTGGTCAATATGGTTTTAATTTGTGTGTAGAATAATAGTGCAGCGTACTCAGTTCACGTTGTTAAGGGCTATTATTCGTTTTTATACTTAATTTATTTAACTGACCTTTCAGCTTGTAGGTTATAATGTTTCATTGTGAAAGTGAGTTACGAATACAGAAGTAACGAATATGTTCAATTCTATACTTATGAAATTCGAATGAATGATAATGCGGTTTAACATATTCCACTTATGAACAACAATAGTGACCATAATAATATTATTCATATTAATAAAAGTAGAGATTTAAAAGGTGTAAATAGTTGGTTCTCACTTTTTTATACGTTAATTAGTTAATAATCACGTTGCATCCCGTTTGTTGTTTTACTCGTTTTAGTAAGTGACTGTTAGATGTTAGAAAGAAAAGTTTTTTGTACCTTCTACCACGATCACTATATTTGTGTTTTTCGTCTGTTATGTAAAGTTGAATCAGACTAGCTTATTCAGAGAAGTCCTATACAGACGATTCTAAACACTAGGAATGAAATCCTTAGTGAAAATTTCCCTTTAATATCCAAGTTATAATACATTTGTTAGTCATTAAAAATACTAGTTCCCTTTCTTTTCGTCAATAATTGGACTCTTGATCACTGTATTAAGATCAATAATGAATGTTTTAATGTTTTTAACTTAAAATGTATCTGATATCATAGAAACAATATCCACTAGAATCACATGAGAATAGGTTACTTCATAGGATTGTTAAAGTAATTAGCTTTCAGGTATTTGCTTTCATAAGATATAGTTCATTGAATTCTCTATCAAAATTAGATATCTTATGATGTTGTACCTTAGACGCTATTGTCACTAATTCACAATAATTATAAAACGATGCAAGGAATTCAGATTTGTTCAGTATTTATAGATTATCTTCATAATATAATATGAGGCTATTTCATGCAGCAATTCATATCTTCAATATTACAAACATTTAGCAAATATCATGCATATTTCATTAAAAAACGAAATACTTTCAATGAATAGTAGGTTCGTCAAAACTGAACTT
Organism: Schistosoma japonicum; assembly: GCA_025215515.1. Classification (NCBI taxonomy): domain Eukaryota; kingdom Metazoa; phylum Platyhelminthes; class Trematoda; order Strigeidida; family Schistosomatidae; genus Schistosoma; species Schistosoma japonicum. The sequence continues at coordinate 69,974,679 of CM046061.1, read as the reverse complement.
GTTTAAATGTTATATTTTCAGTAATGCAAAAGTAAATAGAGTGAAATTGAAGTTAATTTGATTTCATTATTGTTTACATCGTAGAATGTAATATGAGCATAAAGTGATTACTTTAAAATAAATATTTGTCTAGAAATATGAAGTATTCTGATAACATCAATTGTATTTGCATCATGATTTACTGGACTATTTGGTAAAGATTATGAAATTCGATTAAAACTAACCTGTACTAGTTAGTATCTAATTTGATGTCTTAATCAAAGTTGTCAAAAATGTGAACTGGTTAGTTGCAAGTTTGGATATCCATAAACAAAGTGTATCATAATGATGTTTTAGGAATTATATTGCAAAGAAATTTGAGTTTAGGAATTGAAGTTTGGTGGTTAGCGATCTTAGCTTGAGGATTATGAATATTCCATGTTGGGAAAGAGGGTGAGGATATTTGTAGAGAAAGCTTTTATTCAGAAAATATTTTATCGGCTATGTAGCTTCTTCGCAGATAGCTTATATAAATGTTGTGATTAAATTTACTACCTTATTTTTAATCGAAACCATCAACTTTGTCTTATCATTATTTGACGCTTAACAAAGACGTGAACTAAACAGAATCAAATCTAATAGGTCAGGATACTGCCAAAATATTATGTTGTATCACAACAAAATAGTCCATTTATTTATTTAAATGATAGATATATGACTAATCAGTTTGTTATAAGCAACCTGAGGATTTGCACACTTTACTATGTAAGGAGATGCTATACTTTCATGTAGTTTAACTGGTCCGAGATTCTTCAGGGAAATAACCAATAAATCAAAAATTATCGAATATAAATGTAAATAAGAGGTCAAATTGATTACGGATATCCAATTGCATACAGGGTATGAAATTGTCACATGAGTCATTATAAGTGAACTAATATTGAATTGTGTGGATGAAGAAGGTGTGCATTTTTGTGTGCAGTTCTGTTACCATGTGTTATGTATGTTCTGAGTTGATGCACAGAGGATAACAATCAAAGATAGGGTTGTTACAATCATTTTGAGAAATCATGTAATATGATATAGTCAAATTAGGAGAATAGTCTAATCTACACGTGAATGTGAATCGATAGGAATTCGACACAGATTCATCAATCAATAAACAAATAAATGGAGTGATTGGTAATTGATAATAGAGTTTTTTTGTATTTTTTTAACCATTAGTTTGCATGGTGCAGCAACTGTACTTCATTCGTCGTTTTATATTATTCGGATTGCCCATATGTGTAGTCTTTCAGATGTTAGTCTTTCTTTGTAGGAGTTAAAACCTTTTTGAAGGATTTTTATTCCATTAAAATCGATACTGTGCCCTGACTCTATTGAATGTAGTGCTATTGCCGATTTATTCTCAAGTTTCAGTATATCATTAGAGGATTTGGGAATATGCTTTGAGCAAAGTATATGTTCCTTCATCCTTACATTCAATTGTCGTGATGTTTCTCCTACGTATTTGGCACTGCAATCATTACATTTGATCTCATAGACACAGTTTGTTTGTTCTTCTTTTGGTACTCTGTCCTTGATATTTACAAGTGCAGAGCCCAGTGTATTGTTTGTTCGGAAGAAAACGCGTATGGCATGTTTATTCAAAATTCTTTTAATCTCTTCAGAAGTCCCATTCCTGTAAGGCACAACCACAGTGTCAACCCACTCTTTCGGTTGGACCTTCTGCTTGGCTTCCCCATTGCGTTTCTCCTTAAGTATCTCTTTTATAAAATTCTTTGGGTAGTTGTTCATCATTAGTGTAGACATCACTAAGTTTAATTCAGTTTCTTTGTCCTCATAATCTGTGACTAGTTGATGGATTCTGTTTATCAGGTTCCCAACAACTGTCACTTTCGTTGATTTTGCATGAGCTGATTTATAGTCCAGGTATTTACCGGAATACGTTCGGGCATTTGTTTTTCCAGATTTTGTGCTAGTTATCTAAACGTATTCACAACACATCATTGCAAACGTTTTCGTCAGGACTCCAACGCCAGCACACTTTTCACCAAGTTACTCAGTCTAGACAGCTACGATTGTTCAACCGTTATGTATTTATATTTTCCTAATGATGTTGTCAAAGACTTAGACCGATATGTCACTTTATTTCAGTGAAAATGGAGTGAAAAGAGTTATTTTGATAAGAATGTACGGAAAATACCAGGAACAGATCAATTTCAGTCACAAAGGATATCGATAAAAGAAAAAAGCACCTTCAATTAAATGTCTGTTTAGTTATTTATAAAGAAAAAAATATGCTTATTCTACGAACGCAAAACCTACGTCAGATTACCAAACCATAAAAGTAAAATCTGATAATCCTGTTTACATAAAACTACATAGACATTACTATACTAACTTTCTATGCATTTTTACGCTGTATTCTAATTTACGAAACAATGCAATCATTTTGATTGCTATACATATGTTGCTACTAATATTCATTATAGTAGTTTAGAATTGTGCCTAAAAAGATTTCGGTAATTGTTGTAATTTCATTATCAGAGTAAGCTAATTATATTATTTGCTTTTAAATCAACTTACTGATCATCTTATGTATATTACCTAAGAATATTGTAGTCAAATCAAAATAATCGTGATCCTATTATTACCGGTTATGAACAAGACTATATATATAATTAGTTAGATAACTTTAATGCTGAATATAAAATCGGACATACACATATGATACTGACAAGAAATTTCATAGATCACATTGTGTTCAATCAATTAATTAAAAGTGAAATATTTCCAGTAATAAACCCAGAGCGTGTAGTTAAGATGAATGCAGATTTCGATGCACATAAATTACTATGAGATGGTTTGACTTAAGGGTTTTCTGAATAGCTTTGCTAATACTATACCACTTATATCAATCGGAACTTATCAGCATTAAATAACGAGTCGATGCCCTAGAAATCTTTTATTAATATATATGATCTTCTCTACCTGCAAAATTATGTAATTGTGACCAGATACCTATTTGACAGAACTGACTAGATAGTCTGTAACATTGTATCATTGTGATAATGATGAAACTAATCTTTTAAGATATAAATTTTTCTTACGCATAAATAGTATGTGAAATCAGTAGCATCCTAATAAGCAGATATATTTGTACACACATAAGTGGTGATTTGCGAAGCATGGCAAAATATTTCCTAGAAAGAGGGCGAAACTTATCTGATGATATGTAAAAACTTACCACTAATTATGATATCTGTCGTATTTTCAATACTGGCTACAAAATGTAGTTTAGATCTACGTTTATGGAAATATATCTGTCACTAGAAATATATACCCAACTTCTTCAAACCATCAATGGAATTAGATTTCAAATAATAAGTTGTTAATAGTTAAGCGGTGGACTGAGTTTTAAAGTGGTCAAGTGTCAAGCTATTATTGTCGTGACTGTCATCTTTTATCTGTTCTTCAACTATTCAATTGATAACTGGAGACCTAATTTAACTTAGCACTCACTGATTATGTTAATGCATCTTATAGCCAAGCTGTAATTGTTAGACGTTTAATATTTGACTGAGTCTAGTATCAAAAACATACATCGATATTATCAGGAAAATTCACTAAGAGCTTGAAAATACTTTTCTATTATTTTGGTATATTCGTTGTTAATATAAAAGTTTTTATTATTTTCAATTATCCACTCATGCTGCTTATGAGTAGTTTATTGAGTTTTAGCAAATTTCATTGAAACCTAGAAAATTGTTTATAACTAAGTACATAGAGTTTCATAACGTCTCTTATTATGGATGATAGTCGTTGAGTATATCTTCAAATCACTAATTAGTAGGATAAGCCATCAAATGTATACAGTGCTAATATTTATTATGTTGAATTTTTTGTACTCAGTACATCCTCATTTTGAAATTAATGTTGGTGTCACTGAAAAAAATTCTAGTAGTTTACTTCCATGAGATGTTGGTGCTAACGATGTCTAGAAGGACAACAAAAGCTTTGCAATCAGACCATCCATATAAAAGAGTTAAATCCTACCAAAATATATTTTTTTACCGTGAAATCAAGTCTTCTAACTTATACATATATTTGTTGTTTAATGTCGTACAAAGTTGACTTGGTTTGTGTATATACTTCTCCTGGTTACTTATTACTGCATTAGAACCATTAATGGGTAGTTTGTTCATTAGTGAATAATTCAGTGCTACAATATGATCTTTGGACAGATATTCACTAACTATTTGTGATTCACACTATAGTGTAATCATTAATAATATTGTTTTATTTGTCATGACTTATCACATTCGGAAAGTGGAAAATCTTATACTCTGATTCATTTTCACTTACAGATGTATGACTTTGGCTGAATTCACTCCATGATGTAAGCACCAAAAAGCCTTTCATTGAGATCTCGAAAATATGATTAGTAAATTACGTCATTTAAAGTTTGATTGAATTGAAGGGACCAAGGATAAAGAGATGAATTCAGCGGAAATCATACAGCTATTAATCAAGTGACGTAAAATGGACTTATATTCAGTTTCCTGGAGATGATAAGTCACTAAAAATCAAAATGGAGTATTGAGGTAGAACTTAGATATAGTGTTAAAATATGGTCTAAAAACTATTTAAGTTAGTCATAAAGTACTTATCTAAATGCTAGATTCATTATAAGTTTAGGATTAGGATTATTGGTACGAGTTACTAGTGGCATTTAAAAACTTAGGAAAGACTTTATGAGATTCCTTGATGTAATATCAAAATATTTGTCCTCAAATTATTGAAAACTAAAGTAGAATATTTGTTACACTGCCTTATGATTTTACAATAGAAACCCTAATCCTAACTATAAACTTTAACTCTTGATTTAAATCCTAAAAATAACCCTAAATCCCAGCTACTACAAATTAAATAAACTCAGTCACGCACCTCAAATTTACAAAATGTTCTTGTAAAACAACTGTTCTCTTTCAAATATGCATTTATTATAGATTTCGTCGAGATCTCTATGCTTATGGTTGATAATCGGCAGATTAGTTTTTATTAATACTTTGTGATTTTATAGTAGGCTTAGGAAATTTCAGTGACTCGGTACCCAGCTTTAGTTGCTATGAATCTTGAGAAATATTATAGAAAAAATTTCACAAATTTTTAAATATATAATAATTTATAGTGTCAATAAGCAAGATTTTAGCATAAGAGCAATGATCTACATCCGAATAAAAGAATTATAGTAAATAGAAATTTTATGTGTTATTTCTGAGTTTAAATATGATGTCATGAATTGACCTAGTTTAGACAGCTACTGAAAACCAAGCAGGATTAAACAGCTTTATCGCCCTCCTCTACAATTCTACTTTGCCCGCCACACCTATCATGAACGCAAATCTACGATTCCACTAGGCAATCTAGCCCAAATCCTTAAGTTTTTGCTGTGTATACTCAACCATTAGACCATTCTTGCACCAGTAAAAATGAGCAAATTACTTTGAGCAACTACAATCGTCACTAACTTATATTATGACTAAATGTAGAATGTTAACAATCAATATTTCACTGAACACATGCAATAGTCAAAACTATAGCAAGCACATATTTAGGATCACTAAACTATTAATTAATTCCTTTGATTCAGTACTTTTATTGTTTGTTTTTTTTACCGAATTCATTCATAATACAAAGTAACAGAATAAATTCAGACATACAGTCTCAATGTCAAACATTCTAGTCAAAGTAATTAATTAAAATCTTACTGCATTAAAACAAATTAGACTTTATCATTAGATCATACATTTTGAATTATTTAGTTTATGAAATATCAAAATTGCTAATTCTTTGTTTCTAAGCGCAATATTGTTTTATATTATTCATATCGGAATCAAACAAAAGTATTCATGAAAAAGAAAGAAAAATACAGTATAATTACAATACTTTGATGTTGAAAACTTCCTTAATGTCTATGATGCTATTTTACTTTCAGTATTAAGATGTTATTTACTGCATTAGTGTTAATTGTAAATGTATTGTATACTTTTTTAATTATCTCCAAAGATATGTAAACACTTATTTATTGTCACAATAGTGGTTCCCTCAATAAATACATTAACGTAATAAGAAAAATAACTAAGTATATAGTTTACGTAATACTTATAATTCTTTTCGACTAAGTTCTTCTCTTTAGCCCAACCATTATGATAAGATTTCATAATTTAAAGATCCTCATAACACATGATCAAAAATAAAGAACATTGGAACAAACAATTGTTTCCGATAGATTCTTCTACAGACACAACATTTGTAAATCCATAAATAGCATTTCTACAATTAAAAAGGCCATATTCAAAGGTCCGTATCCACGAGAACACGCAAACATATTCAATCGCATTGCTTACCCTATTACATTATCTAATTGTGAATATGATATTTATATATTTATAAATGTAGAGCTTGAAGAATAAATCATCGAAAACATTCGTTCATTCCAATATTCTTGATTTTTGGTTATGATAAGTAATTGGATTTCGTAGCGATTGTTTGATTTCAATATGATATCACAAATTAATCAGAGTTAGGAAACGAATAAAAATAGGAAGCACTAGACAACTGTTCTATTCCGATATGAAACTCTTTGGGAGTGCGTATCCACTTACCCTCCTCTATCATGGAATCAAGCCCAAAATCTTTAGGCCTCTTGGTCAGCATCTAATAGTCGATATTTCTAACTTAGTCAACTTCTAATATTTTGCACGAACCCTATTCCAGTATCGTCACTATGATTTCACAATTTATCATTTCACATACCTGTGATTGCTTGTAAATGTCTTTGGGATTTCCGTGTTATCATTCGATTGCTGCTGAAATCCAGTAGACTCTTACAAATATCAGTAATAAATTAAATAAGCAATTTACTGAATATTAGAGTTTACACATTACTAATTAATTTAACAATACTTAGAACAACAAATACAATCAAGTAGTATAATTTTCAATCAAACCGTCATATTTTAATATAAGCAACATGTGCGTTCATACCCGAAAACTATCAAAACAAACAAAGCAATTTATAAGTCTATCATGAAAATTAAATAGATTATGTGGCTAATCATAATAAGTAGTATGTACAAATTGATATCAAGATCGTTGGTTTAGTAGTAGTGGTCAGATTTCTAATGATGATAGTACTAATAAAAATTTACATTTATATTTCAATGTAAACATGAGGTTATTTAGAAGAACTGTCATAGCTGGCAACAATAATATCAGTAATTAATTAATTGATTCACGTAGATTACAAATTAATAAAACAATCAGCATACGGCATTCAATCATCATTAGGTTAGCCAGTTGTACTGGCTTCTTTATAAAAGTCATTTATGTTCTAATTTGTACCGACTATACGCGCTGAGTTTAGTATATACTGTTCATTGCTATTCAATATTAGTTACATGGTTTTCAGAGTCCTGATACATTCGAAACTTTGAATGGTGTTAATTCTTATCAAATCCCATCTCTTTTATCTTCTGCTAATTGAAGCTCATATGAAAGCAAAGTATCTTTTTGTTCTATCATCTAATTATGTCTCTGGCTTACTAGTTATTACAGTTTCAATTAAAATATAGAAATGTAGACTACATTGATATAAAAATTAAACTATATTAAAGGGGAAAACAGAACAATCAAGTAGACTTACAGTTTACATGTCAGTTTGAAGGTGAACTCCAAGCCTTTTATGCTACTAAAATGTCACAAATAAATAGGCCATTAAAGTTTATAGTAAAGTTAAATTATAGATAGTATACCCTATTAAATTAAGACTTTCAAGCCAAGTGTACATGAATCTTATTCTTAATATTGACAGTAGGTTATGTTGGATAATGTGTTTCCGCCTGAAGAACACAATAAGTGATCTAAGACTTAGTCTAGACATTAGAAATGAGTCCCGGCATACCTAGATGACAAGATTCAAGTAAAACGAAATATCCCACAACCCAACTATACTGAGACGCTTGTGACTACATATTAATATCACAACAATTTAATCAGAGTGAATATATGTTACTAGAGGATGATCAAATACATTCCTTGATATCCTCAAGGAACCGGGTGAAATTCAAACCGTTATATATTTATTTCAGTAAACTTTTGTTTTAATATCTTGTAACAAATTAGTATTCTAACATTGCTGTCTAATTTATATTAGACACTGATTTAATGAAATGAAAACAAATTAATTATTACCAATCTATTAACATGCTACTCTTTTCACGAAGTCAGATTCATCTGTTTGCTGTAAGAGGATCTGCATACAAAACCGTAATGTTTGGTTTTGTGAAATCAGCAACACTCATTTACGAAAGTAGCTTCAGTTCCTACGAATTGATATCACAAACATGAGCTTTGTATATCTTTAATATTTTTAAGCAATTTGAAAATTACTGGAATTCAGGCAGTCTACTTATTACATTCAAATAAGATGTCAACGTGCCTGGACCATCATCATAATAATCAATGCCTGTCACCCCACGTGGAGCATAGACCGCCGACCAGCATTCTCCAACTAACTCTGTCCAGAGCTTTCCTTTCCAGCTCTTCAGAAGTGCTTTTCATCATCTTTATGTTTGTCTCCGATTCTCGAAACAATGTGTTTTTGGGCTTTTCTCTTTTTCTTTTCGTTCTCATGATTCCAAGTAACTGGTTGTCTTGTGACACAGTTTGACGATTTCCTCAATGTGTGTAACTACCAACCACCACTGTCTTTTCCTAATTTTTTAGGCTACAATTTGGTTTGTTCTCTACCATAGTAGGATACTGTTGATAAAGTCTGACCAATTGATCCAAAATATTTTGAGTAGATAACTATTTAGAAATACCACTATATTTCGAATGGTTCTCTTCATTTGTACTCCAATATTTAGCTCCATACAATAGTACTGTCTTAATTTCTGTATTAAACATTTTGACATGATTGTTGGCCGATAGTCGGCTCATGTTGAGCTCCCGATATTTCTCAGTTGATGAAATGCTGACTTGGCCTTGCCAATCCGGGCCGTCACATCTACATCAGACCCTCCTTGTTTATCGATAACACAGCTCAAGTATGTAAAGCATTATACATCTTCCGAAATTAGCCCGTCAAATGTAGTTGGGTTATTGTTCATTGTTTTGTATAGAAGTATCATGCTTTCCTTTTGTGTATGTTGAGGCTTACTGCTGGCATCAGATGCTAATGCTACACTATCCGTATTCACCCACATTTGTTGCTGTGTGTTGAATAGAATAGCTAGGTCATCTTCGAGGTCCAAATCATGTAGTTGCCTTGATGTTGTCCACTGTATTCCGATAATGCCTTGAGATATTGCAGTATTCATGATCGAGTTAACCACTTGCCGAAATTGAGGTGGAAATGCGACAGTAAACAATCTTATCTGACTCCGGTCTTTACTTCGAATGAATGTGTGATTGTGTGTAGTCCATAGTAGGAGTTCCGTATGATATTGGCTATCTTATTGGGTAAGCCATAATTTCGAAGAAGACTCCATAACGTTCTTCTTTCCACACAGTCGAACGCCTTCTAGTAGTCGAGGAAATTGATGTAAGGTGGTGAATTCCTTGAAATTACTGTTCAACAGTGAACCGTGGTTGAAGTTATTGATTTCTAAATCTCTTTCCAGTTATTCTTCATAGTTGTTCAATTTTCTTCTAGCAGATCATGAAAATGTTTAAAAATTCCCATGTTTATCAAAAACAAAGACGTTTGAACGAAGAATATTCTTTTCGATAAATGCTCATCAGGTTCTACATTTATTAGTTCAAAATTATTAGTCACAAAAATAGCCAGTTCTGAGGCAAGTAAAACATTATTTAGATATCAAGGAGAATTGGTTAATTGGAAGTCTTTTTCCTCATCGAGTTATTTATAAAATACGAATGTTAATGTTGAAATAATCATCATTATGTAACTGGTAAAATGTAAACGACAATTGAGATAAACAAGATTATTAATCAAATATATGTAGGCATCTCTGTATATGGGTGACATAGGAGATGGGGTGGTGGCAAAATACGATTAGATCAAGTGTTTGTAGACAAAGGTCGAATCCTATTTAAAATGAAACCAAATGGGTAAGAGTTTGTAAAATGGAAACGATAGTCAAAATTCGTCAAATAGTAACAATAACAATAATAAACATAATTACAATCAGTTCATTTGTTTGATCTTAAAATGTGATATTCAAATTCATTCTGTGTACTTTGATTATTAATAATAATAATAATAATAATAATATGGAAATGCACATTCAGAGGGAGAATACATATGCATTAATCACATTAAATCATCGCATGATTAAGGTAGTGATTGGTTTAGTGAATATTGCGTCGGCCATGGCAGGAGAAGAGGTTGAACGTACTTCTTCTGCATGCACAGGTCTGGCTTCTTGACTCGTATAGCTATCGCCTCTGCCGTTTTAAGGACTTTGAGTCTAACCGATCTTGGCAAATAACTGTTTACACAAAATATTACTGTGAATGATTGATTTATGCTAGCCACATGACCTGTTTGAATTAGGTGAGCTAGTATTGAGCTGTTAATACTTCTGACAACTCCTTTGGTTAACCAGAGCGAAAGGTGCTCCCGAGCACGGAGGAGTAAATCCCTTGAGCATCTGCCAATGTAACTTGCTCCACAGGAGCAGTTGAACTGATAAATACAAAACGAAGTGGCAAACTTAGGTAATTTATTTGTTATTCTCGGTATCACCATCGGGCGGGTAGAAAACACCAGTTGCAGTTTTCCAGCGTGATAAAGTTCGCCGAATGGAGCTGCGTAACCTCAACGTTAGCATTTCGCTGGGCGCGTCCCCTTTCTTTGCTAGCCTCAGAAAAAGCGGCTTTCTTTCTACGGTCTGAATCATCTTCCTATTTGCTTTACGAGATGGCATGTTTATTTATATACTTTATAGAGCAGCCATTCTCCCTCAGAGTTTTATGCAATGCTTCCGTTTCTTCGTCAACCGCATCAGGAGAGCATATCGTCATTATTCTATAATGTAAGGTTTTCAATAGATTCCTTTTATGTTGAATAGGTACAAAGCTAAGGAAGTTTGTATGTTGTCCTATCCATGTGATTTTCTTGTTCATGCTTCTTCTTAATGAGTCATCTGTTCTTTTTGTGAGCAGTACATCTAGAAATGCTATTTTGCCATCACTTTCTTCCTAGCATGTGAATTTAATAGCCGGGTGAACCTCGTTAAATTGCCTGAGAAAATCAAACCGACTAATATCCTGTTTGCAAAGGATGAATGTGTCATCTACGTAATGGCAGTAGAATGGCAATTTACCAATTATTCTTGATATCTAAATAATGTTTTACTTGCCTCAGAACTGGCTATTCTTGTGACTAATAATTTCGAACTAATAAATGTAGGTCATGAAATGTCTGGAACTTACTGTTGAGAGTTATTTTGAATCCGTTGAGTTTGTTAGTATCCCGGAGAAGGGTTGTACCAAACTTTTGTAATACTGCTGCTCCAGTTGTTTAGTGCTTTTCTAGCTTAAGTTTTGTCTTAACGACTACCAGATGGTGATATAAAGCAATATCAGCTCTTATATTTGCTTCTACGTCTTTCATAGTCCTTTCGAACTTTTCATTAGTACAGATGTGTTCAATTTACCTCTCCGTAATTTGGTCCGATACAACCTATGTAGCTCTTTGTATGTTCCTGAAATTCCCCTAGGTTTAGCTGCCGGTCCAAAACCTAGATGAAGGAGGAGAGTTAGCATGAGGTTAGCAACCTCATACTGTAAAAGGAACAACTTTGCTAAATAAATGCTAACCCGGTAACCAGAGTTACCGATATTTATTACTTTGTTGCTAAGTATTTGACATTGCTTTTTTAAGCTATCCATGATAAATCTATTTATCGTCTTCAATGTAATTAATAAACGTTCAGCATCTGAAGTACCTAATTTTCCTTATCTAAAATTTACAAGAAAATTCTAAATGTATGTTAACAAGTCTAGCACTATTCACTTGTCAGCTGACTACCGACTTTCTATGGAATATATTTGATTTAATATATGATTACAGCTAATCTGATGTATTCTAAAGAAAGATTTAATATGAAATCTTTTATCACTTGGCATTATCACAAACTTTAGTCTTATATCCTAACTAACCTGTAAATGCAAACCTTGTCAGGTTTTAACTTCTGTTTAATTTCATTCAAAAATGAATTTTCATTTATTCAAAAACAATAACTTTTATGCCATAGAAAAATACAATGGAATATATAAAAGGAAATAAATCATATGATCAATAATAAATATGAGTCTGATGTTTTCCTTTGCAAAAAATATTCATTATGCAAATAACACGTGAAACAAGGCAACAGGGTACAGAAAATATAAAGTTGAAATATTTTTAACTTGCTACTTATAAAATGGCATAAGTTAACAGAAAAAAAATCATTTAAGTAATATGAAACTTTTATGTTTATCTTGTGTTACTTAAAGATGTTGTGATAAATGACCCATAGAATTTTTCGACATGTGCTTGATTCATTTAAAAATATTCAATGATTTACTAACCATCATAAATTGGAACTTTACACAGTTCAGTACTATGAAGTAAAATGTATTTAGAACTTAGATATAATTTTCTATCACATTAGTCCTTATTTTAGTATGATGTATTGTGTATATTGTGGAGAGGTTAATTGAAGTCTTCAGAAAGCTCTAGTAGAGATAAACATCCTCAGTGCCTTCCATAAACTAGATTCTGTGTTATATTTGTGTCACAAAATAGTAATGTATTCTTAGGACAACTGAAATGTCACTTTAGGTCACTAATATTTTAGTCATATTACTAGTGAAAGTGAAAAAGTCTGTATATAACATTCTATTGACATTTTAATTATGTATAAAAGTCCGGTAAAAATAAGTTTATTACATGCTCAATTAATGAATGTTTACTCTAATTTAACAAACATCTTGGAAGGTCAATCTTAGAATGTGTCGTAGGTAAAACGGCTGTTTTGAACAATGATAGTATGCTGAAATCACTTAAGATAGTGTTAATAAATTATTAAGTAGTAAGATCAAATAGAAAAATGTTAAACACAAATAACTAAATTATTGATTATTTGTTTATGACGGATGGATATGGAATGTTCACTGGTAAGGAGTGTTATACTAATGCTTCCTTCTTATTTATTCAGAAGTTATCAACTCATGATGTATAGTTCAAGTGCAATTGTCATGACAGCACACAATAACAATTAGTCTTACATGTAAAATAAATGTAATCATTCATATTGAAATTTACTGTTTTCTATGGTTTATATCCCCTTGTAGTTACAATGACAGAATGTTCAGAAAAAATTTTTGCATTATTTTGACGAAACTGATGATATCTGTTAGATTTGAAACCGCGTCTCCAAGTTTCATATTCTGTGACCATCGTCATGAAGTTATTCGGAGGAGATTGACCTACAGGATTGAGAGTTATTAGTAGATTGACTCATCACTGATTACTGACCACTGTTATGTTTTTTTCTATCCCTTCATTAAAGAAAAACATTTATTAGTTTAGTTGCTTGTTGTCGTTCTCTTTGTATTTCAGGATGAAATGTTCCATGGACATTCATCTGTAGACAAGTGACTGAACTAGTCGACTTATTCTTTAAATAATACCAAGTGAGGAATCGAAACAATCCATGACATATCATGCTTCTGATTTGTTCCAGGTTGATATTTGTTAGTAATGAGGATAACGGTTGTGATGAAAAAGTGAATGTGACTTAGGGTATATTATAGTGTAGGGATGTGTATAGAGGTTTTACAAAAATAATGGATTTATTAAAGTTTCCTGTTTTGTATCTGCTAATAAACGGGAAACGCCGTGGAACATAAATTCAATTACATAAATGTATCGTGAACTTTTCTAGAACCTGCCATATGGACAGGATTAGACAATAAAAAGGGTTCAATTTACTCTTAGTTTGGGCTTAGGGTTGGGATAACGTTAGAATTTGGTAAAGGAAAAAAATTATCTGTGCGTTACGCAGTATTTGAATAACAGGAACATAATATTGGATAAGTTAAGTACTAGAACTTTAATCTATAAAGTCGAAAACTAATTAAAATTAGTTAGTAAGTGATATTTAACTGGTTAAATCTGGTTTACATTAGATCAACGCTGGTTGGCTATAATGACTGTTCATAACTTACGATGAGCGTTGGAATTCATTCAATTTTTCATGTTTAAATTTATCATTCTTTCTCAAATAATACCATAACACTGTCTCATTTTATTTTTACTCTAATCAACATTTAGGACAAAAGATGATTGTCGAATTCAGACCAAATTGTGACAGCAAACTGATATTCAGCAATCTCCACAACATCCAATCAGAATCAATGTCATTATCATATGTGACAAACTTTACTACTTAATTTTTACAGATCTAGTGAGAAAAGGTGACCGATGAGGTTCAACCATGTAAGGTGTTAGGCAGTTACCCACCGGTAACAATAGATGAAATTGCACAAATATATTGGTAATTGACCGACTTAGAAATATCAACTGTTGGGAGCTAACTCAGTATCAAATGTTAATGCATGAGTTGAAGATCTAGAATATCCTGTGTTCTATCCAGAATGGGGTCGTGGATGTCCACAACCGAAAAGTCCCATACTTGGAAGAAGCAGACGACAGTGCTTCCTAGTGACAATGGTTGCTTAATTCAGATTAATTAGTAGTCTCAAATTAACATCCATCAATCTACAAAACAACCAATTAATATTTAATCTGTTTGTTCTATAAGATTAAATAAAAACAAGAGTACAGAATTAGTTTTGAATCGAAATTGAGTAATGTATGCATAATTAATGCAATAAAAAAAGGTAATATAAAAGACTATAAGTATAAACACTATATGGAGAAATGCCTATATAGTTGCAACCTCAATTCGAAGAAGTTGAAATTAACAGATTTCGTACTTATTTGGGAATGTCATTTTTATGGAGCTGAAGTAATCCAATGAAATTCAAACCTATGACATCAAGTTTAGTTGTTATTCATGGAGTAGCAATCAATATTAAGACTAACTAATACTCGAATTTCAGCTAACATTTTTAGGTGAAGTTGCTAACTGGTCACTTAAGTATTAGGTACACGAAAAAACTGAAATCTCATTGCTAATACCGTGAAATGATCTAGGATGATCTGCAATGTAGATAGCATAAGGGATGACCTAGGTAGGTAAATATTGACTTTTTGTTCAAACGAACCAGCTGGACTTTCACTATATTCATAACCCAACCACGATAACACTAATTGCTTGACACGATGACACAGTGACAAAATACTTCCTGAAACGTTCAAAGCAAGACAACAACATCATCAAATAGGAGACAATGTCAATTTATTACTTGAATAAGAACAATCACTCTCATATATCATCACATACTGAACCAATTAACAATAGGAAATACAAACACAATACAATGAAGACTGAGGCGTTGTGAACAGAAATCGAAATAATGGATTTATAATAAAATTGTGATAACTTGGGAATGCCAATGTGAATGATATTAGTGAAATAGACTTCCGAAAACTGAGAGTTTGAGGAATTTAATTGTCACATTTACTGAGTGTTATTATAGTGTATTTATAATTGAACAATACTTATTCCTCCATTACCTAAAACAGACTCCAGAGGTTTGATATTCCTATACATTGTCACGTTACAACAGTTTGCTCCACTAGGTTAGTTTAGTGGAGTTTGTGTTTGTTGTAAAGGAGAAATTATGGTGAATGATCAATCCTCAAAAACTGCTTTACAAGAGATTCTTCTACATAATTTGATTGCATATATATTGAGCATTCTATTTTTATTATTTTTATATTTCCAATGTTCCAATCTCTCATTTAACTATTTAACTATTATTACATCGTTTTCTATTCACAAACTAGAACTAGTTGTTCATGTGCATACTGCTCCGTTTTACTATTTTTGTATTGACATTTTTATACCAGCTGAGTTATTGTGTGGTCTGGATTCGTTAACGTATATTTAAACGAGTGTATGAATGTGATTCAAAAATTTAGACTGGTTGGTTTAGTACATTAATATTTTCCATATTCTGGTTTGGCTCTTCATTGCACTAGGGCAGATCTACTGGCGTAGAATACCAAGTCTTTGTTCCTCAGTCGATCCGTTGATTCAAGGGAGGTAATTATCTTTAAATGACTACAGCGAAGAACATAATGTAAGAAAGGGTTTTAAAATACACAAATCATTTTAGGGTCCTGGGTTCGATCTCCGACGGGTTTGTGGATGCGCACTGCTGAAGAGTCCCGTACTAGGACAAAATAGTTGTCCAGTGCTTCAAGGTGATCAATGGTTGTCTGATTAAGAACAATTCGTGATATCAGGATTGACAACTAACTATCTCCACAACCCCCCGATTGTCACTATATATAAGTTTGCATATACCCAGGATTAACTTTATGTGTTAATTCTTGTCGGAATAGTTTACTGAGTGACAATAATTGTACCTCTAGACGCTCATGGGTTATAAACTAAAAGAGTCACAACATTTAGCTGCAACTTATAATAAAGTTATTGAAATAATTATCATTATCAAATGTTGGAATACCTACAGACCTTTGAAGAGATATATCTTTAAGTTTTTAAGTCTTTATATCAAATTATATCTCTTTGGTTCTTTGCGATTATGCATCATAATCACCGATAAGTCAAACAATATACACAATTTCTAATATGTTGTGAATAAAACGCTTTTACTGGAAATTTTCTACATTGAAGCGGAATTTAACAACTAGTCTTGAATCTGTACCATGGATTTTGATCTTTAAGTAGCACTCCATTTGATAAAATATTATTAGTAAAAGTTGGTGAAATTCTGCTAAATAATACATTGTTCAACCAGGTTAGTAAAAGAGCATTCATAATTACTTTTGGTCACATGAAAATGTTTATAAGCTTTTTAAATGCATTGAGTTGATATTTTCTAAATTCTAGTTCAATTGAATTCTTATCATGTTTCAATGTCTTGACAACATGCTTTAAAACTAAATTCTTAATATTTAAGCGTTTCCTATGCTTCGTAGATGTTTATTAACGAGAATAATACAACCATTCATAAGCTACTTATAATCATGAAACAATAGAAGATGGGAGTGCAATGTACACAATGAAACAAGTGTAAAAATTTTCATTTCTGCATTCACTCATTGACTTAATCTTTAGGAAGTAAATAAAAACAATAAAACAAAAGGACACCATGGTAATGTAAACAATTCTATTAAACTGATAATTTGTCAATTATGACCTAACTAGACTCTTTGAAATCAATCAAGGAATTACTTCAGTTCTACAAACCTATTTTTCTGTGCATAAATTTAACATAGCAAATATAATTCTTTCTGAGTTTAAATTGAAAAATTGACATTTATCATTGCTACAATGTACAATTTAACTAGAATTCTTGATTCATTGTTTCGAAGGTTAGTAAATATGAATATCGTATTAGGAACTGACTACAGGGTGTACATGACCGTATTATTATGTAGACAATCAGTAGTGTACACATAAGTTTCTGTTCATTTAACAAATGGAATCGGATTTTGACTCTTTTCAGTCAAATTCTTATTCTAAATTATTATCTTATTAGTGAAAACGTTTTCTATTTCACCAGTAATGCTGAGCTACATTTACATGATTGTATCAGGCCCATGTTATACATGATTAGTTTCAGACTATAGAAGCTACATTTTGCCATTTATAAAATTTTCCACACTTTCTTTGGTTAGTTAAAGCTGATCTAAAATGTCTGCCTATCATTATATGACTTGTTGCTATGATCTGTATCATGAATTCAAATTTTACAATTGATCACAACCAGTCTGAATCGACCTTACATAACAGATTCATATTCAACATTCTCTAAAACAGCCAGCCATAATCAATATTAAATAATTAGCAATTAATTTCATGAGGTGATTTTTTTATTCTAATGAGATGTGATCATTGGAATTATACAATGGTAAACATTAGGTGGTTTTAGTAATTAATGGAAATGGATGAGATAGGGTAATACGTTACTGATTGACTTGAATTAGAAATGTAAACCAATTAATTTCATTTCGGAAGTCTAAGGATTACGTTTTCGCGACTCAATTGTCTTGTGATGATGCGATTGTGAATTATTATGATTAAGGATGTTTTCTACTTTATAGCATCAAACATAGTCATCTATGCTAGTTACCAAATTAAAGCTTAGTCGTTAGAATCCGGTTAGCACTAAAGGACTATATAAAGATGACTGTGGTTACTACTCAGTGATCAGTTAACTTACTTAACCGAGATTTCTAAGCAATATCTATATTTAGACTTAACTCCTAAATAGTGAACTTTAAGTGATCACCTAGCGACATGAGTGTTGTTCAAGAGTGATAGAAAAGTTTTCATCCATCTTCTAACAATTAGTTTAGAAAGTGAAATTAAGCTATCAGTTCAATAATATTACAATAAGATCGTCACTATTATCAACACCTATATTGAAATTTGTATGATGAGTAGTGTAACGATATTATGCATACAAGTACGCAGAATGGAGTGACATTGAACAATATAGATATTTGCATACGAAGCAGTTAGATTTATTTTTTGAAGGTGTAGTTTGTTTGAACTGGGTGGTTCATTTACGAAGCTTTTATCGACTAGTTAACATTATCGAGGTGTACTTTGAAATATATTAATTTTTGGAATTTTTCCATAAATGACTAACCGTTTGTTCTGTTTGTTTGGTTGTTGTCCATAATTTCCTCCACGTCACTGATTCACACATAGTTTTCCTCTTTATGTTACTTTACCTTTGATCTTGTGTTTATTAGTCCCTTATCATATCAGTTAATAGACTGGATGAATTGCTATAAGCCATTTTGACTGGTGAACGATCTGATTGCAAGGCTCCTGAAAATTCTTTTATGTTTCTTTATGTTTCATCGGTTTAATATTTTGATGTTTTCTCAGTTGTATTTACGTCCATATGGACTGAAATCTACGATAAATTCAAGTTATGAAATCAAGGTTTAAATACACGCTGCTTTTAACTTCCTTTCCCTTAGGATCCCATTTCAAAACTTAAAGCCGAATGCAAATATGTTTGTTTCTGAGTTTTTGAAGGGTAGAATCAAAATGATTCCATGTTATATACCAGTCCAAATTAAAGTACATCAACTGGTACATTTTCAACCAATTAATGTTAGTGAGTGGATTAAGAATTTATTAGAAGTTACTCCTGTAAATTTTATGTGTCATTGTGTCTGCACTACTGCATTTTTTATTATTCCTGTTAATTGAATTAATCTTCCTCTTCCTCTCATTCTTATCGTAAATTGGGTTAAGTTGAATGAAGTGAAACACACAATACACAAATTTAGTTCATATCAGCTGTCACGGTGTAGATTTACTTAATCAGATAGTAAATATAAGATGTGATATAAACTGTGCAACCACCTACATTTGTTTCCGGAAGCCTAGAGTAATGGACATATTGTTCTTATTTATCATATTGGACAACTTCAGATTTAGATCACATGAGAAAACTAAATTTAAATTGGCTATTTCTTTCATACAAACATTATAAATTACTTTTTGCTGTCTTTTGTATTTATCGATATAATAAAGTCATAAATTACTAGACTTCATCGACTGGAATTTATTCTAGTATCTATTTGCAGATAATAAGAATGTCATCTCAGCCCCCCACCCCGCACCGTTGCGATAAATCAAACTGAAGTGTAATCTGAGTTCAACTTGAACCATTCCTATCGTCAAACATTTTCAACCACGTTTTATTCAACGTCCTAACAACACTCCAAGTAATTTAAAAATGATATGAATAGCATAACTTCTTCATCACCATAATCACATGATTCTCAGTCAACTGAATCCCAGTCAACTAGAACTTTTGAAAGTTTTGCTTAATACTCACAGTATTCTCAGCCTATCGTTACGCTACAATTAATGACACACTGCTTTTTCTATTGTACACAGTATTTGATGTCATTTATTATTTCTCTCAATTAATTATGAAAATAATGTTTCCGACAAGTTTTAAAACGCTTGACGTTCAGTTTATAAAATCTAAAATTTTGCATTACTTAACCACTGAGTAATGACTAATTATGAAACTTGTCTAGTCCCTTATAGTGCTGGTCGACTTATACCAATCAAGTTGAAATGTGACTACTACAGAAAGTGACTTAACGTCATGGCTACTGTGTTTTAATTGGAAAGTGTTTTCTAGATTGTCATGATTACTTCAATCCAGCTAACAGTTACGAAACAATCGCTTTTATAAGAGTTACTTAAGAATTTATAAGTAACCATATTTAACGATATCTAATTGCTTTTCAAAGACGTTTTTAGTGATTTATCTAGGCTAATTAATTAAAAATTATTCGTATATACTTACTGATAGGTATTGAAGTTAATTACTAAACGTTTGTACAATGATAATTTATTTATACTAATGCATGTTGTTTTACTAAATCAGTCAAGTTTGTATATGTCTATGCACAGTTTATCATCATTAATTGAATTTAGGATTGATTGTAAAACAGTAAGTGTACATTAGACAATCTGTTCAATATCATCCTTATGATCAAAACTAAACTATTATTTATTAGGTAATTAATATTTTTATTCAACTAATTTACAAACCATGATGTATTTTTTTTCTAGGTATTTTAAAGTTATGCAGAAACTTGATATGGAATAAAACCACTACCACTTTAGGAGCTGTTAATATACAATTGATGAATTACAGAATGATGCAGTATTTTCAAATAACTTCTTAGAGGAAACTTATTCATGTGTATTCAACCTAAAAGTGAACAGGTGTTTGAATGAAACAATGCATTAATTTAGTGTAGTATTTGTGTAATACTTGTTCTGATTATGATCTTATGTAGTTTTATTTTGGTTTGTTGTGCAGTATACTTCATAATAATCCAGCATAAGGTTCACCTGCATGTCTTCTGAAAATACTTATGCTTATTATTGTCAATTATTTACCACTATCAGCAAAATGTGTATAAATATGAAAGTTGTTACTAAAATGTTTGTCGTCGGTTGTACTATTCTATAGAAGATGGAACAAGCTGTTTACTACCTTCAGTTTTGTTTTATTACTTCATGTTGTCCCTTACAACAATTTCTCTTGTTCAAGAGTTATCGTGGTCATTACAACGCACAAATAATGATATTCTTGAATACTTCTTTATTAACAGGCAATTTTCAATTTGCATAACATATATATAGCGTTATTTTGCTAAAATACACTAAATGCTATGATAAATAAATTCCCAATAGCTTGCCTTTCGAATGATTATTCGGTATAAAAACATGTACTCAGTTATCACTCGACAACCACCATATAAGTTGGCTAGTTAATCAAAATTGTGTACATAACTGTCAGTCTTTAAATAAACCTAGTATTCTAGTAAGTTTAGTGGAATGGAAGAGATTTGTAACCCAAGAAAATGGCTTAGTTATAATAGGTTCTCTAAGCTGGTTGGTTAACAACCGAGAAGTCCTCAATAATGGAGATTAGAGCTTTACAATTAAACCACTCAGTTCAGAAGACGAAATATAATCAAAATTCAGTGGAACTTAAAGACAGTTATATAAAAACTACAATTTCGATCTCTACTAAACTTCCTTTCTTTGTCTAAGTAAGCTTATCAGTTCTAACTTTTTACACTTAGAAACTGGGGAAGAAGAAATATGCATAAGATATTATCTATTCCTATAACACTGATTAAAAATGCAAGTACAGTATGCATCTATAAAACACTAAGTAATAATTTCACAAGATTTTTTAAGGATTAATATTTAGGCATGGCTTTTGAAATGTGAAGGCACGGATTGGCAAGATAGGAGTAACATTTCTACAACTGAAAAACATCTGGAACTCAAATCAGCTGTCAACCAACATAAAAATCAGAGTTTCTAATACAAATGTGAAAGCGATCCTATTGTATGGATCTGAAACTCGGAAAATTATGAAAAGCATCATTCGAAAGATACTGGTATTTATAAACAGTTGCTTGCACAAGATATTTTGGATCCATTGACCAAATACCATCAGCAACAACCTACTGTGGCAGGGAACAAATTAACTAGAATCCAGCTGACGAAGAAATCGAAAACAACCCTGGAGGTGGATAGGACACACATTGAGGAAATCATCAAACTTCGCCAGAGATAAATCCTAACTTAGAATTATTGAGTCCAAAAGAAAAGTAAAAAACCAAAAAACACATTTTTCAGGAGATGAGAAGCAGACACTTAGGGAGAACCAGAAGGGAAAGTGCTGGACAGAGTTAGTTGACGAATACTGATAGGCGGTCTGTGCTCCACGCTAGATAAAATGCAATTATTATTTCGACTGAATGCAAAGTATGTATAGAAAATTAAGGACACTAATCAACATTAGGACTAAAAGCTCTTTTGTATGATACGTAATGAAAGAAAAGAACTGCCTGGAAACTGTGACGATTCTTTTTTTAATACCAGTTAATAAAATACCAAATTCCTCAAAATGCATACTAAGTTTAAGATTAGTACATTACTCAAGTGTTACAATATCTATATTTCACAGTTCCTATTATACAGTCTTAACCTGATTGTTGAGAAAGCCTAATTGAAATTTAGTCTTTTTTATGATAGAATTGTAATGTGTTTAAAGATTTTTTAACATTCAACGGCTGAAATATGCGATTGATTAATGGGAGTTCTAACAAATGTTTTGATATATTACATGAAGTTTAATGAAAGCAACTTAAAGTGAAGTTTAGATGATGTTAACTTTTAAAAGTACCTCATCAATTCTATTGATCATTTCTATACACTTTAAATGAATAATTCTGACCACCCAATGCATATTTCTGTGTTAATGTTTGACTAGTGTAGTTGCTGTTACATTCCATTTCAGCCTTAATTTTCCTTATGTCCTTGCATGCTTGTCTAGTTATTGCAATGCAAATCTAATTCTTATCCAGTCTGTGTAATCTATGCTTTTGTATGTTTATAATTAAGGTTGATATAGTGTCATAACTACTACCTGTAATTTACCATAAAAGTTACTAATCTTTTCTTAGTTACCCATACCAACTATTTGAAATGAAATACACTCTACTAGATCTTCATTTTGGCGTAATACAATGTACACTCTTTGCCCTTTAAAGCTTATTTTAATGGTTACCTGCATCTACGTCAGTAAGAACAAACCGTGTTAAGGAAGTGTATTCTCTTTTCTCATAAAAGCTTAACCCCATGTGAAACTGGCTCAGTACTAAACTTAATAATGTAACCTTATGATTTTCGAAATGTAATTTGGAACATAGTGTTTCTAAATATGGTTGGATATTTTTCAGTGCTCTTTCTTCATTTTTCCGTTCCTGGTTGTAGACTAATGCTTATAAAACATGGATAGGATCATTATGTGCCAGAATGTTTAATTGTTTTCTTCGCAAGCATTGAGTTTTGGCTTTCTCTTTACTGAAACACACTACAACCTAAGGGACATCGACCACTCGAAAATGCTGGTGTTGATGTATATCAGCCAATTTATCTCCTTGTAAATTCCAATTATTAAAAATAGACAACTTTTTACCTACATGATTATTTCTAGAAGTAATAATTATGTAACTAATATGTCATTAGTTATGATTATACATTTTGCAAACATAACTTATCCTTGACAGACTTTAGCAGCTTTAAAAATACTGTTCAACTGAAATAATTCACGATAGACATCTTTCCTAATAATTTGATATTATCATCCTTAACAAATTGAACGCGACTGTAAATTGGTATGTATTCTGTAATTGCATAAATTGCTGCAACGAAGCAACTAATCGGAATTGTAAACCTCTGGAGTCTGTTTTAGGTGATAGAGGAATAAGTATTGTTCAATTATAAATACACTATAATAACATTCAGTAAATGTGACAATTAAATTCCTCAAACTCTCAGTTTTCGGAAGTCTATTTCACTAATATCATTCACATTGCCATTCCCAAGTTATCACAATTTTATTATAAATCCATTATTTTGATTTCTGTACACAACGCCCCAGTCTTCATTGCATTGTGTTTGTATTTCCTATTGCTAATTTGTTCAGTATGTGATGATATATGAGAGCAATTATTCTTACTCAAGTAATGAATTGACATTGTCTCCTATTTGATGATGTTGTTGTCTTGCTTTGAACATCTTTGGAAGTATTATGTCACTGTGTTATCGTGTCAAGTAATTAGTGTTATCGTGGTCGGGTTATAGATACAGTGAACGTTCATTTGTTTCGTTGGAACGAAATTTTAGTATTCAAGTATCTTGCCTACACACCAGCGTAACCAAGGTTATATATATATGCAGTGGTTTTCATTTCAATAAACTTTTACAATGAATCTGACTTAAAATTACTAAGAACAAATATTGCATAACCTGTAAACTAGAGTTGCATATAAGTCTAATTCGTTGTAGTTTTTTGTAATTATTACAGTGTATCATGCAGAAAGCTTTACGTAAATTACAAATTGCGTACAAATTCACTTATCTATTTGCACTTGAAGCAACTTATTGCTGCATAAATAAGCGACAATTTTTTTCAGAATTAAATGATTGTGATTTCAAATAGTTAAAAATTATCCGTCGATTTCAAGGTGAATTCACTGATGTTAATACTACTTTGTTTTTTCAATCATTGTATACTCTATTTTACAAACTTTTCTGCTGTATCCCTTTGATCCAAAAGTAAGTAGACAACAAGTATTTTAGAGCATACACTCTACATTACACAGTGTTTCACGCTTTTAATGTATATCTGAGTTATTATTTTTTTTAAATACTTGCTTTTAGGATTAGACAAAATACTTGATACATAGTAATTTATATAATTAAACGATTACTAGAGGTTTGTTTGGAAAACTAATGAAAGTAATAAATAATACACTTGACAGCAGTTTCAGTATACCTTGTTTTTTGTTTATTCAGCCTATTATTACATAATTACCATCTGAAAACTTGGATAAATTTATGACTAATTTATGAATAGGAAAGTACCTGTGGTTCATATAGTTCACTGATAATGGTCATAAATTAATTATGTAACATGATTCTTAAAACAACAATCTACTTGGGATAACAGGTAGTCCTTGCTTACAAGTACCAGCCATCATGGTACCTACCTACATCGAAAAATCATACGAGCGTTCTTGAGTCAATTGAATTAGTGGCTGCGATCCATTTTAATCAATGGAGCTCGATTGACACTAAATAACCAGACAAATATGAAATCATCGATTATTTGGTGATCAGTTGATGTATACCTCTCTCAATCCATATATGCATACCGTTAGGATACACAGAACTACATTTGGAACTTCTATCACGATTGCATAATATATATTTTGTCTGTCTTTTAGGAAGGTATAGATCTGGATAGTTCTGTAGACATAATAAAAGCCATTAATTAGATACTATAGATGGGAGCTTAAAATCGATCACGCTCTTTTCCTAGACTAGTATGTCACAGTGGTTAAATAATGAATTAATCATAGACTACAAAAAAGTCATTTACTTATCAGATACGTAACTTTAAACGCATACTCTGCCACAGTTCAGAATTTTCCAGTGATGTCAACTATTAACAGATTTGCAAATAGCACCTTATTACTATAGAATCTTCCGATTATTGTGACAACACTAATAAGTAGACTTATTGAAAAACTATTCAATCTGAAGTTGGTCAACATCACAAATCTACATCATTTAAATAATCTTAAGAAGTGAACTGATTACACAATCGTTTTGCCATAGAGAATATTCAGTCAAGACTTTACACAGACATAACCCTAAGACACTTAAATCGTAATCGTATTTAAAACATTATGTCGGCATTTTAATGATTTACATTCCGGACATCAAACAATTTGAGAATACACTAAAACTATTATGTACTGTATCATTGTTGACAATTACTATATTCTAAAAATGGATATTAGTACGTGATAAACACTAAATGAATTTATTTTTATGAATACATCAATCAACTTACAGTACAACACTATAAACCCCTATATATCTTTACTCATGATCATTGAAATAATGTAATGTATAAATTAATTTGAGCAAAAATCTAATACATAACATGTTACAACAAAAGTCACAATTGGAAATCATATGATGTCTAAGTAGAAAAATGAATTATTTAAAAATCAATATCTATTCATTTATGCATTTACAAGTTATTCTGTCTATACTATTCAATCAAATCATGTAAAATTACAGTGCTAAAGAACAAGAAATAATCTTCTTCTTAACTATAAAAAGGGTAGTTTGCTTCAATGTTGAATAAATAGAACAGTCGGATCTTTTGGTAATAATAATAATAATGATAATAAAGTTGACAATAGTACTGCTAGTAGTAATAGTGTTGGTAGTAGTAGTAGTAGTAGTAGTAGTAGTAGTAATGTTTTTTGTTGTGATAGTAGCGTTAATAGTAAAAGAGTTAGTTACAGTTGTTATTAAAATACTAATGTTAATAATAGTAGTTTAAATGGCAGTTATAATTGAAGTAGTATTTTGTGTATAAATACAGTCATATTTTTAATCCTTTTTAAGCTTTGGTATTAGTATCACAAAAATATGATAGTGAACATAATCGAAGAAAATCAAATTATTAATCATGATTTATACAGTTTCATGCATTTTACAAATCGTTTTTGTTTATACTATGTATTCATTTCGATTTCAGTAGTTAAAAATTTTTACATTAGTTCATATTGGTAACATAGCTGCTATTTAAGAATTCATCGACATCACATTCAACTACTCAACTTTTATATTATGCATTATGTTGTTTCGCAATTAGACAAACTGTAGTGATTGCCACATGGTTCGAACCTGTGATACAGTGATAAAAAGTAACACAAACTAATCAATCAATCAATGCCTGTTACCCCATGTGGAGCATACACCGCCGATCAGCGTTCTCCAACCAACTCTGTCCCGGGATCTTATTTCTGGTTCTTCCTAACTGTTTGACGATTTCCTCAGTGTGTCACCTACCCACCTCCAGAGTCTTTTCCTAATTTCTTTATCGGTTTGAATTCGATTTGTTCTCTACCATAAATGGTTTTTGTTGATGATATCCAGCCAACGGATTCGAAGTATCTTACAAAGACAATTGTTTATAAATACTTGTATCTTTTGAATAATGCTTCTAGTAGTTCTCCATGAAAGTTTCGGCTCCATACAACAGAACCGTCTTAATGTCTGTATTATACATTTTGACATGATTGTTGGCCGACAATCGGTTTATGTTGAGTTCCAAATGTTTTACAGTTGATGAAATGCTGCTCTTTTCTTACCAATCCGCGCCTTCATATCCACGTCAGACCATCCTTGTTTATCGATGACGCAGCCCAAGTATATAAAGGATTCTACATCTTCTAGAATTTCTTTGTCATGTGTGATTGGGTCAGTGTTCATTGTTTTGTATCGGAGTATTATGCTTTCGTTTTGTGTTTGTTGAGGCCTACTGTTGGCATCAGAAGTTTATGTTACACTATCCGTATTCACCCACATTTGTTAATTACTTACTTAATTACGCCTGTTACCCCTCTCGGAGGAGCATAGGCCGCTCACCAATATTCTCCATTCAACTCTGTCCTCAGTAATTCTTTTCAGCTGTCTCCAGTTATTGTTCATCCTTTTAATGTCTGCTTCCAGTTCTCGACGCAGTGTGTTCTTTGGCCTTCCTCTTTTCCGTTTTCCAACAGAATTCCAAGTTAGTGCTTGTCTCGTGATACAGTCTGATGATTTCCGCAGTGTATGTCCTATCCATTTCCAACGTCGTTTCCTGATTTCCTCTTCAGCTGGAAGCTGATTTGTTCTTTTCCAAAGTAGGCTGTTGCTGATGGTTTCCGGCCAACAGACATTCAATATTCTACGTAGACAGTTGTTGATAAATACCTGTACTCTCCTGAGGATGTTTGCAGTAGTTCTCCACGTTTCAGCTCCATACAGAAGGACTGACTTGACGTTCGAGTTGAAAAGTCTAACTTTGAGGTTGGTGGACAGTTGTTTGGAGTCCCATACATTTTTCAACTGTAGGAATGCTGCCCTTGCTTTGCCGATCCTTGCCCTTACATCTGCATCGGATCCTCCTTGTTCATCGATGATGCTCCCTAGGTATGTAAAGGTATGCACTTCTTCCATAGTTTAACTATCAAGTTCAATTGGGTCGGTGCTTTCAGTGTTGAATTTGAGGATCTTGCTCTTTCCCTTATGTATGTTCAGGCCTATTGATGCTGAGAATGCTGCCACTTTGGTTGTCATCACTTGCATTTGCTGCTGTGTATGGGATAGAAGTGCTAGATCATCCGCAAAATCCAGATCATCAAGTTGCATCCTACTTGTCCATTGAATTCCATGCTTCCCATCAGATGTAGAGGTTTTCATGATACAATCAACCACTAGAAGGAAGAGGAAAGGCGAGAGCAAACAGCCTTGTCTGACACCGGTTCTCACTGGAAATGCATCTGTCAGCTGTCTTCCATGCACGATTTTGCACTGTAGTCCGTCGTAAGAATTCCGAATGATGTTGACGAGTTTCTTTGGTACACCGTAGTGTCAAAGAAGTTTCCATAGCAATTTCCTGTCTACGCTGTCAAACGCCTTCTCATGATCAATGAGGTTGATATACAGTGACGAGTTCCATTCAATCGATTGTTCAACGATGATCTGTAGTGCTGAAATTTGGTCTGTGCATGACCGATCCTTACGGAAACCAGCCTGTTGATCTCGGAGTTGAGCATCCAATGAATCCTTCATTCTGTTCAAAAACACTCTGTTGAAGATTTTCCCTGGTACTGACAATAGTGTGATCCTTCTGTAGTTGTCACATTTGCTCGAAACTCCTTTCTTTGGTATCTTGATAAGGTATCCTTCTTTCCAGTCTGCTGGCACTTGTTCTTTCTCCCAGATTTTCTTGAATAAAACGTGAAGCATTCTTGCCGTTATGTCTATATCTGACTTGAGTGCTTCGGCTGGTATATTGTCAGGTCCTGCTGCTTTCCCGCTTTTGATCTGTCTGATGGCTATCTTGATCTCTTCCATCGTTCGTGGATTGACATCTATCGGGAAGTCCGTAGATGTTGCTTCGATGTCTGGTGGGTTCGGTGGAGCTGGTCTATTCAAGAGTTCCTCAAAATGTTCTACCCATCAGTCTCTTTGTTCTTGAATCTCGGTGACTGGCATGCCTTGTTTGTTTCTAGCCGGTCGCTCTGGTTTACTATATTCGCCTGCCAGTTTCTTCGTTATGTCGTATAGCTGTTTCATATTTCCTTCTCTTGCAGCTTTTTCCGCTGTCGTTGAAAGGCCTTCGATATACTTCCGTTTGTCAGCTCTAATGCTCTTCTTTACTTGTTTATTTGCTTCTGTGTATTCAGTTTGTGCCTTGATTTTCTCTGCTCTAGTTCGGCTGTTGTTGATTTCTGCCTTCTTGTTCCTCCTTTGTTGAATCTTGCTCAGGATCTCTGTGAAAATCCATTCCTTATAATTGTGTTTCTTGCGGCCCAGAGCCTCTTGACAAGTTGAAGTTAGTGCCTCCTTGATTCCTTTCCAGTTGTCCTCCACAGTGGTTTCTCTCTCCTTCAGCAGATCTTCTAAGGCTTGAAACCTGTTGTTGAGAGTTATTTTAAATTCTTTGAGTTTGTCAGTATCTCAAAGAGAGGCTGTATTGAGCCATTGTAATGCTGTTACTCCAGTTATCCATTGTTTCCTCAGCTTCAGTTTCATTTTGGCAACCACTAGGTGGTGATCTGAAGCTATATCAGCTCCTCTCCTGTTTCTCACATCTTCCATTGATCTTCTAAATTTTTATTGATGCATATATGATCAATTTGATTCTCTGTAGTATGATCCGGTGAGACTCATGTAGCCTTGTGTATGCGTTTGTGGGGGAATATTGTACCACCTATGACCGTTTTGTTGAAAGCGCATAGATCTGTGATTCTTTCACCATTCTCATTTCTTTCTCGTAGTCCCTGTTGTCCCATGATATCTTCGTATCCTTTGTTGTCCATTCCGACTTTGGCGTTTAGGTCCCCCATTAGGATTGTCAGATCCTTTCCTGGACACTTCGCTATAATTGACTGCAGCCTATCATAAAACTGATCTTTGTCCTCGTCGTTGCCGTCATTGGTGGGTGCATAACATTGGATAATGTTCATTGTAATCCCCTTTTCAGTTGTCTTGAAAGACGCTTTGATGATCCCGGGTCTATGTGGTTCCCATCCTACAAGTGCAGCGCGCGCTTTCTTGGACAGTATCAGAGCTACTCTTTGGGTGTGTGGGGCATTTCCCTCTTGGTGGCCGGAGTATAGTAGCACCTCTCTCGTAGCTAATGTTTTCTGTCCAGTTTGAGTCCAATGCGTTTCGCTGATTCCGAGCACTGTCGTCATCTCTTCATTTCTGCTGCTATCTGGGTGATCTTCCCGGTCTCCCACATTGTCCAAACATTCCATGTACCTATAAAAATTTTTGCTCTGGTTGTTAGAAGGGGTGACATTGGCCTCATGACTTCTGGAGAATCTCGGCTTTCATCATGAAGCGTCATATAGATTCCTTCCACTCCCAGGGCAGAGTTTAAATGGTTTAGGTTGTTTAACCTGGTTAGCACTTTTTTTAGCAAGTTTGTGTTATATGGGATAGGGATGCTAGACCTATGCCCAACCCGCCTCCTTTACCCTGGTTTGGGACCGGCAACAACCCTAGAAGAGCTGCGGGCGGAGTTACCCACATTTGTTGCTGTTTGTTAAATAGAAGAGCTAGATCACCTTCGAGGTTCAAGTCATCTAGTTGCATCCATGATGTCCAGTGTATTCCAAGATCGCCATGAGATGTTGCAGTATTCATGATTCACTCAATCACTTACAGAAAGTGAGGTGGAAGGGTGAGAGTAATTAGCCTTGTATAACACCAGCCTTCACTTAAAATGAATGTGCGAGCTTACCTCCATGAGCAATATCACAGTGTAGTCCATAGTAAGAGTTCCATATGATATTGACTAGGTTTTCGGGTACGCCATAATGTCGAAGAAGGCTCAATAATTTTCTTCTATCCACACTGTCGAACGCCTTCCCGTAGTCGAGGAAACTGATGCAAAGTTGTGAATTCCATTGAATTAGTTGTTCAAGAATGGACAGTAGAGTAGCGATTTTTGAGTACACATTCTATCCTTTCGGAATCATCCCTGTTGACCTTGAATTTGGGCATCGACTGAATCTTTCATTTTGTTCAATAACACTATGTTGAGGACTTTCCCTCTTACTGAAAATGAAATGATGTTTTTGTTGATCTTGCACTTATTAAGATCTCGTTTCTTTGGTATCTTGATGAGGTACCATCCTCCTTGTCTGATGGCAATTGTTCTTCCTCTCAAATCTCATTGAAGAGAATGTGAAGCACCATCTCTGTCGCTTCTATATCTGACTTCAGTGCTTCCATCGGCTGGTATGTTAACTGGTCTTACTGACTTGCCACTCTTGATTTGTTGGATGACCATTTTGATTTCTTCGAGTGTTAGTGGATTGGCGTTTATACGGTGGTCCGTGTCTGCTGCTTCGATGACTAGTGGGTTTAATTGAGCAAGTCTATTCAAGAGTTTTTCGAAGTGTTCGTTGTTCTTGCATCTCAGTGATTGATTTTTATTCTTGATGTTGATTAGCTGTTTTGGTTTACTGAAATTCCCAGCTAATATTTTTATTGTATTGCATAGATGCCACATGTTTCCTTCTTCTGCAGATTTTTCCGCTGTCATTGGTTGGTCCTCAACATATTTCCGTTTATCCGACCTAATGCTCCTCTTTACTTGCTTGTTGACTTCTGTGTATTCGGTCTGTGCTTTGTCTTTCTCTGTTTTTGTCCAGCTGTTATTGACCATTATCTTTCTGCTCCTCTTATCTCCGATTTTGTTCAGAGTACCAACGGAAATTCATTCTTTATGATAGTGACCCTTGCAACCCAAAACCTCCTGACATGTTATAGTCATTCTTTCCAGTTATCCTCTTTAGCAGTTCCACCTTTTTCTAGTAGACCATGAAATGTTTGGAACTTATTGTTGAGAGTTATTTTAAATTCGTTGAGTTTGTTAGTACCCCGGAAAAGGGTTGTACCAAACTTTTGTTATACTGCTGCACCAGTTCTCCAATGCTTCTCCAGCTTCAGCTTTATCTTAGCCACTACCGGATGATAATCTGAAGCTATGTCAGATCCTATCCTTGCTCTTACATCTTCCATAGATCTTCTAAACTTCTTGCTGATGCAGATGTGTTCTATTTGGTTTTCCATAATGTGGTCCAGTGAAACCTATGTAGTTTTGTGTATGCGTTTGTGGGAGAATACGGTGCCATCTATAATCATTTTGTTGGAGGCATATAAGCTTTCAAACCTCTAACCATCTTCGTTCTTCTCTCCCAATCCATGTCGTCCCATAATATCTTTATATCCGGTATTGTTCATTTCAACCTTAGTGTTTGGGTCTCCCATCAGAATGGTCAGGTCCACGGCTTAGCATTTATCAAAGACTGACTGTAGCCTCGCATAGAACTAGTCATTGCCGTCTTCGTGGCTGCCGTTGGTATGGGATTAGCACTGTATGACATTCATTGTAATCTGTTCTTGTCTTAAAGGATGCTATGAAGATCCTACATCCATGAGGTTTCCACCCTATAGGTGCTTCGCATGCTTCTTGAGACAACATTAGTGCTACTCCTTGTGTGTGTGAGACATTTTCTTCTTTGTGGCCGGAGTATAAAATCAATTCTTCTAAGGCTAATCTTTGCAGTCCACCTTGTAACCAATGAGTTTCACTTATTACAAGTATCTACAGGTTGCAGCTTTTGATTTTTTCTGCTATTTGCATGCTTCTTCCTGTCTCCCACATTGTGAGAACATTTTATGTACCTGTATTACTTGTTGCTCTGATTGTGAGAAGTGGCAATGACCTCATGACTACCGAATAAACTCGGCTTTCACCATGAGGGGTCATAGCAGACCTTCCAACTTCCAGGGTAGAATTAAAGTGGTTATAAAGGTTTCTACTGGATAGCGTTTTTTTTTTACTAAGCTTGTTATTTTACGAGATGGGATAACTAACCCCATGCCCAACACTCCTCCTTCATTCGGGCTTCGGACAGGCAGAAACCCTAGAGGGCTTCAGGTGGAGCTACAAATTAATCAATAAATTTACTAATGCAGATTAACAGAGATATGACTTCCCGTAACATTTAAACCACAAGAATTCCAACATTCTATCTCTTAAATTTCAAAATGAAATTAGCCCGTATTTGAAAGTCTTTACATTGCATAAGTGTTTCTTATATTGATTTTTAATTTATTGCCTATCCCACAGGTACACCTCTATTGCCTTATACATCTGCAATTCATTAGAATGCAAAAGTATTCTTGCTATCATGAGAGACCAAATCGATTTTTTCAAGTTATATTTATCACAAACAACTTTTTTCTCAGGATATAACCAATAACGGTTCAAAAACTGAAAGCAATGTTCATATGGTTTCGCGATTCTCCACTGTTGTTGTATACGACTAGGAGTGATCACTGTCTGTTGATACGAGCACCTACAAAGCCCATTACCTTGATATTGTTTTAAGTATCAGTGTGAATACCAGCACTATAATCCACCGACATTCGGTTAACGATCTCAAAACAGACAAAAGTTTTAGTCCTTGGACTCCACTGACTTGCCGAATATCAAACGTAATGATTCAAAATAATTTCGAGCAAACTGTTTCAGCTTAACAGGTAGTGGATTTAAACTAATCTTCATCGACTGCTCAAGCCTGTAATCCGAATAACTGGCTTTAGATAACCTTCATATTGTTAAGCTACGTGAATACAATTTGTCGAGGATCACGTGTACTGATAACATTATTAACGAAAACCTTATGATAAATTAATCCTCGAAATTATAGGATGGAAGTTAGAAAAATCAGTCATTAGAATAGATGAATCGGGTGGAGTTTAAATCCAATAAGCCAGAGTCGCTTCATTTCGGCACATGACAGCTCGGATTCACTCTTAATCCTTGTTAGTGTTCGTAAAGTGCCTCTAACTCAGTACAGTTTGCTTTAAAAGCCAACGGGTTATCCATGGAGCTACTGAGTTTAAAGGGAATGACTGTAATCACTCCTTGTTTGAATATGAACATGTTAAGTTAGTTACCATAATAAATTTACACAGTAGTTGGGATAACTTAATCCCATATTCATAGTAGTGTGAAACCTCTCATTTTATGAAGGGAAAGTGTAATTCATTAAGTTGAATGATCATTCCGTCAGAGCATAGACTAATTAATCCCAAGAATATGGACTACGAAATATCAATTATATAAACTTATGTGGTATGGTTTATCCCACAAAATATGAAGATGCATGAGTACCATTTCATAATGGGTTGTTACTAATTAAATAAAACAGACATTTCATGCATCCTGGTTACTAATTACCCATAAGCTGAAGGGGATTATTGATGAATATTATCTTCAGATAAATATAAATATGGGTGGGCATTTCTGCGAAGTCCTACACTAGAACTAAACAGCTATCTAGTACTCCCTGGTTATCAGTGGTACCTTTCCAACATCAATCTGTGACATAATCTATCAATTAAAATACCGATCTTCACATAAATAGCCATTTAAATTGAAAAATATATATGATTAAAGTCGTCTTTATGCTTGTTTCTAAAATACTCATGAGACTCATAAATATTTCATCTGATGTAAGTTTATTTTTTCGCATTGTCTTCTTACCACTTCTCAGTGTACTACTTAATAAAATCAGTGCAATTTAATGCTCCTCATTGTTTCACTTTCTTGTCCAGAATGACACATTCCATGCTTCTGTATCTACAAATGTTGCACGGCATTCATTGTAATCTTCAGACGATTTCAAATGCAAATAGCATTCTGTCTCGTTCTATTTCTGTCTTTAAATCCTGTTATCTGTATACTTATCCGAAATCTCACTTTGTTTGGATTAAACTATTTTGTTCTGGACTAAGGGTTTGATGAATAAATAGTCAGACAGAATCTCAATTGAGCAAATAATTCAGGACTCACCTTTGATAATTTCATGTTCGCGAGTTTTGTTTCATTCATATTTCACTAGAATAAACATAAGTATCTCAACACGTAAACATAAGTAGTAACTGTTTGTATTTCACGTCTTTCATTCAACTGCACCTGAAGTATGATAATTATGAAAGCGTTAAAATATGCTGGTCAGTAAGTGGAGGTCAATAAAAACAATACACCTATATGCTCATTGCAATGAACGCAACCAGATGATTAAAAACAAACTAATAAGTTATTTCAGAATTACCTAATACTGCATCAGTTTGGGTTGACGTTTCTTGAGTGGTAAGTGACAGTAAATCGTTACGTTGCGTATAAGTATCTTTTAGGAATGTTATACTTTGGAGACTAAATATTTGTTAGATTGAAACTAGCATACACATCGTTTCATTTTATTTTATAGTAATTAAACTTGTGTAATCGCACTTTCTTTAATATATATTTATTACTATTGACTACGTACTTACTTTCAAGGAATTTGTTTTTTCTTCATTTTTTATGCAGAAGAATGCAAAATCCAGTTTTAATTGTAAGTTTTCTATGGCTGCCAATAATCCATCCACGTTACTTAAACTGAATCGGTTAAAAAGTGTTTAAACTTGTAATTCATTAAGTTGATTATTTTAACTAATGAGTAACCGTAATGTCTAGTGTACTCTGAAGGATTTTAATTCTCACCATCTAATATTTTAAATATGATGTCGTTGTAAATTAGCTGTTAACCTCTAAACTGTACTATTTTAACCTAGGAAAAATAACGATTCAAATTTTTAGAAAGGACATTATGCTATTTATAAAGTATTTGAATAATCCTTATCAGACACCATTAGTAACAGCCTACTGTAGCACAAAACAAACTAACTAAAATCCATTTGAAGAAATAATTAAGGAAATTTGTTGAAAATGGATAGGATACACATTAGGGAAATCCCCAAAACTGCTTCACAAGACGAGCACTAACTTGGAATCCACAAGCCCGAAGGAAAAGAGGGAGGTTAAATAACACATTTAGCAGTCATGAATGGAATGTATAGTATGTAAGAAGAACTGAAAAAGAAAGCCCAGAACAGAGTCGGTTGGCGAATAATGGTCGGTGACATATGCTCTATAAAAGGTGCAACATGCAATAATTTGAGTGAATGAAGAGAATCCTTATATCTTTTTGAAACAGGAGATGAAGCTGCCTCGAACGACGATTAAACTTGACAGAAAAAATTTAGTCAATTGAT
Source organism: Schistosoma japonicum (assembly GCA_025215515.1). Lineage (NCBI taxonomy): Eukaryota > Metazoa > Platyhelminthes > Trematoda > Strigeidida > Schistosomatidae > Schistosoma > Schistosoma japonicum. The sequence goes on along the minus strand of CM046061.1, from coordinate 69,938,185 downwards.
TTTTAGATGCCTTAATTTTAAATCACTTATCATATCTATAGTTGGCTCTGAGTCAAAAATGTAAGTGTTTAGCTTGAACTTATAAAAGATTGTGTCATTCTCACCAAGTCTTCTGCATAAGTATTTCTCTTTGATATGCATAGATAACTTCAAGTCGGAGTTTATATTGAACAGAATACTTGCTCACTTTTAACTAACATATTATACACATTCTAATTATGCTGTTCTTACATTAATATCATTTATCTTAAAAATTAGTCAGTAGTTGGTTACTACCTTAGTCATTTTTGTTGCTAAACAACACAGTTTAAAATATTACATAGTGGATTTCTTAAGATAACTATTTTAGGTATAAGGGATTCAAGTATATTTCTCCGAGGTTTCGTAAGGTGACATCGTAATCAGTACACGTTTGCAGTTTGAGTAAAATTCGTTATAGTTTAAATATCTCTCAAACTAAGTAACTTTCTAATAAATATAAAGCTTAAAGTTGTATAGCCTAATCTGATTGAAAAACAGAAGGTATATAAAATTAAGGTCATATTCATTGTGTAAAACTATTATTCATAATAAAACAACCTTATTTTAATTTATACATTTATTATGTAAATGAAATGAGCATTATTGTGTCATTAAGTATTGCATTGAATGCATCTTAAATTGATGATTATTGAATAACTATTGAAAAATAATGACGATTTGATAACGTACATAAGATATCTGTTTCCAGTTACAAATGTCTACTGATTGCTATATTTTTGCATAAATGCATTCGCAAAACTTATCTTTCACATGTCACAATATTCTGTACTAGTATTGAGTGTTTTGTCAGTTTCCTTATCATCCATTCTTGAATTATCTTAAGCTTAACAGTTAAATGTTATGAACCAACTGTATGCTCTGATTTTATTTATATTTGTGTATAAACTTCAACAAATGCATCTTAGGTTTAATTCAACTGACTGATCTTAGTTAGAAAACCTTTTAATGTCAGAAATCACTGTTTCGTTCTAGTATAGGTTCACTATACATGAAGAGCTTCAAACAAGAACAAAGTCACTATACGGTTCTTCTTAGGTTTTAGTAGCTGTCTAAATCCAGTTGTGATATGAAAAAATAACAGTTTCCATAACACTCATTACCAGAAATTCATTTTCGCGAGTTTTATCTATTCATTGTAAGTTATAACATCCTTCCGGATAGACTTCATGTAGAATATATTTGAAGAAAAACTTTATAATTCCTCAAAATTTATTTTCTAACTCAACAAGAGATTGACAGGTATATTGTGATAACGTTTTCCTGAAGTAATTCTTCATAAAAACAATCGTAAAGTAAGTTCCATCACGTCTCCTTACGGTAGACGTAATACAAGGTATCTTGACTGATTTTGAAAGGATTATTTACGTAAGTGATTGTAAGAGCCATCACTTTATTGGCATTGCAACTGAGAATTTAGTCAACATGAAGCAGTTTCTGATGCATATGAGTATCTCGTTTCCCCGCATAGGTATATCTTAGAATTGTACTTGAATTTTAATGGCTGAAAACAGGAAGTGATTGATAATTTGATTCGGATAACTAAAAAAGAAATGAATCTAATTATTACTTTGCTCTATTTCTTACGTGATTTTTCAGCTACGATTTCTGAGTTAAAGCAGACTTCTCTTTACCAATCACAACACAGTAGAACATTTTTGTCGAAATCTTGTAAACAGAAATCATTTGTTTAATCCCATTCTTACTCTTATGATCTTCATCAACCACTAGGTTATTGTTTGGTGCATTTCAGATAATATAATCGTTTATACACGACACCAATTATACAACTTTCACACGCGACCACCTGAACTACAAAAACAGCAATACTATAGTCCATAATTTAATCTTAATGATCATAGAGATTCATATTGTTTTAAATATTTTCTCGACTAATAACCACAAACTCCGTTTAGAAACTATTGAAAAATGATATTTGATTAATATTTTCTACAACTACTGATATTATTAAATAGAGGATTTCTTACTCTGAATTTTCAGACATTTCTCATTGATGAATCTTACTAGTACAAAATTTATGTTCAAATCTTCTTTGCATATACTTTCAATTGCCTGTGGTCGATTAGTTTTGTAACTTTTCATAATATGTTTTATCACTAAGCTGTTTTTTCTTTAATGATAATTTGTGGTAGCTTTCTATTGAACGATTTCTTTCGGGAGGTGATATATGATCTTCGTGGTTTTATTGTCAAGGTTTCATCATAATTCTAGACAGCATTATAAGACCATATTTCAAAAGAAGTCAGCTGTTAGATTTCCTTAGCATTATACTAACATCTTATTTTGTTAACCTGGATTTCATTGATTTCTGTCTACAATTTTGTTACATAATCATATCAGAGATTTTGACTAGACCGGATTTTTAAATTTCACTTATTAATCCATTTTTTATTAGTTAACATACTGGGTTGATTTCGGTATGATTATTAATTAATAAGTGGCTGAAGTGCTAGGCTTCTAAAACTGGTGTCTACAATTGTCTACGTGAATTGATGCAAGCGAAATGTCGTAATGTGTAACAGTTAGCTAGTGTTTATGTAAATGCGAACGAAGCAATCCATCACGTTGTCCGGTGTAGTATTTCACACGTTATTCGTGATTTATTTTCTCATTGTGAAATTTTTAAAAATATTAGTGTTTAACTAAAGTTTGATTGTAGCTGGCAAGTAAAATCCAGGATGCCCATTTCATCTTATATGGGATTTGTTAACTTGGAATAACATGAATCCTAGAGTTGATTTTCAGACAGAGACTCAAACTCAATCTGTTTTTGTCAAACCCTACTGTTTTCATGATTAAGCTACATGGTCTACACAGCAAACTTACTCAAAGACTATCTATCAATAATTAGAATGTATTATATGCAGATGCATTCATCTGAGTCCCATTTAAAGCAAAGTGTACCTCTTCAGTTTCACTTGTCAGCCACAAACCAGTTCATATAGTACTTGTGAACCACCGCTGTGTCGAGGCAATCCACTCATAATCCATAGACAATAAAAGAGACCTATCATTTTCAGACCTCATCAACAGGAAGATAAAAATACTTTCAAATTAAATAATATGATTTGTTCTTTTACTAGGTTTTGTTGTTTATACTTGACTTATTATAAAACTACATTGTGAGAGAAACCAGGTCCTGAAACTTAATAGGGTTGACTGAAACTAAGGGAGAATATAATTTTAGTAATAAAAACACATCTTTAATTTTAAAATAGACAAATTGTAGACCAGTTGGGTGTCATGGAGATTGTTGAATTCGAACTTGTTATCACTAATTGGCCTGAGTTAGATAACTACTAAAACAACCAGGAAGCGCTGAACAGCTGTTCACTACAGTAGTGTACATTCATAACCCTATTGTATAATTTATCCCAGGATCTTATTGCTTCTTGGAGAAAGATCAATCATTAAACCGCTGTGAATGCCTGCATCAAAAAGGATGATATTTCTATATTCTGTCAATGGATAATGTCACATAAATATATTCTCAACTAACTGAGGTTAGAAATATCTGTCTTTAGGTGAAAGCTGACTCCGTGGTCTAACGGCCAAGCATTCATCTCGAAGTTTGAAGGTCTGGGGTTCATCTTCCTAAAAGGGTTGTGGATAAGTACCACTTAAAAGTTAGATACTAATCAGAGCAGCTATCAAGCGCATCCTGGTTTTTAGTGCTTAACTAACTCGAGTCACTACGTAATATCAAATAGAACAGTATTAGACAGTCATTGTTTTGTAGCCTGTAATCAATTGTAAATAAAGGTCATGCCAATTAGATAACTTAGTATGTAATCGTGTGCAAGCTAACTAAGAACAAAAATCTACAAATAATAACTTCCTTGAACAAACTGACTTAAGGTGTATTGTGTTTATGCAGTGTCAATACTCTTTATTTGGTTTTTTTTAGTATACACACAATGTTTTCTGTGTGTATTATACATCAATGTACATATTTTGAAAATAATTACATAATATATACTAATTCATAAACATAATCAGGTTGTAACAAAAATGTGAAAACATTAAAAAATATGGCTATATTATGTAAATAGATGTGATTGGTAAGTTGTTTTACATAGTGTTTGTCCACAGTAATCGAGAGAACATACAAGTCTGGAAAAATGAAACCAACTTTCATGAATAAGAAACTAGTCTTCGCATACGTAAAGGATAATCTCCTACTTTTGGTCACATCTATATGCTTGTCATTGAATTCACCTACTGTTGTGAGGCAAGGTGCACGAACCACAACCAGCGTTCTCTTTCAACACAAATATCAATACATATTCCTAATTTCGTTCAACAAAGAGAGAGAATGACAGCTAAAATTTCCATCCTTGAATATCAAAGTAACTACGAACACTAGTTAGACCCCTATGTTTATTTTAAAATTGTTTAAAGTTGCTAGAACCCTCTGGACTGTATATACCACCTTTCTATGGTTTCCCGAAGGTTCATAAGTCGAAAGTATATTTACGTCCCATCATGGATATGCATAGCTCTCGTTACCCTGCAGTGGCAAAATAGCTGTTTAACCAATTAGAGCCATTATACAGAGGCTCAGTTAAATACAGCACGAAAGAGGTTTTCCAGTTTGTTAACAAGGAAAAAGAAATGAACCTTGCGAACGAAACCATGTTACCATTGGACATAAATTCGTTATTCACCAATATTCCAAGCATAGATACAGTGAATTATATCTGCGAATCAACAATAGAAAAAAATACTTATCCCGTTACCACTAGAAAAAATGAAGGTACTCTTATTAAAATGTACCTAAACGTACACTTCATTCTTAACAATGAACTCTACAGACAAATAGACGGAGTAGCTATGGGGTCACCCTTAGGTCCTATACTCGGAAAGATCTTCCCAGCTAAATTAGAGAATGGCTCATTACAAGAAACTTTAAGTAATTCAAAATACTATTGCAGGTAAGTAGATGATACGCTTATTGTACGTGAAGAAACGATCAACCCACGAGATATGATAAGCACCTTCATAATATTAGCCCTTCGATTCAGTTCATATGTGAAGTAGAGTGTAATAAGATCATAGCATTTCAAGACGTCCTGCTCTCCAGAAGACCATGGAAACCGACGTATTTGCTCAAACGACGACATAGAATAAATAGACAAATTCAAAACGACTAGCGGAAAACAGATACCAAGATAGATTCGTTCAAAAGTATATAGTAGAAAGAAAAAACTAAGATTGAAGTAGACAGTCAGAAGAACACTATCTACGACTAGCCTTTAAAGATGATACAGCAAGTGGAATCCTAACAGAAAGATTAAACAGATCTATTAAAAATACATTCAACGCTGCTAAGTTATATGTCACTTTTCAACTAAGCCGCTACTAACTGAGAAAATCAAGGTTAAGACACCAACAATCGTCTCGTCTATGGGCATTTATGAATTTAACTGCCCAAGTGAAGCCAGTTACAAAGCCATACTCGAAGGCCCTTCTCCATGGGAACACACGAACGTATTTTAACCTGGTTATTCAGTGGTCTAACGAGATTTATTACCTAGCCTTATTATTAGCCACCTAATGGACTATGACCACAAAATTATGACTGACGAAGCTTACTTAATTACATTAAAGTATCTAATAATTTGCTTGAACGTGCTTAGAATACATCTTCGTTATTTAGCTGAAGCATTCGGCATCAGCTCAAAGCAAACGGAACTTATATATGTGGAATGAAATATATTCGACTTTTCAGTTTATCTTGGCCCGAAACAGAGCCATATCCCTAAGAATTATTTCCGTTTATCATTTTTCCTTCTTGTTTCTTTTCTACCTTTCCGTTTCTTATTACAAGATATTCATACTCACTTTTACCACCGAGTTATTCCCATGTAATTTGATTTTCTATTCATAACTGTATTGCAATAACTTAGACATTTTGCCCATACCACTTTGAGCTTATTGATTAAACAACGTTGCTATCATCACCTTTTAACATGACACACTTAATCTTGTTATTATTAAATGACCCTTATTGTGAGTTGCTACATAACCTTTCGATTTTGTCTAAGGTTATTTTATTGTATTTAAAAATAAGATCGACATGTAATTTGCCAATTTTCATCCATGATTTTGACATATTGCTTATCCCATTACATTATCTAGTAGTAAAAATGATATTTATGGATTTATAAACGTAGAGCCTGAAGAGTAATTTATCGAAAACAGTTGTTCGCGCCAATATTAATTATTTTTCATTATTATATGGAGATCTTCAATATACAAAAGTAAGAATCCTAATAGTCCAGGATTTCTTCGCATTTGGCTCCGAAACAGAGTAGAAGCTCTCGCTGTTCATAATATGAAGTAGGACCTTTGTATACAGATGAAGTATGTCATACATACCTTAGTCTTTATCTTGGACTTAAGAAATTATTAGTTATTTCATTTTATTGACTGTTCATTAGAAAATATTCTGATTCTGTCGCGTAAATTATTCTCATACTCCAACTTACCTTGAATTTTATATTTAACTGATTATATCACAGATTGAATGTTGGCACGGTACCACTGAAAATCATGGAGCACTGGATGGTCCCTGGTGCGGAATCTGTGGTGTGCATTACTAAGGAGCTTCACACTAGAACGAAACAGCTATCCAGTGCTCTCTGGTTTTCAATGGCACCCTGCCAACATCGATCTGTGACTTATCCAATCAATTAAATTACCAATCTCTGCAAATTATCTCAGTTCAATTACAATAATTTCCTACATTATTTCATCCAATTTGTCTTGTACTTTCAATTCGTTTTCAATAAGTTATCAGTTTTATTATTTTAAGCTTTTTATACCTTAATATCTGCTGATTATTTCTATGCGGTATTTGTGTCCACGTATTGCCATGAATTACATTACTCAACCTTATAGTTTAGTATTATCAGAATATTGCCTCAAAGTCATTCTTTGACATCATTCACAAAATTCACTCAAGTAAATCAAGAGATGTACACATAATTCTATTTTATATAGCAGAAGTCTTAACTATCCATTATTTAAAACCTAAGCTATTTACAAAAGTAATATGTAAGATCTATTTGTCTACCATTTCCATAGTGTAGTTACTATATGTAATTTTAGTAATTTATTCGTTCCTATTTCATATGATTAAAAAAATGCTTCGTTTTATTTCTCCACACATTACTATTATTTAGAAGATCGTCTCTACTCCGAATTCTTGATTACTTTACTTTGTTTCAATTTAATGACGCTCGTTTTAATGATCATATATTATAATTCGATAATATGAATTGGTCTGAGTAAGACAAACACTGACAACTAGGAAACACTGGATAGCTGGTGAAGCATTTGGGGCAAAGCCTGAAGGTCCTGTGCTTGATCCCTATTGGTGTAGTCTATGCGCACCGCTGAAGAATCTTGTACTATAACGAAACAGTATTCTAGTGTTTCCTGGTTGTCAGTGACTGTCTAACTCAGATCAATTCGGATATCAAATAAACATTGAACGGTCTCCATAACACCGAATGATTAGTATATGTCATCCATTCTGTTCAGTTAATAAATATTTATACTTTTATAATTATGTGATTGGATTTCATACCATCAAAATCGAAATTATTAATTGACTTATATCCTATCAGATACATCCATATATCAGAAAGACAATGAAGTGAAGAAATATTTCTTTTTACTTAGTTTTTCATCAGGGAGAATTCCTGAACACCATCCTCCTTGATTTAGAAGGGAACAATTAAAGATGATTAGAAGTTCCATAATTAATCATCTAATAGACATTGAACACAAAATAACTATCTACAATCCATCGTAAGTGATCTATCATGTTCCAATTATTTTACCACAAGGCTTACGCAAACGTCTATTAAACACAGTGGAAGTTATCAGCTAACCAAATTAATGCAACCAGATGAAGTTTGTAAAATCACTTTTATTACCATGACCATCTTCACAGATAACAATGAAGCAAGCTACACAATTTTTCGTACTAACCCCACAACTTCCTCTCCTATATTATCAAATGCATCACATTTCTATCTGCTGTTTTTTTACTAATAAATAATTTTTAGTTGATTATATCACAGATTGATGCTGGTAGAGTAATATTGAAAACCAGGAAACACTGAACAGCCGTTTCGTTATAATGTAGAACCCCTCAGCAGTGCGCACCCCAGATTCCGCACCACAGGATTCAAGTTGACGGCTAGTGCCTTACCCTCTGCACCATTGGAAGGTCATCTAAAAATAGAATTCCCACTTCCGTCAATTTGTCATATATATATATATATATATATATATATATATATATATATATATACTTATTATCCGAAAGTATGATTAACAGGATTAGTTGCATGAGTAAATTTTTAATCGACATACATTGATCCTTGTGTAGTGAACAATATTACACTTTACAGTTGAATGAATTCAGAGCAATCAAATCAAAGCAAGTACCCAACCTTTCTAAGTATACTATGTATACGGGTTATATAATACTGAGTGTAAAGATAAAATAACACTAAGTTACCATAGTGAAAGCATTTTCAAGAAATAACAAGATCAGTCAGTTGATTGTTTATTTTATAAAAGGTGATTTCTAATTATGCATAAGGATTTGCCGGTCACATCATTTACCAGATCAACAAAACACTAGGGTAAGTCAATTATTAGACATTAACTACAGTAACCAGGAACTATGGTCATTTAATGTGATAAAATATACTGTGAACTACATAATTATTTGAAAAATCAATTGAGTTTTTAATAGTGCTAAAGAAGCACTGATTTAATCTATAGGTTTGAGACATTACAGTTATGATACAAAGTTAAAATTGTCGAAACTCTCTAACGTCGAAATACACAATTTGTCGCCTTACAACTTCATGAAAACATGAATACACACTGTCCTAAAAAAGTAGTGATTCGTGGAACCTAAGGTGTGAGACAGCAATGAAATTAAGAACTAACGAGATGTTATAAAATCAATTACTCTGGAGAACTACAACTGTTTGTGAACCTGTTTTACCTCAGAACTGTAATCACTATTCACAACTGTTGAGGACTGAACAATCCCTTTATCTGAACCTATTAAGTTGTCACATACTAGTATAGCTGCCTCCAGTTTTATTCTAACCTACCCCAAAACATCCGATAGACGATGACACTTTTCGTACTTATTAAAAGATTTGAATATGGCTGTAGATGTTACTTTAATCGGTCTATGCTTTGTAGGAATAATCCACTTATAGACTTCACCTTGAAGTTTTTTTGATACCAATAGTGAATAGTGTCATTATGTAAAGAAATAAATGCTCTCTTTAAAATTGTCGCTTATCCATAGGTGTATCGATGGTATTCAAATGCAATTTCGGCATTGCTTTTATAATTCCAATAAATCTTGAACTAGATAAAGGCCGTCAGTACTCAAAAAGCATGTGACAAAACTTGACTTACCTGACAAGTACTAAAATAATTGTCTTTTTTCTACTTTAGTAAGGTGAGGAGGGATGGTTGTGTAAACGGACAACATTTTCTACGAAATCACAAAATATCATCGATCACCTACGAAAAATGCATAGTTACTAACAGTTAATGAACAAAGTAATCAATGCCTGTTACTCCACGTGGAGCATAGGCTGCCGATCAGCCTTTTCCAACCAACTCTGCCCTGAGTTCTCTTTCCCAGTTCTTCACAGGTGCTGTTCATTCTTTTATATCTACCTCCAGTTCTCAGCACAATGTGTTCTTTGGTTTTTCTCTTCTATTTGACCTTCAGCATTCCAAGTTAGTGATCGCCTTATGACGCAGTTTGATGATTTCTCAATGTGTATCCTATCCACCTCCAGAGTCATTTTCTATTTTAATCTTTGGCCGCAATTTGGTTTGTTTTCCGACATAGAAGACTGTGGCTGACAGTATCTGGCCAATGGATCCGAAATATCTTGCGCAAACAGCTGTTTATTAATACTTGTATCTTTTAGATGATGCCTTTTGTAGTCCTCCAAGTTTCAGCTTCCCACAATAAAGCTGTTTTTACATTTGTATTGAAAATCTTGAATTTAATGTTAGCTGAAAGCTAGTTCTAGTTCTACGTGCTATTTGATTGTAGAAATGCTGCCCTTGCCTTGTCACTCTGCGCCTCCACATCTACTTCAAAACATGAACAATTAAACTATATTATATATCTTAATTCCGAAATTTCAGTGATCTATTGAATCTACATTGTCTACATCATCAATTACCGACCGTAGCTGCTGCCTTGACGTAGTGGTCGTTCTTGGCTATCGCGGTGATCCAATTGAGCTATATTGGCTGGAAAGCATATTCCTCTAGGTCCTACCATTTCAAATAGGTCTGTTGGAGAGCTGTAAAACTAAGGGGAACAACCTAAGATCTGAGGGTAAAGTCGTACTACTGACTGCAGCGAGGTGTGACAGCAGTAAGGTGTTTCTGAACGGAAGGAAGAGGTTAGAAAATGTCGACCCTAAAAATGTCACACCTCACGTTACTCCATGGATTTCCGTCTCCGGTAGTAGGGTTTTTTAAAGAACGGAGCTAACACCTCAAAAACTTCTCATAACAAGGTCGTGCAGTGATCAGCCTCAAGTAGTTGTTACTTTGGCTCTGCGATCGCGCTCTCAGGTCACTGTTAGCAATACTAACCCATTTTCCTGTTTAGGTACCTAAAGAAGTAGTATCCCTAAATGATGTGTGCAACCAGGAAGTGACAACCGCTCTCATACCTCTAACAGCACACGATTGATATCATCAGTCGGTCGAGAGATATATTCAATCCAACTAAATGAGATCACAAACTGATCACCTGATTTCTGGTGGACTGATCATAACTATTAAAATGACTAATTTTCAGTACGATGATTTCATAGTCTTTATTATAATATTGTGAAATAACCCTTTATAATGGATATTTATTATAAGTCGTTTATTCAGCTAGGAAATTTACTTACTAATTTACATTAGTCATGGAAACAAGTAATAACAATAATCAGTGCACACCTATCTATTAATTCTTCCATAACACATATTTTTATTAGCCTAAGAAAACAATTATTTAAGGTGAAGTGTGTGTTTCATTGAAATTACCTTAATTTTTCTTGTATGTAATCAATGGAATAATCATTAAAAATTAGATTTATTGAACAATTACAGCGTGAAACTCTTCAGATTTATTCGTTATTCAACTTTTCAAGACACAATAGTTCACATTTTAATTGATAAGGAGTATAGAATGCAAAACAGTTCACTTGTAGATACAAAATATCGGGGAAATTAAAAACGAAGGATATATTATTTTGAAGGAGTTGATTCATATACTTTAATAGTTGAAAATTGGAACAGAGTGGCTTACGAGATCTAAGCAAGGGAACAATATTATTTTTGGAAAACATACTATAATAGCCATCAATACAGTTGCCTTTGAAAGGTAGTATATGTGAAGCGTAAATATGATTTTAGGATCCTATTGAAAATATATATGAAACACGTTTATCTTAGGAAGTACATTAAACCTTTTACACCTTAATAGTACAGCTAGGTAAACATGTTAATGAAAAATGATCACAATTTATTGAGATCATAGGCATGTTGTAAAGGTCTACTTGTGTTAAAGTAATGGTGGATATTGCTTACTAATCTACATGTACTTGCAAAAGAAGGCATATTGGAAGGATAAAAAGATGGGTATGTCCAGGTTTTATTAAAGATATCTCAGAGAACTTATATTTGAAAGAGACAAACACTCAGAAGTTAAATCACACATCGTTTAGCCGATACGGTACATGAGGTTAACAAAATAAATGCGTAGGAAGTTATTGAAAACAACACAGATCGATTCCATTGAAATTTTTTGAGGATTGCAATTACAGAATCAAAACCTGACCTTTGTATTTGAAAGGAATCAGTTGTCAACCTTCAGTTATCTTGGTAACATTAGGATGATAACCCAATCATCTTTTCCAACTATTCACGACTGTAACTCGAGGGTTACATTTCTATTTCGTCCTTTTTCTCCATATATTTATAACAAAAATGTATTCATAATTGCATAATCGAACTATTTTAACTACTGCGTAATTAAACTCTTGAATATTAAGTTGAGATATGTCATTACCAAGTTTAACTTTGATAATTTCAAATAAATTGAGCATTGGATAGGTTGTTAATAAAATAAGTGACATATATATATATATGTAAAATTAGAATGAGTAGAAATTAAAATTTCTGACGTTTTGAGGCTTAGTGCAAGTCGTTTCTTCAGCGAAATGAATAACCGAATTGAATTAATACAAGATTAAATAATAGAATGGAACAAATCAGAATCACAATAAGTTCGTACAATCAAAATGCGAGTTTAGATCATGTCATGTCAAGTCATTTGGGTCAAGGTAGTTTGATGTGAGACATGTGTGCATGCATATGTTAGTGTGATGTGAACTGAGATTATGTGAAAATAAAATTGTGTATGTTCATGTGAATGAAATCTGAATGTAATTTAATTGTGATCGGTTGGATAGAAAGTCCATGCTGGGTGAATAGAAAAGCCTTCCCTTTTGTGCAGTTGGATTTAATAAAATGTAAAGCCTTTCAGGCTATTCATCATTCCTTATAATTGGAAAAACCTTTCTGAATAATTTGGACATTTTAAATATCGACTTTATGGTTGTGGTAGATAGCATATACTGCTATTGTTGATTTAATTTGCAATTTTTGAAGTTCAATAGGATTATTAGTAGGTCATTTTGTGTAGCTTTCATGTTCTTTGGCGCGAGTTCTGATTTCTCGAGAAAACTCCCCAATACAGAAAGCATCACAATCAACACAACCTAGCTTGTAGACACAATTCTGTGTAGAGGTGAAGGGGATCTTGTGCTTTATTTCAACTAATGCGCCTCGAATAGTGTTGGTAGTCTTGTAGAATGTTTGGACTCATGTTGTTTTGGAATTCATTGCGATTCATCTGTTGTGTCATGGAAGTAAGGTAGAACGGCTGTAGCAATCCATGATATTTTAAATGATCGACTATTAGTTAGTAATAAGTCGTTTCGATTTTGCAAATTTTTAACAATAGCCATTGGAAAATTATTAAGTTGTAAGATGCTGATTATATTTTTGTATTCACATTTCTTATCATCTGATGTAATTAGTTTATTGGCTCTTCTGAATAAGTTTAGAGCCAGGAATACTTTTTGCACTGAATGGATATGCTAGAGTGAAATCCATGTATTGATTTGAGTGTGTGGGATTGCGATAAATCCTCAGATTAAGAGTTCCATTTACATTTCTTTTGACTAGGCAGTCTAAAAATGGTAAATCATTATGTTAATTTTTGAAAGTGAATTTGATATGCGGAAACATGGTATTAATTTGTCTTCAGAAAGTTCTCAAAAAAGTCTTTTTAATAATGACAAAAGTGTCATCTACATAAGCTGCGAAACAGAAATTTTAATTTCTACTTATTGGAATTTTACAAATATATATCATTCATTATATTAAGTTGAGATGTTTTTCTGTGAAATTGGTATTTTTAATTGATTGAACAGGTTACAGATAGATGTTAGCAGGGTGCCACTGAAAACCAGCGATCAAGGGACAGCTGATTCGTTCTAGTGTGGATCTCCTCAGCAGTGCACACCCCAGATTTCGCACCACGGGCCTCAGGTCAGAGAACTTCTAACCCTCTGCACCCCTAGGCTGGTCGACATCCAATGGAAGAGTTTTGACCTCCATCAATTTGTGATATATATAGCGAGACGACAAGACTGTACTCCACTAGTCACGACTTCTCATTAGAGCTTCAGGAACATCCTGAAGTTAGTCACAAGTGAGCTGATTATTGTAAATTAATTCAATATTTATCGAATTCGCTCTTAAATACTTCAAATTTAATTTCTTCACCTAAACAACCTATTGTTATTTTTTAAACATCCAATTCACAATCAACATGTGTACTAATATTTTGAGTTATCTAAAATCAATAGCATGTGTATGCAGCTGACGAGAATGCAACGAAATACATTGAATTCAAAGTATTTTGGCAGTATTATCGTTCTTTGATTATTCAATTTTTTGAAGAAAGTAAATTATATGAGATATTGCTTATGTTTTATCAAGAAGCGTTACGTTATATCTCAGTATTTGGACGATAATCCGATGGACAGAAATTTGTCAAGCCCTAATCCCGGATGATTTGATTCTGCCTATACGAAGTTAGCAGTTAATGATGTTAAGATCTTTAGATATGTTAAAGCATCTAAGTAATGCTAGTTGCCTACATTCACGTTTTTCAAAGAATATGTTAAGGAAGTCAAAGTGGTAATTCATTGTAGTGATTTAAGGATATGATAACAGATAACAATCGAATCAATGATATACATTTTGTTATCTGCTATAACCCGTTTAAATGTACACTTTAGAGCATAATTAGCTGCAAATGATGCAACATGGATGGTAGCAAACTAGAAACTACCACTAACTACAGTTCTACATTTTAATAATGCTGCCGTTTTCTTTATTCATCGAGGAAGTAGAGTTTACAATAACTTACGGTTAACGGTCAAAACCAATGTTTATGAATTTCTGATACCTATAGATCAATATGTTCAATTAATAAATGTTAGTTATATTATAAATTCCCCAGTATCAACGTCTTCAATGTAGGTCATAAATAAACTAATCCGGGAAACAGTTATTAATTAATTTCACACCATAATAAATCAGCTTTTATAAACTTTATTTGTATAAACCAGTACAGTGGGAGTGAGCAGTTGGAACTCCATTTTGTTATCACAAATTGCTTTGAGTTGAACAGCCAGTAAAAACTGCTGCACTGGTGAGCTGTTAAGTTGTAGTATGTGACTTTTCATCAGTGCACTCTCGCAACCCCACGATGGGATGGAGTCTATTAACTTCAGACCACGTGATGAACACTTGACAGTTAGACCATTGAGCTGGCTGGTAACAAATGTTTAGTATTTTTAAGCCAATCTACTGGAGATTAACTTGTGCTACCTAATTCATTGGAGTTAATGAGTAACTGCCCTACACCTAACAAGGTTGACACCTACTGGTAATGCATTCTCACTAGAACTTCAGGAATCACCTTCATTAGATAACCACTAGTAGCGATATTTTCTGTAGTTGGGTGTGGTAGAGATTATTGAATACTAACTTGACGTCAAAAACTGGTCTAAGTCAATTGATGAATATTTTGTTTTTTCGATTGATGAGTTTAGAGAATTAGCTTTTATGCCAATAGGTGTAGTAACTAAACTTTATAGCTTAATACTATCGTCATTCTACGTAAAGAACTCTGAAAATTAATTGCGTAGCTATTGTAGAAAATGTGTGATCATTTTTGTGGTTGCACCATTTGAGCCATTTCTAAATTTGTATTCGAAAAATAGGTATTTGATTTTATTGAATTAATTTTAGTAACTTCTATTGTAAACAATTAGCAAATATGAGGCATTAGATGGAAAGCACAAAATTTCCGTTACAGATAAAACAAAAAAACTGTCATTATGCCTTTGTCACTAGTTTACTTCAACAAAGAAGCGAAAAAAGGTACATTTCAAAAGGTGAACAGTACACAAACAAGTATCAAAAGATTGATTTAATAAAGTAATAAAAATTATCCCAAAAAGTATTTACTGACCATTTATAAAAGATCTAGCATTTAAACAGTCAGTTTGAAAATTGATCTTGATCTTTTACGCAATCAGTAATTTGGAATTATCGAAACAATATTCTCATTGGC
The DNA here is from genome assembly GCA_025215515.1 of Schistosoma japonicum. NCBI lineage: Eukaryota > Metazoa > Platyhelminthes > Trematoda > Strigeidida > Schistosomatidae > Schistosoma > Schistosoma japonicum. The sequence continues at coordinate 69,922,341 of CM046061.1, read as the reverse complement.
AAGAGTATTTAACAGCTTCAGCCAGTGTGTACGAATATCTACACAATTAATACTTTGAAAGTGAAAACGGCCGATCGATTGGTTTATATTCTACTGAACAACGAAAGTACAAATTCACATGTGAATATCTTTAACGAGTTGAATAAACTGAATCGAATTTTTAAAATCATAAAATATCATAACTGACTAGAAGCATTTAACAGCACTTATATTTCAGCGAATGCATTACTACAAAGTTGTGTGTTCACTTTAAGACAATATATTTGGCTAAGACAACCAAATCCAAGAAACCGTCAGCAACTTTATATGAAAGATGATTATTTTACTTTTTTAAATTAGTGAATTAACAAATTAACTCTCTGTAGGATGTCCACAGTCCGATTGTAGGTTACTTTCTTAAAACGAGTACTGGTATAGAGGTAGCATAAACACTTTAACCAGTTAATTTGTACGACTACATTTAAGCACATAAAATTCATTGATCTTAATAGAGAACAGGGTCTGAATGAATTGAGAATCTAATAGATTTCTGAAAAATCCAGCAACGACATGTTAAAATAAAGTTTAGGAACATAATAGTACGCATTAAACTGATGACAGATTATAGAAATAGAAAATTTAAATATACTAAAATGTCATAATGACTTCTAAATAAAATCTACATATATATTCGATTATGAGGTCAATGTTGGCTACTTGCATTTAATCAGTAAATATATTTGTGAGCTTTAGATATCCTAAGCCCTTTATATACAATGAGTCAAGTATCCCTAAATTTTAGTTTGCATGAATTTGAATTGCATCTCAATTACATGACAGCATTCTCCAAAGCCAAAGCCACATTTATCAGTATAAATCCTTTAAATATTCATTTATCTAGTCCATTTAGATCTTGTCAATCAAATCTTAAGGTAGCGATTATTCAGTGTAAAACGTTTGTCCAAATTTTTATTTCAAGCATCGCCAGCCACTTTGCCTCAAACAGTCTGTACCACAATGTCACTTCGCTTAAACTAATAGACTATACAACCTCATAAATTTTCTTGTTTGGCAGTGCATTTTTGCATTTATAAATTGTATCTTCGTTGATTGTCATCCCTGATACTCTTTGACCATCTGTATTTGGTGCTTCCGACTAAAATCTAGTTTGAAGTTTCATTTCTTCTATACTTAGTCTATCTGGTGATTGGTTAAGTGACGTTTACAATTGGCTTGAATACAATGAGCCTACGGCTCATGCAGGTTAGCCTTTATATTTTGATTATGAGTTTTAATTGTATACCGCACCATACAGTAATCTTCAGTTCATTTTGAATCCTTCGTATTCGGCGAATTTCCTTAATCGAAAGAAACATAATTGAAGGCACTAACTCCTCGCTTATGTTGTAAAAATTTTATATGTAGTGCACTTGGAAGGAACACTTTATTAACTGAACATCTGGGCTTAAATTCATTCAAATAAATATCAGTTCACTACATTTGTGTTCATAATATGCACCCGTACTTACTTACTTATGCCTCTTACCCCTCTCGGAGGAGCATAGGCCGCTCACCAGTATTTTCCATTCAACTCTATCCTCAGTAATTCTTTCCAGCTGTCTCCAGTTACTGTTCAACCTTTTAATGTCTGCTTTCAGCTCTCGACGCAGGGTGTTTTTTGGCCTTCCTCTTTTGCGTTTTCCAACAGGATTCCAAGTTAGTGCTTGTCTCGTGATGCAATCAGATGATTTCCGCAATGTATGTCCTATCCATTTCCCACGTCGTTTCCTGATTTCCTTCTTCGGCTGGAAGTTGGTTTGTTCTCTTCCATAGTAGGCTGTTGCTGATGGTTTCCGGCCAACAGACATTCAATATTCTGCATAGACAGTTGTTGATAAATACCTGTACTCTTCTGATGATGTTTAAAGAATGTTCTCCACGTTTCAGCTTCATAGAGAAGAACTGTCTTGACGTTCGAATTAAAGAGTCTGACTTTGAGGTTGGTTGACGGTTGTTTGGAATCCCATATATTTTTCAGCTGTAGGAATGCTGCTCTTGCTTTGCCGATCCTTGCCCTTACATCTGCATCGAATCCTCCTTGTTCATCGATGATGCTAATCATGTACGTGACAGTATCCACTTCTTCCAGAGTTTCACCATCAAGTTCAATTAAGTTGGTACTCTCGGTGTTGAAGTTTGAGGATCTTGCTCTTTACCCTTATGTATGTTCAGGCCTATTGATGCTGAGAATGCTGCTACTTTGGTTGTCTTCACTTGCATTTGCTGCTGTGTATGGGATAGAAGTGCTAGATCATCCGCGAAGTCCAGATCATCGAGTAGCATCCCACTTGTCCATTGAATTCCGTGCTTCCCATCAGATATAGAGGTTTTCATGATACAATCAACCACTAGAAGGAAGAGGAAAGGCGAGAGCAAACAGCATTGTCTGACACCGGTTCTCACTGGAAATGCATCTGTCAGCTGTCTTCCATGCACGATTTTGCACTGTAGTCCGTCGTAAGAATTCCGAATGATGTTGACGAGTTTCTTTGGTACACCGTAGTGTCAAAGAAGTTTCCATAGCAATTTCCTGTCTACGCTGTCAAACGCCTTCTCATGATCAATGAGGTTGATATACAGTGACGAGTTCCAATTCAATCGATTGTTCAACGATGATCTGTAGTGCTGAAATTTGGTCTGTGCATGACCGATCCTTACGGAAACCAGCCTGTTGATCTCGGAGTTGAGCATCCAATGAATCCTTCATTCTGTTCAAAAACACTCTGTTGAAGATTTTCCCTGGTACTGACAATAGTGTGATCCTTCTGTAGTTGTCACATTTGCTCGAAACTCCTTTCTTTGGTATCTTGATAAGGTATCCTTCTTTCCAGTCTGCTGGCACTTGTTCTTTCTCCCAGATTTTCTTGAATAAAACGTGAAGCATTCTTGCCGTTATGTCTATGTCTGACTTGAGTGCTTCGGCTGGTATATTGTCAGGTCCTGCTGCTTTCCCACTTTTGATCTGTCTGATGGCTATCTTGATCTCTTCCATCGTTCGTGGATTGACATCTATCGGGAAGTCCGTAGATGTTGCTTCGATGTCTGGTGGGTTCGGTGGAGCTGATCTATTCAAGAGTTCCTCAAAATGTTCTACCCATCAGTCTCTTTGTTCTTGAATCTCGGTGACTGGCATGCCTTGTTTGTTTCTAGCCGGTCGTTCTGGTTTACTATATTCGCCTGCCAGTTTCTTCGTTATGTCGTATAGCTGTTTCATATTTCCTTCTCTTGCAGCTTTTTCCGCTGTCGTTGAAAGGCCTTCGATATACTTCCGTTTGTCGGCTCTAATGCTCTTCTTTACTTGTTTATTTGCTTCTGTGTATTCAGTTTGTGCCTTGATTTTCTCTGCTCTAGTTCGGCTGTTGTTGATTTCTGCCTTCTTGTTCCTCCTTTGTTGAATTTTGCTCAGGATCTCTGTGAAAATCCATTCCTTATAATTGTGTTTCTTGCGGCCCAGAGCCTCTTGACAAGTTGAAGTTAGTGCCTCCTTGATTCCTTTCCAGTTGTCCTCCACAGTGGTTTCTCTCTCCTTCAGCAGATCTTCTAAGGCTTGAAACCTGTTGTTGAGAGTTATTTTGAATTCTTTGAGTTTGTCAGTATCTCAAAGAGAGGCTGTATTGAGCCATTGTAATGCTGTTACTCCAGTTATCCATTGTTTCCTCAGCTTCAGTTTCATTTTGGCAACCACTAGGTGGTGATCTGAAGCTATATCAGCTCCTCTCCTGTTTCTCACATCTTCCATTGATCTTCTAAATTTTTATTGATGCATATATGATCAATTTGATTCTCTGTAGTATGATCCGGTGAGATCCATGTAGCCTTGTGTATGCGTTTGTGGGGGAATATTGTACTACCTATGACCATTTTGTTGAAAGCGCAAAGATTTGTAAACCTTTCACCATTCTCATTTCTTTCTCGTAGTCCCTGTTGTCCCATGATATCTTCGTATCCTTTGTTGTCCATTCCGACTTTGGCGTTTAGGTCCCCCATTAGGATTGTCAGATCCTTTCCTGGACACTTCGCTATAATTGACTGCAGCCTATCATAAAACTGATCTTTGTCCTCGGCGTTGCCGTCATTGGTGGGTGCATAACATTGGATAATGTTCATTGTAATCCCCTTCTTAGTTGTCTTGAAAGACGCTTTGATGATCCCGGGTCTATGTGGTTCCCATCCTACAAGTGCAGCGCGCGCTTTCTTGGACAGTATCAGAGCTACTCTTTGGGTGTGTGGGGCATTTCCCTCTTGGTGGCCGGAGTATAGTAGCACCTCTCTCGTAGCTAATGTTTTCTGTCCAGTTTGAGTCCAATGCGTTTCGCTGATTCCGAGCACTGTCAAGTTCTATCTCTTCATTTCTGTTGCTATTTGATTGATCTTCCCGATCTCCCACATTAGTCCAAACATTCAGTGTACCTATAAAAATTTTGCACTCTGGTCGTTAGAAGGAGGGGGTGGGCATCCGGCCTCATGACTTCTGAAGAATCTCGGCTTTCATCATTAAGCGTGCATATAGATTCCTTCCACTCCCAGTGTAGAGTTTAAATGGTTTAGGTTGTTTAACCTGGTTATCACATTTTTTAGCAAGTTTGTGTTATACGGGATAGGGATGCTAGACCTATGCCCAACCCACCTCCTTTACCCTGGTTTGGGACCGGTAGCAACCCTAGAAGAGCTGCAGGCGGGTACCGTTAAGTACCTAGAGCAAAATATAAGTTTTAGATAAACATGATTTGGAATAACTTTATTTCAACGGTTAGTCATCCATATAACTTTACGCCTAAGCTTAACTTTCATGGGTTATTTGAACCATTAAGAATAACATGTTGAAAGCTAATGAGGTGTAAGTAGCACAGATGTTTCTAGTATTTACTGAAACTGATATTTTCGGATGGTGAAAGTATCTAATCCAACAGAATATAATGGTTCTGATGAAACTTCAAAATACGTTTCAAATCAATGTCAGCCATAATAATAACTTCAAAAAAGCTTCTCCATAGAAAATTTATACCAGAAACATAGGATAAAATAAAGGTAGTAACATTAATAAAGAGCATGTTTAATGGTATGAATGTTATACCAGTAACTCCTCTTTTTATCAAAAGTGTAGAAATCGTTACAGTAAAGGAGGATATCGACCAATATAAATGTGCATACTGATCCAGCAGTTGGACTTCACATGAAACAGTTGTCTTACATTACAACATAACACATAGTTAGAGAGGCCCACGAAATATGTCCGAAAAACCTCTCTATTACACTCTCTATTTTAATCCGAAATATATATTACCAAGCGAATCTACTGGTATCGACACGGGAAGCCGGATAATCTACAGGCTGTATTGATTTGTCTACTAAAAGAAATCAATGTGTCCCAAGAAGCTGTTATTTACCCTCTTCTTTTCTCCATTTAAGTCGAAACTTTCAACGATAACTGACTGTTTGGTAAAATAGAAATAATGAATCATGCTGATATGGATTGATTAAAGCATGCTTATAGAAAAAGTGTGGTGAGTTTAGTCAAACACTCATTCCGTTATACTATTAGCTTTGTATATGGTGGTATACAATATAGATGTACTTGCTTGTTTCAACTACTGTACTTAAGTATTTATGTTCCACTGGTTAGAGTTTAGAACATATCGCTTTAAATTCAAAACAAATGACCAAGCATAAAACTGATTCCATACATTGGTAGTAAATTAACTAAGTAAATCAGGGACTGAAGCACAAATTAATTTTTCATAATAATCAATATATACGTATATATATTAATGAAAATCAATACACAGTCTCGACAATAACATTCTGTTGTAATTTCTTTTAAAAATTGAAAATATTTCTCTAATGTCAATGCATTTAATCTGAAGAAAAACAAAGTGAACATTAGGATGTATTTAGATCTTTCCGTCATGGACTGAAATCGATCAATCTGTGTCGCTGTGTGTGCATCCTGAGAGGATTGATTCAGTATCAAGACAGTTCGCAAGTATTGTTTAAGTTGGATAACTGCTGGCAGACGAAATCTAGGACGCACGTTTCCTCCTATTTGAGACTCGTCAGCTAGATGTACATACATCCCAGTGTCGATGTCTGAACTCAGTAACCTAGTGGTGGACGTCGTGGCGTTAGAAATAAAACGAACTGAGTTCGAGTCCCGTTGTGAACATCAACGCTCGAATGCAAGTACAACCAACTGCCAACTCCCAAGTAGAACGAAACGCGCATCCTGGATTCCGATTACCAGCTACAATCCAACTCAAACAATTTAGACATTACTCTGCTTAAAGTTTGTCAGAATATTGCTCAAAATTAGAAAGCAGTGAAAGGTTTTCTCTGAATTAACAACAATCTTAACAACAATTCATCATTGTCATTTACACGGTAAAGTGAAGTACAAGCCAACAAAGGACTTTTGAAGACAGCTGAACAATGTAGGTGTAATAATGAACCGATGGTCTACATAAAGTATTTTAAGATGAACTGAACGTTTATCCATGTATGATTACAAGACTGATTAGCAGGAGCACTTCTCATAACATTAGCTGTCATTAACACTAACTAAATATACCTAACTTTTCATGTGCTGATAATATTATCTTTATTATTGTCAAATTTCTCTCGAGTTGAATTGTGATAATTCAAATCTCAGTAAGTGAATATAGACCGGTGCGGTTATCTAAGAGCAGTTGTCCAGAAAGATGTAAACTGGGTATAAGCAACTAGACGGCTGAAAATCAATTATTATAACTAGCAAACTACCGGCGATTTAAGCAGATACATATACTTAACGTGTCAGGAAATGATTGAGGATGTCTGAAACTAGTAAAAATGATAGCGGCAGAATATAAACAAGCAGCTTGATCTGCCTGGTGATTCTAGATATCACATTCCACTTCATGGTCTTTGACAGAGCCAGGAAGACGAATGTATAAATACCCATGACAGAAGTAAATTATGAATTAAGTTTTGTTAATTAAACCTAGCTACTCATTCCAATCTTCTTCATTCGCACAGTGGGTCCGATCAACAGTCAAGAAGATTTATCTTAATGGGATCAGAGGATAATACAATCTTTAAAATAATCTACGCGATTCGCTTACATTTAGTGTAGTCAAAGCCAAGTGCAAAAATCTGTACCAGATGAATAAGCCAAAAATAACCAAATAATCAAATCGTAGAAATCGTGATAAGCATTTACTCTCATTAACACGAAGTAGTGATTAAGAAAATATAAAATAATAATTGTGCAGATGGGATTAACATCGTACATATTCAAAGTCATAATTATAAAAGCATAAATAAACAACAAACATTAAAAAATCAGAGGGGAAACAGCAGGTAGATATGAGGCCGGTGTGTTTAAAAAAATAAAAAAATATCTATACATATCTCTTCAGCGTTATCAGTACTTTACATCACCAGAAAAGAAACTAGCTGAAACAGGAAAATATGATTATGTCTAAGATAAAAAGGAACGATTAATCTCGAAAAATAAAAAGGATAATAATGCTAATTTAAAAAAAAAGACGAAAGAAGTCTTAAGTGTAGCTTTTATATGGTCGACGATAATTATTTACTGAAGGAACATATGTATAATTGCAATAATTTAAAGATTCACCGAATATTAAACGTATTAAAAGAATGTTCTGTGAATGGTTGAGAAAATACAAATATAATTATTAAAATACACGCTAACAACATACAATGTATGTAGATATCTGTTATAACGTTTAGTCTTAATTCGAGAGGCCTTTGATTTGAAGACGGTGGTTTTTTATCATTGACAACGACACCATTTTCTTTGCAAACAATAGTACCTGACTGATAAATGCAGCGACAAAAAGATGAACAATCTTTTTCATTCATGGTCTTTAGAAGTTAATTAATGAGTATTTAACTTGTCGTGAAGTATCAATAAAAGCGATTTATATAAATATTATTCGTTCTGGAAAAAATTGATAAAAAAAAAATGTACGATTAAGTAATGAATAGTAACACAAGTAAGCTTCAGTGTAAATTATTTATTCCTACTCTCGTTTAGCGATTCAGTCGAATAAACGATTAGTTTGTAGCAGAAACGTCTAAACGTTTTCATTTCGAGCAGCAGTAACCATTACCCAATTCGATTGAGCCTAAAACATTAAATACTGTATACTAACTGCACTTATATAAATACCGAACACACTGTTATGGAACTAGGACCTATAACTTTTCGAATACATAGACGTCAGTTGTGACATCTGTAGACTATAATCGTTCTACGCCCTAACGTCTAATATACACTGTGGTTAACAGTGTCAATCAAACTGATAACAAAACGTATAGTATAAACCACATGACTCGGAAAGCGGAACCAACTATCGACTGCAAAATTGAGAGTCAATCGGAAGTAAACAAAGAAGTTTGTTAACTAGATATTTTCATAAGGAATTATTCATACCGATACATATGTACGTATAAATATTATCCAACCTGGTACATATGTGCATAGCTCAAAGCTGCAACACTTTATTACAACAGTGAAATGAGCATCAAATTAGAAGTAGTAAGTACGTAAATGATAGTAAGGGAAAAGTGTACACATACAGATTATGATAGACGGGGAAAGAATCAATTCATAAAAAGAAAGGTATAGAATAATTGTAAGTTTATAAATTAAGGGGAGACAAAGAGTGAATGCTTGTGAGCCATGTCACTCAGTCTCCAATCATTGGTTACGGCATTCCCGCGGACTCCAACTAAGTAGTCTACATCTACCAACACGGCTTAGACAAGCAGGCGGTAACTTCTTGGACTGAAGCCATATTTTGGCTTGATGTCCATACTCTGCTTCCATCCTACTCCAACATCAGTTAACATCAAGCTTTGAGGTAGTTGGTGGTTAGACAGACGTAATATATGTCCCAACCAAATCAGCCGATGACAATTCACGATCGTATCAACTAACTTACCATCTTTCCTCAACACCCCGCGTCTAGTCTCATTATTATCTACCCGGTGGTCCCGTCAATTGCGATCGATGTTTCGAAGACATCGATGATCAAATATCAATAACCCATGCATGTCATCTAATCTTAATGGCCACGTTTCGTATCCGTAAGGTAAGATGAAACAAGCTTCAGTGTAACATCCTCGTCCTTTAATCGATAGACGAATATCCCACCCACGCCATGGGTGACATAAGTTAGCGATAGCCAGACGAGCTTCTTGAATCCGTTCTGAAATTTAGTCAAGCACGAGTACATCAGGGCTGACTAGATTTACAAGATAAATGAAGTAGTTGACGCACTCAACTACTTCACTTACTACCTTTAGTTCAAGTGTTGATGCAGATCAGCCTTGAAATAAAAAATTGCATTTACAGAGGAAGGAACGCGTTCAAAACATCTCCTCATTGTTGACCGATGCTAATAAATGTTTCTGCATTTTACAATCACCTTCATCAAACAGGGATACATCATCTGCGTAGTCTAAGTCAATTAATGGACCTCCTGACAAGTCAATTCCTGCAAATTTAGACGATGAGAGCGTCACTTCCAGCAATACATTTATGATGAAATCAAACAAAAATGGGAATAATGGGCAGCCTGGATGGATACCACTTGGAGTTAGAAGTCCGGATGACACTTAGCCATACTCTTTTTGATTCGACTAACAGTCTTCGAGTAAAGAGCCTTTACAAGGTTTATGCACTTCCAATGAAACACCACCATAGAACTTCTCGATCTAATGCTACCTTCAAGTCAAGAAAAGTCACCATTGTTAGACGTCGAAAGGTACGTTTGTCCTACAGCCCGACGAAGTGTATATTTGGCTGATACAACTGCAACCAGGTCTAAAACTAGCCGTTTCCTTGCATCTCCAGTTCATGTGTCGTGGCTAAGCATCTGATAATTATTGAAGCCAATATTCTAGATATCATGTTAGTTAAGCTGATTCCCCTTTAGTTATCCCAGGATAGTTTCGTTACTTTCTTATATATTGGGATGACCGACGGTCGAGACCAGTCACATAGAACTGGTGTGGCATTCGGTATGAATTACACAGCTAAATCATTTGTTGTTCACTCAAAACGCTTGCAATATATATATATATATATATATATATATATAATTATATGATAGTACATTTTGGAAATAAATTTATTGTAAAGAGGTCAATTCACTCCAAAATAGTTTCTAAAAAGTTGTGCGAGACCATGGTATTAAAATACTGTACACATTTTGCCAGCAGTAGAACTTTTTTGCTTTAGAATCACTTAGCAAGCCACCATACTTAAAGAAAATATGTAAATTCCGCTGAATATACGTTAGATGGATACCTATTAAGAGCTACTAATTAAGTGTTATAAGTAGCACACTATTCGCCATCAATTTGAATGGAAACAAAATAATATATGGACACAAAGGCGAAACTCACGAGAACCCACACACGCCCTGGGTGACCTTGAGGCTTCAAGTTAGTGCGCGTTTTCTTTTAACTAAGCGTTACAGAACAGAGAGTTATTATTTTGCGTCTAGGTATAAAGTTCTTAACCTTTGTCCTTATTTTCAAGTGGCGATGGCAGGAGGTCAAATGAAGTTTTTGGTTTTATGTCTGATGCAGTTCTTTAAATGTGTAATCTGCTATACGATTCCAATATTTAACAGTTCGATGGGAAAAGTAAAATTTCTTAAATAGACGATTTGACCTTGATTTTTGAGTATCTTCTTAAATGATCATTGCAGAGTGGGACGAGGACCTACCGTCCTGAATTCATCAAGCTTGTATTAGAACCTTGAGTTAGATCCATTTCCATGTAAACTCTGTGAAGCGTTTACAATTCCTTTACATTGCCCATTCATGTAATACAAACGTTTAGCATGTTAAAATGGAGTATTTAATGTTTTTTTGTTTTCAGATCATTCTAAATCTATGATAAGACATAGGGAAGCACTTTCGTTGTCTCACTTTGTCATCATATGACAGGCCATTAAAACTCTGGATCATTTAAACAGCCCGTACTGAATCCTGAAAACGTATTCTTCTAAACTCAGAAATCCCTTGGAAATAGATCGTCAGATTAAAACTTTTGTTCTAACAGCCACCTCACATTTACTTGTGACTTTTAGATGATTGCACATTATGACGTGATTTCCAGTGCCACTCATAATATAAGGGTGGATATCACTTCCCAGTTACCTACATCGTGGGATGGTCATTTTAGAGGCACATGGAAAAGAAGCTGAATTGGTGATCTTGATGATATCACATTTTTCCCAACGACTATATCCTTTCAATCAAACATGACGTTACAGTTATGAGGTGTGATGTTAGACTTAACCAATCGTTATAATAATAAATGTTAAATAATATTTAGTGCGGTACGCACATAGTAGTGGTAATAGTAGTCATAGTAGTGTTCAAAAATGCCAGGCTCGATCCAGTCCTGAGGTGCATATTTATCACAAATACTGGTGCATATTAACATGGGTACCATTGTAGGACCGGATTCTTACCTTCAGAATATAGACTGTAGTAGTGTATAGTAGCCATCGGATCGTATATTATCTAGCCTGGACCGATGGTATTAAGACGTAAGCACTAAGAAACAGCCAGGTGTATACTAGCTCGATACAACGAAATCTGAGGTCAGTATAAAAAATAATTAAGTATTATAATAGTTAAGGCTAATGCACCTAATTTAGGTGCATCTAAGAATAATCACAACCGATTAATCGTTGAACAGCATAGTGACATCGAATTCGTCTAATACCACAAGTCACAACCGTCACAACATCGTTTTCATTGCTTGAACAGGATATCGGCAATAGCGTGGTTAAACTGAATACCTAAATTTAGTGTTTCCCTGAACTAACCACTTTTGAATAAACTAGCATCTATTAAGACCCATGGAAGAATTATAGGCTTCTGCCCTTCAATCGGAATCGCAACAATTGATGATGGAGTCACTAGGTAATTGTAGTGTAAAACTGGTTACGGCACATGTAACCCCAGCAGTATATACAAATACCTCGTATATTTGAGAAAAGCTTGGCAATCTTCCTATGATGTATTATTCTATCAAAAATCATGCAAAATTTACGTAAATGTTTTAATAACCAATATTTTAATGATGAGCTGATGTAAATCAACCGTTGCCTTTCTGCTCATTTATTACTTTTAAAATACAACCTCAGATAATCGAAAATTACAGTAGTGCATTTGGATATGATCGTTTCAGTATTTATGTAATAGTTTTGATTGCTGAAATCACAGCTATTCGAATAAACTACACCATTAAGATAAGCCCACAGAGAATAATTCGGTGGGTACTTCAAGTGAGATAGTTTTCCTTCAGACTTCAGGACCAACTAAGTAATATATAGCAGTAAAAATTAAGGCTCCCGAGAAAAAATGCACTAATAAGGGCAACCCTGAAGTTTTAAATTAGTGTGCGTTCCGGTTCAATCCAATACCTTTTTGAAGAGCTAGTTTGAATCAATTCACTTATTTGCGCTTGCGTCATGATTTTGGGATGAGGCTCAGTCAGCGTCAACTTCATTTACAAAAATTATAAAATTTTGTTTCTTGGGATTTTAGTTTGGGTGGAAGCAGAGTGTTCTGAGTCATGAAAATTACAATACTTGCTCTATTACTTCAGCAACCAAGAACAAAAAGGCTCAGTTGGGAACGAAAGTGACTAATAGGCTGCTCTTACAATATTATTCTCGTCCCCAATACTTATTTAGCGCTTATTTTTTAACGCATCTTGTGGTAAATGTCCTGGAGGTGTGGGGGTTATAATATATGAGTGCTTTCAGAATGCAGCTCAATGTGTGCACGAAAAACAGTGACAAATGGTCCAGGAGTCAGGTTGGCTAAAGTTAATGGGAAAATCCAAGGTAAAGTAGGCTTTTTTCTCTGCAAAATGTCAATGTGAACTGACAGTTAAAGTATCACTTAAGTTGGATTATGACTGGGAAGTGAAATCCAGGACGCGTGTTTCGTCCTATTTGGGACTCGTCGGCTGGTTGTACCTGCATCTCAATGTTGATGTTTAAAGTGGGATTCGAACTCAGTCCGTTCCGTGTTTAACGCCACCGCGTTCACGACTAGACTACTGAAACCAGACAGTCACACTTGTGCAATGAATTTGTGTATTTCCATTGTTATGTCGGACCACTAAAGAAGAGTGAAAAACTTCCAGAACTGTGTCTTAGATAACTAATTCGTGTATTCTGGTAGTGAGTAGTGTAAGCATTATATTTCTATTATTGTTTCGTTTCTCTCACCTTATCCTCCCGTTTAGTATATTTGCTGTTATTATATTGTCTCTTATTATGGACTACAGTTAATTAGTTGTGTACAAGTAGTCCCTATTCCCTACAACTATTTCCTTAGTTTTTCATAAACGTTAGCTTCCTAATTGGTTCACTATGTGGTCTTATTTTGTGTGTATATAAAGGCATGATTGAAATACAATTCGATCCAATCCTATCTAATCCGATTCTGTCTTTTTGGCCCATCAGTCATTGTTTTTCCTCTATTCCGGCTTGGGGACTGGTAGTTGCAGAGCAGACGTGTCCATACAGTGATTAGCAATCATCATGAGCACTGTGTATTTTCACAATACATAACAGTTGTCGACAAGGCTCAGAGTGAATACAACTTACGAAGTCATTTATCATAAGTTGTAGAACACAACACCCATTGATTTATTATAAACTGAAGCTGGTCAGTCACTGTTGCTATATGTGCATCAGGAAATCCCACTGTGAACATCAACATTGAGATACAGGTACATACAGCCGACGAGTCCCAGATGGGACGAAACGTGCGTCCTGGATTCCACTTACCAGTCATAATCCAACTTAAATGGTACTTTTGAATAATCTCTATATTGAGGCAATCCCCTCAGGATGCACATATAGCAACAGAGACTGACCAGCTTCAGTCTGTAACAAATCAATGCGAATATACGAATTTATCCTAATGACAGTTAAAGTTTTGTGAAGAGTTATTTCTAGGTTCTTTTCTGTGGTGGAAGTGTGCAAGCTTCGATAAAAATGTATTTTTTACGCAAGAGTTACCAACATTATCCGTATACTAGATTTCTTTTAATGCCCATGTTAATGCATGGTAAGTTGGTTTGTTTAGATGTATGAAAAATGTACTGGTACTTTAGGCTTTATTGGCCGCTGTTCTGATCGAGGGACTTGTACCCATATGCAGTTCTGGCCGGTTTCAGCCAAATTATAACACATCAACACTTGTTCTCAATTGTATTAATATTGTGAGTTATCCTAAAGTATAGCTCAAATGAGTACCATGAACTTTTATTCATCTGATATTGTAATTGCATCACCGGTTGACGTCCACTTACATGTGGATACAGTTCGGATGTTCTATAAAAGTGAAACTGTGGAACTCTCTGAACATACAGACACTACTGCACATAACACTTTACAACTACTTCAAGGGTAGCCTGTCCACAGGCTAACAACTGTTGAGGAAAGTAGTCACGGGAAAACAGAGCAAATGTGCACATTACTCTAGGACTTCTGGGTGGCTTTCATATAGACCAGCAAATTTATGCTGGTTAAAGCTCATTAAGCTTGAGCTGACTATATTATGTTCGGGGTAATTAACAAGTAGTCTAGGTATGTTAGCTGAACCAGTATTCCCTCGTTTGTAGCTCGGTAACTTCTGGATCGGAGATTTGTGTCAATATAGGATAAGACTATAAGGTCTATTCCATCCTTTATACGCCGCAATTATTATTGATTTTCAACAACTTCTACGTTATATATTTCTATGATGGTATTTGCATTCGGTATGTGACCAACCACCTAGAGAATTATTTGCTGCTCGTAGATCTTAAACCATCTGACGTACATCCCTATTCAGGTTTTCATCATTGACTTTTTATTATTCGGTGATTGCATTATTTACATTAGTGAATAAAACCGAAGGAGTTACGATGACAGTTTTCATTTTCAGGTTTATGGATAACAAGCGCAAACTTAACTTTGCTTTGGAGAATTAGCAAACTATCGTTCCGTTTAATGTATTTAGGTGGTAAGAGTTTTCCTAGATTTAGAGAGTGCGACACTCATTAAATTGCTTTAAAAACTGGGAAGAAAAGGATTAAATTAAAAGTCAAGTATAGGAGTAACCGAATCTCTGTTTCATCAGCATTGTCTTTTGTTGCCAACATAGTATAGATATGCATCAAGCCTTCTTTTGAAATATTCCGTGAATGGTACCAACACAACCATATTAGGTAGGCAATTCGACGAATCTTAGTCTTTTCATCTTTTTTGTCTAAGCGTGCCTATCTATAAAAGACAAAAAGCAAGTAGTGACCGAAGGAAAATATGGTACTTAGGTAAAAGGATTTCGAAGAACATCAAATATTAGGAGGCTGTTTTCAGGGTTGTCCTCAACCTTGTTACAGTTTGAAACTCAATCATTAGGAGCATTATAAAAAGTCTATCATTTTGTCAATAATATAATAATAATAATAATAATAATAGTTTTATTCTCATATTGCACATGAGAGCATGCCAGCTTACAGGCATGGTCACAATGATAAGTTTACATACATACAAATATTATTACAAATTGTCAATGTCAGGACATTCATAACATATACAGATTTGAATTGAGAATCAAATCAACTGCCACAAAGTTTTAACTATTAGGACATCAAATATTTATATTGTATCCTGGTGCTAATATGAATAAGAACCGCGCGCTCCTTGACCACTGCGTTACAATTCCAAAAAACGGTTAAGAGTTTGCAGAGTGGAGTATTGAGCGTGTTCAGATGCAGGATAAGATCAAGAGTACTTGGAACTTGGGCGTAGAAGAGAAGTCAATAGTTTTGTGCTAGTAGGTTCCATAATAGCCATATACATATTAATCTACAAATATAGGAAAGACGAAGACAGAGAAAACACAAAACAAAAGCACTGGTATTCTGAGACAATCAATGTGTATACAGGCATTCAAGGACATGACATGCCACTTACGTTAACTGAACGAACGGGCAGAATTAGTATTAATACTTGAGTTTATACTTGGATTAAAGATGAAGAACACTAGCCTATGACTATGACAGGTAACTGGTGCTCACACATTTAGAGTCCCTATTATTTCGCTAGTGGAATAAGAAACAATAGTTGGGGTGAACATTTTTAATGAGCTATCAGAATCGATGAGATGACCAACCTGTTGCACAAATAAAGGAAGTGAATCTGTTTCTCGAATGGCTTTAGGCAAATTGTTCCATATTCTCGAGAATTTATTTGTAAAATAATTCATATAAAGAGTAGATTTGGAATGTGAAATTTTTACTTTCGAAGCTGAATTGCGTAGGTTATAGCAAGAAGGTTCCTCGAACTTAATTGTGCTAGATGATGAAAACGCCAAATTGTTCAATATCTTATAAAAGAAGATTAAGTTTAACTTGAGTCGGCGCCTCCATAAAGTTTCTAGTCCTAATTTAATGCACCTAGTTTTATAGTCCAGAGTACAATCAGTCCTAAAAATACGAAGAGTAAAGCGACGTTGTACCGACTCCAGTTTGAGTTTATTCTTAATTGAAACATTACTGAGAATAAAAGTGCAGTATTCAAGTAAGGGTCTGACACAAACCTTATATAGTAGGATACGAGAGTCATTGCTATGAAAGTTACGTATTATGCAACCCAGTAGTCGATGTGACTTAGATGTCTGCATATTGACCTGTTCTGTAAAAGATAGATCATAAGAGTATCTTAGTCCTAAGTCAACTACTGACTGTAGCCTAGACAACTTACTACCGTTTATGAAGAGATCGAAATTGAGGCGCTTATCTCCAAAACATATCCAACCACACTTAGAAGCATTGAGGTCTAACTTCCATTTTGAGCACCATACTGCGACCTTGTTGAGTTCAGCAGTGACGCTACAGAATGTTTGTGCGAATTCATGGAGAGGGAATGAGTATACTATTTTTAGATCATCTGCGTATAGAAAGGGTTTTCCCATGCTGAAGCATTTGCATATGTCATTTACATAAGCTATAAAGAGCAGTGGGCCTAAGACACTTCCTTGTATAACGCCACTTGCAACTGGTTCTGCCTTGGACAGAGTGGAGTTAATTTTGACAATTTGGTGCCTATGAATGAGGAAAGAGTTCAACCATGCAAGTAATGGATTTTTAATCCCATAAGAGGAAAGTTTGCCCATAAGAAGCCTGTGGTTAACCATGTCAAAAGCTTTAGATATGTCTAAGTACAATACTAACACCAAGTGCCCAAGGCTTCGTTCAGTAAAAATTAAATTAAAGAATTCAAAGTGACAAGTCATACAAGACCTAGTTTTGAGGAAACCTATCTATAAAAGACAAAAAGCAAGTAGTGACCGAAGGAAAATATGGTACTTAGGTAAAAGGATTTCGAAGAACATCAAATATTAGGAGGCTGTTTTCAGGGTTGTCCTCAACCTTGTTACAGTTTGAAACTCAATCATTAGGAGCATTATAAAAAGTCTATCATTTTGTCAATAATATGAAAGCAAGACTGGCATCGACCAAATTCCTTTTTAGCTTGATTCAATTTAGACAGTGTATCTTAATAAATTAAGTAGGCTTGCTCTGAAACTGTATTATCTTATTACTCTGTAGTTCAGATCACCCTGATCTCAGTGGGAAGGATATCCTACGTTTTTAAAACGCTCTATGTAGTGGATAGTCTCATTAGGCAAAAAATATTTGAAGATATAGTAATGTTGATCCACAGTATGTGGTGATCCATGATGTCTAAAGTCCCTAGTTTACTTTACACATCCAAAATATTGCGTGATTACTACTGCACTTGATAGACTGAAATAGTTCACTGGATTTAGAATTATCAATTTATACAGCATGCATTGATCAGAGTTCATTTTCATTGCAAAAACACCCCAATAATATTAATCACGTAATTTTTAGCATTTCACGACTGGCAGTTAAAACACGTGTAAGCAGCGACACCTTTTGACATATTAAAGAAGTAAAACAAGTGAATAATATTCATCTCCAGCAGTAAACTTGTTTTCTTGTCCACATCGAAATAAAAATCAAGGAGAATATTTACTTTAGAGACAAGTTACACCGCACGTATTCTGTAGGAACTTGATCATTCTATCTTCGTTTACTTATACAGTGATGTGAGGTTATCCTCGATGTTGCCGAAATCAGAGTCTTTTTGTGCCATGAACAACATCGTGGGATGGATTTCTAAGACTTTTTCGCATGACTACATGCCACCCTATAACGACTCATCTGAATGATTAGGGACTGGTCAGGTTTGTTATAAATAGTCTTCACTTAGTCCTTGTAAAATCTTGTCCCCTAGGACCAGTCAATTTGATATAATATAGTGATAATAGCATTCATGGTGCCTGCTTGGCTAGGGTTCTTGCCAGAAACCCTGGTTACTCAATTTTCTTACATAAGTCATTTTTCCGGTCAATTAGTCTAGCCCTCAGTCTAAATTTTATTAGCGTACAATTGATGGTTGAGTTAACTATTCCTAATCTTTTATCTCCAAAAACAACTTGTATTTAATAACTAATTTCAGGTGCTTGTGGGGGGTTTAATCTACCTAATAAATAAGGCCAGTTTGCATGTAAAGGAAAGTTATTTAAAATGCTTACAGATTAGGTTATATTTTCAACACTCATGTAACTTATGTCCAAGCTGTAAAAATCTTGAACTTTATTAGTAGTAGCAAATGTGATCCCTCGCCATCAAATGCTTTCCTCGATTTCCCCGCCTAACACCCACCATGACAAAATAACAATATGGCCTACCTTAGGATCATATCTAGTGGTAGCGAACATGACTCTATTAACGTAGACGGAATGTAGTGTCAAACTAATAACACTACACCAGTCCATCGGTCTACCTACTCCTCTTTGCCGGTGGGTTAGACCCTCTTCTATCTAGAGTATATCACTCATAAGAGTCCCACCTGCAACAAATTACGACAATTTAATTCCTTGCGATAGGACTGGGTCACTTGCAAAGCCTTGTAAAGTAAATAATGATCGAATGAACAAATGAGACGGATAGTGCTATTAGACTGGCTTGATGAAGCGTATGAAACGCATTAACTACCTATAATTTAGCAACATGAGAAATACAATAAAATAACATGGTTAATTACTCTGACCATCATATAGTCAGCTCAAGCTTAATGAGCTTTAACCAGCATAAATTTGCTGGTCTATATGAAAGCCACCCAGAAGTCCTAGAGTAATGTGCACATTTGCTCTGTTTTCCCGTGACTACTTTCCTCAACAGTTGTTAGCCTGTGGACAGGCTACCCTTGAAGTAGTTGTAAAGTGTTATGTGCAGTAGTGTCTGTATGTTCAGAGAGTTCCACAGTTTCACTTTTATAGAACATCCGAACTGTATCCACATGTAAGTGGACGTCAACCGGTGATGCAATTACAATATCAGATGAATAAAAGTTCATGGTACTCATTTGAGCTATACTTTAGGATAACTCACAATATTAATACAATTGAGAACAAGTGTTGATGTGTTATAATTTGGCTGAAACCGGCCAGAACTGCATATGGGTACAAGTCCCTCGATCAGAACAGCGGCCAATAAAGCCTAAAGTACCAGTACATTTTTCATACATCTAAACAAACCAACTTACCATGCATTAACATGGGCATTAAAAGAAATCTAGTATACGGATAATGTTGGTAACTCTTGCGTAAAAAATCCATTTTTATCGAAGCTTGCACACTTCCACCACAGAAAAGAACCTAGAAATAACTCTTCACAAAACTTTAACTGTCATTAGGATAAATTCGTATATTCGCATTGATTTGTTACAGACTGAAGCTGGTCAGTCTCTGTTGCTATACGTGCATCCTGAAGGGATTGCCTCAATATAGAGATTATTCAAAAGTACCATTTAAGTTGGATTATGACTGGTAAGTGGAATCCAGGACGCACGTTTCGTCCCATCTGGGACTCGTCGGCTGTATGTACCTGTATCTCAATGTTGATGTTCACAGTGGGATTTCCTGATGCACATATAGCAACAGTGACTGACCAGCTTCAGTTTATAATAAATCAATGGGTGTTGTGTTCTACAACTTATGATAAATGACTTCGTAAGTTGTATTCACTCTGAGCCTTGTCGACAACTGTTATGTATTGTGAAAATACACAGTGCTCATGATGATTGCTAATCACTGTATGGACACGTCTGCTCTGCAACTACCAGTCCCCAAGCCGGAATAGAGGAAAAACAATGACTGATGGGCCAAAAAGACAGAATCGGATTAGATAGGATTGGATCGAATTGTATTTCAATCATGCCTTTATATACACACAAAATAAGACCACATAGTGAACCAATTAGGAAGCTAACGTTTATGAAAAACTAAGGAAATAGTTGTAGGGAATAGGGACTACTTGTACACAACTAATTAACTGTAGTCCATAATAAGAGACAATATAATAACAGCAAATATACTAAACGGGAGGATAAGGTGAGAGAAACGAAACAATAATAGAAATATAATGCTTACACTACTCACTACCAGAATACACGAATTAGTTATCTAAGACACAGTTCTGGAAGTTTTTCACTCTTCTTTAGTGGTCCGACATAACAATGGAAATACACAAATTCATTGCACAAGTGTGACTGTCTGGTTTCAGTAGTCTAGTCGTGAACGCGGTGGCGTTAAACACGGAACGGACTGAGTTCGAATCCCACTTTAAACATCAACATTGAGATGCAGGTACAACCAGCCGACGAGTCCCAAATAGGACGAAACACGCGTCCTGGATTTCACTTACCAGTCATAATCCAACTTAAGTGATACTTTAACTGTCAGTTCACATTGACATTTTGCAGAGAAAAAAGCCTACTTTACCTTGGATTTTCCCATTAACTTTAGCCAACCTGACTCCTGGACCATTTGTCACTGTTTTTCGTGCACACATTGAGCTGCATTCTGAAAGCACTCATATATTATAACCCCCACACCTCCAGGACATTTACCACAAGATGCGTTAAAAAATAAGCGCTAAATAAGTATTGGGGACGAGAATAATATTGTAAGAGCAGCCTATTAGTCACTTTCGTTCCCAACTGAGCCTTTTTGTTCTTGGTTGCTGAAGTAATAGAGCAAGTATTGTAATTTTCATGACTCAGAACACTCTGCTTCCACCCAAACTAAAATCCCAAGAAACAAAATTTTATAATTTTTGTAAATGAAGTTGACGCTGACTGAGCCTCATCCCAAAATCATGACGCAAGCGCAAATAAGTGAATTGATTCAAACTAGCTCTTCGAAAAGGTATTGGATTGAACCGGAACGCACACTAATTTAAAACTTCAGGGTTGCCCTTATTAGTGCATTTTTTCTCGGGAGCCTTAATTTTTACTGCTATATATTACTTAGTTGGTCCTGAAGTCTGAAGGAAAACTATCTCACTTGAAGTACCCACCGAATTATTCTCTGTGGGCTTATCTTAATGGTGTAGTTTATTCGAATAGCTGTGATTTCAGCAATCAAAACTATTACATAAATACTGAAACGATCATATCCAAATGCACTACTGTAATTTTCGATTATCTGAGGTTGTATTTTAAAAGTAATAAATGAGCAGAAAGGCAACGGTTGATTTACATCAGCTCATCATTAAAATATTGGTTATTAAAACATTTACGTAAATTTTGCATGATTTTTGATAGAATAATACATCATAGGAAGATTGCCAAGCTTTTCTCAAATATACGAGGTATTTGTATATACTGCTGGGGTTACATGTGCCGTAACCAGTTTTATACTACAATTACCTAGTGACTCCATCATCAATTGTTGCGATTCCGATTGAAGGGCAGAAGCCTATAATTCTTCCATGGGTCTTAATAGATGCTAGTTTATTCAAAAGTGGTTAGTTCAGGGAAACACTAAATTTAGGTATTCAGTTTAACCACGCTATTGCCGATATCCTGTTCAAGCAATGAAAACGATGTTACGGTTGTGACTTGTGGTATTAGACGAATTCGATGTCACTATGCTGTTCAACGATTAATCGGTTGTGATTATTCTTAGATGCACCTAAATTAGGTGCATTAGCCTTAACTATTATAATACTTAATTATTTTTTATACTGACCTCAGATTTCGTTGTATCGAGCTAGTATACACCTGGCTGTTTCTTAGTGCTTACGTCTTAATACCATCGGTCCAGGCTAGATAATATACGATCCGATGGCTACTATACACTACTACAGTCTATATTCTGAAGGTAAGAATCCGGTCCTACAATGGTACCCATGTTAATATGCACCAGTATTTGTGATAAATATGCACCTCAGGACTGGATCGAGCCTGGCATTTTTGAACACTACTATGACTACTATTACCACTACTATGTGCGTACCGCACTAAATATTATTTAACATTTATTATTATAACGATTGGTTAAGTCTAACATCACACCTCATAACTGTAACGTCATGTTTGATTGAAAGGATATAGTCGTTGGGAAAAATGTGATATCATCAAGATCACCAATTCAGCTTCTTTTCCATGTGCCTCTAAAATGACCATCCCACGATGTAGGTAACTGGGAAGTGATATCCACCCTTATATTATGAGTGGCACTGGAAATCACGTCATAATGTGCAATCATCTAAAAGTCACAAGTAAATGTGAGGTGGCTGTTAGAACAAAAGTTTTAATCTGACGATCTATTTCCAAGGGATTTCTGAGTTTAGAAGAATACGTTTTCAAGATTCAGTACGGGCTGTTTAAATGATCCAGAGTTTTAATGGCCTGTCATATGATGACAAAGTGAGACAACGAAAGTGCTCTCCTATGTCTTATCATAGATTTAGAATGATCTGAAAACAAAAAAACATTAAATACTCCATTTTAACATGCTAAACGTTTGTATTACATGAATGGGCAATGTAAAGGAATTGTAAACGCTTCACAGAGTTTACATGGAAATGGATCTAACTCAAGGTTCTAATACAAGCTTGATGAATTCAGGACGGTAGGTCCTCGTCCCACTCTGCAATGATCATTTAAGAAGATACTCAAAAATCAAGGTCAAATCGTCTATTTAAGAAATTTTACTTTTCCCATCGAACTGTTAAATATTGGAATCGTATAGCAGATTACACATTTAAAGAACTGCAGCAGACATAAAACCAAAAACTTCATTTGACCTCCTGCCATCACCACTTGAAAATAAGGACAAAGGTTAATAACTTTATACCTAGACGCAAAATAATAACTCTCTGTTCTGTAACGCTTAGTTAAAAGAAAACGCGCACTAACTTGAAGCCTCAAGGTCACCCAGGGCGTGTGTGGGTTCTCGTGAGTTTCGCCTTTGTGTCCATATATTATTTTGTTTCCATTCAAATTGATGGCGAATAGTGTGCTACTTATAACACTTAATTAGTAGCTCTTAATAGGTATCCATCTAACGTATATTCAGCGGAATTTACATATTTTCTTTAAGTATGGTGGCTTGCTAAGTGATTCTAAAGCAAAAAAGTTCTACTGCTGGCAAAATGTGTACAGTATTTTAATACCATGGTCTCGCACAACTTTTTTAGAAACTATTTTGGAGTGAATTGACCTCTTTACAATAAATTTATTTCCAAAATGTACTATCATATAATTATATATATATATATATATATATATATTGCAAGCGTTTTGAGTGAACAACAAATGATTTAGCTGTGTAATTCATACCGAATGCCACACCAGTTCTATGTGACTGGTCTCGACCGTCGGTCATCCCAATATATAAGAAAGTAACGAAACTATCCTGGGATAACTAAAGGGGAATCAGCTTAACTAACATGATATCTAGAATATTGGCTTCAATAATTATCAGATGCTTAGCCACGACACATGAACTGGAGATGCAAGGAAACGGCTAGTTTTAGACCTGGTTGCAGTTGTATCAGCCAAATATACACTTCGTCGGGCTGTAGGACAAACGTACCTTTCGACGTCTAACAATGGTGACTTTTCTTGACTTGAAGGTAGCATTAGATCGAGAAGTTCTATGGTGGTGTTTCATTGGAAGTGCATAAACCTTGTAAAGGCTCTTTACTCGAAGACTGTTAGTCGAATCAAAAAGAGTATGGCTAAGTGTCATCCGGACTTCTAACTCCAAGTGGTATCCATCCAGGCTGCCCATTATTCCCATTTTTGTTTGATTTCATCATAAATGTATTGCTGGAAGTGACGCTCTCATCGTCTAAATTTGCAGGAATTGACTTGTCAGGAGGTCCATTAATTGACTTAGACTACGCAGATGATGTATCCCTGTTTGATGAAGGTGATTGTAAAATGCAGAAACATTTATTAGCATCGGTCAACAATGAGGAGATGTTTTGAACGCGTTCCTTCCTCTGTAAATGCAATTTTTTATTTCAAGGCTGATCTGCATCAACACTTGAACTAAAGGTAGTAAGTGAAGTAGTTGAGTGCGTCAACTACTTCATTTATCTTGTAAATCTAGTCAGCCCTGATGTACTCGTGCTTGACTAAATTTCAGAACGGATTCAAGAAGCTCGTCTGGCTATCGCTAACTTATGTCACCCATGGCGTGGGTGGGATATTCGTCTATCGATTAAAGGACGAGGATGTTACACTGAAGCTTTGTTTCATCTTACCTTACGGATACGAAACGTGGCCATTAAGATTAGATGACATGCATGGGTTATTGATATTTGATCATCGATGTCTTCGAAACATCGATCGCAATTGACGGGACCACCGGGTAGGATAATAATGAGACTAGACGCGGGGTGTTGAGGAAAGATGGTAAGTTAGTTGATACGATCGTGAATTGTCATCGGCTGATTTGGTTGGGACATATATTACGTCTGTCTAACCACCAACTACCTCAAAGCTTGATGTTAACTGATGTTGGAGTAGGATGGAAGCAGAGTATGGACATCAAGCCAAAATATGGCTTCAGTCCAAGAAGTTACCGCCTGCTTGTCTAAGCCGTGTTGGTAGATGTAGACTACTTAGTTGGAGTCCGCGGGAATGCCGTAACCAATGATTGGAGACTGAGTGACATGGCTCACAAGCATTCACTCTTTGTCTCCCCTTAATTTATAAACTTACAATTATTCTATACCTTTCTTTTTATGAATTGATTCTTTCCCCGTCTATCATAATCTGTATGTGTACACTTTTCCCTTACTATCATTTACGTACTTACTACTTCTAATTTGATGCTCATCTTACTGCGGTAATAAACCTTTAAAATTCGAAGAGTTTTTTTATTTTATTGGATTTACTTTGGGCATACTTATATGTATAACATTTTTTTGTGAAACCCGTGAATACAAGTGATGCATTGATCCATGTCCTACTAGGTCGCTGTTTTCTCTCTGTAATAAGTAATCTTCCACGCTTGTTTTTTTAATATGTTCATCTGTCTGTTTACCTGCATTCTTGGTGCATAGTATATTGACCGTAGACAGCGTTCACTTACAACACATATTTGAGTCGTAAGAAGGGTAGTTTGCAGTTCAGCCCTTAATCATTTATTTGACTGTTATCACTAATCCAACCCGCCTGTCGATCCTAAGTTTGTTTTGAGAATCTGTCCTTATCCACTTATATTTCTCGATACTCATCTCTTTAGTAGATCAGACACTGGTTATTCATGGAATAAAGTTTTAACTTTGTGTACAGAAGATGTATGTTTTTTCTTTGCCTTCATGTTGGTTTGAAGTTATTATTATTCACTTTGTTTCAACTTACGTTTGTTTAGAAAATGTTTACGTCCTTTTTCTTAAATTAATTCTTCACATCATCCTACTATTAATTTCACTCTTAATTATTTCCGGTATTACCTCACTTAATATTTATAGTACTTCTAGTTGGTTTTGCAAACGTAACCATCTTAATCATTTTAAACTGTTTACGCCTTCATCGAGTTTTGCTTTATTAGTTTTAAGTTGCATAACTTTACAGTGTATTATTTTCATCTAGATTGTGATTGAATGTGGTCGCCTGCATTTTTAAAGTTTATATTACATTGCTATATTTCCTCGTTGGTCACGAAGTGATTTTCGAAGTAATGTTTCATATATATATATATACGATTGTGCAGCTTCATGAGCAGTTTGTTAACGGAAGATCCCTTGGCTTAAGTTTGTGCTTCTAAACACTGGGAAAAATAATAATGTAAAGTACAAAACGCAATCAAAAGTGACATTTTTATGCACATGAAAAGGCTGCAGATTTAGTTCTAGTGGTTTCACTGACGGACTACCTAAAGGACTCGCTGATTAAAACAAATCATTTTATTGAGTAGTCATTCTATTCTGCCTGAGACGTTCAATTCCCTTGCAATGATTCCTGACTTCTATTCACACTGAACATATTTCGGCATGATTTTCGACGACTATCCTTTTCCATCTGCCTATATCCGTGGGGAAAAAGCGCTACTGAATGATTTGGTAGGCACTGATGTATAAGATCTAATGAGCCTAATATAACATTGGTTAGATACCTTTTATTACTACCCTTTTTTCGCTCAGATGTTTATTGCCTTCCTCAGTGTCTTTTAGTTATAGTTGATTTTATTGTTGTCGCAAGTTGTCGTCTATAAAATGGTAATTTTGTGCAGTATTTACTTTTGAGGTCGTTGTCTGTTGCCAGTCTCAGTAGTAGGCAGAAATGGTTTTGCCATTAACACTTGATTAATGAAGGTCAAGTTAAGTGGATTATCGGTATATATAATGAATGTGTTTGCTTCCATGTCAGATTACTGTTTGGAGAGCAAATATCTGAATCTGTAGTTACTCATTATTTGTTGACACTATAACAAACTGGACATTAACCAACCAGCCTTAGTTGATCCCGATCAATTTTTAACGAAACCGAAGTGATTAAAACCACGTAGTTATGATGTGTTTTAAAAATTCAGTCAGACCGTTGACACAAGATTATTTTGTTGATTGTCTGGGTTTTCACAGTGCCAGTTTTAGATCGTACTTCTCGTAACCGTTCTGAATCATTTCAACCACCTTGACAAAAATTAGAATTGCTCCAGATACTTATTCATTTGCAATCAGTTTCTGTGTATTAGTTTAGACTTCCCCAAAAAGATCAAGTTAGGTCTATCCAATATCTTCCACTGTTGCGATAAAGTTTGCCGTTATCATAAATTGCATTTCACGAATAAAGCATCCATTCGACTACTTCGTCTGGTTTTTTTGTCACTACGGATATTATATGAGATCACATTTATATATACGAAATTAAACGTGTTTAGGGTGGTCAGTGTACGATAGTCATCATTTTATACCTAATTGGTTCTCACTCTGACTATACGAATTATGTTGTTTATCCACGTTGTTCCTAACCAGTGGTCTCAGCAACATTTGAACAGTATGTTCCTAACAACAGAATAACGCTTATGCTTATTGATACATTTGTGACATTTGCTTTTTTTCAATATTCTGTTTCTTCATCTATTTTACCATTATCTCTGTTATAATCTCCCGTTTTATATTTTACTCATTTGGGAAGTGCAGTTTAATGTACTCGACTTTGTGCCATAAATTCTGTATAATGTAGATATATACTCTATTTCATATAACAAAGTAGACAGAATGAAGTGTCATCTGTGTTGTAGTAGTTGTTATTTATATCAAATATGAATGGCGCAACTATTTAAGGCAACTAAGCTGTATTACGGAACTTGACTGTAAAATTGTCATCGTTGGCCAAAATGTATATATGTATGTATGTATGATTGACATAGAACCTGGCACATGTGTGCATTGGTCCAAGTACCATACCTCTATGGCACCGCAAGATTGACGCCACATTAGTAAAAGTTATTTCATTAATAATAATAATATATAATAATAATAATAATAATAATATGGAGTGTGAACATATAATATATGGTTCAAGGAGCTGGGAAAGAAAGTTGTGAAATAATTTTAAGCTCACGATTTAAGGGAGGACAATGAATGGATACATCTGCTCGATTGTAACCGATTTTGGGCCAAATCACTCAGTGTTTCTAGTCACTGGTTACGGTATTCGCGAGGACCCTAACCAGGTAGTCTGCAGCTACCGACACCACTCAAACCAGCAGTCAGTGACTTCATGGACTGAAGCCATGTTTTAGTTTGGCCGTCTTTAACTCTTTTCCATCCTCTTCTATATCAGCCAACGTCGCACTTTGAGGCAGACGGTGGTTGGGCATACGTAACATGTCCCAACTAACTCAGTTGATGAAGATTCACAACCTCGTTGACTGATTTACTACCTTTGCCTAACACCCATCGTCTAACCTCGTTATTACTTACTCGGTGATCACAGCTGATGCAAGCGATGTTTCGAAGACATCGATGGTCAAAAACTAACAACCTTCGAGTGTCTTCTACCTTTAATGGCCACGTCTGACATCCATACAATAAGACAGAGCGAGCTGTTGTTCAGTACACTCTTCCATTCGTTGAGAAACGAATACCTCATCTAGCGTTAATTAAAATACTTTGAATAATTGCGGACAGTGTTAAAATTGAAATTTTTCAAAGTAAAGCAACGGAAATTTTCTTTTCGATTAAATTTGCTATAAGTATAAATGCATGAATCTAGTAAACGGTATCTTCGAAAAAAATTTCCTTCACTGAATTTTATTTTAATTTAATAATACAGCGGCTTCTAAAATTATTCATTAATTTTTTGCTCACTTTGCACTAGTATTGATGATTGATTTATATTATTTAAAATTTGTTTTTCTGTAATTATTAATTATCATTCTTTACTTTTGGGTCCAAATTTATGCTTATTTTAATGACGAATTTTATTCTAAACACTTAAGTTATTTATGAAATAACCTGAATATGAATGTGGTGGTGGTTTAATACTTTAATAGCTTTAAAGCACTGAAATACAGATTCGGAAGCTGCTTCATATTCAGTATGAGCGATGGGGTAGTATTACTTATCCTCACAACTAAAAGCACGAATCTGTATTTGAACACAAGGTCAAATTTATTTTGTTAAATTTAAATGATCAAACTTAAGATAAAAGTTAAATCACGTTTATAAATAGCGTAAAGTAACTACGATGCATCCTAGTAAATATTCTTTTTCGGTCTGAAATTCTATCAAATAAGTAAGAATGACTTGTATTCATTGTTAATTATTTAGGCAATCAAGCACAATTCTAATTACATGATGGTATCAGGTCATAATGACTTCGCTTCTGAAGCAGGAGTTTTAGTCACCGTAGGTAAATTGTAATAGAAAACTAACGGGAAATCTAAAACTTCCTAATATTTTGTTTTGAAACTTGGGATTTTCTTGCAGAATTTTATGCAAATTTATCATGCGATCCTTCTGTTGACGGAGTGGGTTATGGTGTCTTAACGTTGCATCAGTTTATGGTGTCATTGTTTGTTGTTAC
Source organism: Schistosoma japonicum (assembly GCA_025215515.1). Lineage (NCBI taxonomy): Eukaryota > Metazoa > Platyhelminthes > Trematoda > Strigeidida > Schistosomatidae > Schistosoma > Schistosoma japonicum. Next base: position 69,892,834 of record CM046061.1, on the reverse strand, counting down.
TGATCATCTAGTTGGTTGTTAAAAATGCAATTAATAGCACATTTATCCACTATCTATCTTAATTTGCATTGTAAGCAGGTTATTATTCCATATTCTTTTTCATTTTCTTAATACCACTACTACTGTTTAGACGAATGAATTTTCACCTTGACTTTTCTTTATTTTAACCATCATGTTAGCTTGAGTCAAGGCATTATTGAAACAGGTCATACATAATTTTGTTGTCTTTACAAATATACATGTTTACCCATCGCTCACTCGTATCTCTTTGAGGTGATACCTTACATAGAATTGTCTGTTGTGTACGAGAAATGGATAAATTTTATCACAGTTGATTGTTCAACTATACCATCCTAGCAAGTTCCCAGTGAAATTGTAATATGTCTAGTCAACTGTTTATTGATTTTGTGTTAAGTTTTAGGGAGGTTTAATGCATTAATATCTGTTTAGAACTTACTTGCGGACGATGCAAAAGACAATCAACGAGGCTAAGTGAGTGTATGACTTATATTATATTGTTTTCTCTTTCTTTTAGAAAAATTGGTGCTTTCTATAACTTTAATGTATCTGCACAAAAGCAAAATAATCTTACCAACAGTAGGTTGCTCCTCATTATATTGTCAATACCAGATTTACGTTGGTTTTTCGTTTTAGACTTCGAATCTACATGTTTTGAAAATGATACTAAGCAACCTGCTGAAATCAGTATGTCATCAAAATATTTTACATAGTATTTTTAGTTGAATTTCCTGTTGTTGTACTTGATTCAGTGACTGGAACATTGATTGATTCATTTCAAAGTTTTGTAAAACCAACAGAAAATCCTAATTTAAGTACATTTTGTTCAAATCTAACCGGAATTCAACAAGTATTTGTGCAAACTACTAGATTTTTATAATTTTTTTTAGTGTGATGTAGATGGCGCTCCTGTTTTGGCAGTAGTTTTGAAGAAATTTGAGCATTGGCTTCGAAAAACTAAAGAGACCTTGGGATGTTCTTTTAAAGGTCAATCAGCTACAACAGCCATATTCGTCACATGGACTGGTCGGTTTACTAATTCTTGTTGTTTGTTTTTTGTCATTAACTCAAAGTAATATGGTTGACCTCAAAGTTCAACCATGTTGCTATTATACATATTCGGTATAAAACGTTGATGAATGCAGCAATGATGGCTCCATTCAGGGTAACTGATAGCTACATCGTTAGTATCACTTATTCCTACATGCGGTAAACATAAGCTTGACATAGATTCTCACACAATTAGCTTTATATTATCAATTATAAGCTTTCTTACTCTTAGGGCAGATAACGTTCTTCTAAATTGTTTGTATATGTTAATTGCTCATTATCCCCCATATCTTGAGTTTAAGTAGTACCTCATATATCTGTTCCTTGTTTTTGTCCATTCAACTATGTCATCGATTCTGTTGTTTTTGATCTTCTAACCAGCTTCTTCCAATGCACCATATGGTATATGGTAGCTTGACCATCGCATATTTTCGCCCGACCACCCCCTAACCCGATGAGTGACGTTTGCTGACGTTAATTAAAAACAGCTGCTCTGTTAAACTAATACGTGACATCAGTTTACGAAGTCATCGACTGGGTGTCTGAGCCATGTTAGTAGGTGTAGACTATCTGCTTTGTGTCCGCATGATTATCTTAAGCTATAATTGGAGACCAGTTTGTAGGTTTCATTACCGATATCAAACATGATAATTGCAAATAAGTTGAGCATTTCGTAGATTTTTTCCTAAAAAAGTTGTGTATTTGTAATATCTCAACTAGTAGAAATTGAAATTTCTGACGTTTCGTGACTTAGTGTAACTTGCTTCTTCATAAAGTAAATAAATAACGAACTAAATTGACGCGTTTAAAATTACAATATTGCAAATATACAAATGCTAGAAATATATAACCAATTTCTATAAACAGTAGGAGACGTTGTTTGACGTGGATCGGAATGGCTTACGATATTGCAAGGGTATCTACTTTCTGTTTTGTTGTTCATCCAAGTCCTTGAAGTTATTTTATATTTTTCGACGAATTAATTCTCGAATAATATCCTTCAGGAATATTTTTTTACAATAACTAATATTACTAATTCCACTACTACTAAGTTAGTATTCAGGCTATAATAACGTGATGTGGCAGCTTGAACCAAAGCATATGTGTGTTCTATATTATTTTACTTAATTTATTTATTTATACACAACATTTAACACAAATAGGAACCGAAAATATTTGCACCACGCGAGTTCAAAATTAATGTTCTTAAGAAAATAGAGACTGAGGGCGATCACAGAAAAAAAAAAGTCGAATTTCATAAGACAACAAGAAAATTGCAAGACAGGTGATGTAGCTTAGATAGAAATACAAAGAATATTTCATTCCACTACGAAAATTCATCACACTTATGAAGGTTTTAGTAGGATCTTTAACAAGATTGCCACTAGCTTCTACTGTACACCATATCTGATAATATCTTAAGCAACTGATTCGCATCATTTCCAGGACTCGGGGCAGTAGGTCTTGATATCGTTTCCATACAACCTCCATCCCACTGCGGCATATCATAAACTGACCACCTCCGCTTTTTCCAACTAGTCTCAGCGTCGGAAAATAATGCACAATATAGAAGCCGCTGGGATGACATCCGTAAAACATGACCAAGATAGTGACACCAGTTGAGTTGTCATCATTGATCCTGAACACCTTATCGAACCTCAGCATCACTATTATGATGCTGCCACCAGATGTCAGCGATTTCTCGGAGATAACAATAGTGGAACGCAGGTAGTCGCTAAATATCCTCAACTCGGAGAGATCAGGTTTTACAAGCAGAGGGCAGAAATGCTCCCACCAATGCGTTGTATAATTAACTTTATACAGTCAGACTCGCATCACGATGGCACTAAAATCTCCCAGTTCACTTTTTAGACGATTTAACTTTCGTTATGCGTAACATCACCAACACTCACGCAGCTGCAAAGATACACAAACTTTTTGACTACTTCCAAGTGTTTACTACAAATAGTGGGAGGAGGTTCACACTCCTACCAGTCTTGCAGAAGTACTTCACATTTAGAAAGAGCGAAGTACATACCATACCCGCGGATACTAATTGCCAGCTGCTTAACTGTCATTTGGATAGCTATGTATTACAGGACAATAAGACATTGTCATCATCACACAAGGTCGAAAAACCTTTTTCCAAACAACAAATCCACACCAAGATACTTTTTTCAGAGCTATTTCCATAATATGGTCGATGACTAAGTTCAAGAGGAATAGTAAGATTGATCAACCCTACCTAACCCTACTGCTAGATCGGAACAATGGAGGGAGGTGGTTGCGAATCCTCACTTGTGGTGTTTGCCCCTAAGATACTAATGAAATTCTCAGGCACACCCTTCTCGAACAGAACTTTAGAGTGCATTTCTGTCTAACAAATCAGAGGCCGTCGTGATATTAAGAGACGTGATGATTGTTGGCCTACAATACGTGTTACGATGTTCTGACATTTGACGTAATGTGTAAATGTGATCGGTACATACACGGCCTGACCAGAAACCAGCCTGCTCCTTGCCAGTCATTTCATGCTTTCTGGATAATCTGCGAAGTATGACAAAAGCCGATAATTTAGAGGCAATCGACGGTAGTTGTGAAATTGGTTGGGCAAACCTTTCTTACAAATGGAGGGTGATTATCGTTTCACTTCGAAACGATGGGGCATTTAGTTTCCCAAACTTCTCCTGGTCAATTCCTCCGCCAGGAGTTTACCACAGATCTTTAAAAAGGAGTTAGAGAGGGGAAAGGCAGTCGTATGGGTCTGATAATCCATTAGGATTCAGTTGAATTCCCCTGCGGACTTCCTCTTTGGATGGATCAGTTATCACCAGTCAGTGAGGGCAAGATAATCTGTTGGGAATTGTTAGGGCAACAGGCCTGCTGATTTGACCCCCGAAAAACCTAACCAGTTTACATAAAACGATGTTAAATATTAATGATTGGCGTACCATCAGCTTTACAGGTTGTTTTTCTGACAAAGGACTTTCTATTAGGGGCTTGGACGCGTTGGAAAAGCTTCAGGCAATTTCCAGATGCAGCTGCTACTTTAACACGCTCAGACCACTAGTTTTCTTGGTTGTTACATAAACTTTTCAGAATTTCTCGACGTAGGAATCCACGTTTATTGTCAAACCTATTAGTCATGAAAGTGATCCGACGTGCCTTTAGGAGTTGTAATGAATTTCCAAAAGCCCAATGCTTATAAGAGAGAAGTTTCACAAGGCTGTGAGAGGTGACCCAACATTTCATTGGTGTCATGCAAATGCAGCCAATGCTCATATACGCTCCTCTAAGAACTAGCACTTGACTTTAAATCTTACTCGAATTGATATTTAGTTACAATGGAAGCTGGAGCTGCTGTTCTACATTACTTACGATTGATTTATTAGATAGCGTATGATCTGGAAATATGTATAGTACAATGATAATATGGCTTAATAACTACCAGAGATTACTCTTACTGAATCGTAGACGCGATAAAGCTTGATCCATGATCTTGCTTTTACTAGTGGATACTATTGGTCCCGTTATTACTGTTCGAATTATATGATTCGCGTATAGCTAGCTTCATAGTTTAGTTTTTTGGTACTTTGGAAACCATTGTGATGTGTAGAAACCTACTTATTCAGTCAACTTATCACCGATGTTTTCTATAATGCGGGGTTGATTTAAATAAATGTTGAATTCCGTACTATTAGTTTAAAGTATGTTTCGTTTTCTACGGTTCAGAAAATTAGGTGAATATTGTCATGAAGTCATTCGCAATGGGTGTTGTTTGTTACCGACACAGTTGTTTCAGTCTCAATAAATTGTGCTTCAATTTTAGTATGTTTGCTATGTACTGTTTGTTTTGTTTTTGTAATTTGAGATAGATCTTATAACAGTAGTTTCTTCGTCATAAATTCTAGATTGGGACATAAGTACTTGTTTATGGAACGAATGTAGGCGGAAAAAGCTGCCTCTTCCAGGTGATATGCTGAATCGTATTGACTTAAAGGCGATATTTCAAGTGAGTAGTGTGTTTCGACTGACTTCATGTACTGTGTATTGATGAATTCCAAATATTGAGTATTTGAGCCATTTAGTTTTCTTTAAAATTGTTTTAGAATGGTTTGTAGTTAAGTGCTATGATCAGATTTCAACTACTCAGTCCAAATTATAGGTACAATAAACTATATATATATATATATATATATATATATATATATATATATATATATATATATATGAATACTTTGAATAATGATAACTCCGCCTTGAGACCTAGAATTATTGCCGGTCCCAACTAGAAAAGAGAGCCAAGGGCCGAGTTAGTTGAGGAATCCTAGTTAAAGATCTATGATCCTTGAGGGATAACAGGTGAACAAATGAATTGAACTGAGGAATAATAGTTCTAAGTAATAAACCAGTAATCACTACTAACTCGATTGATAAGCACATTTGATGAAGGTGAAATAAATGATTTTTTATTTACCAAATTCAAGTTTCTAACCACTGTTAAAAAACTAAGAGGGATCAAATCAAAACGTGTCATCAGTTTATGAAGTCGTCAACTGTTGATGTGGACCAATTTTCCAGATAAAAAACCCCTGTTCCGGGCTCCTTCAACAACTGAGGTCATTAGTTTTAAAATTTGGCTGGCATGGCTTGCAGTTGATCACATTAGTGTAGATGCATTCCTTGTCTTAGATACTAACTTTCGAAATTATTTTTTTTCTAGCCTTTATGTTAAATTACATAACATATTTTCAATTTTCCCGGCAACTATTGATATTAGTACAACCTCCGTTTTTATTTCTGTGTTGATTTGGTGTAGCGGCTTGAAATAGTGCTTGATCCTACGTTGCCCACTGATTATATACTGTATGTCAGATTACATTCTTTCTATCAAACGTTTTTCCATAGACTCTAAACGGTTTGCAGTATTATAACTCAAAACGAATAAAGCATTGTTCCAGTGTTCTTAATGAATACCCCTTCATTAAGTAGCTAAGTGCCTATGTGTATCATTTTTTTCAAATTAACTTCATTTACTATTTTTTGAGTTTAGCAATGGCTTGGTTCGCATAAAGTAAGACAAAAATGGAAGGGTGGTTTGAAAGATGCACTTCATTTGGTCGGGTTGAGCTTCGAAGGTCGACCGCACAGGGGAATTGATGATGCTAAAAATACAGCTCGGTTACTTCATCACTTACTTTCAAAAAATGTTCTTAATTTATCAACTACATGATAGTGTTTTTCTTCTTTTCTCATTTGTATAAAAACAAAATGTATGTTATTCCCAATAACATCTAGTAATTATGAAAATGTGACTTGATAAATTGACATTTTTAAGCTAATGTACAACTTTTCGAATGTTTGTCGCTGGGTTAAAAATGAATTCTTTGGAATCCAAAAAAGGTTATTCATACTTTTAGTCGAACATAAATTCCATTGTTGGTGCTTTTTTGAAATGTTTTAGAACTCTATAACTAGGTTTTCTTTTACATCTCATTGAAGTAAGCCGGAATTCTTATAGTAGTCAGTCTGTGTTGGAATGCTGCAAAGCGTAGCTAAGATTTCCACGCCTAAGTAGAATGTTTTCTATTGATTTCAGTTTACCACACTGAGTGAAGCTATATATCGATGTTTACATTAACGGGAATCGATAATACATTATCAGGCTTCTACAGCTAAGCTCCCCATCAGCAGGTAGAGAAATTTAATTATATTCCTCTCCGCACAAATCTGAAGAATTCCCAGTTACAACGTCATCAGTGATAAGCTAAACATCTTACAGAAAATGTTTATTGAAAAAGAATATCTATTTAGGCTTATTTACAAAAGCATGAAGCTGAGAATCCCAAAAATATTTCTAGTTCCTGCACGAAGGAAAATGTTTCATATGAGTACTAATTTCAACGTGATAAAACTGGACATCCTAAAGAAAAGGGTCTTTAATTTATTTAAACTAATGTTCTTTGTAGCGACCCTGAAATTACTATCATCTAGTCGTTCCTTGTTTCACAACGACCTGATGGGTAAACTCTCGCATCTGACCACTCTCCTGTGCGTTCATCGAGTCGTTTACTGCTATGAAGCTCGGAATATAGGTTACTACATGGTGATTTCATCCAGAACGGCTCAAGGGCATCAACTAGCATGATCGAGTGGCGGTTGGTCAATACAAAGCTCAGTTGCATATATCCGCGGTTGAACAGCCTTGACACTAAATTTGATTAAACATATTATTGATACAACTATGTAACCAATAAAGAGTTTTGGTTCTATTAGAAGAGTTAGGTAATATTAAAGTCAGTAGTTTTTAATTTCGATTGCAGTTAAGTAGAAGGAGCATCGCACTTCAAATAATAATGATAATTATTTTCTTATGTCAGGACCGATCCATTTTTCCAGATGAAATTAACAGGAACATAGCAAAGTTAAGTTATTACACAAACGAATTAGATTGCAATAAATTAACGTCGAAGTTTAAAGTACGTAGTAATGTAGTGACTGAATTGAACCGACTGTAAACGGTCTTTTATTCCGAAATACTTTAGTTTACAGAGAAGCTTATAATGTGGCACTTTATCAAAAGCTTTTTAAAGTCAAGAAAAATAGTACAACCATCGCGTTGATTGGTTATGTGTGTGTGTGAATTGAACAAACATGCACTGTCCTTATTTTAGCTATAAGCTAATGTTACTCCGATACTCCCTACCTGATCAGATAGTGGTGGTGGCTTTTGCTAAATCTTTCAAAACAAGGCTCGGCGCATACTTATTCTTTGTGGATACTAGTTGGTAGTGATGTAGAAGCAAAACCTTCCTTATTCAAGTTCATAACTCTTCATTTATTATTTTTTTCAGTTTCGGAAGCCGTACAGTGTGTGCTGTACTCCTTAAAATCTAGAATATTCCTAGAAACTGATCTTATAGAATGACAGCTCGCTAATCTTGGGAAGCACAGTTAAGGATGAAATAATAGTGCATCGATAAATAAAATTTAAAAGCTTACACACCATATATGGGGCTATAGTTTAAAAAAATGTGGATTAATTTGCTTTTTTGGGACTGCCGATGTTGGGTCAACACTTATTTGTTACTAGCATACAGCATTCAAAATAACAGCAGTTACTTAGGATAAAGACCCAGGTTAAGCTAAAGTATAGGGGCGTTACATATGTGATGCCAAAAATAGTATTATCTTCCTAAATCGCATCATTATTCAGGCTTACACACTGGGGTGTTACTTCGTACTTAACAAAACGATGGACATCTACATCTATTGTGATATGGCAGCTTAAATCTCTTTTGCTATTCGTTTACTGTATCACGAAGTCTTGTTGTTGATAGATGCTACATAAATTACTAATTTTTAACAAGGTTTATAATTCCATATACAGCAGCTATGTTTACACCATACTTATTGTATTGTTTGCCTTTATTTATCTACATTTGTTCTGTTAACTATATGTAATAGTGTAAGTAACAGCTATAAATTACCATGACCATGCCTGTGAACTGGTATGAATTCTGTAATTAAGACCAAAATATAATAATAACAACTTGGTGATTAATTCGGCATCTCAATATATTTCAATTACAAAGTGGCATATTTACTGAACAGTACGTAGCAATCTACCAAATGCACAGTAAAAATTACTCGCTTAGATGATTTTTAAATTTGTACGCGCCGTAAATTTCCCGGTTTAGTCAATCGTTTGATACTTTGAAGAATTTCAACCAAATAAGAGTTTACCAGAGTAAAGAAAAGAAATGACAATACAAAATTCATTTTTCTGACATTTAAGCCTTAAGACTAATTTTGTTCTAACTGAAATTGCATTACTAGTTGAAGTACCTCTATATTAAATGCTTTTGGCACCAACTCTTACTTTATAGCCATATATTGGTTTGTGCCTTAAATTCAACGGTTCTCTTGCAGGCCAGGTTCAGGTTCCTCCTCTAAAACTTCTTGGATTGGGGTCTATGGGTACATTTTTCACAAATCTTGGCATTTGTCTTGATGTGCTTGTTTCTCCGAAGCAGCTTATGTGGCTACGAAGTAACAAGCATTTTGTCCCATAGCGCTTTCAACATAAGCTACGATCCATCTGCAAAAGATTTCTTATCCACCATAACTTCTGTTCGGTGGGTCCAATTATTAATACATACAACTTGATTTTCTTTTATCTTGACAACTAAGCTAGGTAGGGCAAACTTACAACACTTTCTGGTCCGTCCATTCAGCCTACCATGACACTTCATAATGGTATGACATAACAGTCCTGAAACCATTTCTGAATTATTATTCGATGAAACATTCTGTGCTAACTATTTGCTGTATCATAAACTAAATGATTATGATACTCAACTTACCAATACTCAGCGACATTTTAACTTATCTGCAAAAATAACTAGCAGTGTGGAGTCTAATTGCAACAGCATTAGCAGAGCCATTAATATACTAAGATACTCCAATAGTTCCCGTGTTGACGGCATAATTTCTCATATACTTAAACACAGGAGGCATGATATCTTAACTATTGTACTTAAAGTTTTCACTATCTCATTAGAATCATCCATTTACATAGACGTCTGAAAAAAGTCTCTTGTTACTCCCGGGTATAAGTCAGCCTCCACGTAACGTTTATAACTATCGATCGTTCAACATTACCCCTTTTGTTTCAGGAATTATATAAAAGCTGATGAATGAGAACATGTTTGAGCACATATTGTTTCAGAGCCTAATTACGCCTTGCCAATATGGTTTCATACAATTCCTATCGTGGATGACTTGTGACATGGACGTCGTCAACTACATAACTAATAACCGCAATAAAGATAATATGATTCTTGCTTCACATTTTGACAATTCCAAAGCGTTTAACCGCGTTGACCACTTGATGATAATAAGGAAATTTTAGACATCTGATATTGCTTGCCTTCTATTAGACTGAATTAAGTCCGGTATTAGTTATCGCAAACAAATGGTTGAGTTTGGCTCTAAGCTCTCATCCAAAACCTACGACCCCAAAAGTTATCTCTCCTCTTCACTCTTTATATTAATGATGTATGTGTATGTTTTCCTTATGGTAAGTTGTTTATGCCTGCTAAAGATCTCAGAGTCACATATTCTCTTCCGCCTGATGAACCTGCCCGGTTTCCAAACTGAATATAAAATGACTTGTTGCTTGTAAGTGATTGGTGCACAACTTGGAAGCTTCGGTTTAACCCTCACAAATGTGCAAGTATATGCTTTGGCATATCACATACCAGCATAAAACTCACCTTTCACTCCATGACATTACTTGGGTTACATAGTGTTAATGATCTCTCTTATTAGTCTGTATTCCAAAACATTGAACCGTGATCATGCGCTCCAAACCCTACGTCCACTTAATGTATCGATTCTTCATATCTTCTACGGGTGCTACACTCCTTTTCATTCTCTTTTTCCTTCAATATATTTATAGATACTCTAGAACGTCAACGATTATACGTTATACAATTTTTGTGGCTTGGGACGATTACTTATTTATCTTTCACTACGACTGTACTTTAATTTTCAACCGACATATCAGGCATACTACAGTCTGTATGTACATTTTGTTACCTTCTACAATTCGGAATCTCATATTTTCTTCAGGTCGACGACAACCCACTTTGTTTGTGGATGTCACCTTTAAACTTGCTTATTTTATATAACTGTGTATGACTATTCTGTTGTACATATCTATTAATGCAGTCATGAACTTTACGCTTAATCTCTTAGTAAACTTGGCATGTGTTTGTCCCAGTACTAAAACTTATCGAAAGTCACTAGATGTCATTATTCTATACTTAATGTATCAGCTTGATCAGGCTTGCAAAACTAATATGTACCTATTTTCAGGGATAAATTATTATTCATATTGTTATCATCATATTTGCCATCAAAATGTAATACTAATATGCTGCCACAAACCAACTTCTGTACTATCTTTCAACCGCTCGACTGTTACCGTCATAAAGTCATATCTTGTAGCATGTGCCACATATAACATTTTTCAAATAACTACTGTCATTACCATTGGAACTCTAGAGGAATGGAATTCGTATATCGCAAACTTGCTTCTACTTTCGCATGCTACATGCGTGCTCGTATTGTATGCTTTCTCTTCTGAGTACTTTCATTCATATATCATCATGACCATTCCCGAAAACTATCATAAAATCTGTAGTTTCAAATTATATTTTTTTTCTGAATTGTGATCTGACTTGATAAGAGGTAATATAGCATGACGTACTGTCATTTTCTCTTAGTTTTCGTACAACCAATACTACCAGACTTACTCATAGTGATATTCAACTGTGCAACTTGGATTAAGGTCATTCTCCTGTTTAGTACGAATTCTAAATAAGCCTGTTTCGAGTTCTATGACAAAGTCATATTTTTAGGCAAGATGTGCAGGTTCAGACTTAAGTCTTATAACTTATACTGTTAGGAAGATAGCTTGATGACTTCGATCCCTTACGGGTCAAATACCGTTCCAAATTAGCATCCGACTTATAGTACCTGCCGGTCGATCATGAGCTACGTAACAATGTAACTTAATTTCTTTTTTGGCGGGGAAGTCCAATATGAAGGCCTCTCGGTTAGATTGTATTTAAACCAGCCAAGAAACTAATGTCCAGAACTTATAAATTCTAAGCCTGTTGATCGTCATGCTCCACTTAGCTAGCCCGTTATAAACTTAGGTTTAACACCTTGCTAATGTCCAGCACTTGCACAGTCACCAGGAAAGCGTGTGAGACACCCCGAGAATCTAGTGGATTGAATGTTTTATCGGGTCTTTCATAATCAAACGGGATAGGGAAAATTATCAGGCTAATCTAATGGGGCCAATCGAATTCCATAATAAGCTGACGTCAGGCCACGTGAAGAAAAAGAGTAATCTGAATGTTTCTTTGTTAAATAGTAGTCCAATGATGGTAAACGACTTTAAGCATGAGTCTATGATATACTACGCAAGAAATTCTAATTCAGTTTTCTTTATAAAAAAATACCACGACGTCAAGTGCCAGCTGCCAGATCATACCCTACGTCGGCCCAATAACTGCCAAGTTCACGCCCTACATTAAAAAGGGATGATGAAGCATATAAATCCTGTCCAGAAAAATAAAAACCAGGATGTGATGGTGAAGTGATTTTATAATGAATTGATGAGAATAGGTAATAAAAATGTAGATGCTGGACTAACGTTAACTATTTGTCGAACTATTCTGCTTGTTTACCCATGATTTTGTTTGTCGAACTGAGATGTGTATTTTTGTAAAATTTAAACTTAAAGAGCAAATTTAATGGTATAAGTTAATCCTAGAAATTAATCGTTATAATCGTTTAAATTTACTAATAATGTTTATATAAAGTAACGCAATTTCAAAATGTTTCCGTGAGATGAACAATAAATATTCGTTTTACTGCACAGTCTTCTTTACTGTCTTTGGATTTTGTTCAAACTTTATTTCTTTTGTTTCACCTTATTGGATTCAATCAGTGCCAGAAGCTAGAAGCCAATTTCAGAGAATCGGTCTGTGGACTGTTTGTTTTGATGGTTATATGCGACCTGCTTTGTATGATAAGGCATATTTTGGATGCTACTATATTTATTATGTTATTTACGACCGCGTGAGAGATTGGCTAAATCCAAGTACGTTTATTTAATCGTATAAGTTTTTGGTAATATAATTGCGTTAGAATTTTTCGATTTTTTGAAATACTTGGCTTGCTATTGCAGAAAGATCCACATTACTGAAGCAGATAAGTTTGATTCTGTCGCTTTACGATAACCTTAATTTAATAAATCAAGAGTTTTTATCATAACTGGCCTACCAGAGGCTCAACATTCAGTAAAGCAATTTAGATACATTATTTTAAATGAAAACTAGGTCAAATGTTCAATGATATTTTAAGCAGAATGCAATAATTTTAAATGGCTGGTAAAATCTATTGGCGATTGTCTTGTTTACTGCGAATACTCGCGATGTAATATAGGGTGACAGTAAACATGTAAATCATGTATTTATTTAGATTTTACTAGGTCTTAACGCGACATTTTTAATGAGAATTCGGAAATTACATTGATTATAACAATGTTTATTGGCCTAAATCTAACAAAATTATCACGGGTACTGGCACTTATGGATCAAATCTATGTATATATTTGTAACTTATATTCCCGAATGATTTAAAAATTAAAGCCAGTCATGTAATGCCTATAAAGGCTAGTTATTGTCGAATGTGTATCGCTTATTAAATGTTCTTGAGTTAAGCAACCTTCAATTTTTAACTACTGAAGATATTTGACTTCTTACCGTAACTGACTCTGAAACTACAATAAATCTTAAAATGCACAAAAAACGGTCTGGTTTTAAGCATGCGTAAAGAAAATAATCGAAAATACTTAAATTTCATCTAAATCGGATTTTTGATAGGGTTTTCTTTGTTTTACCCTTAGTTTTAATCAAATCATTTTTCTTGAGGCCAACAGTAGAACAAGAGTGCGCATTAGAGTTATATACACTTAAAGCTACTCCATGCCACTTTAACCCAATGCGGCTACCACATTACCTGGTTAACATGTTTTTTGTGATATATTAAATGTTAGTCAAGAATTACTTACATCTCTTTTTCTATTAACTTGAAGTTTGGTTATATACGATACAAGTAACTTCGTCTTGTGGGGTTTTACTACAGTTTTTGGTGATGTTTGTTGTCCTGTGTCAAGTGACTGGTGCAGTTCCTAAATCTAGCCCCAAAAGTCTAAAATTTATCACAGCAGGACACTTCTTTACAAGTAAGTACCGTTTAATTTATTTTATGTCAAAATAATTTAGATAATAAATGCATATCAATGCAACTATGAGTTTATTGACTGCTTATCGGGTAGAGGGCATTTTAATTGTAAACCAAGTGGTTAACGAGTTATAATGTCACCATTAACTGAGCATGAGTACAACAGTTTATTACAACGTACTACAAATACGTTTACTAATGGCATAATTTTATTACGTGTTTCCTGTACATACTTGTGTAATTAGGAATGTTTATTAAACACCGAAAGTTAACAGTGACTTAAAAGCACTTTTAACAGCCCTGTTTGACGGATGAAAACTGAACATACTCGTAAGTTTATTGTTTATCGATTATTCACCAGACTTACATGTCGATATCTCATTAACCTAATCTAGTGTATGTGCTGACCTGGGAAAATTTGTCTGTGAATATCTGTGAAGCTTACAACTCAGCCTGTCACAGCTTGTTTTTCATCCTTGTTGCTTATGAAGTATAAAAGGTTCTTTATTAACATTTCTAATCTACTTATTGATTTTTTAGTGGAGTGTTAGCCGGCTTGTTGAATTTATTTAGTTTAGTCTACTAAACGGGTTTTATTGAGAAAAGTCACTCAAAATGCTAGACACCACTTGAAACGTTGTGGATAAACTTAGCCTTAGATACTTTAAATGTATATAAACGTTTCTATTAACTAAATGACAGTAGAGTTTGTATCGTTGTTGAGAGAACATGTTTTGTAGACAATAATGATAGATCTTTAAATCTCAAAACTGGATAATGTGATGGTTTTCTTGAAGAAATTTATATTTTGACATTAAATTAAATATTAATGAATTTTATTTCGATTCTGTGGTAATAATAATAATGCGCCCATTGTTCAGTATCTTATAACTGTTAACAGCAAAGAATTTATTAGTACGAATATGCAAAAGTGTAAAACCTCCCATGTTTTACATGTATCTGACTTGTGAGTATTCAAAAGGTGTGTATAGGGTTTGTCCTATTCATATTCATCTATAAATATTTATGGTCACTTTTGCTTCTGTGACATCTCTTTTAGTCGCTATGGTGGTACTTAATGAGTTTTTAAGTAATTACATTTGCAAAATATTGTGAAAATTTTTTAAGATGTTACAGGCACACGCGGTTTACATTTATATTAAGCTGATTAATTAAAATAATCCATTTTGTTTAATAAATCCTTTCACACAAGTTAGTTTCTGAATAAGCATATGACAATTATTTAGGAGTTTTGATGATTTCTGAAATATCGCAAGATGGGCAGATTATGTTTATTTCAACCTAGACTGTCATTCTTTAACTAAATAAACTTTTCTGTTGAAAAATGTATTTAGCTAAGTGTAAACTGAGTAAACATTCCTATGTTAACCATGATAGATAAACTATATAGTCCTATTAATATTTATGTTTTACATGTTACACAAAATATAGCATTTTTTATGCTGAAGAGTATTTTTTTCAAAATTGAATGTAGAAAGTAGATTCAAACGAACTGAACATGGATTAAAAATAATAATGCAAATCAATGAAATGATTGCAGTTATTTCAACCTTAAAATTATTCTGTTACATATACATTCATACATTTTTGCAATAATAATCCACTATAATAACGACATCGTGGGCGAAGCAGTAAAATTACTCCTTAAACTTACTTGAATTGACTTCTGTTACCTACTTATGCATACAGTTGCAAGGATTTTCAAGTAAAATGATATTTAGTAAGTTATTTCATTCAACTGGTCATAGGATCTGAATTTTTCACTTTATATAGTCAATTTACTCTACAGTGCTGCTTATTTGCCTTTCATAGTTTTTCCCTACACCACTAATATTCATGTATTTAAATGTTTTTGTATATGGATGAGATATGAGACAGCTGTGATTAATCTTCCGAATTTTAAGCCGTATTACCTGTTGAAGAAAATTTTTTGCTCTTTAAAGCCTTCTTCATTTACAGTAAAAAGGCACTCATTATTATATTTACCCTCACGAATATACATCTTCGGCATCCGTTAATTATTCCACAGTAAACACAAATATATTTTCTATATATTTTTACATTTTTCACTTGCTCGTTTACTGAAGCAGAAAACAAGTGACTGGTCAGTTAAAATAGTGTTCCATTTGTCAATTATTTAGCAGTTGTAGTAAATGTGGTTTCGGATCGTTAAGAAATGTGTAGTATAATATATTTGGAGATTCACCTATAATTTTTGATACATTTGACAACAGTTACTTACGTATTATTAAGTAGATAAATTTTTGTGGGACAAGTAAGTGTAACTACAAGTGTGTGATTATGAAACATTTTAAAACTTATGAATAATGAGGTTTACATTCATTATTGCATCATTTAAAGTGAGAAAAAGAGATATATTGAAAATGTGATACCAAACATCGTGATCGGAAACCAATTCTTAGTAAAAAGCATAGTATACAAACGAGTGAAGTTCTTATTATCTATATTATAGAAACTAGAGGAAGCAATCATAAGAGAAGATACAACAAATATCATCCACAAGATGAATTTAATCAACTGCAGGAAATACTACGTCAGAAAGAGTCAGTCATTTGTCCGTCTAAGCTGAAATGAACACCGATTTGGTGTTGAACGCTATGAAATTACCTTGTTTTATATCAATACATGTATACAATTATGAATGTGAATTTAATTAGAAAGACATTGGAATATTGAACTAGGAATCCAATTGATAGACTCCAAGTTAGTTATAAATTGTTGAAATTTTGAAAATATACTTTGAGTTGCTCTTTGTTAAGGATCGAGGTCACTTAACGAACTACTGAAAACTAGAGTAGACTAATTACAGGTTCATTTAAAGTTTAACACAGTTCCGAAAGTTGACACTCATAGCCCCATATTTCAACGTACCGAGGCTATTTGACACTCGTGGGAATTGTTATATTTTTAGACTAACAAACTCTAATCTAATAATTTAGTTTAATAACTTTAGTTGATTTAGGATCAGTGAATATCAACGCTTAAGCTAATCTATTGATTTTATTATATTTGTCTATATTTTTGCCTAAATTTTTCTAAGCATAATTAAGAAGAGGTAAGCCATAAGCTTTTGTCTTTGTAATCAAGTGTATACTATGTGAATCTGATGTGCGAATTCATTGTTTATATAATAATTGAGATGAAATTTTGTGTTGTTTCCTTCAATTTTAGGCTTAACATTAGTTGCTGCTTTGGTTGCTTTTGCTGTAGCTAGATATGATAGTCGTTGGATGCCATATCCTGACCTGAATACATTATCATGGGCTTATGTCGTGGGAGTACTTAGTTTTGTCAGTACATTTATCGCGTTTATAATAAGCTTTGTAACATTTATACGCCTGGATGAATTAATTAATCGACAGAAAATAGATGAAGATCTCCTTGATGATGAAGAGAAGATAGGTATCAGTTCACCACCGCCGCCGCCACCACCATCTCATCCTTCTACATTAAATGATCCTAGTTATTATACAGAACCACGTTATGTAACCGACCCACAACCTGCATTAAGTTATATGGGTAGTACTAAGATGTCAAGTAAACGCTGGAACGTGGATGATTCTGAAATCGCATATGATACAAATGAACAAAATCTTGACTTTAAAAATCGTACCAATTCACGTTTTAATACTTCAACTTATCTATCAGATCCAAAAGTTTAGCAGAAATAATCATGTTCAGTGAATAATTAAACAAATTCAATTGATTATTACTAAGGGAAATAGTCTTCATTGACTTTTATAATAAAACGTGCTTATGCTTTTAAATTCACAACTTTCCCCTCCCTTTTTATATTATTTTGATCTATTCGAAAATTGTACTAAACAACTAAAAACGCGAAGGAAATGAGTTCGTTTTCATTCAAACTACTTAAATCTCTTTATAAAGTAGCATGAAATTTTTAAAGAATATTTATTCAATCTAGCTAGTGTATCTCATCACTAATATCTCAGGGTAATGGTACTAACTTTGTACTCAATATCGGTTTGAGTGTATATCAACTGTTCTAAAAGATTTTCTAGGTTAGTTGAAAATTATGCGCATTTATAAGCCATCAGGTTCTTTCAAATCCTTTCATAAACGTCTGCTTTAGACGTATCTGACAGATGCTCAACTTACGACATTTTTAACTTTGTTGTTTGTACTAGTCACAGATTGGAGGACTGAACAACAATCTCGTTCTGATTTATGACTCAACACTACACAGCCGTAATTCTGCTAAAATATAGAACCCATTTTGTGATGAATGCAAACAGCAAAAATTAAATGCTAATCTCCACAAAGCTGGTAACGTCTGTCAGCCAGAAATTAGTTGGTCGCTGTGTTAATAAACTGACTTGTACAGGTCAAGTTTATCTTGTAATTCCGTCAATATTTTAGTAAATTATAATGAGTATACTAAAATAAATTCAATAATACGTTCAAATATTAAATAGTGAAAGAAATCAACTAGTTATTTTTGAGCTCTCATTTTCATTAGGTGACTAATGAAATTCTCCTGTTTTGTTGAGAAAGCAATTATTTAAGCACCAGCCAGTTCTTATTTTCTTGTGATTTGGTGTTGTGGAAATCGACGAATTTTAATTTGATACTACGATTCAGTCCAAATTAAACAACCATTGGTCACTGGAAAGCTGTTCCATCCTATTATGAGACTCTTCAGAAGTGTACACCCAAGACCTCACTATCATAGGAAAGGCTGTTCAACACTATACTAACTTGAAAATACATCTGAATTACAACTAAAATAAATTATAAATCAGACTGTGATCTGCGTGCATGAAAACTTGCACTAAATATAAAAATGGCGCTTTAAATAATCCAATAGGTTAGTAAATTGGCACACACACTCCCTGGAGTGATTATTTAAGCATTCTTGCATCCAGACGTTTTCTACAAGACCTCCTTGACTAATTTACAGTAATCAACTAACTATCAACTAACTTTAAGGTGTGATCAGGAAATTCTAGTGAAAAATCATGAGTGGTGTTCAAAATTGTTAAGAGCGAGATATTTATGGCTAATGATAATAGATGATCCTCGCGACATATTACAAACTGATCGTAGTAGTAACCATACCATTGGATACTGGCCTACCTAGTTGTGCTTATAGCTAATCGTTCAACTCATAACCTAAAGGTCCTTGTTTTAATACCCTGGTAGAATCAGAGTGTTTCGCTGAGGAGTTTCATACTAGTAGAAAACTGTTCAGTGCTTCCATATTTTCAGTGGTGACTAACCAACATCAATCTGTGACTAACACAAAGAACAAAAACAAATACCAGCCTTCATAAAACCACCTCAACTGAACTAATCATAATTTTATTTAAGTGTTATATTATCTAAGGAGTAGAGATCACACTACTGATATAACTGAATAGTATTTTAGATAAATGACTTGCGAACCTTAGCCGGATAATATTTCTTCAGCTGCTTGTTTAGTGAGATTTCCATTTTTCTATGGCCTAGATGAAAACTAGCCAATGGAACTCACACTATGACTATGACGTGATAGATTTGAAAAACTATAATTGATTGGCACTATGCTTAAGTAGTCAAAGTCTACCCCAAAAGATGGATAGACAGAACAAGCACCGATGACTGAAAGCTAAAACTAAGTCGTTTATTAAGTGTGAACAATTGTTTCTATATATGTGTTGGATTAGACAGTAACAGAAAATGCGAAGTACATTAAATACTAGACTATAGAAGTTATGAAAAGAAATCGGGATAGTAAGACCGTGATAACATTAAAATAACTAGGGAAGGAAAACAGATATGACAGCAGTTAATGAATCTTTCAGAATGCCTACAATTTACTCACTATAAATAGCTAATTCACTAATTGTTCAACAAATATAGTGTAGCAGTTGAGGTCAAGATGTCAAGAAGAATATACTGTACAGATTGTGATTTCTACTCTTTTTCCCAACAAAGCAGGATAATACAGTACTACGACTATTTACTCAGATAATAAGTCAGCACTAACTGAGAATATGCAAACAGCTGATGGAGGTAAATTGAGACTAAACAAAATGAAAATAAGTAGAAGTTAGGTGGTAAACTCATATTTCGTTATTAGAAAGTTTGTAAGGAACGGCAGTACAGATATTAAATATAGTCATGTAGATTTTCAAAGTACATTTGGGAGAATATGTTACTCGTCTTATCACGATGAAAGAATGAAGTTGTATATTCTACTCTGCAGTTTTACATGTACTGGGTTTCGTTGTTGCTTTGCTGTGAAACATGATGCTGGGAAAAATGTTTTTGTTTTAAGTTATTTCAGAAACAGACATAAATGTAAAAAAGAGATAATGAGATCAAAACAAGCTAATATAGAACTGAAGGAGGCATGCATAATGATTGAAGAATGGTATGCAAACTCAAAATTAGTAATACATATTTGTCAACAATTCGACAAATCTTCATTTTCAAAGGATGAAATTTACATTCTACAAACTTTACAACCAAATAGCAGGTTATGAATAACCTTATTTTTAACTTGAATTACGGTACAATTGATGATATACATGACAAAATGAGTCAAACAAGAAAAGGTATACGGCTCTACAGACACATTATTGCCACAGATACTCAGAATATAAAAAAAATATTATGCGCTTCTCTATGACTTACAGTTTCTTTAGAATATTTTAGCAAGGTCAGACAGATTATTAATTAAATATAACAATGATGGAATTTCTCTAATAATCAATACTACTATAGAGTTTATTAAGATTCCTAACGCATGCGAGATTGATGCTTAAGTCCTTGGCGTTACAATTAAATAGTGTCATAATTCTTCGGGATAGAATTTATAGAGTTAGTGGTAAGAAAAACAAAAGCTGTTATTGATTAATACTCTCACAACAAAGTAAACTAGGCAACTAGTCTTTCAGTATGACAAATGAATCAATAAATAATTCAGTTATGATTTCTCTACAACTTGTATATACTGGAATTATCAAATCACTTTACATAACTGCGTATTTTACATACACTCGTTCATGCTTTAACTTGCAATATGAAATACTTAATCTAAATACAGTGTTGCACTCACCGTCTCTAGTATTAATTAAATGATGTCACCTAGTCTTATTTAACATGGACTCGAACAAAAGACTTTTTTCATGTAAACAACTCAAATCACTTTAGATGCTTATAAATCGGAGAATTTATTTTCATATTTTCTTCTTATACATGACTATTTACTTAATGGGTGAAGGATAGATGTTTACATTCAATTCATGATTTTCTGCTTTCTTTAATGCGGAAAAACACTAATCAACACTCCACTCAATTATTTTATTTATTTTCTGAAAAAGAATTAAAACGAGCTTTGTTTTAATAAAACAGTAAGCTTCCAGTATATTTACCAACATATGACCAATAATAATGTCACTTCAGCTTACTAAGACAACACATCATTAGGAATACTTAAGAATCTGCAAATATATCACTATAAGTTCCAAAGTATAAGTTCAACATCCACATTTCCAAACTATGACACTATGACTGCCTAAAAATTAATAACATTGTACTTAAGGATGAATTAACAAGTCCCATTGTACAGTTATAACTATTACATCTGTCATGTTAAATTTTTTTGAAGATAGAACAAAGCTAGTGTAATAACGTTTACGGATAGACTTTAAGTTTTTCATGAATCAGTAGTTCGTTTTCTTAATATAGCAACATCTAAATGCGTTATATGAGTATTATATAGTTTTTGAGGGGGGGGGATCCATTATCCCTAAGAATACAACTGTTATATTGAGTTTTAATAAACTTGATTTTTGTAAACTTGCATTACATTGATTCAATTTTGTGTAAATCATACTCAAGAGTAGTTACCATGACATCTAATTGTGTCAATAAAATGTAGTTTGTACGCTTGTTATATTTAGTTGATGACTTTACTTTGATTAATAATCACTGCAAATTAATTGATATAAAAATGAACGTATTCAAATAAGTGTTGTTCATTTGTCTCGTCTCAGTTTCCTTTACAATAGAATCTTCTTGCAAGTCTAATGTTTTGGAGTAGCTGTGGGTTGAAAATGAAAAAGAGACGGAATCTGGGTCAGAAGTACTAGTATTAGGAATATCGTTCTCACCAAATGTATCAAGTTACGAGTTAATTCAAGATATAATCCAGTTACCGTAGAACCGTTAGCTATAATCGCATCGCCAACCGTACGAAACCCATAACAACCCATACGTTTTTCTCCTTCAAGATATATCAATAGTGTATTCAAAGACTGTTAACGTCACCCAATTACGACATTAATATAAGTGCTACTCACAATAACTTCTGTCATAGCTGTCATTAGCTACAAATCAAAAACAGATCATCTATTTCTGTAAAGCATAGGATATATATATACATATATACATGTTATATATCATGAATTGGTGGAAGTGGTAATTCGACCATTCGGTACTGACCCAGTGGTGTAGAGGGTAAGGTGTTCACCAAACTAAAGCCCCTAGAGGGTAATTTAGAGGAAACATTTTTGGGGAGTTTCATACTAGGACGAAACAGCTTGCCCAGTACTTCCTGGTTCTTAATGGTGCCTCGTCAACAACAACCTGTGCCGTGTTCATTCATCACACGATACAGGTTTAATCTTTGAACATTTGGTAATAAAATATTTTTTCCGATTATCAATAAAAATGTGTTTCTTGGTGCTTACATGAACACTTTATGAATATAAATAAAAAAAATCCCAATAGTTAACTACCAAAAAACAAAATAACAATAAGGAAGAAATGGTTTGTTTCTTCAGTTTTTTAAACCAATATTTCTTTAAATTCGTAGAGTCTGCACTATAAATGACCAAATATTAACCTGTATAAGTACACGATAAGCAAGTAAATTCCTAGCTGTTAAACCTTTCCAAATATTTTAGCTGATGATTTACTACTGATATTAACTGTTACTACTTAAAAAATATTTTATGATACGGCGTGAATTGTATCGAAAGTCGTCGACGGAATCTATACTCCATTTAAGTTTAGCCTTATTCGTTATTAAAAGAAGCCCAGAAATGTGTTAGCTTTAGGTCGATTACACTCATTCTTGTACTCGGTTGCTACGTTACCAAAGTAAATGTATGATGTGATGATTAAGTAGTTGCTGCACTGAACGTTTAACTAGATAAACCTACATTTGGACTTCTGTCAATCCAGGAAAATAAATTAATGTATTTATGCATCAGTTTATTTACTTATAAAGTAATTGAATTAATCCAAACAATGAAAAAATACAAAGAGTAGACTCACATAAAGTGTTACTAGTTTTTAAGTTATACTCTAAGTCGTTATATCCATAAATATTAATCTTAGTTTTCATGCACATAGATTATGGCTATTAGTGTAATCGACTACGGGTTTTACGATCTATTTAAGACTCTTCAGCTGTGTTTACGCGCGTCCCAGCTTTAAATTTCACCCAGGGGATCGAACCCAACAACTTTCATGTTAAGATCTAAATCAGCAGATATTGAGTTTGATTCTCATCGCGAATCAACACGAGGATGGAGGTACATACTAAAATAAACAAGAATAAATGCCACTGATCCTATTGCCTTTTACAATCCATAATTTTAAAAGAGGTTACAAAATGGTTATACAGAATCATTCCACTTAAAATCTATGTAAACCGGCTAATACTAATTAAAATTTATTCTTGAATCATAACAGTCAGTCATAACAAGGTTTCAGTGATACATTACATTTTCTAGTGGTTTAGTTTGTGCATTTATTGGACAAACCATAAATGTTACTTCACTTTTGATGAAAGTATACCTATGAATCTGTTTTATTCGGTCTATTATATAATCTCATCAATAATATTGTGTGTTCAACTGTATGTCCTAGACTGTTCGCCAGTAATTATCATAACTAGTTAGCCAGAACTAACCTAGTAAACAATAATTTACATTGATGAGTCAATGAGTTTTGATCACTGTTATAGATGTCTAGTCTATAGTACTGATCGAATTCTGTCATTCAACTTACAATATCGTCACCATTCCAAGTAAAAAATAGAGAGAACTATGTTTTGGTGTTAAATTATCTGAAAGATATCACAGCCTGCATATTCTAGTACTAATGACTATGGTAGATAGATGGTATGGATTCGAATACATCAAGTAACATCCGTTTCCCTTAGGATTTCACGTACGTGAGGACTAGGTCTACAGTTTATGGTCGATTATTCTGAACTATTTACCTAAATTCCGCATATACTGAATACAGTCATGTCATTTTTCCGCTTGAAGCCGAATTTAGTAGTAAATTTATAACGGAGGACATAGAATACAAAAATTGTGTCGTCTTAACTTTAAATTTGAATGGACTAAATCATTCTATTTCAGTAGTGTTGTGGTTATCACACTGTAGTAATTATTCGTAACATTTTACACCAGGTGTGATGTAAAACGAAAAGTTAATTTTAAAACAAGAAATTATACTTTATTCTGCGAAAAATTACAGCAACTCAATTATCGGAGTCGGGTAACTAGAGATTAACTTCGGGATGTTAATAAAGTTCGACTGAGTAGTCGTGACTAGTGGAGCTCGAACATGTTGTGAATGAGACAGCTATCCTACCCTGAATGACACTGACTGATCATTGCAGTATGTCACAAACTAACTTCTTCGATTCTCTGATGAAAGTAGGGTGTGAACTTGTTAGGACTTCCATATTAGTAGAATGCAGCTATTCAGTACTCTGTGGTTCTTAATGGTGTCCAATTAAGATCAATTTGTGACGAATACTATTATCTGTATTTAGTTCTAATTAAGGCATGCTAAAAAGTACTTTCAACGACATATGATGTTTCGTCCTTTTTTAACTAGCCAGTTATAACAAAAGTCAAAAATGTGTGAGAGGATTCTGAAAGAAACCTGGAATAAACTATATTGTCTATAGTTGTATTATATTTCTAATTTTAGAATACAATTTGCTTTTAGACTAAGTTTTATTCTGATCTGGAATGAAATCAGTGAGGTTATTGTAATGAAATTAAGCTGATTTTAGATATAGTTTCGACTTTCATTTAGTTTTAAAATGAATTAGATTTGAACATCCCATAATCTTTAGTCATTTCAGTCAATCGATCAATGCCTGTTACCCCATGAGGAGCATAGACCATCGACCAGTATTCTCCAATCAACTCTGTTCTGAGCTTTTTTTCCAGCTCCTTCCAAGAGCTCTCCATTTCCTTCATATTTGTCTCCACTTTTAGACGTAATGTGTTCTTGGGTCTCCACCCTTTTCGTTTGACCTTCAGGATTCCATGTTAATGCTTGTCTTGTGATACAGTTTGATGATTTCCTCGATGTGCGTTCTATCCACCTTCAGTGTCTTTTCCTAAATTTCTTCCTCGGCTGGATTGTAGTTGATTTGTTCTCTGCCCTAGGAGGTTGTTGTTTATGGTATCTGGCTAACGAATCAGAAGTATCCTACGCAGACAGTTGTTTACAAATATTTGTTTCTCCTGAAGGATGATTTTAATAGTTCTCCAAGTTTCACCTTCATATAGCAGAACTGTCTTCACATATGTATTGAAAATTATGACTTTAATGTTGGCTGAAAGCTGGATTGAGTTACAGATGTCCTTCAGTTGTAAAAATGCTGCTCTTGCCATTCCAGCCGCGCCTCCACATCTCCATCAGACCCTCCTTGTTTATCGATGATGCTGCCCAAGCATGTAAAAGATTCTACATCATTCAGAATTTCTCCATCAAGTGAAATTGGATTAGTGTTTGTTGTTTGTATCGAAGGATCTTGCTTTTTCCTTTGTGTATGTTAAGACCTATTGCTGCCCAGGTTGCTGCTACCTTGTCCATCTTCATCTGCATTTGTTGCCATGTGTGGGATAGAATAGCTAGGTCATCTACAAAGTCCACGTCATCTAGCTGCATTGATGTTGTCCACTGTATTCCGAGATTACCTTGAGCATGTTGCAGTCTTCATGATCCAGTCAACCACTTTAGTCATTTGCAGAATTTATAATGATGCATATTACCCATATGCATTTCGGCATATATTTTGTATATATCCATAATCTGTTATCCAGTTTATTATTCAATCTTCATAAACAAATGAATTTCATTCATGTTAGATAAAATAGTATATTCATCGTCAGCACTTACAGCATTTAGAAATCGGTTTTAAGTATCATTTTACCAATGTTAAATAATAGTCTGGTTTCTGATTAGTTGTTCTATTAGCAGTGAAATATTATCAAAGATACCATTTTCGAATATTCTAAATTCCTTGAATTGAATATGGACCTTGTAAATTCATTATAATTTTTTTAATCATTACTTTAATGATAATAAGAATTTATAGTTTAAGTATAAATTTATAAAATAAATCAGAACTATTCATTAACTTTTAGAAAATCTTAATTCATATTAAGTTCATTGTATGCAGTATTCATCATGTTTATTAGTTTGATAAATAATCAGGTCAATTCATAATATTTAATGTAAATACAATAATTTCTACAATACTCAATTTATAATCAATATCACTTCACTATTAACCAACATTAAGAAAAATTTCTTGGAGATCTAATAAGAAGACGTAACGAATGGAGTTCAATTATGTCGAATGTGAAGTAGTTACGCATAGACAATACTATCGTGAATTGATTGCAGTTAAAAATATAAACTGTTGAATATTATTTTGGTCTTTTACCAATTGGTCATGATCCTCTGGTTTGGTCATGGACTCTCCTCTCTAAGGAGTTCTATACTAGGATGAAACAGCTATCTAGCACTTTCTAGTTTGTATTAGTTGACTAATCAAACCGATCGATAACATCGAAATCAGCATTTTTTCCAGTTGTTAATAGAAAAGTAACTTTTATGTATTTCATGCATATATTCCTATATAATCAGATCAGTAGAAGGGAACATTATGTTGTTGGAACAGTGTATATTATATGTGATTGAATGAAACTAGTAACCTTCATAAGTAATCAAATAATTAGACAAGAATATAACATTTTAAGCAGGTATATGAAAACAAAAAACTTGCAATTAGTTTCTTTTTTATAATTTGAAACATTACCCGAGGATATAACAAAACTCCGGTAACAATTAGTAACTGTTTATTTTGATTTAGTAACTTCTTAAAATTATACATTTGTTACTCTATTCTTTCTGATAGGAAGAGGTGAATTTTCGGCACCATGATTTCATTATAATCATGGGATTGTTAACAACGTTTGAAATAATCAATTAGTGCTCTAATATTGTAACTGTATAACGAAACAACACTGGTAAAATCATGAGTTATACACTGTAACTGACCTCGATACTTTCATTGAAGTAAAAGTCACAACGTTATACGTCTATAGAGCAGATGTATCAGATAGTGTTCTTTGTTCTGAGGTTATTCGTGGTAAAAATGTTTTTTTTTCGGTTCAATAGTTTTAGTTGGTCACATAAATTTACGAATAAGGTAAAAAGAAGCCAAAACCTTTCTTAATCACAAATAAATTTCAAAACAGAATGATGGAATAAACATATGATTGATTTCCCTAAAGGAAATAATAATATCGATTTACCGTTATAGAACTGATTCTTAAATAAATATATTTTAATGTTTCCGTAAAATCTGCAGCTTCTCTGTAACTTACAGCAATATCACATGAAAAACCAATCAAAAGTATGCAGCATATAACAACTGATTTATTAATGCTCAATTTTCCTCTTGTGTTGCAGTCGTTAAAATAAAGCGATTCCTAGATCTTTGAAAAGCATATTTCGTTAGACTCCTATATATTTTTCATCGTGCTCTTAGTAGAAACCAGTTACCTTTTAGTTGTTTTCACTAATCGTAAACTCTAATTTTGTTTATTAACTGTTATTGTAAAGTTTTTTCTCCCGACAGATATTGATCAGTAAGCATGCGATTCAGTTTCTTAACAATTAGTAATGTGGTCTTGTACACATTGATATTTTGCTGCTTATATTACATTGTGGTCTGTTATTCGACTGTGCAGTATTCTATATTTCGATTCATGATTAAATTAACATAATTTACAAGGTAAGTTGACTGTATTCTCTCTAATCATTCAAAATTAAGGTAATAGATCAGTGAGAAGTGGGCATCTGCATTATTAATTAAATCATAATCAATAAAATGTTCATAACCTTGGTTCGATTCTATGAGAAAAACTTTTACTATATTACACTTGCTGCATAAATTACTTCTAAACAGAGAATATAGTTTCTATTATTCTCACTATTTTATTGTATACAGCTCCATAGAGTATTGGCTCCATGTATGTTTTCTTCGTTTTATTTATTAATAAATGAATATTGTTAATCCCATAGTTAGTTGAAACTAAATAACGTTATTCTTTTATTTTCACATGTAAAATAGATAAATCTCACTTAAGAACAAGTTCATTAGATTATCTGTTTTCGTTGCATTTTTTTTCCATTTTTAGTGTAGTTGCAATGGAAACAGAGAACAAAGTTCATAAACGTTACGTGGGAATTTTTAAATTACAATGAAATTTAAAAATAACTGAATAACCCGTTATTTATAATTTCCTGAAAATTGTGTAGGCCTACCTTATATTCACTTATTTATCTTTCATTACATTTAGATAACATAAAGATATTTGTTTTATCACTAAATAACCATTAAATACTTAGTAACACTAGACATTATTCTATAACAGTGCTAACCTGATAGATTCTGCATAGGGTCTGCATAGGTCCTACTTCATCAGACAACTAAGTACAGTTACAGTGGTTCATTTATTCAACCTTCCATTGATGTACTGTACGATAATCATTCGGGACTATTACTGATGATTATCTTACTTCACACATTTTTAAACTGAAACTTATAGAAATTGTATCCTATATTTATTGACAACTGTACAGTTATTATTTATTTAGATGGTTTGTAGCAAATAATTTAATTTTAAATGGCTTAAAATGATGAAGCCGTATCAGAAAAATAATCATATTATGAAAGAAATGAAGAATTACGATAACTGTTAGTTTAAGTATGTGCAATGCGGCACATAAATTTTCTGGATCTGAAGAGTTATTAGTTTTCCCTATAGGTAAAACTGTAACACTACTGAATCTATGATAGATTTATGCATTTATTCTTAGACATGAAGTTTGACTTTCGATAAGTCAACATATAGATAATACAATGATGCCGACTTTACAGAACGTTTAACACATAAATTACCCATTGATATTCTAAATCTCGACTAATTAGTTAGCATGATAACCATGGTCCTTTAAAGCACAGTCGATACGAAAGAACGAGCACATGTATTGATAAAAAACCGGCATATTTATTAAATATCGAGATTTCTTAAAAACTGAACCCATTTTTATTTAACGATAAGCGATTGTATGACCAATTTTATTAAAATGCTTCCTCATGTTTTGCAACTAAACAATGTCTTATAAGTCATTATTCACACCAGTGAGGAAATTTCCTATAAACGAGAAGACTTGGTCATGTCCTACACAAGTACTTCAGGAGTATCTCTTAATCAGGATTTGAACCTAGCTTACCAAGCTTCACAGTGTGAGACATTATCGATGACTAATTTAAGCTTTGAGTAACCTATATTGTTCGGTGATTTACAATTGTAATTACTAAGACGTAAAAACAATTTCTTAGCAACTATATTCATTCTAATTAGTCACCTTTAAGATTACACTTTATATCTATCAATGAAAGATCTGAGAAGTAGAATTAGCTGAAAAACCATGTTTGTATGAAAACAAATATGCTGAAATCATTGATATAACGAAATATATAATAAATTTTGGACTCATAATAAACGATATAGAAATTATTATTAAACAGTTTTTTCTAAACATTAGTACAAAACTATCCTACTACACCTGAAGCATAATGAATCAAATAAACAAACAATTGATTTTATAAAGTTTCAAGCGACACGATCACTGCAATCATGCAAACAATAAAATACAAGAGGCAATTATTGAATATTACATTCTAGTCTGAAGCTCCTCAGCAGTGGCTTATCAATGATCTCACAAAGAAGGAATACTCACAGAACAATAAGTTAGCATATTACGGCTTAGAAATCTAACCACAGCCATGTTATTGGAGAGTAGTACCAAACATATTTGAACTCCGATTGATCCTGTTTGGTTACAGAAACTCCTGAAACTTCTTCTAAGATTAAGTCATTAAAGTAAAACGTTTGCCTAATGGCTCTTGGTTAATAGCATTTGTTTAACTAAGGTTAGTCTGTAGCACGTAACTTCAAAATCAATTATCATAATAACGACATTCGCTATTATTTCATGACCATGGGCTGATTTCAATAGCTAAACTATATTCCATTCGATTAAGGATAATATGGCTGTTTAATTTACGTGGGTCCACGTTATAACCATTCCCTTCAATGACGCTGTGGTTTATCGCAGTGTCTATACTTTCCAGGTTTTTCAATGAAAGCTATATGAAAAACAGTCTCAAAGAACAAGGTATATTTAAGAGATAAGGGAAAGTTATGTAAGTGAGTTACAACCATGCAGCACCAAACACAGTGTCTGCTATGAATCTCGATTATGCGCATGAATGGTGTTGATTTTCACCGAGTTGTTGTAATTCATTCAAAATCCAGTTGATAGCGTTTAGGGTATTCACGCTAACCCTCATTTACTCATTCCCCTTACCTAGAATGAACATCAGTTTCATTTGATACCGAATGTAGTAAGATACTCAAGCATTAAAGATAACGAAGAGTTAAATAAAAAAACTTTTTGTATATTAACGAACTGAAAACGGGATCAAAAGGATTCGACAGAGCCTGATTGGACAATGACGAGTAAAGATAATTCTATAAATTTATTGACAATTTTTCACAGCAATCTTATCGTCTCGCACTAACAAAGCAGTTTAGACAACAGAACTAATTGAAAATTCTTTACCATAGCTGCGAATCTCCACCATCTCAAAGTCATATCAACAAAAATACTTTTAAAAACGT
Organism: Schistosoma japonicum; assembly: GCA_025215515.1. Taxonomy (NCBI): domain Eukaryota; kingdom Metazoa; phylum Platyhelminthes; class Trematoda; order Strigeidida; family Schistosomatidae; genus Schistosoma; species Schistosoma japonicum. The sequence continues at coordinate 69,861,866 of CM046061.1, read as the reverse complement.
AAATGCTAATATCAAAACTTAGAACATTTCAAAATGGTTGTCAGTAATGAGATATGGAATAAGAAAACTTAATTAAAATAATGTAAAATAAACATTATTTCTATTGCAGATCACATAGTTACCTCTATTAAAATCTCCTCTCCTGAAACATCCTATAAAATCATTTACATAATCAAAAAAATCTAGCTGAAATAATGCGGGTAAAACATCTCTGTTTTTAATTTCATTGTGGTTACTGTAATTAGGTTTACAATAGTCTAAATCATCAACAAACGAAAAAAATCAGCTTAATTACGGCTTGCTAAAGCATCATATGATAAAAAGCTCAAGTCAAATAAATGCACATAAGAACATACAGTTGCTATTGTATGGGACTTAGTTGTTCACAAACACGTTCTCACTGAGAGTCGTACTTAGGACCTCCAAACTTTGTAGTGATCATCGAGGCGAATACAACGGTTGACATATGTATCTTCAACTAATTCATAGCACATTGTACAATTAATCATGCTTATTGACTAGAGCTCTAGAAATAACCTCCCGAAATTAGTCGCCAGTGAAAATACGTTAATTATTATTATTAAATATTTGTATAATGATATACAATTTAAACGTTAGTAATTGTTCAGAATAGGCGTATGACACGAAGCGGACTGAGTTCGAATCCCAGTGTGAGCATCAACATTGGGATGCAGGTACATCCAGCCGACGAGTCCCAAATAGGACGAAACGAGCGTCCTGGATTCCACTTGCCAGTCACAATCCAACTTAAATATAGTTAGTAATTGTTATTTCGTCAGCCAAATCGTTGGTATTCCAATCATCCATGCTTCCCTCTTATCCAATCCTTTACAACTTAGGTGAAACTTTCAAATCTACTATAGTTATTATGCACTTTGCCTTATTGATTGTTGTATTCTAGTTTATTACACTATCATCCTTTGTGCTTGAAACATTTATCTGTAAATGACTTAACATAAATTGCATGTATATATATATATATATATATATATATATATATATATAGAGAGAGAGAGAGAGAGAGAGAGAAAAAAAAAAAAGAAAGAGGATGAATACGTTAAGTTAACCCACACGTTTTTGATAAACAGTGCTAATTGCACTAAATAGTTATTAGTAGCTGGTATGAGACTCGTCGGTAGTACCCACATGCGATCACGCATAGAGACAGAATTTAGGAAAATCAATGTTTACTGGCAAGCATAACATTTAGCACTACTGGACTAATGTTTAATATTAGGCTTACCACTTTAGTCAAAATGTGATATAACATGCTGATATCCAATCCCTTTAGTGATAACCGTTTTACTACTTATACATCTAAATTGTGCAAGTTATAGCTTCTTTGGAACAACTTAAAGCCAGTCCCTAGTGCGTTAAATGATGTGATTAAGTTGGTGTGATTTTATGAAAATTGGTTATGATTTGTAGTTTTTATTTATTTTTTATTACTTCAACTGTAATTAATTAAAATCAATTTGAATCGAGAGGGTTTGTGGAGATTGATATTAAATGTAATTGATATAATTCGTCATATACTGATGTTAGTAGGATACTGTTGAAAACCAAGAAGTACTGGATAGCTGTTACGTTCTAGTATGGATTTCGTCAATTTGTAATGAATAAAAATAAACATATCGAAACTAATCATCATAAAATCTAATTAAATAATTATTAAAGTACTTTAATTACAAATTCTAACTAACAATCCCCATATCACGAATTGATCCGAATCAGACAACCATTGATCACTTGAAAGCAGTGGACAGCTGTTACGTCCTAGTATGGGACTCTTCAGCAATGCACATCCACGATATCATAGGAGGTCGAACCCAAAACCCTCTATCTCCGAGATGAACGCTTCACCATTGGATCACTGAGTAGGCTCCTAACGGTTAGTATTTCAAATTCAATCGATCAATGATTAATTCTAATTAAATAATTAATTAAAATCTATAAAAAATACTAATAAATCAGTATTATTTACCATACAATATTAATGGCTTAGAAATTATCATTTCAATTGCTTAGTTACTAAATTTAAATGAACTCATAAGTATATTACTCATAATGTTTACTATCTTTAATAAATCAATAGTTTGTAATGTTTTTTACTTCATATTGTTACACAATTTGTCAATATATACATAGGTATGTATTGATTTTGGTACCAACATTAACATTAACATGTATACATCTAATAAGCACATATACACATCGGAAAGTAAATAATACTTTAAAAAAAAAAAAGAATAATTTAAGAGAATAAAAAAGAGATACACACTAATCTCATCTTCATTGTAATTGGATCATTTCAATAAAGAAATAGAATAATGTTGTGAAAATGTCATCTATTTTATGTAACTAAGAGATGTTAGTAAAGAAAATAAGATACATAAATGAATAAATATATGTAGATCTGTATATGTATAGATTGAAAAGAATTCTTTTTATTATCATTTACTAGTGAATAAATTCATTAATTATTTGATTATTTTCTCTTTTTTTAAAGTAAAGAATATTCTTTCACTAATTCTAACCGCATTATTTAATTTCAAGGAGAAAAAAAAAGAAACACCAGAAAAACAAAACAAAAGAAATAAACACATTAACATAGGAATAAGTAAATAGAAACTATAGAAATTTAATAGGAATTAATTGAATTAACAAAATGGAGAATCGTCGTGCTTTAATGAAATCAACTGATATGCAAGGATCATTACAGAAAATTGTTGTTGATACATGTGCTGTAGCTACAGAACAATATGATGAAGAAAGAGATATAGCAGCTTATATTAAAAAACATATGGATAAATATGATGGTGGTGTTTGGCATTGTGTTTTAGGCAGAAATTTCGGATGGTAAGTCTCATTACTGTAATAATTAATGAATAGTTTACTAGAAATAATGTGGTTTTGTGAAGACTGATATTAAGTTTAGTTGTTTCAATTCGTCAGAATTGACATTGGTTGGTGAGTAGTGAATTTCAGACTTGTCAGGATTGTGATATTTATCACCAGTGACAGTCGATGATCATCGCCACACATAAAAAATCGATTGAGTTGGGGATTCTACAAATTGACACTCACTGACCTTGTGACGCAGAGGTTTAGCCATTGGCTAACCTAAAGACACTGGGTTCAATTGGCTGACGGAATCGAGGGTCGCACTACTGAAGAGTCTCACACTAGTAGGAAACAACTGTCTAGTGCTCCCTGGTAATCAGTGATACCCAACCAATATTAACGGTCTATGTGATGTTTTGGGAGAGGATATAGAACCCTTTTGACCTACGTTTTAAGCAATACGCCATTAACTGCATCTGGAAATAAGAAGTATGGGTTAAAAAACAGATAAAGTGCTATCGCATCTGCCGTAGAAACACCAAATATGCCACTTATTTAACTAAAAATTTAAAAAATATAACATTATGCTTGTATTTTTATCATTATTAGCGTTTGCAGCATTCATGTGATATATCGCATGCTTTAGACATCCTGTACTTCATAGATGACATTCATTATAACAGAAACATTCATTCGTCGTTGAATAAGAAAGCTTTACGTTGTTTTTTGTGATAGATTCAGAAATATCTAGCCTATCGATTAGACAAATCAAGTTCATAATTTTGTTGTTGATATAATCAAACGAATAATTAACTATCCATCCAGTGTCTATGAAATATCAGTTTCGGATTTTTGAACGATAGGATTTATAACTTTATATAAAATATTATGTTCTGTAGATAAATCAGATAGTGTGGCCTGCTTTATAAATATAAAGATACATGTTACTCAAAATACATCTATTTGTCATCAATATTAATGGATTATGATTAGTTGATAGAATGCCATGATAAATGAATGCCAGATATACTGAAGTTAATTTTTATGTGACTTTATTATGAGCAATCTATAGTGAACATATTTTATACTTCGTTCTAACAAATAAATTTAAGATTTTAAACTTTAAGTAATTCATTGCATTCCAATAGAGCATTAAACGTGTATTACAGTTGGTCATCGTATGGAACTGTCTTTCATTTTTCCTTGAATAGTTCCAATTCACATACTCTCTATCACAGTTGTGCTTTGATTAATAATATTTTCTGTCTATTCCTAACTGAATATAGTCCTTAGATATAAAAAATATGCCTACAAAGGTTATATTTATCAAAATACATCAAAATGTCAAATAGGTGATTTTGTACTAACATATGGTAACCCAATGGTAAGTGCTGATTATTTTGGCTTGATTATCAAGGATATTCTGTGTAGAATTATCCTTTACCATCAGTGAAACTGTCCATTTGAGGATACAATCTACCTCATCGGTTAGTTGTCATTTATCGATGAGATTGATTAATTCGATTGTTTGCACTGTAGTCACTAAATAATGCAATTAGCTAAAACATTTTTAAGTTTACGATAATCCCTTTTAAAAAAGGAATTATTCAAGAATGCTAGTGATGTTAAAGGTTTTTTCATAACTACGTTGTTTACAAAGGCCATGAACTACTTATAACTATAGTTTTATTAAGATAAAACAACTAAACTTTTCAAATAAATTTATTTCTTGTGAGATTATATTATTTGAGATTAGTGGTTTGAATGTGAAAGGTTCATTGTTATGCTAGACAGCCTAATCCTTACATACGCTAGAAATCGGATACTTTTGAACAACAGAGTTTACGACTACAGTGAATATGTTCGATGAAGTTATCCATGAAAATGTAATTTTTTCAATTTGATAATTACAGTGGAAAACGTAGTAGAGTAGACAGAGTTAGTGAGTAAAGGTATTCGTGTTTTGATAATGTCTAGATAGTAGAGTTAAAGGCATTAATTATACACTTTTGTCATCATTCAAAACAATTCCACTAGCACTTACTTCAAGTAGAGGGGAACAATTTGATTATTTTACAAACCAGTCTGTTCTATTCACTTTGTCTCTAAATGCGTCTTTACACAAGTCTTATTATCTACAGGCATCATTTTGTTCAATTTAGTTGACGATTGACAATGTGGTCATTTAACCACTTGAATAGAAATCGATGTCTGTTGACTATTGATTGATCTAATTATCATTCTTCTAGTAATTCTTGTATTCTTAGAATTTTTCGTACCTAGAATTTCGACATTTTCTAAGACGAAATTCTGAAATTGGAATAAGTAAATGCATATTATGCCTTCTCACTGCTAGTAATAGTTCAGACATATGTAAGTGAATCAGGGCGTATACTTTGTTTAGCATAATGCTTCACGGAGTTAACACAACTTATTTTGTCAACAGCTTCACATTTATCATCCTCCGTTATTGTCTTGTAGCTTGCACGAAATGATGATGATTACGATACAGCAATCATCTTTACTTGACATAATTCACATTAGTTAGCCTTAGATGAAAAAAATAATTCAGTATAATAATGAAGTGATATTTGGAATTAGATTGACAACTCATTATCATGAAAAACAGTAGAAGAAAACGTGTTTTATGTGCTAATCCTACTGTCTCCATTCATCTTTGACAGTTATCTACTTAGAAGATGAATAGATTGATTACAAGTTCTATCATTAAAATCAGAATCACGTAACTATCAAAGTGTTTTCTAGGAAATTCTAAACTATTTGATTATATGATGTGGAACAACAAAACTCAAATGACATATGCATACAACATGTTATTTTTTTCTATATAGAATTAAATAGAAATCATACAAATCAATCTGTATATTGATTAAATGATAAAATTAAAAGCTGTCACTTAGTCAGTGAAGGTTTTTCAGCATATTTCAAAGGAGGATTTTCAACAAAAGTTCATATGGTATATTACTATCTTGTTACACTTGATTGTTTCACACTAAAACATACACATATTACACTGATTCAATCCAATTGTCTTTAAGAAATCTTGAAAAATAATATAAAAATTAGTTAATAAGAAAAAAACAACAACTGTGATTCTACTTCATCACATTATAGTAACCATAGAATGATGAATTAAGTGTACTTCTAGCGGAACATCACTTTTTCTTTTAGCATTGAAACACTTTACATTCAGTCGACAAGTAAACTTCAAGTAACTGTTCATGATTATTTATAACAATGAACTTTGATTCATTGATTAGATAAATGGGATTGGTTTCCACTAGGTAACTCAATGTCACTGGATGTTGATGATACTACTGTAATTTTATGTATCATTTTTATTTACAGAATATGATATTTTTTTCAGAAAAAGGTTTTGAAAGAATAACCCTATTTTAAAGATTCTTATCATACATAGACCTTTGATTAAATAGTTATTAAAAACTAGGAAGTAAAGAGTATTTGTTTCATCTTGGTAATGGACTTTTAAGCGGTTCACATCCTCAACTATAGACTAACAACAATTACATATAGTTGAATTGAGATGGTTATTTTTGTAGACACTGGTATTTCTATTTCACTGAATTCATCACAGATTGATGTTGATAGGGTACCACTGAAAACCAGCAAGCACTGAACAACCGTTTCGTTCTAGTACGAGATCTGGGGTGCGCATTGCTGAGGAGTACCATACTAGAACAAAACGGCTATCCAGTGCTCCCTGGTTTTCAGTAATACCCTGTAAACTTTGATCTGCAACATATTTAATCAAATAAACACATAAAAAATTTCTACATGCTTTATTAACCCTAAGTAGACACTATAAAACGGACTCATCTAATGTAATTGGATAATTCACAGTTAGCGGACTTTCTAAGAACCATTTCATTCTGATTTCAAATAGTGAACATATTATTAATCAACATGAATCGTTTTTCAATTTTAATGTCGCTGGAAAGCTTATAATGGCATATCGGTTTATTCTAAAGTAATTTTAACTACGATTAGTGAATTCACTTAGTTGAGACTATTTCTTAATAAAAAGCAACTCCTCTTAATGTCACAGTTTTGTAGCAAAAGATTAGTCATACATATGAATTAACGATGCAACTCATAAAATGTATAGAATGTTTGCAAATCAAATGACAAGTTTTATCAATATGTATATAAACATACACGTCCACCAGCATTTGTGACAGAAGAATGTTGATACTTCATGTAAGTTCTTAACCTAATGAAATGTTTTAAATGATAGGTGACATGTAACAACAATAAAAAGTATTTTAATGTAAATGTATGGTATAAATAGTATGCAAATCGATTATTACGTAACAATAATCAAATCCATGGTTTTCACAGCTTGATAGTAGAATATATTAGTGAATGAGAAGAAAGTTATTTCATTTTAAACATATTTTGACGTATGAATATTTCTTACAAATCTTGAATGTTAATATATTTTTATCAGTATAATCATTTATTCAATCATTCCATGAAGTCTCAAGAACAAGTTATCAGTAAATGCTACGTTTAAACTATAATTTAACTAGTAATGATACTCGAACTAGTGACCTAGAAATTGAAATAACGAAATATCATCATTGCTGACTAGCCAATTAAATGAAATTAACCACCTTACATCAAAATCCTTGATTATGAAAAAGCATTTGACAGCGCAGACAGGTAAATTATATTGAGCCTTCTTCGACACTATGGTGCACACGAGAATGCAGTAAATATCATGTAAAATTCTTACGGTAAATTACGCCGCGAAATCGTACGTGAAGAGCAGCTCATAGCTTTATTCGAAGTAACTACCAATGTCAGATAAGGTTGCTTACTCTCACCCTTTTTTCTTTCTTCTGGTGGTCGACTAGATCATGAAAACTGCTATGTCTTATGATAATCTCTAAATATAGTGGACAACTTGGATGCAATTGGACAATTTGGACTTTGTAGATGACCTAACTCTTTGATCCCACACACAACAAAAAATGCAGATGAAGATGGACAGTGCAATAGCAGTCTTCGAAGCTGGTCGTAGATCTCAATAAACACAAAGGGAAAAAACAAGATCTTTAGATGTAACACAACAAGCACCAGCTTAATTACACTTGAACTGATGGAAGAGCTCTGGAAAAAGCAGAAAATTTTCCTTTCTTTGCTGGCAGCATCATTCCTGAACAAGGAGGGTCTGACTCAGAAGTAAAGGCATGGATTAGCAAGATAAGAGAAGCATTTCTGCAACTGATAAACATCTAGAACTCAAACCAGCTGTCAGCCAGTATAAAAGGCAGATTTTTCAACTATAAACATGAGGATAGTTCTATTGTATAGAGCTGAAACTCGGAAAACTACTAGATATATCCTTCAAAAGATGTAAGTGTAAATAAACAGTCATTTGTGTCAGATACTTCGGATCTGCTGATCAGACATCATTGACAACAACCTACTATGTTACAGAATAAACCAACGAAAATCAAGTTAAGGATGAAGTTAGAAAAAGACGCTGAAGGTGGATGCGATACATTTGCAAACTGCATCACAAGTTAAGATTAACTTGCAATCCTTAATTTCATAATAAAAGAGAAAAACTAAATAACACGTTGTGCCGGAAATTGGTGGCAGACATTGGAAGAATGAGTAGGACTTGGGAAACAAGCGGAAGAGATAATCCAGGACAGAGTTGGTTGAAGAATTTATATATGCTCCTTGGGGGTATCAGGAAATTAATGGATGAAACAACAAAAGATTCTTATATAATACATGAGTTATTTTAAGTTTAATTGCCACTGATAAGCACTTTTCAAACTTCCTCATTTAAACTGCGATATTAGAGACTTTTTCTTAACATGACATCAGTCAATGAATCAGTGTAATGTTTGCAACACTAAATATCTGTATTTTGTAAGCCTACGAATTTTGATTGATAGGGGGGCAAACGACCATCGAGGAGAGCTTGCTAAGCCACATAAAGTCTCCCGATAAGCACTAGACATTTGAAATCCGATGATATGAGCGAGTGATGAACAATTTCAATATCTAACCAATTTAAGATGCTCATGCAATTACTAGTGATTAGTATTGTGATGATCTTCTTGAAATCCTAGTAGGACGTCAGGACCGATGTGATCATCCAAATAAGGAATAAAAGCAAATTAACGTTTAATACAGTGGATAGGATCATGTTATGCGGCTGAATTGACTGGGGATAAGGCATGACTTTATCAATTCTGTTTTAGTTGTCAACATGGAATTAGCTGATTTTGAGATTCGATTCTTTTAGATAATAGTTGAACTCTGATATTTAGTGATCATCCACCTAAGATAAAGTCTTAATGGAACCATGCAAAATGATCCTAAATAATTGCTACAGAATATACCTTTATTTTGAGATGATTATATCCAATTCTGAAGATAGAGCTTTTATAACAAATTAATATCATTCTAATATGCACTACAGTAAGCTTTCGGCCAGCCAACTGTTTTACGCTAAAGTAAAACTTACTGGTTTTCTCAAGGGTACTTCTACTTAACATAAACTCTCGCCAATAAAGTATATCAATCGATCGTATAAAACTTTCTACGGTAAAATAAGACTTATATGTAGGTATATTTGCATTCAACGGAAGGTGAGAACAGCAATTAAGTAGATTTGCTAAGAGACCTACCTGTCAGTGCCGTGATCATCAACCGACCTTAATTTAAGTGTTGAACTTAACAGTCGAAATTATACAAAAACTATTGCTTACTTTAAGCAAAACCTTTAGAAACTGTTCATTGTTTTTAGTCATAATGTAAGATTAAATGCGTTTAAACGATCAGTTTAAAATTGTATTCTATTTATCAGTTCATCTTTTAATTTATTTTACAGTTATGTATCTCACATGGATGGTTATTTCAGTTATTTTGAATTCCAAGGGAAATCAGTCATCATCTTTCGAACACAATAAAACAAAAGTTTTCAGTATTCTTACAATAAGAGGATAAAAGAATGCAATGTATTATTGTTTTATATACAAACGATTTAAATGCAGATTAATTTGTGTTTTATTTCGCTTGAATGCAGTCAACTTACTGATAAAGAAGCATATTCATTATTTTTGATTAATTAGTAAGTTGGCAGTATCCGCTCGACTTTAGGAAAAGAGAATGATTTCTCATAAAGGAAATAAATGGGAAATATGGAAAATTTCAACAGTAATGATAATACACAAATAACATAATCCAATATATTAAACATAATAAGTTCTTCAAATAGATAACATGGCACTTAACGAAAAAAGATGAGCCTATAATACTTATAAAAGATATTGTGTTGAGTTGTGTTATGTGTTTGAATTTACTTGATGAGAAAAAGATATTAGAACTGTGAAAATTTGTTCTGTGCCACGGCTTCACAAAACCTGCATCAATTTTAAATCATTTAACATCAAAATGTGCAATAATGTTATTTTATTAAATAGCCAATCTATAAAGGAATCAACTAGCATGAAGCAGTAAACCGCATAACATTGGTTTTTATTCACTGATTTACTAGCACAAATGACTGAATTATAGGAATGTTCTTAATATCTGTTTTTACAATGACATTTAAATATAAAACATATCACAAGAAATGTTCAACAGAAATATAGTAACCTACTTTCTATAGCTTAATGAAGGAATAAAGACGGGAAAGTAATATAAATGCATATTCCGATAGTCAGTTTATCTACAATGATACTTAGCGATTCATTATATTACAGGATTACACAGAGAATGAAATTAACGTTGAAAACAATAATAATTAAATTATGCAAAAATAAAGCCATTTACTACCTACAGAACTCTATGAGTTTACTTCCATGTTTTCACTAAGTACAGTTAAATATAATTATTAATTTAGTCAATCATTTCAGGCATTCAGACAACTGAAGACGTTATAATGGATCTAAAGTTCACAAAAACACTACATTTGATTACTGAATATAATCAATAAATAATTTGTAGTCAGGATATTAAAAGATGAAATATTGTAGAAATAAATGTAAACACCAATGGTAATCAGTGATTGAACTTACGTTTAACTCTTAATTAGAGCAATGGTGCTGGCAACTTTATTACATTAAAATCGATTTAATCTTTTTGCTACATTAATTGATGAAAGATAAGAAAAATAATCAATAGTACCAATGAAATTATGGAGAATGCTACCCAAGTAATCAGACGTGTCCTAGAATTGAAGCATATTTGTTTCTTGTAAAAATCATGATTATATCAAAGTAATGGTGTTGATAAAATGGGTCGGAGTCCATGATATTTTGCCAAGTATGAACTATCTTCCTGGTGTCGAGATGATAAAAGTGACATTAAGTTTATTAAAGCCCATTAGATAACACTTTAAATGGTACTAAATTGTTGTTAGAAGAACTAGATGACTAAAAATGACTTGTAAATTATATATAAGTTTGAATTTAGCCCTTTTGTCCCTCCCTACTTGCATCACTGTTTAGAGAAGTTTGTTTCTCCTCTGTTTCTAACTTCTAAAGACATTTTACTCCACTAGTTTATTTGCATTTGAGAGCTTATTTTGCAACTTTATCTCGAAGATCTTTCGTTGTAGTTCCATTCATGAGTTACAATCTTACTCTCTTGTTTACTTTTGAAATTACAGTTGTTATGGAGAAGTAGGCCTTTTACCTGTAATTTGTTGAGAATGGACGTATAGGAATAGAAATAATGACCTATGGTTGTCTATCAAACTCTACAATGAATATCACTAAGTAAACATCCTCCGTTGTTACACTAGTGTCACAAAAATTCATTGATCATCACTTTCATTTGCAAAGATGAGACAAGAAACAAGTAGCCCAACATTTTAAAAATCGTAAAACAGTAACCGTAGCAAAGTAACGATATTTAATTTACTTAGCAATTTTTCATTAACTGTTTGTAACCTAGAAATGTGACATGAAATAGGTACACTAGTTTAAAATCACTACTATTATCATTATTACTATTTTAAGATTGTAAGCAGTTGAAATGAATGGAGTGAAATCAATAAATTCACACTAATCTCAGACAATCAGTGTTGTTGTTTTATATAGTTGGAGATATTTAAACACTCATACTAGGTAACTAGATTTTATATAATCTCGTAGATAGTTTAGCATTGATTTAGTTTATACTGATAATTTAACCTCATTTGGATCACATAAAAGTTAATAAGCTCACAACAGATTACTTTACAGTTTATTGTTATGATACCAAATTTCACGCAATAAAAATATGAATTATTAACATTCGCTGCAGATCGATGTCACCTGAGTACTACTGAGAACCCAGGAGCAGAATATACCTGTTTCCTACTAGTACGAAACTCCTCAACAGTTTAACCCTTGATTCTGTCAGACAACTGAACCCAGTGTCGTCAGGTTAACCAGTGCCTAAACCTTTGTATCACTTGACCAGCCAATATCTATTTATAGAATTTTCACTTCCATGGATTTTTTATATAAAGCTATGATCGTCGACTATCACTGGTGATATATATCTCACTCCCGACAAGTCTGTACTCTATCAGTCACGAATTCTCACTAGAACTTTAGGAATATCCTGAAGTTGCTCACCAGTGGGCTGATTATTGTAACTAAATTGATGTGGCTTTGTATACGTAGGGTATTAATTCTGGTTGTTCACATTAATCACAGAGTAAGGTCAAATTCAACCTCAGAAATCGGACAAGAAAATCAAATTTAATAAAGTTAAATTACCATTTGAAATGGAAACCACGATGCACTTTTAACATTTTAGCGACCCCTCAACGTAGTGAGTCCACATTGTTGTGTTGATGTTCACACGAAAAACCAAACACAGTATCTTTCTTTTTAAGCGTCAGAATGTTGTCCACTGAACTACTGACTTAAGAAAGAACCACTTTAATGAATATAAGATAATTAGTACGTCAATTATGCAGTGTCATAGCAATTTAGCGCCTTTCACTTGTAAATTTACTTATTTATTTTTCATCAGTAGTGTCAATTATCCTTTAAAACTATATGATTAGATTTGTTAGTTTAGACCAGATTTACCTTTCATATTCGAAAGTTAATTTACATTATTGTTGTTACGTAACTAATTTGTGTTGTCCAACTTACGGCGTACAGTAAACGCTATAAAAGTTTATTCTCATAATCACAATTTATCACATTCATTCTATACACATGGGCATTTACCATCTTGATGCTGGTAATTAAAAATGAATTGATTCAAAGCTTCATTTTTACTCATTAACTAAGAGACAACGTTCGTCACTGACTAACATCAAATGCTATTTGTTTGAGTAACAAGCGTGTTCTATGTGTTCTATGCAGTTTAAGGTACAATATTCTAGTTATAATCCAGTGTTTTCATTTTAGCTAATACATTTTGAACGAATTTAGAGAGATTGAATAAAGAAGTTGTTATGATGCAATGAAGTTTGGTGGTTGGTTGGCCGAGTGCCAATCACTAGTGCCATGTCGGTAATTGTGCTCCTGCCCTACTGCCCACTTAGTCCCAAGCCAAATAAGAAGAATACGAGCCAATAGATCAGCCAAACAGAATCATATTATATTTGAAGCATTCCTTTATATATGCATAAAATCAGACTGCACAGCAAACCAATTAGGAAATTAACATGAATGCAGGACAAAGGAAATAGTGATAGTGAATAGAAGCAACTTGTACACAACTAATTAACTATAGTCCATAATAAGAGACAGTTTAATAACAGTAATCATGCTAAACGAGAGGATAGGGTAAGAGAAACGTAACAATAATAGAAACAAAATGTTTACGTTACACACAGTTAAAATAAATGAAATAGTGTTCTTAAAACACAGTTCCGAAAGTTTGTTACACTACTTTGTGGTCCGGCATAACAGAAGTGGTTAGGGTATTATTCCTTCTCAATATATTAATTTTAACTAAACTAATAATCTGTAGACTAAACTATTCTGTACCTTAAAAGTTTCAGTAGTCGATAGTTACCTATCGACTATCTTCAGTTTGCATTTGCTATCATTCATTAACAAGCTTATTTATAATCTCGATGTCACAGTATGAAAGGAAAAAATTCAATACATTCATTGCTTTTCATTGTATCCAAATAAATGTAAGTTAAAATATCTTTAGAATTCATATCTTAGTAAAGTAAACATACAATGCTTTACTTAGTTAAAAATAAAATCTTTAGTATGTTAACTGACATTTACATGATCTTAAAATAAAATGAGATCACATTCATTTGTGAAAGAAAAACAATATAACTGTTATTATCCACAATGTTTTCCACAGTTAACAGTTGTATTATAAGTCGTTTTACATGATTAATAAAATTTTTCTTAATAAACTGAACATATATTGTAAAATAATGAAGAATTTGTAATGAAGACGAAATTTTACTTTCAAAATGTTTATATGTACTCATCTTCGGACTATTTTTGTTTTATAACACTGATTTGTTAATTGAAATAAGATGATGATAAGTAACGATGCCTAAAATGATATTGTTGATGAGAATTACACACATGTACATGGCATTCATCTACTAAGTGATTAAGTAAATGATTGAAAATACTGAATAAAGTACATTTATTAAACAATGAATAGATGACCTCAGTTACATAAGTCTAATTTTTATGCCTTATCCTTAAAATAAAATATTCATTTTTAAGATTAAATGAATCTTATCAATTGAAAAAAAAAAATATCTTCGAACTTAAGGTATTTCATATTGACCATTTACTAACAATGTAGTTGTGATTTTATAATGAATTCGTTAGAATTTAATTATTTGAATTTCAGTTGAACATTACGAACTAATCTATGATCACTGAGTGAATGTTTTATTCTAGTTTGGAAATACTGAGTAGTGTAGATCTATGGTCTCACCTAAGAACCGAGTCAACAGTCTTCAGGTTTTGTGACAATCGCTTAACTGGTTTACTCAGTGGATTAAAATGAATCTATTGGATTACTTAGATGCTCTTGCAATTTTACTAATTTATTATTCCAGTTTGTTCGAAACATTTGACCTGTAAAATAAAACAGTTATGTTAAGCAATCCTGAAATTTCAGACTATAGTGACAAACAAGTATTATTGATCGGGGAAACTACTGTCAATTATTCTTGATTTTTTAATTTATTGGTCATCAATATAAACTATAGAGCTTGAAGAATGGAGATACTAAGATAGATATACGTGTGATTTATACATTTCATACATTTACTTCGTTATGCGTCAATAGATATAAGGTTTTTTGTTTCAGCTGACCAGTGTATATTATGACAATAAAGTAGTCTTTATTTATATTAAATTACGAATTATTAAACAACCTGACCTTTCGATTTGTTTTATGGCTGGAAAGTACAGTGTACTTAAAGGATATGATATATATGCACGGTCATCGAAGGTGACCATTTATTATTGCCATTTCTCATCAAAGTTTCTAAGTATTGCAGAAAAACTATGACAGTAGGCCGTCCATAAAAAGTAGGGCCCTAATGAAACTGAGCAGAAATGTTTACTGAAGTGAAAGTGGAAAAGAATTAGTGCATATACACATGATCGCCAACAACAGCTACATCACTAAACTATACACTGAAAAATAGGTTGTTCACATATCTCGAAATTCCAATGAAAGAGAACTTCGAATTTGTAAATGGCCAGAAATTAAGTTATACAGTAGTTCCATAAGTCCGCACACTTGTTTAAATGAAGCTTGTTAAGAAGAAAACAAAGTATTTAAAGCATAATTCCTTGACTGTTAATGTGTAATAGGTTGTTAAACATTTAATACTACTACCAAGTAGTATAACTAATCAAGTAAAATTTGATCAAAAGTCTTCATCGGTCTTACTGTCGACAATCGAATTTTGTTAAATTTATTAGATTTCACTTTCAGTAAAAAAGTGTGACTAATGTGATAAGACAAAATCTTGCAATATGCTTATCATTCCTAAATCTCCCTTGACATTACATTTCGTCATATCGTACGTGAGAGTTTACTATGTCTAACTGTCAAACCGATCGAAAAGCAAATTAAAACAACTTCGCCCATTAATATGAATAGCGATCATCCATGGACAAGACAGTTAAATGATCCTCTACCTGCCTACTGGCAAAAGATACAAAGTGAAAGTAAAACACAGTCGTTTTAGTAGATAGTCCCATGAAATAATTTACGTTATACGGATACAACAATGATGCCAAACGTGTTTGTCTTTATCGATACTACAAGTTGAAGGAAATTGGTCATATCTGGATAATCCTTCATCCATTAAACTTTTCTTCTGAATAGTTAGCATTCATCTGTCAATAACTTCATTTAAATAAATTATTCCTGAAATGTATTTTTATTTTTGACCTTGTTAGTCTTCAGAACATTCCACTTCAAGTATTCCGAAAATAACACAGTTTAATTCTGTCCTATCTGGAACATTCTGTATACAGTTAGAATGATAATAACACAGTCATGGCATGTTTTTTTTTCATTTAGCATTATTAGGAAACATTAAATGCACATTATATATTATACGATGTTAAAATTTCAAATCATTTACGTATCTATTCATTTATATAGGCTTTGTGAATAACTCTTTGACTTGTTCACATTTCATCAGTTTTAAGATATCACTCAACAACGTGCTGCAGAATCTTCATCAGTTGTTTCATAATTAAACTTGTGAAGGGAATTAGATTTATTTCACCGTCAGTTAACTCTTACTCAATACATGCTTCAATCCTAGTCAAAGGATATCTACAATGATATTGAAAAACATCACTCACTAATTAAATAAGTTTAGAAGACCAATAAAAGTTAAGGAAAACTATAAGACTTCTAAGTACTACTACATCATGGATTTCTTAATCTATTACATTCTCACTATCGGAACATCAAAGTCAGTTTATTAAATAACATCATAATCACCGATATACAATTATCAGAACCATTAAAATTTGTGAACTGCACGGTATAATTTTCGTTATTTCATGTTTTTAATAACCTTCTATTTGTAATATTTTGTCAGAATAGTTAGACACATTTATACATCCTCTATAAAGTTCTTTTCAATATGAGACAGTTCTTGACTACTATGAGGAAGCACACTGAAGACATTAGTGGAACTAACCAATTAGGCATTAGGATCCAAGAAAGTTATTAAGCAGTTAATTAGATAAAATAATATCATTTTCATTGTTTTAGATAGATACTACCATCAAGTAAATCTAAACTTTTACAGTACTATAATAATAATAATAATAAAATCTGTGAATGATATGACGTCGACGAAATGTATAATTGCAAGTGATAGCATAACTGATACATAATCGTCGGACATTTACATCAATCTGTCAGATATGTGAGCAACCGTCATGAGGTCACAAGAAGTCTAAGATATTTACCAATCCTCTATTACAACATAAACTGTAGGTATATTTAAGTAATAGGGTGATCACTGAATAGATCCTGAATAACTTATTTCCATTTATAGAGAGGTTGAAACCTCTATTACCAAAATATATGCATCGACACTTAGAGGTAATAAGTTTTAAATTTTATTTTCAGGATCATAATGTGACCCTGTCAACTTTAGCATTAATGTCATTGAGTTAGCAAATAAGTGCAAGAGAGGAGAAAGAATTGCAATACCCCATGGATTTTCAGCATCAAGAAAATTTTTGTGAAGATTTTTATCGTCGTAACGTTCGAACTGAAATAGACCGAGTTCGAGTCATAGTGTGATGCAGACACAATCATTTGATCTATACAAAAAACTGCGCGAAAACGCTCGTCTTGGATACCATTTAAAATCTATGATCTAAATTTAATTTAGCACTACAGATTTCCAAAAACAGACTTAACTACTCTACTTATTCTGCTTTTAGACTACTCCTAACTATAATCATTAAAAAAATTTCAGTAAGTCTTAACTACAGAAATAAAATCTTCTAGTCTTCTGTTTTGTCTTTCAAAATTCATATCATCCAACAAGTACACATGGATGATGCAACATAATACAATCAAAGGAAACTAAAACAATCAGTCCATATATATCAAAGTAAATGCATAACATAGTTGTTGATGTGTCACTGAAAAGGAATGTTTAAATAATATCTAGTGTTTCAGTATGTACAACCCTAGGTTTCTATTTAGATATTCCAAGAAACTAGATAGACAATACATTTTATTGTCTCGCTCGCTCCCTGTAACTCTCTGTCTGAGAAAAAGATACTTAATAAGAATCAAATGATGGAATTTTCACAAAAGGTAGTAAAAACATATATACAATGGCTAGTTTGTTGTCACTCGAAACCTGACAATTAACTTCATTGATTAAACATAATAATCAGACAGGACCGATCGTTAAGTAGCCTACTAAAAGGTGTATGATCTTAATTTTATGTGTAAATTTTACCTATTTTCGTAACTTATTTAGTCTTTTTCTAGTAAATTTCTAGTAAATTAGAAGAAGCGGATTATTTATTAGATACCGTGTATTTTATAAGTCCCATCAAAAATGTTTCACTGTAGTTGCTCAGATATGGAAGCAGTTAGGTGCGATTTTCTAATGCAATAGTAGTCTAACCAAAGTCAGTTCATTATATCGAATTTCACAATCCTCTTAACACCCATTATAATCAATGTTAGTTCACTAGTGACTAACTTCAGGAAATAATTCGTGGAGCTTTAGTGTAAAGACGTAACTAGTGGAGTAAAGCGTGTCGGATATGAGACAGCTACCCACCAATGGCAGTAGAGTAAACTGACTAAAGTTAGAAACTACCAGCCGTTGGTTACCAGCGCAATAATTTAGAAGTTACGAAGTCACTACAAAACCTAAATATTGTGATCTTAATTATTTGTAAGGAATATCATATTAGGACTAAATAAATGTCCAGTGCCAGGGACTGAATTCAACCCTTGTCATTTCATGGAATGAAGTTAAGAAGGTAATACATTTATGTATTCCATTTTAAAAAAACACAAAGGAAGCACTTTTAGTATAAGCTTTTTATAACAAGATGTTCACGTCTGCCAAACATATAAAATAATAGTGGCTTCCTAATAAGCAATTATTATAAAGTAAAGAATTTTTCTGGTTTTCTGTCTGATTCAGCCAACATGAAACGCTTATCCATTTACGTAGATCCAGAAGACTAAAATTTAATAAAAAGCTTTTAAACCCAAAACGAAATGATAAGTGTACATAACACATAAAGATCTGCCTCCTGTGCGAAGTTGCCTGGTGGAATAACATACATTTATCCTCAGATCTTAACATGCATTATCACGTTTCGACTTAGGACCCAATGCATAAGTATACTAATCGGAAAAAGTGTTATCATTACATATAAGTCACTAGTTGGAGGTGATTTTGGTCAGGATAACTAAGAATTAGGCAGTAAATCCAGAGGAAGAATTATTCTGCAATCCCTTAGGCTATAAAGATATAGTAAATGGCATGAATTCAACAATCAATCACTTCAGTTTGTTAAAATACTTATGAAGAATACTTTGTCTAATAAATTTTCTGGGAATAAACGACGAAGTACAAAGAGTTAAGGTCAGGAATATGTCCGTGATAACCAGATATAATCTGAAAGTCAAAGCTGAAATTTTAAGGAATATTATTAGTTACAGAAGAGAGGGTTATTAAATATATGACATATGAAAACATGATTGTTTGCATACAAAACATCGAACCATCAAGAAAAACATTGTTTTGTAGTAGTGCTTAAGGAATAGTTATATACCAAAGCAGTTAAGCAGAGTCATTTTTTGTTGTAATATCATTTGATCAAAGAAATCTATAGGAAATTGTTCTATTTTTGCCTATGAATGTTTACCTACATTTAGGTTTAGATCGTGCCTAGTGAAGTTCAGCATATCAATAATAAGGTTGTTGTCGCGTTATGTCACAAATTTACTGGAGTTGGAATTCCGTAAATGAATGCCTGACTAGTGGTTCTGAATGTTAATCGTCAGAAGCGGGACGTGACAGTTCTCAATACGTTCTCTGGTATGATCAAGAGTTTTCACTTTTAAAGAGTCGCATATGAACACAAACCAGCCATACTATACTCTACAGTTTTAAATGATACCTAACCGAGATTAATTTGTTTACTTAATGCCAGCAGGAAAATATTCTTAGTTTAATAAATGATAAGTGACTTATGAAGTCATAACATAACGAAGAGGGTTTATTTTTAATTAGAAGTTATTAAAATATTCTATATGCTAGAATTATATATGCATATCAACTGTAAATCTAAGACTCAACTCCACCTAACCCCCGCCCCTAGGGTTATTGGGGGGTTCCTGAAAAAGGACAAAGGAGGAGAGTTGGACATAAGGTTCATAACCACATCCCAAAAAAACAACCTTGCTGAAAAACGCTAGCCAGAAAAAACTATATATGAGACTTATTACTAACACGTTATTAATGCAAACAGGCCTTAAATAAAGTAAATGCTTGGTCTAATATACTGATATTTTTATAGTTTGAATTACTCTCCATAAAATGACATGAATACAAAGTCGGTGTGCTCATTTACACAAGATATACTTTTTCTCTTAAGAAATTTTACCTAATAAAAGTACAAATGACTTACACTATACCAATCAATATGATTTGATCTAGTCACATACACACATCTATGTAACTTCATTTACACCATTTGTAAATATTTCTAGAACTTTGGTATAGCACATCCATATTACATTTTGATGCAATTTATTGATTTATACTTAAATGTAAACTTAGCAACTCAAGAAAAACTAAAACTATGCTTGTTCTCAAATAAAAATTTGTATTGAGTAACCGAAATCATATTGACAATGTTTTTGTAGTTTTTGTTTTAAAAGTACAATTAATCAGTGCAAGAATAAAATTTGATTATACTTCTTTATGTAGCTGATATTAAAACATTCAAATCTAAATTCTACATTTAATCTTATTGTCAAAATTATGTTTTATTAAAATTGAGTTTCTCTTTAAATAATCTCTTTTCAATTTATTTAGTAACTAATTATGCAATGACCTTGCCCTTGGTGGTGCGAGAAGTTATCCAATAAGACCAAACTAAGACTATGGCCTGATATACTTGAGGAACGGTAACTGATTGACATTGTGCATGAGCTACCGAAGGCCACCTCAGAGGTAAGGATAGAAAGAACAAACACCACCAAATGAAAGCTAAGACTGAGTCATTTATTGGATGTAAAACAATGGATGTTATACGTCGTTTGTTGGACCTAACCAGTAATAAAAAAGACAAAATACATTTAGGACTACAACAGCATTGTTGAGTATGAAAGTCAAGATAATGAATGCATAATAAGTTTACGATAGGTGAATTGTACTTTAGATGAATGACTTGCAAACCTTCGCCAGATATTATTTATTCAACAACTTAGTTAGTGAGATGCTCATTTTTCTATGGCCTAGATGAAAACAAGCCAATAGAACTCACACTATGACTATGACGTGATAAATTTGGAAAACTATGATTGATTGGCACTATGCTTAAGAAGTCAAAGCCTACCCCAGAAAGATGGATAGAGAGAATAAGCACCGATGACTGAGAGCTAAGACTAAGTAGTTTATTAAGTGTGAACAATTGTTTTTATACAAATGTTGGATTAGACAGTAACAGAAAATACAAAATGCATTAAAGACTGGACTAGGGAAGGAAAATAGAAATGATAGCAGTTTATGAGTCTATAAAAAACCTGCAACATTAAGCAACAGAAATACCACAGTTACTAATTCTACAACAAACGCAGTGTAGCAGTATGAGTTCCATTATGCGACGAATATACTCTACAGATTGTGATTTCGATTCGTTTCTCCTATAAAACAAGTTTCAATTCCACATCAAATTATTTTAACTAACATTGTGTAACCTGAGTCAGACATTTCTCTAAACTTGCTTAAATTGTTTAGCTTTTTCGTACAACCGTTAGATAATTTTTCTTGTCTATACTCGGGTTCGTAGTAGTTCATTCAGCGCTAGTGTTGTAACAAGACTACCATGTGATTATTTTTTTATATACAAACAATCAGTCGTGACCAGTTTTCATTATGTTCTGTATTACACGGACTGTCATCTGTAAACGTCGTAAGCTATTACTGAAATTGGATGATACTTGTTATTACCAATAAACGCCTCACATTTGAACCTAACATTTTGTTTTCTAAAACGGTTTACTGTTAAGTGACTGGATAACCTATTTTTTAATTCTAAGAATGTCAAACTTACTTAACTGGAAAAATTAATTGCTTTTCCGTAACTGATATGAAACTTGAATATCGTGAATTCACTGTTTATTGGAAACATCGTCATTTGGGATTACTACATGTAACTACTCGTCATCTGTATACTAAACTACTTATATAAACAAATTCGAAATGAGTCTTCGCGAAATAGCTTTGTCGCAGTTTAGTAGATTTGTTATTTGGCTACTTGTACAATCTAAGAAGCAGTTTTGTCACCTCAGTGTACCTGCATTGAAGTGTCCTTAGCTTTTAAGTTCATGAAAGAATCAACTTCGTATGGGTTTGAAAACTGTTTTTCGATAGTATAAGTTATAATATTGAAGACGTTTTTGACATTTGATCTAACTAAACACATGTAAGCAATCTACTACTAAAAATAAATTGGCTGGTATATACCGTAAGGTGCTTATCAAATACTTATACGCTTGCACTATCGATATACCTCACTGTTGATTGACAAATTAACATTACGAAACATAACCACGTTATTATTTAAGTGAATCGTAACATTTTGTTTTGTATAAAACATTAATTTCATGTATTAGTGGGAAATAATTTACGTAGGACTAATTATGTGAGAAAAGTAACTTCATACTTTTAGTTGGCTACTGAGTTTATAAGATTATTACCAGTTGTATTGTTTTCGATGCAATTAAAATGTGTAAATGAGACTTAACTAATTATCGAGATAAAGGATGGGTTGTTCTGATCATTGAGAGCAATCTGTTTATGCTAAATATAATACTTAGACGTGTCGAATTTACTTCTTAGTATGTAGAAGATAAGCGAAGCCGTATTTTACATTTAGTTACTCATTTAAATAACATAGTAATTAGTATGAGTTCGATCGAGGTAAAAATCTTTTTATTTACTTTCAGATATCCATGTGACTTAATGGACTTGGTATAATAATCTAAATCAGATTTACACAGACAGTATACAATTCGACAATAAATAGGATTAATGAACACTAGAATCAATATTTCACTGAGCCAAGAAATGACAGAAGATAAAGTCTGATGTGTGATTGTGAAGAATATAGTTTACGGAAAAATATGCAAAGATTTTTTTACAGTGAAAACTACTTTCCCATCATCTTAAAATTCATAATCTGACACTAGATCGTTCATCCATCATGAACTAACTTCTGCCTTTAAATGCATCAGTGTTGAAATATACTCAATTCGGTATAATAAACTTACTTTTTATCTTCAATAAGATTTCTAATAAATTTTCTTTGTGACATCATAATGTTACATTCGTATTGTAAGCCTATTTATTATGTTTAAAAAAATTTTTTCATAAGGTTTTTGTTACGTAATTAATGATTAAACCTGATTTAGAATATGAAGGTCGTTGTCAAGATCTATCGCAATAATTTGAAGTAGATTGAGTTAGATTGCTTATAATCAAAATTTCACTTTGTTCAGGGAAGCCACCTAAATTGTCATGTCAAATACTGAAATGTAAGAAGAGATAAGGAATATAATAGGTACCTCGTAAAAACTAATAATCCTCTCATTAACAATATTAATAATATTCAAAAGTGTTGTAATCCGTTGATAAATGTAGATTTGAATGATACTCCATTGGATCGGTTTAGTAATCCTACCCTATAATTATGAAACGACCGTGGAACTACGAAGAGTCCTCAAAATACACAAACTTTTTATAAGACTGCAAACAATCTCCATAATTCAATAGTAAGTATAAAAGAAAAGATTATCTTTTAAAAAACACGAAAATGTGTCAACAGACTAGGTTTCGTTGATGCATTGTTAATTGGATAGTTTTGCCTTGAAAATTTGATTTGTATAGAAAAACATCCAATTTACACAAAAATATACCATCTTATAATCTTGTTAAACTTGAAAATCTACAAATAAAATTAGCAATAGCATTATGAGGTACTTTTGTTATGACGAAAGGAAAAGTTGGTGAAAACAGTGATTGATATATTGTTCTGACTGTGATCGAGTGTTGATTACTCAAAGTGTGATTGACTGATGAAAAACTTTTTCACTTACCCACACAGTGAATGGAGATAAAAAAAACAACAGAATAACTAGTTAGTAGATACCAGTGATTTTTCAGAACAAAATAAATGCTTGTTTAGGCAATACTTTGTACAAAATAAACAGATTCAAGGTTCATTTAAATCACCGAAGTGTGCTAAATATCAATCTCATAGGTCATTCATGAACTAAAAAAATAAAACATGAAAATCTGCTTACTTATTGATCACCATATCAATGTTGAACAACCATCAAATTGATACTAAAAACACTGAAATTATTCAAAAAGTTTTCTTTAACTTCAAAAAAAGGCAATTGTCTAAAGCTTTTTATTTATTGTTAAACACAACCGATCTAAATAGAAAATTAGGTGTTATGATTTACACTGGTCAGATAACTTTCTAGGTAATTATACAATCAACCCATATCAAAATTCCTACACTATAAACTCACTTATAAAGTAATTCTGCTCTGTGATGTCACAATCTACTTTCCTCCTGTTCCACTCAAATGTGTTCAAAATAAATAAACACAAAGTTATTTCACTTGTGAAACGCATCACTGTTGCTTGATCAAACAGATCGCAGTATTTTTTTAATTTCCAACTAATATTTAATTTGATTTTCCGTACTATTCAAACTCATGTTCATTTGATTTGGTTATTCATTTATTCTTTGAGGAATCAGTATAAGGCTTGGAAATGTCAAAAATTTAAACTTTATAAACACTGGAAATACACACGTAAATTACAAGTTACTTTGAACTAGTTACTTCTTGATAGGTATTTTAGACTGATTTATTTTAAGTCTTAAGCAAACTGTAATAAATGAGGAATTTAAATTCATCTTAGACTCCTGAGTACGATTTCATGTATAGAAGTAGGTATTCATTGTTGAAGAGTCCTCTATTCGAGTATATTTTACTTTTATTTACATCACATCAAAAGTAGTTACATTAATGGTCATCATATGTTTCCATTAAAATTATGTTATTAAAGAAACCCACAACTTATCACGAATAGATACTTTTGTTTAAAGTCTTTTATTACAGTACAATGAGTTTGGATATATTAATGCAAATGATTAACAGTAAATAAAAATGCAAGACATTTACATTACTCTAAGCTTTTAACGTGTTTTCTTGCCCTCTTGGGAACACCGGATATTAGTTAGTATGCATTAATGTTGACAGTTAAATATATCAACCCATTATAATAAAGTCAAAATGAATGAATTTTTGTATCACAATCAATGGATTATTTAGCATGTTAAGCTTAATCAGTCTGTTTCCAGTGAAATCCATCATTATTTATCTATGATCACAGATATTTAAGTTAACAGTTATTTTCAATAATTTTACCATCAGACTCTTACAGTTCTAACTCCATATATTACAATAACCGAATCAATGTATATATAAATATTGTATTGAGACAGATTTGTAGAAATATGTATGAAGTTTAATTGTTTATAATCGTCACAAATATAAATATGTCGGATGGTACATTTTCAAATAGTGAACTTTTATGTCGATTATCGCTTAAATACATTCAAAATTTGTCAGTTATGAATTTGAAAGGTTATGTAAAGGGTGAATATACAAAATAAATAATTGTTACAAGGTATTGATTGCAATTTAGTGTTGTGGAGATTGTTGAGGGATAATATGATCTCATGAATTGATCAGTGGCAGTTTAATTCAAACCTATTCATGATATCAATAAATATATCCAATCATGTGAATAGCATTAATAACTGATGTAGGAATGGTTGTAGATAGTCATATTAGTTTGTAAATAAACTATAGAGTACCTGATTTTTTTCGTTAATTTAGTATGGACATATCATTCACTAGGAACTCTAAAACTAAATTTTCTTTCTAAGTTGTTATCTTTACGTCAAAAATGTTCTCTATTTCGCTAGTATTGCTGAGCTGTATAAACATGACCTTAGTAGGTTTATGTTTGACAGAACTGTTTTCAGGCTGCAGATGTTGCATTTAGCTGTTTCTAGTCAAAAATGATCTAATTACTTAACAGCCTATTGTGTTTTCTTGTCATTCTTTTGCTAAATAATCCTTCTTAGTAAGATGAATTCATACTCAAATGCTTTGTCTAAGGATACGTTGTATTCGAGTACTGGCCTGGTGCCACTAATGACTTGTAAAGATTATTTTTTTGATGCAGTTAGTACGAATGCATTAAACTCTAACAAAGTTACATTGGTTACTGAGAGTCGAATAAAGTATTTCAACTCTTCAAGGCTAATATCATTCACGCGGACAATCAAGATCCTAGGCGGACATGGTATTTGGTGCGGTATGACCATTACCTACTTTCCATACTTCCCTTTCTGCATCTTCTTAAATATATTTTACATCGTATGATTATCTATTATTTGACAGGCTGTGAAGGAGCAGAAAAGTATGTTCATTACCGTTAGGGTGGGCCAGGTTACTGAGTTAGTAGATGGAGGGTTATCCCAGGTCTACTTGAGTTATGTAGCAACACTATTCCAATCTAATCAAGTAGAGTTGGACTTTTGGTCAATGTCAGTTCTGTATCTACCCTCCCACTGATCATGTAAGTAGTTCATGCTTCACTTCCGTAACTCCTGATTAGTCTGATAGTCAAGAAATGGGTATTTTATTAAACAATTATCATGTAATAACCCCCCCCCCTGTTTATTGTCCATTTTAACACATAATGGCTTCCTTATTTATTTAGCAAAAGCTACAAAGTAGAATTTTACGACATTGATAAAATATTTTAATGATTTGTAGAATAAATAGCTTTTACATACCCTTTCATGTTTTTTTCTTACTGTCATGTTCACGGTATTTGATCTTTCCAACTTATTACTGCTATCATCATTTCATTCCTCCCTCTCATCATGCTTATGTCGCATTACAACTTAATACAATCTACTATTTTGATTTGTACGATGATCATGAGCGGCTGACTATTTGGTATACGACGACCTATGCTGAAAACGTTGCAAGCTGCAGTATTACTTATTTTCATTTGGCTTTTTGATACTGCATCGGTGTTTCGTTGTATTAGTTTACTGTCATCTTAATATACTTACCTTTAGATAAATTACCGTATTCTGAAGATTAAGTTAACAATACTTTAAAGAAGAGATGGAATGACATTACTAATACAAATAAGGCAAGATACAATCGATCACTGGATTGGAATTATTAACACTATGAGTTAGTAGTGATCCCATACTTAACCTTGTACGTAGTTATCAGAGAATCAATTCTACGTTGTTTCTTAATACACACATAGTAGTAGAAAAGCTATTGATATTCAGTGGTCATTCGTATCGACCGGGATACTTGTTATTTGTAACCAACTGTGGACCATTTTTATTAATCACAGTGTTATCTACATTGTAGTTAATTGTTGTCAATATGATCCAGAGTATTGTTTCGTATAACTATTGCTTCTAAGTTTCGTGACGAAACAGCAATGTATGTATGTTCTAAGATGCAGTTTTGATATAGCGTTTACCTGTTTTAGCTAGGGTGAATTATCATGATGGAGTTATCGATAATTTGGTAGTTTCCTATAAGGTTATAACACATAAGAAAATTCTCCCACATCCAACCAGAGGAATATATTGTTCCTTATCTCAGATACGATCTACGGTGAAAGCAAACAGCATGAGCATTACCAGTGACAATGTAAAAAGCGAACCAGGCCTAATGAAATTGAACTTAAGGACTGGGAACTTAATAAAGCGAATCCAAAAGTACAATCCCAATCAGATAACTTTCATGCTGTACTCCTATGGAGAATCCCTAGTTCTATGAAGGTTAGCGTTCTTAAAAGCGGTTTATGGCCTGCAAATCTTCGTTGATTCTTGTTTCCATTAGATTTGATCGACTGTTGCTGATTTTGTATTTTTAACATGAGTCTTCAGTACTCAACTGGATAAAAATAGTTTACGTAACCAAAGTTAAACCTGTTTATGTAAGCTTTGTACTCAATTGTTAGCATTATCTTTTAACGCATGTTACTGCTGAATACAGATGACATCGTAGGCTAATGATTCATCCAAGATCCATTTAATTGATTTCTAACATTTCTGTCAAGTCTATAAATCATTATTATTAAGCCTTCAAAATAAAGGATCGTTCATCACGTGGATGCTTAGGGACTGTTTTACAAATCGATATTATAAATCTACCGTCGTGTATTCTGACTTTGAAAATAGATTCACGACTAGATTACTTTGTTCTAAAAAATTAGTAATCAAATTAGAAATTTATCTTATAGCTCTTTGATACATCCTAACAAACTTCTGCTTGTACCTTAAAGTATACCGATACGACATAGTGATACCACAGCACTGGATTGTCTTAAATTGTCTATCGGTCTTTAATTACATTACGAAAAGTAGTTTATTAGTACGCATTTAAAATAAGGACGAATTTTTTAACGGAGACTGACTTCATCTTTGACATGACATTATGATGTCAAGCACTAGAATATCACAACGTTTGGAGACGAGTGTATATGACTTCTTGTGCTAAGTCTGAATCTGCTGGCTGATAGTAAAAGGTTCATGTATCCAGTAAAAGCGATAAACTAGACAACTTTTACATAGTTTCCTACACGAAACCGAATGCTTTCAACATCATTAGAACTCTTAACCCTCTCTAAAGTAACACCTGCAAATGAAAACGCGCTAGATAATGCTGCCGAAAGACACCGGACATATATATCTCTGTAAAAGTAGCTGCTTCCATTATAAAAGGCTAACATCAGCTGCAAGTAAAAACACTAGTAAAAACACCATTAGAAAAAGAGACATGCTGTCAAAGAAATACTAGACTATTGACAGCCGACTGAAAACTAGCTCAAAGATATTGTATTTGAAGTTTGGAAGCGAGAAAATTGGTTACATCACTGAGCTCACTGTCGATAAGTAATACAAAATTAGCTTGTTTGATAAACAAGCACTGGCAACATAGAGAGGACCAAACATAACAAAATTATTAGATACTGAGAGGGTAGAAACTACAGTCACATCGAAAATAAGCGATAAACGATCACGTAAATAAAACAATACATGCACAATAACTCACAGAAGTGGCTGATCTGAGAAATCCTGTCATTGTTGCTTATCTTATTAATTTCTATGATATACCATGTGAATCCAAATATTACAGCTGGATAAAACCCATCGCAACATGGTATGGATAGTTGGTTGTGATGATAAGAGTAATAAAATAATGAAGTCGTTTTAATACAACATACAATGCGAGATTTTTGTCACAGTAATAATAATATTAGTTATAAGTGCATATAAACTGAGAAGAACATTGTTTAATTAATGAGACTGGTAATAAATTAACAAACATGAATGTGCAAATGCATAGCACCGTGTAGCGATAAAAAGAAAATATGTTTGTAGGGGGGAGGGGTAGGAGTTAAGAACAGTCACCCTATATAAGCGGTGTCACAATCTCGGGCCAAAGTAAACAAAAAGATTGAATAAGCCACTTTGGACTCAAAAGTTTAGTTTTTGGAGTTAATCTCTATGATTTAAGATACATATAGGAGCCATAATTTTGCTCCTTCAGATAGATTAACTAAATCTCCGCAGAAATTGTTGATTTACATCTTTTGTTATGATTCGATATTCGCTTTCTACCAAATGAGGCTAGGATCATGCTATTGATGAACTTCTTCCTTGCATTTCATAACCATGTTCACGAATAAGAAAAAGACTTCTGAGTAGAACCGATATAATCAGCTCAACACAACTAGCAAAACCAGCATACACACATACGATATTCACTAGTATTACTCTGTAGCTGGTAAAATAACCAATCAAAATCTTTACGTTAATTAAATTGTTCACTTCTTTATTATGAGGATTTACATGGAACAAATTATTGTTATACAAACACTCTTCTATAAATTAATTAGATAGGAAAGAACATAAACAAAAATATCACCATGATTTCCCCATTTCAATCTCTCTACCATGTGAACATTGTAACCAGATTTAGATCTCTTAACAACATTTTTTTATATCACACACTCGGTCAATTAAAATGGAAACATCAGTGTGAAATAATAGTTAGGATAATAAGAAACAGGAGCAGAAGGTACGTAATTACTTGGATGTAGTTCATGATTAGTAAATGATATAATAACAGTTAACAGATCTAATTAAAGGTTATAACAAAATTTTTAAGAAATGAGCAACAAATATATAAAATAATCTACGGAAAATTAATGATTCAAGTCTAGCCACTATTCAATTATTCCTTTATGATACTAACAAATAGTCTGAATCATAAGTTCTAACACGAAGTTATTTTCCTCACTTTGATTATGTACTCACTATTCTTACTGTTAGCCAGTTTATTTAAAAATATCAGCTAATGACTTTAGTCAAATAACCAATGAAAAACCACAGAGTCATGTATAACTGCTTTTGTTGTGATGCCGTTGCACAACACCCGAAATTGATTCACATTTGATGTTTCATACAAATTTATTGATTGAAAAGTAACTGATTCATATTAAGACCTTGAAGCCGTGGGTAGGGTGCACTGTACTAGAGAGTATGACATCAACACTTAGAGCTAACTGGTTTTTAGTGGGTAGTACTGGTAAATTCAAGTAGTGTCAAGTTTTATGGTCAAATTTAAAAGTAGCTTCAAATTTTTTGAACTAGTAAATATATATATATATATATATCTTCGTGCTTAATTTCTGAAAATCTGATGCATGAAAATTGTCCCCTTAATGAACTGTTGACGATTAAAGAAGTATTAAAAATTGAATTTCCTGTTAGTTTATTTTGTTTGTACTTCTAAAACTCCTTAACAATATATATATATATATATATATATATATATATATATATATCAACAACGATTGCCACTGATGATAATAGGTAAGGGCTAAGTTATATTAATTCTGTAAAGTTTCAAATCGTCTCATCATCGAATGCTGCTGGATTCAGTCATGCATGAAATAACGTATACTCATTTTTAGAACATCCAGTTAAACTCAGTTTCTACTTGAAACCATCCTTGACACGACAAATGTCTATAAATTGGATAGAAAATTAATTGTTATAACAACATGAAACATTATTGTCACAAACCAAAAAATTTGTTTTACTTTATTTCAAAAGAATCAGTCACGTAGTTTGATATACGAAATTACATAAGTCCAGCTTGGAAAGTGAGTGTAAGATTTTTAGAACCGACTTCGTTTACTTTTTATGAAAATGCTTCATGATGATGCGTAGTAAAGTAAAGCAATAATTTAACATAGTTCACATGAAATACACATTAAATTAAATTAAGCCGCGAAACGTTAGAAATTTTAATTTCTACTCATTGGAATTTCACAAATATATATCACTCATTTTATAGATAGTTGTTTTATTCTGGTATAGGAATTTTCGACACAGAACACCTACAACCCTAGCACAGATCAAAGTCATAGCTTTAGTAAACGTTGAAGGTAGGATACTTTAATATCACTATTGTGACAATCAGAGGATAAATTTTTATTTTCAATCTACTCGTGAAATGTAATAGCTATGAGTTATCTCTATTGGATATAAGTATATCATGCGTATAAAATTAAATAGGTTATTTTATGGCATTATAATCATTGTACTTATCCAATAAATAGTATTAATCCCAATGCAGTTGTAAAGTGAATATCAGTTTAAATTCGCTGAAGCTGATGTAATTATTTGAAACATCTTGATAGCTTACCCCTACTTTTTCAGCTCTACGTATGCATATTTTGAAATTCCAGCGAAGCTTTAATGAAGAGCTATTTTTATGGCTTAATCTGTCTGAAAGATTGTTAATTCTGTAACATTATAATCGCCCTACCCCCCTTACTGATGATTAATTTTACAGCTTAAAACAATTTTCTTTTTTTCCAGATTCCCCAGTTAGATTAAATTTTTCATTGAAACTGCTAAATGGTATTTATAACCTTGTACTGTATGGGTAATTATTCAGAATATCTGAATGACAAAAATCGACTTATCTACACTCCATCTTACTGAAGATTAAAGGCTAATTTAATTATACTTTACAAAACGCAAAGAAATGTCTTTGGTCCTCATCTCGAAGGACATAGCAAGCGAGTTTAGGAGCCAAAAACAAATAAAATTCCCATAGCATACAGATTTTCCTACCCAGTAATGCATTACAAGAATCTGCTAAAGTGGGAATTCGTGCACCCCAAGATTGATTTGTTAAGAGGACAATTAGACACTCGTAGAAGCTTATTAAAAAAGGATCGACACAAACTTCTGGCCTTCTGTTTCTTAGAATGCAAACTGGATCCAAAAATCTGAAGATAGTTTAGTTGATCGATAGAAAATAATGAGTTTATTCACTTTTTACTATCTGACGTTTCACATTGTATTTATCATATTAAAGATTTCATATAATGCACACTACTTATAATAAATGTTGTTTAGGATACTTTTGAAATCAAGGGTACATTTGAAAAACTACTGTATTGTTAAACTTACTTTAATGAAAGCCTTAGAGTAGTACAGGGTCTTTTAAGAAAATTGCATCAAGTGTTAAACACTAACAATTTCATTTCCGAAAAAGTTGGGTTCTCTGAACTGTATGGTTTTATTCTGAGGCGCTATTTATAATTCCAAGCAACAAAACAATCAATAACTTTAAAAAAAGTAAATTGTTAGGATTTAACCACAGGTAGTTAATAGCTATTTCTCTTACACTTGAATGCCCTTAGTTACTGCTAATATTGGTAATGCCATTAGTTCAAAAATTATTTCGATTAGACCATCAAGAGTAGAGAAGATAACTTCACCATAAAACCCTTTCATACACCTCAAACTGATCCAGTCAAGAATGTTCCTTGTTATAAAATTGTGATTCTTGTTCCTTTATCTGATTTATAATCCTACTTTCACTTTGTGGAAAAAAACAATATGGGGCGTCAAACTTCCTGTTAAGAAACTTCATCACCTGACAGATTTAAAACATACTGTTTGTTAGATATATCCTATTCATTTGAATCAGTTCATTAACTACTGTCTTAAAGGAAATAAGAGTAAATAGATATCAAACTAGTCTATGATATTAACGTTTGTAATTCCGTTTGTCTCCCAATTCCACTATCTTTTACTTAGTAACATAATTCTATGTTAATAAAAATGTGTTAATTATTGAAGTGTGAAGATATTTATCTTATTTTCGTATTGTTCATGTTGTCACCAACAATATCAGTCTACTAGAACAATTCTTATCAAGTCATTATTATTGTTATTAAATGTAAATTCTGCCTAACAAAAATTTCAATTCAATAAAACTGATGCAAACCATCGACATAATCTCCAGTGTCATGTAAATTTTGTACATGTTCCATTTGATTTTATTCACTTAAATGTAATTTACTTTACTACAATCAGAAAGTTAGAGTTAGTTTTTGATATGAGTACTTTATGCAGAAGGCAAAATGTTGTTAACTACATCACATATTGGTTGTAGTTAGACAACCACTAGATACTATGAAGTACTAGATAATTACTAGTCCTAATATGGAGTTTATATAGATGTTTGCATCAACCGCCTCATCAAGCATATACTTTAAGACCTTCAGATTCTATAGTGTCTAATGGATTCAAGTATTACAGTATACATTGCTTAATGTAAGTTGGTTGGAGACAAATACCAAGAAGTTCTAGATATTTTTTTTCTGTATGTACTGTCACTGAGCTAATTAGATTGTTAATGACTCCCTCTAGAAATATGAGGTTTTTATTAAACAATCACTCAACACTAATATTAACATGCATGTTTTGATTCATTAGTTGACATTCGTGGGATCTCATTCTAACAATTTCTACAGTTCGAATTATGCATTTATGTATCTTTATTAATGTACAGAATGTAGAACAGAGTTCAGAGATTAATGAATAAAGTAGATATATGCTAATATAAATTGAGAACACCAACTAGAATACATAAATCATTTATCACATAATTCAACAAATTATGACTTTATCATACTAGATGTGCATTAAAATACAAAGTTGTATTGACCTCAAAAAATCTTTAAAAAATAAATGACTAAAACAAACTAACAAACTATGTACTTATAATGTGTGTTTATTCAAAACTTTTGTAAGATTGATCAAGTTTGTAATTTGAAACTCATATCATTTAATAGCAAACTAAAGTGTTGCTATCTAATCAACTAGAATTTTGGTGTGTATTTCTTGATCTACTCACTTTCAATCGATAGAATTTGAATAAATAATAATACACTTCAAGAATAATTACTTACTATTTAGGTTGAAT
The DNA here is from genome assembly GCA_025215515.1 of Schistosoma japonicum. Classification (NCBI taxonomy): domain Eukaryota; kingdom Metazoa; phylum Platyhelminthes; class Trematoda; order Strigeidida; family Schistosomatidae; genus Schistosoma; species Schistosoma japonicum. The sequence goes on along the minus strand of CM046061.1, from coordinate 69,827,315 downwards.
TGTGACTGACAAGCGCCATCAAGGACTCGCATTTCGTCCTATTTGGGACTTGTTGACTGGTGAACGCGGTGGCGTTCGGCATGAAGCGGACTGAGTTCGAATTACAGTGTGAACGTTAGCATTGGGATGCAGGTACATCTATCCGACGAGTCCCAAATAAGAAAAAATGCGCGTCTTTGATTGCGCTTACCAGTTACAATCAAATTTAAACATTACTTGTGATTAATAGCTATATCGAAGCGATTGGCTGAGGACGCACATATAACAACAGAGGCTAATCAGTTTCAGTCCGTGAATAATCAACGTAATGATGCAAACTCATCCCAGTAATTATTGCTAATTTGAATGTTTACGTTAATTTTCGACTCCTTTATGAGCATTCTGATGTTAATACACAGTGAAATCCGAATTCAATAACTTACGCTACAAACATCACATTGAGTTACTCATTTTGGTTAGCCATTAGCATTATTTGAATTGTATTAATTTTTATGTATATAAGCTTATCATTTACTGGACTATACTCAAATAATATCCGATGGAACATGTGCATCTACAGCAGGATTTCTTTGATAATATCTCAGATTGAACTCCTTTGTTAGTTTTGAATGTAGCTAGTAGTAAAACTAAGAACTTACCTTTTGTCCTATTCAGAATTGGTAAAGTCACGTTTCATTTACTGCACAATACAATTAACCACACTTATAAATGTGTGTTATACATTTCACGGCTTATAGTCAGTAGATGAATACTGAAATTAAGTTTAGGTGGAAAGAAACAAATACTGGTTTGTTTGTAATCACTTAATTGGTGTCTATTCAAAAAGTATTCTAAAATGATAATAATTTATCACTTAATTGCACATAATAATAATACAGTTAACTTCATTTTTAAAATTTGTAGTCGAAGGTTATTTCAGTAACTAGGTGATCAAAGTACAAGAGCCTAGTGAAATGATGAACGTAAGTGATTCCTAAAATATACTCGATACACAACTATTTTAACCAATCAACAAAGAATTTGAAAGTCTGATCTAATCAGCTTCACAAATTTATACACATTTTCATTTAATTCAGAACACAGTAAGTATAAAAGAATATTTCAGAAAAAAATTAATAAGAAGTAGAATATGCAGATATTTTTACGAAGTCTATAAACTTTCCTGTTTTTTTAATTAAGAAAGTGACAAAATTATATTTCCCTCATATCCAATAACACCTGTATTCTGTAACCTTCTATAGAAGCATAATCTTTACGCAACTATGAATTGCCTGTAGTTGACATCCAGAGTTAGACTTAAGGCCAACATTAGAAGTGGAGCAAGTTTACCTTTAAGGGTAGTTTAAGTTTAACGTCAGATCACGTAAAGGGCTTGATCAGCATATTATATATTGTTCTTCTTTTAGCAAGAGCCTAGTATTTGATGTGTTCAGTATCATAAAGTAAGTCTTTCTTAGTAATTTTATACATGATTAATCCTTATTTTTTTCAACAAACAATTTTTGATTGTTTTATTTTAATGTTCATTCAAAGAAAAACGAATTAATTCAAAGAAACTTGGAAGCTAAGTGTATACAAGTACTTTAAATAAAATATATTTGTAAATAATCTTAGCGAATGAGATTAATGAAAATTATAACGTAAGTTGGTTCAAGCTTCTTCAGGAAAATAACTAAAAATCAAAATTATTGAATATAAGTGTAAATTTCTAATTGATTTTGGATTTTATATAATGCTAGTAACTGACTACAACGATTAACATCCTAGGTTAGTTTATAAATCGCTCAAGCTCGTTACTGTAGTATACTGTACCCGACTAGAGAGTAGTGTTATCTATAATTTTGTTAAGGATATATTAAACAGTAATTTATGCCATCTAATGTAGGACATTTTACGAAATATGAAATCTATATTTTAAATTCATTGAATTAGTCACAATTATTCATTACGAACTTAGTGCAAAACATCAAATCAGGATGAAATAAAAACAAATCCTATGTTACTGTAGGTTTTGTCTTGTAATTTTATGAAAAGAAAATAAGATTTCGACATTCATTTATAGATGAAAAGGAATATTTTAAATGAACCATTTAGGCTTAAGATTCTTGAATTTGAATAATCACCTATAGGAACATTGAAGATAATGAAATAACATCAGACTATATAACTCTATCAGTTAGACTAATTACTGACTTATATTACAAGGCTGGTTATCTTTCAAATGTCAAAGACTTGTTTTTCGATTCGATTAACATTATTTAGGGTGACATTATAAACTACTACTTTCGAGCTCCATATTACTTTGCCTGACCAGTGTCATCTAACCAAATTAATGTTTGTCAAGACTTTTATAATCCTGATAGTATTCTACCAATCAAGTTGTGATGTGGCCACTAATCTAAGTGACTTTGCTCTACCAGTACTATTCAAAGATTGAAGGTGGTTTGGTGGCAGTTATCATACTATCTGGACTGGTCAACAAGGTGTACCTTCAGTGTTGAGGAACTGGTGTTTCTCTGTAGATCCGATCTAGAGTCACCTGTTTATAAAGTTTATGAACGTTACTACTGAGATACTCTGCGCCTTGACTAACCTTCTGTAGGATAAACTCGTCTACAGTGTTTATTTATTGTGTGGTGACTAATTCGATGTTTGTCAAGTCCTTTATAGTGCTAAATTATATACATATTTTTCTTTCTTCAAATTTTTCAGCATGTTGATTAGTGGTACTGTTATCAGAAATCTTAATAATTATACTTCTAAGTTTAAACGACAAGTTCATTTTTTTCATTTTATGGCGCCTGATTAATAAAACATTTTAATATTTAGCAGTCATTCCACTATCAGAAAAAGTATTTAGTGTGAAACTATTTGGCACTATGCCTATTAATTTAAGATACTTTGCAATTTTTCTGTAATTCCAAGGTAAACATAATTCAGAAATGTTTGTTTAGTTACTCGAAACTTGTGAACCATGTGATTAGGAACTTTCGACTTGACAAGGACTAATAACTAACCTTCATCTGTTTCGTCATTAGGAACTTACGAGTCATTCTAGCCTTTTTTTTCATTTTTATTATTCAGTAAACTATAGTCACAATTGAATATGTCCTTTTTCTTTCTAATAGCCCTTAGATTGCAGATAAATCGTGGTGTGAAATTACTTCAAACATTTTAGAGTTATGACTCTAAGCAACATTTCAAAACTTCGCTTACTTTCCAATAAACTTATTTTTGATTAATGCACAGCTCATTACTTCATATTGCAAATTATGCCATCATTTCTAAACATATGAACTTACTAACCTATTTGTATCTGAATTAAGTTGATTTATGGAGATTTATATTAAATTTTAAATTTCAATTTTAAATCATACTCTACCTATTTCTGTTTGAGTAATTGCATAATAAAGTCATTTATACTAATTATTGTGTCTTCAAATTAGTTACATGGGTATGTATACGATAAATGAGTTATTATTAACAAAGTTAGATTGTAACTAGGTGGAATAATTTTTTAAAACGATTGTATTTTACATCATAAATTAAAAGTAGGTGAAATTACTTTAACATTTTAATAAGTTATGTTCTATCAACCCACAACAAAATTGAACATTGATAACTGGCTTATAGGTGAAAAGAATTATTCTGTTGAATAATTTCAGTTATTCATATACATTTTCAACTAATCTACTATTGAAATACAATAATACTTGAGTGATAACCGTAGATCTACTTAGATTGTATCAACTATCTACTGTACATTTTCAAATAGTGTAGAAGACTCAGTCAAATGCAGAGAGATTGATTAACCACTTACATTCAACCACCTATTAAATTATACTATATAGAAAGTCGAGTAAATTAGACTCGTGACTATATTAAAACCTAATCGACAGCATTCAATATATGCCATAGAATACAAAAACACGATATTGATCACTACTTCATCATAAAACAATGTAGAATATTGGCTTCTTTTGAACTTTTAGGTATAAAGGAAAATGAGCGAGTGACCTAGTCTTTGAACTTATTAGAACTTAATAATTAATGCTCTTTGAAATTTCAAACTAGTATTTCTCCTTTGCAGTTTATGCACTTCTCTGTTTACCAATGTAGTCTACGTAGTCTGTAATAGTCAAGGAAGACTGTACAGTTGGACCAACAAGCCTAGAGAAAGTAATGCAATCGTAACAATCCTCCAGAGCTACAAAACTTTACCATCCCAAATTCTAATAACAGTAATGTCTTTTGTTTTCAAAAACATTTAATAGATACGACTCATCATATTAAGTAAAATCCATTACTTTTAATTCATTTATTATATTTTCAATAAAATAGATGCAACAGTACAAAGCATTGAAATTATATAAACTGAAAGTAAACTTTGTAAAAAACCTCTCAGCAGTAACGATATAATGTTTTAGTAAAACTTCTGTTTTATATTCAGTTAAGTGTTCCAGTATGAAGTTTTCAAAATCACGAAAGGTTGTAGGCTTCTATCAAGGTGTACAAATATGCCATACTATTTCTGTAAATATTAGGCTGCTGAAATACACCTTATACAGAAGAATTTGTAAAAATAAAATTTATCTTATGGTTTTTTCTATAATGACTTAATAACTAACTAACAACAACATTTATCACCGACTACATTATGATTGACAGAAAATTTCAAGTGTTCAGCTACTACAGATAATATTTCCATTATTTTTATTTTACAATTTATCAATCATTTTATTCATTCTTCATAATGTAACTTTAATTATTGATTATACTTTAAACTGTTCATGAATTATCGCTTTGCATATCAATTCCTTTCATGTCATTTACTGATTGCAATCAAATATGCTACTTGATTAATTAACAAACAATATCATGATGTAATTCATTTTCTTCATTGAAATAGACTAGTATATTTATTAAATACTAATATAAAACTATTGTAAATTATTACAGATGAAAAAAAGATTCCACCGCCGAAAATTCTCTCATTCTTTTTATAATACAGCAAAGGATTTCATTTTTTAGATAGCAAACTCTTTGCATGATTCATATAACATTACTTTAGATATTTGGTTATAAAATAATATGATCTTTTCTATTGCTATCAATTTGTTCATACACTTACCTAGTTATACCGGGTTTAAAGAAAATATGTGTGCAATTAATGTAATCAAATGTGTTCTGATGTATATATATATATATATATATATATATATATATATATATATATGCATGATTATAGCCTAAATGTTGAATAAAGAGTGAAACTATCTTATGTAGTAGCAATCTACAAGTCTAGTGGTTTAACTGAAAGTAAATCATTGTCTTTCTGGACTATATCATAATTACGAACTTCAAATAAATGTGTACAAATATGATTTTTTTGGTATAATTTGCTTATATTTTGTACAACTAACCCCCAGTGTTTGTTAAAATTTAAAAAGAAAATTGTTCCATTATTGTCTTCACATTTATTCTAATTTTTCCTATTCTACAGTTGTAACAATGCTTCCAATCGAAATTTCGTAACTTCATACAGAATACACCTATACAGTAACATAGTTATGTTTGATTTGGGATCCACTGGAATCTGCTTTGTTAAGTAAATTTGATATAATGTTAATCAGAACTACGTAAATACATTTTTAGTAATTTACTAAACTGTTTTAATCTGAAAGCACCTATGAATCCTATCGACTTTTAGTTGTATACTAATTACGTACAATGCTTATGATTATTATTAGCAGAACTATTTAGTATTTACAAATGTAGTAGTCAAGATTTCCTTTTTGTGATTTTCTATTCTTCTATCTGCTAATGACTGATGGTTGTTATTTTTGTGATCCGATATCACATGCATCATTACTACCAATTTATCCGTTTAATTATGAAATATTTATGATTACTTCAGATTATTGATTCTATTTTTAAGTAATGGACGTAGTCTTCTTATTATCTGATGAATAGAGTATTAATCTACGAATGACCTGATCACAAGACAGAAACTTTCACTTTAAAAATTCTTTAGAAAGCCATAATAACTTTAATTAATAACCATTATCCAGCTCTGATATAAACGATAACTTCACAAATGACATTTATTTTGCTTTCAATGATCATATTCAGAATAATTCATAGATTGTTAAAGTTAGAGATTCATTTTATTTACACTTTAACATCATAGAGTGATAAAATATGAACAGCCGTTGAATATCTTTGGGAATTAACGATCCAACTAAAATTAAAACCCGGAACCATCAAGTCTAGAGAGAAACGCTTGAACTTTGTACTAGAGAGTCGATATTCAGTGATTAATATATATATATATATATATATATATATATATATATGTTCAGTAAATTTACAACATAGCACGAAACAACTGTTCAATGATACTTGGCTTTTATAGACTAACTAACTAATACAAATTTATGATGTATAACCTCAATAATCTTCACGACACTTGATAATAACAATCGACTTTCATAATCTTATAATAAACACCACACAGAAGACCATAATTTTAAACTACTTCAATAGTATGTCTTTGAAACAAACACCTGACTCAGTGTTTAATTACCTACTTTGTTTATTAACATCGATTTCGAGTAAATAAATGATAGAAAAAAAATACTCGTATTAGTAGATGGAATGATAAACTCAAAAAATGAGCAAAAACAGTTAAATAAAACTACATAGAATTCAAAATGAAGTAGAAACAGATCAACAGTTCTCGTGCTATAACATTACATCTTAATGAATAGAAAATGTGACGTCTACAAGTGTATCCATTGATATTTGAAAGAAATTGTTTGTTCATAAATCAAGACAGCATAAACATAAACAGTAACAATCAAAAACCCTAACCAATGCCATAACATAAATAAAATAGATTTAGAACACTAATCTAACTGCATCCAATAGTCTAAAAGTAAATGAATTAGTCTTTAATAGTAGTTAAAAGTGACTGGTGAAAAGCTAGAGGCTATTTAACGGGTACCAGACATCATATATATATATATATATATATATATATATATATATATATATATAAGTAGGTAGATAGATAAACAGTTACTGTGGATGAAATTTCAACATCAGGCTGAAGTTTTAGAAAAAAAGATTTAGCTAATACGAAGAAATAACAAAAAAGAGACAAGAAAACTGTTAAAATATGAATGTGAATGCTTGTTATCGAGTCAACTACTATAGGCGTGTATACATCGAGAACAAATTAATGAAACTTATCAGACGTCAACAAATAACAAACCCACTCATGATAATAATGACTTGTAAATAACTTTCTGTTACATGTATGTGACTACTGGCAAATTATTTGTTTTTTTTTCTCAATTTGTCTATTTATCTATTCGCTGATGTATAATTATCTGTGAAGATGAATGTCGATGTCCAATGAATAATTGTTTACGTAATCTGAATTACATTAATTTAAAATTGTTCATGTTGTTGCCGGTGTTCCTGTTGTTGTTGCTTTTCATCTGCTTGATATAGTAGGACAGCATTTAAATACAAATGAAAATATATGAAATGATTTTTTTTATGTGTAACATAACTAAAATAAAGTGAGAAACAAAACAAACGGAACAAGGTTAAGCGATTATCAATAATGATAAAATCAAAAAATATTAGCATTAACAGTCTTAAGTCTCTAGTGTTGTTAAAGTTAGAAAGAAATTTATCTGCCCGCAGTCTCTTATATTGTAAAGAAAACCTTATTGATATTTCTAAATAAAAAACTCAATAAGAAAGTGTCATGATGATTTGGGAGTATGATCTAAGGTCGCGAAGGACGACTGCTTGTATCCAGTCATACACTAGCTGGTTATTCATGCATTAGCTTCATAATTGCAAACGTTTTGCCCCAAGTGACTTAAGTCCGTGAGACAAGAAGGATTATGACATCCTAGTAGTGGGAATTTTCCGATCTTTACTTTCAGTTGTGAGGAGGTAGCATTGTTTCATAGCATGTTGTCTTACCGCAGAATAATAAGAAATATGACTTCAAGTGATTTCTCTCTCTCTCTCTCTCTCTCTCTCTCTATATATATATATATATATATATATATATATATATATATATATATATATATATATATAGGTGTGCAAAGAGGGAATTGATATTTGAACGATATTTGTAATTTTTAAAATCAATTAATGAAATTCCGATTGAACTGTTACCAAACAGAAACCACTAACCATAGAGCTAGGTGTTTCTAAACAAAATAATATGCTGAATATACAAATTTTAGCAAAAAAACCCATCAAATGTCATCAGTTATGAAGGTTAATTTCACTACGGTGATATCGAATCTGAACGCTAGGCTTAATTCTTCATAAGTATATCATAATATTCAAAAATAACTGGCTACTATAGGCAGTAATTATGTTTGTTGAGTGAGAATGTGTAGATTATAATGTTGCTTAAATATTCTGAGTCAGCAACATAAATTGCGGGTACTACATGACTGCAGTTTTGACGTAAGTTATGAAGAATTTCGTCTAGACATGAATAACAATCAGTATACTCATCACAAAATCTGACTGCAATAGATTTAATATCTGTAGAATTTCCCTTTATATTACTTAACTGAAAGTTGTTTGGTCCTTCTAGAGCTATGAATATTTAAGAATTATGATGCTCCTTCCAAGAAAACTCTATTAGGTTTACTGTCAAAAAACTTGACTAATGAATAAACTAGCATCTTCCTTCATGGTTTTGAAACTATTACACTAAATTCTTACTCGGCTGTAGATCGTTAGAGAGCGCTTAATATATAGGAAGATTGGATTCAAATTGTAGTATCATATGCAATCATGTTTTGTTCATAAAGTTGCTATGTCGGGCCACTAAAAAGACTAAAAGACTTCCAGAACTGTGTTTTGGAAGACTAATTCATTTATTCTAGTCGTGAGTAGTTTAAACATTACATTTCTAGTATTGTTAAGTCCCTCTTACCCTATCCTCTCGTTTAGCATATTTACTGTTATTATATTGTCTCTTATTATGGACTACAGTTAATTAGTTGTGTACAGGTTGTGCCTATTCGCTACTACTATTTCCTTAGTTCTGTATTACTGTTAGTTTCCTAATTGGTTTTCTATGTGATCTGATTTTGTGTAGTCATAAAGGAATGATTCAAATACAATTTGATTTTATCTGTTCGGCTGATCAATCGTTGTTTTTCTCTATTCCGGCTTGGAGACTGGTAGTCGCGGTACAAACGTGTCCGTACACCGATTGGCAATCATCAAAGGCATTGTGTATTTTCGAAATACATAACAAAGGTTCGATTTCATATCCTACACCTAACAAACCTAGTCTGTGTATTCCTTTGGAATATGGAACACCTCTTCTTCTTTTGTGGCCATAAAAACAAAATAAACAATATAAACTTTTTTCGTATTCTCTGTCATAGGGTTTTTACTGCCCTACCTTGATATCTCTTCTTTATTTCTAATTTAATTTGACTTATGAATTACACTTTCTATTATGTAATTTTAATCCTTACTAATCTTTCAGTAAACATATTTTTTCCAAGTTTTGACATTTTTTTTTTGAGTACCAAAATATTTATTCAGGTTAGAATTGTTTATTTTATCGTTTGTTTAAATAATTATTCTGGTTGTTATTAATCATATCATTACCAATACATCTGCCATTTCGCTATCAATGTATAATTGCTTTTACTTCTACTATGAATAATCAGTTATACAATCAACTTTCATTGTTATCCTTGACTCAGAATTCACCTTGATTAGTGCAGTATTATATCATATGCATATAAATATTAGAATAACTGAATAGTCGACATAGGTAATTTAACCACACTATTTGAAAAATAAGTAAAAAATGTGTTTATGTTGCTGAGGTATCCAGATCGTCAAAAATAAATATAAATCGAACTACTGAGTATATAACAGGATATAATTCATTATAGTTCCATGAGATATTGAAAACATAATAATGTTGAACCCGTAAATTCACTTATTAATCATTAACAGGTGCCATAGTCGAGCTAATTGTACTCTGTTTAGTCTATTTATACCGTTTCAATTAGCTTATAAATGCGTGACCTCAACTGTTCATTCTCTCTTTGTAAAAGCCAAGATGTTTTTGAAAGATCCTTTCTACGTAATAGTTTATAATGTATCCCGTTTCTACTGAAGATAAAGGTACTTGCAAGCAATGATTATAGTTCAATGTACAGAGATGTACAGAGATAATTAAAAAATGATAACTATTATTATTTGAAATGCTAATAAAAACATCTCGTTTAAACAACAAGGAAGAATAAGTAATCAATAAAATAACGGACCGTGTTTAAAAGACATTTTATAAAAAATTTTCACATAAATTTTGTTTAATGAGTATGTCACTCAACTTTTTATTAGCTAACTCTAGACAAGAGCAATCTATTCTGTAAGTCCATGAGTCTAATGAGTATGATTGATAAGTAAATATTATGATGAATCTGTGTTTATCACCAATAGGAATGTAAACCAATCAGTGGACTGAAGTTCAAACACTAGTCATAAGATTTGAAAGTCCTGGGTCCAATATTAAGTGAGGATCTAGGCGTTCTATATAAAGATACAACAACTGTCTGGTTATTCTTGGTTTCCAGTGGCTATCTAGCTGTAATCAATTTGTAATTTGCATTCCAAATTTGTTGTGTTGAAACATTTTTTTCAAAAATAGACAAGGATTCTCTCAATTATGATTTGTAGAAATTTATTACAAACAGATTATACAATAATCTAGTAGGCAAAAATCAGTTTGAAAAAGTATACTTTCAAATCAACTTCCATTCCTTCGCATAAATTTGTATTTCTTCATCATGTATATGAGTATATCATCATTTGATCATACTAATACCACCTCTTACTTACTAGAGTAAGCAAACAAAACGTAAATCCGTAGTTATATAAGCAAATTTCTAAACGTAATTTAAAAATCAAGCCTAGACAAACTACGTCATAAAATGGAAGTAAAACAATATCTTTAATACTTTTTGAGAATTCATTGTGGTTTAACAAGACAAAGCTTGAAAACAAACCTATCGGTTTTCTAATTTAGACCGATTCGTGATCTCTAGTTGACAATCAACAATCTCCACAACATCCAGTTACAATCAATATCAACTCACTAGTGACTAACTTCTAGAGGTAATTCCTGTAGTTCTAGTAAGAAGACGTGACTATTAGGGTTCAACCGTGTCAAGTGTTAGGCAGTTACCCACCGATGACAATGGATGAGGTCGAACAAACGCATCACAAATGAACCAATGACAGCCAACTCACTGGTCTAATGATAAAGTATTCGCCGCAAAGCTAGAGGGTCCTACCCTTGATGGGAGTCCCATAATAGGACGAAACAGTTGTCCAGTGCTCCCAATTGATCAGTGGTTGTTTAATTCAGACCGAATCGAGACATCAAATTGACATTCAAGAATCGCCACAATACCCAAATAAAAACTATTTAGGTTGATTAATAATTCAGTAGTGACCACATTTATATAGTCTGTTGAATTAATTCCAAACTAGCGTGAAAATTAGGCTATAGGTTTACAACAAAATACATCTTACTACCCAACATCAATAAAGCTTAATATTTAACTGTCGTAGTAGTGAACTGACTGAAAATAAATTTCTAAGAACCATAAATAAATGTACTCATGACTAAATACATGGTGAATATGATATACACAGAAACGTATTTCGTTTATGACAAATTATTGTCTCAATGTGATCCTTAGTGGCTTCGGAACCTATTAGAAATTTAAAGTGATTTAGGAAGAATTTCATGGTTTTATCAACCTTTTTATTAATAATTTCGAAAATAATGACTTAAATTATATTCATCTATTCTATTCATTTGCTGCTCCGGAGATTTCTATTTGCTCTTGATACATCAGTTTCAATAGACTTTTTTAGATTGGACTAGGATCGATATGTTTGTATTATGCTATAGTAACCGATTATCATGCACATTACAGGGGCTTTCCAAAACACGGTTTTAAGTATAAATATTTATATCTACCATCGGTGTCACATCAGTTCGATAGAGTATCCTGCTTTGCGTAGTCGAAAAAAACTGGAAGTAATGTGAGGCAGCTATAGGTTGGCTTTTTCACTTACTCCATATTACGGTGTTAGTTTTCATTTAGTTGATGATCTTTTCTATGCCTTTATAACATTTTAAGACGATAAAGATCAATGCAGTTAAGGAATCTCTCGAAACTGTTTTTGTCAGTTTCAATTTGTCTTCAATATTTCCAATGTTCACAAAGTAGGTCTTGTTCAGTAATGCGAATCATAATTGTTCATTATTTTGGTGGCTGTTATGTACTAGAGTGTAACTGTTACCGAAAGTTTCATTTCAAGAGTATTTCGTTATCTGCAATTGTCCTACGCAAGTGTGTATGTAGTACACTCCGATATGTTGAATAAAATACAAATATAGTAGAAACTAGGATTTGATATGAAACCATTATTAAAAATTATAGTCTAAAGTGTACTGTTTATTAAATGAACAGAAAAATAAGCGGAAATGCTGGATATAACATACTTATCGGACAATATTTTCATTTGCACTATAGAAGCTTTTGTCAAATATACACAGAACTCCATAGACTTTAGTACTCCTATAAACATATATTCTGAAAACCATCACCATTCATATCATCATACACTATTAAACTAATACATTAGACTAATAAGTTCTTGTTTTTATTCTATTTCTAATACATTTACTTTGTTTTTACACTTAAAATATCATGTTATGGCAATCACTGTGTGAAATTGTTAAGTTTTAGTTACTATGATATGTTTAGTAAATATTTTTGAATCCTATAACCATTCAGTTGTCATTATTTTGTAAAATAATAATGTTTATGTACTTTAGTCCCTTTGCTACTTAGTTTAATAAGTAAACAAACATTCTACTGACTGTCACTCAAAAGAAATCGGTTATACTATTGTGATTGTACTCCCTTGCAAAATGATTCCACCACTGAAAGATACTTTTACTTATTTAGATTAGTTTACAACCGGTATTTTCTCTCAGTATAAGATTGTTAAACAATGTTCTTTTTTCTTTGCATTAAAATAGAAGGAGAACGTCAGTATATATATTTTTACACTATGCATACATATATTTATGCAGCAACTAAATATATTCTCACTATATCTCAGAAGTCAAAAGCACCGCACTAAGAAGTAAATTGTGCTTCAAACAGTTAATACTTTCATAATTTTAATTACAGGTTGACTCAGAGTTAGAAAACAATTAATAAACCGGAAGTATTTGACAGCTTTTCTGTTTGTTTAGGATCGCACAAAAGTATACATTCAATACTTTATGAGTTGATCCTAAGCTTTACAGCTGACGTTATTATTTGCATTTATGTGTCACATCTGACATGAATGGACCTCACTGCTCAAGTCTTTTGATGCACACTCTAAGAATCGCCTTATCCTACTGATCACTGATGAGCATATGATTATTTATATAAGTGATTTGTACAGATTATCAGATGTTGTAACTAGCTTCAAAGACTGATGGCAGCTAAACCTAATAATTTCGTTGCAATATACATAAAGATTGTATGTCTTGAGGTTAACGCCATTGTCAAATTGATTAGCAAGAAAAAAGATTTCACAGGGAAATTATGCATTTATCTACCCTTCCCCCCCCCACTGATTTCCTAACTTCATTTTGACATATTTCCAATAGTAAGTACTTAAATTATTTTTTCTCTATACCTACTGGATGATAATTTTACGGTTTAAAATTTCAATGTAGAAGGGGAATGTGTCTCTTCTGTTTAATTTAAATAATGATATATTACTCCACATTTTGGATTGTGAAGAATAGAATAATTTGTATATAATGCTTGTTAGTGGTTGATTTCAGCTAGGAAACTATTAAAAACTAGAGTGTACTGACGTGAATCCTTGATGAATACCATATATAAATCATTAAAATTTCAAAAGAAACCTAAATTGTAACTTTATTTATATACTCACTATCGACTTAGATTCAGATATCATGGTGAAGATTTAGTGAAGTTCCAACCGATTAATTTCCAGTTACCGAAAAAATTAGTCATTATCGTCACTCTGCATCAGAAACAAATTAAAACTAGATGTGTGTATGCCAACTGAATGCCGACTCAGTAGATCAAGATTTGTGCGATGTACGATCTCTCTAACTTTCGATATTATTATCTGTCATTACACTAGTGACCTTAATTCTTTACATTGGGAAGTTTATTCTCGTCATAGACTAACATTATTTGTTGAACTGTTGAAAATTATAGGATACTGAACCATGTATGTATCATACTTCAGTACCTACTTGCAAGCACTAGGTCTTAATGGTATTTACTACTGCATAAGTTAAACACTAGAACAGAACTAGTTATAAAGTACTTTTAAATTTTTCGACGTTCCTAAGGCTATTATTAATGCAAAATCTAAATACAGAGCTTTATATTGATTTCTTCCAGCCAAATACAGTGATTACAACATAAATTACAAGTGCTTTATTACCGCTTATTTCGATTCACTATGCTGATTGCTGTAGAAGTAGGGTAGAAGCCAGGGAAAGATCAAACCAGATCCTGTAGTCGGTTTAAGAAATCGATGACTGTTGGTATGAATCGTGTTGGTATTCACTGTTTGCTTGGTTGAAGTCCGCATGATAATCAAGAAAAGTGATTTGGAGACAATGGGTCACATGGCTTAGGATCAATCACCAGTGATACAAGTGTATTAGCCTCCTGTCTCCTGTTAGACTCTAACGTTTTGAATTATTCTGTACCTATAAGAGTATTAATCATTGTTTCCCGAATCATATTCATTGTTTTATTACAATAATCAGATAGCTGTACTCATTACAAATAGATCAATACATACGATTAAGCACCACACTCTATTAGACAATTATACTCTAAAACAGAATATGGTAATCAGTAATGCGTATCTAGATATTCTGAAATACTATACACTATTATTGATGACCATATTTTTTGACAGCAACTGTTCAGACTATAAATATAGTTGACTGAGGCAAAATACATAAAACCACATAGAGAAACAATATCTCAATTATTTATTAATGTGGATCGTTTTTGTTCATGATCGATAAATCTATGGTCGTTATAGAATCTTGTTGTTAGCTACGATTAAATAACCATTTATAAGTAAATAGGTGAATTCTTTCACATTCATACATGGTGCTAATAAATATTTTAAAGAATATCTAAAAAAGAACCCAGAATATTGAAATAACCGGATGAAGTAAATAGGTCATTTGAACAGAATAACTACATGTTATATTTATGAAAATGAATACAAATGAGACTATGTGGATGATTTACAAAATGCAATCAACAATGAAATAATCTAATCTACTATTATTCATAATAATTATATTAATTAATTAGTGAAGAAATTTGAGAATCACTTCAAATTATAAATTGCTTAAAGTGTTAAACTGATGAATTACTGGATTACATATCAATCATCTAAATGCATTTTGCTTGCAACAAAACCTAAAAGTTGTTTACTTAATACGTCAGTTAGTAATAAGCAATGTAAAGACTGATATATATATATATATATATATATATATATATATATATATCGTTTCTCGTCACTGCACCAAATCAATACAGTTAGATGAATAATAAAATAATAGAATTAGAATATCAGTGATAATAGAGCGAATTGACAAAGGAAATGTGATTTGAACGGATCCACTTCACTGAAGGTAGGAAATGACCTTAAAACTCAGGATCTAAGGATATAAAGTAAGTGAATATATCTACTCTTTTGTGACAGATTTTAAGACATAACACCTAAAATCTTCGGCTACAGATGGGAAGGTTATTGTGGAAATCCCGACATTTAGTTAGCACTCAACAACATATATCGGACAAAAAGTCATTGGCTTTATGGACTGATGTCAAGTGTTATGTTACAGATTTGCATTACTAAGAAACCATCACCTTGAATATGATAACTTACTGTCCATTTAAAGCTACTTGATTATTCTTTGACTGACGCTATTAAAATTTCTAGGTTTGTGAGATGTTGGTTAAGGTTTATTGCTTAAGCGAAAACTATCCAAAATGCCAAAAATAATTTTATTTGACAAATCAGATTTATTGCTTATCACGAGCTGAAGTTGTTTTCAATGTTCACAAAATATGTTCTACTAAGTTATTTCGATCATTTTATCGTCTATCTGATGGATAAAAGCTGCATATTAAAGTACATTTTTCACAAGACTCAATTTCAAGCCCATAGTTATACTATGTTGTGTTTCGCATCCAGTATGTCAGGCTGTATTACACTGAACATAACAAACTGGCGAAAATAACTAAAGACGCTTGAAGTGCTTGTTGAAAACTACACTCCAATATACAACACTCACAGTGAGAATTGGTGATTTCACCTAATACTAAAGTACGCAAAGGAAATATGATCTTGATCAGTAGTGAACATTAACCAACATGACCGTTTCAGCATATCATTGAATATATATTCATGTATACATATAAGAATATACAATCTTACCAACCGAAATTCTTCCCCACTACACATTGCCATGTCCCACCATATCGTTTATCAAATTCATTTTTAATATATTTAGCTATATCTCTCTCCTCTTTAAAACGTTCACATGCTGCAGCACAACAATCTACAGCTATACTTTGCATTGATTCTGACATATCAGTTGACTTAATTCTTGCAGTTTCAGGCTCATCCATTATAAATTCAGTTAGTTCCAAATGTGAACTCCGTTGTACTTCAAGTTCTATTTATATTAAGTGATATTAGTAACCATTTTTGTTTTAATATAAGTAAGCACGTGGGTAGATAGATATATGAATAGGTAAACAGACAGATACAATTACTGTGTGTGTATAAGGGTACATTTATATTAGCTAACAATACAATCAGACTATTAACGAATATCAAGTTGAGAGTAACTTATAAGGTTTAGTACACTAAGTGTCTACTCTCTGGAACATCTTTAACCAATGAGAAGGTTATAATCGCGCGTTGTTTTTGTTTTTTTTTATTATCTTATTTTCCAATGATTAAAGTTATGTGTTTATTATTGAGTAGTTAGTTTTATACAGTAGAGATAATAACATCATTTTCTATTTGATATTGATAATTAGATATAATGTGCCGAAAGAAGTTAATGATGATGATACAGTCATTAATATGCAGAAGATTTTATAATAACTAATATTTAATAAAACAAAGACAGATAAAAACTAATTGAAATGAATAATTGTTTATTCATTATTGAAATAATCAAATACCTTATTATAATTGGAAATAATAGAGTACATTAAGAAATATTGATTTTCCAAGTTTCAATTAACTAACTATCTATATCATACGCGACAGGTGAATTGAGCAAACTCAAAGATGATTTCTGTTAAATGATTAAGTGATCAAGATAAACAAAACAAATTGAACAAAACAGGGAATCGTTAATTTATAATCGATACATACTGGTCTCAATTAGGTATCAATGAAAACCACGGAACACTAGGCAGCTAGCTGATTGTCGTGTTGTATCATAAAATGGATGAAGTAGGAATCATATAATTCGATACCAGCCTAGTAGAGCCGATGGTTAGGCGTTCGCTACGAAACCTGGGAGTCCAAAGTTCGACTCCCTAGAATGGTTGAGAATGAGTACTGTTACTGAGGGGTCCTATATTAGGATTAAATCGCTATCTAGTGCCCCCGGATTTTCAACAGTACCCACATAAGATCAATCTGTGACGGATATAAACGACGAATTGAAAGCCAATCTTTAAAAAATCACTTAAAAGAAAAGATTTATTTGTAACTCATTTCCCACCAAGGTTCTACACTTTTATTTTTATTGTTGCCTAAAAACACATGTCGTAGATTCTGTCAGATGTGAAATTGTCGGACCGAATCACAGAAGTGGAGGTAGTTAGAGTGAGTATTAGTGAAGAGGATTAGAGATCAAAGATAAGACTAAATAAAAAAATAAAACTATGATGAATTCAGAAGCTTAGAATTTGGAAGAGGACAAGTAATGGATGTAATTAAGCCATTTCACTAAAAGTCTGTAACGATTGGTTACGATCCCCACTCGGACCCTAACCAGATAGTCTGCACCTACTAACATTGTCAATGACTTCATAAACTAGTACCAGCCTACTCCTACACTAGACAGCATTGCTCGTCAAGGTGGGCGTTAGTCAAGCATACATAACACGTGTCCTAACCACTTCAGTTGATGATTCTTCAGGACTTCAATCGATTTAATATATTTACCTAGTACTATATTCCTAGCCAACGTATTGCTTACTCGGTGCTTCCAGAAAACACAAACAATGCTTATAAGTCATCTGTGATCGAATACCAGGAGTTTATGAAAATCCTATATTCTTAAAGGCTGTTTTACATCCATAGAGTAGAACGGGTTGGACTGCTGTGCAGCAAACGCGTCCTTTGGTGGGTAGACGTATGTCACGTCAATGCCACGATTGACGCCAATTTGCAAAAACCAATCAAGCCCTCTATATACGAGCTGAGACTTCATCAGACACTAGACAATTAGGACTGATCAGACTCTCAAGATAAGTAAAGTGGCCAGCACATTAAACTTCTTCGCTCCCTATCACTAATTTCGACGCCAACACAAGCCGATCTTGAAGCAGCATTTTGTATTTGAATGGGGAGAATCGCATCTTAAACATGCTTGCATAGATGCTTAAGATGGTCAAAAGTAGCTGAATTTTTTCAGCATCTTTACCCAATAAAACTATGTCCATCTACTTATTCAAAGCCAACAAATGTATCATCCAGAAGGTCAAACTCTGAGAAGTCAAACGATAAAAATGTTAACTGTAAAAGCATGTCAATGATAAAATTAAACATAAATGAGGAAAGCGAGAAGCCTTGGTGAACACCAATTGAAGTAATCAATTCCGAGAACAGTCCACCATTGGCTCTGACTAGACTAGTAGTGTTCGAGTAGAGAACCTATATAAAGTTAATGTACTTCTTTGGTATGCCTGTCAATGACAGACTGTCACGAACCTCACAATCGATAGAGTCGAACACAGTCTTAAGGTCAAGAAATACAGTTATTGCTGAATGCCTTAAAATGTGCCTGTTCCAGATCCTGGCTAGGAGGCCTAGAGGGACATACGTTTCAGCCAATATAGCTCGATTGGGTTATCATGATAAATAAGCCCGACTACCACATCAAGGTGGCAGCTACAGTGAGAACATGTTGTAGATTAGTCATTCTTTCGTTTATTTACTCCATTTACTATGTACATATTACTTTACTTATTTCAAACTCTATATGTGAAGAAAGTTTTGTGAATACTAAACTACGGAAAGTGTAGAAACATAATTCAGGACTAATATGTTAGCATAATATGAAACAACAGAGCATGCATAACATAAGTATTTTTGCATACAGTTAAATTGCTTCCGCATACTGAGATAAAGTCTGTCACGGATTAGTAACTAAAAGAAATGAAGCTTAATTAACTCACTCACTATATACAATTTCATGTACTTTGCTTTAAGATGCATTCTAAGTATGAGAGCTAATTATCCTAATCGAGATTATTGCATGTGACTTGTTTAGTTGAAAGCTGAACCTTTAAACCACTAAGTTACGACCCATAATTAGGCACACAATAAATAAATCATTTGAAATTTGAGAAGCAGCATAACAGTAGATGCTGGTAATCGACTTATAAATTCCAGTATAAAAAAGGATAAAAGTTGTGGAATAATTGAATATATTTATATATATTACAGCACATCAAATATTTCTAAATCGCAGGAATACGATGCTAATGTACTAAACAGTAAAACCTGGCTCATGATCTGAATCGGACAGTAACAGTTCTAAGTGTGGTATATCACCAGGATCATATACAGCTGATAAAAGTTGGCGAAAGTCTGGAATAAACCGTTCCTTGAAAAATCCTCTCTCTGTAACGGAATGTCCAGCCAAAATCACAGAAATACCGCGAGAAATGGCTTCAAGGCGATCATGATGAGATAATTCTCCAGTGATAAATAAATCAGCAGCAAATGAAGCTGGTGTCTGACATAAGATAGAACCACCGGAACCAGCGCAAACAGCAACTGTTTGAACTGAACAGTCTATAAAATAGTAGAGAAAAGAAAATTAAATATAAGTGAGTTTCGAATTCGTAGTTTCCAAAAAGGTAAGTTTCTGGCATTTTTAAAAACACAGCCAATAAGATAAGATCAACAACGAAATTCAGGTATTTAACTGATAAGAATTCTGATAATAAACTCAACAGTACACATCAACAGATGTTAATCTCAAAATTATAAAATAAAAGTAGGAGCGACTTTGAATGAATGCTGTCGTTTATCTTAAGTAAAATACAATGATAGATATAAAACAACCTTAAGTAGCCTAACTCAAATAGGACGTGTTACAAAATGTTTAACAACCGCTTACTCTGACTTGCAATGATGTCTAACATAGGAATACATTGGAAACGAGTTGAAGGTCAGCAGATTAATACGTGATAGCATCTTAGGATTGCTGGCCTGGGTCACGTTTACAAGTGGAGACTTGGAGAAAATATGAATCAAAACTTATGGTTGGAGACTTTGAGTAAAATAACCTTAAACTAATCGCAGTGATATAGTTATTTACTTGTCGTCTCCTAAACTCTTAGTTTCATTTCTAATTATTCATCCCTTGGTTTCACTCCTTCCTCCTGTACAGTACTTCTCACATTTAGATTCCTATTGTAAATAGCATTATTTTCTCATAGTTGGTTTGCATCATGCTAAGTTCCTCTTTATTATACTGATGCAAAGCATAGCACTATGAACTACTACATATTCGTAACAGATCCTACGTTGACGACGACTGGCCAACGGGTATGAAAAAAATATGATGATCACGAGTGTTGAATGGAACAATGAATGCACTTTATGTTGTCACCAACAAATAGTTATTACATATGGCTTCCTTTTTTGCAAAAGTTGGTGTGACTGTTAAAGTCTACACAAGAACTCAGGGTTACATGGGAGCATATAACAAGTTACCATTTGAACAGTTTCGATGAGCGTATTTCTTCTCATAGACGGTACTTTAATAGAGGACACTACTTTTTTGAACTAAGAAATGTTAACCTGATGAATTTCTAATATTGTAGACGTGAAGCAAACATGCGATTCTGAATGAAATCTTAAGTGTTAGGAATGAATCGTACACAGAAAACTAACCACTGAGATAAAACTGGTCCTCACTCAATACTTGGTTTATTTAAGTACAGAAAATTTGGTAGTAAAATATTTATTGTTTAAGAAGTTGAAACCGTGATAATTAGTGAACTAATTGATAAGAAAATTGCTATTAGAAAATACAGGTTGACGTTGCTATTAATCGAGAGCTGGGTAGATTCGATGGTTAAGAGAGGGAATGTGCTGTGTTTAGCATAGGATAATGAAATATGAGTGACAAAAACAAACATAAAAAGGCAGGTGCTTTTAGAAGAATTATACCTTATAGACGTTGTCGCAAGTAATAGAATCCGTCGGAATGTAAATGCACTGTTTTAAAAAGCCTAATAAATCAACAATAGCGCAAACGCATTCACTCTTTGAAATCACTATTTTTTTACGGGATCTCTTCTAGAATCATATTCTCTTTTTAATGTTGACCACCAATGTCACCACAACCTTCACTACTTTGGTGTTTATCTTGCAGTTATGAAGTGGTTTGGTAATTTGGACCTGTGTGTGTCTATAATAGACTGTATGACTGACTGAACCAGAGTGCCACGACAAAGATAAACTGAAACAGAATATTTTTACTGAACAAACTGAGTGTACTGGTATCATTTGTTTACATGCAACTCATAATTAATAGAGTATTCTGTCCACCTTTTATACATTACATACTTACTGACGGTGATAACTATGAAAAAAAGAAAAATTCGTACTTTAATATCAGAAAGAACTCATCAATTGCATGTTTCTACTACACAGATGAAAGGGAAATATTTTCTTATGAAAAGAAAGTTACAAGTGATCTTTTTGCAAAAATGTCGGAATTAGTAATGTTATGCAATAAAAAATCAACCAACGAAGATAATATACAATATCACCAAAGTTTAAGGAACTGAAAAAAATGTTCATATACCTCACCTGGTAAGTGTTAAAAAGGATGTCAACAAGACATGAAACAGAACGATTGGTAACTACAATGTGACACAAGTCACACTACTCATTAATTACAAGCAGAACCATTACGTACACTGAAAATATATTCATAGTGAAGTTGGGGAAAATATCTTTAAGTGAAATTATCAGTGGAGTGTCCAACTGCAAAAAATACAACAAATTCAAATTAGGATTTTATGCTACTTATTAGTAGGCAGAATTCAAGGCAAGCAATTTTCAGCTTTTGAAAAGGTGATAGTGTTGAGATCTTTATATCATATATTACAGATTGATCTTTATCTACTGCTAGTCAGTAATAATTTAAAACCAACTTTTAAAGTGAACTGACAAACCCTTATCACTTTTTGTCTTTCCAAATATAAATAAAATTACTCACAGGTAATTCTACCCACTAATAAGTAGAGTAAAATAGTACTCAAAATTCGTCGTATTTTTTGAGGTTGAATAAACTCGACCATAAGCTTAATACAAAACTGATCTCCAAAGATCTTTCCATAATCACTGAGTGTAACAAAAATAAATCTGTATGTAATCACGGAGATTTAGATGCCATAAGATCGGCCAATTAAGTATCATTTATAATAAAGATATCAACCCCATAAACTAATTATTATAAAGAATATTTGGAATTTCCATTCAAATGTATTAAATCTATGAAAACGAACGTTGAATAAATGAAACATGATGAAATAGACTCAAAAGCATTTTCAAAACGTTTACGGGGAAAACTCATGAAATATATTGGAAGTGAATAAGTGTGATAATAAAATTGATTTTCATTTACAAAATGGTGATTAGTATTTGTTCTTTTCCAAGGGCGATCTTAACATCAACAAAAGGTTCTCATCTTCGCATAGTAAGATTGATCGAGTTAAAATTGAGTGATGGTCAGGGTATAGTGATAATTATACGTCTACTCGTTCAGGATGCATATAAGTATTGCACTACATTAGGTTGATGAGAATTAATTCTAAACATTAAAGTAGAAGTTAAGTCAAGCCTAAATACCCATGAACTCGCATGATGTGCAATGTCTGTAGTAAATCACATCAGATAAACAAGTTATCGGATCCTTATCAAAAAATATTGAAACCATGTCAGAGACACACAATAATGTTTGTTAGGCATGAACATAGAAAATGGTACGTATGTCCAAAGGTTCCTGCTACTATACCACATTAGCATAACAAGATCGAATTTACTGGAATGTCAATAGGATACAATAAGGTGAATGAAGGTGATAGAGCATGAATACACTAGGGCTATTGTGATTAATTCTGAGCCCCATCACCCAGTGTATTCAAGCACTGAACACGATTGTCACGCGGACCCCAATAAGGCAGTCTACATCGACTCACATGGCCTAGAACAATAGTCAAACATTTCATAGACTGATGCCATGTTTCGGTTTGGCCACTCCTACTTTTTTTCCACCTTATTCCTACGCCAGTCAACATCTCACAACGAGGCAGGTAGTGATCAGGCATAGCCAACACTTTTCCCAACCACCTCAGTAGATGAATGTTTACGGCCACTTAGACTGGTTTGGCATTTTTCCCTAGTATTATGTGTCTGCTTTCAATATTGCTTACTTCGTCATTACATGATATGCGGGCGATAATTTGAAGATTTCTATTAACAAAGACTCGAAGCCTAAGGATATTTCTTATAGTAGTAGCCTGTTTTATATCTATAGGTTAAAACCGAAAGGACTTGCTGGTCAATAAACTCAGCCTTTTGTTGACAAACAGATTCCGCGCCTACATCACAAGTGGTGCGAGTTAGCACTGGCCCACCGAGGCTGGTGTGACTTACGAAATAAGTAAAGCGGTCAACTCTTTTAACTACTTTGCTCCATATGATCAGTCTTGGCGATGATGCAGACTAGTCATGAAGTAATATTATGCATTTGGAGCAAGAGAAACGAAACCTAAATATGTTAGCAATGTTATTTGAGGTGTTTAGAAGGAAGTATATTATTAGTCTTCATTAATCAAAACTATATCATTTGAGTATCTTCAGTCGACAAGTGAACTTCCTGGAAGATCGATTCCTGTAAAGTTAGATGAAGAATGTGAAACTTCCTGAACATTTATGATGACATTAAATAGAAAGGGGGATAGACGTCAACCCTGACAAACACCACTTGACGTCGATAATTTTCGTAACAGCTCGACATAAGCTGTAATTCCGACAATAATGTTCGAACAGAGAGCATTCATAAGGTTTAAATACTCCTAAAGTACACCATTTAATGACAAACACTAACACAGAACCTCTCGATTTAAGAACCTCTGATTTCAAGTCAAGGAAGACTACTATTGTCAGACGATAGTAGGTATGCCTGTGTTTTAGGGCCTAGTGAAAAGTAGATACCTGGTCAACATTTTTTCCCAGGTCTGAAACCAACCTGGTTATCTCGAGTTTGTTGTTCCCTAGCTTCAGGCTAATATTTCAGGCACTTCATCAGCCTGACCGATTCCTGTGATTACAAGTAAATTCTATTCTGCTATAAACTGAAACGATCAGTGATAATGACCTATCACACAGGATCACGCCAAGGTCCCAGACTTTAGTTAATATATTAGTCAACCTACTTGCGAAAGCCGGATCGCCATTCTTAAAGATATATGGAGTTCTACTTTTTAACCTCACTTCGAAATATGCACATCCTTCCCAATAAAAATAAGAATAGAAAGAGACACGTGCCTCCAACTCAGGTAGTTTGGGAATAGTCGGTAAGTGGAGAGTAACCGAAGGCCAGTGAACTGCCTGAAAGTTCCGCCCATATGTCTAACGTTCGAGACTGAGAGTGGATCATGGACTCACCTCTTCCGAAATAATCTCATTAACAGCCGACTTTCTAATACACTTTCATGATGAGTCGAAACAACTGTCTAGTATCATCTATCCCCGCAGCCGTTTTTATTGCTTGAAGCGTTGGTCAAAAGTGAGTCCATAGATTTTGTGTAACTATCAAATAAACTTCCTTAAAATCAAGTTTTTTTAGCTAATTTTTATTCGACTATTAATAATATGGACGATATCACAACATACCATTTATCACGTATTATAATTGCTACTCTAAAATGATCCATGCTGATCTACTGACATAGTATAACATCGTGCATTATCGCATCCAGTTTGGATAAGTAAGTAGAATAGAAAATAAATTTGAAAAACGTTAACAAACTTAACTCTACGTCCAAATCGGAAACAAGGCAGCCAGTGAATCTAATAGTATGAATTACTTTGTGATCCATGAATTGTTGAGACAAAAATAAAACCACTGATTTTTGCTTACCAGATACGAGATATATGACTGACAACCACAGCTACCTCGGGATACTACTATGATTTAACGTTCTGCTAGTGTAAAATACGATGATACACATTCGCTTACATGGTGTTAAACAATGAAGTCAAACAGCATGTGTATATTCAAGAATGGTGGAGGTGGCCATCTGTAAATGCATATTTGCTACAAAATCTGACAGATCAAAAAATTGATCAGATACCACTGATAAGTTTAAAAAACTTTCTAGTTTCCTTAGATTCCGATGTGGTAACCGGTCAGTTAACAGAAAACCACAAATATCCTTAACTATTGTGTTATATGAACATTCACGAACATAAATTTATGAGAAATGTAAACAAGAACATTCAACTTACCAAGAGTTTTACCTAGTCCTGGGGCTACAGTTAAATGCTCCACGTTTAGAAACTTTTTGTAAGCAGCGATAACTGCTTTTAGATGAACTGGAAACTGTAATGTAACTAATCTGCCGCATCCTTCTTCTCTTGTCTATAACGACAGATAATTTCGATTACATACATACCTGTTGAATAGTATCTTTACTAACAACAAAAATTTGAAGCGCCTCTGCCATATCTAGTACACGCTTAAGATCAGATTCAGCACATGTAACAACGGCTGTTAACCCAGCATCACTGGTTTTGACGATGCGATAGCAAGGTACCTTACCTCATAATGTTGGTTGTACATACTCCTACTCCCGTGGACATGACGAAATCTCCAAAGTTTTGATTCATGACAACATTTAGTCTAGAAGTTGCTTGATTGATAGCTGGTGATCGGGTCAAACTCTTCTTTTCCCTGACAGCTAGGCAAAAATATCAAGTTAGTCTAGATTTACCCAATGGTTCTAAAAGCCAATCGTTAATACCTCCAAATTTCGCATCTAAGCCGGTATGTGGAGAAAACACCGCAATTTTATTTTCTATACAACGTATAACTACTCGTTGTTTCCAATGCTGTTGCGTAAGCTTCTTGAGTGAAGAAAAAATTGGTGGGTGGTAAGAAACAATTAGACCACTTTTTTGAGAAATCGCTTCATCGAGCACTTGTTCCGTTAAATCATTCGTGATAAAAATTTTGTTCACACGATGTGGAGGGGACGGTTCTATCAATAGACCAACATTATCCCATTTCTCTGCTAAATGTGGTAAGCAGTACATATCCAATAACTGAATAATTTTAGTAAGTTCCATTCCTTTATGTGCCAGCTTCGAAACAAACATGTTTTTAAATAATATCAACAAGAATACGATGACAAACTATGAGTGGAAACAAACGAACTACTTGGTAATCAAAAGTAAAAACCAAGATGTAGTAAAAAAGGCGAAAGTAACGATTAGTTTATTTTTTAAAAGGAGAACTGGGAAGTATATTCATTCACAACATTGGCAAAAAGATAGAAAGTAGATATTGTACTGTTTTTTTATTTATGGATTAAGATTAGGATTTTTCAATAACTTAGAAAACCATCTACCGAAGCCAATATGGTAGATTACATTATGTATCAGAAAAGTTATTGACCTTCGATATAATGCAACTTCTACATAACGAGCAGGCTAAATATGGTGACAAGTCGGAAAACTAATCTACAGAATTTGACAGTATATTCCATTCACTATGGCCTTTGTTAGAAAATACGAACCGTGTAGGAACTGAGAAATCAAGTGTACAATATTGTACAAAGATGTGTCTTATATTCACTTCACCTAAAGTAATTTCTTATATTTATTTAGATTTACGTAGTTGACAGGTATAAAATCTTAAACTACTATAATACCAAGATAAGAAAGATACCAAGTTTCAAACCAGTTAATTTACTTAGGTCAGGATGGATAGGTGTCTTTAGTGCCATCCCCACGAAATATGTAATAATACGGTCATAGAAGTGAAGCGTGCGTAGTTACTAAGTAGAATGTTGTTATACAATAATAATTCATGTGACCATGCACTAGTCATGCCAGTACATAGAAACATCAAATAAACGATCTGCATATCTTGTTGTGAAAAGTGATCCATTTAAGAATTAATGAAATAAGAATGGTTTTTCGTTAGTAAGTACAGATATTTTTGTTGCTTGCTAGTCACATGTACCCAAGGTAATGCTGCGAAAGTTATCATTAGCTCGAAGCCAAGTATAAAATCAATGCACAGGCAGTAGACAAGGCCTTTGCAAATAGCACAAAACCAGATAACTGTACTTTTTTGCCAACATCGTTCGCTGCACAAGGAAATCCTATAATTACTCGATTTCCGTCTAAACCTTTCACGATTACTTACAGCAGTAAGTGGTACTTTCGAAACTAAAGCGAATCCTTCTATCCAAGGAGATTCAGTACTTAATTTTTACTTTATATCATTTAAGTACAAATTAGCAGTAAAAGTAACAAATCAGAAACTCTATAACTACAACTTAATTCAAGACTATTGTTTTTCATACTCCGAAAAACATTATTTTTTACATCTCATGGCGAAAAAACATTTTTCGACATGAATTTTACAGTTGGTTTTGAATACTTGAATACGGTCAAATCGGCTGTATTTGCATAATGCTTTCGAACTTAATGTAAGTCGCTGCGACTGCACCGGTTACATACAGGCTACTGATTTCAGTTTAACATATTAATAAAATGATTGTAGGTTAAGAATTGACATGTCTAGCAGACAACAAACTGTTTGAAAGTTGCAAGAAAGTTGAATTTATATTGGTTGATCACTGTGTAGTAAGTAATTTGATGCTTGTTAAATCCCTTATAGTCCTGATCGAACCATACCGACCCAGTCGAAATGTGGCCACTAGCCTAAGTGACTCGATATCACTAGTCCTGTGTAGAGAAGAATGATTGTATTGAGGCTATTCGACAGAAAGCTCTGAACCTAAGTTTCATGCTATTTGAATTTAAAGTACTCATAAATAAATTAGATGGTAATTCTAGGAATTATTAAGAACAACTTATGCAATATTCTAAAGATCGATTATTAATATAATCAAACTAAGGGGTCACGTGGTAATAACAGTTCTAGGTGATAGTGCAGAAGATTTGGTAATGTAATTACGAACACAGAATTATTAAATATATATGAAGATAAGTAACAAAATAAAATTGTAAGAACAGAACCCACTGAAATGAGGTTTTAAAAAAAATTGAAAACAGAGACAAGGTAATAAATCCGCATCAATTACTGAGCCAAACGAAGGCTAATTACTGACTCCTTTTCAATACAAGGACTGAGTTTCAGTCTTTCAAGTCCAGTGGCCTTGGACAATATCAATAATACAGATTGTTTCGTTCATCTTGTTTACTTCATGCCCTGTATCAAAGTATATAAGTTTCTCAAAGATATTCACTAACGTTTTAAGTGGTAAAAATCGTAAATTTACCAGCACTGACTTTAGAAACAAACATCTCTAAGGGTTCAGTTCCTTCGACGAAGTGTTCACTGACGATGATGACATCATGTTCACTTAGCATGTCTCAATCATTAATTGAGTTATAGAGAATATATAGGGTAAATGCTTACGTACTACAGAGAAATTTACTCGGGTAACCAGTCCTTCCGAATTTTTAGGCATAAAGATCGTGTACTCTACTCTCATTGTATATAGTGACAGTGAAATCTTCAGAGCTAATATGTCAGTACACATGGCCATCTTATAAGGACGTTGTGTGCATTATTCGCACTTATTTAAAATGTGGACGTGCTAACAAATTCAAAATTCGCTACACAACTAATTTTAATTTATTATGTATAATTCAATTCGAGTTATACATATATATAGCGCCAATTACTGGGTAATAAAGTCAGCAAATCTACAGAAATGACTCGATATGTTAACCAGTTTAAAGACTGTCAGGGACACATGATTTGGATTATTGGTAGCCACATAATGACGATAGATCCCAAATAAAGCAACGATCCAATGTTATCCATTGATGCTACTGGTGAAAATTAGACTTGAAAATTGCGCTAAATTTAAGGTCGCACCCCTATTGGTTGATAGTTATTGGGGACAATACAAAATAGATAAATTATTGTGAAATGCCTGACCATCTAAACGTATGTGCATATATTTAAATTTGAACTGTGATATTATGATTGTGTACAGACATTATTTTTGAAACACTGTCTAATTTTGACCAACTACAGTTAGTCATGGTGTATTTAATAATTATAATGTTAAAAAGTTAATATGATCAAATGAAACCTCGTTAACCCATCATTATTTAGTATATTGAACAATGCATTGTCTCAAAAAAGCATAAATTCAATTCGGTGATGGAAAATTGCAATATTACTTATCATAAGTTTTCTGTTATCTGTTAAGTGATATGTTATTGAATTAGTACATGGATTCTCTCTGTGTGCACCTCGCTGAGTACAAATTGTAGTGATTTGCATGATGAATTTTGTGACCCTCGCTGGATTTTTTAGCGAATTATGTTATCAAGAACATATTTCACGCGAATGCAGTTTCACCAGACGTTGCTTGAAAATATGGTCGTAATTGACATTAAACGGAAGTTATTAAACACCTGAAAGTCATACGTGAATGAAACCATTGGTGCATTCACCTCAATAACTTACTAAGTCTTTTGAATGCTGTTGTCTGAAATTATTTTTAAACTACACCGCTTTCAGTTCAGTCAAGCTACTTTTGGTAAGTTTGGACCAGAAAGCAACGAAGGTGTCGTCGTAGAAATTTCGCTTGATGTTGGTAGAACATTTAACAACATTACGCCTTTGTTGACGACTTACAAGTTTGGGAAATTTTTGAACGAGGTTTGTAAGATACTAGCATTTGCGTTAATTTATTGTATATTAAATACGTCATATCATTGTGTAAGAAGAACGGTCCTAACCCACTATTGAGATATTTATTTGTTCAAAAACGTTCGTATATATGGACGTAAACACAAGCCTTTGGGACAAGACATCGATGGTAGCACTGATGATATGATGTTAGTAGATCAAACACTAGAGACATAGTTGGCCACCAATGTATGCTTCACTTTCATTTTTCTCATACTGTAGGTCAAAATATTGCAGATGTCGGCCCCCATTCTGGGTTATTGCAACAGATTATTAACATGAAGTCACCTCCATTGAAACCATACATAATCATACTGAGGGGTTAATTTCGGTTAACCCATGCAAATATACTTTTCTTTGTCGCCTTTTGTTTGCTTAGGAAATTCCGTTTTTCAGTGCTGATGCATGTAGACTAGTTTGTGGTCTGAGTAATTAATGGCTGGTTGAGTGTTCAGTTATTCGAACAGCTTATCGAATATCATAACTATATCCTGAGGAAAAATCTTAGATTCAGTTGAACTTGCTCACATTTTGTGGAAATTGTTTGTGGGCATCATTTGGCTGTTCATTTGATTTTTGTTACCCACAGAGAATATGACTTTATTATATCAGAAGTTAGTGACAGTAAGGTTAAGTTAGTATTTCTACTAAAGTAATCCATGATTAAAATGACAACATCCACGTGAAAACGTTTATTCATAGATATAAGGAAATAGATGTATGTATGCGAATCGATACAAGGAATCCATTGTTTCAAATCGATTCATTTTCCCACATTTCTACTTTCTTGAACGTCTGAAACGAAGTAAATTAATATTCTTGCTTGCACTAGAATACTACGAATAACGTTTAGACTACGAATGCTGAGTAATATACGCACTAATATAGAAGTAGTGCTACCATACATTGGTGGTACGTTCAACTTTTGTGTTGACTTGTAGAGTGTCTCCTAAAAATGCTAATAGTTATTACACTTGTCTACTTCGATCGACGCTAATACTTAGCTAGATTACATTTTACTACAATTATTTATTTATGGGTTGTCTCTCTAAAAAAGAGCTCGTCAAAGCCCTCAGTGCTTAGTTAATATCAACTCTACTACAGAACAAACTTCTAATCTAATGACTTCGGGTTTGAGAGACCCAGTAATGCTCGATTTCACACCAGTAATTCAACTACGAAAATATTCGATGGGGATTATACATCTATGACATAAAACAGTAGCATAGAGAAGGTTAATTGTGAATAACAGCATCTTGCTCAGCAGCTAGC
Organism: Schistosoma japonicum; assembly: GCA_025215515.1. Classification (NCBI taxonomy): domain Eukaryota; kingdom Metazoa; phylum Platyhelminthes; class Trematoda; order Strigeidida; family Schistosomatidae; genus Schistosoma; species Schistosoma japonicum. The sequence continues at coordinate 69,795,625 of CM046061.1, read as the reverse complement.
AGAAATTCGTTTCCAATTGAAGTCATTCTCAGTCACAGTATGTGGCGTCAAACAAGAACTTAAGGCACTGTCGCCCCTTACAATGCTACTGACAAATGATACAGGTCCACCTGTACTGGAAGATGTTACGAAAGTAGAAACCGTAATCGACTTCATTGCTACAGAAGTAACTAAGCGTATGATATCTCATTAGAACGTAATTGTCTACAATATACCGGAATAAGGCACCACTAAGAACCGTTAGGTATGCTTTATTAAAGGCAGCTAATCTTACAGATTGTTCTTGTCAATGCCTCCGCCTTACCAAGTAACATCTGGAGTACTAATGATCTACTCTATTTTGATTTGATTCTCAATCGGCAGCAGTTCAGTTAAAATGGGCTGAACAATTAATAACTGCATCTACTAAGTATAAGAAGGTCCGTATAGTTGAGGATAAAACCGCGATCCAAAAACCTAGGAGACTAGAAACTTCACACTTAGGTAAAGTATAGCAGAACATCACTAATGTAAAGTGCCTAACTACACCACCTAGTACTGCTACAGAATCCTATAATGACACAAATAATTAACAAACAGGGATTGTGATACAAGAGTACCAGTGAGAGTATAAAACTCTGACAACCTCCTAAGTGATTTAGACCACACAACCTACAATACTAAGCCCTCTAGTTCTTCATTAGGGGAAAAATCACGAACTCCCAAAGCTCCAAACAAGGTTCTGTGACCTCATTTACACAACGAGGGCAGAATGCCACTGTGCGTGCCACATCATTATATAGCAAGGCTGGTTACAAGACCTCATTTTCTAGAGGTAATCGAGTCGGTAGTAATCAAGGTTGCTAGCACTCGCATGCTGTACGTGAGCAATCAAAACACAGCTTATTTAACTACCACCGTAAACCAAGTGGCGAACAAGCACGTGACATTTTCTACTACCCTGACGTAAAATAACTTTGTACGAAACTCTAGGTCACCAAGTCACCTAAGGTCACCAGTATACTCTAACTCCTGATAATTCCTACACCATACACGACCTACTCAGATCGCATAAGTGGTTTTACTCTCCCTTCTCACTTTTATAATTATACTCCTGATGGGCTACTGGGACATCCTCCATCTTTTGCATATCGCTAACAAGCTGTCATGTCGTCCAATTTAAGCTACTCAGAACATCCTAATACCTCTGACAACTATAATAATTTTTTAGGGATCAGGCAGTCACTAGTCCTCTCAATAATACAGCTCGTCCAGAAACTAGCTCAAACAATCATATTGCCCTCTCAAACCAAAATCTAGTTATATCAAACACGAACGATTTACATAAATATTTTATTCGATTCCTCACAATTCACTCTTCATTTCTGAACTTTTTAGTAATTAGCGCCTGCTTACTTTTCAATAAAATATCAACCATATATACTCTAGCCTTATTAGCTGAACCTTTTTTCATATTTGTCACGAAAACATGGTATTCCTTCTCAGTAACTGATTCATAGTTAGCCATTCAGGACTATATGTTAAATCCCGGTAATAGAGAATAGAGGCGGCGTGGTGGCTGTGTTATATCTATGTAAGTGTTTGTTTTTCGTCTAATAAAATAGATGACTGAGTACTCGATGAGGTACCAGAGTTGGTCCAAATCTCAGTAAATACCCCATACCACAGCTTACTTTGTGAATGCGTATACGAAACCCCTAACATCTCGACTACTATAGATATTATCATTATTAATGCTTATGTTCGTACCTTTGCCATAAATTATAATGCAAAAGTCATTGCAGGTGACTTTAATCTTCCTAGGATAGACTTGAATGTTGGCAGATGGCTGTCATATGATGAAGAAAATCTTCTTAGTACATTAGACATGCACTGCTGGACACAGTGTGAACACACTCCCACGAGACATAATAACATTCTTGACTTAGTTTTCTGTCATGATGTCACTCCTCTGTCACTCCAAGTTAGCGAAGGAGCTCAAAAGCAGTGACCACAAAGTGATTCTATGTGCTCTTCCTTTAAATATTAATTTTATCAATCTAATAAGCGTAAATTACAAAAAAATAGACAATACTGAGATTATAAAAATGTGGATTGGAATCTTCTACACACTTTCCTAAGTTTCTCTGACTTTAACAATTTTTTCTCACCCAATAGTCTTACGGAAGCACTAGATATTTTTTCAAATTATTGACTTGTGTTTAGATTCAGTTGCACCTATTATGATAAGCAATATAATTAGTCAAACGATTTGTGCATGCTTCTTAATTGCCGTTAAACACTAAAACACCTACAGAAGCACAATTTTATATTAAATGACTTTTCAGTATTTGTGAAAATTACCATGACTTTTAATCAACTAAAAGGAGTCCACAGGCGATCAAAGATGAGTTGTCAGTAATTCACAGTAGCTCGAAAAGTCAAAACTTGATACGGCTATCCAATAAGCACCTCAAACCCTCCCAAATAGTGATGTTTCCTGCATTTTGCGAGATGGATTAATAATTAACGACCATAATATTAAAGTCAACCTGTTCAGCGATTTCTTCGCTAATAGACGTAGGCCCCTGAATAACATTAAGGTAGACATAATCATCTTGGTTACTAACCATATGGAGTTCGTTACCTTCAATCATGACAATATTTGTAAATCCATTAACTCCCTTAGGACGTCATGTAGTTGTGGAGTAGATGAGATGGCATCCATTTACTTCAAACTCGGTGGACCTAATATACCATCAATCCTATTTAAAACTGTTTGACCTTTCATTGGCAGCAGGTACTTACCCTAGTAGATGGAAAACCTCCCACACCTGCCCTCGCTTTAAATCAGGTGACAGGACAAACTTGCACAACTATAGGCTCATAAATATCACCCCAGTTATCTCCAGAATAATAGAAAAAATAGTATGTGATGAAATGTCAAAGACCCACTCCACTCATTGTTTGCATCTTTCCTAGAAGGAAGACAGCAAACAGTAAGGTATAATAATAGCCTCTCATTACCTAAACCAATTACTAGCGGCGTAATACAAGGAAGTGTACTGGGTCCTTTATTGTTCATTACTTACATAAATGACGTAATTAACGTTATAAAACATGGCCGACCGTATTTATATGCGGATGGTCTCAAGATAGTGTTCAGCTTTAAACCGGATGTTTTAGAAGGTGTGACTCTAATTCAAAAGAACCTTGATAGCCTAACTGCCTGGAGCCAAAAATAACAACTACCACTTAACCATAGTAAATGTGGATCATGCACATAGGCAACCATAACCCCCAGTTCACGTTTTATCTAAATGGGTCTAAAGTCCAAATACTCCAATCAACAAGCGACTTGGGCATCAAATATTCAGGTAACTTGAAGTTCACAGAGCACGCCTCCTCTATAGTCTCGAAAAGTAGAAAATTAACAGGCTTCGTTCTTAAAAAATTCTTTACAAGAGAGGCTAAACTTACTTTGTTTAAGATATGTGTAAGACCTACACTCGAATACCACTCATTTATCTTCTCGAGCATGAATAGCATAGTCAGGACACGTATAGAAAGCGTATGAAGAAGTTTTACACGTCAAATTCTAGGAACTAACAGCAACATGAACTACATGGCTAGATGTAAAACACTCTCTTTAGAACCCCTGAGTCATCGCCGACAACGACATAACTTAATATTTTTCTGTAAAATTATCACCGGAATATCATTCTCGACCTTTTCTCCCCAATGGAACCAAACGTCTAGATACGATCTTCGAAACTACGAGGCAACATTACTTATCAATAAATACCATGCACAACAACGCTGTAAGTTCTTTATCGTACTCTACAGCAAACTCTGGAATAAACTACTACAAAATATTCGCACTACTAACTCTATCCTAAGGTTCAAACGACTGATCACCACATACCTGGAACCTATAGACTTATGCGAAATCGTTGATGACTTACCATTTAACGTTGAATCAACCAGCAATCGGTTATTAAGGCTCTAAAACTACAAACACTACACAGTGGCAAATAAAAAGCGATGAAAAGAAAATGCTGGTTTACAACTGATTATTTTGCTCCCACTAATTAAAATTCGTTTGTATTCTTTTTATATTCTTTCTTTTTCATATATTCTTGATATTGTTGTCTCTCCGAGTTTGGGATTTGCTCTCGTATGGAATTGGTCTTCTTTAAGTAACTTACTCCAAATGCTGGCTAGGAAAGTAACTAACGCATCAATAACTCACCGTCCAAAACCAACCCACATAAATTGGCTCTTTCAACCTAAAATCAAATACTCAGCCTTTTACTGTTTCTGGATAGTCTCTATGGTCCAATCTGCTTACCCACAGCCATTTTCTGCGATTACAGCGCCAAAGTCGAAAAACGCGAGGTTACTTGCTTGAAGTGTTCTACAATACATAGTCCTAATACCCTAACACAACAAACTCTGAACCTTGTTACAGTTGGCTTTATGAATAATTAACATCTTTATATAGCATGATTTTCATTAAAATGACTCTCTATAAAATCCCTATTGAAAACAATCTATATTATTCTGATCATGCCTGTAAACTGGTATGCTCACATGTTCAAAATGCTACCTGAGAATAAACTATTATTATTATTTACTTTCTGAGAAACTTATTTCTAATCACTAACATGGTTTCCTCAAAATTAGGTATTGTATGACTTGTCACTTTGAATTTTTTGATTTAGTCCTTACTAAATGAAGCATTGGGCACTTGATATCAGTATGGTTAACCACAGGCTTCTTATGGACAAACTCTATTCTTATGGTTAAACTCTTACCTCAGTCATCGATATCAAATTGTTAAAATTAACTCCACTCTGTCGAAGGCCAAACCAGTTGCAAGTGACGTAATACAAGGAGGTGCCTTATGCCCACGGCTCTTTATACCTTACATAAATGATATACGCGAATGCTTCAGCATGTTTAGACCCTTTCTACACGCAGCTGATCTTAAAATAGTATACTCATTCGCTCCTCACGAATTTAAACATGCAAAATAAAGATGTCACACTCTGAAATCTGCTCTTTATATGAATTATTTTACAAATAAATTCTCGAGAATCTGGAACAATTTGCCTTAACGATCATCGTCAAGCAGCATAGTTCTGATGTACGCAGAATATCAAGTCCAATGTATTAAAGTGCTTTAATGTGCATGGTTTCTCAAACATTCGCGGCGACAGCGATAAGAGTGACTGACCAAACGTTGGACAGCAGCTGAATATTTCCACGCATAAAAATTAAACTGTCTATAGTATCCTTTTACATTTCATGAGACTTCACTATAGTGGTAAGACATGTGGAATAATTCTGTCGATGGTCCTAAAATAATGGATGCCATGTTTAATAACTCTAGGGTAGAGGGTTAAATTCATAACAACCCAGTTTCTTACCAGACTAGTAAATCAAGCTAAGACTCTTTTTGTAGAGACCATATTCAATGTGTCGACGGCGACCTTGAATACTCATGGTAATTGCCAGTATCCATATCTTCATGTCATGACAAAGGTTCGTGGTTGTCTTAGGTTAAGATTTGTCACAGCAGGCAGCAGGCAGCAGCAGCAGTCCTAGTTACAAATAATGATAATTTATTAAATATCGGGAGCAAGCCATTCTTACATACAAAATCATCAGAAGAATATCGGACAATAACAAGATGAAATTGTAACTCAAACTAATTGGACTGCGATAAATAAACTTCATGTTTTAAAATGTTTGGTTATGTAGTTAGATATCCAGACGTGAGGATGATGATCAAAACTTGGAAGGTTTATAAATATTCGGTATAGTAACTGAACGTTACACAATTTGAAATTTCAAACTTTAAGAAACAGTAAAATTGTACACTCGGAGTGCAGTATTTTTGAAAAGGTACATTACGGCTTATAGAGTCAGATTTTTTCAAAGCTGGTGAACATAGGTTGGCGAATGAGGTTTTAACAACATTCGACTTTGTCCAGAGAGGTTAGGAGAATGAGATCAGTTTTCTGTAAGGCTCCTTGTAGAATATGGGTTAGTGTTTAGTTTAGTAGCTACCTATGTATTTGAGGACACTGAAATCGAATGAGTTAGAAAGAGGAGTAACAGAGAAAAAAAGACTTTTAAAATAATTTATTGATTTTTATTTTGAAATCTTTTCCTTTTCTTTCATTTATTTCTCTTTTTACAGGACAGTAAAGGTTGGTAGGTTTTGTGTGGCAGGTTACTTGACTACTAGGAGCATAAGTAATGAAATAGAAGAAGGCAAAATTGAAAAACAAGAGATTTGAATTGACAGTGAAAGTAAAATACATAGGTGGGTAATATAAGGAGCAATGTGATTATTCCTGCATGTCGAGTTTGGAAAAAATGAAGTCAGGAATGTTCGCACTCAAGTTTGAAGGATTAAGTGTAAAAACGTTAGTCTGAGCTGGTAGCTCAGTTTGACGTTCAGCAAATTACGGGCAAACCACACCATATTTTATTGTGGATATCAGGTATCCGTCAGAAGTGCTCTACTGTACAGCTATTACTGTGGAAACTGATCAGTAGTTCGTAAAAGCTGGATAGAACTGTTATAGTAGCCTGTTAGTTAGTAATTGTTAGAAGGTTTCCCTGTGATTCGTTAAGGCTTCTGTCTAAAAGAATTTTTCTACTTGAGTGATCTGGGTTAGAATATGTATTATTTGCTCGGACGGGGCCTTCTTTAATTCTTCTGTTTGTAATGAAAAATTGACTTAGCTCTGTTGACGTATAATACTTGCATAAAACTCTTAAACGCTTTAATTAGTCCTGTTCTATTAACAGAAGAAAATTAACAGAAAATAAACCTTTAATTTATTTAACTAGCGAACAGCGAAACATGTTCACATGAATACATCGATTTTTATATCAATTAATTTACAGTGATTATTTATCATGTGAAATCATCAGCATTTAATTAATACGATAAGATTTTGACAAACTGTACTCAGGAGTAGGACTCACACTGAAATCAAATTAATTGATGAATGCCTACAATCAATCTTATAAAGAATCAATACAACTTCTTTCGTTTAATTTATCGACCATTGTATTTTTGGGAATTATGAATCCCTAACAAATTCATTATTGAGGTCGGGAGAAAGTGAAGCACAATACTAGTGATTCATACTCATCAAACTTCTCAACATTCAATATAAGATAATAAGAAGTATAGTCCCTATGCAGAATAAGGTAGTAAATATATACTTGGTCTTTATTGTTTTGCCGTCAACTCTTAACTAATCTACCTAGATGGCTACAACTCCACACCTATGCAATGCTATAGCATCTAAATAGCTGTAAAATTTCGTGACAAAATGCCCTTCTCCGTGGCCATTATCCACTGTATCTAAAAGTAGAATCAAAACTCTAGTCAGACAAGGCCGGTTCCAATGGAACTATCTAACAAATCTAACTTACGGAGACCACACACCACAGACGTCTTCACAGTAACACGAGGGATTAAGGAGTAAAATAGTAAAACTCTGTCACATCCGTGGTCAACTGTGATAATGAATTTTAACTTTGGAGGAAAAACGGCTATCGACAAAGGTTACAGATGAAGAAGTCTATATGAATGGTATAATAATAATAATAATAGCTTTATTTTGAAGCACCACCTGGTACGATCCGACTACTATGGGACAGGATAAGCATCAAGAGCGTTGGAGTGGCGATATGCATCAGCGATCAGACTACTAGGTAATGTTGTATCTTCCTGACCTCCCAAGCACACTCTCTCTAAATTAAATGCACGCAACATTTGCATTGTAGTGGATAAATAATCCCCAAAATTAATAGTTGCATAGGCTCTCGACATTGATGCTGACCATGTTTGTTTTAGCGGACACTACTAGTTGCAGGCGCGCGGTCACGCATCTTCACCAGATCACGACTCGAACCACCGTGGGTAGCATTATCTCTCTAGTTTGCCAGCATAGACGTTGCTATCCCATTAAAGCTCTGTTTACGATCCAATATAATTTCGCTTCCATCCTTTATTGCCTTCTGATCTCTCATTCGTAAGAGTGGGGTCCATTCGATAGAAGTGGCTTTGGTTATACAACAAGCGCAACTTGGTCATATATCCGGGTACGCTTCAGCATCAACCAAATCAGCTGACACAACATTAGTAAAAAGTGGTGTAATGAAACTATTAAGTAGCTACGTTTCAAGCACTTGACACCATCAACGACTAAGAACCACCTTTCAACACCAACAAACAAATAGTTTTAAACTGGTTGGTTACAAAGATATTGAATAATGAAATAGCCTTGAAAGCTTTATTTAGCGTCACATTGTCGCGTCCTGTTTTTCCCGCGTTTTTGAATGGACACTCAACGTACAAAATACAGTTGTCTTACTAAGCGTTTATCCCGTAGGCTCTCTCGTTTGTCTAGAAATTGTCAAGATGCAACTGAAGAGGTGATGCCTTTTGAAACCTAATTTTACTGTAATAGTTTTCGATTCTCCTTCAAGATCTCATCAAGCTTCTTGATCAACATAATGTAAAAGTCTCGCCAGATTCAAGCGAATCTGTGTTAAGTTTAAATTTGATAGCTGATATGTTGGATGAAAATGTGTTCAGACTATTATCTGAGTTCCACCACACATCTTGGAAAATTCTTACGGCACTCACACAGCCTTACCAACCAGTAAGTTGAGTATTATCATTGTATAAGTTTTTGGAATGTATGACAAACAAACATGTATTTATCTAACTTTTATGAATAGAAAATCAGTAATTTTAACTGGAAATTTAGGATTTTGCAGTCCTAACAAAGGTTTTTTGGCATTACAGTGCTTACTGATGGCCATAACGAATTCCAACCGTCTAACAGTCTCACTTTAAGTTTTCATATATATATTTTTTGATATTTTTCGAAATGTTTAATACAACATCAATAGCTTTGGTTAAAGAAGAACACATGTGAACGACATGCTAGTCCTACTGATAAGGCGTTGTCTCAGTTAATCCAACTTCTCTCTATATTTGCAAAAGATGTAGCAGCGTTTTGAGGCTCAACACCTTAGATAATTCAACGAAAATGGCAAATGAATAGTCTTGTCCTCGTAACTGGTTTTGGAATTTTATTGTTAATTCTTCCGTATGCGAGTGTAGTAGAACATGTTTTGAACTTAGCTCCATATTTTTTACAAAGGAAACTCAACTTTCGTTGCTAGTTCATGCAAATTGGAACAAGGATGTCTTCATTGTAATGCAATAACATTGGTGTACACTGAGTCCTAATGTAGAAAATGTGGTTTTTTTTTCACAAATGATGTCGAATTTTCAGGTCACCCATAGATAAATTAATACCTGATTGTGAAGCCTAGTTCATAGCCATAATAGCAAATAACTAACTGCTTTTTGTCAAATCCCTGGTATTTTTGTCTCTAGTTTTCGTCTCAGAAGTCCAGGTTTATGCGAATGAGATCTCATACTTGCTAGCTTACGACTGTTGTATTATTTTGGCTATCAACATGGCGTACTACCAATATCCCTCATGTTCATAATTTACTGACTCAAGATAATTTAGGGGTCGTTCACTAATCGATATATAAATTGTAATGATCAAAATGAATTTTACACTTTCGTATTTAACGCTTAGAATTGAAATTTTTTTCTAGTATTCATCAGGGTGAATTTTTATTTTTGAGTTGGCTATATACAGATATTTCGAATATATTCTAATGGATAGTAAATGATGTTTCGAAAACATTTTTAAACAGCACAAAGTCGATTTGTTGTCGTTGGTACTCTAAAAATGATGATTAACGGAGAATAATTATTTTATAGGTTGAAAATTCCTCACTCAGTAAATGCAATTTTCCCGCTGAAGGCTCTGTTGAAAAATACTTTAATCAACCGCTTGATGAAGAATACTTTATGCGACACTTATTTAGCAGTACTAAACTCTTTTGCATGTTAGAAACAAACGTCGGAGCACTGGAAGCTGGTCTCATGTCTCAAATTTCGTATTTGGAAGGAACTTATACGTAAGTGATTCTTTGTAAAGTAATTACATTTCAACAGAATTAGCCATGCTTGAGGAAATTCCCGTGTTATCAGCTCGTGTTATGCTTATGTTGTATAATACTTTCTGATTTATTGTCCAACGTGTGTACATGCTGGCTAAAGCATTTTAAATCTGACGAACTTCAAATAGTTTTGTGTACTCACAGTTTAATACTGACCAACCCTAAAATTTTCTAAGTTTAATTATTCTCAGTTATAAACTGTGTTTGATCGGATGTCCAAATACTACTGTATTTCGCTTTCATATTTTAATTATTTAGCAGTGAGCTTTTAGGGCTGTAAAAAGTACTGCAAAAGTGCAGCAAAAGTAAAGTACTACTGCAACGTAAACGATTCGAACGTGCGTCATTGCCAACTGGTCATTTTATTGCCAATGTAATAATCACTGATTTTGTTACCAGCACTTCACTTTTTAAATGTCAGACTCATGTCAGTCATTTCGATAGCTTTCTTCTTATCTGAAATTGTCTCAGCACAGTTTCCGAATAAATTGTCACTATGAAAACCATGTTCCCTTCGAAAGTATCATAAGAATTGTTATATGGGCACCCATCTAAATTACTGAATGTAAGGACGTTAAGGTAACTAGTGCAACGGAGTTATTTTGCTTGCTACGTAGGATAATTGTGACTCATAATCTATTTCGCATTAATGTGTACTTAGTAATATGGATATTAATAATATTATTGTTGTATTCGAAGCAGGGATGGTCGATGTTATCAATTCTGTTATCCGTAGCGCTGTCTTGCAGCTAGAACCCAGCCCTGCTTTAATCTATTGCTCAAGCACAATAATCCGACTGATTTATCAAGAAGCCAACTAGTCACTCAAACGCATGTATTACAACATCAGTAAACCAATAATATATAAGATCTAGCCTTTGACTCACATGTCTGTCACACGATATTGATCAATCACATGTCTTCTTCCAGACATATCAATTATATTTGTTGTTAATGAATTTAAACCTATCTTCAGTTCCACAAGGCTAAAGCTTCCATGTATCTCGTATATTCGTCTATCATATTAAGTTTTCTTGCATTTGCTTTTCGAACTAGGGCAAATGAAAGTATACCACCAAATTCCAACAAAGAATGTTTAAAGCAATTAGAAGTAGAATGTACCAAACTAGCCTCAGAATTAGCTACTCTAAATCAGTCGAAAGTTATGCAATTGAAATCAAGAAATGAATTAATTGAAAAGCAAAATCAGCTAAAGCATATGAATGATGTAAGTTTATTAAAACGATGATTTTATTCAGTAATTTCAGACAACTTGTACCGCATAATCTGCATCTGCAGAAGTAGTTTCTATGTATAAGAACACTTTTACCTTACATCACATTTCCACGTATATTTACGCGTAGCTCAATATACGTTCGCCTCACATCATGTTCTTATTGTCAGTTCACTTTATGTTGAGTATAGTACTTTTCTGTTGAGATTTTAAACACAGTCTTCCTTTGCTTTTGATCCTTTAAGGATAAGCAATACTTATGTAGAGGATATCCATGAAGGATAGGTGTATCAACCAACTGATTTCCCAATCCAAGTCACTTCAATAAGAATAAAAGTTAAAGATAATCTGGTGCCTTCTGCGTCTATTTAGCGATTGAATACGAATGCATTCGAAAATGTATTTTGAACTCCATCCACTTCTATATTTTGTTAGTAAACTCGTCCTCGGGTTTATATCTGGTTCTCATTCAAAGGTCGAATTTCCAAAAGCATATGTAACCAATATGTCATGTTATTAAATGTTATAGCGTCGTAATGTATAGGGTTTCCTGTTGTGACAGCATCGAAGTTAACAAAAACACAAGAAAGTAAGGAACAAATATGTTAAAAGTTATAGTGCTCACTAGAGTAGTCGGTAAGTGTGAAAATCAACGTGAACGACTATCAGTATTGGTGATTGTAAACTTTTAAACTGCTTACTACCTTTTCGTCTGATTAGTATCCTTCATTCTTGAATCTTTTGTTGTCCGTCGTAACATAATAATTCAAAATATATCATTCTGTTCCGAATTTTGAATTTTCATTTTTTCAAGATGTACGATAAAGTCATGTACCTTTAGATGATAATGTAGGAGTGATACCTTAGTGGCTAAGACATTCATCTTTTAATCAGTTAGCTGTGGGTCTCAACCTTACTTTATCGGTTTCCATTAGCCCTCAAAAATAAATCATTTAAACTCAAAACGAAGTACACAAGCCTGTACTTGGTGAATAAGATTAATCCAAGTTTCCGAAATATTTGCCTTTTATCGCGTCATTTTGGAATTTGTTGACAAATTTTCACCATCTGTTTTGAATATAATGAAGTAGTATTGGTATTCTTTGTGTCGTAGTACTCTATCCTTCTTTCTACAGATTGAAAAGATTCTCCGTCAAGAAAATTCGTGGTTGCGGTTTTTGACAAACTTAGTTGATCTAGAACATAATTCTTGTAAGCAAGCGTCAGAAGAATTGATTTCTATTTCTCAATCGCTTCTTACTCTTCAAGATTATTTTGTTCAGGTAAAATACAGGTATTCTTGGAATAACTTTCGTATCATTGTCATATTTCTAACAGTTTCTCGCTTACTATTTTATTAATTTGTGGCTGGAACTCATTAATAATTAATACTGAGCGTTTAACATGCAGATCGCAGTTTTATTGTTTTTGTCATCTGAATAATCGTAGTGAATAACCAACCCTGTTATCATGAGCTTGACATATAACTTATTAACGAAGAACATTCACGTAGTTAACATGATAAAAGTTCTGACGTTTTTGAACAAAGTAGGAATATTATGTATTATTCGTGATTAGCAAGTCAAAATAATAACACTTTGATGACTTCATGAGTTGACGCGGTAAGTGAATATAAAACAAAATATTCTTCAATGAAGCTTGTACTATGTATTTAATGGTTCTTTATCCAGCTAACTACTGAGATGGCGAAAAGAAGTAAAAAGTTGATTTTCATTTCAACCAACGCTGATCTAGCAAAAAATGAGCGAGAACTCAATTTCTGCATGTTTTTGGGAACCACTCATTCAAGATGAAAGTTTCGTAACGTATAACTCAAGAGTACCTGTGCGGTCTGAAAATTTTGAACATTAGTTATTAGGAATCGGTCTCGCGACTGATTCATGTCCATGTTTTGAGAAATATCATTTATGGAATTTAATTATTAATCCCAATTGTAAATGTCGAGATTCTCCCCAGTTGTTCATTGGCAAAAAGATCGATAATTTATAGCGGTTAGGTAATTTGAGTATTCGTAATCTAATAATTAACTGCCAGCTCATGCACTATACCATCCAATTTTTCAAAGCGTCGAGGTAAAATTCGCAGAAACCTATTGATTTGTTCGTCGATTTTGAGGTCCTTTGTGTTAAGTATCTGAAGTACTATGTTCGAAATCATATGTTAATGTTTTTGTCACTTATATTTCATACACATGATTCTCTTAAAAAAAATAAAGATTCAAGCAGAATAACTGTTGAGTTGCCCCTATTTCCCTGACAATATTATGTATTAATCCCGTTTGATATTCTACGGTTCGACAACCATAGCAACTTGATCTCAAATCAGAACAAGGGTAGACCAGGTAGCAAAATGTATTGAGAAAATAACAGCAGATAGCAAAACCAAAGCAAATAATTACACTAGAGTTTGTATAAATATCGGTATCATAATCCAGTAACTTCCCGACTGTTCGTTGGCTCTGATTAGCTAAGGATGGACCAATCACAGCACACTTTCGCGGGCATGTCTTGTAAATGCTTTAATCAGGATCCTTTCGTGCTAACAATAACATAAAATCATTTTATTTCACGTTCCTTATCAGCTACTTCTTGTAACCTTTAATACTTTAAGATTGAAACTATTGAATAGAAAATTAACTTATGTAATGAAGTCAACTGGAAGTGTAAATAGGAGCGTAACATCATTACGATGTATCAAAGATTCAACTGAAGTTAATATAATTGATAAAGAGCTTTTAATGGAAATCTCAGGCTCTATCATTCCTAACTGTTTTTGGTATTGTGTAACGGAAAAGCTGGATACAGATTATTAGTGACTAAGATAATTGAAAATCAGTCAGTCATAGAATAATCTTTGACTTCTCCTATAGTTCCAAAAAATTTGCTTACTAATTCTATTTAATTGCAGCAGTTATTATTCACTCCTACTAACTCCAATTGAATCATTAACCCACCATAATGGTACTACAAACCTATTTATTTCCAACTGGCCTAATTATATAAGTTAGATTTGTATTTAATAATTCCGATCTTAAAGTATTGCAAGTTTTAAGTAGTAGTTGATAAAAATCAAACATGATCGTTTCATATCTGTCTAGGTTTTTTATGTAATATAAAAGATACTGGAACTAATTCTGTATCTGATTATTCCATTAGGTGACTCTGGCTGAAGTCCTATAGGCAGTGTCAATTCTATCAAGATATCAGATGCACCTTGCTGATGGGTGCCCACTAGCTCAAATCTCCAACTCAAGGCTTCTTTGCGACTACCTCAAACCCTTTACTGCATCAAATAATCGACAAGTTTTAGACTTGTATAAGACGAACCTTGAATCCAATTATAATAGAAGGCAAAGGATAATATCAAAAACTAAATGACAAACGAAAATATGGTTTTTATTTAGAAAATATCAGCAAAAAGACCATTGAAAACTAGGTAGCAATAGACAAGGGTTTCATCTTAGTTTCGGACACCTCGACAGTGCACTCTGGTTACCAATTACAAAGTTGGACTTTAGAGTCTTACCTATTGTAGTAAGAAAATACCAGTCGCTTAGCTATACTTCAACTACCCATAATTCCAACTCCACAAAACATGTGATTTGGTTAACGTAACCGTTGTAAATTCTTATATCAATTAGCTTTTTCAAGGTAAATAATCTTTACTTAAGCCCAACGAGTTAGGCGTGGATTCTCTGCATCAAAATGTTCCCCTTTGTATTCAATTTAGTAGTCATATGACTTACTATGCAACACAGACTTGTAGTCACATAGTATGCTCCTAAAAATTGACAAATATGGTAATCTATACTAAAAGCTTGTTTATGATCATTCAATATATAGCTGCTTAAAAGTTCATCAAGCTTATGTCGCTCAGATGATTGCGATGAATCAGTTAGAAATAAAATCTCAAAATACTTTGAAGATGCAGTTATTCACCTACTACAAAGTAAGTTAAATCATTTAGTACTAGTGAAATTAACATATTTTGGTTCTTAATAGTACATAATGTGTTCTGGTTCATTTACAGTGAAGTGGATGAAATAATGGGCCATATTTTAGCAGCCTATAAATTAGGTAAACTTCTGAACTGCATAGAAAACATTTAAATTTGATCTTTTAAGAAAACGACTAGTGCTACTGAATGTTTTATAAGTAGTATTTCTATTAATACTAATATTTGTGGTTTGGTGGCCAATTAGACATTCAAATGAACCTAAAAATGTTTAAAGTATATTAGTATTATCATTTGATCCAAGCATAATATAGTTTGTATGCTAGTTCTCCTGATTTTTTTGAAAATTAGAGCAGACCATTGTAGTTTACAGACATCACGACAGAATTTTATTACGTTACACTAACCCGACAAACGAAAGCCTATATTTAACTGGCCCTCCAGGAACAAGCAGGATTGTAGGAACTAATAAATGGGAGATATCGTCATACTCCTAGCAGAAAAAGTACAAAGAAAATTATTGGGAAAGCTGAGGAATAAGTCAAGGTTAAAAACGCATACCAACCACTGAATACAAATTCATTTATAAAGCTGAATAATCAGACTATCGAAATCCTAAACAGGCTTGTCAAAGTAGGACACATGTCGATACAAGACCAATGGTGAATACTATAAAATGGTCTAGTTATCGCTTGATTGTGTGGCACATCGAAACTTCACAAACCAATCGTCCTACTGTGACTAGCTACCTGACTTCCAGCAACTCCGTAGTATAATCTGTCAAAAGTAATTTCACATATCGGAACATTTAGTGGACTCATGCCATTATCCTTTCGATTTTTCTACACAGTTCTTGTATAGGATCAAGGACATTCTAATCAACAGTAAAAAAATTGATGTTATCCTGCAATGTTACGTCTCCATTCATTTCATTTAGGCCAAAGCCGGCAAAAGATACTATAAGTCTTTTTCTCATCCAAAATATACAGTTTCAAAATCAATGCCTGTTGAAACTCATCGATATACGCTAAAGAACATCCAGTTCAGTAATAAAATTTATAAACAAATGAATGGAACACCAATGGAATCACTAATATCTGGACTTAATACAGAAAGTGGGTTACAGAGACTGGAAACTTCACTATTACCAGCAATCAAACTAAAAATGTGGTTCCCCTACGTAGATGATACCTTCGTAATAATAAAAAAAAGTTGAGAAGCCTCCTCAGTTTGATCAGCAACGTTTTTGATGACATAACATTTACATAGGAATCGCAGTCAGACTACCATTCCTAGAACCATCTCAGTAAAACTGCGGACTCAGGTGCATTGCAAGTCAATCAGTTTCTAAATTATAGTAGCAATAGTTCAACAACTCAAAGAACCCACTGGATAAAAACTTACAAAGAACAAAAACACTGCAGCACATCCACCACATGGAAAAATGATGAAAATGTACCTATTGGTCATCTTCCAGAAGAACGGCTATCTACCGTAACTTAATGAAAGAATGTCTCTCGAGATTACTAGCAAACACTAAACCAAACGCTAAAACCAATATGTAGATCGTCCTATCGTTTATAAAAGATATATCAAAGTTACAGCTAAACCATCAAGTGTAAGGTTATCTCGCAAGCCAACAAAACCACTTCAGTCGATTCTATGCAAACCATAGGACAAAATAACATAAGAAGGCTTGCCGAGCATTATCTAGAAAATTAATTTTTACTATGAAAAACATTATATTGAAAAAAGTTGCCAACCTCTTCATCTCCGTTTACGTGCTCATCAATTAGCCATCAAAAGCCGCGATATATCTTTTATGTTAATACATTTGACTGGGTAAACGTTATAACATTGGGCAAAGGAAACATAAAGAAGACCAGTGAATTTGTGCAAGCTTGACACTCAAGTTAAACTGCAATCAATAAGCATTACAATAGATTCATTTTATCAACTAATTAGAAAAATAGTAAACAATCACAATATTACAAATCAGGTCGAGAAAAGAGAACGAGAATTAATGGGCGAAAAATGACAGGACAAGTTTTAATAAAAAGCATCAAACACAAGATAGAACAGGCTACTAGTCATTTGTGGAAAAATTTCCAGCTTACTGCTATCAGAAGTATGCACCAATGGAGTCCTTCAGAATAAGGACTCAATTTAACCACAACGTTTTATCCGTTGAGCCAAAGGTTCACATCACTAATATTAAGAACTGGTCTTTAGGAGAATTAGACACCATTAGATACTTTAAAACTTAAATAACACAGTTTAATCCTGTAGCACAATCACATATATCAGTAACCCAGTCGGACAAGGGCCGTATCTTTCGTATTCATTCTTACGTTGCTCATCACCTAGAGTAGAGGGTTGAAATACAGTGGTTGAGTTAACCCCCAGTGACTCAATCATTTCATTTGAAATAGTTATACTTTCATACTTCAGCATCCGAATTTCTTTGTGTTTGCAAATGACCGTTTCATCGGTACACCTACGAAATTTTATGAAACTAGCTAGGCTAAACGTCTTTAATATATCAATCATAAAAATGAATTATCGAAATTTTAATTGTAACTTCTTATTTAGTGCTTTGTAATTAACTTTTATCCAGGGACGAGATATTATTGAATTAGAAATTAGATTATTCAGCCAATTATCAATGTACATGTGATAGTCATCAGAATTTCATCTAATATCAACATCCCTCAAAAATATCCATCACATGACAACGTTAGTAGATTGTATCAATATAAGTACCACATGATTGTCAGTTAACAGATTTACAATTATTAGTTGTAATCAAATTTTGGTTTTTAGATTGACCAGAAAAAGAACCGACAACAACTATTGCCAAGTTGATACATTCGGTCAATAACTGTCGTATCGTGTCAAAATCACTTTATAAATCCATGCATGAATATGAACACGTATAATTTTAAGAATATGCTGATTAGCTGGTAGTAGTTCTCCACTGTTTATTGAGGTTTATGTTGCAAATTATAACTTTATTGTCGTTGAGTCTTAAGTCATAAGTCAACCATCACTTGGAAATCATAAATTTTTAAAGCATTCGACTTTCCACCATTAGGTCACACCGAGTCCCGCCCCATATACATTCGCTTTTGGCAAACGGTATCACCAGCGCTTATTTAGAGTATGACGCAAAGGGTTACGTCAGCTTATTTTACGTGATATATGATAATATTAGCTATGCTAGACATTGATATTAAGGTAGTCCTATGTTCTGTACGTTTCAAAATAAATAGTAAACTGAAGCAAATTAGTATATGATTGGGTTTTATCTCCCTTTAGGTTTCTCATGTCTAATAGTTGTGACCTTAACTCGAAAAATAATTAATTAGTCACTCTAGACATCTAAGTTGTTTAAGCATTATCTCGTAGTCGATTTAACAATCACATTTGTCCATGAGGCTTATGCATAGTACTGTTCACTGTCATATGCATATTTTAGACCTCTGGATCTTCCATATCGATTCCATGCATAGTATTCCATAATCATCTTAATTAATGGTTGTATATTTGCGCCTAAATGTTTCAATTTTAGAGGAATAAAGAATGTAACAGAATTAAAAGATGATGTGCACTTGGAGATAGATTTTATTTCTGTCTTCAATATACGTTATTACGATTAGTACAAATATTTTTAAGAAATCGTTTTATTAGTTTTCGTTCCTTGGTAATTCACGTATTTCTTTTAGTTGCCAGGTACGTTAAACAGCAGTGTAACACTTTTGTGCATTGCATATGATTTAGCTCTTGATAACTAAATGTACATAAAAACCAGAATTAAGCATAACATTTCCAATGTGGGAGCCGCTTCAATTAATGCTTACAAGTTTTCGCACTTCAGATGCTCACGTATTGTGTGCCGGCTTGTTTTATTCTATGTCGCACAATATGATACGCGAATGAAATGAATGACATACAGAAGAAAACTTTGTACTGTTTGTTTGTCTGTCCTAGGGTTTTACATTCCGCATAAACGCAGCGCGAAGAAATCAATAACAATAATAATTATTATTAAAATCTATCAGATACACAGGGATATCCAAAACTCATGGAAGACGTAATATCAAAGGTTTAATACATTACGGTGAATGTAGTTTAGTGAAGATTAGAAATGAAAATACTTGCACAACCGCAATCCGTTTACATTTGTATCTCCAGTGAATATTTGCAACTCACTAGTTGGAGTCCATAACATCCTAGTATATACTCAAAATGTGGAGCACTGGTTCAGTAGTTAAGACGTTCTACTTTCAGCCACTAAATCACAGCTTTGGTCGCTTTTTATCACTACAGTTTAGAGTACTGAGTAGTAGTAGTAGTCTCGAAGTTAGGTGCACAAATTTGTATCCTTTAAATGAGATACTTTTAAGATATGCCGATATTGTATTGTTACTAGTTAACTGTACTATTTTATAATGAGGTATCGATCGCGCATGTTTTTCTTTTGTTAATGAAAATCACCTTTTTGTTTTAGCCTCTCCGCTGCCATCTGAACATTCTGAAAAGCTTAAAACAAACGAAAATCGTTCAGAAGTTATTATTGATGTTCTACGTTCTCTGAAATCTAAATTGGAATCAACTAAGGATGCCATTAAGAGTGAATCTGAAAAACTGAATACATGCATACAACAAACGTAAGGGACTTTTCTTTTAATAGTATTTCTCAAATTTATAGATTTATTTACTGAATTCCATATAACAAACACATCTAAAAAAAGGCTTTACGAATCATATCAGGTAAAATACTTCTACACGATTATAAAGTTTTTCCTAAACCTGTACTATTTCAAGTGTCTTAGTATCCGTTAGTAAACTCTGTTATTAAACTCTACTTAAACTGGGAATGGGTCATTGTTAATGCGAATCCAATAATTTAGCTGGTTATTTAATGTTTATTGAAACTTACAGTCTGTCTGCTTTGTGGAGCATTGAACTAATAAGTATCGTATTCAAAGAATGTTATATGAACCTAACTTACAGAGGTTTACATATACATACCCTAAACAATAAATGTAGCTCACGGAATATTATTCTAACCTGTGCTGGGTTGTAACGTCGCCACACGAAACTGTTATGCCCCAATAATAACACTTGTTTCATGTTAGGGTGTGAAGGAAAGACGTTTAGGGAGATTGTTAAATTTCAAAGCTTTACATCATGTTCATATAACCACTAGGTCTTAATTAAGAGTGAGCGGACTATCTCATTGTAATGTTGAACTCATCAGCATTGAAGATTTGACCTCACCAGATGTCAAACTACAGTCCCCCAAGCTTCACTACAAGTCCTTAACATTTCAGGTTGTCCTATCTACAAAGGATAATAGGATAGTACACGATCCATTAGTCCCCTTATCAATATACTATATATACCTTGTTTTGATCTTATATGAGAGATTCTTAAGAAATGTCTATAGCACTGTTGAGACGGACCGTTTTAAAGAGTAGCCATCATTTGGCTGATTTAAAACAGTGACATTATACTCTACTACTTTTGACCTTTAATTTTTTATTAGTTACTTACTCTGTTGATTAATACTGATTTACTACATTCATTCATTGAGATACCTAAACACTACTATACATAAAAAATGAATTTTATTGTCTTCCTAATTAGTTCACATGAATGCAAGTAATTGCAAATACAAATGTGAATAAATATATTATGACCGGATTTCATCTTGCTTAATTTTTTATTCCATTCAGTTTAAGCCTATTAAAAAGTATCACTCTATTTTTACTAATATAATTGATTGGTTCATTAGTTAATAAATAATTATAGTGTTTCAGTTAAAACATTACTTTATTTCTGGTCTCACATTGATCCTAAGTAGCCTTAGATTTTGTGGGTTATGTGGATCAGTAATAAAGTTACTTGTTATCGCTTATAAATATAAATAACAGTCAGTCAATCAGTCATTAACAATATAGAGGCTGGAACAAGTGTCATTTAGTCCAATTCGCTATATCATATTAGCATAACTAACATGATGAATATCAAATGACGTTGTAATAATATAGTTTCAATGATAATGCTAAGGACCAAACCTACAGTTTTAGAGGAAGGAATGATAGGGTATGAATGATGCATTACTTGAGCTCATGATATTAAGGTAGCTAAAGAAAATGTGCCCCGAGCTGTTGTGAATGATTCTGAGTCAGTACCACCTAACTTCAACCACTAGTCGGGATTAAAGTACAGATTCCAACTAAGTAAACTGTACATGCCAACATCGACCAAATCAACAGAATCAAACAGAAAGGCGAGCTTTAAAATCAAGAAGTTAATACAAAATCCCTTTTAATCCTGTTATCAGTATTAGTATTGTCACATCTAGTCTGTTCTCGTCATTTTCCGGAAACATCGCTATTTTTAAACTGTATGCACCTTGTTTCTATACATTACTGTGGTATTTTATCATTATTACGCTTCGGATTATTTGCAGACAACAACAGTTACTTGATTTGAAGCAGACATTTGACCTACAAAATGCCCTTGTTTCACGTGAATCACCTTCTCCGCATCATGACCAACTCAATCCTGAACGTATTCGCTTTGCTTGGAGAGGCCTTTGTTCCCAAGAGCTTACTGAGCTATTTACTAATGCCTGTCAAAATATAAATGATTTAATTGCTCAAATGGATCTTTTGGAACTAGAAGCTGATGTCACATTCCCTCGTTTGTAGCTTACTTATTTTCATATATACAGATTTACTTCTATGTAAAGCAAAATATATTTTCCATCTCGATTTATTTAAAATTAATCACTTTATACAGTGAAACTTCACGCGATTAAGATGGTGTCTCTCGGTTTTTATCCACACACTATTTTCGAACAGATGAAAATACTTGACTACAAATTAAGGTCGTGAACTGTTACATTCTGACTATTTGAGGTTGTTCTCACTGAGATACCTAAGATTACTGGATCCTATCTCGTTTGGATAAGGATTGAAAATTCCTGAAAAAATCTCAAACTAAGTTGAAAACCACTGTTTGTTGTCACTTCCTAATTTTCAGTGTTTTCTTGGTGGATATCAGTTCATTATGGAAACATCAAATTAAAATAGGATGAATAGCTTTTTGAGCCTACAAAACAATTTAAATTGTGTTGCTAATTATTTGTTACTATGACGGACATCAACTTTTTCAAGCTTACTCAAAGTCTGATTATTAACCGGTATAAAGGAAACTTATGAAAACCAAAATGTTGATCAGTCAATAAGAAAGCAGTTTTCCCTTCGCTAATTGATAGGCAGCGCACTACCATTAGTCTACATAGTCGTAATGCTAATTGGATAATAAATAGGTCTCAGGAATCATACCTGTTTCGAAAATTTGAGGCAAATATATTAGATTTAATATATTTGTGGACAAATTACTGTCTACTGTCTTGTCCTAAGAAAAACTTTCTCCTATTATCCAAGTTTTGCGTGCATAAAAAAGTGAATTGTTCAGTACTTTGAATTATGATCATCATTTTATATCAATTTATGATTAGACTATGTTCCATCGAATACGACGACAATTAAATTAATATCATGGGATCTGAAAAAATCATAGCTTAGAAAATTAAAGCAAAATTGCTTTAAGAATTCACTTTGTAATTTATCCTTGTTGATATTTAAGATTAATTGATCAGTCCCTGTTTGCTATATGTGCATCGCCTTTAGTCACATACTGTATTTTCGGTATGCGGGATTCAGGACATGCACTTAATCAATTATTTGTACATGTATTCTGGTACCAACACACGATTGTAAATTGCAAACCTTTTCTAATGGCTTCACACCTATTAGATGAGCTAAAGGCTATCCAGAGTCAGTTGATAACGCGCTGTCATATGATGATGTGTAGATATCAACACTAAATAGAGATACATTTATCTAATGCTTCTTAAACAGGGCGTAACGTACATTCCAGATTCCACAACTAACCACGCACCGAATATGCTAGGGTTTATGAAATCATGTTAAGTTTATTCACAGTTTCCTAGTTTTTGAATTAGTTCCGACTAAACATTTTATAGAATTCATTTTATAGAATTCTTTACCCTATTTCATAATCTGCATTTATTTATTATCTTTCATGTTTATTCAATTCTTGAATTTATTTATACTAGCGTATTTATGGAAGAAGTGTATATGTTTGTTGTATTGAGCTATCTTAGCACCATTTATTATATTAGGTCGAATTATTATCATCAATTTAATCATTTTCTATTTTTATTACTATATCCGTCAATACCAATAACTATTTTGTCTAATTGACTGTGTGTCCAGCCCTCTTATATCATATAAACTGCAATATTTTATAATTTATCATTTACAATGAAATGACCTTATTTTTCTCATTATTTATCAAGTTAATAAATGTTAAAACAATGGAATTTTGAAATAAAAGCGACAATTTTAAGTGTTCACTTTGTTTTATTTAGTTTTAATCACATTAAATTGAAATAGTAAAAATAGTTATAAGGAAGCTTTATACACTTGGTCGAAACAGTTAGAAAACATTTATTCAAGTGAGAGTTTTACTTCTAGGTCAATTTAATGTATACAATAAATGTAAGGCTCTAGACTATCATATATAAGTTTGTCGAAAATGACAATAATGTATATAGTTAACTAGTAAAACTTTATGTTCTATGCATTTGAACTTGACTCATTATGACCTATCCTATAGCTTATGGCAATAATTGATTGGCTTAGGTAATACAACATTCTAATTTATGTTGTAAACTCTACTCTGTGAAATGTTTCACCATCTAGAAAGAATGTCACTCCAGCTTGTTTATTTTGTCATTCTGCGTATTATTAAAGACTTGCTCTAATTTTGTTTTAGTTATAAATAAATAATCTAGACACTTGTTTGTGGATTCTTGACTTATGGGATTTATTATCCATCGTTTCTCTTTTAAATAGTACTTTAATTACAGATGGGTTCATAAAGCTCAGATGATTTTACCTTTTGTTTCTTTACGGAACCAAATTTCATTTATCGGTACTAAGGTACGGTTGGCCGAGTTTATGTTCAATGTTCACCATAGTTTGTCGTACCCAGAAACTTCAGTGATTGTAGATGTTAAATGTCCAAGTGTATTTTTTATTCGAGAAAATTAACCACAAATGCTAAGTATTGTGTGGTAAACCTTATCTATTTGATTTATTACAGAAATAATTCTATATAACCCAGAACATTTTAGATATTTGTGAAGCCTTCGTCTGGGTTTATAGATTTTCCAACAGTGATACTGCTTCGCATGAAAGTAAATTAGTCAAACTTGACTCATCTTTACCAACATGGATTACTTTATTCTAAGTTAAATCTACTTCCTAATAAAGCAAATAACATTTATTTTCAATCAAACTTTCGATAACGATCTTTTCTTGTCGTAGTAAACAAAAAACTATTGTAGTTTGTTTTGAAATGGCTACGTAATTCTAAACTATCTGTTGTGCATTGTAAAGTCGAGTACGCATTTGTTTCTACAAAATAAGTGTTAAATTCGAAACTAATTAACTCTCAAATCAAGTTATCTACTAAGTATCTTATCATTCAGTTCCATTTTGTTAAATGATAAATTGCCAGTGGATACCTTAATATATTGATTAGAAACTACAGTAGAAAAAACTGACATTGGGTAGGAATTAAGCCTAATAGTCAGGTCGCAATATCATTGTCACTTCACTGACATAATTCGTATTTTTCACTCATTTACGATATGACGCTATAAGTGAATACATACATAGACGTTAGTCAAAACTATGAAAGTAGGCGATACTCAGAATTTCAAGTAATAGTTTCCGAGTAATTGGTCTAATAATTCCCACTGGAACGTTAACTTAAAAGGAAAAAATTAGTACAGTCATACATAGGTACTAAGACGAAATGTCTAACTTCTGATAGGAAATGTAAATTAGGAAGAACTAGAATAATTTTGCTATATAAGATAGCGATTGAGAATTATGGTGTCATGGATTTTTTTCAAACGTAAGAGAATTCAATTCACCCATTATACTAGATGAACCAGTTCATGGAAATACATTCATATCTTATAAAACGTAAGTAAGTCAATGAAATTATATTGGATTGTGTAAAATGCACATTATCATCACGTAGTTCGGAGAAAAGGATCTTCGAAAATTAAATTATCTGATGAGGGAAAAATAAGTGTTAGGTGGTTACTCATGAATACGGTATACAAAATCAGAACTAACAATGATACAGTATGATGAATCGACTGAAGTGATCTACAATTTGAGCGATTGCCACTTGTCTTGATTTTGATTCCTGGTGAAGCATAAATGCGTAGTGTTTAGCGGTCCCATACTAGGTCGGAAAAGTTTCCGATTGATGTTTTGTTTTCAGCGGTTGTCTAGGGTCGGTCAGTTTTGTGAAATAATCTCCACAACATCCAACAATTAAAGTGTGTCGGATATGTTGAATAAATCCTCTAAATAATCTTCATGATATGAAGTGTGGTTTAATTGAATTATTGAGGTGTATAGGATATTAGGAGAAATCTTTAATGATGTTATCTTGTGGTAATGAATAACTACTAAGTATCTATAACTATTAGAAAAGTAAATTACCATTAGAAAAAAGTACACATACTAATTATATTTACATACCCCTTGCACAGGTGCAGCTATCTGAACTCAGAAGCCTAGTGGTAAACTGCTGCGGTGTTTGTCACGAAATGAACTGAGTTGGAGTCCCGATGCGAACATCAAAACTGGGATGTAAGTACATCTAGCTGATGAGTCCCAAATATGACGAAACACGCATCCTGGATTCAGCTTGCCAGTTACAGTCCAACTTAGATAAAATTACACATCGTTCATAGTTTTCTATCAGTAGATACTGAGACTTCTGATGTGGAATTTACGCTTTGCGTTTAGTTGGCTTTGGGTTAAGGAGTATTTTCGTAACATAATTATTCGGTGCACGATGTAATGATGACTTATTCAAATTATAACAAACAATCTGTTCAATGATCTGATCACATTTATTATTCTAAAAAAACATACTACAAAGAAATGGTTTCATATCTGACCGAAATAACTATCGTTCTATGGAACACAAGTCTTCTACTTAGTACGTTATTATTAAAATATCTCTGTATGGACATGTACGTTGATTTTGAGTTTAAAAAAATATTTGTAAGACGAAAGACAACTCGGAAACATATAATTTATTCTGATCATGCCAAATGATGCTAATCGGCAACGAGTACTGCTGATTCGATGGTTGTCATTATTTACTCAGTAATCATTTAAACCAATTATCTCAGTCCTACTACTCACACTATGAACACGGTTTTCAATCATGAGTGTCCATCGATACGAAATATACTTCAAGGCCTCTCCCCCGTCAACCGATTTAAAGTTTTAGTATAAATTTTTGAGTATAATAACGGTAAATTAGTGTCACTCTTCAAGACAATCCTATTGTATGAAACCGAGACTTGGAGAACTGCGAAAAACATCCTTCAAAAGATACAAGTATTTTTAAACACTTATTAACGTAAGATACTCCAGTTCCGTTGGCCAGATACAATCAGCAACAACCTTCTGTCTCACAGAACAAGCCAACTTGCAGCCGAGAAAGAAGTCAGGAAATGATGCTGAAGGTGGTTGGGACGCATAATGAGGAAATCACCAAACTGCGTCACAAGATAAGGTACGACTTGGAATCCTCAGGTTCAAAGAAAATGAGAGAAACTAAAGAACACATTGTGCCAGGAATCGGAGGTAGACATAAAAATAATGAATAGCAGTTGGGAATAACTGGTAATGAGAGCCCAGGACAGAGCTACTTGAAGAATGCTATTTGGCGACCAATGCTCCACGTGGGGTAACAAATACTGATTGATTGATTGTTCTCACGTAATATATGACAGAATACATAAGCCTACAACATAAGATGCTAACTCGATGCATCCTTTAATTGTCCACATAAATTTTAAATATAATAGCTTCAACAAGTGAAATAATTAGAAGTATTTGTGTTTTCTTATAGATATTTTAATGAACTGAAATTGATCATTCTCTGTTAAATTAAAAACCATTAGGTTGATTTAGTAGTAGTTCACTAGTATAGTTAAAGTTAGATTGTGGTTGACAGGTATAATCTTGCACTCACGTTTCGTCCTATTCAAATGCAACAGGAAACTATAGATACATTGAAATTATATATATATATATATATATATATATATATATATATATATATATATATATATAATTTCTCCCAAAGACGCAAAGACAAGGTTACATGGGTCTCACCGGATCATACTACAGAGAATCAAATCGATCATATATGCATCAATAAAAAATTTAGATCACTGGAATATGTGCGAACCAGGAAAGGAAACTAACACAGCTTCACATCATCACCTGGTGGTTGCCTAAATGAAACTGAAGCTAAAGAAGCAGTGGATAACTGGAGTAACAGCATTACATCGGTTCAACACAGCCTTTCTTCGAGATAATGACAAACTCAAGTAATTCAAAATAACTCTCAACAACAGGTTTCAAGATTTACAAGATCTTCTGAACGAGGAAGAAGCCACTATGGAGGACAACTGGATAGGAATCAAAGGAGCACTAACTTCAACTTTTCAAGAGGCTTTGGGCCGCATGAAACACCATTATAAGGAATGGATTTCCACAGAGACCATGAGCGAAATTCAACAAAGGAGGAACAAGAAGGCAGAAATCAACAACAGCCGAACTAAAGCAGACAAAATCAAGGCACAAAGCTGAATTTACAGAAGCAAATAAGCAAGTTAAAAAGAGCATTAGAGCCGACAAACGTAAGTGTATCGAAGGTCTTGCAACGACAGCGGAGAAAGCTGCAAGCGAAGGAAATATAAAACAGCTATACGACACAACGAAGAAACTGGCAAGTAAATATAGTAAACCAGAGCAACCGGTCAGGAACAAAGAAGGCAAGCTAATCACCGAGATTCATGAACAAAGAGACAGATGGGTAGAACATTTTGAGGAACTCTTGAATAGACCAGCTCCACCAGACATCGAATCAACATTTACGGACCTCCCGATAGATGTCAATCCAACAACGATGGAAGAAATCAAGATAGCCATCAGACAGATCAAATGTAGGAAAGCGGCAGGACTTGACAATATACCAGCCGAAGCACTCAAGTCAGACATAGACATAATGGCAAGGATGCTCCACGTTTTATTCAAGAGGATCTGGGAGGAAGAACAGGTGCCGGCAGACTGGAAAGAAGGGGACCTTATCAAGATACCAAAGAAAGGAGATTTGAGCAGATGTGAGAACTACAGAGGAATCACACTATTGTCAGTACCATGGAAAGTCTTCAACAGAGTGTTGTTGAATAGAATGAAAGACTCAGTGGATGCTCAACTTCGAGATCAACAGGCTGATTTCCGTAAGGATCGATCGTGGACAGACCAAATCGCAACACTACGGATCATCGTTGATCAATCAATTGAATGGAACTCGTCACTGTACATCAACTTCATTGACTATGAGAAGGCGTTTGACAGCTTAGACAAGAGATCGCTATGGAAACTTCTTCGACACTACGGTGTACCAGAGAAACTCGTCAACATCATCCAGAATTCTTACGACGGACTACAGTGCAAAATTGTGCATGGAGGACAAGCTGACAAATGCATTCTCAGTGAGAACCGGTATCAGACAAGGCTGTTTGATCTCGCCTTTCCTCTTCCTTCTAGTGGTTGACTGGATCATGAAGACCTCCACATCTGAGGGACAAGCATGGGATTCAGTCGACAAGTAGGATGCGATTCGATGATTTGAAATTCGCGGATGATCTAGCACTTCTATCCCATACACACCAACAAATGCAAGTGAAGACAACCAACGCTAGCAGCAACCTCAGCATCAGTAGGCCTTAACATACATAAGGGAAAGAGCAAGATCCTCAAATACAACAACAGTGGGAGCACCGACCCAATTGAACTTGATGGTGAAACTCTGGAAGAAGTGGATAATGTCAAGTACATGATAAGCATCATCGATGAACAAGGAGGATCCTATGTAGATGTAAGGGCAAGTATTGACAAAACAAGGGCAGCATTCCTGCAGTTGAAGAACATATGGGACTCGAAAAAACTGTCAACCAACCTCAAAGTCAGACAGTTCTTCTGTATGGAGTTGAAACTAGGAAAACTACTGCAAACATCATCATGAGGGTACAGGTATCTATAAACAACTGTCTTCTCAAGATACTGAATGTCCGCTGGCCTGTAACCATCAGCAACAGCCTACTATGGGAGAGAACAAACCAAGTTCCAGCCGAAGAGGAAATCAGGAAATGACGTTGGAATTGGATAGGACTAACATTGGAGAAACTTGTCAGTCTGCATCGCGAAACAAGCACTAACTTGGAATTCTGTTGGTAAACAGAAAAGAGGAAGGCCAAAGAAGACACTATGTCGAGAAGAAGACATTAAAAGGATGAACAGCAACTGGAAACAGCTGGAAACGATTGCTGAGGACAGAGCTCAATCGAGAATACTGGTGAGTGGCCTATGCTTCTCCGGGAGGGGTAACGGGCGTAAGTATATATATATATATATATATATATATATATATATATATATATATACCATCGCCACAGATGTATACGAATGTAGTGGTGTTTGACACAAGCAGACTGAATTTGAGTCCCAGTGTGAATATCAAATCATAGTCACAGGTATATCCAGTTAATTACATATAAACAGAACAATAGGCACATCTAGAATCTCACTTATCAGACACAGTTCATCTTTAATCAACAAGCGAAATATTTCATTTCATGTTTACTTTTTATTACTAAATATTTAAGAAGTAGGCATAATTTCTATTAAATTATTCATATAGATACTGTTAGTTCCAAGCTTGAAACATTTCAATAACTTGACAATTTAATACATTTTCTCCTAATTCGATAAAATATCTAAAATAAAATATTGTCTAAGTGCATTCATTGTAGTGGATGTTTTCATTGGTCTACTACTGTCTGATTTACTTACATAAATTAAATTTAAGTTCATAATATAAATGATAAATTTCATCAAGGTTAAATTATTCTTGTTGATTATATAGTAATACAATGATTATTAGATTATTATTATTAATTAGGTTTGTTAACATTACAAATATGTTTTATAAGTTACATAACATGTTTGCCAACTAATGGAAAAAATTCTACCGATGGTATTACTAATACAGATAACACTAATCATACTACTATAACTGTTATTAATACGACTACGCTTACTACTGAAGCTACAACAACTCCAACTCAAATCACTACAACTTTTGAGCCAATTACAATCTCAAAGTGTAAATGAGACAATAAGTGAAAAAACAACACCTACAAATCACTCCTCACAACAATCTAGTAATTCATCTTTAGGTATACAGGAAAAAACCACTACTATTAGTACAACTTTGTCGCCATTTACAAATAACAATACAAATGAAACAAGTAAATACAGTACTACAACTCCACCATCACTAACAACAGAAACATCAATTAGCAGTTTAAATAACATAACTAATTCTTCAATAAATTCCAAAAACTCTACCAGCTTGCCTTCACAACATTCAACTAATTCTTCTCGTCCACATACTATAAAAGGAAGAGTTATTTTAGCTACAACACGTGAAAAAGGTAGTAGAGTATGGGGGTTAACTGCAGATAAAGCTGAAGAAGCATGTCGTCGATTTGTAAAAAATCGTGTTATCACTTCAGCATTATCAAATGTAAACAAAACAAACAGTACATCAAGTAAATCAAGGGATTTATATGAAGGGCATTTATTGTCTGTTATATCGAATGATGAGGTAAGCAATAACTAATTTTGTCAATACATATATATATATGAGCTTATTATATAAACTTACGCTTGATTGCTGTATTATGCATAAAATAGACTGTAAATTAACATACAAATGATTGATTATGAAATATAAATTCAAGGGATTGTAATTGTTTTACTCGTAGTTAGGAAGTAAGTACTGTTGTGTAAAATACAAAATTCACTCGTTTCTACAAATGAAAATTATATGATACTTTAATGCATTAATCATGACGTAATATCAACTGGGTTACCACAGAAGATAATAGAGTACTGTATGACCACTTTGTGTTCTATTTTAAAAATTATAGATCGACGACTATGTATGTCGGACAACATATCAGGTTTACGACCAAATAAACTTCTAATGAAATCCAGAATTCTATTATTATTTAATTAATATAAATTTATAATGAGAATTGTTTTAACATTATACTAAATGTTCACCATATCAATGAATAAATAATTGCTCTTAGCATAACTTGCATAATGTTGAAAATATAAAGTGATTTCAAATAGACTGTTTTATTGTGTAAAGATGAGGTATACTATATGGAGTTAATCTTTGTCTTGATGAGAAAGGTTCAGAGAAGTATTTTCAATCCCATGAATAGGTTACCTGTCAAGTGTATCATCTATTATAGTTTATATAATAAAAGTGTTACTTTTAGTAATACTTATAGTCGCATTCAGTTTTCCGACCAAACTTGGTTAGTTAGTAGTTTCATGTTGCATAAAGCGGAACTTTGCTCATTTATTGATGTTCTTACTGTACATGAAAATATGTTAAAAAATAAATTGGAAAAAAAGTATACAACGAATGTTCGTGAAATCAACTTAAAACTTGACAATCTCCACAACAAACAATTTTCGAAGCAATATCAACTCACTAGTGACTAACTTTAGAGAGAAATTCCTAAAGCTGTAGTGAGTAGACTTGACTAATAGAGCCAATTTTTTTTGAATGTGAGGCAGTTACATACCAAATGTAATGGATTTGGTTGTACAGTATTTTATGAATTGATTGAAATTCCAAGCAACAACTTTTAAATACCTAATAAGTGGCCTAACAGTTAAGCGTTCAGTGCGGAACCTTATGTTCCTGGGTTCGATTCTTTCTTAGAGTCAAGGATAAGTACTGTTAAAAAGACTCATACTGAGACAAACAGCTGTCCAGTGATAGTTCCTGGTTCTCAATAACTTTTAGATTCAGATTACTTAATGAAAACAAATTTAAAATCAAATGTGTAGCATGCTATACAGTACACTGATCTATTGTAGTACCAAACTAAATATTAAACATTTTACATTTACTGTTTTTTTCAACCTCAGTCATAATGTTAGCACTCATCAGTATACCAAGGAAAAGGTGGACGTAATCAGCCTAACCGAAAGAATTTGTAAAAACATCCCAAAAAATAGTAACACAAAAATTATAGTTTGAAACTCGATTAAAGTAAACCATTGATTTCATTTCTAGGGGAAAAATCTGTCTGTTCTAATGTAATTACTTAATCATGCAAGTAAGAGACAACAAACAAATGGCTAAGATAGAGACACTATAGTCAAATATCGTCAGCAGTTCAATAGAAATCATTTAACATTTTATTAAACGAGTATTTTCAATAACTGTTCACCTAGTCATCTAAACGATTATTTGGAATTTTCAAATTAACAGGTATCTTCTTGATTAGTAACTTCTTGATTACAATTTTTCATCAGTGATTATCATTTAAAGACTTCATGTTCACTTGAAATCTTCTAGTTTCATGATTGGATAACACAATCAATTACTTATCTTAGTAAACCATTACAGAAAATTTTTTTCTCTGAACAGATAACAGAAAGTTACATTTAGTTACATTAAGAATATTTTCATAGCGACATAAATAGTCTGTTATCTTAACTCATCTACTATTGAGTTCTTATCTATACAATGTAAAGATAAATTTTATCTCATAAAATAGAATAATTCATAGTTTACTTGTTATTTTGTAACGAAATAACAAATTACCTTGAATAAAAAACACTGATTTTTAGTCATCTTTATTAGTTCATCATAGAAACAACCAATAAGAAACAAACATCATATGAACTTAATTTGAAATATTTTATAATATTCATCATACATAATTTTTTTATTAGTATTTAATTGATAAGATTAACAACTGTCGACATTATATACCATTTTGTAATAAAACAGAATATTTACCGATTGAATACATTATTACAATGACAATAAGTTTAATGTTGACTAATTTACCGATTAATGTTTGTTGAAGAACAAACATACAGCATACCAATGAGATCATTCAATGTACAATAGTTTATGTCGGAATTTCAACACTTTCAAAAAAATAGTTTCGGTATGATATAATCACTATTTGATTTACTTGGTAATAACTTTAGATAACATGAATTTTCATTTGAAAATATGTGAATCTTTTTTGTAGAGAAAAACTATCACTCATACTAATTGGTTTATGAAGAAAAAACACCTGATATAAATTGATATTTTTTTTTGTTTAATTACTTTGTTTTAAGCTAAATGATTGAATTATCATTCTAGATGATTTCATTAATTCAATGACTTGGTTAAAATGATCTATGAGAAATTTAATACATCTACTTCAGCTAATAATCATTCCAAATGATCTCATAATATTAACACAGAAATAAATAATTTTGATTTGGACTACATGAAATTCTTTAAGACTTATAAGTTAAATATAAAGTAAAATTAGATGGAACTCTTAGATAACTTTACTTATTGTAAGGAAAATATAAACCTAGTGTTATTATTTAGCGTAGGATAAACTAACATTATGATCTATGTAGAGCTGGATAGGCATATTTACTTAGTATAAAAATTCTCATTTATGCCCCAACTTAAAAAATTGAGTTTAAGACCTTCATACTTCACAGTGAATGCAATAGCAACCAATCACTAACATTTCTAGCTATAGTCGAATTTTGGCATATTAAATAAAATTTAAATACTACAGTTAACACTCTATCTTCCACATCTTTTTCTTAACTTAATGAGAAACTCAAAACATTCATATCACGTGATACTAGATACTATAGAATTTCATGGATTAATGCATAAGTATAAAGAACTTATTACTAAAATATGTTTATTGTAGTAATTGGAAGGTTTAAATATATTCATATTACAGAAATGAGTGATTTAAAGTTACCTAGAATTCGACTTTTTCAAGTTCAAATAATCGTTCTTAACAAAATATATCTAAAAATTCTTTTATATAGAGCTTAATTGAAGCCTAATAGGAAATCATACACGAGAGAGTTTAGCTATGTTAGGAGTTGTCAGTAATAACATATGATAAATCGTCTACCTATATTTATTTTTATAGTTGAAAATGTGAACTATTGGGTGCTAAATTGAATGGTAGATCTGATGATCCTGAGTTCAATCCATCCTTACAATACTTTAGCTCATTGTTATTGAACTATATAGCGTTATGAAATAACTATTTCCTCCCTTAGCTGATATTATTCGTAATTAATATCTTTAAAAATACTCATAAATAATAAATAAACAATTACTATCTGTTAATTTGTTAATTAATTTTACTTATAGATAATTTTCTTATGAAGACTGATAGTGCTAAATGAATCATTTAAATACTAGTTAGCAATTAACTTCCATTATATTGTTGCGAAATTCTTTCTAAACTGATAACTTACTAATCTACTGAAATTAAAACTCACTAACGTTAAGTTACACAGGTCTATACATCTATTATAAAATCAACAAGTGAGAGTTAAACTAGCTACATTTTGTGGCATCAATCAACTGAAGCTATTATATATTTCATAACAAGTGTTACTGCTATACATTGATATTTTTTATCATAGTTGGCTTTATATATCCTGTCCTGAAAAAATGTAAACTTAAATAATAATTCAAATATATTAGAGTTTTCATCATAAAATTTCTCTGTTTGTTAAAACACAACGAGGGATTTTATTGCATAGACAAAACTAAAGGAAGTAATTGACTTTTTTAATAATATTCCATCTAGTTGTATCTCCTTCATGTATCCGTTATTCATGATCTAGTTTTTCTAAAGAATTTAAATCCCCCCCCGCTAAAATAATAAAGTAATCTGTTAAGTTATTAAAAGTCAATTTATCTGATAATGAATAAGTCTTTCATTTCTTATTTAATCTTCACCTGATAATTATCAATGACATTATTACATCAATACTTAAATACTACTGAATAGTTTAACTATACATACAGTTAAAACACCACCTAGAATTTACATAATTTATTAGTGATTAAGAAATCAATTAGCAGATTCTTTCTAAAACTGTCTTTAATGCATTCATTTTCAGTGATAGATTGATAATACTTTTTATAGAGCACTGTAAAAGTTAGATGAATTAATAGTTTGTATTTTACATTGAGACATATTTGCAATTAAATTTAAACTGGTGGTTCTTTCTTCTTAAATTCAACTAACACTAAATGACAGCAAGACATATTGAAGACTCTACTGTTTGAAAAAAAATTAAGATCAAATCGCTTAGAAATAATCGTGCGATAGTGATGGTATATTGAATAGAGGAGATGTGCGGAGATTGGTATTAAGTTTAGTTGATTGAATTAGTCATAGACTAATTTTGGTGTCGGTGCTGTTTGAAACCAAATAGCACTTACCAGCTGTTTCACCTTAGTGTGGGACTCTTCGACAATGAGTATCTTAGATTCCGCTCCGCATGGGCTTCATTTCGGTAAGCACCTAATTCCCTACATCACTGGGCCAGTCGGCTTTCATTAGTAGAATTTCCACTTCCACTAATCAGTGATGTAGCTCGACGATCATCAAACTTGTAAGGAGTGAGAGAGTTATCAGTGTTGACAACGAATGATAGTTTTGCTATATTACAAAATGATTACAATTGATAGTGATTTTATCATTGCATGCCGACCCAGTGGTGCAGACGGTTAGGCGTTCGCTAACCTGAAATCCTTTGAAGAGGGTTCAAAGGTGCCCACTACTGAAGAATGGCGTTATGGGACGAAACGGTCGTCTAATGTTCCTTGGTTTTCATGGTACCCTACCAACACCAATCTGTAATGAATTCAATCAATTAAAATATGATATGTGTATTAAGAACGTTTGAGTACTTACTCTGACCAGTAGATATTACATGGAAAATCTGTGTATTAATATCATACTATATGATGAATAACAGGGTATGATGATATAAACTAAGTTTCTTTTTTAAGTTTCTGCTAATTAACACCAAGAAAAGCAATTACAATTTTATAGGATTTCACAAGTTTCACTATGCTGTCTCAGTCACATTGCAGGAAAAAAAAATACAAACTGTTTAATAATATAAAATTATCTTTCATACTAGTGCAATACATTATTCTCTCTAGCCATTGTTTGAGCGATTGAATTTGCTGTGTTCTTTTTCCTTTGAATCACCAGTTATTAAACTGATACACATCAGTTTGTTGTGAGAACCCATTTATTCCTTTTTAGTCATATGCCCTATGCCTAATCTTTTTACTACCGTTGATACTACTCAGATTGCTAGAAATAATACTCATCTCTACTTCCCTGAATTTATGTAGCGATTTGGACTGAGACCTACATTACTTTTGATGTTATATATTACAGTCTAACTCTTAAATCATTAACAAGAGAATATATTCTATTTTGAATGACAATTCAGTTGTGTACGTGAGTATTAAAGGAGAATTAGTGATGACAAAAATCTTCTATCACCAAAATAAAAACATAATAACTTATCTGTTATTCAACAGTAAAAATAAGTGAACACAGGAGTTTAGTAATTAGAGTTATTTGATCGAAAATCATCACTATCCGCACTTCAGTAGTATAGACTGACTATTCAGGCTACTAACAATTACATGATACTTATAAATATTATTTATTTGAGAATTATGAAATTTCGCTTGTTTTTTAGTCATTTGAATAATTAATTCGATAAAAATAATACTGACTT
Organism: Schistosoma japonicum; assembly: GCA_025215515.1. Taxonomy (NCBI): domain Eukaryota; kingdom Metazoa; phylum Platyhelminthes; class Trematoda; order Strigeidida; family Schistosomatidae; genus Schistosoma; species Schistosoma japonicum. Next base: position 69,758,437 of record CM046061.1, on the reverse strand, counting down.
CAGGACTGTTCCTGAAGCTTTAGTCAGAAGTCGTGACTGGTGGAGTTCAGAGTTATCGGAAGTAAGATAGTTATCACCAGTGACGATAGATGGTCGTCACGCAAACTGGTGGAAGCGGAAATCCTAACATTGGATGCCGATTGACATTAGCCAGGCGTTAGCCAGCGTGAAGTCCATTGGGCGTAATCTAGTGTGCACAATGTTGAGGAGTCACACTCTAAGACGAAACAGCTGTCCAGTGCTCCCTGGTTTCCAATGGTACTCTTCCAACATAAATATGTGACGTGTTTAATCAACTAGAAATGCTAAAATTTATTAATTAGTATATCAATCTGTAGATCAGGTTATGTTAACCATAAACTAAACAATTGAATTGTTAAATTTCATCATTTAAAAAAATTTATTTATTCACACTTAGATTTAAGTATTTAAACTTGTTTACAGGAATAAACTTTAAAATATTGATTGTTTTTTTCGAATAAACACGTAGATACTACTCTATAATTGTAATGAAATATTCACATTCATTTGCACTTTTATTTACTGAATATTGTACCGTAAAATATTTCCCCTAACAAATTTTATTCTATATACATGCACTGTTTATTAACTTTATTTAAGTGCAATAGTTAATACAAATATTTATCTTAATGTAATTGGATTAATCTGTTGAATATTGAATCATGAATAAACTGTTGATAAACTTGCACATTATAATATTAATTAAAATTCTATTCATAAAATTATTATATTAGTGATGTTTAAATGAAATGGTTCATTGATTTATAACTCTGTTTACTTTAAGTTGGACTGTGACTAGAAAGCAGTATCCAGGAGGCGTGATTCCTCCAATTTAGGGCCCGTCAGCTGGATCTACGCGAAGATACAAATTCATCCTAATTAGTTATACACACAAGTGGGACTGTCTGGACTCAGTAATCTAGTGGTGAACGCAGTGGTGTTTGGCAAGGAACGAACTAGATCCGAATCCCGGTGTGGGTGTCAACACTGGGATGCAGGTACATTCATCCGATGAGTCCAAAATTGGACGAAACTCGCATCTTTGATATGTGCAAATATTTGTCAGGTTCTACATCGTAAATGACTTAATCACTGAGTAAACTGTATGAAATGTTTGTTTGTGAAACGCATAACCTAGCACATGTCTGAATCGGTCCAAGTTGCTATACCTCAAAAGGATAGCAAGATTCGCACCAAATTAGTAAAAATATAAGCTACTTCAATGGCAGTGAGAAATAAGTGTGGTCACATGGAATATTGTACATGGAGCAAGGAGTAGTTAGTGGAAAAAAAGGTTTGAAGTAATTTTAAGCTCATAATTTGAAGGTAAACGAAAAGTGGACTCCAATCAATTAGTCTGAATCTACCAACACTGCTCAGACCAGCAGTTAGTGACTTCATGGACTGATGCAATGTTTGGTGTGGCCTTCTATACCTTTTTTCCGTCCAACTTAAATATTAGTCAGCAACAAGTGTCGAGAAAGGTGGTGATCGGGCATAACCAGCACATGTTCTCACTATCTTAGTCCTCAAAGATTCACAATCTTTTCGATTGACCTACCCTCTTTTTTTAGTATCTTGAATCCAACCATATTATTACTACTTGGTGATCCTAGGAAAAGCTACAGTGATATTTCGACGTTTAAACTCGTTTGTGGATAGTGGCAATAAATTTTAACCAAATGGCAGACGTATAACTCTCTGCGCCACTGAGCTAGTTGGAATCCAATGGTATATTTCCCACCTCCATCAATTTGAGATATAACACAATAAAGACATCAATGATCAAATACCAATAACCTAAGAACATCAACTCTTAGTGGCTACCCTAACCCATTTATATAACAAGATAGAACGGAATGTTGCGCAAAATACTCGTCTTCTAATCAACAGACATACCTCACCAGCACTATAAATGATGTAAGTTGGTAAAAACCGAAACGGCTTTCTGAATCGGTACCGAGATTTCGTAAGGTATCAACTCGTCAACGTTGATCAAACTTCTAGTACAAGGGAAGTGGTCAGCACGCTCAACTACTTCACTCTTTATTATTATTCAGTTTAAATGTTGATGCAAACCAGTCCTGAAACAACAATTTACATTTAGAGGAGAAGAACATGTTCGCACTGTTACCAAATGTTATCAGATTCTCCACCGAGTACGCCACTGAAACATAAACTTAATTATATGGTAAGAATGTATGCTAATTAGGGTTTTACTCAATGTTTATTTGATATCATGCTCACTATGAAACACAAAATTTAGAACGTCATGCTTCATATTTTGTTTAATGATCATTGTGAAGTTCAAAGTACAAAAGTCAAATAGATGTTACGTTGTTCATTCCTTTCAACAGTTAACCAACTGATATGAGTACATGATATTCACTGAGATCACAAGTTGTTTTTCAAAATCATCTTATCTTAAATTCAACTTTATAAATAAATGTGTTTTATGCGCTTTCGTTGGTTAACTGTGTAACTATCTAGCTACCCATCCGCTTAATTTATTAATCTATACTAATAAAGGTCAAGTAACTTAATTTTAAAAAAATGTCAACTAGAGTTGTATATTTGTCTAGTTATTCAGCCATAATTAAATTTTCTTGATCAATTTTGTAATATGGTTTGTAATATTGGGTGGTTTATCTTAATCAATAAGATCTGTTGACTTCAAACGTTGCATTCTATGGAGATTAAAAAAAAGTGTTTCTAAGAAATTTTACAAAACCGACTCTCAACCAGAAATTTTAATCTGATTTTTTAAATTAATTTTTTAGTAATTTTTGTGATTAAAATAAATGTTTAGGTGTCTAATGTGATTCTGTGAACAGTTACAGGTTTGGTGACTATTTCTAAAACGTCGATCAACGTTAAATGTAAGCTGAGTGTATATCTGCTAATCATCTGAAATTAAGTATGATAAGTGTTCGTAGTATATACTTTTTCAAACCTACAAGAAAATATTTCAAATTAGTCTAGCGCGTTTCTATAGTTTAAATTTGTCTTAACTTTGCAGAATTTTTCTGTTCATTTTCATTTTAATGAGTTTAGCATAATATGAGAAATTACAGCAGATGAAAGTTGTCTCCATCTAAATATATGCCTTATGCAGTCAGAATGTCATTTAATTTAATTAAACCTTTAAGTGACAGCACTTAGTTATTGTCTTTATTCTGTAAGTAAAAATCAGTCTGTTGTATAGAAGTTGTTTGTGTTTGATCAACACAAATACCTTTTATTTGTTCATGTGACATTGGTTTTCTGTTTACTATTTTATTATATTGATCTCAAACCACTGGATTGAGTAAACTGCTGGACTAAATCTGTCTCGAATTGTCTACTAATTATAGACTGAACCGGAATTGAAGTTCTATTGTTGAATTTGAAATTTCATATAACACGTAGACCTTTGTTAGACAACTGCTGAAGAACAGGACGTATTGGCATATATTAAAGCCTGATTATTCTGCCTAATAAGACATAATTACGGCTTCTGTAAATAGCTAAAGACATCTGACCATGCTTCAGAAAATCAGACTTATGCATCCAAAATGAGGTATGTTAAGGCTCTCTGTCTACTTTGATTTATTGTAGTGCCACTCCACTAACATTTTTTTGTTTATCGCTACCTTTTCTCTTTCTTGACTGCTTCATTCATCTTCCGGAATTCATATAAATCTCTTATCATTATTAAAATAACTACCCTGAAATCAGTTCACATAATGGATATTAAATTATCACCACTTTATTATTTTATTAATTCTATTACCACAATCAGACAAATATGCATAGTGTATGTAGAAGTTCAAAAGCATAATTTTTGAGCTTATGAAGATTGAATATTTGCGACTTTCAATCAATTATACATAGAAACTTTGGCTAGTGGATTCAATCTTTGATTTGAGATAATTAACTTTATAAACAGAAATAAAATAATACAGTAGAGAGCGCTATTTGATTGTATGTATGTGGAAGGTGCCTTCCATAGTCGAAAGAAATTACAATCATTATAATTTTTAGGTCAATAGTGGGACTAAAACTTCCAGCATTTGAAAGATATCTAAATATAAATCATGAGTTTATAGAATCAGATTAAAATGTTATGCGGATAAACTAGTTAAAGGATACATTATAAATGATGAGTTATTATTGTGAATTTATCACTGAAGATATCTTCCTATGAATTTCATTTTCATACTTATATTTGACAGTTGCTGCAACTTATTTTGGTGGTCGCGTTTGCTTATCCTAATTATTCAGTCGGGAAATCGGTTTTTAACCGATATCGTTTGAAGAGTAATAAGACTAAAACGGCAAACCTAAGGTCTCAAGGTGAAAGTTATGGAAGCGACGGTACAGAGGTATGACGGTATGCCAAACCATCACTTACATTGTACAGTGATGCTGACTGGCGTAGGAGTAAGATAAAATGCTAGGAGCGGCCAAACTAAAATATGGCATCAATCCATTGAACCTTCACCTTTTGAGTCTAAGCTATATCGGTAGATGTAAACTACCTGGTTCAGGCCCTGCATGTTAGTCGTAATCAGTGGTTGGATAGGTTAGATGTCACCGCTCAAGTATTGTATTCACTCTTTGTCGTCTTTTAGATTATAAGTCGTATTACTCTTTCGTATTCACCGCTTTGTTTCCCATATTTTATTATGTTATAGTGTTATTCTTGTTAATTTGATCTCGTCATGCTAATGTGTTATGGAAACTTGAACCAATAGGTATATATACCAAGCTCTAAGTTGAATGTAGCTGACTGTTATTCGAATATGGATATTACGTGCATAATAATATCTATCGGTATTAGCAAACCTTGAAACTAATTTATTAAAGTTTAGTGGTGATATGTACATCATTTGTAATTACTGGTAAACACATTATAAGATAAATACTTTTTTACTAGAATACCTAATGACAATTTATCAATAGTGAGTACTTTTGAAAGGCTGGAGTGAAGTTTTGTAAATTCCTCTACTCATTTCAGTCATATTCACAAAGATGAAACCATTCTTCTGTCTTCTTATCATTATTACATGATGATAATACTGATACCTCTTTATTTTATAAAATGATAAACATCGAAGATAGATGAATTATATAGCTAAAAATTAGTTTCTAAACTTGGTTTATAACTTCTAGGCAATCATTCACATCATAGGTTACCTTAACAAAATCTTGATCCTTTGAAGATGCAAACTATTATGATTTAGTCCTGAAACTGAGGACTTTTACTAATAGTATAACTTTTGTAGTTAGTTACCAGTAACATAAAATAATTATCGAATTTTTTCCATCTACCTGATATCTACATCATTATCCAATAATGGGAGTTCATTTATATCCTTTATTGTTCATTGAACAATTTGTCAACTAGCTAGTAAGTAGTACATGGGATACACAGTTGTACCATGTAAAACACAATAAATCAAGAGGAAGTTCTATTATATGTTAATACTAATGGATAATGATTGTACCATATCACAAAATTAGATAAGATTTAAAAGTATTAATAACTGACATTCATGAATTGTTGAATACTGTAAACGAAGGTCATATGTTCGAAATTATCAGTTGCCAGATAGGGACAAACTAGAGTAAAACAATATTTTACTTTATTTTCAAGTTGTAATTTAATTGAATACTGTGTAGTAAAAAGTAATTTCTGAAATAATAATCTACACCGTTGTAAATTATGTAGTAAACATATACCTGCATATATATTTAAAGTAATAATAACTCAACCTATTCCTATCATACAAATTTTCAGACTATTTGAGAATTAAAAGTAATTAACTGTTTACACATTTCTAATAATTAGTAATCTAATTATTATGTTTTTAATATAAGGGATTGTGCAATGCTCTTATAACTTAGCATTTTTAACGAAGTAAGAACTCAGGAGTAGTATTGGATTGTATTGTATCCTTCAGTAGTGGAAGCACAAACAAGTTAGCAAGCAGTTTAATTAGAAGTATTTCTTTGTTTATCGAAATACTGATGTCAGAAATATAGACAAATATAGGCGGCAACAACGGAAAGACTAATGAAACACGAAGAATATGAAGGTCATATTAACTTACTACACCAAAACATTATCACAAATAAAATTATTAAGTAATCACGAAATGCTTACATATAAGAAGGAATGTATGAATTATAAAACGTAGTAACACGTTTACAAAAATATCAAGAATCTTAGTAAATTTAAGTTATATGACTGTCCGGGTTTACATGAACTGATTACTTGGAGATTATAGTAAGTAACGGCACTTGTCAAACTTTGTAATTTTGCATCCCTAACTGTCGGTTTGTCCTCCGAAATAGTTCTTAGTACCAATGCCTGAGAGTCTCTTAATAAGACGAAACTACCGTCCACTAATACCAAGCTGGTGACATAAAGACCTTGATGCAAAAGCATTTGATGATTAATGTATATTGAATTGAAAAATATAAAACATTATAATCTCTTGGTAAAAGTATCGAAAGGAGAAAAAGTATCTCCACTTCCTAATTATTTTTGTATTATGGATTCTGCATCAGTTTGTTTGTTTTATAATAGTAATAATAATTATATCAATATCAATCAACTTTTGCTTGTCATTTTCAGATTATACATTTAGTACACCTTATGGGTGACGTACCCGTTGGATCATACTGGACAGGTGGTAGAATAATGAGACCGAAACATATTAGAGCTCATGGTGAAAATAATACCAATTGGAGGATAATTTTAACCTGGTCAGATGGTAGAACTACTCCTGCGGATATATTAGGTATGACCAATGGGGATGAGAATAATCTTATACAAGGTATGACTTATTGCCTGTCGTTAGATATTTCACGACTTACATGGCAAGCTCGTGATTGTAAACATCGTTTACCTTATGCATGTTTGATTACTACGCGAAATATACCAATGCAAACTACTACCATGAATTCATCAAAAGGACTAAACGTTACACAAATTCCTGCGAATAAAAGTCATATGATTAATTCAACAGTTCAGGAAACAAAACTACAAAATTTAACTAAGACGCTCAATACTTCAATAATTGCTAATCAATCGGAAACTAATCAAACAATTTCAACTTTATCATTCACTACTGAGTCTACACTGACAACACCAACAGCCGTAACACTATCTCCAGAAAATACGGCGAATATGACTATTCAGACCAACACTACATCACAGATTCAGAATACTTCATCAATGAATAATACAATCTCATCCAGTTCAAGCCCCACGATAACTAAAAGTAGTGGTAATAGTCAGAGTGCAACAACTGTTTTAAATACTACAGTCTTACAAACTACAGAATCCACTATTGAAAATAATCAAACTTTCAACGAGACTACTATTCCTCAAGTTCCAGCTGCAGCTAGTTGGTATGATGATGATTTCGATGATGGTTACTCATATTATAAGAAAGAAAAAGACTATTTTGATAATCAGGACAGTTCTGATATCGATGTAAAAGATTTGGAATCATTGCTCTATTCCCAAAGCTATAAACACAATAGAACAACGCCAAGCAACGGAAACTACACCAGGAACAGTAACCAATTCACAGAGACAACGACAACAGTAACATCACAGTCAATTGTGGAAACCGAATCATAATCAAACATAATCAAATACCACTAACTCCACACCTCAAGTCAAATAAATGAAAATGATTTAGTGAATGAATAACTCTATACAATAATTAACTGTTTATATTGAGTTCAGTCGTATTACTAAGCTTAAAGCTTCAAGCATTGAATATAATTTATTTTTATTTATTTATAACATCCATAAATAAATGGTGATTCAGTAGTATCGTTTGTTGTTAGCAGAATGTTGAATTATAATATTTTGTGTAGTTTATTACTTATTCCAGTTTGAAAAAGAAGAATAAAAGTAAAATTTGTAATAGAATGATCATAATAAATGATTTAGTATTGAAAAGTGAAATTAAATTCATTGCACTTCGTGAATTACGAATCGCTTTCACACTTATAGTATCTAACACTATCACTATGTACAACCGGTCTTTTGAACATAATTAACTAGGCTTGTTAAAAATCTGTAATTACTTAAATATTCTCAAGAAATCATCTGTGAAACTAGGCATGTAAGTTAAGGTGTTAAAAGGCATTTCATTACAATCCTCACGTTTTAAAACATGAATACAAACCACATCAAGGTACCTTGTTTATTACGTTTCGAAATACTTTCAGAGAAGTGGAAAAATGTAGGAAATCAATGTAATTAGCTATTATATGTGAGGTAGCCAGTTTGATGTAATGGAAATAAAATTTTAAATTATTGGTAGTATTAGGTTATCTTAAAAAGCGAGTTTCATCGACAAAACTCGTTTATCACTCTTGATAACGCCCTTGACGCTTACTTCATGCAGACAATGTTGCCTAGAATGACAACAAAACTTCTCAATTTAACCACGTGTCTCAGAGAATTCAATAGTACTGAAGCATCTACCTGTAGTGTAAATCTCCATTTCAAGCGTTGCTATTTGATGACATAATATTCGTGAAATTAACTGATACTGCTAAAGACTTTTCAGAATTGATAATATCCTTAAAAACTAAGCTAAAATTATTGCTGAAGTTATTAACATCAACAATGAAGTATGTAGACAAAAAATGATTGTATGATTAAAGTGAATTCATTAAGTGAATAAGTTTGTAGGAAACCATTAGTATTTTGAACTTAATACATTTCTCTATCTGTACTGTTCATTTTAGTCAACACTGAAGGCTTGAATATGATATTGGTTAGTGTAAATGACTAGAAAATCAAATTTCATTGTGAAGTTAGTATGGGTAACGGTGACAAGTAGAATAATGCGTATTTGTTATGTAATGTTCATTAGAAACTTCAAAATTCAGAATTTGTTTTTTTTTACGGCTAAACAAAACCCATTTCTTCTTCTAAAGTGGTGCTTCATAATTTTATTGGGATGTAACATTCTTAGAATTCAGTTATGATCCTAGTATGAATCCTGCTTGTGAAATTAATTTTATCACTATCATTATTAAAACAGTATTCCGAATTATAGTCACAGAGTAACTCAGTAATAACTAAGCAGTAGTAGTATTGTATTGTAATAACAAACAATAGAATCAGCAGCACTCAATCTACCAAGGAATCAAGTAACCAACGAATCAAGGAATCAACCCCACATATGATCCGAAGTGATATATATATATATATATATATATATATATATATATCAGTAATATGAGTTATATTAGGGATTGTGATCAGAGTACGCCAATATTATATAGCCAATACGAAGATCGATGTAACAAAGAGTAAAGTGGGGAGAACATCCAGATAATTAAACATATAAAGGTGTATATAGGTAATATAACACATAATAATCATACGAATGAATATACAAATATAATTAAGTAATATACGGGTTACATAATGATCAGAATTTATTATCAAAATTCACCATATACTTCATGTATGCAAGAGATGAACATTGACTAGTTACAATAAACCAATTCGACATAAAAACTTCTAATATTGAACACGGAGACGTTAAATCTTTAATAAATGTAGTTGGAAAAGCTAATTTTTAAGTTTCTTTGATGTACTAAACCTTTCAAACAAAGTTTGTCAATATCATGCTACACTTAAAAGCCATTCGATTAGTTTATACAAACGTGACAGTTCAAGTGCACTATGCAAACCAAAAGTTTAGTCACTAAGACACAATGTCAATAGCATCTCGTTTCTCCATTCACTTTGATTAATTGTAAGCACCATTAAGTTGTAGATATACAAGAAATTAACTGAAATAAAATTTGTTTTCTAAAATGTCTTAAATTTTGGGCATTTTCAAAAAAAGAAACAACAAATAGTTCACTTCCAGTAAAATATACACGATCAACTTACGAAAAAGGTAGTTTGTTATAGTTACTGGAAATAATCCATTTAGTATTCACAAATGCAACAACAGCACAAATGAACGAATATTTTAAAACAGATTATAGGTCATTCATTACACGTTTCTTTCAAGTCACATAAAATGAATCATTCAATGACATATAAGCAGACAAATGGCTGAGGAAGCAAGAATAAGATTATTCCATATATCCAGAACTGAAATCAGTCGCAAGACTATTATTTTGTAATTCGCTTTTCCTTAGGGAAAAAAATAATTTGTTACAAAAGAGTAGGTCGCTGAAACGTTGCTCAAATACGGTGCATATTAAAGTATAATTAGACTATTAAAAGATACCAAAATTGTTAGGATGAATGGTACATTTGATTGTACGCAGAGGTGAATAAGTGTTATTGATCATCAGAAGGATGTGTTGAACATCTCATGTATCAAAAAACGGTATGAATACTTAATGGATCGATCACAGCTAATTGAAGTTAACAAAGTCTTCACAAATATCAAGAACTTAGACATTTTATAAAATAATTTACGATTGCAAGTGTGCTATATACTTTGTAGTTTTATTATCGATAGGTTTTATGTAAGTAGTTAATTGTACCAATTCAGTTTAGATCGGCGATCTACAAGTTGTTGGAATCGATAGTCAGTTGCAGCTATTACCTGAATAGATTTCTTATATTGAATGGAAGCAACGACACAAAACATATGTAACTTTATACATTTACAGATATGAAACTACCGAAAATAATGTTAATCTGTCCCCTACTGTGAGTTACGATTTGATGAATGAGAAGATTTCAGAATGTAAAAATGAATGAGGAAAATGCCTAGACATATATGAAATCAATAATACGATGTGACTGAGTGATGAGACCTCACGAGACAGTTATAATCAACATTAATGCTATAACAAATTCGCGTTAACTAAAGTAACCACTCCACATCAGCATGACTGGATAAAATTAATAAGAAGCAACAACTAATCATTCAGAAATTGATTCGAAAAATAGAAATGAAAAGTATGTATGGAGAAATAGTGGAACTCATTGTGAAGAGAAATTTATAGAGCGAATGCGACAGTGCATCAGTGACCAATTTTGGATCATTTAGTGCATTTTCAGCTACAGATAACTGCTATATAGAGAACCTGAAACCAACAGTCTGTACCTACCTACATGACCCGTACTAGTAGTCAATAACGTCATAGATTGACCCAATGCTTCATTTTGACTACTCCTAGCATATTCCTAACTTACTTATACCCAAGCGAAATTCCCTGCTCACAGGAACTGGATTATTTACTGAAAGTGTCGGGTGAACAGATATTAAAAACAAGACCAGTAGCCAAAAGGAAAGGTATGCAGTGTCGATAAAAACAGTATTGAAACAAAAACAAATATGATTAGATATAATACACTAGTAGATGTGGATTTCGTATGTTACCTAGGTAACAAAACTTTCTTATCTAACGAAATATCTGATAAATGATACTACAATGTAAATAACTATTGATGTTGCTAGGTTCCCAAAAATAAGATCATTCAGATCAAACGACACACTAGGTATTGATATACAAATAGCGCTACAGTAAATGTTCTTTATCCGTGTATCTACACCGTTTGACTCATTAATGAAGAGTTCTGCCTTGTATTGAGTTAAGGAACGAAGCAGACTAATAAGAGGTCGAGTTTGCATAGTCAAGATAAAAGTTGTATATTATTTGGTCATCTACCAACCCTTCGTGTCCATTAACCAGCTGGAATTCGTCAATAAGAACACGGTAGGACACCCTAAGACATAGCAATAGCTTACAGATATTACTGATATACCAACGTAAATACAATTTCTATGAAATTTTATGGAAGAATTTTCTTAGGAAGACTGAAAAATCGTAAGTCACAAAATAGTTATTTTTTTCTCGTAATAATTTTACAAAAATCAATAAAATAACCCGCAAATCCTTGTTCAACTTTATTATTTCTGCTGAGAACTTTGGTTACTTGACTACCATCCACATATTACACATTTACGTACATTCAAAAAAGCACTTAGACTACTTTATAAAGAAAAATGATTAGTTAAGTGACAGTTTATTACTTGAAAAGTAAACAACATATATGTTAATAATGAAATTTTAATAAAGAAACAGACCAGTGATATTATGAAGAATAGATTAGAAAGATCGGAACCTCAGAAAGATTATAAGGCTAGTTATTTACATATATTTTAATTGAACACCGTCCTAGCTATTTTCATACTGACTTAGTTGTGAGATTATACTTAATTTATTGACTGTTGGTGTGTCGTTGGCTACTCATGTACTATGACTAGTTAATCATTTAATTGTTGTTCAGTTTTAAGTCACAAATTCATTGTTATTTTTTAACGTGTGTTATAGGATGTCATACATTCATGCGTAATGAGTCATACAGGATATTATGTTAAAATCCGAGTCTACTGCTCGTTCTCATATTCTGGCTAAAGGCGTTGGACATACAAAATACTTGCGCCGACTGATAATTATTAGGATCATCAGGTCAACATCAAATCAGTCACATAAATATCCTAAGCTACTGGATGAGTAAAAGACGTCTCGCTACTGTTTAGGCAATGTAATTAGGATTGGACGGTTACCAAAGTTCATAATAAGTAGTAAATATCAAAACGTGTATTCCATCCCCATTTGAACTTAACTACCGACTCATCAGATTATCTGTTTGGAAAGTAAACGAGACAACCCTTATAACAATAACTAGTTGTTGCTGCAGGTGTGAACTGACAGGGTTCCTACCTTGTATAGAACTCACTGTATGGATTGTGATAACATCATTAACAACGTAGAACTTGGTATATTCGAGTTGTCATACCACTTTAGAAAGATGAGATCAAATTTACAAGAATAATACGACATTAGAATACGACAGGGAAGAATAAAATAAAGGTGCATAAGGTGAAGATAAATAGTGAATACACTTGCCCCACTGTGACTGATTATTATTAAACTGGGATACAATCCAGCGGTTGAATGTAGTTGCCAGGAAACCACAGATCTGAATTTCGTTCTGCATGGGATCCAATAGTAAGTTTCAAGTGCGAAATCGACGGTGGTATTCCTTAGGATTTGAACCGGTGTCACTCAGTTGTCTACGACAGTTACCAGTGAAACTATCTGGCTTACCTCCTGTAGGCCTGAGGTATTTATGTCTAATGGTCACACGGTAGTGAGGAATTGTATGACTAAAGTGAGTCTCACCAATTACAATACAAATGGCCGGATACAGTTGAAAAATTAGTTGGAAACTAAGAACCAAACACCAACTTTCCGACGGCCAATTATAACACCAAACTTGCATTTTTGCTATCTATAAATGTGGCATGCATTTCAAGTTGAGAGTCAAATGTCGCATGATCACCGCCCATAGTAGTCACTACCTTCCATGTCTATTTATTGTCATTTCTCAACAGTATTCCCAACCACTGAGTATGTTTTTTATAAGCATTTATATTGCATTCGTTAATTACCGTGTTTAAACTTCACAGAGACAAGTTTCTATATAAGAGATCTTTAAGATCAATTAGTACTTTATAATCTTTTGGTTAGGGCTACGTCTACACTAGTTATTGATATTTTTCTTACAAAAACACTACTTTCACAGTAAACATGATGTTTAAAGAGCTTTTCACTAAGTATAAATATCCATACTTGTCATTTGGTCACCTCTTCACTCAGTGCGTACGTAGCATTTAATCAGGTACGAATTTGCATAGTTCGTTTTGAACGACAATGTGTAACAGTACCCAGTTGTCACAACTGAGTTAGATTGAACTGAACTGGAACATGGGGCCTAATGGTTAACAACCAAACGTTCTAGCTACCAAGCCACTGATAACTAGATCAATAGGGGAATTTGAAATTAGCCTCTATTAAGCAAAAGGGAAACCATTTTGATTCCAAATAATTTTAACAACCTAGCAATAAAACTCTTAAAACTGTGAGCTTTAACAAGTTTATTTTTTAATGACGATAAAATTCCTTAGCAAATTCATTGTACGATTACACAAATAATGTAATGAAGTAAGAATTCATTATAATAGACGACATCAATCAAAACATATCGAAAATGTAAAAGAAAATGGATTGGATGTATGCCGTTGTGTTGTGTGTCTGTATACATACATCAGTAGTAGATTCCGTGACCAGAGAAAAGAACAGCTAATATATCACTGACTTACACAACGAAACTCCTCCAAAATAAGTATGGAATAAACACATGAATAAGTAAATCTACACAAAAAGGAAGAATATATTTCTGAATAATTAATATACAACCGTTCGTCGCGTAAATAATGGACACAGGTATTAGGTTACTCTAATAATGAGTTTAAATACAACTAAAAGGTTAAATAAAGTCATTCAATGTTCACAAAAAAATATCTTCATCATTTAATTGGCTGGCACATCAAAGAAGAACCATGCAAGCGGATAACGAATCATAAATGCAAGACACGAGCAAAATACCTAGAAAATAAAAAAAGTAATCAGTTACCTATTTTTCCTCGAAAAATGATGGATATATATACACTGAGTGACTGATGAAAAAAGAGATACAACTGTGACAATCTTAGTTAGCCGTTCATATCTAAGTTTATCTTACTTATGACTATTAGATTGTTATTAAGTGAAATTTTGTGTACCTTGGGTTTCGAACCACACTAAACGTGACGGCTAGTGATACCACCCAATTGCTCAAAATGAAGTACGCGGAGGAATTTGAATCTGAGACGTCGTAGGTAAAAGTCGAACACCTTAACCCCTGAGACAACACATCTACTTTAAGTTAAATATAACTTGATTAGTTAGGAGGAAAAAACATATTTTTAAAAAAAATCAATGGAGTTATTACGTCATACGTGGATTTGTAGAACACTGGGTGCATAGTTATAGCTTTTAAAACATTTCTCTACAAAGTGCACATTCCGCACAAATGTGTTCAGTACTATAGAAAATCGATGAAAAGGATGCAGTAATGCGTTACCAGCCATAGCCGAACAAATATTTGATTTTGTAATCCTCCTGGAATAGAATGGAAGTATCTATTAAGAAGTACCAATCCTACAAATTAGAGTCATAGAAATATGTTGAAGGAATGTAAGCTGATATTCGTTTTTCGGTCAAATGGATTTAAACCTTACCAAGCACGTTACTGAATAAAGTTATATCTCTTTACTGTTTACTGGATACAGTCTATTTCTAAATGAATTGAATAATTGTTTAACACAGCTATCTTTCAAAAAAGATTGCAACATTGGTAAAATGGAACAAACTAAGATCCTAGACTTTGTCAACTTTACAAATGACTCTCAATAAGGCTATACGAACAGTCAATAAAGTGTGAGTTTATAATAAATTCCTAAAATGTTTTTCCTCCTAGCTGTGATATGTTACGTAATTAAAAGTATAACCACAATCATTTGAAGTCATCACCTTATTCTGAATTACAAATAATGTGTTTTGATGAGTGACTAATCTTCAAGAACCTTTATCAGGGGGTAATTTGGCAAGTCTTAATTGCTTATAAATCTAACATTTTGTTCCTATTATCTTTATATTCCCCTAGTCCAGACCTCCCAATTGACATGTTAACTGTTTACATATCATTTTCCATTTATGAACTATGTCTAATTACTTACGTATGATATCATTATTCTAACTGATCTGGTGTGTGGCCTGAATTTGAATGCGTGTATATAAATGAGTATTTGAATTATATGATAATTAATTTGAACTTTA
Source organism: Schistosoma japonicum (assembly GCA_025215515.1). Taxonomy (NCBI): domain Eukaryota; kingdom Metazoa; phylum Platyhelminthes; class Trematoda; order Strigeidida; family Schistosomatidae; genus Schistosoma; species Schistosoma japonicum. The sequence continues at coordinate 69,742,693 of CM046061.1, read as the reverse complement.
GTTGGCTGGTTCATCAGACTCAGGTTCTTCCTATCAGGCTTTGGTTTAGTAAAAACCTAAGTAAAACAATCAGGAGAGAATAACAGTCTTAGTTGCCCTCAGTCACTGTATTAATTCTGCGTTCGGTAACTGACAAAAGTCCAGAACATAATGCCTAACTACTCTGATGTAAACGGTCTTGAGAATAAAGCTTTGTAGAAAAAATGCCTATACCAAACAGTTCTACTAAAAGTAATTAAGTTTCGGGAGCTACTATCTCTAAAGCTAATCAAATTTAAAAAAGTAACTAAGATGTTTAACCGATCACGATAGATGATCGGACTATTGTCAAATTGAGATTCGCAAAATATCTTAGTATGAGGCTACAGTTAGATATAAAATTCGTATGAAACCTTAACAATTAAAGTTTTACATACACGTACATTATATGCTAGAACTGTTCTCACCGAGAACGCGACATTAATGTAGAATAGATTTAGTGCACAGGTTAACAAGAGAATTGCTTAACAAATCCGTCTTAATCTAAAGAATGTTTAGTAATTTGGGACAAAATAACGTGTAGGTTTAATTATACTATGCATTAAATGTGTATCTTACTTGCAATAACAAGAGAGTATTAGTGGTCTGTTGTTCATTTTTAGGTCCCAAGACACGTAGCATCATATTTATGACAGTAAGATTGTCTACTTCAACAATTTCTTCAGTGGGTAGCTTCGCATGAACTGGGCTTCTACTTCTAGCTCTTTGCCTTTCAGATATTTGTTCTTCATCAGAAGACATATTTTCATGGCCTGCCTGAGGAGCAACATTTTCTGTCTTGAGTGCTGCAGGAATATTCGGGATGCAATCTGGACAAAGTTTGCATTCAATTATACCCAAGTGAGAAAAAACACTCAAAACAAGCTGACCAGCACGTGATAAAGATTTTGGATGAAAACGGACTCGACTGGGGTGTAATAAACCATCTGTAGAATCATATCTAGGAATGAACATGATTATATAATATAACACATAAATGATACATCTTATAAAGGTGGTTATTATATTACACGGAAAACTAAAACTCATGTTATGTATTTTTGCGTGTACAACATAGAACTCGGCACATATACGTATCGATTCAAGTTGCCGTACCTCAGTACCATATCAAGATGAACACCAAATTAGTAGAAGTACAAGCTACTTCAATGGTAGTATTAAATAAATATAGACACAGAATATTGTACAGGGAGCAAACATTAGTTAGTAAACAGAAAGATATGAAGTAATTTTAAGCTCATAATTTGAAGGTAAACGAAAAGCGGACTCCAATTAAGTAGTCTGAATCTACCAACACTGCTCAGACTAGCAGTCAGTGACTTCATGGACTGATGCAATGTTTGGTGTGGCCGCCTCTACCTTTTTCACGTCCAACTCAAATATCAGTGAGCATCAAACACTGAGATAGGCGGTGATTGGGCATACACAACACATATTCCCACTATCTTCGTCGACAAAGACTCACAACCTCATTAACTGATTTACCTTATTTCCCCATAGGACCGATGCATATACGCTTCAGGTCTTATGTTGTACATATATATTTTCCATGATATTCTGCGTCTAATCGTATTATTACTTACCCCGTGATCTCAGAAAACGCGAGCCTCCTATGATGCAAGGATTTGATGTAGTTCAAATAAATGAAAACTGAAATAGAATTTACAGGTTGATACTACTCTTACTTGTTTATTTAAACACACAAAGTTTGGCACGTATTGGACACCTCTTCGCTTTCTCCAGCTAGTACCACTGTCGGCAAGTAATGTACGATGTGAAAATCGCTGGGGTGACATTGGTAAAACATGACCAAGCCATTAAAGCCGGTGTTTCAATATAGTAACGCCGTTTAAAGTTGTCATTATTACGCACACATGCATTTTCGAACCTCAGTGTTACAAACATGATATTTAGTCAGTTAGAACGTAGAACTTGGTACATGCGTACAGCAGTTCAAGTTACCATGCCCCAATCAGTAGATAGGGATTAAATTGTCGGACCGAATTCCAGAGTAGGGGAGGTAGTAACAAAGTCAATACTAATGGAAAGGTATAGAGATAAGATTTAAGAAAGTATTACCCAGTAAAGAGAAAATTATGATAAGCTCAAAAATTAGAATTTGGAGGAAGACAAGAGTGGATACATCTGCGCCATTGACAACGATTTTGAACCATATCACCTAAAATATCTAACCAGTGGTTACGATCATCACGTGGGCCCCAACCAGGTAGTCTGTATCTCTTAACATGGCTCAGCCCAATTGTCAATGACTTCATAGATTGGTGCTATGTTTTAGTTCGGCCCCCCTAGTTTTCTTCCAGCCTACTCCCACAGCAGACAACATTGTCCGTCGAGGTAGGAGGTGGTCAGGCATACGTAACACATGTCCTAACCACCTCAGCTGACGAAGATTTACTACTTCATCAGTAGACTTACTGTATTTACCTAGTACTTTATTCCTAACCCATGTATTGTTTACTCGGTGGTCCCAGCAAACACGAACAATGCTTCGAAGATATATATGATCAAATACTAGAAGCCTACGAATATCCTCTATCCTTAATAGCCATGCTTCACATCCATAAAGTAAAAAGAGTTCGAAGTGCTGCGCAGTAAACGCGTCCTTTCGTCAGTAGGTGGATGTCTCGCCTACGCCACAAGTAACGCAAACTGGCAAAAGCCAACTGAATCTTATGTATACGAGCCGAGATTTCAGAAGATAATAGACAATCGGGACTGATAAGGCACCCAAGAAAAGTAAAGCGGTTAACACATCCAACTGCTTCGCTCCCTATTACTAACTGCGATGCTGAATTAATCCAGTCCTGAAGTTAACATGATGTTGCCAATACATGTCAGCAAACCTATGGAGACGACAACAATTAAACACAGAGAGGTACTGAACATACTCAGCTTGGAGACAGTTTCATTTGCATACAGCAGAACTGTCAATGTTAATGAACTTAGTATATAATGTAAAATGCTACTTTACAATATAAAGATAGTAATTCAGATTAACTTTAAGATCGATATTTTATTTTTTTTTCTAGGACTCTTACAATATAAGTTGCTTACCGCGGCAATCGATGTCGTGGACAAGGAATCAAGCCAAACAACTGGGGAGTGCTATATAGAAAGTTGATAATTTGAGGTAAAAAGAATAACAACAGTGTTTTGCTGAAATGACCCAAAATACCAACAACAGCGAAAGTCATTCCCGCGAAATAACAGAATGTATCACCCACGAAAACCTTCGCCGGATATCTGTTAGGAAAGAGGAAGAAATATTATTAAACTGTTCCTAGTATATCAAATCTAAGCGGGCCATTTAAACAATAAATGGTAAGACATGATTGTGACTTTGTCAATTTAGTTGATGTGTGGCGGATTCAGTGGTTGTGTAAGTCTATCGTGGAGACTTAAATGCAATTGACTAGGACTGTAATTTTTTCTTGTTTCACAAACACCGTAATAAGGGATGGTAGCAATATATGACTAGAAAGTGAGGAGATTAAAACAGTTGGTTTTATCACGGTAATACGCGCGGTCCAGATTACATTTAATGATACGAAGATTGACACTACTTGCCACTATCTACCTCACCAACACTCACACAAATCTTCCGGCTAACTAAGTGGTACATTAAAAGATAATTTCAGGAACAGGTACTTACCAATCGTGTAAAAGTATTCAGTATTCTGACGGTACAAAGTACACGGCATAACTAAAAACGCACGTTAACGACGTGTGGTTCGGAGATAATGTTTGAGTAGCTGGTGGCAAAATTTGCAGGCTCCATGGAATTTCTTACTAAACTATATACACAAGTAGATGATATGTAGGAAAGTGTGGCTGACCAATCCAAATGAACCAAGAAAATATATGCATGCGTATTGAGCCAAAGATATTTTAAAAATCTTAGATACGTTATTAACCATTTTTATTAATTTTTTAATGTACCCTTATTTTTCTTTGCATACTGATGACTAGTACAATAACTTGAATCAGTGCACATTGTGTAACATTATCCATCGGTAAACAAATTAAAATAAGCTGAATAGTATACATTACCATTCTGGTAAGTGGAGGTAAAATGAACTAAAATATACACTAGTGTCACTTTTAACGAATAACAACAAGGCTTAAAAACTCACCGGTTTACACGATACAAGGACCAACACACAGCCAAAAAAGGAATCAGAAAATAGAGTGAAAAAAGGTGAACACGCCAGTGATAACCTAAAATGATGAACAGGTTGATGATAAGGTAATGTAGTGTACTAATAAGATAGTTGACGTTATTAACACATCCTTCTCTCCACGACAATAACTAAAAACAACGTATAATTGTCTATCATATTGAAAGATAAGGTGAACCATGTGAACTATTAACTAAACTTCAAAGTTCAAAAAATGAGAATTAGTTTAAATCTATAATAGTTTACTTAATTTTTTTGAGATACAATGAGAAGTTGTCATTTACAGGATAATAACTTACTCCTAATTATTGTTTTAAATTGTGGGATGTGGAATGAAGTCCAAGTATTTGCCAAAGACTCAGTAGTTAAACAAAAACTTATACTGTAAATAACTATAACAAGTGGCTCAATATACTCTGACTAAACTACTGGTGAAAAGAACTGGAGAAACATATTAGTGACTTACCCATAAGTTCAATCAGATTAAATAAGATCAAAGAAGCACCAATTACAATTGCCTGGCCAACTTCAAGACCGTTTATTCCAGCATATATGTTGATAGAGTTAGTACAGAACACGGTCAGCAAACCCATATAAATGTAATACAAAACACCTAGGTAATTTAAAAGTTTTAAATACAGCATGGATATACGAGCTCTGAGATATAATGAATACTGAAGACATACACATTTTGACTAATTATTAAGTAAATTCAAGTATATGAGGAATGGAAACTTAATTTCCAACTTCTTGTAGAGAAATTGAGTTGCAAAAGAAACTGTATGTAAACTAAGCTATTCTAATAAAGTCAAGTATATTTGATACTACTCAAAGAAACTATTTATGGCACACAGTAGCACCTACCTGCCAATATCAATACAACTCATATGAATGAGCACACATTAAAAAGGTTCAGAATATATAAACCAATAAGTCACGACTTAACATGTTTGCTACAAGCTTGAGTAAGAAACGAGTTACAAACAAATGAGAACCCGAATCACACTGTAGACAAGAAATCCACAATAGGCAAGCAAGGCTATATTTACTGCCTTTTATACAATGCTGGTAGAACTTTACCTTGAAGGAATGTGCAGCTCACAAACATCTAGAGGTTTAAAGAGCCAGTTTACTGACGCTCGAGTTACTAAACCGGGGGCAACTTGTAAGTCAAATATCTCCAGACTATCCTACTGAGGACTAATCAGTGACTTGGTCGTGATATATATGATAGTATTCAATAACTTTGTACTTTTTACCCTTTTATTTACCAATTAGGTCACAACTCAAGCAAGTAGATAGTAAACTTATACCATAAGTGCGTACATTTAGTAACTAAAACTTGTCACAGAAAGCACTTTCACATTTTATCAACTGTAAAGAATGAGAACTGAAGAATACTACATAGGCTTGAACACATTTCTGTAAATACAGCATTCGAATTCCAGTACTTGCGGGTGACGATCAACTGAAATCTAAAGAGGCTAACCACGACACTAACCAAAAGCATGACTCCAGTAATTTATATCCGGGTTTAATGTATTCACTTTAAAATGATTTTACTGTTAAACACTGAAAATTAACGAAAACAAAGTTGAACGTACCTATGTCTACGCTACCACCAAGAGAACCTCTGAACATAACTGGGACAGCTATACGTGTGGTACCCTCGTTAGCTAAATAAACCATCAATAAGGGTAAGCCTGCAACAAATGGAAAGCCAATTTTATGTCTCCAAGGTAGGTTGAGGGCATCATCGGCAAATCCCAAAAACAACATGCAGCATACAGAGAGTAAACCAGCAAGATACTGAATGAACTATACGTGTGTATATAGAGATGATATGTTTATCATACCTGACTTTTAAAGAAAGCTTCCTGTCCTTCCCTTATTTTATCAGATGAACAAATCTATGAAGGATAAAACATATAAACGATAATTTTACTTCATTTGACTGTGTTTCAGCTTTTCTAACAAGGAATCTCCAAAAAGGAACAGGGATGAAAAGAAACATGATGGACAGAAACACAACACCACATATAACTCCCTGGGCCTCAGGGCTTAAAAGTACATTGAATAGTATAATAATACAACGTACATTGTTGGTTTAGTAGGTTTATTCATATCAACACCTGCGAATCCGGCGCGAAGAAACTCTCCTTTATATTTCTTAAATAGCTTCAACACAGACTTCGCACCAAATACAGACATTGAAATGAGAATAAAGAGTTCCAGCACATGCCGATAGGTGCTTAACAAGTACCTTTCAGTCATAGGTGAACATGTTGTGTCCATAACCATATATGGAGAACTAAATATTAGCTGAAGAGAAGTATGCAATTGATGCGCCAACCCGTAGATTTTGTATTATCTCGCGTCAAATAGTTCCAATACTCAATATGCAGATGTATAACTAATGTGAACCAATTAGTTTCGTGGAGCTCGCATCTTTATTATTTTAGTCTATATTTCAGCCTATGATATCATTTACAATTGAAAATTCAGCTACATAGCACGAAGTGGAGTAGAAAAGCTTTTTTAACAGGTTTCTGTGTCCCAAATCAGTGAATCACCGATTTCTCTACACATAGATCTATGTACATAATGCATAAAGGGACTAAAGAAGATGAGTAGAGTAATGAGAAAATATGTTCTGAATCGTGAAGAGTGCATACAGTTATTTCTTAAAGGTGAAATGTACCCAGGTATGTGACCAAGTAGTAGTATAACCAGAGCAACTTCTAAAGATTAAACCCACTTGTACAAGTAAGAATAAATGAGAGGGCAATAAAGGATGGAGGAGAATTGATATTTGATCGTAAGTATAGGAAACCTAATGGAATAAAAACTTCTAGGCTGGCAAACAATAGAGCGAGTTATTACCCACGTCGTGTCGTGTCATGATCTGGTTGTGATGCGTGACTAAGCCCTTTCAAGTAGTCATGTCCGCCGAAACAAACATGGTCAGCATCAATATCAAGAGCCTATGCAATTATATATTTGGGGGATTATTTACCGCTACGAAGGACTACTTCAGCCTGTAAGAGATTAAGTCATTTACATGGAAGAGAAGCTGTGTTTACAGTCGCATATAATTAACTGTATTATTAGTTTCTAAATATCTCCTCCCAGATGAATACTGGAACCGAATTTTGAATGGGCATTTCAATCTATGGGTATTTTATTAACTTTATGAGTCATAAATTAGGTCTTCTCTCTGTTACTTATTTTCTAAGGGATATAGGCCTAGTGGTAACAAGCCATCCATTCATAGTCTAAACTTAGTCCCTTAAATGACTATTCGATTCTTTTTCAGTGACATCTGTAAAACGTGAAAATTATGCCAAAAGTTTTATTGTTAGGCATGCTGGAAATACTTATATGTCATACGTACAAAACTGTTGCGGAAGGCATTTATATTGCAGTTCACATACAATTTAAGGAAAGACACGTAAATCTTTTTTTACTTGCTACTTACCTAAGGGTATGTTTGTGATTTTTCTTATTTTCTAGACGGGTGTGAAGAAATTTATCAGTTTGTAGTAGTCACGTTAGCCATCGCAGACTAAGGGTTCCTTAAGCTTTGAAGGTATAGAGAGGAAAGTTACCAGCCATTTGTTTGCAGGATTACTCATCTGACTTCTATAAAAACTGGAATAATGTACACCATTCTTCAACTATCTATAACCTTTCCTTGGGAAACGTGGAAACAATTCGTTTTAAAAATTTACCAAGAATGAGCCTTTTGATTTTAAGACAGAAGTAAGAACTCTGTTTGTATATTTATCAGGCTACTTCAGCTTTTCAAATCCATATCCACTAGTTAGAACGACTTAGATTACTCCAGTGGCTTTTTAATCTAAGCTATTTAACCTGTGATTTGTGAACGTTAGAAATACAGAAATTCATTTCCCAAGTGACATTTCTTCATTAAATTTAAGTTAGCTTCGTGGAAAGTCTATATGATCTTCAGCAAACAGCCACTACTATAATTTAGCCAGTTACTACCATTAACTCCTAAATCATCATGTTCATTGTCAAAAGACACTAACTTTAAAGCGGACTGAGCAGACGCACATGTTACAGTTTGGAATTAATGCCGTTGAAGCTCACACTTTTATTTACTGAATATATTTCTATTATATTGTTTAAACTTTGCATATTCTTGACGACAATGCTGAAATAAACAGTCGTTTTTTGAGTACGTGTTATTCCCCTAAACCAGGTTTTGTAGATTAAAGCTATAGTGGACACTCAATTTAAGCAATGAGTCAATAAATAAATAACAGTAGTTTTTCAAAATTTCAACATCAGCTCACTCAAAACAACGGCCCATTGATGTATATTGCTACACTTTTGCTCGAATTAACTCACAAACACTGACGATTGACATACCTAATGCTTCTCTGGATGTTTGCTTGTCACTCCAATTGTGTTGATTTTTTAGAATTACCGTCCAGAAACATCAGGACCGGCGACGTTATAACTATGAGCCAGATAGTGGTGTGATTTGAAAATGGTAGATCCACAATCGCTCCCTATGGAAATATCCTGTTAACTGGTATCCTTAATGATAAACTGTTTACCATCACAAGCCGTTTCAGACCGAAATATATCTAGGATACGACCAAGTTTCTCTTGGTGCTTTAATACAGTAACCTCTAACGATTGGACCGGCAGTGGGAAATAAATACATATTTGATGCTGGATTAAAGATTAATGATTTTGTAACTTCTATTCTAGATGTCTGGAGAAGGAGTCAGTTTCCACTCTAGGACTAGTTTGATGACGATGGATGTCCATGCACTTTCAGCTATTAATGTCCATTATAAAAATCCCAATCAATATCATTAATGAGTGGTTAATCAGCCGATTATTTTGGGATATTATCTATCGGTGCAGCATAAAGGAAGTCTCTTCAGAAAATGCAGCATTTTATTCGATTCCAGATCTTTCTAGTATAAATTGAAGCCAATGTGTGACACAATGCGAGACAAGTAATTCTCTAAATAAATAGTTGCACAGACTCTCATTACTGATGTTAATCATGTTTGTTTTAGCGGGCACGACTAGTTGAAGGCGCTGTCGCATGTATAACCATCAGATGATGACACGATATGTCAAGCAACTTGCTCTGTGGTTAACCAGCCTAAACGTTGCTAACTCATTAGCGTTACTTTCACAATCAAATATAACTTCTCCTTCATCCCTCACTGCCCTCTGATGTATTTTATTTGTACATGTGAGTTCAGTGGTTAGAAGTTGCTCTGGTTATACTACAAACGTAACCTGGTCATATACCGAGTAAACTTTAGGCTTATTTAGATAGAAAATAACGTCTTGTCGGATAGCGTGTACTATAGTGTCCCGATCGCCTCAGGAATTTCAAATACTATAAGTGGTTTTCAAGCGATTACTTCTGACCAAGCTCTAGAGAGATAAGAGGTCAACCGTTTCAGGCTTATCTGGTAGTCCTGGATCAGTTTTTTTCGACTGGACATTCTGGTTTTTATTACAGATCTTTTACATAAATCCCTAGCAGTTCAGATGTGGTGGATACTACTTATAAGTCATCAATAAGTAGTAGGTAGCAGAGCGTCAAAGTAAATTGGGAAGAATCAGTAAACAGCAGACAAGACGAGTTTCGAGAGGACAAGAAGTGAAACAGGATTGAAACACAGAGGACAATCGAGAACAACTAAGAGAAGCAGGCTGAGAAACGATGCAGTGCAGACAACGCAGAGGATTTGCAAATTGATGCTTGGAAGTAATGTATGTAATATTTCATGACCTATTCTGTTTTCGCACAATAAACATTACTTACCCAATTGGTCTTTTCACAAGTGGTGTCGCTGCCTCCGTACAAGATGAAGATTCCGTGGCCACAGCCGTTCGAGGATGGGGACGTCGGTGCATTCCTGCGGCAGTTTGAAGCCACTGCGGAGCTGGTCGGCGTGCGAGGACAAAAGGCGAAGGTGACGGTCCTCGGTACCCTGCTGCGAGGTCGTGCAAAGGCGGTGCTCGACGACGTGGAGCTGGCTGACGGTGGAGCCACGTGGGAGGAGGTGGTGGCCAAGTTGGTGTCTGAATTCGACAGTCCAGCGGACAGGGAGCTGGCGTTGCAGCAGTTTAGGGCCGTGCGTCTGGCCCCAGACGGCGATCCGTCGGTGCTGGCCACCACTCTGACGAGTTTGCTGCGTCGTGGGTTGCCATCGTTGGACGACGAGTCGAGACAGCAGCTCCTGACATCCCAGTTCCTGGAATGTGTCCCTGGTGACGTAGCGTCACAGCTTCGACTGGCGCATGCCGTGCAGCCATTGAACGTGATGGAGATGGCTCGAATGTGCAGACAGCTTGTTAGCACTTCGGTATCCTCGTTATCCGAAGACAGCAGGACGGCGCCTTTGGAGAAACGGATCGCCGAGCTGGAAGAGAAAGTCGCGGCGGTGCGAATCCATGCGGAAAGGGGAAGTAGGTGCTTTGAGTGTGGAGAGTATGGACATTACAGAAGAGACTGCCCGAGGAAACGAAGATTTAGACATGTTAAACGTTATACACAGTCTTCTCTTTTTGAAACGTCTTTCCGGGTTGTAGGGTTGGTTAACAAGGGTGCGTTGTATACAAGAGTTCGTATAAATGGAAGAGTACTGGTGTGTCTAGTTGATACGGGCGCGGCCATATCCTTAATAGATGCAGGATTGTGTCGGGAGATCAGGGCATGTTCACTAGCAGTACAAACAGTGAGCGGGCATGCACTGAAAATTTTAGGAGTGTCTGACTGTTGTGTCGAAGTCGGAGATCGCGTCGTACGATACCCATTTGTAGTAACTAAAGACATACAGCAAACAATACTGGGAGCAGACTTCCTTAGAGAGGTGGAGGCGGTCATCGACACAAAGAACAAGACAGTAAATACTAAGTACGGGCATTTTAGCATACAGGAGAACAGCCAGATAGCTAAGACACAAGCCGCGATCCTACCGCAAGTGAACATAGAAAATATCAATAAGGTAATAGCAAAGTACGGAAGTCTGTTCACTGACGACGGAGAGGCCTATGGTTATTGTGATAAGGTGACGCATGAAATCCCCGTAAACAGTCGTAAGAAGACAACATTCCACACACGCCGAATACCAGTTCATCTAGAGACGGAAGTAAATCGGCAAGTGGAAGAGATGTTGCGGGATGGAATAATTGAAGAGGCTGATAGCCGTTACAACTCACCTGTGCTGCTAGTAAAGAAATCCAACGGAAAATACAGATTCTGCGTCGATTTCAGAGAGCTAAACAGCATAACTGAGTTGAAGCCATGCCCAATGCCAACTGTAGCCGAAACCCTGGATCGTTTACAACAAGCAAAGTTGTTTACTGTACTGGACCTCAGGTCAGGGTATTGGCAGCTACCGATAAAAGCGGATGACAGGTACAAGACAGCCTTTACTGTGGGTCACAAACAGTACCAGTTTAGAAGAATGCCATTTGGGCTGGCGGGAGCGCCATTCACATTTAGAAGATTAATGAACTTATTGTTACGAAATCTTGAGAATGTGGAGGTGTACGGGGACGATTTGGTGGTTTACAGTAAAACAGAGAGAGATCACGCAAAACATCTAGAAGCAGTACTCAAACGAATCGAGGAGTTTGGGTTGCGCATCAATAAGAAGAAGTCACAGATAGCCAAATGTAATGTCACACTGCTGGGGTATAAAGTAGGAGATGGTGAAATGAAGCCATTACCCGAGAAAATTTTGACGATCCAGAACATAACGGCACCCACTTCGAAAAGGAAACTCAGGCAGTTTATAGGAAGAGCAGCATTCTACAGCCGCTTTATAAAGAACTTTAATGAGATCGCCGCACCACTATATAAACTACTGAGCAGTGGAAAATTTATATGGACAGAGGAGGCTCAGAGAACCTTTGATCGAATCAAGCAGCTATTAAACGCAAAGCAGATGACATTGAGACTTCCGGTCCGTGGAAAACAGTTCACAGTGGCCACAGATGCCAGTGATTTTGGCATTGGTGCAGTACTTCGGCAGGATGACGGCGTAGTGGAATATGCCAGCCGCGTTTTAACACCAACGGAACAGAAGTACTCGACCATCGAGAAAGAGTGTCTAGCGATCGTTTGGGCAGTAGATAAGTGGAGACCGTATCTGCTAGGCCAGCCATTTCACATCGAGACCGACCACAAGCCATTACAGTGGTTGAAGACGGCAAGAGACCCCCGAGGAAAATTGTCACGATGGACACTACGCCTGCAAGAATATGATTTCACGATTGGTCACATACCAGGAAGCCGAAACGTAATAGCTGACTACCTGTCAAGACCGTGTGAGGACACTAGCTTACCGGAAGTAGCCTGTGGAGTCAACAGAGTGCAAACAGACCTAGAAAGACTACTTCGTTGCCAGAAAGCAGACCCAACGCTTAGGACGGTGAGACGAGCGTTAACTGAAGCAGTGGATGACGAATCAGTGCACTTTAGCAGAGAGGTAAAGACGTTGTTAAGCCAAAAGGACAGATTAAAATTAAATGCAGCTGGAGTGTTAACATGGAAAGACAATGATGGAAGCTGGATACCTGTAATTCCAAAGCCATTACGACATGAACTAATCAGCGAATGCCACCAATTAGCACACACAGGTGTCGCAAGAACCACTGACCTCCTGAGACAGAGTGCTTACTGGCCAGGAATGCAAGAAGACGTGATGAGATACGTCCTCGCCTGCTCCCAATGTCAGTTAATGAAAGGGGATAAATGCATACGCACTTCGTTACAGCCCATTCCCGTAACGACAGTAGGCGATCTGTGGTCAGTGGACGTAATGGGTCCATTTCCCCAGACATCGAGCGGTAACCAGTACGTGTTGGTGATGACCGAGCATGCTACGCGTTGGGTAGAGGCTGTGGCGATTCCTGATCAACGAGGAAAGACGGTGACCGAAGCAGTGATGCGGCACATCGTGGCCGACCACGGCGTCCCGAGAATGATATTGACCGACCAGGGTCCATGTTTCGAGAGTGAGGAGTTCACATCTCGCCTTGGGCAGTTAGGTATCAAAAGAGTCAGAACAACACCGTATCATCCTCAGACCAACGGACTAACTGAACGAAATAATCACACTCTAAAAGAGTGGTTGGCAGCAAAGGGGGGTAACTGGGAGACGGAATTACCGATGATATTATTAGCACATCGAGCCTCGAATCAAGGAACAACAAAGAAGTCGTCATTCCAGCTGATGTACGGAAGGAGACCACGACTGCCAGGCAACAACATCGCCTGGCCTCAGCCACAAAAGTGGAATGATAGGAAATGGAAGGAAGAGCGGAAACAAGCGGTGGAAAACATACGACGGAAACAGGATATGGACGTTAAACGATCAGAACAGCATCATGGGAATCAGCTGAGACACTTTTCAGTAGGAGATCTGGTGAAGTGTAGAGGACGGAGAAGCATAACGGGTAGTGGACTAGGCTCGAAGAAAGTACTCCCCAAATGGGAGGGCCCGTATACAGTCATCGCTAGTCGTGGACCGGTATACACCATCAAAAAGGACAACAAAGAGAAGCGTGTAAACATAAGTCAATTGCAAAGATGGATGTGTTGGAATGATGGAGCGAATACGCAGAAACAACCAGCGACCGCAGAGGCAAGAAGGTCAGCGCGCATACGAGCACAGCAATTTAATGGAGGGGCGAGTGTGGTGGATACTACTTATAAGTCATCAATAAGTAGTAGGTAGCAGAGCGTCAAAGTAAATTGGGAAGAATCAGTAAACAGCAGACAAGACGAGTTTCGAGAGGACAAGAAGTGAAACAGGATTGAAACACAGAGGACAATCGAGAACAACTAAGAGAAGCAGGCTGAGAAACGATGCAGTGCAGACAACGCAGAGGATTTGCAAATTGATGCTTGGAAGTAATGTATGTAATATTTCATGACCTATTCTGTTTTCGCACAATAAACATTACTTACCCAATTGGTCTTTTCACACAGACACAAAAATATGCACGATGGTCTCTACAGCGGCCTACTTGTTTCACTGACCCTATACAATAACTTGGCTTGGTGGTATGTCGGGGGACTAAAGAAGATTGATTTTCTCTTGGAATTGTTTTTCAGTAGTTTATCTTGTTCATTTTGATTGCATATTATGTGAACATATTATTAATATTATTATTACGTTTCCTCTGCCCTATTATCCTATTTACAACTAACCGTTAGTAGTTCATTTTTATAGATGAACTTTGAGTAGTCACTTGTACCCACTATACTCTTGTTTACAGTCACAATTTGTATTAATACTAACTTGTTGACTGGTTAACTAAGTGATCAAATTTTGTGTATATATAAAGGATTACTTGAAATATAATTTGATTGTGTCTGATGGGTGGCCCAGATGTTTTGCCCCCTTTGTTCAAGCTTTGGGAACTAGTAATCACAGAGAAGATGTGTGCGCACACTTATTGGTCGTACAATCTTACTAGTCATATTACGGGTTGTTTAGAACGAGTAAAAACAAAATGGTTTCAAAATAATTCTTTTTGCTTTAGAGGTCCTGTCACCACCTCTAAACCAGGAAGACAGCTGGGACATCCACGTTGAGTCACCTGCGGTATAAAAAGTGATGTTTCTAAAGGAATCTGCTTTACATCTATGAAAGATCAGGCAGCAAACAACAAACTTATTGATTTAATACTTTTTGTAAAGACCAACATATTTCGCTCACTATATAATCTAAAAAGGTTGAACTTTAACATACACGATGTCCAGAGTCTTGGACAAAAATAATATAACTGCGTACATACAAAATCTGTTACAATTTCAAAAAGACATATGTCTTCTGTCACATTTGCGAGTACTGAGTCCAGTAATTATTTACTCGATAATACTTTATTCCTGATTTGGTACTACTTAATCAATCAATGCCTCTTACCCCATGTGGAGCAAGGGCCGCCAATCAACATTCACCAAACAACTCTGTCCTTGACTTTCTTTAACAGCTTCAGGATTCCAAGTAAGTGCTTACTTACTGTTAGATTTTGATGATTTTCTCAGTGTGTGTCCTATACACCTCCAACGTCTTTTCCTAATTTCTTCCTCGACTGGAAGTCGATTTATTCTTTTCCATAGAACGCTGCTAATGATGGTATCTGGTTGACGGATCTGAAGTGTTCCCTGCAGACAATTGTTTACAAATACTTGTATCTTCTAAAGGATGCTTCTCGTAAGTTCTCCAAATTTCAGCTCCTTACAACAGAAGTGTCTTCACATTTGTATTGAAAATTTTGACTTGAATGTCGACTGACAGTTGGTTTGAGTTCCAGATGGTTTTCAGCTGTAAAAATGCTTCTCATGCTTTTCCGATCCGTGCCTTCACATCTCCATCAGACCCTCCTTGTTTATCGATGATGCTGCCTAAGTATGTAAAGGACTCTACATCTTCTAGGAACTCTCCGTCAAGTGAAATCGGGTTAATGTTCGTTGTTTTATATCAGTTGATCTTGCTTTTCTCTTTGTGTATGGTGAGGCATACTGCTGCCTAGGCTGCTGCTAGATTGTTCATCTTCATCTGCATCGATGCTGAGTGGAATAGATGAGTTAAGTAATCTGCGAGGTTCAAGTTATCTAGTTGCATCGATGTTGTCCCCTAAATTTCGAGATTGCTTTGGGATGTTGAGGTTTTCATGATCGAGTCAACCACTTGCAGAAAGAGAGGTGGGAGGATGAGAGTAAGCAGTTTTGTCTGACTCCGTTCTTTATTTCGAATGAATCTGTGAGCCTACCTCCATGCTCGATTTTACAGTGTAGTACATCTTGGGAGTTCCGTATGTTGTTGACTATCTTATAGGGTACGCCATTATGTCGGAGAAGGCTCTTTAATGTTTTCAAGTCATTTATAACAAACGGATATCAGATTACGGATGGAGGCACCAGTAACGCTAACACCATGACTTATAACCGGCGGAGTTGTGCAAGACAGTATTCTAGATCCCTTACTCTTCATTTTATATATCAATAGTATACGCAGGTACTTCAATGAAGGAAAGCCATACCTGTTTGCCGTCGACTTAAAAGTAGTCTATAAAACTAAATAACAGGATGTAGCACATTGCATTTAAAATATACAGGACGAGCTAAACAACCAGCGTAAATGGTGCTCCCACTGCGGTCTGGAATTCAATATTGAGAAATGTGTATCGATATGTGTGGGGGAAGCCAAAACTTGATATGCAACTTGTACTTAGCAACCACAAATTTCTAAAGCTTAGTACTGTAACCGACCTAGGCATACAATATTCTCACAACATTAACTTCTCTGCTCAAGTTCCCGCCAAACTGTCTGTATGACGACGACTCCTAGGTTTTGTTTTAAGGAACTTTCACCAAAATTAGTCAAGACCCATTCTTCATAAAATGTGTGCAAGAACTATACTTGAGTACTGTTCCCTCCTATTTAACAATCTACGAACAAGTGACAGAATGAGAGCAAAGATTGTACAATGCTATTTAACACGGCAGATAACTAAAATCAATTCTAAAATTAAATACAAAACTAGACGTCCTTATGCTCAAACTTAAACTCCATTAGCGATTTTTACATTATGGTCCGTCTTAGGAGTTCCGTATGTTGTTGAACTATCTCATTGGGTACACCATAATGTCGTAGAAGGCATCATAATATTCTTTTATTCACGCTGTCGAATGATTTTTCGTAGTCAAGAAAGTTAATGTAAAGGGGTGAATTCCATTCAATTGACTGTTCAACAATGAACCGCAGGGTATCAGTTTGGTCGGTATACGATCGTTCCTTACGAAATACGGTCTGTTAGTTTAGAAGTTGAGCGTCGATTGTATCTTTCATTCGGTTCAATAACACTCTGTTGAAGACTTTTACTGGTACGGAAAGAACAGTGATGCCTCTGTAGCTCTAGCAATTGCTAAGATCTCGTTTCTTTGGTATTTTTATGAAGTACCCTTTTTCCAGTCTGTTGACGCTTGTTCTTTCTTTTAAATCTTCTTGAAAAGAATGTGGAGTATCTTTGAAGTTGCTTCCATATCTGTATTCGATGCCTCAGATGGTATAATATCTAGCCCTGTTGACTGAACACTCTCGATTTGTCAGGTGGCCATTTCGATTTTTTCGACTGTTGGTGTGTCTGTGTTTATAGGGAGATCGGTGGCTGCTGCTTCGACGACTGGTGGGTTCAGTGGGGCTGGTCTCTTTAAGAGTTCTTCAAAGTTTTCTACCCACCTGTTTCGTTGATCTAGCGTCTCAGTGACTGATTTGCCAGTCTTGTTCTTAATTAGCCGTTCTGGCTTACTGAATTTCCCAGCTTGCTTTTTCGTTGTATCGTATAGGTGTGGACATTCCATGTACTTATATTAATTGTTGCTCTGGTTGTCAGAAGCAACATCGGCCTCGTGGCCTGGAGCCCGTCTTGGGTTGCTGCAGGTTTCAAGCCAGGATAAAGGAGGAGGGTTAGGGCATGGGGTAAGCAACCCCATCCCGTAAAGTAATAATCTCCCTAAAATACGCTATTATGTGTTTAGCTAAGAACTAATTAAAAATGTGTTTAATTTAGTAACATGTGGATTTAATGATGATTAAGAAAATAAATAACACAAAAATACTACTACAGCAAGTGTCTGTCCAGTGCTATTGGAGCATTAATAAATGTATAACCCCGATTAATTCATAATTTAAAAAGGCATAATTCAACAATTTCCGCAATCCCTAATTGTGGTCGTAAAATGTATCACATTTTACTTGCTATTAGAAATAAATGAAATTCAAATCTACTTTACTTGTTGTTTTTCATAGACCTACCACAAAGTTTATGCTAATATTAGTTAGTCTCTACTTAGAGTAAAGTCAAAATTCATTTATTTAAGTCATATTTAATCCATGAATGTCTTTGATCAACTTTTAAAACAACAATCAAATTAAGAGATTGTCAAGTAGAAATGTCTATTGCATAATTCTTGTTGAAGAACCTCTTGAATAGATTAAATGGAGTAATTCTTTTGTAATTCGACTGAAGAAAAATTTTGAATAAATATAGCATGATTTGTAAAAAAATCTGAAAATAAGAAAGAGTATTCATGAAAGTAGTTATCCATTTAACTGATAAATTTCCTAGTAGTTGTTTATTTGAACATTTAAAGAAACACCTAAACAATCGTTCTGATACTTAAATTTGAACAGAATGGATGAATCTTTTCAAAGAATTTTTTCTGTTTAATAACTATGATTAATTCAGCTCTGCCAACCCTTTTTCATTTAGTAAGTGAAAACTCGTTACCTAACTATAGTCTTCATTACTAGCACCAACTTTTATCATACTTTCGTCTATTATCTAACAAGTTCACTACACTACTCTCAAATATTTATAGCAGATATTTACCAATCACTTTAGATTTACAGAAGGAAATCTTGAATGAAGAGTACACTCTGATATACTACATCTATTTACTAAATGAATGAAAAAGTTATTGGATGTGATGGATTAAGAAGATCCATTGAACACTAAAAACGTAGCCGATAACCCTAATCGATAAGATAATGCCGTTGATTTTTGACATACTAATTCTTAAATCAAGTCTCAAAAAATATTTTAAAAAAATGCTACCGCGTCAAACTTACTCACTAATCTCGAAGTAGTTAAATTTTCTATTTTCTGTAAAATAAATAGTAAAAACTAAGACCATTTTAGTGTTGTGTTGTGTATGTTACTGTTTAGCTTCACATTTTGTAAATAATTATTTCGTTTGTTTATTCGGTTTTTATGCAAACAAATAAATAAAAACAAAAATGTTGTTATTAAAAGGAATAAAGGAAACATCATTCTCACAAATGTCAATAGCAATACTTGAAATCATAAAGTTCTTTTTCTCTTTTTTATTATTATATAAATGATAAACAAATTCATATATCAGAAGATAACTATTTTGTTTGAAATTAGTAAACCAATTTATTATTTAATAATTTCAAAATGATAGTAGTGTTTTTCAAAGTAAATTTAGTTATAATTATGAAAAAATTCACATTTAGGCATTAAGATAGAGCGAGAGGAGCGAAGAAATTTCTTTTCAATTAGTTTTTTCATCAAAGCTCTACACTAATAAACATATAAGTTTACAATAGGTCCAAAATCATTACCAAATAATTGGTGATGTGTTATATAATAAGTTTCCAGGTTCAAAGGTATTTGTAAAATAATTACAACTAATTAACAAAGCAATTAAGACATGAAGGTGTATAAGGTAATCGTCGTTATGAAAGTGTGCAAATGATAAGTAAATGGGTTGGTATACTGTTGATTACATAATATCTAATGAGAAGAAACCGATAAAATATTTATAAGAAATCTGATGGTCAAGACAGTTACAATTAAGAGGTGACACTTTTGTAAAATTATGAAAGGATTTGTGTAACGTAGTGATAATAATAATAATGAGAGAGAGTTGAGTGTGATAAGTTATTTGTAAACCCACCGAGCATTGGCTATTATAATGGCCAAGACAAGGAAAGAGGCTGTACAAATTTCTTATGTACACACAGGTCCCATTTAAGAATTAATTCATTGATGAAGTTCTTTTAGATGAGTTTATTTTGAAATTTGTACAGTTTTACATGTTGGTTAAAATAGTGACTATGCTCTGTGTTATGTACTGTTTGATTGTTAACTCACCATTTGACGAAATTTTAATGTGATTTCAGGCAAGACCCGTCTGTACATCGTTCTAGTACAAAGTGAATAGACAAAGTAATTGAAAATCCTAATTTCTTAAAATTAATAAAAACAAAGTTAGGGTAAGAACATTGAGAGCAGGGTAAAATTAAGATTTGCGATCACGCTTCGAGTGCATCTTAAATAAAATAATATACATGCATATTAACAAATAGCTTTGTTCTCAGCAATATGATGATCAATAATTGGCAAAGGGGATTCTAAAAATTAGTTTTAAGGACGGGGGTAGGGTATTTTTAGCGTACGGAGCATTTGATCAATACAATAAATAGTAAATATGAGTATTATTGACATGAAAGGTGAAACATTTGACATATAGCCCAGATAATAATCAAAATACCAAGTTCAATAATCGGCTTAGATTATTACTAAGGTATTTATTGTTGATTAAGTGTGTAGCTCCAAAAGAATTTGAATACAACTGACCCCCCCATCTGATTGATTATTGAATCCAAGATTGCAAATTCAATATGTATGTCATTTGATTATGTCGTAAATAAACCTCTCCAAAGCTGTTTTCTAAAATGACTCAAATTGATTACTCCATGTTAACGAAGCACATTCTGTTAATTTAAATTTATTGACTATATGACCCGTATAAAATCATGACAAATTTATATGTAGTTCCAAAAATAATCCCTTTAAAATAACTAGGATTAAAGTATTTCTGATTACAATCAACAATGGTAATTAGGTATTCCTGATACTTTTAATGATGAAATAATAACAAACCAATTACTGTTTGCAAAGTTTTACAGTTTGAAGTCATCTTTGGTGTTCTCACTATCCTTTTTAAGATGTGCGTATCCTTCATAGATTGACCTCTGTAGAGTTTCATTGATAAGCATGAAGTTGTTTTGTCTTAGTATGAGACTTCTACTCAAGTGTGTGAATTCACGACCCTACTAGAGATCGAACCAATGACCTTCAGGTTTCACTGCAAATGTTAAACTGCCAGTGAAGTTGATCGGCATTTGCTTTTAGGATTTTCACTTTAATAAATTTGTCTCATCAAATTCACTATTTTTCCCTGAACTCAAGACTTGCGGTCATTTTTTTCTATTCCTTTGTTGCTATGTTAGGTTATGATTGCTCGATGCTTATCTAAAATCTCGGGAAAATCAGGCTGGTTACGGACCTGAACGAGGATGAAGTAATCAAGTGTTCACTTTGTGTCAGATTACAGAACATAAGCACACTAACCAACGTCTGGGGATTCTTTGACTTGATAGCAGTTTTTGATTCAGCAGACCAAGAAGTTTCATAACAAAGTTTATCACTAAATGTTCTCCCTCATAAGTACATGAACTCTTTGAAAATTCTCTACTCAAACACCACTGGTTGAGTTAGTACTTATGACTAATTGTTACAAGAATTGTCAACTTTATGTGGCGTTTGTCAAGATTACTCTTTATCCCCCACCTCATTTGTTTTGCCACAGATGGTTTGCTAGAATTTACACTATATTCATCGAAATCTTCGGAAGTCGACCTTCCACCACGAGGCCCACATACCGATTCAGAATGCAGAAGTGATATAATCTTATTCACTGATGACACTGACAATATTCCGTCCCATGAACACCATAGGTGGCAATGAAAGCATATCTGAAATAGGTTCCTTTCTCTCTTTAAATGAAAAATGTTACTTTAAGACTAGTCATAGGAATGATGTAGTTGAGTGCAATGACCACTTCACTTAATTTAGAAGTCATACCAGCTTTGGTGGATCAGGGTCGGACAAAATCTCACCTGGATTCAGAAAGCTTGCTCGGTTTGTGGCAACTCGCATCACTTGCGGAGTAGACAAGATATCCTTCTTTCAACGAATACCCGTGTGTACTGTGCAGTAGTCCGTTCGGTTGTAACGCATGGATGTGAAATGCGGGCTGTTAATAAAAAAGATATGCTTTAGCTTCGAGTCTTTGACAATGGAATTCTCCAAATTGTCGCACACATCATAAAAGTAAATAATTCTGAGGTTAGGCACAGTGTACTGATGCGAAATGTCAAATCAATCAAAGAGATCAAAAACCTTCATCTACTAGGCTGGTTGCAAAATGTGCTGTGCATATCTGACTGCCATCTGTTTCGTCGCGCAATGTTTTCTGGCGTAAAAATAAGATGAAGGAAAAGTGGGAGTAGCCAAACTAGAACATGGCACCAGTTAATGAAGTGTTTGACTGCTGTTCTTAGCCCTGTTAGTAGATGTAGACTAGCTTGTCGGAGTCCGCATAAAAATCATGTTCAGTGGTTGAAGTTAGGGCTGGTGACATGGTTCAGAATCGGTTATCTCTTAGATCTTAAGTTCACTTATACTTTGCACACATCACTTTATTCCCGCCTTTCGTATTCTATTGTCGTATTAATTTTTCTGTAAATTCGATCTCATCGTGCTGATGTGATGTGGTAACTTGGACCTATGCGTGCATGCACTAGGTCCCATGACGACGTCCCTGACTGAAACTGATTGTTTCAATCCATCGATTTAAATAAACTGCTGCTTTTACACTGCATGTTAACACAAGACATTGGTTTATTTAAAAAGTAACTGTGTCTCAAGGGTCACAAGGCAACCAAATAATAATGATAAAACATGATTATCGAATTGAACAACCAACCAACAAATCACCAATATGCTTAGCAGTATCACTTATGGATTATAGCTTTGATTATCCATTATACTGTCATGAAATTTAAACACAATAAAAGTAAACTTGAACTAGAATTCAGACACTCTAAACTTAACAGGTTTGATTAGACTAGCCACATACCTGATAATCAAAGCCACGATTGGTATTTTAACGTTAAAAATTTACGTCATTTCTATGTAAATTATGACATTTTTAAAAAAATTACTTTTATTAACTTACATGTTAACTTGATAAATGTACTTCATCTGAATTTGTACTGTTATTTATCATAAAATTGTAGCAGTAAACAGTGAACATTTTAACAAAGAAAATTTTCTCTACAACGTTACTATACATTCATAGGTCTATTGTAAGACAGATCTACATCAAGTCATTGAAAACTGGCTGAAAATGGCTCTACAGTGCTGATAATAGCTGATACTTAGGATTCAATAGTTGTGAAATTTGATTTGATTTGCAAAAGGGTTTTAACACTTAAAATATAGGTGATAGGAACAAGACACTATTAAAAACTAAACTATATAACTGACCTTGGTATACAGTACTTTCAAAAGTTTCTGCTATGTTATCGAAATCTATACAACTTCAAGTCATTATACTGCCGAATATTTATCATACTGAATGAAGATTCACTCTTTATCAAATATGTGCGTCACGACGTGAGAAAAGCTATTATGACTAACGTGTAGGATCAGTCAATTGATATGACCCCAGTAAGCGCCTAGCTGGTCCCTGCACGTCTGCCAGATTCCCATTCAGTCCCGATCCGGAATAGGAAGAACACAAGAATAGTGAACAACCAGACAGAATCAAACTATATATATCAAACATCTCTTTATATATAAATAAACCAGACTACATAGTCAACAATTTAGGAATTCAACATCAATACATTACAAGGAAGACATTGGTAATGAATCGAGGTAACAACTGAGGTACACAATTCATTAACTGTAGTTCGCAAATGGGAAATTAATATACTAAAAGTTAATGCGCTAAACAAGTGGATAGGGCAAGGGGTACGTAATAATAATAGGGATAAACATCCACTTTGTACACAACCAAAATAAATGAAGTAGGCTACTAAAACACAGTTCTAGAGGATAATCAATCCTCTTTAGGTACCCGACTTTTTAATGTGTAAGTTCATTACTTGAGTATTCCCATTTTTCATATAACTGTCTGCGCTTACTTAGTAAATTGAAGATAAAGTGTATGCTACGATACTTGTAGCAGTGAGTGGTTAAAACTAAACCTGTAAATGATTGCAAAATCAGGATTTAAACCATTCAGGAAAACAGGCTTGTAACAAATGTAAGTCTCACCTACAAACTATTAACCTATACGACCACTACAATTACTTTCCTAACCGGTACTTTAGTAAGTGACATATAAAACAAAGTAACAAATAATTATTAAGACATCGTAAAAAAACGGTTCGAGTAGAACGTTTTTCCTAATAAACTGCCAATTCTTTTGAATCACCTTCGAATTCAGCGTTTATGTACTGTATTCATAGCATAGGAATAGGTTGAACGGAATACTGGTTAAACTTCGTATAGCTACCAGTGTTTTGTCAAAGCAATATAAAATCTAATATTCCATTATAGATAATGTGATATGGAATTTCATAGTGCTTGATCCTCACTTGTACAACATAAATATACACTACAATTTTATTTCTATAGTTTTCAGCTGAATTAGTTTTTGAAAACTTGTTGGATACAAGT
This sequence comes from Schistosoma japonicum, assembly GCA_025215515.1. Lineage (NCBI taxonomy): Eukaryota > Metazoa > Platyhelminthes > Trematoda > Strigeidida > Schistosomatidae > Schistosoma > Schistosoma japonicum. Next base: position 69,718,310 of record CM046061.1, on the reverse strand, counting down.
GAGCACATGGTAGAAAGCTTCTCAGTGTCAATGTTATTAAATAAAGCTGGGATTTTAAAAAGGTTTTCGTGAATAATAGGTAGCTTCACCTCTCTCGTAGATTTAAGAATTGATTATACTGCGTCATTCAACAACAATTAATTTGTTGAAAAGCATGGTGTTTACTTAGTGTATCACTTAGTGTGATTTTAACAGAAATTTATGTCATTCAAACTACAATAACATACGTAAGCGAACAGTATTGTTTTCAAGTTCCACTTCACGGACAATTCTTAACTAAACAATTATTAAGAGCGTGAATTTGGTAGATATTTATTTTGCCTGAAATCTGAAGTTCCTCAGCAGTATCAGTCCGTGACACCATTGGTGATATAAAGTTGGATCATCAGACACTCAGGAGACAGTGTGATCCTTGGACTACTAAGTCAATAAGTAGTAGTTTACATTTATAAATACAACTAATTAGACAACAATTCAATATGTAGATTAAAATTCAATCCATATCCTACGTAATGGATTCAAAGTAATAAATATTTATTCGTCAATTGTATTAAATGCATCTTTAAAAATGTTGAACTGGATTGTGTCTGGCAAGCGGAATCCAGAACTCAAGTTTTGTCCTATTTGAATCTAGTCAGAAACTGATCAGCTTCAGTTTATAACGTAATCAACAGGAAGATTCCAAATACATTCTTATTTTTTGAAATGTTTCCCAGTATTGTTAGTTCCTAGTGTTATATCTTTAAAAGTAATCATATAACTGATAAACTTGCACTATCCAGTGTTTAATTAGAAGTTCTAGTGTACGTTACTACTTAAAACAGTTAAATTGTTTTTATCTATACAAAGTTTTTCATGATTCCTACCCGTAAAAATTCCAAATAGTAATGATTCAACAGTGATTTAGGTTAGTCACAATGTTTCGATGTCTACTGTGTAATAAAAGCCCTTTACTTGCTCTTTTTTTCCGTGCATAGGCTAATCAGGCACTTTCGTATTCCGGTGTCAATCCATCTTCCCCTGCGGTTGTTGCTGTTTGTTGAACAGAAGAGCTAGGTAAGTATATAAATAACAATTAACGAAATTTAAGCTACTACTGTGTCTTAAATCAATATAAGTTACACACAGCATTATAACATTTTATCTCACTCAATAGCGATCAATCAATCGACCAATGCCTGTTACTCCACGTGGAGTACAGGCTGCCAACCAGCCTTCTCCAAACAATTCTGTCCTGGGCTTTCCTTTCCAGCTTTTCCTAAGTGCTCTTCATTCTCTTTATGTCTGTCTCCAATTCCCAACGCATCGTGTTCTTTGGTCTTCCTCTTCTCCTTTCGCCTTCAGGATTCCATGTTCATGCTTGTCTTGTGACACAGGTTTGATAATTTTCTCAGTGTGTGTCCTATTCCACCTTCAGCGTCTTTTCCTAGTTTTTTTCTCAGCTAGATTTTGGTCGGCTTGTTCTCTGCCAAAGTAGGTTGTTGTTGATGGTATCTGGTTAACATATCTGAAGTATCTCACGCAAACAGTTGTTTATAAATACTTGTATCTTCTAAAGGATGCTTCTCGTAGTTCTCCGAATTTCAGCTCCTTACAACAGAACTGTCTTCACATTTGTATTGAAAATTTTGACTTGAATGTTGACTGACAGATGGTTTGAGTTCCAGATGGTTTTCCGCTGTAAAAATGCTTCTCATGCTTTTTCGATCCGTGCCTTCACATCTCCATCAGACCCTCCTTGTTTATCGATGATGCTGCCTAAGTATGTAAAGGACTCTACATCTTCTAGGAACTCTCCGTCAAGTGAAATCGGGTTAATGTTCGTTGTTTTATGTCAGTTGATCTTGCTTTTCCCTTTGTGTATGGTGAGGCCTACTACTGACTAGGCTGCTGCTAGATTGTTCGTCCTCATCTGCATCGATGCTGAGTGGGATAGATGAGCTAAGTAATCTGCGAGGTTCAAGTTATCTAGTTGCATTGATGTTGTCCTCTGTATTTCGTGATTGCTTTGGGATGTTGAGGTTTTCATAATCGAGTCAACCACTTGCAGAAAGAGAGGTGGAAGGACGAGAGTAAGTAGTCTTGTCTGACACCGTTCTTTATTTCGAATGAATCTGTGAGCCTATCTCCATGCGCCATTCTACAATGTAGTCCGTCGTAAGAATTTCAGTATGATGTAATTTACATTAAATAATTCTATCACCATTCAGGATCTTAACATATGAATGATGGATCACTTTGTTCACAGAATTAAAGGAATTACCCAAGATGTTTTAGTGACTCATTTTTTTATCACAGTATGTAAAGTTTATAATCCCCATTACGAATTAAAACAAGTAATTCAACGAAGAGAATTTTTTTCTTTAAACGATTTCATTTCCAATATCTGTACAATCATAATTTATAGGAATAAGTAGTATCATAAACTACTTTTAAATGCCTACATTTAGTTTTATATTTCGTTTCACTAAAGCTTCTGTAATACGAATGACATGTGTGCAATTACCTTTAAGTAGATTAAGTTTGAACTGGTAGATATATCACCTACTACATGGTCAATTATATGCTGAAATGTAGATAATCTTATACTTTCACCATACCTTTACTGAGCCTTACTGATAGATGCTCTTTTATAGTATAACTCTTTATGGTATCTATTTAACCATAGATATATACTATCAAAACCAAAAAATGATTCACTTAGAATTCATTTTAGTTGACATATTAAATTTAAAATTTACGCTTATAGATATTTTTAGAATTATATTGAAGTTCTTTTACCTACACTTTTTTAACTGTTGATATTTATGTAGTAAAAAAAAATACAACCGGACAATTTAAAAGAACCAATAACATTTGTACACATGATTAAAAATCAGTTAAATTAGATTGGTAACCAATCTTAAGAAAATCAACTGTATCCCATTTAGTTACAATTAAGTAATAATACACAAATGAAATCACAAATATATGAATATATGTAGGCGTAAATCTAATAGAATCATTTATACATACAATATAGTATGTGTCTAAACATGTTCTGTATAGTTTCAATCAAAGAAATATGAAATTCATTTAAATTAACTATTCATTGTGTATTCAAATAAAGAAATTGGAATAAAAAAACTTTATTGAATATTTCTTCTAAATAATTGATCTTATTTTCAATGAATCATTTTTATCTCTTATCAAATGTGATTTTGATAATGTAAACATTAAATCGTTTTAAATATTCAGAAAGAAACATTTTAACAATCTTATCCGTTTTACTAGTAAACATGTCAATAAATTTTAATAAGCTATTTCTTCAAGATATATTATCTCGTCGGGAATCGTCACATGCAATTGATTTAAATGAAGAAAATGTTAAAGAAGAATGTGAATATTCAACAGAGTATAATGAGAATGATGAAGTTGATGAATCTGATGATGTAGTTGATGATGAATATGATTATGGAAATGAATCTGAAGTTTCAAATTATACTGATGATGGTACAGAAATCAGTAAAAACAAGGATAACAACAAAACAACTAATAATCTGTTATCAGGTGAAGATTCACAAAGGTTTAGACTTATCTCAGCTTTAAATGATTTGCGTTTAGCTGTTGATAAACAAGCAAATTTACAATCTTTACTTAATGATTGTAAGAATAAGGTTAGACATCAAGATTACAAATTATTATCGAAACTGTCAACAGTCACAGAATCTCAAAATACAACTAATGGTACGAATGATGAAGCCAGTCATCTTATGGCGATAACACCATCAACTTATAAAATAGATACTAACAGATGCATCGAAAGTGCTGATGAAGAAAAAGTTGAGACGACAAGTCCTAATAATAGAGCGAATCATACTACAGCAACATGTAAATCACTAAAGAAACAAACGCAACATAACACAATGGATATACCCATACCATTAATGGATAAAGACACTTTAGGGTTTAGACGAAATGAACGTCTGTCGAAAAGGAAAGAGAGGGTGAGTTATGCTTATCAAATATTTGTTATATTGAGTATTACAATTGATAAGAACGGAACTGAATTTTCTGAACCGCTAAATGAATACTTATAGTATCGGCTTCTCTGGTGAAGTATTGTCCTCTGAGCTAAGTAATTTACTCATAAAACTTTAACTGCTTTTTCAGACGACATTATCATCACAAACTTCTGACAAAAGTGTGGAGAAACTCTTTCTGCCTGCGCCAATCTGTTGTTTGTTCTAATGATATCGTCTAGAATGACTATGAAATCATCCAACCGAAATAGGTCATTTTCGCTAAAATCACTCTAGTGAGCTGAAAATTGTTTTGCATCATCTAGTGAGTTTTGATGTGAGAGAAATAGTTAGTCTATATTCGATTTCCTTGAATCCATTAGGAAGCTTTCAATTTATGTAATTTCCTGATAAAACAGAATTTTTCTGGTCAGATAAGTAGAAACTTTCGTACTCTTAATATTGAAAAATGTTACTATATTGTCATTTTCCTATATATACAACAGTCTTTTCTGAATTGTATCATCATCCACCGCACAATGTAGTTATATTAAGGGTTACACTTTAATTAGCCTCTAACTCTTGATCAATCTATTTTCCACGTATCATATATATATTTTGATCGAATTAAGGTAATATGAAACGCCATATTCACCAACACACTGTTTAAGAAAAAAAATGAATCGACCTCTTTTTATTATCCAATCATAGTTAAACATTTCCAGTTTAAGGTAAAATATTGGAAACCAAAAGTTACTACTATTATCGATCGGTTGTTGATTTTTTTATTAAAAATACAACTTTCCAAATAGACAACATATTTGTGAAGTATTAAATAAAGTTCGTGTTCTTTCACTAGGCTACTTTAAAAATTATGCCATACATAGAACTGTAACTATATGACAGTAATCTGTTGTCAAATAAAGATGATATGCGTTTGCATACGGAACAATCAAACTAAGCATATTTTATTTAGCAAATGTATTAGTTATGCAATGATATACATGAAATATGTTTAACGGAATTAGGAATTTTAACTCACTTATCCGATATATGATACTGAACTTATTCGTGCATATTTAGGAGAGACGACGAGAAATGCAATTAAATAAGGCAAATCTATGAAGGCAATGCGTGACTATTAAAGCGCACCTAGCTTAGATAGTTAAGTAAGTGTAAAATATCGACATAATCAGAATAATCTTGTATCTTCTAGTTCATTTGTAATGGACTGAAACTGGTCATATGTACATACGTACCTGTTGCACAAGTGTGACTGTCTGGACACAGTGGCCTAGTGGTGAACGCGCTGGTATTGAACACGAGGCGATTTGAGTTCGGATCCCAGTATGAACATCAACATTGGGATGCAAGTACATCCAGCCAATGAAACGCACGTCCTGGATTCCACTTACCAGTCCCAATCCAACTTAAATATCGACATAATCCTTATTCTCTCAGGTAGAAAAGCTAACCACTATGGAACTGAAAATTATATAAAATCATTTCCCTGATAATAATGAAACTTTCTTTGAAATGCATACAAATATCAACTACAGATATCAGATTCCTCATGTTTTACTAGTTTATTCATTAAGCTATGAGTAATACCTACTTTCCTAGAGTAGAGCGAGAAGTAAGTATTTAGTGCCATGTACATTTCCCAGTCATAGTAGCTCAAATTATAAACACTAAAGTTAAGAGAAATTTCCAGAAATTACTAGTTTAAGCATTGATTTATCTCAGCGAGACCATATAATTGATAAGCTTTCGCTTATGTGCTTCCGAAAGTTATGTTGTATGTACCAAATCATTTCACGATGACAGGCATAATTTCCACTGTTTGTAATCAAATATATTTGAAATCTTCATATAATGATAAATCAAATGAAGCCACAGTTCAAAAGAAGCCCGTTTTCATTCAACCCGATTTTAAAGGTGACATTATTGTAGAAACGATCAAAAGAAGACTCAACTTAGAATTAACGATAACTTATTATCCTGCTAAATTAGTGATGTCGTACATAACAAGACGTTCACTGAAACAATCGAAAATCAAAATGTATCCTTCCTATTTTATCGCTAACTGTTTGTATAAATTTACGTGTACGTGCAGAAGCAGTTACATTGGCAGAGCAGAAAGGATAGCCTACTTGCGTTTTAATAAACATGTTTCCAAAAACCTATGATTAAAAACATTTAACAGAGCAATCGCTAAGCGCTTTATTGACACAGGACACCAGATCGATATCACTGAATCATTCAAAGTGTTCAACAGGCAAAATCTTTAAATCTAAATATGCTGAAGCGATTGCCTTTAAACGATTGAAACAGTTATAAGCCTATCTTTACAGTGGTAACGTAACTTTTATGTCATTACATCACCGCTATTATTTTTTCTTGAAATTCGAATTATTGCGTCAACATCTTTTAGCTTCAGGTCAGATTTAATTTTTTCGTTATATCACCGTCTTCATATTGTTAAGTCTAGCTTATGTATTTATGTCATCACACTACATTTTGAGTTTAATAACTGAGCTTCATTTACATCATCTCAAGTGTTCCCAACCGTCTCTCGATTTTCTTAATGTGTAATCACTTAAACTCTAACCACTATTTTGTTTTCTGATACATTCTTTTGCATCGGATATATATTTATGGCATTTTCTCCAACATATTAGTATCTTTACATATGCAACATTGTCTACATAATTCAAGATTCCAGTCAAGTACAGCCATTCTCATGAGTATGTTAAACTTAGTTTCAAATACCAATTTGTAAAATATTATTCCAGATTGTATTCAGCTGATGAGAAACCAACGAAATAAAATGAATTCATCTTATTCCGTACAAGTATTTATTTTTGCTCTTTCAAAATCACATGGCACTGTTAAAATTATAAGAACGGCGATTGATTTACCTTGTTCTCATAGGTTGACCAATTGCATATACATTAACATAACATTTGATTACAGTTTGACTTAAATGTTGGGCTTATATAAATTTTATATTATTCCTAGGGTCCCTTTTTTCTAACAGTCTATTATTTTCCGAATATACTGGTAGTGTAGTCTGATAGTATCTTCTGATTATGAATCTAGAGATGGAGTTGACTGCTTAAATTGGTTTAGAAACCAATATAATTTCGAAGGTCTTCAAAAATCTCGTACAGTTTTGTCTTCTGATTGATAAAAAAAATTACTTGCATCAAGCGACAGTGAGGTGAAACTGCTACAATCATTTCGTTGGGATTATTTAACACGTGAACTAATTATCATAAACTACTATTATCAATAAATCTAGGTGGTACAAGTTACTTACTTCTCACTTCACTCTGCAAAAGAAAATATTATTTGTAACCTTATGAATAGACTAGTAAAACATGAAGAATCTCAAATATGTAGTTGATATTTGTATGCATTTCAACTCCGTAAAGAATAGTCTATTCACAGATAGAATATAAGGTTCACACTGAAGATTTTGTAAAAATGCCTAGTTTGTAAATGCTGGATTCATATACATTGATACTTTTAGACGTTATATTGTGAGTAACGTAGTTTGAATACAGACTGTTTTAAATAAGCTGTCCTACGCTGAATTCGTTAATAAAAGTTCTATTAATAAAATGCTGTGCGATGGTGAACATATGACGTGTATCTCTTTTTATTGTGATCACCTCTCTTATCTAACCAATAGAATTGATATGATATGGTTAGAATCAATTCACAGACAATATGAAATTAGTTACTGTCCAGTGAATGTTAAAGCACTAATAATACAATCTTACCATTCACATTTTTAACAGTGTGGCTTAGAATTTTAAAAAATAAGCAGTTGGATATTTTTTTTAATGTCATGCTGATGCCTGACAAGGATAGATAAACCAAGGTACACGTTTATCTATGTGTCACTTTCATTTTTCTAAATGATAACATCACTCAGCATGTATATAAATCCGTTAGTATCGTTTACAAAATAACCGTGATATATAAAAAGTCACTTTTTATAACTTTTACTATTTCATCAATATAATAACCATCATTTCTAATAAATAAACCCCATCAAGTTTACAATTTTCAGTATTGTAAACTATAATAGAATAAACAGAATCACAACAAACGATTTAACTACATCAGTGTTACCATAACTGGTAATTGATTAATTAACAGTAGTAAAAATGAAATTTAGTTGATTGAATGTGTCAGAGATTGATATTGGCAGAGTACCAGTGATAACTAAGGAGTACTGGATAGGTGTTTCGTTCTAGTGTGTAACTCCTCAGCAGTGCTCACCTCCAGATTCCACACCAGGAGTTTCAGGTTGATAGCGAATGCCTAACGAAATAACTATACAGTGCTCCATGGTTTTCAATGGTTCCCTACTAACATAAAATTGTGACATATTCAATCAACTAAATAACCAATCTCCACAAAAATAACCATCTCAATAAAACAAAAATGAAATTGTTTATATTCTACTATTTTGTTCAACTAGTAATGTCTACTTTATCAGGTCTCATAAGTAGTTTTTAACGTATAATAACTACCATATGTTTTATGGTAATTAGTTTTTTGTAGAAACAAAAATACTAATAAAAGATTTACAATATAAAATAAAAACAAACCATTTAAATATATACTACTTAGTATTATACTATCTATACTGACATATACTTTTCTATCACAACATTTACGATGCGCATGTCTAAAGACCACGACAATGACAATAACAGATATAACTGTTGTTTATTTTCAGTAATAAATAGAATTGAGAATTTCACTTCCATAGGCTATTATAAGATATGCCTTGAAAAGTTGTGAAGAAATAAAACATTTTATGTGACACCTACTTCACTGTTCGGTTGTTTTTTTTTTTGTTTTTCCTTAGGGTAACCAAATAAATCGATTAACAGTTAAATGAGATTTCAAGTGAAGGATTAGGTGAATCATTATAAATGTTTTTTTAACAATAAATCTAGAAAGTATTCATACACGTTTATTTGTATTGAATACTTTTAGAAGCAGAAACTGCATCATAAGTATCTTAAAGATAGAAGATTAAGTTTTAGAACTAGCCTACTGCTGTAAGATGTTCATAATGTTTAGAGATAGAAAATTATGTATGGATTATCCAGGCTACTTGTTCTATTCACGTTTAAACTATAAATTGTTATTGCTTATTGTAGTTTCCAAACTTAGGTAGTTTGGAATGTTGAATAACCGTCGAGGTTGGTTTAGATATGCATGCTGTTGCCCAGTCGAAATTCAAAACAAATGGTTGGGTAAGGAACGATTTTATATGAAATTATTTATGCTAATGTACATTATTATTTAAACAAATATTAATACCAGTTATTCAACCGAAATTTGTTCCACAAATTGGAATAATCAATTCAATTTCAACAAATAACCAAAAATATTCTCTCCTTCTGGGATAGGTCAAATACTGTCTGTTCAAAGGTTAATGTTTGAACTTATAGAAATATCAGTAACAGAGTATCAAAATTTACTTGTTACAGCTCAATACTTAATATTCTTGCATTGTGCTTCGGTTCACTGTCAAAAATTGCACAAATCCAGTCAATTCAAGCAAGAAGAACGAACCAATATGTTAGCCTGCAAAACCAATAAGTCAAATAAAACAAAGTAGATGCAGTCCGGAAGAATCATAAGGATAAACTAATTAAAATAAATAGCACCTATTTTATTTGGAGTCAAAATGTCATCAGAATGTGCAGCTAAACTGATTAAGATGAATAAATGTACATTTAAAAGTAAATAAATAAATTACAATAGAAAAAATGTTATTTGGCGAGATTTTCACACACAGAACTTTCAAAAAAGATCTTACACTTATTACTTGTGAATTATAATCAAGTTCAGTTCAATAATAGTGTCCTATATTAACTCATACACATCCATAAGCAAATAGGATAAGTGTAGTAGTAGTAAGTCAGTAACTATGAGTTTACATCAATTATATTTGAACTGAATGTAAATCCAATATGTAACAACTTAAGACCACCACCGGAAGTTATCAACCTTCAAGATGAGTTCAATCATTTGGTGAGTATTCATACTAAAGAGGAAAGTACAGTATATAAGATATCATGTTCAGCATTACGTCGGCTGTTATATCAGCCTCCCCACCCTAAATCATAGAGATTTACTACACAACATGTCTGTGTTCCAAAGATTATCCAACAGTAACAATAAAATAACAATATGATGAAAATGGGATCAATATGTGATAATGAAATAATGACATAAAGATGAAATCGGTTGGGTGTTGATATACGTAAAATGGTTCATTGTAATATATAAAAACAAAGAACGTCGGTTACTCACATAGTACACAAAAAATATTTTAATCTTCCATGTCTGATGTGACGGTAGAATTACTGGAATTTTACAATATTGTAATTCATTGTAATGTCTTCGAGTGATAAATAAGTATAATGAAGTGAGTATATGAAATAAGTATTGAAAATGGATAACACTGGAGATGTAGAATGAGATTTAATAAAATTGTAAATACACGATTTGGTAGATGAATTGAAGTTCAGCAAATTATAGTCTGAGAATTCTGCATATTAATCAACTTGCTCAGTATTATAATCATAAAAGATAATTTTCCAAAATATGCATTAAGTTGGGCAGAAATACATAAATAGCTTATTAGTTTCAGCATTGTTGTTATTAAAATATTTGATATAACATAATAGGATAAACTGCTTTGAAAACGTGGCTGGTTACGGATGGCAGTAAACAAAATTTTCCGGCAAGCACCATTGATATTCGTAACAGAATCATTTATAGGTGTGATATTACCATAAACCAAATTAGAATGATAACCGGTTGGAATATTAGATAAAAAGGATTGGTTATATGACTCAGTAGGTAAAGACCAAAATAGAGGAGTTATCTACTGTAGGCAGCCTTGGAATGCCTTAAAATGTCTAGTGTCAGTGTAACATTCAAGATCAAATCTCTCTGTCTAGGTTATGAAGTATAGTGTACAGATGATTACAGTGTCATCAAGTTGTGGACTAAGATTCAAGTGTATAGGCATCGAAACTAAATGAGGAAGATAAGCGTGACTTAAAGTTTTTTGTCGAAACTTGACTTAGGAAACATTATTTGAAATTTGAGAAAAGAATGTTGTCAAAAGCTCAACTGCTATAAGGTATTTCTACCATTTCATCATGCATTCTTGTTAAATTTTCTTCAAAGTTTTAATCAAAACCCTGAATACTGCTTGACTAAATTACCTGGAATACAGTGAAATTATTTGCTTCCCAATATCTGGTTTTTTAAGTACTTGTTCCCATCCACTAACTTACATATTTGATGTTTAACTTCTGACATGTATTCTAGTGTTTTGTTAATTTTTGCATTTGATATCACGAAATGTCCTAAGTTAAATAACCACTACAAACCAGGGACTGGCTCTGGATAGCTGTTTCATCTTACTGCAGGACTCCTCAGTGGTGGGGGCTCACTGTCGTAGCTATCTAACTCAAGCCAACACGTAATACTAAATTCAAATTCAAGTCTCCACACCACCGAATTACGATCGATACCAACTCACCGGCAGCTAGCTTCTGAAGGTAGTTCCTGGAAATCTGATGAGAAGACACGATCAATATAGTTGAACTATATATATGAGTGTTACTAACAGGTGAAAATACGTAACGTTGCGTCGATTTGTAGCGAAATTACTGATTTCAGAAATATTATCTGTTGTATTCTGACAGTTAGACTTTCTTCACGAAGGTTTTGGGTTCTACCCACTAATTATGTTGACAATTTTGACCACTAGGTCTTATCCTAGAACGTAAAAATTTCCAATTTCAATTCTTGATTTTCATTAGTTGTCAAAATGTTCAATGAAAAACTATGAATGCTCTTGCGATGTTTGCAATGGATATGAAATATGATTAAAGTCAACGTCACTGTGTTAAAAATTTATTACATTGTCCTCGATGATTCACAGCCGACTGCTTTCAGTAAAGTAATTGCTGGGTTATCTCATTAGTTACCTTCTATTTTCTTGTACTACAGAGTTGAAAACACATGTTGGTTACCAAGTTTCACTACATGTTTATGCACTATATTATAATTATCTAATGTAAAATACGTATATTGCCGTCCTAATGGTAAATAGGATTTAATTATGCGCATCATTTTACTTACTCTCATGAAATAGTTACTAGTACTAACAACTTGCTGGGTAGGAATATAAATATATAACTTGAAAGTAATGGCGTCCTATTACAATGCTCTTCTAAAGACTCCATGTTGATTTAGACTATTTTCATGTACTCTTGATTTTTGCCTGAGGAAACGCTGATTTATGCACTTATTATACTACGGGTCAGAAATTATATGAGCTTTAAAGCATAGCTTAATTGTTGCTGCCTTGTAGTTGTTGGAGTTATCCAATGTGACTCGAGACTATAAGAATGCTACCTGATTCTTCTAATCGCTTACTACTGGGCTTGTCGACAGAGTGACCGAATTCTTTCCTAGAAGTAGAATGCAAAAGGGCAACATCGGTGAATAGGAGTCAATCCCAAGTCATTTAATTGGTGAAAATCACTGATTATAAACATTAAATAACAGACCAGGACATAAGAGAAAATACAAAACACAATAAAGACCGAACTAGAGTAGCCGTTAACAGATTAATAGGCTCACAGTAAAGTTACAGGAATTCGGAAACGGAAATGGAAATAATAATAGTTAGTAAGTATATGGAAAGCTGACAGTTTAAGAAATATAATATTTAATGAGTGTTGAGCAATTATAATAAAACAGTACATGTTCCAACATCATCATGAATAGGTTTCAGAAATTGTGCTTACCATTTCGTCGTCCAATTTCAATATTAACATTATTTAAGTACTTGAGTCTATATATACTTGAGTATTTAGTTGACACTTGACAGTTAGTTCCTGATTGACTGACTGTTAATTCTGAAATCAATTTTTCAGTGTATTTTTCTAAATAAATACATCAACATTTCAACCGAAATTCGAAATTTTCTGAATACATTATTCCAGAAAACTGCATTGTAACCTATTTTAAGATAATGATGAGAGACTGTAATTTTCTTGGTGTAACTTTGACAATAGTTTGTTTCTATGGTAATAAAATATGAGTTAACGTATTGTGACATAACGTGGCGGATGGAGTTTTCAAAGTGTTAACTAAATATGAATGAACTAAATGCTTGAGCTTCAGATGAAAAAATACTAAAACTAGAAGAGAACATACGATATACTGAAAACATAATTGATATATTTTCATTAATGATCAAATAATTCTTACAAATATGTTGCACATGATACTACTTAAATGGATAAGGATAAACGTCATACATTTATTTCAGTATAACTATCATGTCAAGATTTAAATTTATGGTTAAAAATGTTTAGTTTACATGACATATTAAATGATCTTTTGATATGATAATGTCATTATATGTACACACTATATCTTTAAAATGATGAGTGAAATATAGAACTAATAGGTACATTCACTAACAGATTTCAGTGTTTGTTACAAATCAAGATAGCTGAATTTTCTTTTCACTAATCTAGTTAAAACAACCTGATGAATTTACACAATGACCACAATTTATTTTAACGAAATCGTGTCATGTGGTCTATGCATTGTATCATTTAAATGACCAAAATAAAGAACAAGCTATAGTCCAGGGCTCTGGTCATATGTAGAGATAATGTTTATTTTAATGTAGCCTTTACATATCATGCAGTATGATGAGTGAACCAGTAACTGATAGTTGACTGTTGAGATCTATATGGCTCATTATAAGCTTTAAGCTGTAGCATACATAACTGAAATCAAAAGTCTTAATCGAAATCACGGTTTTCTGTCATCCTGCTAGAACCATCGTAGTTTTACAGTTACAGTGTTGCAGAACAACCAATATTTGGTCCGATGAAGTCCAAATAAACTATTGTCAAAAAAGAAAGTGATTTAACTGAGAGAGCTCACGGAAGCTTCCAGATTAAACTCTTCAGCTAACAGGAGGCGATTTCATAACTTTGAGCACATCCTTCTATGAAACTGTTGTTAAACGTTTTGACTAGTCCGATTAAAATTTTCAAACTATTTACAATAAAAGCAAACATAATACTGAAAGGAAATATTTTAGTTTGAGTGCTATTCTTTGAAATCAATTTAAAGAATGAATCGAAATGAGACAGTTTGGGAAGACTGGTATTAAGATTAGTTGACTGAATTTGTCACAGATTGGTGATGACAGGGTACCATTGGGAGTTATGGAGCACTGGATATTTGTTACGTCTAAGTATAGGACTCTCAGAAGTGTGTACCCTAGATTCGATCCCGTGGGCTTCAGGTTAGCAAATGCCTAATAATTCATTCACAGTAATAAGATCACTAGTGACTAACTTCAGAATGTTCCTGAAGCTCTAGTGAGAAGTTGTGACTGGTAGAGTCCAGACATGTCGAGAATGAAACAGTCATCATCAATGACAGTGGATGATCTTTGCGCTACATATCACAAACTGAGGAGGGTGGAAATTCTATCATGGTCTGCCGACCCAGTGGTGCAGAGGGTTAAGTGTTTGCCAACTTGAAACTCCTGAGGCGGAATCAAGGGTGTGCACAGCTAAGGAGTCCCATACTAGGACGGAACACCTACCCAGTGCTCCATAATTCTCGATCAACTAAACTCGAAAAATTAATGATGGTACTGAGTTCACTTTAACTTGATTGGTAAAATATATCAGTCTAAACAAAGTTTTTTAAATTGTGGTTAGTAAGCTTAAAAATATGTATAAATTCAATTGGTCATTGATTTGATCAGTGTCACTCCAGTCCTTCAGTACTGACTGAATCCTACCAACAGAAATACTATAAATACACTCGTTTTAGTGACTCTATAACATGGTGTGGACTATTCTGGATCGTAAGTTGGTTGGTGGTTGTTCACAGAAAACCTCTGACCTGGCTTTCGTGTTAGTTAACACTCATCAGTAAAGAATAACCTCAATTATGAGGAAAATTATACTACCTGATGGAAATAAACGCATTTCACTCAAATTCACAATAAGAGACATTACCACTAATCTATTCTGTGCTAGAAAGACCTCATATACTTTGTTGGTAAATTCCAGTTATCATTACATTTAGGTCTAGGGTTTTCTGCTGACTACAATTGACTGTCTAAATATTCTATGTAGATTTTTAGCTAATTGGGTTGACCGTTTTGTTAGAATATGTTGTAACGCCTAGTCATTTATAATAAAAAGGTGTCTATGTATACTGATAAAACATAAATTACTTGATCATTATAATATAAATAAAGCATGTGTCACTAATCAATATTATGCCCAGATGAAACCATCATCAGGTACAGACATCATATTGGTTTACTAAGTTGGTTACATAATTGATTTCGACATATACTCGGTATTGACTGTAGTAGGTGAAATAATCTCTCAGTACAAATAGTTTCAGATAATCAGGTTTAACCAGTAATCAACTAAAATAATCCATTCTAGTCTATAAATAGAACATTTGTTAACGAAACATATCTCTGGAGACCTGATGTAATAAATGTGCCCACATTTTCAGATATCATTCAGTTTTTTATAACTAATGAATTTTAAAAAGATGGCTGTGGTTATTCTAAAGTTTTCAACATTCAGCTATATTAGCATTTTTCATCTGGCATATTGGTTGCGCTATACTAATATGAATATGTAAGTGAGATACGAATAAACCTAAAAGTTTGAAACTAAAACCTAATTACAAATTACTCTCTGATATGAATGTATTCTTCCATTGGGTGATGAGAAAACTGATCGAGAATGTTGGATACAATACGTATGTTAAATATTAAAAATATTACAACAAACTTCAGTCAAAACAGAAAGTGGACATAAAATATGAAGTATTTACTATGATTAAAACATTTATATCCAATTATCCTTAATAGCTAAATGATGTATTTGTCGCAGATTTAGCTATTTTTATGATAATTAGTTTCGGATTTGTAATTGTAGAACCTGATGAAATTTTATCGAAAATAATATTTTTTATTCAGACATCATCGTTTTGACAGACATGAGAATTTTTAAACAAATATAAACATTTATTTGTTAATCTAATTTTGCTTCGTTCTATTAAAAAACTTTTCAAAATGCTTACCGTCGACTGTTCCCTCCTGATCAGGGAATCGAACTATTAGACGTTCTGTTTTCGCAGGAAACGTTAAAAATCAGCACCATTCAACTGATGTCCAGTGGATAGAATGAAGTGGAAGATACACATTGCTAAGGAATCCTATACTAGGGCAATAGATTCTCCTAGTTTTCTTTAATTTTAAACGGTACCAAACAAAGATCTAGCTCTAACGAATAAAGAACAATACGTCAAAACATATCCTTATAAAAACAGGTCAACTAGAATTTGAATTTTTAAAATTCATCAAAAAATACGATTGAACTTAGAAAACTTTGTGCATTGACTACGACTCTATGCACTTAAACATCAACTAATTATCAGTTGGCATAATTGTAGAATACTATTCGATGAATAGATTAATTGATATTTTGCAAGAAAATTAAGAATATTAGTTACTATGGTCTTACTGATTCATATTGTATATAATCTTTTGCATAAGAAGTTAACTAATGTAATATGTAATGCTGTTCAATACTCAATTGTTGATCTATACGAGACACTACACGACACACTACATTTACGTGTTATTAAGTTTTTCCCATAAAATTGTAAACAAAATAATCAATAAAATAACAAAACAAGTGATATTTTTTAAACAAAACTATTGTTTATATTTAATCAATTATTGATTAAAGTTTATTGTCATTATAGAAAACAAATTTTGATGAATGACTAATTTTCAAGATTTATTTTTCTAAAAAAATTATTTTATATATCTTGCTTATTTAACGAACATTATGTTTCCATCTGTCTCATTGTAACCTCCTAAATGACTTGTTGATTATTATTCGCCTTTTAATAATTACTACTAATTGATAATGTAAGTGCTACTTCACTTTCCTATCATTATTGTCTTGTTTGGTATCGATTTCTAATTGATCTGATATGTGGTCTATATATATATATATATATATATATATATATATATATATATATAAACTTTAGTGTTCTTACAGTCTGGCTTAAGGACATATCAGGGAAGATATATGAGCATAGAACAATTCGTCTTCTTGTTCTCGTTAGCTGTAATGATGTAAGCAAAATTATTAATCTATATCTAGGGCTTGACAACAGTGTATGACAATAATTGCATTATACTGAATGTGTTGTTCAAGTAATTAATCAACAAGGAAATATGCTAAAAGTGAAAAGGATTATTGTTTTTATTACATCAGCAGGTTTTCTAGTTAATAATTACATCGAAAATAACCAACCTGGAACTTATATTTTTAGTTTATTTAAGGTGAGTTAGTGAAGATTGGCACTTAGTTAAATTCTGCTGTCTGTATTCTAAGTTCCTCTGTTATGCTGTGATTGGTAGAGTCCAGGAAATCTGGGAGTGAGACAGTTATCATCAATGATAATGGCTGATAGCGGCGCTGATGATAAAGATTCCCTAAAAGACCTGAGAGCCTTTTGTTCGTTTCCTTTGTGGAATTGAAAGTGTGGCACTACCGACAAGTCCTATGCTAGGAAGAAAAATCTGTCCAATGAACCCTGGTTCGCAGTGGTACCCACCTCAGATTAATCTGTAATGAATACAAACAATAAAACCATATTTTGGTTTTAGTTGTTAAAGTGAAGTAAGTAAGTGAATAATAGAAATCGAATTAAATATCAAAATGTAATAATTAAAAGTAATTCAACAGTTAATCATGCAACAACAGTTTATATTCAGTCTGACACAAACTGACGCTTATTTCATTTGTTATATCATAAGAGATGGAAGTAACTAAATGAATACCGAAGAGAATCAAACTAATACAGTAGTAATGATAACGGAATGACTATACATCACAATTATGGTTTCAGAAGAGTAAAGCAAAATGTATATATGATGCAAAAAATACGGGGAAGGCAAGGTGTGAATGCATTTGTAACCAGTTCTAATCCACAACATCCAACATCTATGATCACTTGTTTGAGGTTATTTGACCGACTCCATCTCGGTAGTTTGTACATGATAACAACATTCGGACCTAAGGAAAAATTAAAGAGATAATACATTAGAGTGCAGAATATTATTTTCAACTAGATCATCAACACTTTTCACTCTAATGTAAGTATTAAAAATGCGGAACTAATCAAGGCAATTCATAAAGCGCTGGTAATAATGAAGTAGACAGATTACATAACTGTTAATTATTATAAGTGAAATTGATGGTTAGTGGATAGGTGTAATAGTAGTAATGATAAAAATAATAAAACAGCTAGATTAAATATTTCAATACAGGAAGCAGATTAAAACTTGTTAAAATAAGCTGATAAAGATAAACATGTTAAAATAATAATCATCAAAAACAAATCAAGTAATAGGATGTGTATGTCAGTCATGTAGATATGAAAAACAGTTTACGAAAGGGATGATAAGAAAATAATTAAAATAAAATAGACACCCAACAAAAAATGTATTCATGAAAAGTCATATTTGGCCAAGGAAGAGTTAGGGATGTAACAAATTTCTGTTGAACATATATACTTGGGTTGTTGGTTGAATTCTCTATAGCTTCCAATATGTATCGCATTAGAAAACTTTGATGGTATACGGTATATTACCTTAAATAACCTGTTTTTCTCTACAACATGTGTATCACCTATGAAATGAGATAAAACAGAGTTATGTGTACTCTTTGTTTAACCCTTAGTTAACCAAGTCAGAAGATGCCCATTCATTCGTTTGCTAAGTTACCTAGTTAGGGAGGCGAATTCAGTAATCACATCCTTCTCTTGAGTAAACACCTCCAATAGACTAGAAATTGACAAAATGTTTTCTTGTGTAGACGTTCTTCCAACCGTCCTCGCTGTCCTGTTCCACGGGATCTTACAGCTACATTTCCTTTGAATCGTTGTTACAGAAAGAGAGGTTTTTATGGGTAGTCTGTGTCTCTGATTTCTTATTAACTTCACCCCTATTGTACTTCAAAAAAGCCTTCAGGTAACCTACTTCCGTCAGCTAATTGTTGATAAACTCCATTTCCTTCTGAACATATTTTTCTTGCTCTATTAGTAAGGCATCTAACAAAATTTTTTTGTAGCGAATAGGTCTAAGGCTATAACAATGAGTGTATTGACTTACATAAGAATTAATTCTGTATACACCTCTGTTTATCAACCTATTTCTTGTTCGGTAAATTTAATTCATTATCACATTTGTTATCACAAGTGAATGTGACTGCAGGTGTGCACTTTTAAACTGTATAAGAAGTTCTTGTCTGCATATATTCTAGTAGGTGATAATGAAAGTTTCAGTAATGTAACAACATGAAAATTGGAAATTACTGGTGGCTCCCTTGAAGGGTCCGTTTTTCAATTTGAAAAGAAAAAATCATCTAAGTTTCAACCTAAAGGTGAATCTACCGACACTTTATCAATTTATCTGTAGTGTCTGTTATGGAAGACAAAATATGCGTTCATTGTATATCTTAGCGGTACTTCTTTGAGATAGGCTCTGGGATCCTAATAATTATTTGTTTTCGTACTAGTTATTGATATGCAGAATCAATCGTTTCCATCACGGATACTTTCATGAACAAGGATCTTATATCTAAAGATATCACGCGTTTGCTGTTTAAACGTATGTTTTTCTGTTCTGGAAATAAAATCTAAAACATTTTTATTACTTCTTTTAACTACCGATTTGTGTAGGAATTCAAAAATTCAGACGAGTCACTTCACAGTTTATGTAACGGTGAATCGTTCATATCTAAAACCGGGTGAGCAGAATGTCCTAGTTTATCTACTTTGAATAACCCATAAAGTCGCAATACAACAAGATCTCACCAGCTTAAGCGAATCACAAATATCTAGTGTAAATATCTGTTTATTATTTAGTTCTTTCAAGAAATTAGTTAACAATTTATCAGCCCCCTTACTGACATTCTTATTCTTGTCAAGTTTTTGACATTTTGTTTTATCACCCAGTACACAGTATATCTTTTCATTTTAACTAGTCAACCTCCTTTTTCCTATTTACTTATTATAAGCCTGCTCTTTGCACTTATTTTTTGTAAAACAACTTGGCGCTTTCTTTGACCAGAAGAAATCCAATGGCATATTTGCTCATATATGTATTGGTAGAAGACATCAACTATCGTGGTTTAAACCTAGAGGAATCCTCCTATTATGTGGGGATCCAGTCCGTAGTTTGCAACAACAGGTTTTCAAACTTGTACGTCATTATCTAGATGGTTAATAATGCGATAAAAATTGTATAATAGGGTCAATTAAATTCATTTTGATCTGGTACTTGTTTACTCTAAAAATGCTACTTTTAATGATGAAACCAAATTTATGCCAAATATTTCTCTACAATCGGTTCTTTGTAGATCCCTGTGCATCAGTTTATACAAACAATTGTAAGGCAATTTGCTTGAGCTTACAAATGTATCTTCGAGTTTAGAATAGATGATCCTCTAAATAAACTTGAAATATGTTGTAAATATATCGAAACTATACGTGTATTTTAATGATATTCGTTTCCTGATGCTAATTATGAATTCTTATTAAATACTTTTAAAAGGCTAGAAACAAACAAAAACTCATATAGTCACTTTAATTGTTGTTAAATCTTTTCTATTTTTAGTAGTTTTATAAATATGGCAAATAAAGGATACTGAATATGCCTCTGCAGCTATCTAAGGATGAAGTAACTTTAACAACCCTGTTAAAAAGATAGTACTAAATTAGCTATTTGAATATATTTAAACTATGTATTTGAAGACAAACATATAGAGAAAATATATGTTATGAGGTAAATAATAAGCACAATTTCATTGACGACTCACTCATTCTAAGTATTACTCAACGAATAACGTGGATACTTTCTAAAGCATTAAAATAGTTCAGTATATTGAGAAAGAGGTATTTTAACTACAAGTTAATGAAAGTCAATTCAGCTCGGAGTGATACGATAGATTGTACATTTTATAGACATGTATTTAACTAATCGAGAATCTTTAAATTTGACTTATATTTGGACATTTTTCTCGGCGACTGTGTTTACTTTAAACATCAACCTGAAGCTGAGAATTATTTGTTTCAAGGGGAATGATTTCTTGAAAATCTCACTGAATAAAACTTATACAAAATCATCTTCCCAGTCTATCATCTCAATTATGTATTCATCAAAGCGTTGACATAAAGGATAGATATTATGTTGACTTCGTTATATTTTATGTATTTGCATTCTGTTGTAATCTGCATGAAACAAAGGACCTTATTATCAACTAATATCATTTAATACCTGTTAAACTTAGGTATCAGTGCAAATTCGTGTTGTATTTTTAAAAATTGGTGAAATCGATACTTTGAAAGAAATTTTTCATGCTGACGCATTTATTCAAGCCAAATGGAGAGAACCTCGGTTGGATGGCAAAACAGATGAAGTAAGTAAAGTTTATTAGAGAGCGAACGGTGCAGATTATTACTTTAGTTTTGTTGTTAGTAAAGTTTAGTAGATTTAAACTAAATCAACTATACTATTGTGAAATATTTATACATATACTTGGTTTCAATGCTTTCTAGACAGAGTCATCAGTGCCTACGTCTTGAAGATATCCAATTTTTCTATTGTACCATTCGGTGTGCCTAGAATAAAAGTGAGATTGATTTCAAATAATCAATATCAATCACAAACCAACACAATCACTTCATCTCATTATACATAAACTGTAAACAAAAATGCAACAACATGTACTAGAAATATTACATTGAATGGAATAAGAGTGCTTCATTTACGTACACAAAAATGAACACAAAATAGCAATTCAGCTAAATGGTATCTTATCACTAATATCAGTACATGGTGACAGACATAGACATGAATTCAGTTGGGTAAATTTCACAGTTATTGATTGGAAAAATTCCTAAGAATTCCAGAGAATTTATAGCAGCATGGTACTCAGATCAATTAGTATTCAATAAGCATATCAACATATGCATATACTGATACGCATATAGTTTTAAGCGTTATGTAATCACTAGAAACACTATTACATCTGTTAAGACAGTAAAAAATTGTAATCAGTAAAAGTATTTTATAAAATCTAAACAATTTATTTCCTTTTAATCGTTTTATCGATACTGTTTAAGTTTTATCACCATGTTAACTGTGAACACCGAAATCTATCATGTAAAACATACCGTTAAATACCAATGCATATATCATTGATTTTCAGATCAGGAAATTACAGTCTTCGTAATGAACTAAGTATAAGAAGACATGAAAGGATAAGTATTAAGATAAAAAAAACTACACTTAACACATTTTTTAGACAGTAAAAATGATTCATGTACTTTTGATAAAAGGTTTTCGGTCAATTTTTGTTTCTAAATATAAACCAAAGTACATTGCCATATTTGGTCAAGAATTAAAAGATCAGCTTTTTGTTACTTAACGAACTACATACACGATTTAGTGGAAAATTATACTATTAATAAAATTAAAACTTGCAGATACACTAGTAATTGCATTACATAGTTGAATAATTTGTTTATCACCTTATATACAACAATTCATCTACAGCCTAGTCATTGGCTTCAAAAGAGAGTAGGTAAACGTAAGTATAGTTATCACTGATATGAAGTATCTCCTTATTAATGAAACTGTATTGCGTATCCTAATAATGAGAGTGTTTTGTATTAAATGCATCATAGTGTTTTGACTTTCATACGTCATGGTTTCTGAAGTTCTAGTGTCCAAACAAAATGGCACTAACAGTTCTAACCAGTTCAACAATTTGATCTAATTACTACAGTATAGATATATATTTTGTTACTTTATTACTTGTATAATACAAGGTAAAATACTCAATGTTTCAGCTGATGTATCTATTGGCATAAATTTTCTTAACTCAGATGCTTTGAGTTATAAACCTTGTGTACTAGCACATCATTGAATGTTAGCAGCTTACTGCAGAGAAACACAAGAAACACCGGCAGACGGGTTCATATTTTCACTTGTTTACTGGTCTTGTGGAGAATCAACAGCCGTAAAATGTATTTTGATTCTGACTTTGTACTTTGAGGGACTGAAGGCTGAAGACCTTTTCCTGTTTTCTAGTATGCTTTAATAAGTGTCTAATCATTCCTTGAATGAAACATATAAAGGGAAGGACACTATTTCACTTGATAGTAGGTCGAGACATCTGAATTACTCCATAGAAAATCTTGTATGCTACTAAGCTTAGTTTTTGAACTTGCCCCATATGTCTTTCAACTTATTCCGGCTTTGTTTTAAGAAAACGTGGCCGCTGATTAGGACCATACTCACTTCGTAGTAGTTTATGTATCGTAGTTAAATCCCACTATAATCTCTGACAAGACAAAGCATAGAAGTCTAGCTATTTAAGCCGTGAGCCTTTTAATATGGTAGTAGGTCCCACTGTAACCAATGTACGTGGTAACAGACCTAACTGAATTGATTGAAATCAACCATAACTTAGGTCAAACATTACATATATTCAGCAATGTAGAGAGACGTCATCGAAGTAAAACATATTGTAAACAAGTACAAATAAATGTTAGCTGACCAGTGTACTTATTTTAAATCAGTGATAAATATTTCTGTTGTAATATCAATGATTAACGCAAATCTTCTGTTTTAGAATCTTCGTAAAATAGATTTACAGCGTTGTTGGAATCCTCTTATACTTATTGATAATATACTGAGTGAATCTAAAGAGCAACATTGGATTATTACAGAAAGAAATGAACATGATGAGATTTTCATTGTTGAACGGCGTCGTCTAAGAGGTGTTTTCTTAGAGACATTAGAATTGAATGATTTTCCGTTAGATGTTCAAGTGAGTTCATTTTAACACCATGTGTCTACTTAGTATATATTTGTGTACCTAGCTAAGTTAAATGGTGAATTAATGAATGTATAAATATAACTTGATTTTTTTTACAAATAATGAGTTAAATGAGTAGAACCGAATAGATATTTGATAGACTCTGTATTTCTACCTAATGTGTGGCTTACAAGTATAAGTAAGCATAATTTAAAGGTATTTGGTCTAATATGGACTGAAATTGATTCGTATCTGTTGCCATACGTGCGTCGTAAGAGGACTGCCTCGATACAGCTTTCATAAATATAAGTTGGATTGTGACTGGCAAGTGGAATCCAGGACAAATGTGGTTGTCTGAACTTTGTAGCCTAGAGGTAAATTCAGTGGTGTTTGATACAAACGAACTGAGTTTGTTTCATAGTGTGAACACTGACATTGGAAGGCAGGTACTTCTAAACGACAAGATTCCAACAGGACGAAATATTTGTTCTGGATTCCGTTTCCCAGCCACAATCCAACTTAAAGTAGAAGTAAGTGTTCACTATAAGAGTAGATAACTTCATTAGGAATTCACAAGAATATCTATGGTAAAGCTACGAAGTATTACTTTCTTTATTAAATAATCACAAAAAGACTACAAATGTAAATTTATAGTATTCTAACAAGCAGAAATTGAAATTTCTGAAGTTTCACGATTTACTTTATTTAAGGAATATATTACCAAAATAGATCAACTCAGTTTCAAGTAATTTTTCACCGAACAAATTAAAATATCTTGTACAATCACGTATATCAAGTCTGGCACGACCGAAGTTATGTCATTCAGGTTAATGCTATCCAAAGTGAAATATAATTGTGTGAGCTTGTGATGCTAAATGGGTATGAAAAGTGTGATTTCTATTATGTAATGAGGGAATGTGGGAGATAGTTCGTATGTATGTGTGTGTGTGCGATACATGTGAAATTGGATCTAAGTTACTTGTGTCAGTTTGAATCGATAATTCATGTTGGATGGACAGTAAAGCCTTCAATTTTTACTAAGTTCATGAAGATTTAGAAAAATATGCAACACTTAAGTTGTTCGCTTCGCTTCAAAAAGACTTTCTAGTAACAATTAAGGAGGTTGTTGTGGAGATAATTAATTTGTCAATGCCAATACCATGAATTGATCTGAATCAAAAAACCATTGATTACCTGGAGGCACTGGATGGCTGTTCCGTCTTGGTAAGTGACTCCTCAGCAGTGCCCACTCACGACCCCATCGAGTATTGAACCCAGGATCCTCTGGTCTCGCGACGAGCGCATTACGATTGGATCACTGAGTCGGCTCCTAACGGTTGATATTTCCAATTCAGTCAATTCGTGTTACGTTATGCGCGACGTCATCTGTTGTCATCGGTGGGTAACTGCATCACACCCGACACGATTAAACTCCACTCCTTGAGGCGATTCCTGGAGTTCTAGTGTGAAGACGTGACCAGTGGAGTTTAATCGTTTCGGGTGTGGGGCAGTTACCCACAGATGACAATAGATGACGTCGCGCATAACGTAACACGAATTGACTGAATTGGAAATATCAACCGTTAGGAGCCGACTCAGTGATCTAATCGTAATGCGCTCGTCGGGAGACCAGAGGATCCTGGGTTCAATACTCGATGGGGTCGTGGGTGCGCAGTGCTGAGGAGTCCCTTACTAGGACGGAACAGCCATCTAGTGCTTTCAGGTAATCAGTGGTTTTTTTATTCAGATCTATTCGTGATATTAGGATTGATTTTCTAGTTAATTTATTTAAAGATGAATTAATTTGCTTAGGTTATTCATTCTCTAAAAATGTTGATCATACGTAACATTAAAAATTTCAATTTATATTCATTGGAATATTACAAATATATTCATTGTTTCTATTACCAGCCTATTTAATAGGCTTGAAGCTATCAAGTTGAACCTAATAGTGATGCTTATAGTAGATATCTGTGAAATGTTGGACAATGAAAATAGTTAATAGTGTTAGTGGTAACTTATTGATTGAATTATGGGATTTGGAATCGAAATCCAGTGTTTTAACATCTGTTATATTTACTTTGTCAATCATTTGACAAGATAAGATATAAATATATTACAGCTAATGAATATAATGAAATAAAAAGATTTCATTGAATGATTTTTCCTGCCACAGTATTGTGCTACAAAGCAGTTGAATGAGTATTCTGAAAATACTAAAACATCAATTATAAATTCCTCTGAAAACTATAAAATTTACATTAGCGGTAATTGTCATCAGGTTCAAAATCTGAACAGTAATTTATCTAAGGCGCTATAAATTCATTCAGCCATTAAAATGTAACATAATTTATTGACATTCATTTCTGTATTTTTTTGATTTTATTAACATTAACAAAATCTAAATTGAAAGTATAAACTGGTACTTAATACTTTGTCCATTTACTCCATATTTTGTTATTTATAAACGACTGTTAATTTGTATATTTAAGTTACCTTAGAAGTACATGACCTTATTTATTGAAGTTACAAAATACTGATATTTTGGAAATCGGTCAAGGAATTAGATAGTCATTGTTCAGATATATCAACCGAAACAGTCCACACTGTCATGAAATATAAACAATTTCTTGAAATCTGGTTCCTTTTTCTTAAGATTTAACTTTTTTAGAAATATCTATAAGGAGTTCGATCTTTTGACTTTGACATACAGTTACCTACCTATAAGGAAAGAAGTTTATAAAATAGTAATACAGTCAGAATGTGGAATTCTTTCATCAAACACTGAAGTTCTTACGAGTTCTAAAGTTGTTAAAGATAACTTTCTCTGAAATGAATTGAATTAATTTTCAATTGATTGGTTATTTATCATCAGTAATTCAACCTGAGATTTTGTATGCATGCATCCTGCATAAAAAACAGTAACTTTAAGGTGATGGTGATGTTTAGATAACGACAGAAGGTTCATGGTTTATACTTTATTATTACTTATTAGCATTATCTCTTCTAAATTAAACAACTATTGTTGATTGCGTAACAATTCGATGAACGTCTCGTGTATCTGATCTGCGATTAATGTTTCAATTTATTGATTTTTTGTTGGACTGTTTAATACTGTTTATTGGATTGTTTAAATCATACGAATGATTATACTCTTACGAACAAAGTTTGCATCTGAAATCTGTGTATATTCAGAATAACATTACTTGTTCAGATAATGTGCGTGGTGCTTCAAGCATTTTATGGCAATTATCAGAGGGTAATTATTACTTAATGTAAAAATGGTGAAGCTTATTCATTTGTCAGTGACCTTTGTTAATTAGCGTTTATCTCGAATTTCATGTTCTAATTCACAACATATGTATCGTTGATAGAAATACTGGAAGTACCTTTCGAATAAAGATTTACCAGTACAACAAGTGATGGTCATTTCAGTTACTAGGACCATCAGAGTGAGTGAAATTTTTTTCTAAATGTCGACAAATCAAAAGATCATTTTGGTTGGATTGTGACTGGCAAGTGAATCCAGGATGCGCGTTTCGTCTTATTTGTGACTCGTCGGCTGGATGTACTTGCATCTCAATGTTAATGTTCACAGTGGGATTAGAACTCAGTCCGTTTCGTGCCAAACGCCACCACTTTCATCATTAGACTACTGAGTCCAGACGGTCACACCTGTGCAACGGGTACATTGGTATTAACTTGAATTTGTATACCCCCACAGAGACTGACCAGCTTACAGTCTATAACTAAATCACTGGGAATATACAAATTCATCCTAAAACCAGAAGATGTTTTGGTAATGGAAAAACTGTACTCACTATTTCCAAACGTTAAAAGATGAATAAAATCAAATGGGAGCTTCTGAGACTTTAATGTACATTTAGTGAACAGTTTCAAATTCATTACGTCAATTAATATTTAACTGAATCCTATTGAAATTAATTTGTTTCTACACATTAACGATTAGTCTCGGTTGGATGTAATTAAAAATTAGGGGACACTTAACAGCTTATTGGTTTTAGAAATAAAATCTTTACAAATGCGTACTCTCAAACAAATGATGGAATTGAATCTAGGATTTTCAAGTTTTGCAATGGACATTTTATCACCAACACTACTAGACCAGTATCTCCACAAAACAAACCCAATATTTAATAATCGATTTCATAATGATGTTGAAATTTTATTTAAGTAATAAAGCTGATGTATCTGCTGAATTAATTTGTTACTTGAAAATTCATGTACATAATTCTAAAGTGTAGAATAGTTCTCTAAAACAACTATACTTTCAACCATTGAATCATGTGTTTCACAAGGCAGATTTTTACACTTGTGCATAAAGCTACTATTATGAAAATGGATTTACGACGAGCTGTTAGAGAGTAATATTGAAATCATTTTCTGAAGTTATTTAGCAATATATTTTGCCACTGAACACTTTAACATAAACTCCCATATCGTCGAACCTTATTTAAACATAACTAGCTTTACTTTAAACATTCCAAGCATTAAGAAGAAAATTAACCATTTAACATCTTTTTTTTTGATAACTTCAAACTATAATGAAATGCTGTTTTAAATCATTAGCTCTGAAACTGTTACCGGAATGCTTTAATTATTTATTTATGTTACTGTTTTCTAAAAATATTCCTAACATTTTCCTTCACTTTTCCTTGTGTTACTTGCCACAGTGACTAAGTAGCTTTATGAATGAATAACAGTAAAAATTCGTATATGAATGAAAGTGAAATGCAATTAGAATGTATTTGGATCTTCCCGTTAATTTATCATTGACTGAAATTGATTAGTATCTGTTGCCATATGTGCATCTTTAGTGGATTATCTCAATATAGTGATATCTCATAAGTATTGTTTATGTTAGATTGTGGCTGACAAGTGGAATCCAGGTTGGCCGTTTCCTCATTTTTCGGACCCGTCAGCTGGACGCACTCAGTAGCCTAGTGGTGAAATTGGTGGGGTTTGGCGCGAAGCGAATTGAGTTCGAGTCAAAGTGTGAATATCAACACTGGGATTAAGCTACACTCATCTGAAGAGTCCCAAATAAAAAGAAATACACTTCCTGCTTTCCACTTGCCAGCCACAATCCAACTCGGAAAATGAAATGATTTTTTGTCAATTTGTGTAAGGTTTTCAAACATCCCAAGTATAATTTAGGTTAGATTGTGGCTGACAAATCAAAAGGCAAATTCAAACACATTCAAAGTCTCTAAGCACAAGTGTAATCATTAGTGCGTTAAGATGCTCATCGAGAATTACGGTAATACAATACACTGAAGTAATTAACCCTAATGAATTTATTATTGACTGTGATCCAGTGAAAAAGAAAGATCAAATATCCCAGGGCTTCATAGAAGTAACTTGTTATTATTTTAACGTTCCAACTAAACATTATGATAATTCACATGAATTACAAAAATACATACAAATTTCACTTGTTAAGTGATAGATGATCAAATATGTGGAATAAAGTATAACCTTGACCTTTTGTTTACAAGTTTCGTAATTAGATTATGAACAATAACAATAGAGATTGTATTTTGTGTTAAGAATACTACTGAAATAAACTGTAAATATAGATGTTAGATTACTTTAATTTTACGAATTATTATTATTATTAACATTTACAAAATAATGAATTATTATTATTATGTAAACATAATCTGTGTTATGCACTTCTATGTCCTACATTCTATGCACCATGTGTATTTTTCACAATGGATTTAGAATAGGTGTAAAAACACTTCTTTAAATTTTTTTCCTTATGGGTAGTTGTGTAGTGATTTCACATTAGTTTCCTTTAATGTTCAGATATGCATACAACCGTATACAAACTCTTTGATTAGTAAACGTATTGATCGAGAACATGAAATATTTTCTACTCGTTGTTATTGATCTGACGTTGTATGTCATAAAAAGGTTTTGATTTATCACTTATTTAAAATTAGTAATCACTGAACGGTTATTTCTTACTAGTATGGAACTCTTCAGTAGTGCATGTTCACGATGAAACCATGATATTTAAGCTTATGTTTATAGCAAAACTTTAGATCGATATATTTTAACACCTTCTGGTTCATAATCTTCACCTCATTTAACTTACAATATTGTATGATAACAAACAATCCTAATAGCTGATATATGTGTTGTGGGGATTTTAGAGTTTGAAGTACTGTGTTACTGACTGGTTTTAGACAACGAATGTCGGTCATATGTTTGACCCCAGGTAGATGAATTCCTTTATTGTACTTAACAATCACGTCACTATCCCTTGATTTTAAACGACTCTAAGATCTGTCCTTGTTTCAAAACATCCCTTTATACATCTTTCACTTCTAAATTTTCTTAAACGTGTATTAAGTGTAGATTATACATTTCACTCCAAAAATGATAGATTTATACAAATCTTTTCTTAATACAAGTGACCTACAATTTATATGATCATTGTAAATTTGTAACTTTTATTAATAATCTGTTGTCAACATATGCCAAAGTTAACAAAAGTTAGTTTATATTTAACATTCAAATGGAAATACTTCACTACTAATAACATGTATACCTATTACATATGTGTATAATGTATACTGTTAGATTTAAAGTAAATTAAAAATTACCTTACTATTGTATATGTACGATAGATACATCGGAAATGTCACACCTATCACAAAATACATGATCGTACAATTCATTCTTTGATTAGAAACAAAACTTAGGTAACAAAGAGAAACATAGTAATGTCGGTTGAAAAGTTTGTACATGATTAACCACGGTTGTTTGATGAATTTCATGTTGAGATTTCGATTTGTAAACAAAATATTTGTTTTTCCATAATGCATTTTATTAACAAAATATTGTAGTCATCAAAGTAAGAGAAACGAATGAGATAGTAAGCTATATATGGTTGTCTAACGCAGAATAATCGATGAAATCAAAGTATAATAAAACACTATCTACAACTACCAATCAATATCAGCTCACTAGTGACTAACTTCTTGAGATAATCCCTGGAATACTAGTAAGAAAATGTGACAAGTGGCAGTCAACCAATGTCGAATGTAAAGAGATTATTTGCTTGTTGTAGTAGATGAGTTCGCATAGATATAATGAGAATGGACTGAGTTGGCGGTAAAAACTGCTTGATGAAGGTTGCATCAGTGGTATGGCGGTTAAGCGTAGCCAGCCAAGACCAAGAGTTGTGGGCTTGATTTTTTGGTGAAGTTATGGAAAAGCACTGCTAAAACATTCCATACTTGAATGACACAGCTGTCCAATGTCAGTTTCTGCTTTTCAGTACTAGTCTAGTGATATTAAATCAAAATCCAACAATCTCCACAACACCTAATTATATTCGGTTAATAGAATAGTTCTGTGATTCTGTGACTTGTCTAGGAAGCAATCAGTTATCGCACTTTCTTTTAGCATTTACCATAGATACATACTAAAGACCAATTATGGAATATTAGTAAAAACTTTAATACATATATTTAAGTATATTTCCATGAGTTAAAGTTGAAACGTCTCTGAATTATTTCAAATGATTCGTAAAGGGTTTTCTTGTTAAATACGCATACATAACTGCATACACATTAATGTGGTTAATCTGCATGTAAATTCGCTAGCTTTATAAATCATACTTTGAATAGTTAGAATTAAGAATAGTGAGTTCAGTTTCACTCGTAAACATTAACATTAGAATATAAGTGAATTCAAATAGGTGGCCTGAACACTACTCTTAGATAAAATTCAACTAAACTAAAACTCAAAAAACCTACATTGTTTGTAAAGAATGAGAAAATTTAATAAACATTTATATGTATAATGCAGAATAGGCTTGTATCTTCCCGTTGATTTGTAATGGACTGAAACTGGTCAGCCTCTGTTGCCATATGTGCATCCTGAGCGGATTGCCTCTATATAACGGTATTACACAAGTTATATTTAAGTTGGATTGTGACTGGCAAGTGGAATCCAGGACGCGCGTTTCATCCTATTTGGCTGACCAATTACAGTCCATTACAAATCAACGGGAAGATACAAGCCTATTCTGCATTACATATGTACCCGTTGCACAAGTGTGACTGTCTGGACACAATAGCCTAGTGGTGAATGCTGGTGGCGTTTGACAGGAAGCGGACTGAGTTCGAATCCCAGTGTGAACATCAACATTGAGATGTAGGTACATCCAGCCGATGAGTCCCAAGTAGGACGAAACGCGCGTCCTGGATTCCACTTGCCAGTCACAATCCAACTTAAATTTATATATATATATATATATATATATATATATATATATATATATATATAATATTCAATTGAGATTGTTAAATAAGGTATAATTCAACTTCTTTTTCCCAATTCGGAGTTGTTGATGCCTAACAAATGTAATTTAGTAATCAGCTAATTCAGTTTAAACTGTCTACTTCTGTACAACGTATGGAAAGTAGGTGGATTATAAATCAACTGAAACGGAAAGAAAAAATCATTGTGTACTAACTAAGTAGTTTACTGTCATGATCAAATTTGTAGATTTAGAATTCAATCATCCAAAAGTAGTAGATAACGATTCACAAACTAGAATAGAATAAAATTTAACATAACTGTTCGTGAATATATGTTGGCTAAATTTTCTCCTCTATACAATTAGCGAAATGTAGCAATTTCCCAGTAGATAAGTCTACTTTAGGTCCTAAACACCCTCTCATGCAAATCCTACGTGTGCAATAAAATACTACGACAGTTATAACAAACTGATCGTTTTTCTCTTGTTGATACTTGTGTGGTGTGATTACTAGGTGATATACTTTCCATATAATAGTAACTTGGTTATAATTGTAATTAGATGATGTAAAATATCTTATGCGAACTGTCTGAATACTTAATACAAATTATGAGGAAAATTAAATACTGACTGGTCAAAATAAGAGGTTTACTTTATTTTGTGTTTGTTTGTCAATGAAATATGATAAACGGCTTTGACATGTGTATTCAATAGCTTCATTGTTCACTCCTGGCAATATCTCTTGATACTTTTTACCTTACACACTTGAATTATAATTTATCAGACAGCAAAAGAGCATTAAATCACGTGCCAAGATATCTGAAGTAGCGTATTTCGTAAAAAAGTAACTTTAGAAAAGTCAAGGGAACAAAAACGTTGGCAGAATATCAGCAGCTGGAGAGAAAATTACACACTAACTACCAAAAAAATACGTAAACTTGAATTTTCAAGGGTTGTGTTAAATGCTGTTTTATGCATGCTACACGGATTTTTAATAAGTAAATTCATACATACGATCCTTCGAGATTAATATTTTTATTATCCATAGCACCCCTTATGTTCTCAGCCAAAGCCGAATCATGCTGTAAAATGTGTTATTTGAAAACAGACCTTATGATAATTTAAAAATCAAATCATGCGTAATAATACATTCTAATATTTTATTCTATCCGTTGTAGGATTTGACCATAACACTGACATCTGAAAGACCAGAATCTGAAGTCGAACTTATACCAGATAAAAATGAACCTTGTAGAATAAACTTACAATCTCTTGTAGACCAACAGGTAAGATATGGAGAAATTTAAATTTTAAAAACTATGGGTCATCTCAGATAACACTAAATTGGGCAGAAATGTTTTTGTAAATTGTACCATACTACTTATTTATAAATTAAGTAGCCAGTGAGTTAAATGCAACAGTTAACTGTAGTTAGGACGTATTTGAATCTTCTTATTGATTTGTCATGTAGCGAAATCGATCATTCTCTCACTGTTCAAGTCTCTCTGTAAATATCAACACTGGGCTTTAGGCACACCTATCTAACGGATCTAAAATGCGAAACGCACTTCCTGGATTTGAGTTTCCAGCCAGAATCCAACTCAAACAATAAAAGCTAACTGTTTCTTTCCCTATTGTTAAATGAAGTTTCATTAAAAAACCATTCTTCCGAAAGATAATGCTTAAGACGCAAAAAAGTAAACAGGAGTTTGAATTGATTGTCATCAACATACGATATTTATTGTGTTCCTTGTTAAACTTATGGTGATGTTTATCGATAACTATTATGAACGAAAGATGGATTTTTCTTTAAAGTTTATTTCAGCATTCACTTCTGCATCCTTTTTAGAAGCGTAATGTGCTTCTACGTCGCGCTGACACCATCTTATATAGATCAGGTGTGTGGATGAAACTAATTAAACAATTTTAAACCACTTTGTATGAATCACAAAATCTATATCTCTCATCGTCCGAAACTGTCGAAAAATCTAGTGTTCAAGTGTATAGTTCTTTCTATTACTCTTCATGTTTATGTTTAACAAACTTATTAAGGCACCTAACTTCTGACTCTGAGATACTAAGCAGTGATCCATATTCTCATAAAATAGATTAAATTTTGCCATTAAAAATTTTGAGTCATGATGTATACATATTTGTACATAACTTTTATAAAATTTGATAATAGGAATGGCGACTTCATGAACATATTGAAGTAACAAGACGCTCAGCAACTCAAGAATACACACATTCTAGCCAAAGCCATCCTTGTATTTCTGTCACTTGTAGAGCAGCACGTAGACCTGGTTATTTTTACTGGAATGTCTTTCTGATTATGGTATGAGATATTTGTGTTTTTTGTTTAACATTCTTGAGCTAGTAAAATTTTTGTATATTATCGTCTTTCAAAGACTAACTAGGTGACTTTTTGAAGATTACGTGTACATTAGGATGGATTGTTTGTTATAAACGCAAAGTATTAAATCCCTACGTTAAACGCTCGTCTTGGAGAAATACCATCCATATTGTGTTATCGTGCTGAATTGGTTAGATTATGCTTGAATGGAAGACGAAGTTATTACGTATTGAATACATGGCACTGAAAACATACTGTCAAAAGTAGGTTACAGTGAATGACTAGAGTAACTGCTTACAGACGACTTCTTATTTATCTTTATCAATGTAACATAACATAGCATCTTTAAAAGTAAATCTTAAGAATGTAAAAATGAACGTCGTATATTGATGCTACATGGACCAGCACTAACAAAAGACTTTTATTCAGTTTTATGTGAATAAATCTTGAAAGCATTCTATTTTGGTGTATAGATAATTATAAGATATTTCTGAAAATTAATTTAAACACAGGTATTATTTTCATATTAATGAGACAATATTTAATAAAGGGATAATGATGCCATCTATCCTGTTAAGGAAGTCGACGAACCTATTTTCATTCCTATTCACAACTTATTTTACTTAAATGTCCCTGAGTAATTTTACATAGTGTATATATATTTTGCTGTGATTAGTTAGTGTGTAGTAGCTAATGTTGTATTCATTTACTCATCAGTAACTTTCAACTCCTAACGATTACGTTTTCCCAAGTCTACAAGTGTGACTGACTTCATATCGTTACCTGAATTACTAGATGATAATATTATTAATTGAGACAATAGATGAATCAGTGTTAATATCCGACTAACAGAATCTATTATGTCTTACTGATAAATTTTAATCATAAACAAAATAATATTTAAAGCATTCTATATGACACTAATAATAATATATCACATGAATAATACATTTTATTAATGTACCGACATCAAAGTACTTTATCTATAAAGTTTTATCTATGGCTATTATTATGTTTTTACAATGAATTGAATTAGGTCTGATGTCTAAAAAGTTTATTTTCAGTAGCTAAGTGAGTAAATGAATTCATACATCGATTTAATACAATTTTGAAGAAATAATAGTCTAGTAGAGAATGACAATTATGTTTATTAAAGTATAGTTACTATGAATATATAAGTAATTGTGAATGTGGTTCTCTAGAAAATACTTCTATCTCTAAGTAAACAATAATGTTAGGAATATTGATAACAGATGGCTATTTTTTGTTGATAAAACTATTCATATTCGGTACAAACAAATTATGAGACAGAAAATACTTATAAACAAAGTAGTGTGGAAAAAAACTGTCATATCTATATGTGATCAATGAAAATACCACTTATTTATGGTTAAATAGTTTCCGATAAAACATGAGAAACACATAATTAACCAAACGGATCACCTTTCGATGAGTTCATTATGCTGCTCTATTATTGGATATATGGGTATATATCCTACATTCGCTTAGTGCTTGTCATCTGGTCTTAGAATTGACACTAAGGAATAAGATAATTTCAAATATTTCGTTAATCAGAGCGTTTTGGACAGTGATGAATAACAGAACTTTAAGAAAGTCACTGTATAAAAAGCAAAGATGGAACCATCCCTTCCCCTCACCAGTAAATTAAATTTTGTAACTGAATGCTACTTAGTAGATAAAGAAACCTGACCTTTCCAACTCCATACCGACAGATCAGAAAAGTCTGCACTATCAAATGCATTGAAGAGCAGCATGATTTCCTAAGGAAAACGCTTTAAATTTTGATTAGTTTCTCTTTTCAAATAAGGATAAAATTGTGGCAAATTTTGTTTATGTTCAAAAAAATCTGTGGCTTTAATGAATTTCGCCATTAACTTTGTCCAAACTACGTGATGATTAGTGGCTTTGAAATAATTGGGTATTACTGTATTTGAATTTGATATTACGAGTTGGTTTGGGTTCAAGAAAAATTGAAAACTAGGAAATGATTTTGCAATTCCTTAGCTGTGAAAATCCACTATTGTGCCAGATAATTCACTTTGGAGACTTTATATTTCACAGCTAACTCCCACCTGTCAGATTACTGAACCTACCGGCACTCAACGGTCGACATTTCCTTCTGAAATCAATTGGCTGTATATTTGCATGATTTTATTTATTAAAATCAGTGTACAACTATCTGAAACTTGATATGATTGAACTTCAGAGGTTACATCTCAGTAAAACTATGAATCGTTCAATTATTTGTATGAACTGAACGAAATGTTAGGATTGGTGTCATTCCATCATATCTAATCATGGAAAACAGGAAAACTAATTAGTCTATGTTACTTACTATGTTTGAATTCATTTAGATAGAATGCTTTTTTTTTTCAGAACATCTGTCCTGATGCTGTATCACAAGCTATCCAAGTTCTACAGATTTCCTACATTTGAAAACCACTCTCAATACTTTGTATGGAATGTTTTAAACAAAATTTATGAATCTATTGTTAATTTATTTCTATGAATTGTTAAGTCATGCTATATAGTTTAAATTAGTGAAAGTATAGAGAAGTGATCAATTATTCATGTAGTTGAATGGTACCTATATCATAACGCATTACTTTCGATAATTTATATGAATTCCTTTATTAATACCACAAGTTGAAATACTTTATCAAGAGATGCTCGTTAAATCCATAACCAAATCTAACATGAACAAATTGCCACTTTTATCCTACAAAAAAATCCTCATCAAATTCATAGACTGTATTCCAGATTTTAGGAGCAGGTGTAAACTACATACTCTCGAAATGTTTATAATCAAGACAGTGCATTAGAAATGAAAACAAATCAAATAATTGTGTTATGGGAATTGCATAGAAGAAAGTAGTCATTATCGCCCCCCCCCCAGTTCATGGTTAAGTAGTTCAGATTTATTTAAATTTAATGTTGAATT
The DNA here is from genome assembly GCA_025215515.1 of Schistosoma japonicum. Taxonomy (NCBI): domain Eukaryota; kingdom Metazoa; phylum Platyhelminthes; class Trematoda; order Strigeidida; family Schistosomatidae; genus Schistosoma; species Schistosoma japonicum. The sequence goes on along the minus strand of CM046061.1, from coordinate 69,680,662 downwards.
GTTGTAATTGAACAAAATATATTGTTTTCACCTCCATATTACTTATAATGAATTCATCATGTATTCTTATGTCTATTTGTTTTCAAATTTCAGTTTTTTATTACTGGATTATCATTTGCTACATTTGCTGTACCACCAGAACGACCTGAAAATCGACTTCAATTATCGTTTACATTATTTTTAACTTCCGTTGCTTTCAAATTTGTAATAAACCAATCGTTACCGAAAATCTCTTATTTAACATATATGGTAATTGAATTAATTTTTATTTTACAATTTTACATAATTATGCCTAGTAAATGCAACCATTATCATTATCACTATTAGTGTTTGTTGCTACAACTCAGTTATGAAATACTTCAGGTATTACGTATATGTTAACCTTTATCTTAATTTGATGCTTATGATCATTTTGCCATTATCTATGACGTGCACCTGAATATCTTTTGTTTAACAATAGAAAAACACCCGTATAACTTATATTTATTAATAATTGGTGGGAGAGGTTGGGGGGGGGGAAATGCGAAACAATGTGGTACATGGATTAGAACGTGATTGTAAATTACTTTAACGAATTATTTTCATCATGCTGTTTATCACGTTAAATTTTCTTCCAGTGACTTCATGTGCATTATTTGCAAATTTACTGAAACCTGTGTGCATAGTAATGTAATATAAACTTTACATTACATACTATAACAAAATGTTTGCACTGAATAGAGATATTTATAATTGATAAGTTAAATAATCTGTTTTCATGTTCCTAAAATAATAATTTTAACGACGATAGAACTATTAAATTGTTTACTACTGAATGACTCGTGAACAAATTTCAGTTGTATTACAAACTGAAGTGAGCGAATTGAATCTTGACATATGTGTTACTAGATATTGGTATATTAAGTTGGTAGTGTTGAAACTTTGTTAACTGATAATGAAATTTCAGTCAGTTAATGCTTCTAAATATCATTCAGAAAACTGCCAACTCGAGACTAAGTTGACAGATTTACAATAAAATAAAAATGAAGATCTGAATATTATCGACACTGTAAAGTATTCATTGTAGTAAGTAGCACTTAAATGATCTACTACTGTAGCTTATGTAAAGAACCTTACGGAATAAATAACACCACATGTAATGCTTATAATGAAATAGATGTGAAAGTCTGTTAACAACTCTTCACTTCACTTATCAATTACTAGGTATTAGTCGTTTTGTTGAGCATGTTCTTAAATTACCTCTAACAAGTAGATTTTATTTCTTCATAGTTACATGTAAACTTTTCTGCTGACTATTTACTAACAAAGAAAGACACGTATGTTTAAAGTAAATCACAGATTGCCTATCTATCTAAACTATAAATAAATTTAAGCTACTAACCACTGTGTATTTCATTTGATAGATTTCGATCAACATTACAAACTAAATAATAATAATTTAACAGTAAACAGTCAATCATTGTGATTGAATAAAAATAATTATTCATTATTATTATTGTTATTATTCAATGTAGGCATGTTCACAGTAAAATATGAATTATTGATATACATACACATTATACTACTATATACTACTTACTAACTTCTTAGGTTACTAGGTATAAATAACACTTTTATTATTTACTATAAACATAAATTAAAGAAAAAAACTTGATAAATCATGGTAAATTTATTTTGTTTAAAGTTTATTATAGTTAAAATTTTTACATGAAATCATCTATTCCATTAATTTAAATAAAACTATAAACATAATCATAAATTTCAAGTGTTAAATTGTCAAAGAAATAAAAATCTAATTGAATTGTACATTGTTCTAATTCAGTTATGTTACATTATTAGAATAATAAAAATTTATGTTTATCAATAGAAAATGGTTTATTGTACAACATCATGAGAGTTAAAATATATGAGATAAACTTTAAATTGGAATATGACTGGTAAGTGGAATCCAGGATGAGCGTTTCGTCCTATTTGAAACTCGTCGGGTGAATGTACCTGGATCACAGTGTTGATGTTCAAAGTGGGATTTGATTGCCAGTCACAATCCAAATAAAATAATATTTATGAATGGTCATTATGTCGAAGCCATCCGCTTAGGATCCACATATAGCAACAGAGACTGACCAGCTTCAGTCTATAACAAGTCAATGGGAATATACAAATTCATCCTAATATCAGATAAACAAATAAAATTCAATTGATATGAATATTTTTGTGGATATTGATAATTAAATTGATTGAATATATTACAAATTGGTGTTAGCAGGGTATCATTCAAACAAAGGAAAACACTAGACAGTTGTTTCGTTCTAGTGCGCAACTCCTCAGTAGTGTGCACTCTTGATTCCGAACCAACGGCTTCAGATTGGCGGTGAGTTTTTGACGGTCTGTATTACTCAGTTGACATTCAACAGTAGAATTCCCACTTCCATTAATTTGTGATATATGGTGTGACGATCATCCACTGTCATTAATGATAACTGTCTCACTCCCGACATATCTGTACTCCACCAGTCATGACTTCTCACTGGAGCTTCAGGAACATCCTGGAGTTAGTCACTAGTCAGCTAATTTTTATTGAACGATACAGCTGTCCAGTACTCCCTGGTTTTCAATAGTATTCTGCCAACATCAATCTTATATATTCAACTAAAAAAACGTAATCATTTTGCCAAGTTTTAATCTTTTATAAAAATAAAATTAAGAACTTGAAACATTTCAGTTCACATTTAAAAACAGAAGAAATTCGAGATGTTGGGGAAGATTTGTATTTTACTCACTTATGTGGTATAATTGTGAGGTTTAGATTGTTTTTGTAGACAACAAATAAGTAAAACAATATAAAAACTGTACAAATTATTTGTTAGTCAAAAAGATATTTCAATAGCTTACTTTGAATTATACTTCGTATTAATGATGTTGTCTAATAAGACAATGTAAGCTCTACAACTAAACTATCTAGTCAATTAAACAAGTGAATAAACTGATATACTGATAAATTACTTAACTTTAGCTTCACTGTTCTGTGTGTGATGGAAGAAATAAAACTCTTCGCCGCATGTTTTGTTTAAGAAACAATAATGTTTTCCAGTTGAATGATGAAAATGATATGCTGGTGAGTAGGAGTAAATAAGTGTAACAATAATAATGTAATCGATTATTTCATTTTGTATTTATTTTTGTGGATGGATTCTAAACGGATAGCTTAATCAATTTCTTCGGATAATATAACCTATTTTACTACTGAGGGCAGTAGGATCTAGTACTGTATGATGTATTTCAACCACCTACTTTTATTTATAGTCGAAGGAACCTTCGTTTGCTGTTATGAATAGCATAAAGGTCACTTTAATATCGAGTGCACCGATGTTATTGATTTGGATTGTAGATTTTACGGATTTTAATTTTTTTTATTTAATCATTTATGTGTAGATTTGTTGATTATTGGCTCAAAAAGCCTGTTTCAAGAGAAAAGTGCATAACTGTACGGATCGTGAAATAAAACTGCTTAACCTTTGGATACAATTCTGCAATTATATTAGTGGAATTTTATCATACATTTTAAAATATATGTAGAATCGTGTAAACTGTACTCACTACAGATATTTGGGGTACCATTATAGTACAGAAAGCATTGGATAGCTGCTTTAACACCCTTAATAGTTTGCCACAGCAACTCCTCCAGGATTCAAAACCAAGACCCTCATGTCTAATGGTGAATGCTTAACTATTAGAATCAGTAGGTTGGTATCTACTGTTATAATTTCACGGGATCACATAATTACATCAGTTGAAACTATTTAATTATGACTTGAGGAACATTTTGAAGTAGTTTATTAATACACTGATTTTTATAATTTATCTGGAAAGCTTTGTAGAGATTATTTTAATCTGCATTCATCACAGATTAATCGCAGTTGAAGTACTGTCAAATATTAGAATGCATTAAACAGTTGTTTCACTATAATATTGAACTTCTTACTAATTCATTTAGTTTTGCAGTTTTAAATAGAGATCAATAGATCCACAAATAGATATTTATCTTTCTGAAAATGATGTGTATGTCTAAAATTACTTTGAAACATACAAAAACTTATGTAATTTTAAGTAATGGGTAGTAAAAATTTGAAAAGAAATGGATTTTCTTTCGGATACTAACTACAGGCATGAATAATTAAGGGTAAGATACGGGCATATGTAATGAACAAAGATTTAGAGAAAAGTGAATCGAGTTATGTTGAGGATGTTAGATCCCCAGAATCCTTTTGGTAAACCTGTTATTGTTGTGATTTAATTGTGTAAATTTAAATTTCTCGTTTTCGCGGCAAAAAGTTCTCTTTTTACCTTCAGTTTGCGTTTCCCACTTAGTAAGATGCTAAATTTTATTGCTTCGTTGTTTATTTTAGTATGCTATTTGTGACATTCCAAGGACGCTTTTTTTGTATATATACGCATGAGATGTGTGTGTTGTGATACGTCTGCCAGGCTGCCTGTGGAATTAAACGCTTCTCGCTGATGTTGGACTTCTTCTAGTTAGCTAGGGCTCTGCGGAATAGCTTAACTTCCTGTTGTTGTGTCGCTGGTCTTACGTTGTTAGCAGGTATCAACGTGTCACCTTAATTCGCAAAACCTTAGCAAGATATAAAATCTTTTACTTTTTTTTGAAATTGATCATTACACTTAGTGCAAAGTAATCAGTTTTCATTGTAGATTCATATAATTTAGTAAATTGAGTGTTATTTGCTAATTTCTTATCACTAATCTAGAGTTCAGTAAAGATTAGATTGATTGCATAGATGGGATTATATTTTCTGCATAAAAAAGTAACTTATATTTAAATGTGTTCTTTTAAATCTCTGGTAATTGTATTTATATGATGAAATTCACTCTATTGTGATAGTAGGTAAATACAAGAGTTAATTCATTGTTAGTTTTAATTGTTTGCGTCTGATGAAAAACATTAAGAATAAAATGAACTCATTCGATCTTCCAAATCTGTTCTTATTAAAAGTGTCTTAAATCATTTATAAGAAGTGCAAAAAATATATGCACTATACATTAATAGTTCATTGTTTTAAATCAAATGACAAGTATTTGGTTCTACTTGATAAGGTTAATTGAATATAGTGAGTAGTATATGTAACGAATTTATAACTAAATGGGTATTATTAGTAAATAAAAGATACAATAGTTTGGTAAAAACTAAAGATTTCATAAGCTGGATTTCGTGAAATTTTATACAGTTAGTTCCGTTTTTTAAATGTAAAGAAAGATGGAACAAGTATCTGAGTAGAATAACACGAATTTATCTCATAACATTTGATTCCCATTACCTGATAAGTACAACTTATTTGAAAATTAAATTACATAATAAATATTTAGTTATACTTATGTAATGAACTTAATTAGAAGTAAACAGGTGTGTAACATCATCATGATAGATAAAAGATGCAAGTTAACAGAGCTTGATAATAACTATTGCAATTAAATCTAATTGGACAAAAACAGATTCTAGACTAATAAAAACGAGTCAAAATAATGCAGTACCTGAAAGAAAAGCTAGGATTTAATTTATTAGGTGATTTGATACAGCGTGAAATAAGATTAGTCAGTCAAAGATACTGACTAATTAATATAATTGGTGATTCTTATGCGTTCACCACGTGATATGAATTTCCTGGGTTTGACTCCCTAGAAAGAAGTCGTAAATGTATACTGCTAAGAAGTTTTATACTACGATAGAATTATACTTCAGTGTACACTGGATTTCAATAATACTTAACTCAGATCAACTTGTGATAAATACAAATGACATGTTAAAAAGCATTCCCCACAAAGTTACCTCAAGTCCATTACTTTGTAAATGTAAACGAACTGACTTTGTCATTCAATGGCGCATTGTTAATTTTTGGCTTAAATATCTCCGGCTATTGAAATAATAAAGTATTGCAAATACTATTCACGTTCTATAAACTACTAGACAAAAATGATGCAACGAAAAATATGACTCTCTGTGTCATGTTTTCTATTTAACGCTTAACTAATGAAGCCACAGAGTGACAGTTTTTGACATTTTTAAAACAACGAATGAAGATGTTACTTTAAACAACAAATTCACTTTATGGTCAGAAAACAGAGCTATTAGTTCAACTTTTCTTTGACCATTTTCATAAGAATATATTTTTTAAAGAATATTTGTAAAATGTTTGTTGCTACACATAGAACACACAATTTTAAAAGTAGCATGTTGTTTACTATTGACTTTTGTTTTATGAAAAGAAGAATCCAGTTCCAAAACGTTTTCAAATTTAAAACAAAATTTTTCCTCATAAATGATTGTTTAGAAACCCATCGAGAATTGGTTTAGGCATTGTAGTAAGTGAATTAGAAATCACTGATTGATTTTCATGCACATGTAAACATCATTATTGTTGTGGTTGTATATTACATAATAATAATTGCAACTCGGACGGCTCAGCGGTAATGGCTCAGACTGTGAATCTTGGTGACGGGGTGATTTAATTCTCCAAGGAGCATGAGTTTCTTCATGGTTTTCAGATACGCCTTGTTGATGGGTGCCAAATAACATGAAACCCAGGTAGAGGGTTTTCTGCCGACTACCTTTAAAATGACTTTAAATAATAACCTATTTTAGTCTGATCTACGAAGTATTATTTTATTTCATTTTAACAGGATAAATATGTATTAATGTCATTGGCAATATTATGCGTTGTTAGTATATGGCATGCAGTAGTTACATTGATACCAAGTGATGCAGAATTCGAACAGCTTACAACAAAGAATCTTTTAAAATCAACTGATCCACAATTTTCTTTTATGAAACGTTATAAAGAATTAACATATCCATATCCTTCTACGCTTACTGCAAAATCTCAGCTAAACAATGATATAAGCATAGACAATAATAAAGACAATACAAGTTTGATGCAGGTTAGTATGATGTTTTTTATTTCTATTTTTTAAACAAAGTATGCAAATTATGTAAGGGTTTTCCACTTGAATCATTATTTGTCATATTGTCGCTATTACTAATAGCATTAAACGATGCATATCAGATATGTTTCAATCTTAATTATTTAAAATTTAATTTTGTCACGTTTGTTCACCGAGAAATAACATATACTTCATTTAATTAATCTGGAAGTGAATTGAAATGGTATTTGGAGATTGGTATTAAGTTTTAAGTGATTGAATTCATTATATATTGATATTGGTAGCATACCGTTTTAAAACATCGAGCACTAGACAGCCGTTTAGTCATAGTAAAAAACTCCTCAGCAGTGCTCTATACTAGATTCCATTCAATGGGCTTCTGGTTGCCGAATGCTTAACAATTCAGTTACAATAAGTAGTTCACTAGTGACAAATTCCAGGATGTTTCTTAAGTTTTGGTGAGAAGTCATGGCTGTTAAAGTTCAGACATGTCGGGAGTGAGACAATCATCTTCAATGACAATGGATAATCACCGCACTTTACGACAAATTGATGGAGGTGGAAATTCTGTCATCGAGTGTCGATCTGGTGGTACAGAAGATTAAGCGTTCACCAACGTAATGATCCTGAGATGGAATCAAGGATGTACACCACCGAGTATTTCCATAGAATTAGGGGACAGATGTCCAGTGCTCCCTGTTTTACAATGGTACCCCACTTACATCAATCTATGACGAATTCAACTATCTATTCTGGAATCGTTTTACTCCCTGTGAACTCACTGGTAGATAAACAGTGTATTCACGATATAGTTATATTTTGTGGAAACGCTGATGTAATATAGTCTTCTAAATGTCCTGAGTAACAAGCCAAACATGTTTTGGATGTGCATATATCTCAGTTATTGCAAAATAGTATTTCAAGGATAATATACGTTAACGTTTAGATTAGTCATAAGAAGGAAAGCATTTGAACATCCTGACAGCTTCATCTATCCTGGAAGTCTCACCAACCATTATGGGTTGTTGTTTCTTAACTTATGTCACTTATGTTGTAGGTGATATATCTTTCTGATAACCGAAAGTCAACAGTAAAGCTCAGAAGTTCACACTATATTACCCTGCATATGTAAAACATGATTCAAAATGGTAGATTACTGATTTTTGATCTCAAGTTTTTTCTAGGCACTAGTAGTACATAGTAGAGCGATTGACTTAGGAATAATGAGGTTTAATAAGAATGTGAAGTGTAGACTACTTGAATGTGATCTGACAATAATTGTCTCCAATGACCACAGGCATTCCTGTGATCAGTTATACATTCGCTTTTTATATTATTTTCTATCATGAATTCCATTGTTTCATCATGCATAACTTCTTCGTTTTTCTCGAGTCGAAATTCGATTAATTGCCACTGCTACTACATTGCTTCACATTCATTCCCATTTATCTTATTGTTTTCATACCATCCTATTGATCTAGTTTAGATCCATGGCGCAACTCACATTTTAGCTAAATTGTACATTGATTATAGCTGAATGATATATTTCGGAACTAGTTCGACAAATTTTATCGGTTGTCAGGATATTTATGTGAAACATAAATAATCATATTCGGAGTAATTTCCGCAGGACAAAGTCTCATATTTATAAATTTATTTCTTATTATAATTCACATTATGACATTACTTCGTTACGTTAGAATTGTTTTTAGTAATAAACAATACCAATACTTTCAGAGATCAGTTCAATGGTATTCACTTATTGTAGTTCATTGAGTTTCACCACATTACATAACATTTGAATTGTTAGTTAATTTCTTTGCAGAATAGACATTTTGTATGAATTACACATTATTTTCAAAATTAACCATTTGATTCTTGTCTTTACTCTTGATGAAACAGACGGATAAATCTACAAAGAATAACCATATCACAACACTTGAAAGTAAAGAATCTTATGATGTTAACCACTCATCTAAATTTTCTCAACAATTAAACCAACAAACATGGATAGCTTTAGCACTACAATCAAAGAATCGAGAACAACATAAACGCCGATTAATGATGAGAATTGAAAGAGATGTATTTGTTTCATTCTGCATATTATATATACTAGCTCATTTGACATTTATATTTTGGTTATATTTTGACGTAAGTATTAAATTTTAGCTTGCATTCCGTTTACCTATAAAATCGTTTGTATTATATTTTTTTGACTCAATGGTTAAGTTAAAAGATAGTAGTACGTTGTTGGGAAGAAATGCAGACAGTAATATTCTTATTAGGAGTCATGTTTGAAACTTGTAGTTACTAGCGAATAAACAGGCTGCATATGTTTTCCGATATGTTCATGTTAAATCACTGAAATTACAATATTCAAAGAGCTCACCATTAGGATGCATTGTTTCGGTTAGTCGTGCTCTAAATAATTAGTGGATTCAAATATTTTCTCCTACTAGTTACCTTAAATTAACAGTAGACTACACACATTATTAGCATGTGAACACTTTAGAGATATCGAACAATCACGTATAACCGGATAACTGTAGCCGGCAAAAAAATCGTATATATCTAGGTTTTATGATTTCGGTATCAGAAACTTAATCATTTCAGAATATAACTTCAAATTACTTATTATAACTGGTTTTCTTGTTTTTAAGGTTCATAGCTCTAATGGTTCACCATTTAAAATATAAGTGTGCATGAACAAAAACTCATTACATCAATCAATATACCCACCATTCTTGCAGGAATGTAACTCAGTACCTTACGATCTCTCGTTTTTGGTCATGCAGCGTTGTAAGTTAACTGAAACTTGAAGTATAAGCCGTTGGATACCAATTTAAATGTTTGTAGATTATCATATTATATCTAGACTTGATGGCCTTTTTTAAGACAAATCAGCTGACCGGTGCTTTTTGGTTCCAACGATTGATCAGCACCAGTCAGATTATGATGCACAAATATATGTCGCGAATTGAGTAGGTTAAAAATATCTATCCTTGGAGAGCAGACTCACTGGTCTAACCGTAATATATTGGTAGTGCAGCCAGAAGGTTTTTATTCTATTCCTGATGGGATATTAAATGCACACTGCAGAAGAGTCCAATACTAGGACGAAATAGCCATCTAGTGCTTACCGTTGGTCAGTAGTTGTCTAGTTCAAACTAATTCGTGATACTGAAGGAATCTTAAATATTTTATTTTCAAATTGTATGTAATAAAATCATGAATTGTTGTTACTTACTTTCATGGTTTATTGATGTGTGGACAACTGTATTTAAGTAGTATTACTTCATTCAACAAACATTAGCTTGTAACGGTTATCTGTTATTATCGAATACAGCTACAATCGTCATCAATATTAACGAAAGTAATAATCATTCTATAGAAGAGTTCCTTAAATTGTAAATCCGATAAGATAAATGACTAGATATTATTGTGAAACTTTATATTATAATGAAGCAACTGTCCTAGTGTTCTATGATGTTACAATGACTTTATTCCTTGAAATAAATAAAAAATCACCTTATTAAATATACATCGAATACCACCTAGTCAAATATTAAAATATATTTGGAAATTTATCTGTTTTATTGAATTTCTGTAATATTTAGTTGAATACTCAACTGTGTTTTCAGATTCATAAAAGTAAAGTTACTTTTATTGTTACTATGTATACACACACTTACTTATTGTCATTAATAATTATTATTGATCAGTATCATTATTATTATTATTATGAAAAATGTATATATGCATAATTGTATAGCTTAGAAAATGAATTCGCTGAAAAGAGCACTTGTCATTGAGAAACATACTCTTGTTTGTTCTTTTTTCATGATGTAATAAATGCCTATAGTTTATACAAAGATGAATGATTTTTAAAAAAAAAACTAAATCAATGATTAGTTTACATATAATTTCTACTGTTTACATTTTGTTTTATCATATTCAATGAAATGTAAAAATTTATTATGCAATCAATGAAGGCTAAATAATTTTCGATTAATTCGATTAATATACTACTGAATAAAATAATATCAACTTTTATTTATGTAATCGCATAACAATCAAACTAATTCGTTATACATTTTATGATAGTGAAAATTATGAAAAACAAAATGAAAAAAAAAATGAATCTATGCACGTACTATTCTTTTTCTTTTTTTAGAAATGATATTTATTTAGTAATGAAAGATGAATTCTAATTGTAGTGTTAAGGAAGATTTAATTGAAAATAACACGAAAGGATTATTTTCATATGAATATTATCGATACTATGCTAATATACACATCCTACATAGTCTATCAATATATACAAAGTTGATTTTATTTTCTATTCATGATATGCATAATATGTACTTTACGTATGTTTATAGTTGTATGAATGATTTTTAAAGGAAACATTAAGATAATAAAGTTAGAATTGTAAAGATATTCTGTTATTTGGTCTAGATGATTTATTCATTGTTTGTCTGTTTGGCTAAAATTACCCGTAATTTTATTTTATAAAAACCATTGAGTTAATAGAATTTCTCCACAATTGACCTACAGTTTCTTTCAGTAGATTGGAATCTGACTGGTTGTTGCATGTAATTGTGCTACCATAAAATGAATGTTTATGTAGATTGTATTCATCGATCTATCGATATTTAAACTCGTAACTGTTTATGATTTTCCACTCGACATTACAAACGATTGATGAGAGAGCAGTGTTAGGTTTCTGGTAATTCATTAGTTCTCCTCTTTTTGTTCTTCTCTACCATAAGTACTTCAACGTTTATCCAGTCAAATTCATGTCAGTATTGCTTCAAACAAGATATCTTAATTTTATATTATGAAATGGATTCCCTTAGACAACCACTGACCACCGGGTATCTAATGACACCTATTTAATCCTAGTATAGAGCTTTTTAACAATGCGCTCTAATGACTCAACCAAGGTTTTAACCGAAGACCTTCTGGTTCCTCAGCGGACGGTTCAGTCCCTAGTTGAATCATGGTTGAGCACTTCTGAATAGTTCCATATAAGAATGATGGTGACGAAAGTCAGGCTTAAAGTACTATTCTCTAGTATTCTCTGTTATTTAACGAATGGTTAGCTTGACATAATTTAGTGAACTAATCTAAATCTGAAGGTAGCTATGATTAATTGGCGTGTAGTAATACAGTTATGGAAATTTTTTACTAGATACTGACCTTCTTGCTTTAATATATACTATAACATGGTGAGAAATTTAATATAATACAAAGAGGAAATAAGGATTTGTTTGTGGTTAACAACTAGAGGATTGTAATGCTGACAGCTTACAAACCAGCATTTCATTGTACTCACCTCAGATGAATCGTTGTAGCCAATATACCATATCCAAGGTTTCTTGTTGAGTATTCATTATAGCATATTTAATAGTTTTACAGCTGAAAGGTTTAAAATCAGTAACGTTGACATCTTTTGAACAGTACACTTAGATAAATACTGTCGGGCTGATAATTTCAAATAAAAGTTATTTAATCACTGAATGACAAGTTTTCTTATCAGACAGTCTACTGAAACATATGATCACTGAACTTTGGGCTCTTTAAAATTCTTTAAAATTTTATTAAAACATATTCATTTAAACTGAATATACACTCAATCCTGAACACCTTGATTTACATGACATTTTCTAATCAACTTGCAAAAATATTCAATTTAATGATCTTTAGATTAAATTTTTATCATTATGAATACTCTACTTTTACCTTTATTGATTGTTGAAACAGACTTTCAATTCAATAGTTCCGTACAGTAAAACTTATAAATTTGTGCCATTCTTGAAATTTTTATTTAATTTTTAGCTGATTGAATTCATCAAAGATTGGTGATGGTAAGGTATTGCTGAAAAACAGGGAGTACTGGACATCTTTTTCATTCAAGTATAGAACACTTCAGCAGTGCTTACCATGAATGAAAATCCTATTATTGGATGCTGGCCCAGTGGTGCGGTCAGCCTGAAGCTCCTGGGGCAGAATCTAGGATGTACACTACTAAAGAGTCCCATACTAGGACAAAACAGCTGTCCAATGCTTCATGGTTTCCAATGGTACTCTACCAACATCAATCTTTGACGAATTCAGTCAACTAAAACTGAATACCAGTCTCCACATTACATCTCAAATCTTATTAATTTTTAATTCATGTAAAATGAAATCAACAGTAATCTACTATTATCAATATATGTTTACTTGGATATTTATCTATTTAGGCAAGCAGACGTAGAAGAGAGATGGTCGAGCGTGATCGGTTATACAAGGTAATTTTTGATGAAAATGTTATTATAAAATAAACATCTATTTGTGATTCTAAACTAATCGATAGTAGTAAATCATTAAAAGTGATCTATAGAAGATATGATAGTATCAAAACAAAGAAAATAATTTAGAAAAACTATAAAAGAGCATGTTAATAAGGCACTCTAAGTTATAGTCTCGTTCCTTGAAACAATATGATAAATCATGCAAAATTTTCACCATATCTTTATTCATGGGATTATTAGAGGATAATATATTTCCTACTACATCAATCACATTAATTTGTAAATAAAGTGAGTGATAAGTTCACTGCCAGTTATACAATATTACGTAATAATATAAGTTAGTACCATCGTCATAATTGAGACAAAACGTTGTGCTTAGCCAGATTTCGCAATGTCTTCCCCTGCATACCTATGATTTGTAACTGTGTAAACATCAGCCGTATCTATATGTATCCACAAAGTTGCTTTCTCTTGTTTTTTCATTAACTCTACGTAATGAATATACTAGGTATCCATAAATATGAGTGACAGACGAAGTTTCTACATGTAGCGGTGAATTAAAAAGAAGATACAGTTAATTGTAAATTGGATGTAAATAAATCTACAATATCTATGGTGGCTATCTATAGGAGAATTTATTTTTCATATCGTGCTTTATCGTCATCCAGTAGTGAGGCATGATCAAACACTATCGGCTATCAGTGTCCACTATGACATACACATAACTATTTATTTTGAGGAATTATTCAATGTTATATTTACTACTAACAGCGATTCAGCTCTTCGTGTGAAAGAATCACTAATCTTTTACTATATGCCTTCTTATCATTCATGATTATAAAATAAATCAGTTTCTAATATTTCATTTTAATTTCTAAGTATATTCTATTGACCATCTTGTTTTTTTAATACTGAGACACAATTTCATTATCTTTATAACAATATAGTAACCATAAACAAAATTTAGCACGATGAATAACAAATTGAGCTTTGATTAAATTAAATCCATACGTGTTTACTTGTAATTCAGTTTATGAAAATAACAGACAACTGATTTCGTTTGATCAATAGAAATATCTACCAATTTACGCATTAACAACAGTATATATTTATTCATTTCATTCATTTTAGATACATAATAACTGATTTCATGATTTATTATTTACGAAAAATTTGGTCTGTTTGAAGTTATCAACGTGATAATTTTGTAACATAAACAATATTGAGAATTGGGTATTACGGGGATTGTTAGATATTAATTTGAGATCATGAGTTGATCTGAATTAGACAATCATTGGTCATCAGGAAGCATTGTTCAGCCGTTTCATCTTAGTATGGGAATCTTCAGCAATGTGTCTACCGCTGGAAATGAATGAGACCACGCAAAAATATTGCGAATTGCTTGAGTGAAGAATATCAACTATTGAAAGTCGACTCAGTGATCTAATAGTAAAGCGTTCGCCACGAAGCTAGAGGGTCCAGGGTTTAATCCCTAGTAGAGTCGCTGGTGAGCATTGGTGAAAGTTCCAATACTAGGATAAAACAACTGTGCAATGCTTTCTAGTGATTAATGACTGTCTAATTCAAACTAATTCATGATATCAACTTCATATTGGAAACATATGAGATTATTGTATGTTACATATAATTTACTGATAATTCATGCATTAACGTTTTTACTATGTTTACTGGGAACTTTTAAATTTTTTGCAACCTTATAGATTCTTCATTAATCGAAGAATATAAAAATGTTATTTGATTTATAGCACGTACATTTTTTCCTTTTCAGAAATGTCTACAAGCGTCAAAGGTATTATAAAGTAAGTTATCTATTCTGTTATTCTGTCAATAAGTTATACTCATAGTTTACTTAAGTAAACCATAAAGACGAGTGTAATATGCAAAAAATATTCAATGAACTCTCAGAAAATTCATGAAATGTTCAAAGATGATTATGATAATGTTGCCATAATAGTCAGATGTTCCTGTGAGGTTAGAATTGAATCCACCTATGTAAACATTCCAGACACTGTAGGAAATGATGGAGCAACTAAACAAAAGATTATATGTTGTAAACGGTTGACCTATTACTGATACAACCTTGTTTGTATAAATACAGTGAGTGATGATAATAAGACTGCTTCTCAGTGCCTTGACACCTGCCTCAATACATACTAGTCCAAACCAGGAATAAGAAGAAATGAAAATTGACAAGTTAATCACCCTAAGCAAATATATGTTTCAACCATTCGTTTAGATACAAAACAAACTATCCAACAAACCAATTAGTAAATCAATATCAATAGAGAACAAAAACAACAATAATAAGAAACTAAGAGAAAACGTACATCATCAATTAGTTACACTTCATGAAGGAAAAATGACATAGCAACAGTTTATATGTCACACGAAGGGTTAACGTAAGAGAAACTTTTAAAATAACTAAATCAAAATTGTTTAATGCATTCATCATCAAAAGTCTTTAAAATGATTTTCTGGAAAACTGTACTTTAAGTTAGTCATTCTCTTTGATATATTCATTATATCAGTCTAGTATCTGAAGGCTTCTAGTGATGTTAAGCAATTGCAATAAAGATTGTTAGAGTCAGATAAATTTTAGATAACATAAATGGTAACATGTACGAAATGCTTATTGTATTATGAAATTAGTTTGTTATGACTGGAAATCTTTTAAATAGTCGTTCAATGTCCAAAAGTAAGGTTAAAATTGCTTTTTTTAACAACTGATTCAGAATGTAATTAATATTACATTTGAAATAAACTAAATCGATTTTATTAGTTGTCCATATTGCCTACAGTTATAATTATGTAACAATGAAATGTACACAATGTATTGTCTTTAGAATATAGATAAGATTATCATGACAGACAAACATACAGTCAAAGATGAATATGAATGTTTGTCATGACAGAATAATGTTACTGAATTCTTATTTGAAGTACATGGTTTATATCATGTTCATATAGACATTATTTTTATAACATGTAAATGATTTTTTCTATGTAGCGTCTGATCACTCATCGATTAGGATGGGTTTCATTTATCTTTGTCTAGTTCAAGTAAGTAGTGTCCAAATAGTTGTCACAATCATCATTCAATAAGTATATCATAAATCAGCTTAATTCTGTTTATGCAGCATAGTTGTATCATTAATCTTAATGCAAATACATAGGCTTAAGTCAAGCACATAAAACTGTACTTGTTAAATGAGTTCGCATATCAAAACAACACGTATTACAAAGGCAAAATTAAATTATTTCAACCCATTATGATAATATGCATGTATGTTTATTACGTAAATACCTATTGATTAATGGATAAAGCAAGTAACATTTGTCAAGTTGTCTAGCCAATAAATGGTAGTCGATGATAGTGAACTAAAGAGTTATTTTATATTAATACTTTTCTCAGTAGTAATTTAAAGAACACTGATATTTTGGTGTTAGGCAATAACCAGTGGATAATTATGAACTTCAGCTTCATATTATTTAGTCATATTTAGTCACTAATATCTTTATTGTAATCGTGAAAGAATCAATGCCTAGTATAAAATTCGAATCCAAATCACTCATTATCATATCCGTCATTGCTCTTTTGTAGGGTTTAGATAATCTCACTAATTGATCATTAGGCCTGATTATTCAAAGGTTCATTAATGATCAAAATGAAATACATAAACCTGTTTACTTCCGGAACATACATAAGTTTATTAAGGAAACGAATATTATTACACTAAGTAATACATTAAATAGTCAGTTTATAAATTACTATCACTACTGACAAAAATTCAATTCTAAATTATACAAATAGTTTCTGCTTGAATGATTATAGTTTATTTGTATCAAAATATTTGTCTTCAAGTTTTGCATATCACTTCAAATATTCCTGTTAACAGGATATACAATGCAATAAAATTATTGATTTGTAAAAACAATAGTAAATACTTCTGATTTATATTTATTCATTAGTGAAAAAAAGATCTATGTATTCATTTGAAAATATCTCTTTTCAATTAGTTTTTCATTAATGATTTACACTAACTTATTCATCATCTACATTAATAATGAAATCAGTATAAAACAAATGGTAGTGTGTTATATAATAATGCTACAAATTCAACAGTTGTTTGTATTCGTTACAGATTAATGTCAGTTTAGTATCAATGAGAACTAGGAAGTAGTGAATTGTGTTTCGTTCTAGTGTTGAACTTCTAAGCAGTGAACACCGTTGATTCTTCTATGAAATTGAATCCAAGATGTTTCTAAAGTATTAGTTTGAAGCCGTGGCTGGTGGAGTTTCAGTTTGTCGGGGAAGGGAAGACAGTTATCATTAATAACAGTGCATGATCGTCGTGCTATATCAAAAACTGTTAGAAGTGAGTGTTCTACCATTGAACACCAGCTCAGTGATACAGGTGGTTAAGTGTCCGCACTTAGACTTGAAAGCTATGTGTTCGAATGAATTTGGAAATCGAGAGTGCTTGTTGCTGAGAAGACCAGTACTGAGACAAAAGACTATTCGTTGGTTTCTGATTTTCATCGGTACTCGACAGACATCAATCTATGACGAACGCGATCAACTAAAAGCATAACTTATCTTCATTAAACCACCTTATTGCAAATTCATAGTCTGTAATAGCAATTACGAACGATTAACAAACCAATTAAAACATAATAGTAGGTGAAGAAATTACAATATTAAAAGTATAAATTAATAAAATTAAAATACAGCAAATTATACAATATCTGATGAGTGAATTGAAGTTATGACAAGAACACGAACTATCGAAAACCGTTACGTAAGACCTAAATAAACTGTCAACATTATGTAAACATGAAAATCAACACAAATTAGAAGTTACGGAAAGAGTCAAAATTGTGATGAAAATAAAAGGAATAGAAATGATAATGATAAAAGGAGTGAGTGCAATAAGCTATTCGCAAACAATTCCAAGTATTGGCTATTATGCAGGCTGAGGGCGAGGAATGGAGTTGCATAAATTCTCTGCGCACACAATGTCTGGTTTGAAAATGTGGATGTCGATAGCTTTCCTTTATATGTAAAAGTTATGTGCAAAAAGCATGATGTAAATTAAATGCGATACCGTACGTTATTTTAAAGGTGCTCTTCACATCAACGTGATGTTTCATGTCAACTATGTGTGCAAGTATGAAACTCTTTACTTGTCGTTTTTGTCTTTTACTCAGCAATGGTGGATGATGTCCGGAGATTCTGCTACGGACATGCCACATCATGCACTTAATGTAACAGGTTACGCAAGCACTATGAAACGGTTATATACACATAGATAAATTTGTCAAGCCTGTCCTTATTTCCCGCCTGGATGACGGGGTCAGGAGTGTAGTTGTAGATAATTTTGGCTGCAGCAAACGCATCTTATAGAGCATTCTCAGTAGGCCCTTTTTAATGTTGCTGGTATTATTTAGGAACTGCAATTACAGAAAAGCTGGCTTCTTAGGAACTGTTGCGTTTTTTTTATCCTGTTTTCGCCTGCATCATAATTTTATTTAAAAAATCTCAAAGGGCACGCATGTTACGAATGGTTGTTAATTCTTTTTTTATAGTATCCTTAAAGCATATGCATCTGGCATGATACATCAGACTTTCCAATAAATATTTTATTAAACCTTAGTGACAGAAAAACGCAGGATGATTTCGCTTTTGAGATGATCATTTCTCCGGTTTGATAACAAAATTCCCTCAAGAAGTGAGTCAAATGGTAGTCCTATTGCGAAAATATCTGGTTGCCTATGAAACTCATTAAAAGCTTGCTTTTATTATTCATTTAAAGACTGATTCTTTTAGTTTAGAATCTTGGATTTCAGCTTTATGCTGAAGAAGTCTTTCCTTGATTGCATCATTTCAATTCCTACAACTTTATAATTTTGTTGCTTTTCACTGATCGACCTCAATCCGTGCTGTTCATAATTACTTCTAATTCATTTCGCTTAAGTAACCCATTATGAAATTTACTAATTCTTTAGTTGTACGAGTCCTTATTACTAATTCGATGTACTCATATCTCCACTTATACTCGATGTAAGTCATTTTTTGTTCATGAAAATACTTACTAATCTCTAGTCAGGTTTGCTTATGAAGTATTCTAAATTTTATGTAAATGTCTAACTTTTAAAGTATTATTGGTTGTGTGTGGCTGACGAGAACCCAACTAAACGAAATAAATTTATCCTTTCCTCTTTAATTATTTGCTTTTGATTTCTTGAAGTTGAAATATAATTGTTAGCTACAAATCTCGATTTTCCATAACTATCTCATGCATAATTTCATAGAGATAGTAAAACAACCCATTTAAAAATTATTACAGTAACCGATTACGTCATCGTACCAAACAAATACATCTACTCCAAGAAAATTTCTACAGTCGATATCATCTTTCACCAAAGTTCAACAAATCGTTTTTATTTTTATTTTCTATAAAGTAGCCAAGATCAAAATGAAATATTATTATGTTGCTAACGACGTTATCAAAAATTGAACAAATACATTAAGTGTTGCATATAAGTTAAGTAATGATCATGTGTGAAAATAATATAAATGATGACAGATCTGGGGGGGGGAGGATGATAATCATTGAGCGCATACCTACAGAATCAAAAGATTTCACTGTAGATGACTATAAACACGATTATATCTCTTTGTTGAAGAGAATATTCTTCTTCGTTAAACTGTAACTATCTTGTATTCATTAATGTTTAAGTTTTCCTCATTTGACGGTAGTTTTATGAATATTTAAAATGTTCATTGTATAATTCATAATAAAACCATAATTAAAAGATAATGTTAATAAACTAAAAACAAAATTAGGAATAAAAATATGAATGAATGATTACCAAATCAAATCAACAGTGTAATGAATATGATAACCGTCAAATGATTAAGTCACTAAGATACTAATTGTGTATCTGTCAAACCATACTATTATATTTGAAGTCTGTCAGCATAGTTTAGCTAATATATTATGCATAGTGATACAAACAGTACTTAATAACGCCACATTCCAATCTTTACTTTCTAACAATCAAGAAAATCCTATTCACTCGAAAAAAGAATACTTCAACTGGCAATACTAACAAATCTGTGTCAGTGATTCACATCTGTCACTTTTGACATTCAACAATAAATAAATACATTTTTCATAAAAAATTATTTAACAAAATACCATTTAACAAGTTTCTTCATATTTGTTTAAGAATTGTCTTGCTTCGGTAATATTAAGAGCCGGAAAACTAGATGACTGTTTTGTTCTAGTGTATGACTCTTGAGCATACTCAGTTTCATTATTGAATTAGAGCCAAGACCTTCAGGCATCGTAACTAACACTTAACCATGGGTACCATTGGGTCATTAAAAGTTTGACTTCAATCGATTAAGCTCATTAGTGATAACCGTTTCACTACCAAAATGCCTGAACTTTGTCGCCAGTTATGACTTCGCTTTGGGACTTTAGTGGATTCTTGAAGTTAGTCACTAATTAGCCGATTAATCCATCTGAATCGAGAATCCCACCACTGGATGTCAGTATATTGATTCTTATAGTTAAGTGTTCGCTACAAAAACTGAAGTCCTTGAGTTCTACTATCTTGTTGGGTCTAGAATTGTAAGTCCTGTGGAGTTTTATTCTAGGATAAAACAGCTATTTAGTACTTTTGTCGGTACCCAGTTGCTACCAATTTTATGAATAATACAAACAATATGTTTAATAACAGTTTCTTCAAAACCACCTTAACTCAGTTTAAAATGCCATTAACTTAATAAAACATGGTTATTATTTACCATCATTTGATCAGAAACTATATATAGCCCTAGTAACTAAATAAATAAATAATCGTCATATATTGTATGATTTTATCTAAAGAACATTTGGTGCAATTGTTAAAGTTCACGAAAAAAATATTGTTGAAATAAAAAGCTTTATCAATATATGGCGTTGATTTAGTGCGAAAACATCAGATCTAAATTATCTACAAACTTATCGAAACTATTAATAAATCACATAAATATAAGGTACATTTAAACAGTCAGTAATATGATGTAAGCAATCATGTATAGGATAAATAATAGGTTCTAATAAAAACAATGAATATTAACATATGAATGAAAGTTGAAAACAATGTGTTCCTGTTAGTATACTTAAAGTAGATTATTTTCAGTGGTAGTAATTTCAGTAATATGAAATATGTATTCACATTACTGATTATTTTTAGGACGATTGCTACTGGAATTTATTCTATACTGTTCATTAAATCATAAGTTGCTAGTATACGAACTAAAGCTAAAAGGTTGATTATATTTCTTAGAGTTACAAATTAGTGACTAGTTTTATGATTCTATTATCAATTAGAGCTGAAAACAACGGGTTGATTAACTTACGATTTGAAAACAGATCGTTTGACTCAGTACTATATGATAGTCAATGCTAAAAAGGGTTTTCCCTAGTTACCGTATTCTTCACATAATTGTTTTCTATGGGAAGTATTAGCTAACTTCACTCATACTCTCCTCCTTAATCCAAGCTTGCACCCAGTAGTAACGATAGAAGTATTCGAGCTAGGGTAAATGTTACGTAGTAGATTGTAAATTCTGGAACTAGGTTCCGTACTTGATAACCTCTTTAAAAAGACACAACCACAATCTTAATTACTACTCATCGTTCAGCGATCACAAAAGTCTCAGTCCTGCAGATTTGAATAGCTTAGTAGTAATATTTTAGTATGTGGAACTGGCTGAGTCTAGCTGTAATCCACCAAGGAGCGTTAAAACCCTCGCCCCAGATGTTTAACCTCCACTGAATCTAGGATATTGACACAAGTGGTCAAAATATCTTATTTGCCCAGAGAGATGGTGTCGACGAATTAATTAATTAAATGGAAAAATTTAATTATTTTATATTTCATCTAATTTTTTCTAAAGTTTTACTTTATTTATCTTTACAGATCTACAAAGTATCGTTGTGATCACTTTCGTCAACATACATATACATCTGTTGACAAATGAATGAAGGATAGAAATGAAAACAATCAGAGTCAAGAACAATTGAAAAATTTCCACAAAACAGTAATATCAGTATTTATTTATTAAACTGATTATATCAGTTAAATTGTACCTTGTGTCAATTAACGTCTTGTTACAATCTAACGCAAACATGTTATCAGAGTTGTTCAATTGTGATCATTACTTTATAATGAATAGTGAATTACACTAATAATACATAGATTTAATAAATTTGTATAATTAAATCTCTCTAGTTAAACTACATATATTCATGACATCCGGTATTCATATACTTCATTTATATTGATAAATAAATTTATATACGTGTAATCTCGTTAATGGAAAGGTTCACTTTCATGATGAATCTGATGAGGAATCTGTTAGTATTATTACATGTAGGAAAACAAAATTTAAGCTGGTCATACACAATTTTTCATGTGAATAGCTGTTACTGCTTAAGCTTTGTACTGTTAAAAATAATGCAACTGAACATGAAAAATTGTGGGAAATTGTGAAATGTGTTGTTATTAATGCTAACGTGTTCTGTTGCCTATTATTTACTGTGTGAAGACCATTTCGCTGGATACGGTAGTAGTCTGATGGAAACGCTTTACTTTTTTAGGACAGTCGATAGAATGACCATCACAGTTAACAACGCTAACAAGGTAGCATCCAAAAATATATGTGTTTACAAGATATGAAATCAATCGGATTAATATGACATTTAAACCCGTCTAGTTAGACAACAAAGCAGTTGCAATGGGGTAGGACTGATTACATAGACTAAACTTTGTTAACGATTCTAATTTTCTCCGCTATTATTTTAGATTTTGTCTATGTATCATATAATGAAATAACACTCTATCAATTAAGATTGCATAATTCACCTACCATGGATAGATGCAGTTTATTATTGAGTTAGTTAGATATATGTATGCAAAATTGTTAAGTCATTTACGAGCGCAAACGTCTTTCCTTAATTTCATGGAACATAAATGGGTTTCTTGTTTTATTATTGAAATATATTGCAAAATATGCGCACATAAATGCTCATGATTATGATAATTTGCAATTTTTACTATGTTCATTCAATGTGTGCATTTTAATGATCAGTTGTTCATCTTCATCGTCGTTGTCTGTTACCTCGCGATGAGCATAGACCGCCGACCAACATTAACTATTCATTTCAGTCGTTAGCTCTCCTTTCAGTCTTTACCAGATGCTGTTCATTTTTTTCATGTGTCTTCATATTCTGTCGCAGTAAATTACGTAATATTCCTTTCTTCCTTTGGTCATCAGGATTCCAAGTTGGAACTTGTCTTGTAATGCAGCTTGGTGGCACCCTCATTCTATATCCTATCCACCTTTAGTGTCTTCACTAAACTTCTTACTTAACGGGATTGTGGTTTGTCCTCTGTTACATAAGGCTGTTGTTGATTGTATCTGACCAACGGAGTAAAAGTTTCTTGCGCAAACAGCTCTCTAAAATACTTGAATCCTTAAAAGAATGCTTTTCCTAGTTCTCCAAGTTTCAGCTACATACAAGAGAATCGTCTTAACATATGTATTGAATATTCTGACTTTGATGTTGACCGACAGCTGGCTTGAGTTCCAGATGTTTTCCAATTCCAGAAATGCTGTCCATGTCTTGCCAATCTGCGCCTTCACATCTGCATCAAACACTCCTTCTTTATTGATGACGCTACCAACAGGGTATATGAAGGTTTCTACATCTTCCAGTGTTTCTCTGTTAAGTGTATTTGGGTTGGCGTTCGTCGTTTGTATCTAACGATCATCCCTTCCCATTTGTATCTGTTGAGGCCTAGTGTTGACTGCAGAGGCTGCTGATACACTCTCTGTCTTCACCTGAATCGTTTGTTTTGTGTAGGATGTAAGAGCAAGGTGATCTCCGAAATCCAATTCATGTAGTTGCATCCATATTATCCAGTGTATTCTATGCTTGTCCTGTGATGTTACAGTTTTCATAATCCAGTCCACCACGAGAAGAAAGAGAATGAGTAAGAGTAAACAGTCCTATGTAACACCGGTCTTTACTTCGAATGAGTATGTGAGCTGCCATCACCCGGCCCACCCATGCACAATTTCATGGTTCAGTTCATCGTAAGAAATTTATGTGATATTGATTATTTTCTCAGGCAAACCATAAAGACGAACAAGGTTCCATAATATTTTCCTCTCCAGGCCATCAAATGCTTTCGCATAGTTAAGGGAATTGCTGTAAAACAGTAAATTCCATTCCACTAATTGTTCAACAATAAACCGTAGTGTGGCGATATGGTCGGTATATGATCAATTCTTATGGAATCCGGCCTGTTGACTTCAAACCTGTGCGTTGACTGGATCTTCATTCGATTCAGTAACATTCTGCTAAAGATATTACCTGGTTTCTCATCATTTCCCTATTTTTTCACTGAAGTCAATAGATTATATGAAACTTTAAAATTATCAATAACCACAACACTCAGTGATGATACTATTCCATAGTGTACATATTTTCAGTTGTCTACTTTGCATTCAAGCAACTTGTCTGTAAATACTGAGAAACGAAATAGTTGTTAACTCCACTTTTGATGCATCTTATTAATGGCAATATAGTATCAAAGACAAGCGTTTTGTTTCTTAGCAATGCAGCAATGTTATGACGCTTTCAGTAAATTCGACATTTGGTTAATAATAAGGTATAAGTTTTCCAATAACTACAATACTTTGGAGAAAAACGGTAGTTTTAATTTTCATACTTCCACCGTAGTTTTACATGTTTTAACTTTGATCTACATTCATGTTTACAAATAATTTTTCCAATTCGTTTTATTACTTTAATGTAACAATGTAATAATTAGAAAACTTTAGTGTACCAACAGCTTATTATAGTTGATTCGAATAGGTCTCATCATTATACTATACTTTAACTTGTTATTTAAACTGATATAAATATGGGGGAATCTTATTATTTGTGAAATATTAGTTTGACGCTTAACTATCTAGATCTAGAATAAATAGTGATTAGATGAAGATAATAAATATAGTCATCAGATAAACAGCTTAATTGTAACGGATGCGGATTGTAAAGCTGAGTGACCTGGGATCAACCCTTCCTTCATCTTCAGAAAAGTGTAAGCTTCCTGCAGATTGTAAGTACGTGTTGTTGGTGAATGCTGATAAACATGAAATCTAGGTTAGTGTTTTAAAGCGACTACCTTGAAACCATCTTCCATTCCAACAAAATACCGATGGTATAAGATTGCTTAGAATAGTAGCCACACTGAAATCCGTTCAAAGAATTCACATAAAAGGATTCGACAAAGATAAGGTTAGTTTCCACCCAATAATAAATCAGTATAAACATTCAGTATATGAATTTAAAAAAACGAATTATCATTTTCTTCTTACTGAAATAAACTTCTTTGTCTTTTAAATCACTTACTATCAATCGTCACTTATTTTACCAAAGAGAGCATCACTAAACACCGTGACGAAAGATTTCATTTTAAGTTAATTTTAAGCTCGTACGGTACTGAAATCAAACAGGTGATTACTAACAAACAACTGAAATGATAAATTTGTTTTAAGCTTCTTTTATGCAGAAAAAGCGTTAACATTTTATAATGTCGACGATCAAAAAACAAAAGTAATTTCACTGAAAACTTTTTACCATTAATGGAAATACAGTATTTTGTGAAATTAATTTATTCGGAGGTTCGATATGAGATTTTGATAAACAAGTTCCAGAAAACTGTCGACTATGATCTGGTTAAAGTAGGCAAGAAAATTTGATAAGACTTAGGTTTCAAAGTAGTTGCGAAGCCATCAGTAAAGCATTTCACGTCTCCCAACTTCACAGTCTGTGAACGCTGTTACAGTGCTATTCGTGCTGCGACTAAACTCCCATAGGTTGCGTAAATTTCCTTAAAAGATTATTTATACGTCTTGCTGGGAAATATTAATTAGCACAAAATATTAATCAACTGTTTTCTGTCAAATGTTTTCTACACCATTGGAGCCGGTCCATTAATGCTGATGAACTTAAAATCTCTATGTGCCACTGATGGTGTACAATACTGAGGTACTTTACAGTAAGATAAAACAGATTTTCAGTGATTCCTGGTTTTCAGTGTTACATATTAGCATTAAATAAACACAGGTAGGGCCATTATTTGTCTAGTTCTTATTGAATGTTGTGTAGTAAGTTGTGTAAAGATTTATCAGATTCTACAGTCCAAATGAATAGCAGGTTGACGGCTGAAAATATTCTTCCGGAAAAAATTTAAAATTTTTTTGATATTTAATAGTATACATATATTATGTGGTGTGTAAACGACGCATTGTTCAGCTGCCTATGGTATAGGATTTTTATACATCAAATGGTTTTTAAGACTGTTAACAGTTCCTCACCATTTATGATATCATATTGTTACAGTAAGAAAATTATGTGTGAAATGATCTATCTAGAAAACAAAACGCTGTGAATAAGCTACCTGTTTTAAATGTTTAAAACAACCACAGTAATTCTACAGAAGCTAATCTTTGAAAATAGCCTACTAATATCATGTTTGTTTTCGTCGGTGAACGAATTTTGTTCACGGAATTGCAATTTGATGCTCCATTTAAATGATATGACCTATCGTACATTATGTTAAGCGGTTGGATGTGATCAGTTCAGAATATGTTGTCTAGAATTTTACCATAGTACTTATACTATAACACAGCTTAAAATCAGTAGTACGGTAATGTTCATGAGATTGTCTTCATATATGCTAAAAGTCAACTGATTGAAGTAATAGCATTTTTTTAAAAAAACATCCAGGACTAAATATTAAATGATATAAAGTATTCATGCATAAAATGTACAAATCACAGTAAACAATAAACATATTATGACAGCTAGTAAGCAAATATCTATTGTATTATACCATTCAAAAGGTTATATATCAAAATGAACTATCATTCTATTGAAAATATGATAAATAATCTTTCTACGAAATTATTATTTGTTAAACTGACAGATTCATTTTGTAGTACATTTGCCAAAATACTCTATGATAGGGTAGAACAGAAAATTTTTTAAAAAGAAACTTAAATTTCATTGAAAATTACCTTTGTTTAAAAGAAATATGGGCTATACATTTTCATTTCTTTCTGTAAATAGGTATAATATATTTATTATTTTGTATTACATAACTAACTACTAAGTTATTAACAGAAAAACAACAGTTGTTACCTGAGAAGTGGTTTTTCTTTTTTTAAAACAGTTCAAATTACTATTGGCTTCTTCAAAACATGATATCTACAGTATAGTTTAGTAGTTAAATAGATATTTTTTCTAATTATACCATAAACATTTACTATTTAACAGAATTTTAATTTGTTTTAATGTGAACATTGATAAATGAATGCTTATAAGATCAATTTAGTCAAAGAAGGAATTCGTTTCAATGAATTCATTTGCATAATTGTACAACCATATCTATGGTACTGATATATCTGAAATGGTTAAATAAATTCAGTATGCATAAATGTGTTGGTAGGATGGTGGAACACTATTTGTGACTATCGTTAGATTAAAGTAGTGAGTGAATGGGAATCCGAAAAATCTGGATAGAGACAGTTTCTTTAAATAATGAAATAACAATAATGTCACTTACATATCATTGGAAACTAGGCAGTACTGAACTACTGGTTCTGTCTAGCGTAATTTTCTTTAGTAGAGAATGGAACATAGGACTTTCAGAAATAATAGGGAACGCTTAATCTTCTGCACCACAAACCTGGAGACTAATGGTAGAATTCCTACTTCGATCAATGTTCGATATAGTATAGTAAACTATATTAAATCAGTAATAATTATTGTTTCTCCATTAATTATATTACTAAAAGTAGATAGAATAATTAGGGGAGGCAAGGGATATGAAGAATCTGAAATGTCCAAAAAATACACGTAAGCAATAGTACGTGGATATGTTGAAATGACACCCCAAGTCATTTTAATTATTCGCTTTCAATTACTAATGCATATGATTATTTATTATATTGTTATAAATCATAAGAATCATTGTTGGAACTGACGAAAAAAGAATGAATTCAGTGTTACTCTGTGTCAGGACTTTGTCTATTCTGTATTTATATTTACAAAATGGGCTAATTTCATGAATGTACATACGTGATAGAGAGGATCTGATGCTCAGGAAAATTGTTTTGGTTGAACTGCACCCTTCGAGCTATATACTTTAATTACAAAGCTTTCATCTCCCACTGAAAAAAATATAGGTTAAGCACTATGACATATTTTCTCTTATATCATTATATACTGACAATTACGGACACACGTATTAATGAAAATACGCTGAGTTTAGGAGGAGGAAACCCGGTGATGAATAGAGAATCTTAGCTTCCAGCTCAATCAGTGTTCCGATACACAAACCAAAATCGATGAAATTCATCAGCCACTCAGGAAAATGATAAACAACAGCAATATTACTAACCAAGTCAAGGAAACATAAATAAAAATATCGGAACGAGTGTCGATAGCGACCAACCATATTAAAGGTTAACAGAGTAAGTTACTAGTCACATGCATGTGACAAGCCGTTAAATGTATAACATGACGAAATTTGTCTTATATCAATTATTTTACTAAAATATGAGTTATTAATGTTGGGATACTTGACAGCTATTTCGTCCTAGCATGAGGTCCGTCAGAAGTGTGTGCCCGCGATCCGTCCAGTGGAGTTGAACCCAAAACGTTACGACAAAACACATATCCAGTGCTACCTGTTTATCAATGGTACCCTTTCAAAAGCAATATCTGGTGAATCCCATCAACTAAACTTGATACCGGTCTCCACAAAACCAATTCAATTTAACATTGACCATACCATTACGTAATCCATTCAGGAAGGATATAATATCCATGTGCCATTCTTCATTTTATGTACGCACACATTTGAAACATAGTAAATCTGCTGTTTTATAACTTCGGTGTGTTAAACACAAATAAATTAGAAATCGAAAACGAGTGCCACACCTACTAATCAGAAGTTGGCTCGATGTTTGTGCTGATAATGTCTATAAATTTAAAGAACGTTTGTCGATTAAACCATCAAGGTTGGTCAACTCGATTTCGAAAAATATCACCTTCCTGGTGAGTATGTCTCTATAAGTCTTGAAATCATCAAAGCATTAGCCTCTAGAAAACTTGCGTTTTCAGTTTGTATACACGGAAGTTTAACGTGAGCTCAAATCGCAATACTAAAGATAATAATGGTGTTATTTCAATCGAAAACACAGTTGAACGGATGAAACTATAAACAAGTTTCAGTTTGATTAAATACTAGTGTCTAATCGTATTAGGAAGCTAGATAGCAGTTTCGAAGTGAGAAAATAAGCTATGAGATTTAAAAGCTGCTTAAATTGTAGTACGTGAAGAAATCTCTGCTAGTATAGGCACATCTTATACAAAATATAACAACCATTCATAGCATAGCATCTTTACACAGATACAGAATTATTCCTGATGATTTTGTGACTCTGTATACATGCGATAACTATGAGTATTGATTACTCCACTGAAGAAGCTCGAACCAAGAGATAAGAGTTGAAGTCATTTTCAATTTCAGCAAGTGAGAGGTTGACATACATTATTCTAATTATTTCATTTATAAACCTGGTTTAAAGCTCATCGCAAATTGACTCATTTTAAATCTAACGACAGATCTCATAAGATATAAACTTTCTTAACTGAATTGTTCACGGAAAGTAAATGATATCTGAATACGTTTTCATTTTACAAAGTAATTGACAATTTACTTCATTAAACCTATCTTGTCAACTTCAAGTAAGGCTATAACTAATAAATTTGGCAGTTTTTCATGGCTCAGGATACTAAGAACCTAAGTGAAAGGACTTATTTCATCCCATCAATTTTCAGCATCTATTACAGTTTACTTTGTTTTCGTGTATCCATAGGTTTATAGAATCTGTTACTGGTGTTCGATGCTGACTATGCGTTATAAGAGCTACACTGTTTCAAAATTATTTCTTAGAGCAATAGAATTTAATTGGTTACAAGCATATCTAATAATGATTCACTATAGTGACCATTAGTAAAAGCAGAATTTAAGATAACAGAAATAGAGGAATTTATCGATCAACATATAAATACATTTAACCGATTCCTTTCTAGTGAAAGGAACAATTTAAATATTCATTAAATGTGCTATATTAAATTATGCTGGTTGAAACTTCCGTTTATTTGGTTAGTAAATATTAAATATTAAAGCGTTAGTGTTAATAAAGATTATGATTTAAACTGTAGCATTCACTATAACTATTATTATTATCTTGGATTTCGTCCTGAGCTACAATGTTATACTTAGAGACTAGGGATTTCTCAGAAACTCGTAACTAATGAGATGGAAATTATTTCTAATAGTTGCCTAAATATGTAGTATGCACTCATTAAATGAAGCAATAAATACCCTGGAAGTGCTATTTGCGACAAATTTCATAAGGAATAAATGCAAGTGATATATATTTGTAATATTCCAATGAGTAGAAATTAAAAATTTTAACGTTTCATGAGCTAGTGAAAGTCACTTCTTTGGAAAATAAGCAGATAACCGAATTGAATCAACATACGATTACATAATCGAATGAAACAAATCAAAATAAGTTAGTACAATCAAAATATAAATTTGATCGTGTCACGTCAAATTATTTGGGTCAGGGTGATTTAAGGTGAGACATACTTGTATAAGTTATTGTGAATGGGTGTGAAAAATATGTGAAACGCGGATAAAATTGTATGTGTTCATATAAATGAAATTTGATGCACTTTAATTAAAGTCCACTGGATAGATAGTCCATACGTAATGAATAGTCGATTAGTCAAATTTAACAATGTATGAAGCGTCTACGCTATTCGTCTTTCTTTATAATTGGAAAATCAGTTGTCGATAATTTGGATATTTTAAAATCGATTTTATGGTTGTGACAATTAGTATGTACTGCTATTGCTTATTTAATTTGTAATTTTTCTAGTTCAACAGGATTATTAATAGGTTGTTCTTAGGTACGAGTCATGATTTCTCGAAAAGACCCTGCAATATAGTAGACATAATTCTGTGTAGAGGTGAAAGGGATCCTGTCTTCTGTTTTAACTAATGATCTTCGAAGACTGTTAGTAGTTTTGTAGAACATTTGAATCCTATGTTGTTTCCGAATCTTTTGCAATTATGTTGTCTCATTACCATAAGGTAAAACGATGGTATCAATCCATGACATTTCAGTTGATTTATCATTAATCAATAATAGATCTTTTCATTTTCATATATTGTTAATAATATTATTTGGAAAATTATTAAATCGAAAGATGCTAATTATATTTTTGTATTGTTTATTGTCTTCTGAATAAGCTCAGAACTAGTAATGTTTCTGCACTATATGAATGTGTTGAAGTGAAATCGATGTGTCGATTTGAGTGTGTAGGTTTATGGTAAATACTTAAATTAGGAATTTCATTCAGATTTCTTTTGACTAGGCAGTCTAAAAATGCCAACTCATTGTGTTCATCTTCACTTTTCGAAGTGAATTTGATTCGGTGAGATAAGCTGTCGACTCTTTTTGAGAAGGTTCTCAGGAGAATCTTTTTAATGATGACAAAAGTGTCATCTACATACATGAACCAAACTCGTAGTCTTATGGCATTAGCGGGAACTTGAGATTCATTGTGGCCTATGAAGCGTTTTGCTACAATTAGTGAAACTCGGTTAAAATGTTTGTAGAAAATCACTTTGAAAGTAAATAAAGTTGAATTCAAGGATTGCTTTAGAGATTTCGTGATTAAACTGATGCTTAGTGAAAAATGGCCGGATAATGTATGATCATTTTCCAGTAAGCCACTAATAAAGTCTATGCAGATTTCGATCGGAATACTGATATATAAAGATACAACAATATAATTTACCATCGTTTCAATATCTCCTACTATTGAATCTGATATTTTTGATTTGACATTATATGTGTCTCTGACGACACTGAGTAGATTTTGTTTTATTGTTTCCAGAATGTCACTTAGATATCTAGCAATAATGTGCATTTATGAATACATTCCCTTGAGAAAAAGCTTGATATATGTTGAACACTTTGAATGAAATGTCGAAGAAATTCAAGTGGCTTAACAAGTAAAGATTTAGAAATGATGTTATCCTGCAAACAGCGTTTGTTAAGCGTTTGATTATTGTACCAAATACATATACACATTGATAATTTGAATCGGTTAGTAATCAGTATGTATGTATCATGCGCTTTGATAGTTTCACTTTAAATCACCTAGACCCTAACGACTTGATGTGGCATGATCAAATTTATATTTTGATTGTACTAACTTATTTTGATTTATTTGATTGGATTATGTAATCGTGTGTTGATACAATTCGGTTATCAGTTTTTTTTTTGAAGTGACTTTCACTAGCTCACGAAACGTTAAAATTTTTAATTTCTACTTATTGAAATTTTACAAATATGTATCGCACATATTTATAAATAACCTACCCAATGTTCAATTTATTTTAAATTATCAATTCCCACCTTTGTAATGAGATAAACAAACATTAAAAGCGTTACAGATTACTCCAGTCTCTGTGTGTTAATAGACTATTACCTACAAATTTACCGAAAACTAATCTGTTAACTGCTTCCATTTAAAAATATCTAAATTGAATGCTCAAGAATTAGCTTCACTTGTTTTATGATTTAGTTTTATTTATCTTTATTTTAATCACTAAGCTTGATATTATCATAGCTGTAACCAGCTGATTAAATTATTCTTCACTTGTTTTCTTCAATGTTATTGTTTTGCTTTTTCTTTTTTGAAGAAACTTCACCTACGCATTTATTCATAAATTCATTGTATTTTCATGAGAATAATAAAGAAATTTTACATATACTACTTAATTAGATGATTGTACGTTTTTTATTAAAAAAAAAGAAAGAATGGAAAAATGAAACACACAGTATAATTTTAATCAAAAACATTTTTTTTTGAAAAAATGATTTTCTTTTGTCGGTTTAGGAAAATGAAAACTATTTTTTTTTATAGAAATGACATATTAAACTGAATTCTTTTTAATACAATCCATGTTGTAATTGTTTATTTATGAAATGACGGAAGTGAAACATTTGATTGTTCTAAAAATTCATTTGATATGAAATTGTATTTAAGATTAGTAAACAAATAAGATTAAGTTTAAGTACTCAAATACTTGATGTGATAATCTTGATTAACAGAGACAGATCCATTGAAACTATAGAAAGTGATTTGGAGCTAGTTGGTAAGGAAACTTAGACTTAGATTTCATGTTATTTGGTACTTATCAGCAAAATGTCAGGCATGAACCGAATAGCTAAGTAGCAAAAGTCGTAAATTGTGAAACCAGGTGATACGGAACTGAATTCTCAGAATGGTAGGTGCAAAATATCACAAAACCTAGATCTATGACTATCTATATAATGTCAGAGATGCCAAACCATTTAGACTAGCGGTTAAATTACAACTGTATTGACCTTATTGATTTACATTATAAAGGACTTGAGGAACATCGAAGTGGTCACAACATAGTGATCACTCGATGTACCTTGAAACTATGCTCCAATCATTAAAACAATAAAATCAGCTAATTAACTTCATAAATGAATATGATGACAAGACAAGCCATGAAACACCATTGAATAATAAATAGCGATATGTATAGACTAAAAAATATGTAAAGCGAAAACTGAGTTTAAGTTTTCGGATTAAGAGATATTAAATTGGTCTCATTAAAAGACATTACAGAAATGAATAATAATCATGCAATGTCACAAATGTTTATCCCTAAACCGTTGTTTAGTGGTGCGTTGGTTGACTTGAAAGCCCCAGCTCCGATTATCAGAGAGAATCGACGGTGTACACTGCTAGGATGAAACATAAATCTACTGTTCACTGATTTTAAATTGTACCCAACAAACATCAATCCGGGATGAATACAAACTAAACGTGCTACCAATCTATCTCTAAAAAACAACCTCAATTCACTTAGTAAATTGCAAAAGTTAATAGGTCAAAAATACTACCTGGGTTGTATAGAAGTTTTGTTGACTCACTGTTTAATAAACACTCTATATAAATGCAAATAGTGATTCTTCATAACTTAAATTCTTCAGTTTACTTGGTTGTAGCAACTCCGCCCGCAGCTCTTCTAGGGTTGTTGCCCGTCCCAAGCCCAAGTTAAGGAGGAGGGTTGGGCATAGGGCTAGCACCCATATCCCGTAAAACTCAAGTTTGCTAAAAAAAAAAACGCTAACCAGAATAAACAAACCTAACCATTTAAACTCTGCCCTGGAAGTGAAAGGAACCTATATGACGCTTCATGATGAAAGCCGAGATTCTTCGGAAGTCATGAGGCCGATGCCACCCCTTCTAATGACCAGAGCAAAAATTTTTATAGGTACATGGAATGTTCGGACAATGTGGGAGACAGGGAAGATCACCCAGATAGCAGCAGAAATAAAGAAATACAATTTAACTGTGCTCGGTATCAGCGAAACGCATTGGACTCGAACTGGACAGAAAACATTAGCCACGGGAGAGATGCTACTATACTCCGGCCAACAAGAGGAAAATGCTCCACACACCCAAGAAGTGACTCGGATGCTGTCTAAGAAAGCGCGCAACGCACTTGTAGGATGGAAACCACATGGACCCAGGATCATCAAAGCATCTTTCAAGACAACTGAAGAAGGGAATTACAATGAACATTATCCAGTGTTATGCACCCACCAACGACGGCAACGACGAGGACAAAGACCAGTTTTATGATAGGCTCCAGTCAATTATAGCGAAGTGTCCAGGAAAGGATCTGATAATCTTGATGGGGGACCTAAACGCCAAAGTCGGAATGGACAACACCGGATACGAAGACATCATGGGACGACAAGGACTGGGAGAAAGAAATGAAAATGGTGAAAGATTTACAAATCTTTGCGCTTTCAACAAAATGGTTATAGGTGGTACAATATTCCCCCACAAACGCATACACAAGGCTACATGGATCTCACCAGATCATACTACAGATAATCAAATTGATCATATATACAACAATAAAAAATTCAGAAGATCAATGGAAGATGTGAGAACCAGGAGAGGAGCTGATGTAGCTTCAGATCCACCACCTAGTGGTTGCCAAAATGAAGCTGAAGCTAAAGAAGCAATGGATAACTGGAGCAACAGCATTACATCGGTTCAATACAGCCTCTCTTCGGGATACTGACAAACTCAAGGAATTCAAAATAATTCTCAACAACAGGTTCCAAGCCTTACAAGATCTGCTGAACGAGGAAGAAACCACTATGTAGGACAACTGGAAAGGAATCAAAGAGGCACTAACTTCAATTTGTCAAGAGGCTCTGGGCTGCAAGAACTACCATCATAAGGAATGGATTTCCACAGAGACCATGAGCAAAATTCAACAAAGGAGGAACAAGAAGGCAGAAATCAACAACAGCCGAACCAGAGCAGAAAAAATCAAGGCACAAAATGAATACACAGAAGCAAATAAACAAGTAAAGAAGAGTATTCGAGCCGACAAACGTAAGTATATTGAAGGCCTTGCAACGACAGCGGATAAAGCTGCAATAGAAGGAAATATGAAACAGCTATACGACACAACGAAGAAACTGGCAGGTAAATATAATAAACCAGAGCGACCGGTCAGGAACAAAGAAGGCAAGCCAATCACCGAGATTCAAGAACAAAGAGACAGATGGGTAGAACATTTCGAGGAACTCTTGAATAGACCAGCTCCACCAGACATCGAATCAACATTTACGGACCTCCCGATAGATGTCAATCCAACAACGATGGAAGAAATCAAGATAGCCATCAGACAGATCAAATGTAGGAAAGCGGCAGGACTTGACAATATACCAGCCGAAGCACTCAAGTCAGACATAGACATAACGGCGAGGATGCTCCACGTTTTATTCAAGACGATCTGGGGGGAAGAACAAGTGCCGGCAGACTGGAAAGAAGGGGACCTTATCAAGATACCAAAGAAAGGAGATTTGAGCAGATGTGAGAACTACAGAGGAATCACACTATTGTCAGTACCAGGGAAAGTCTTCAAGAGAGTGTTGTTGAATAGAATGAAAGACTCAGTGGATGCTCAACTTCGAGATCAACAGGCTGATTTCCGTAACGATCGATCGTGGACAGACCAAATCGCAACACTACGGATCATCGTTGATCAATCAATTGAATGGAACTCGTCACTGTACATCAACTTCATTGACTATGAGAAGGCGTTTGACAGCTTAGACAAGAGATCGCTATGGAAACTTCTTCGACACTACGGTGTACTAGAGAAACTCGTCAACATCATCCAGAATTCTTACGACGGACTAGAGTGCAAAATTGTGCATGGAGGACAGCTGATAAATGCATTCTCAGTAAGAACTGGTGTCAGACAAGGCTGTCTGCTCTCGCCTTTCCTCTTCCTCCTAGTGGTCGATTGGATCATGAAAACCTCTACATCTGGGAAGAAGCACGGGATTCAATGAACAAGTAGGATGCAACTCGATGATCTAGGCTTCGCGGATGATCTAGCATTTCTATCCCATACACAACAGCAAATGAAAGTAAAAGACAACCAACGTAGCAGCAACCTCAGCATCAATAGGCCTGAACATACATAAGGGAAAGAGCAAGATCCTCAAATTCAACACCGAGAGCAACGACCCAATTGAACTTGATGGTGAAACTCTGGAAGAAGTCGATACCTTTTCATACCTGGGGAGCATCATCGATGAACAAGGAGTATCCGACGCAGATGTAAGGGCAAGGATTGGCAAAGCAAGGACAGCATTCCTACAGTTGAAAAGTATATGGGAGTCCAAACAACTGTCTACCAATCTCAAAGTTAGACTCTTCAACTCGAACGTCAAGTCAGTCCTTCTGTTTGGAGCTGAAACGTGGAGAACTACTGCAAACATCCTCAGGAGAGTACAGGTATTTATCAACAACTGTCTACGTAGAATATTGAATGTCCATTGGCCGGAAACCATCAGCAACAGCCTACTTTGGAAGAAAACAAACCAACTTTCAGCTGAAGAGGAAATCAGGAAACGACGTTGGAAATGGATAGGACATACATTGCTCAAATCATCAGACTGTCACACGAGACAAGCACTAACTTGGAATCCTGTTGGAAAACGGAAAAGAGGAAGGCCAAAGAACACCCTGCGTCGAGAACTGGAAGCAGACATAAAAAGGATGAACAGTAACTGGAGACAGTTGGAAAGGATTGCTCAGGACAGAGTTGAAAGGAGAAGACTGGTGAGCGGCCTATGCTCTTTCGAGAGGGGTAACAGGCGTAAGTAAGTAAGTAAGTAACTTGGTTGTAGCAGTTTTGGCAAAGTTAGATTTTGACTGTTAATATAAATCATTAAAGAATGAT
This sequence comes from Schistosoma japonicum, assembly GCA_025215515.1. NCBI lineage: Eukaryota > Metazoa > Platyhelminthes > Trematoda > Strigeidida > Schistosomatidae > Schistosoma > Schistosoma japonicum. Next base: position 69,642,845 of record CM046061.1, on the reverse strand, counting down.
TTTTCTATCTACTAACCATATATGTATATGTATCCCACTTATGATGTTTACACATATGTTATATCGAATGGAATTATTGTTATTAACATATGTGCCATCACAGACAAAGATAAGGAGAGTAAAACAACCCACTTCATGTTTAACTTGGTTTCAATGATTATGGTATTTACTTATAGTATGTAATATACGGTCTTGTAAATAGCATCAGTTCAAACGTATTAGTGATATACTAGAGCACATTGTTAAATGTGATAGGAAAGATTCCTTACAATCATTTCGTTATAAAAGAGTGCAGAAATATTACATTCCAATTGGTTTTTTAACTGGGACTTTACACTAATATATACCTCATATTGAAAGTCAATGCAAATCTTGCGTTACTATATCGGGTAATAATGTGTACTGAGGAAACCAAGTAAAAGCTTAACATACCGTTCTGAGTTTATCTGATAATAGATAACATGCAAAGATTAATTGATGAGCATCTGAAACTCACTAAGTACAGACGGATATAACGTATCAATGTACACCAAGAAAAAACCAAAAATTATCAGTTCATAAACAACCAGTATTCTTAAAACTTCTGTTTACAACTGGTTACGCTAGCAAAATATCAACGTGAAGAATAAATTCATCTCCAAAAATACGTTTACTGTCACAAAGTTGGACTGCATTTTTATAATTGAAAACAAAGTACATTCACATCATCGATGTACATTTATGGCTTCAATTGTTCATGTGATGCCAGTTAAAATTAAAATTTCCAAACATCATTTTTTATGGGTCAGAAAAAGACTAAACAAGACCATAACGAGTTCAATAGTTAGTCACTTGATAGATACTGAACACATATTGAGCATCAACAACGCTTCCATGTAATCTGTCATGTCCCAGTCAATTCGCTACACGGTTTGTGAATACGTCTATTACATACGGTGGAAGCCATCATAATTCATCTTAATAAGAAAAGTTTGTGCATTTGAAAGAAATTTGTTAAACCCATTTTATTACCTTGACCATCTTTATAGTCGATGATAGAACGAGTCATCAATCATTTTATTATTCGTACCTCGTCTTCTTCTTTATTAGCCAAAGTCTTTGCACTCATCATTTAACATCTTAACAATATTCCCAATTCTTTTGTTAAATATTAGTATTCCATCATTTCTATAATCCCTTGTACCAATTTTCCCATTTGTTAATTAATGTCTATGAATACTGATTATTCTATTTATATCATCTGTAATTACGTTGTTACATAAACATGCAAATTCATGATATTATTACCTAACATCGCAACATATAATTTACATTATTTCTTATTATGGCGCATGTATATTCGTGTAGAACCTTAGTGAAAAACTAACTGATAAAAAATTTATTCACTCTCCTTTCTTATTAATAAATTTACAATTAGAAAGAATATGTATAAGCGAACAATATTGTTTTCAGTTACATCATCATCAGGCTTTCCTTTAATATACAGCAATATTTCTATACGAATATGGAAATTATTAAACCAATAAAGACAAATTATAAATCAGTGATGAAAATGAAACAGGTGGATTACATAACTAATCGTAATAGGCGAAAGGTGTAAATTGGTAGTAGGATAACATATGTACTAGTAGTAAAGGTAAGCAGATTAATAACAACAACATGAATACACATTTCAATATAAGCAATTATAAGTTGGATGTAGGTCAAAACAGTATGAAGTCAAACTTTTTAAAACAACAATAATAAATTTTCGAATTGAGATGATTGTTTTATGGAGTTTAGTATTTTTAATTGGTTGAAAACGTCACAGATTGATGTTGGTAGGGTACAACTAAAAACCAGGGAGCACTGGGCAGTTGCTTCATCCTAGTGTGGAACTCCTCAGCAGTGCGCACCCCAATTAAAAATACCATTCTCTACAAAAATGGCCATCTCAATCCAATTACAACAATCAGCTGACTAGTAACTAACTCAAGGATGTTCTTGAGGCTCTAGTGAGAAGTCGTGACTGGTGGAGTTCGGACTTTCCAGAAGTAAGACAGTTATTATCAGTGACAATGAATGACCATCGCACTATATGTCACAAATTGCTGGAAGTGTGAATTCTACCATTGGATGCCAGCCCGGTAGTGAAGAAGAATGTGTTCGCTAACTTGAAGCCCACGTGACAGAATCTAGAGTGCGTACTGCTGAGGAGTCCCACACTAGAACGAAACAACTGTCCAGTGCTCCATGGTTTACAATGGTGCACTGAAACATCAATCTACGATGTGTTCAACCAATTAATAAAAATAATCGTTCAAAACTATGGGTGAATATATTGTGATCAATTAAATGGAGAAGTGGCATAATATGGGTTTAATAAATTCCATACTCAAATATGAATATTGCTGTCTATTAGAGTAAAGCCTGATAATGATCTAATTAAGAACAATGTTGTTCGTTTATGTGTTGTTTCTAGTTCACATAATAGGGATATTTAATATTTGCAATTATGTTATGTAAAAGTTTCTTTAATAATACGTCTCCTTTGAGATCAGTCATTGAATAATACCTTAATTAACAAGAAACTAATCAAACAGTATAGATTTACTTTATACTCTGATTCTCAAATACCTATTTGGTTTCTTGGTTAGCTTTGACACTTTCTTCACTATTTTGAATATAAATAAATAGATATATTCTCAAGTAGCAGTTTATACGCTACAGCATACTAATTTACAGACATGATCAATAGAATATAAGTTTATTTATAGGCAGAATTTTTGGTAAGGCATCAGTATGAATACTGTATCTGAGTATATGGAAGTGCATATTAAAAAGCAGCCAATATGCACACTCCTTAGAAGCATCATACTAGGACGAAACGCCCATCAAGTGCTCTCTGGTTTTCAGTGGTACTTAACTAAAATTGATACCTTTCCTTATTGTCCATCATTATGGAATAATAAAAATCATTAATAATTTGCCAGAGCAAATCACATGTGTGTTCAAAGTGAAATAACAATGAAATACCAACTACCTAATGATTGACTTTATGGATTACTTGTCAAAATGTGAATGAGCCAAATAAATTTTGACATTTTCAATTATTACATATTACGTCATTTGAAAAAACATACTATCGGAAAACTTGTTTTCGGTTTGTTACACAAACTTTCTACTTATAAAGGTCATTAGAATAAGATTTCTGTTTTTAAATGATTGTCATAATAAACTTTAGTCCATACAAATTTGTAAAATGATATAGTTTAACATTTTTAATTGAATGAAACAAAATGGAACACTTTCTTTGAAAACATGGGACTTATTGTCCATATAAATAAACAGTTATGAACCAGTAAGAAAAATAACTTTGAAAGCGTGGACTGGAAAGTATTATGGAACCTTCTTCGTCTTTATGATGTACCAGGAACGATGAACTATACTTTAAAATTGTGCATGGGTGGGCCGGGTGATGGCAGCTCACATATTCATTCGAAATGAAGACCGGTGTTACATAGGACTGTTTACTCTTACTCATTCTCTTTCTTCTCGTGGTGGACTGGATTATGAAAACTGTAACATCACAGGACAAGCATAGAATACACTGGATAATATAGATGCAACTACATGAATTGGATTTCGGAGATCACCTTGCTCTTACATCCTACACAAAACAAACAATTCAGGTGAAGACGGAGAGTGTATCAGCAGCCTCTGCAGTCAACACTAGGCCTCAACAGATACAAATGGGAAGGGATGATCGTTAGATACAAACGACGAACGCCAACCCAAATACACTTGACAGAGAAACACTGGAAGATGTAGAAACCTTCATATACCCTGTTGGTAGCGTCATCAATAAAGAAGGAGTGTTTGATGCAGATTGTGAAGGCGCAGATTGGCAAGACATGGACAGCATTTCTGTAATTGGAAAACATCTGGAACTCAAGCCAGCTGTCGGTCAACATCAAAGTCAGAATATTCAATACATATGTGAAGATAATTCTAATGTATGGAGCTGTGACATGAAGAAAGGCATTAACCGAAAGATAAATATATTTATAAATAACTGTCTGGGTGTGATACTTCTGATCGGTTGACCAGGCACTATCAACAATAACCTTCTGTGACAGAGAACAAATTAACTTTCAAATGAGGAAGAAAATAGGAAATGATGTTGGAGGTGGATAGGATACACAATGAGGAAATCATCAAACTGTAACACAAGACAAGCACCAAGTTGAAATTCTAAAGGCCAAAGGAAAAGAGGAATTCCCGAGAATACATTGCGTCAGCAATATTGAGAGAGGCATGGAGAGAGAGAATAGCACTTGGGAAGACCTATAAAAGAAATACCAGGACACAGTTGGTCGGGGAAAGCTGGTCGGTGGCTTAGACAACACATGGGGTAACAGTCATTGATTGATTGACTGGAGTGTAGTAACCAAGAATTTTTAAATTAAAGTAAGCACTATACCATTTGTAGAAATTAATATATTTCGTTATATTCGTACTTGCTATATACGTAGATAAATCTAATTTCTGTCAACTATTATAACAATCACCACAATGCTTCTTTCAAAGTCAGCCTTGAAATTCAGTCTTTGGAAGTTTACGTATTTATGCTTCATTTGAGCTCAGTCGTTTTACAAAATAGATTATACTAAAGCCCGATCTTGTGGTTCAGGTTTGGTCAATGTGACCCTGATTTATTACGTATTCTTGATCTGGAGATAGACTTATATTCACCTTTTTCAGGGAAATATGACTTAATGTTCTCAGATCTAGTTAGAAAGCACACAACTTATGTATTTTTAAACGTAGAAACAACTTACTGATCAGGTTACTTTTTCGATTTCCTATTTTTATAGATTTTCAGATATCAGAAATAGCACTTAAATATTGAGCTTCACTTACCGAATGATCGACCGGATGACTAAAAAAGCTGTACTTTGTTCACCTATTGAGCAATGATTACGTTTACTATGGTCTCAGCTGATTATTAATTTATCAGGTTCCTCGTTAAATTTCTTTAAAATATCAACTTTCACAATGCTTTCACTAAAAACGGTTTTATTCATGCTTTCACCAATTTGTTGTATACTAATCAATTATGTGTTCCGTTCTGTATTCTCCACAGATTGATGTCGGTCAGGTATTAGTGAAAACCAAGAAGCATCGAACAGTTGCCTAGAAGCCCAAAACAATTGGTTCCCCTAACTACGTAATCGGAACGAGAGGCCTTTAAGATCTCACGCTAAACACTTAACAATCAGCATCCACTGCGCCGGCATCCAATAGTAGATCTCTGTGGTGATCTCTAATAACCTGTTCATATAAACCTAGTACAATTATACGACCTCAGCGCACTGTTATCCATTGTGTTTTTATAAACACGTTGTTTTGTGTCTTATCTCACTGTATGTGTGTATCTGCTTACTCATCTCATTTGTTACATTATGTCGGTGTAGTATATTAGGCTTGAATTTTACATTTCTTACTTGTCGTTGGTGGTTCTATTCGTACCCCTTATCTATATACAAGAGATTGTTGTTTCTATAAGCAAACATATGTACATATTCCTAATCAGATCCTATTATTCACATTGACTGTTTACTGCTTGTGATTTACTACCTAATACAATGCAACACTACTAATATTACTGTTGAGTTCTTATTCGGTTAATTAGTGACTATCATTCAGGGTACTAATTACCAGGCTCTGATAAAATCAATAAACATTTCCAGTTCCGTCAACTTGCAATATAGCTCGATGACTAACTTTATAGTGTTCCTAAAGTTCAGTCGGGCTGTCGCGACTTAAAGAGTTATCCTAAGTCTTGACTAGTAATAATGGGTTCCGTTTTTCGGTGAAGTGTGAATCGAATGCGCGCACTGCTGAGGAGCCCCATAATAGGACTAAACAGATGTCCAGTACTCCCCAGTTCTCAATGAGATCCAACTAATGACAATCTATGATTAATACAAACAATCAAATATTAACTTACGTAAGTAGAAAAGCCTTTATGTTTATGATTTGCTTTGATGTTATGTAATGACTCTATACATACACAGAAGTACACAATAGACATTTACTTATGCGTGCTATTTTCATACAAAAGCTGTTTGTTATTGATTTCCATAGATGATAGAAAAAATCGTGACATATCTAAATTTCAATGAGTAAATATTATTTGACCGAAGAGAACTGTTGAGCGTTTTCAACATGATAACTAACGGTGAAATCAATGTAGATAGCTGAAAATAACTGAAGCGTTTCCTTTAATTTTTAATAATTATACGTGAATTGACAATTTGGAGTTTTGGCTGGCAAGTAATTTTCAAATCTCCATTTTTCTCATTTAGGATTCGTCAGCTTGATGAAGCGAATAGGGGAGAACACGCTTCCTAAATTCCACTTGTCTATCACACTCCAACTTTAGTTATACTAGTTGATTCCTGCTTCATTTGAACAGTTTGCTCAGGATGCATATTTAACAACGGGAGCTGTTGAGTTTCAGTTCATATCAATATCAATGGGAGATATAAACATTTTTAAATTGTTCAATTGTGTTTTATTTGTAAAGATTTTTATATGATCCCTAACCGCTTATGTCTACGATTCTTTAACTGTTTTCTGCACTTTTAGTATTTTAAGATGACAGAATACAAGTTTAACACATATTTGAGAAAATAACCTAAAATTATATAGTAGACAGTACACATAGGTCAAAGTTCATCTAAAAGTAGATGAAACTAACTTACACTATCTGTGACATATCAGATCAATTTGATCTACTTTTGATCATTGAGTGCATAAAACCTACAAATTTCTCATTAAAAAAGAAAACACTGTTAGCTTTTAATTTAAACAGTACTAAGAAACTACTGACTTAATATTTAAAGGGAAACGTACAAATAAGTTGATCAAATCAAGTAAAAGTATAAAGGTATGAGAATCTTACCCACTGAGAGCATTTATTGAAGTCGAGCGGATATATTTCACGAATTGACTTAGTTAGAAATATCAACCCTTGAGAGCCAAATCAGTGGTTTAATGGCAAGTGTTTACTGTAGAGCCACAGGATACTGGGCTTGATTCCTGATGAGGTGGAGGAGTCACACTGACGAGAAGTTCCATACTAGGACGAAACAGTTATCCAGTACATTCTAGTGATTAATGGTGGTCTAATTCAGACCAATTCGTGATATCAAATTAAAAAGTACATAGCCAAATAAAAAATCCGAGATTCAGTTCACATTAGGCTTTGAACGTAGGAAGAGTCTCGAGCTCTGGTAGCATAACCATCGGGCAATTAAATCAATCCATGTAAATTTCCTATTTTAACAAATATGTTTTGATTAGACCACTTCTGAAATCGACATCAGATAATGTGAATTTTATGCTATCATTAGATGAAAACAATGTAAGTTAATAAACTTGTCCTCTTACATTAGAAACAATAAACATTTGTTTGACTATTACATCACTGTTAAAATTTAGCATACACAAACGACCGGTAAAATAATTTGCATATTTAACTATTCGATGAGACCTTATATTCATTTATATAGAAGTAGAATAGCAAAACAATATAGTTTCCTATTTAGCCTACAAATATGTGAACAACTGGATTTAGAACAATTAGAGCAAGTGATAACCGTATGGTAAAATATTTACTTATTGTAGCTAAATAAGTTACATAAATGGAAATAAAAATTATCATGACAAATTTTAGGTCATAGGATAATTTTAGGGATTTGTTTAGTTATGTGAAATAGTGACCTACCCATTTTAATCAAATGAATAGTGGTTGGGGAGAGAGGATTTGCAAAACAAGAAATGTGTGTTATCAGTGTACTGAAGATACAGCAATTAACTGGTTACGACGTGAACTACTGCCTGTCACGATATACAGTGACAACAATCATGACAGAAACCACTTCTAGAAAACCAAGATACAAGGACCGTTGTTCTGTATTCGCAAGTCCGCCAGTGAGTTCTAATCCCAGAATCGGATATATGATAGGTGAGCCGACAAATAGCTAGTCCAAATGTATTCCATTCATTCTTATGTACTTACACAAAACCTGATGGTACAGTGGACTAACAGGAAAAATAATATTTTTACAAAAAAAGGATAATTATGACTATTAATTTATGGAATAGATTATTGCTGAATGGGAAAATAGTATGATAACATTTCATGAGTCAAGGGACGGGAGTAATTAGGGCTAAGAGAACATGACAATGGTAGGAATAAAATGATCACTATATATGTATTCGAAATAAATGAAATAGTCTTCTAAAAGATAATTCCGAAAGTTAGCTAATTTTCTTAAATCATCAGATATAACTAACCCTATAAATATAACATATTATTAAGTTAACATTTGCATGTATTTCCTGTCAAGTGGCTAGTCTAAGTTGTTGCTTCTATACACCAGTATTAGCATCTTTTCACTGTAATTATGTGTAACTTACATTTTAATCCCTATCGATGTTATCCATCCCTGATTTTGTTTGCTAAATGTCTGAATTAGAATTTTCACCTCATTAAATCTATAAATAGTGAGAAATATATGCATAAAAGATGAAAAGAAAATGGTTCAACAAATTAATTCAGTTGTTTATTATGTTTGAATGCATAGACTAGAGTTGGTATGTCGAATCAATATAGTCTCTACTATTTACTGTTGATTAGCTGGAATCTCTAATCAAGAAGTAAGATTTCATACACTATTCTTCATTCAATATCTAGCATAATATTGATTTTTCATAAAGTACATCGTTAGGTAATTAATAAATATTAACTGTTTACACATGTTCAATTAAAAAATAATATTTATCACATGTTACTGATCTCTGTTGTCTTGGCAATATAAAAAGTTAACAAATACCATTTTGTAAATGATAAGATAATGAAAATATAATTTACACTTATTCTGTATAATCGATTTATTTCGATAATGATTTTTGTAAAAAAAAAAATAAAACCAAGGTGGTGATGATAGGGTTGCGACAGGGGGGTAAGAGGATTGCTGAATGATACTTATCTTTTTGTGTATATGCAAATTATGAACATAATTATTTGGTATATAATAAAGATGTGTATTTTTCTTTTTTGAAGTACTATTTCTATCTCAAATAAATGGAGATACTGTCATAAACAGACAATTTCCCATATGGGATGATAGTTTTTCTCCTATTGGTCGCTTATATAAACCAATCAAATGTCTAAATAAATAAACTTTAATTTTATTTCATCATATTCTACACCATTGTCTTGTTTAATTTTTAATCTTTAAACTAACATACTACTCATTAATGGCAATTTCTATAAGGATTGTAAATTAAAGCATAAAAAGACAGTGGAGTTACAATAAAAAAATCATATAACTACTTAATTTTTTACTATTTAGAAAGATGAATGATGATATGTAAGTGTCTATTATTAAACGATTTTATGATATGATTTTGTTATGGTAGGAAAAATGAAATGTAGCTTAGTTGGATTGTTTTGGTTAACTTGCATCTTTTGAGTTAAACAGTTTAGTTGTAATGATCTCATCACCATTCCAGACAATTTCATCAGTTCAAAACCTCTGATAGAATTATCCAAATCAAAGAAAACAATTTAACCAAAAGTGTTAGATTGATTTTAATATTATTTAAGAGTTTTCTTCTATCATATCTTTCAATTACCACATATGAATTATGGAGTGATTAATTGATATTCTGATGATAATACTGACATTTTAAGAGTTGAATAATTCTTTCTCAGACCAAAGATGTTAAGAATCGTCAGTTAATATTTTGAATATGTTAAGTGATATTGTTAAGTGAAAGAATATGACATTGATCAGTAGATGAAGTTTCAATAACAGAAAATGATTAAGTAGTAATTGTTTATGATAGACGATTGTTAATTTAAACCCTCCAAATTAAGTGAACTTAAAAAAAGATCCCTAATCAAAAGAATAGGTTTCTCTTATCAAATATTCTTACATCCTTGCATACACAGTTTCCTTCCGTGTGGAAGCACAACGAAATTTAGTATATACCGGGAATATAAGAACGGATGTTGTTTGATCTTTGATAGCTCACTTAGAAATAGACAGTAATTTGGACATTAATTTCATATGATGACTGCTCTTCATAAGTTTTAGTAAATCAAAAAACAACAATTACAAAAGAACAAAGACGTTTGAACGAAGAATATTCTTTTCGATAAATGCTCATCAGGTTCTACATTTATTATTTCAAAATTATTAGTCACAAAAATAGCCAGTTCTGAGGCAGGTAAAACATTATTTAGATATCAAGGAGAATTGGTTAATTGGAAGTTTCTTCTCATCGAGTTATTGATAAAATACGAATCTCAATGTTGAAATACTCATCATCATGTAACTTGTGAAACGTAAAAGACAATTGAGATAAACAAGATTATTAGTCAAATATATGTAGAAGAATATACAGAAGAATAACATGAATTCACTTTATTTTAAGGTTTCTCATAAGCTGCACACAACCTAGAACTAATTATAATTATCAGAAACAAAACCGTTCTATGTACTTTACAACAAAAAACGTGAAGAATTTCACTTTAACATGTAGATGTAAATCACAACTATCTCATAATAACTAACTGATAATTGACGTACTATCGACATCTCAACATCTTACAAAATAATCAGTAAACTTGTAAGCCCGAATCTCTGACATTTGCTATAGTAATAAAACGATTTAAGCTAAATTTGTGTGAAAAAGGATATTGTAGTAAACTTTAATTTGTCCTGTTGACCTAAGGTTCTTAAGAATCATTTAAACAATCTATTCGGTGCTAATTTTTGATTCTTTTCATTTGAGCTTCGTTCAGTTAATCACTGTTTTTTACAAGTATTTTTTATTACAATAACTTCTGTTACTTATCTTCTTAACTCTGTATTCACGCTGACCTCAGATTTGTTCTTTGGAATCTTCTTATAGTTGGCCTACCAATAAACAACTGTGTTAATGACGTATAAATTCATTTTCATTTGTTACTCTCTAACTGATTCATATCTACAGGTCAGTAGAAAATTGTTTAAAATTTTGTTAATATAAAGTACATAGGACTGTTTGGTTTCTAACGATTGTAATTAATCCTGGTTTGTATGCAGCTGACGAGAAACTTCGAAATATCATGAACTCATATTATTCTGCTTTAATTATTGTTTTTTTGCTTTAGATAAGTGAATAATAATTATTTACTGTAGAAAGCCTTCTTTAGTAAAAGCATGCAGTTCAATGGTTTCAAGCTATAAACCTATCAGTGTTTTAGCTAAATAATAGGAGTTTGACTATTTAAAAGACGTAGGATCATATTCTGCTGTCTATTTTACTTTTCAACTTGATGAGATGTAAAAGAAATATATACTCACTTCCCTTTTTTTTCATCTTTAATCATGAATTTATCTTATTTCCCTTACAATCCATTATTAACAATATGCATTTTAATGGAGTATTCGGTGAAATATTAATCTAATTAAAAAGTAGATCAAATGTTTGATCAGTATTTACATTAGATATGCAACTACATGAATTAAGAGATATGAAACAAATTAACTGCTAAATTGTTTAAATGCATTTGAAAAAGCTAATTACAGTGATATTGGATCATTTGAAGCTGTTAAAATAAGGTGGAGGCAGGTACAATTTAATCAGTCGAGTTAGATCATCATATAATTGAAACAATCACTGAGTTATCAATGTCTAAGATCTGATTTTTTTGGGTAAACAATCGTTTCAAAAAAGTAGTTTACATTTATGTATTTTGCATTTATTAATTCTGCCTTATAACTACACTAAATGTAACCAGTTTTAGTTTTTAACATTGTTAAACACTAAAAACGAATGAATGATTTCGAATTTAAATGTGCTAAAGTCAGGCTATTTACAGTCTGAACTATAGTTCTCTTAGATCCTCCGGGAGATATTGACGAAGTGAATTATATTTACATATTGTTTACAGAGTTTATTAAACATTCATTGTATTTTGCTCATTATGACTAGATTTTCAGTGATTTTGCAAATGTTATCAACATTACGTTTGGTACGACTACAGTTGGATTATGGTTGATAAATAGGGTCTACGACGCTAGTTTTGTTTTATTTGGGAATAATCTGATAGATCTATTTAAGTCTTTGTGCTAACGTTCACAAGCGGACTACCACTGTAATAAAACGACCCGTTTAAAATGGAAGAAGTCAACAGCGACTATTCAATGTTTCACACAAATTTAAAACGATTAACCAAAACTGTTTGATAAATGCTGAATTCAATGTAAACAATTAATCATTTCATGCAATAAGTTTCAAAGTTGGAGCAAACAAATTGTCTTTTTCAATGTGATTCATAGGAATTAATCTTTTACCCACAGTTAAAAATCATTGACTTACACAAAATTCAATGTAATTCAGACTGTTATATAATCACCATAACAGTTCGTACAGTGGAAAATTGGATAGTAAATCATAATAAAAACAAGAACAAATTGAATCAGTGTTTTGTTTTCTAAAAGTTTCCTACCAAACATGAAAAACTCTAAACTATTTTCAGTAGTCAATCACTTTAACATATGCCTCGTAGACGCGAAGAAAATAAGCATTTAGTTTAAGTGATATCTAGTTACAATGAAAACTAGTCATTAACGTTATTCAAACATATCCATAAAAGTTTTCATGCTCATTGTTCCCCTTATTATTTTTAAAAGAGCAAGAACAACTATTTGTAAAGAATAAGATGAATTTATTTTGTTCCGTCAGTTTCTCATCAGCTACATTCAACCTGAAGTAATATTTTGCATAATTTATATTGGAAACTAAGTTTAACATACTCAGGACAATGGTTGAACTCGATCGAAATCAGAATGATATAAATATGTTAGACATGTAAACATAATTAATGCATTGGATAGGATGTTGAAAATATATATTCGACACAAAAGACAATATCAGAAAACAAAGTAGTGATTAGAGTTTTAGTAATTGCACAATGAGAAAATGAAGGGGAAGTTAGTAACATATGAGAATGATGTAAATCGATTTCAGTTATTAAACTTAAAATGTTATATGATGACATAATAAGTTAACAGTCTCAAAATCTATGATACAACAAAGAAACAAATTTATGCTTACCGCTAATTGTTTATATACAGTTACGTGTACTTGTAAAAGCATTTACACTGACATAACAGAAAGAAGAGCCAACCTGTATTTTAATGAATTTGTTTCAAAATATCTACGATTTAGAGAAATAAAAGTATCTAATAATGCAATGTTCAAACAATTGATGAACACAGGACAGCAGATTGATAACTTGGAATCCTTTAAGCTGTTTAATAGACAAACTTCATGCCTAAAATATACTGAAGCAATTGTTAATAAACGCCTGAAACCAAACTTGTATTCAAAAAGAAATAACCACCACTCTTTCTTTAGGTTGGTAACTTAACTCAGCTTATTACGTCATTGCTATAATTCTTTGACCAAATTCTACTTATTTTATTACGTCACTATCTCTTTTCGTCAGATAAGACTCAAGTTTTTGTTACATCACCGCTTGATATTGTTATGTCTAACTTATTTATGTCATCATATAACATTTTAAGTTTAATAACTGAAATCGATTTACATCATTCTCATATGTTACTAACTTTCCCCTTCATTTTCTCATTGTGCAATCACTAAAACTCTAATCACTACTTTGTTTTCTGATATTGTCTTTTGTGTCGAATATATATTTTCAACATCCTATCCAATGCATTAATTATGTTTACATGTCTAACATATTTATATCATTCTGATTTCGATCGAGTTCAACCATTGTCCTGAGTATGTTAAACTTAGTTTCCAATATAAATTATGCAAAATATTACTTCAGGTTGAATGTAGCTGATGAGAAACTGACGGAACAAAATAAATTCATCTTATTCTGTACAAATAGTTGTTGTTTCTCTTCAAGGTTTTCATTGGTTACTTAGGTACAGTCAGTTCTTGATGTAAATTCATTTTATGAAAATGCATTGCATACTCATTCGTTTAACTGGTATCTTGCACTAGAAAATTACGTTCAAAACATTAAATGAGTCATCATTTTCGTTCTAGAATCTGAAGTTTTCAGAAAATCGTTTCTTCACATCAATTAACAAATGACATATAACATCTACAATAATCAATTAATAAATACACTATTATTAGCTCTTCAAATTGTTTTATATGATCATCCACCATGAATGGTACAGAATATTGAATACATTACCACAAGTAGTGTTTAATTAACCGAAAAATTGTTTCGTTTCAGATTATAGTTAGTAAGTAAGTTTTAAAATTTTTATCAGATATTAAAACAACTGGCTAAAAGTCAAATTATCTACTCCATTAAGTATGATCATGAAATTAATGAGTTATTCTAACTTCATTGCATGTTATCAAAACGACGCTTGTTGATATCTATTAGGTAAACCTGAAATAAATTATAATCCATGGCAATGTCGTTGTCAGCAATTTGATTTGAACATCCTAATGCCAACCGAATTTACATAACCATAAATTGTAGCAAAAATTCATTAGGTAAAGTTTTAAGATGAGGGTGTCACTTCATGCAAAAAAAATAACTAACATGGATATCACAACTTATGATATGGACTCAAGTGGAAGATATCTAATAAAATATAGTATACGTAATTATCTGATTTAGTTCAGTGATTTTAAAATTATCGACTTTCGTATTTCTAGCCAAAGATTATGTTCTCACGTTCACAATCATAACCAGTCATCAAAAAAGCATTTTGAACTAGCATTATGTAATTCATATGGCGTTAATTTCGAATGTATTGGATTACATAATTAGTGAAGAAATATCTTTACTTGTTTATTTAATGTACTCAGCCCATACTTTGAAAGATGTATAAATCATCAATATAGAAAGATTCTTGATAATTTCTGAATTTTATAGCTTAAATAATGGAATGATTGTAACTGGGCCATTTTTTATAATCAGCCCATCATATAGTTTATAAAATTCAACAATTTGTATAACTACCCCTTTTACTGATCAGTTTGTGAGGAGAATTTCTTGAATTTTTAGTGGGATATCATACCCAGTGTAGTTCAACTGAGTTGTGTTCTTATGTCTGAATGTTACTCATTGATGAAATCAGTTCAGAGTAGCTTGACATAATAAACTGATTGGAGTTAGAAATTTATATTACTGGTTGACAAATCAATCATTTGAATTTTCATGAGAGCAAGAACACACATACCTGACTACATTGCCAAGATGAAGACTATCTTAAGTGACCAAGCAAGATTCAAAGCTGATAAGTTAAACAAAGACTTGACGGACTGCACAAATATTTGTTCTTGCTCTCATGAAAATAATAAAAGGAACTAAGTGTATGAAATCATTTGAATGTTAGACAGCTTTCGTAGGATTTGAGGGTCTTTAGTTTGACTCCCTAGCTACGTCATGGATGCACAATCCCCCGGTGTTCCATGCTACATATCCACCGTAATTTAGTTTTTAACGGATATCCATAATGTTACTTAAAGGATATCTAACAATAATTGGAATGATTTAAAACTAACTTGAGCTTTATTAGACTAATTTTATGTTTTCAAGTAAATAATTCTACTCCCTTACTGTATTTATTTAGCTCTAGAGAAACCATTCATTATTTACAAATGATAAGGTCTTTTAGTTTCAATGTTTATTTGTTGTAAACAATGTCGAATTCATTCTATAGTTTCGAACTATTTAAAAATTAATCTAAAGTTTCCTTCTTTTATAATCGTCTACAGATGAAATCATCTTCTTGCTTATTACAGATTACAATGAACAAGCAGTACTACAAATATAAACATTTAGTTGATTTAAACACGTTTTGTTGTAAGGAAGTGAATAGTATCCATCTATATATCATTACCAACGTTGACTTTGATAATTTCGAATAAATTGAGGATTGGATAAGCTGTTTATAAAGCGAGGAATATATCTTTGTAAAATTCCAATGAGCAGAAATCAAAATTTCTGACGTTTTGCGGCTTACTTCAAGTCGCTTCTTTAGAGAAATAAATAACCGAATCTTGTATTAATTCAATTCGTTTATTCATTTCTCTGAAGAAGCGACTTACACTAAGCTGCGAAGAGTCAGGTATCCACCTATGTTTCACTAACGCCCGAACATGTTAAGACTAGTATCTATATCTGTCTAAAACACTACGTCTTTATTCATGTTCACTGATACATAAATTATCTACTCTACTATTTGTTTATTATTAGTTGAAAAAAATCTTGAAAGAGAATAATCATATAGTTACGTGACGTTATTTAATATATAATACTTTCGGTTTTCATCTTATCATACATTTAACAATGAAGAATATTTCTTTATTTAACATCACTACTAGTATCAGACAGTATAATTGATAAGCAATGAGACACAAAACAAAAACCTAAATACTCACTTAACACTAATAGTTTCATTCTGATAAATAAATTACGTATTACGTAATAGTTTTCTCTTACGTGAAAAACTCTTCTGAAAGAAAAAACGCAGAAATCTTTTCTTAACTTCGTAATCTCCTGATATTTTTCTGAATAATTCAAAAAGTCGACAATGATAAAATTAAAAAAATAATTAAGCTGAATGTGAAATGAAGTTCTTTAAAAGTAGTGCATATTTATATGCATGACAACTAAATCTATTCAAATTGTAACGATGGTATTAACCGTATTAATGGCATAATTTAATAGAACTTCATAATGGATTATCATCATACATACTAGTAATAAATGCAATATTCGATCAAATGAATGATTCATGATGACTTTTAGTAGGTTAGTCATTCATTTGTGTATCATTTTTGAGTTAATGCCTATACCATATTTACGAGTCCCAGTTATTTCAGCTGCTAAGCTTATCTACTTTGAAAATGTGTTAACCTTTAGGATATTATAAGTACATTTATAAATTTTCATAGGTTTATAAAACAAGGATTCTTGATAATTCACATGTAATCACACAAATCTAAATGACCAATGACTATAATATAAAAATTAGAAGGTTTAATTGTTTATGTTGACTAAACATTGATTAGCGACCGATGTCATAATTGGTTGGTTGCATTTTGTTGATGAAGTCTCATTGCTACTGATTCCATAAACTGTCATGACATAAGACAACTGGAGATGACTCTTAGAAAATCACGCACTGATCTCAGTTTTTTTCAAGATCATTCATATAAGAATGGTTTACCTTTATTTCTGAAGAAATTGATGCTACTTAATTTTAGCGATCCTGTTAGTTACCATCAACTATCAGAATGAAATTATTCTTTGTGATAGTTTAATTTGCTCATTCCCAACAATGAAAACTGAATTCTGAACTAAAATCTTTTTATCATCTATGATCTTTTACTAGATGCCATTTCTATTTTAATACTTAGAATAATAGCTGAGGGTGGAATCCGGTACATCGATTTAATCATATATGAGACTTATCTCCAGATCCTTCTGAAGTCAGTATTAAATGTTTCAAATAGTTTGAAATGAACAGCCTAGGTTACAATCGTAAAAAATTTAAAATAAACTTTAAGTCACAGGTAAAATTAGAGCATTCAATCAAGAAACTCATGTGCTGTCAGAAACCAAACAAACATAATCCTGAACACCACAAAATGAAGAGTTTGTTACGTAGTGATTGTATTGTAGGTATGAGTACTAGTGAAACAATCAAAACTAGTAAGCAGATGAATCTAGCTGACGATTAGCGAAATTATATCTTGAATCCCATTAATAACCACCGTCTAAATATATTCAATAGACAGAAAAACCATTAAGTAAAATGAGGTGTTTTCAGTTAAAGTGCTCAAATGTTTATTAAATTAAAAATAATACAAATTTATGCGCATAATAATGACAATCACATTTGAATAAATTTAAAATATAAATGGTAACATTAAATGTACATTAATCAAATTAAGTCATTTCCCAATCAAGACGAATATCGAATTATTCGGATCAGTATTTTCGCCAGGGTAGTAATCCATGCACAAACTTGTTTCTTCTACAGGAAAAAACTTTATACTTCTATTCTGTTTGAGACTATTGCTTCTGTTATCTGAAGAATTTCAAGCAAGAAAGATCTTGATCATTAACTACTATAATGGTATACTAGTAAAAACAGCTAATTCATACTGATTATAGAATGCATTTTAATTCAATGAGTTAGCTTTGTTCATAGTTTCAAAGGAGAAACAGTTAGACAATGTCACATATTTTGGTTGATTACCGTATAGCGACCAATTGCACATTAGTTAAGTCTTTTCTACAGGGGGTCAGTTGCAGCTCAAATAGTTCAGTGGTAATAGTTGGAGACTGTAGAAGTGGGTGACCTAGGATCGAATCAGTAGGAGGTTAGAAGGACCCTCAAGGGGTTTAGGTACACCTTTCTGATGAGTGCCAAATATTGCGAAATCTATATCCAAGGTTTCCTGCCGACTATTCTCAAACCACCTTATATTGTTATATATTGCTAGTTTATTTTTAAATAGTTACATATATTTCCGGCTTTAATTTACCAGTCTTCGATTGTAGTTAACGACTAATTTTATAACTTCCGGTAACTGGTAAATATTAACTAGTATGATCCTATACTAATAAGAATACCAACTGTACAGATGAGTGTATCTGTAAAGATTTAGAATATGGAAGAGTACTTATGTAATGGATACAGAGATTCTAATGACTTCATATCTGCTTCCTATGCTAAATCCTAGAAAGAATCAAACTCTAAAAATTTTTATCTGTTCACCATATGAATAAATTGGTTGAGTAAATAACCACTGTGTTTAACAATCAAGAATAAGTTGTTTTAAAAAAATAAAGAAAATGGCAACTGAAGTACATTAAACAGCTAGCTACTTATTAACATGAATGAACAGCCTGAAAATGAAACGTTTGAAAAAAGTAATTAAAGGAAACAGCTGGTTGATTTTAATGAATAGATTGATTAATTGAGGCACTGTCCTGTCACTCGCTTGCTAATGCTGGGGAAGTTTAGCTAATTAATCACGCATGCGTGACCATAGAATTTTACTCCCGATACTATATAGTTAATAAATCAGACAAATGGTGAATAATGAGTATTCGCTTTAATGAATTTCGTTGCTTAGGCTTTCATATTGATATCAAATACTGGCCATGATATAAATCAAACCGTTGAACTTACAACTAAGTAGTAGAAGGATTAATAACTTAGGACCTGAGGATTTAAAATATAGAAGTTAGAGATTATAATGTAAATGGTCATGCAACTCTACATCATTCATTTTGACAATTAAAGTTGGATTGTAGTTAGCGACGAAACCCACTGCAC
Source organism: Schistosoma japonicum (assembly GCA_025215515.1). Taxonomy (NCBI): domain Eukaryota; kingdom Metazoa; phylum Platyhelminthes; class Trematoda; order Strigeidida; family Schistosomatidae; genus Schistosoma; species Schistosoma japonicum. The sequence goes on along the minus strand of CM046061.1, from coordinate 69,623,439 downwards.
ACGTTTTGTTTTACTCAGGACTAACCAGACAGATGTACCCGCTCATTAGATTTGTTATTCACACTGAGATGCCAACTACAACTCAGTATTCACCAATGCAATTAAAACTAGAACGAGACTCACGCACTTTATTGTAATGATAGTCACAAAACAAACTTACCAAACAGTTATTAGCCTCTAATGAGGCAATCTCCTAAGAATGTGGACATGCCGGTTGCGCATATTCAAATACTGACCTAGTTAGCCACAAAACACATACCATGTGAATCCATACATACGGATTAAAAAAATTCTGTTAAGTACTATTATTGTTGTAGGCTGCATTATTTAGTAAGTTTTGACAAAAAATCACATCGAATCTTATGAAACGTAGCATTTTATGTAATCAACGACTTGCTACATGAATCAGTACTTACACAAACACAGTTATATCTATAATTCGATTTTGTGGAGATTGTTCAATGTTAATTTGATATCATGAACTGGTTTGAATTAAACAAACATGAAACACTAGATAGCTAATTCGTCATAGTGTGGGATTCTTCAGTAGTATGCATCCATAATCCAACCACGGAGCGAACCTAGAACCCTCTGGCTGTTAAGCTAACGCTTTACTAATAGATCACTGGGCCGGCTTCCAAGGGTTAATATTTCTAATTTAGTCAGTCTGTCATACATTTGCTTGACTTTACTAATTGTTATCGATGGGTAACTGCTACACACGACGTGAATGAACTCCGCTAATCAGCGTTTGCCAAGGAATCAGAAGATCCTGGGTTCTAACTATGATAGGATCATGCACTGTTGAATAGGACCATACTAGGATGAAGCAGCTATCTAGTGCTTCCTCGTGGTCAATAGTTGTCTAATTCAGACATATTTTTGATATTAAATCAACAGTTATATCTGTTTTACATTGTCTCAATAATATACAGTTCACTTTGACTGTTTGTAGTATGGGTCTACTAATAACAAACTATTCAGTTTGTAACATATGGACATAAAAAGCTAGTATTTTTATAAATTTTATGCAACTAAAAGAAAATTTTATCTGTCATTGTAACTTATCAATGTCACGAGTTACATTGAATAAGTATAATGAATGTCAAAAAGCAATCACTATAATATTGATAAAGAGATATTTTGTCAGTATAACTGTAATAAATTCACTAAACCAAAAGTAAATGCACCTAGGATATAATACATAATGAGCATGTGAAGGAGATAACTCAATCATATACTTCTGTAAAAACAAATAAAGAATAACTTAAACCTTTTGCTTTTGTTACATTAGTTTTCTATGCATCAACCAAAAAATCTATCAAGTGACTGTTATTTTTTTAACATAGGAAACATTTCCTCTTAGTGATTTGTAAAATGTATTTTTAAGAAGAAAATAGTCACTAGTGAAAGTAGTTTATTGTATATTTCTGAAAGTTTTAAACCTTTGAGTACCAGTCAATTGAAAAGCAATACACTTAAATACCTGAACTAATTTCCATAATTACTAGGATAACTGATATCATCTGGATTACTGAATGCTTAATATTTGTACACGTAATCAAACCAAGAACTGGCGGGTTGTTTTGTAAATGACGACAATTAGTTTATATGCTAAAGGTCTCTATTAAATTAAATGGCATAAGAAAACTGTGAAATGTAGTATGTATATAGCTATGAACTGTTTACTCTACCTCTAAAGTAATGTAATAACATTAGTATCATTTTAGGAAGAAAGTTTACTCAGAAAACTCTGACTTTGAAATAACACATACGTTCACCAGTTTCAAACCAATTGATAGTTTGTACCCTTGAAATCGGATGATGCTAACACTAGAAATCTTTTATCCCACATCACAGTCTAAACTTAATTAAAAGCCAGTGAATACCAGAGAGTACTGAATAGCTGTCTCTTCATATAGTGAATCTCCTAAACATTAGACATCCATGATCCCTAAAAAGATCAACCCTAGAAGATTCATGCCCAAAGTAAGGGTCTAATCGTAAAACCAGTGGATCGATATCTATTAATTTATGGTTTTATTCCCCGTGAATCCGAGATACTGAGAAATTATTAGCCAATACCATCATTGATTGACTCTCCACACTCCACATGATTGTAAAACTTTGTTTATACTTACTCACCTCAGCTTTAGAATTATCCCTCCCTTCAGTCAGTAATATACAGTTACTGTGTCCATTTGTTTTTATTTCAACTACCGTATACTGCTGTCTTAATGACATAAAGTATATTACAATTTTATGATTATTATCTGTCAAATATCTACACGCTGTAAATCGTATCTTGAAGTGTTTTTATCATATCTTTAACTTCATTGTAACGAACACTTAACAATTTCTAGAGGTTTCAGTTGAAGCATTCCTTCAAGCTATAAGCACCTTTTAATTATTATACTTTCTTTAATTTGGCCATAAATATGTTGAAAACCACATATCAACTGACTTATAATCCCATATTTTTCAAGTATTTTGATAACTAAAAGCATATTATCCTAGATTATTTACCTATAAATGTTAAATTGTCCTAAATCAGGTTAACACAAAATGTTATATATATATATATATATATATATATATATATATATATCCTGTGGTTCTATAATCTTGTATACACGTGCATAACTCTATTAACTTAAAGTTCATTAATACAATCCCATTTGAAAGTGTTATTTTAACAGGGTGAAAAACATATATCACTCAAAGTGCACATGCCATCATGGTAACCAACGTGTTAACAACAGCCATTCATAGTTTACAGAACAAGCTATTAATCACTTGTGTAGAAATCTTCATAGCTCATTTCTGTGAGAATTTTAAACCTATAAAATTGTTAAGATTGATGATGAAAGCTGTGCATTGCAACCATCCAGTGCATAAAAAGTAATCTAATTAGAGTGATAATTTGTTATTGTTTTCTTCCAAAAGAATGAACATTGTGGGATTCATTTCAGTTCATCAGCTGTAATTGTCTCACGTACAATATCGTGTAAATTGGTTGAAGAATTTACGACTGCACAGTTGAGTGTAACGTGTTTTAATATTGAATAACGTAATCATAACAATGAGTTTAGTTTATAGATGTAACTGAATAACTGAAAAGAAAGGAGTTTCTGAGTTTACGTAAGATGTACTGTATTACACTGACGGTAATCAAAGTGACGAATATTGATATTAATTGTCATTTTGACTAATCATGATAATAGTGGTGATAATAATAGTATTTCCCATTAAACTTGAAACGGATATTTTGTATGTATAGTAGTAATAATTGTTTTTGGTTGACCGTATCAACGTAGCAACATATTATTTCAATGGTTCCTTCTAACGGGATATTAGTAAATAAGGATTCTTTATCAAAAGAAACCATGCTGTGTCACGGCAAAACTAACCTTCAAACAGTGAAACGCTGTTTCTTTTCTCATGAGTTCAGTTAAATGGGAATGCTATTGTGTGAATTTATGACACAGTGAGTTATTCATCTTAAGTAAGTCATACAATGTTGACGAATGGTTGCCTCTAATTTCCATACATTCCCTAGTTGTTTTATTCCCTCTTAATAATTGATTCAAAAACTTTATGCACTCTGTCTAGTCATCACGTTTGATTAATTGTAATTACATTACTGTAATCACGTATGATTGTACAGGATTGATAATGAAATTGCTATAAAAATGATTTTTTCGTTGAACCAAATTATCGTATTTAATGGTTAATTTTCATCGCACTTCACTCCATAATGTTCTTGTTTTGTTTATCTATAATTAAGTGTTTATAATGATTCAATGAATTATAAATTTTTGATAATTATTCTTATTTATTTGTGAAATTACCTCACTGAAACCTTTTCCATTCTAAGTAATTATGTTCTACATCCCACCTTAAACTATCACTATCATTACCATTATCATGATTGACAATTTTTGCAATCATTATTGATTTTTATCTACTGTTAACATAACAATCATTACATGTATCTCATACTCAGTTACGTCAAGAACTCTCTCCTTTTCATTTATTTAATGTAACTATGAGCTGAACCTATCATTATGATTACATTATTCACTGGTGAAACCAAATAACTATTACGTAAGTGATACATTCAACGGTATAGTTTACTTATTTACACGATTTTGTATATGGAACAATTAGATCATGTGAAACTTAGAAGAATATATTCTCTTCATCCCACAATGTATTATTGTTCTTCCTTGATAAAAATTCATGGAGGAAACAAAATTCATGTAATAATTTATTAGTAATGATTATTTACTATGAAATGAAAAACCGTTTATAGTTACTTAAACAATTTCTATTAATTCTCATCAATAAGATGAATAATTCATTTGAGTAGGACATAATCACATTCATTACTAATAAGTAATACAGTTTACTAAAGATAATTTAGATTATGTATACATTAAACCATGCTAATTTGAGAAGTAATGAACGAATAAGGAGAAGTAATGGTTTGGTAAAACACAAACTATATGCAAGTAGATGTTCTCTGAACTTTAGAAATTGATCATTAATAAATCTCACTAATCAAATAAGTCCATTGAATTCAATATATTACTGATAACTATAAATAATTACTGAAAATAAGATAGTGTATAGATAAACGTTAGTTTTAGAAAACTGATATTATCTATAGAATTATCAAAATGGAACAAAGATCACTGAATAACTATTTAATACTAGAATAAAACTCTTTCATAAAATGTACTCGTCGTTTCATATAATCCTAAACCAAGAACTTAGTGGTTTCAATATCAACGAGGTACTATGTAATTGATATCCAACTTTCCACATTGTCAACTATAATTAAGTCTTAGTTAAAAATTAAAGATCGTAGAAACAGGTTGATTTATTTAGTGAAAAAATATCAATACCTTAAGACTATATTTTATTAACACTGCTCTTCGAAGTAGTTTTATTTTAATAGTTTACATCACCGGTTAACTATAGCTAGACAACCATTGAAAACTAGAAAGTACTGTACACATGTTATGTCTTAGTATGGAATGCCTCACCACTGCATATTTATTATTGAATCCTACCATACTTATAATAAATTTTCCATTCGTAAGGTAATCTCATGAAGTTCTAGTAAGGAGATCCTGATACGTAAACTGCTACGGATGCCTACCGTGAAACCTATTTTTCAAACACAACGTATCCCCATCATTAATAGATATTCAATTAAATTAGTAAAGTTATAGTAGTATTGTAGAGAGCGATTTTTAACTTGTTGTTTGTATTTACCATATATTAATACCAACTGAATTCGATTTATAATTAAGAAAAGTGGATAACTGTTTCTGTTTAATGCTCACACTCGATACCACAGAGAAATTATATATGTAGTTGTGAATTCCTAACTGTCAGCACCACTCAACTGGTGTCATATGGTAAGCTTCCAGTTTCATGAATTTGTGTTTTTTTCATAACTGAGGGAATGTATTATATAAATATATTGATACCTTGATTGTGTTCAAGTAAAAATTACTATGATTGACAGATGAAACACCGTAATGGACGGATATCTTGAATACAGGATAAGTGGTTAAAATATATAAATCATTCTATTTAACATACTAATACACCTATATACAAAATATTTTACACAAAATAAACATGATAAAGAATTATCAATGATTGTTAGATAGTGATCTTGCAAGTTACCTGTAAGGTTATGAGACTGAAACATGAATAATAGGATTACTAGTTATTTGCATTATCAGAAATATAGCTTGACTTTTCATCCATTGACATTTTTATCTCACTGTCAATATTTCTAAAGTCTACGTTCAATCATGACTGTCAACTAGAACTTAGAGATATACTTAACGTAGGTCAACAGTGATCTGAAGATTAAACTGAAGTGGTTTCATGGACTTTGAATTTTCATAGGTATAAAAATAATTTATTAGTGCAATACGGACAACAAAAAATATCTTTGTTAAACTGTTAATGATTATGATGTCTATTCGCTAGCTTGTGTTATACATACACTACAATTACTACTTTTCCATGAATTATGAATTTTACCACCGATGAATATCTAATCACTTCTTTTTGTCAAAAGATTTTTTCCTTTGTGTAGTCTCTTTCTGCGGATAAATTCAAAAATTTTATTTTATTTTGGTCAAAATTTTATTTACGGTAAATTCTTTATGATGATATCAATAATAAAATCATATCACAAGATGTTCTAAATAGAAGTTGTTGTGCTCGTTGTGGTTCCCATTTCCAAGGACTAAGATAGCTGTCATAATACTGAACGCAAATTAGTTTAAATGCAAATCCACTTGTGAACGTCAGTTTATTGATACTGGTGATGAAGTGTCTGTTGCGAGACCGTCAAATCTCCGACTAAATTCCCTGGTGGAATTGTGTAAACCCACTATGAGGAGTCCCATGCAGGGACGAAACATCCTTCTAGTTCTTTGTGGCTGTCAGTGGTACTCAACCAAGGTCATTTGGTGACAAAAAGTAACCCACAAATTATAAAAGAGTAATCGAAACTTTACGAATCATGTAAAATAAAGTCAATAATGTTGCTGTAATAGAGTTAACAGTGATAAACTAGCACGTATACTACAGATATAAGGGAACCTGAAATAAATTTTTACTAGTACAAGAACTTTTAGTTCACATAAACATAAAAATGCAAAAACCAAGATAAAAGTAAAAATGACTGAACTATTACTATCACCGACGATAGTGAAACAGAAATATGATGAATCTGTTATATCTAGCATCATGTATCCTCTTTAAATAGACAACCATGTAAAAGCAGTGAATTCCAGGTAACTCTTTTATCCCTGTATGAAACTCCTTGGCATTGAAGATCCACAACATAGCTAGAAATGTTGACTAAAATGTAAATCAGTGAACAATATTGTTTTCCGTTTACATCATCAACGAACCTTACTATTCAGTAGTGTTTAATATAAATATGAAAATCGCCAAATACTCCTGTTTTGAAGTGTTTATTCAGATGATCATTCCTCCTACTACCAAAATCAGTTTTTGTGTTTCCTTATTATCATTAGTTATGTAATTTAACTAATCATTGTCACTGACTAATGAATGTTTTTGAATTCTATTCTTCTATGTCAGGATTAATGTATCTATGAGTAAAGCCTGACGAAATTAAGAGACTTTCTGTGTTTTTAACAGAAAGTACGATACATTGTAACGACGAATGATTTCTAAGATTATAAAAACTTTGAGGGAGACAAATTATTGTCAGATGTGCACCATAGTGGTAGATATTGAGATATGACATATATTCACCATCGATTATCAACAATCATTTATCCAACTTCAACCAAAACGTTTGTACTTCTTGATTATTACGAAACCAATAGTTGGCATATCCACAGATTACCGCCTTATTTTGGTTCGGCCGCCTAATTTTTCTTATAAACCACGTTTTTAGTATTTACCAATGTACATTTAGTTTCGGGATCTGCGAAAAATGCATAGTGAAAAAAGGTAACAGAAATTACAAAATGAAATCGACAGTTCAACATTAGGAGGATCCCTTCATTAAAAAAAGAAATTACATGGCTACGCATTATTAAGATACAGTATGTTTAGTGGTAGGGAGGAAGTGATCAACCTTTAATATCACCTGAGTTTAAAAAGTTTCCTAGTGGAACGCCATTTGATATCAGTCCTAACTACATGAATATCATTTCCTTACCAATGTAAAGTGATAAAACATACCAAAATATTTGTCTGATTAGAAACAATTATAGTATGTTTCTTGTTAATTTGAAATGGATTAGGTTAACCCAGTTTATCGTTTACCATGTAACTTAATTTATATTTACCTTAGATAATTTCTTCATATATTTCTATTAAGTTCTGACGTAAAGGATATTATTTCAATTTTCAGTAGCAATTCTCATTATCGGTAATTCATTGAATTCTTTCTTCTATAAATAGGTAATTCCTACCAACATTTAAACCTGACTTGTGTCAATTTTTACAGTTTTGACTGTTTATCCCTCTCTCGCTAATGTTTCACACCTTAGTTTATATTCAGACATTGTTTATACGCCTACTTCATTCTACATTATCATATAACTGTTAATTCTATTATCCGACATGACATACTGATATGCAATTTATCCGACAGATAACATTGTTTTTATCACTATGTCACCAATATAATGATAGTCATTGTTAAGTTCATTCTTGTTATCATTCATTTATGTAACAATTTGATTGACTGTATTATTTTCATACATATATACAAGTGTAAATGAAAGTCTAATTTAGGAACATTATTCTAATTAACATAGAAAGAAAAAAGCCTTAAACAGCTTTTTTCTACTAGTACTAGCATACGTTTATATTATACGTACATCTTCAAACTTGATTTGATCAAAGTTAGTGACTATAACGAATACAGGAAACAAAATGAAAATGAATCGCAACAAAATCACCACAACGCAGCTAACAAAATCAACTAACTATTGATATTCTTTTAGAAATTCACAAATTTCTTGAGAGAAATAACAAGAGATAAAGTAAGACATTTACGAACAATACCAATAGATGATAGCTAAGCTATATCACAAATTTATTAAAGTTGAAATCTACCAATGAACTCCATCTGAGTAGTGCTGTTGCTCAGGTGTTTATCGCGAAACGTGAATTTATCGTGAACGATTCTTTGATATTGTCATGTAAATATTACTAAGGAAATCCTATACGATGACGTAACAGAAAACCAGTTTTTGTTGAGTTCCGATGACGTCCAACAGAGATTAATCTGTGAAGAAAACAAACATGAACTTCATGATTTTAACTGATTACCTAACACAAAATATAATGGTGATTTTGAGTAACGTCAGCTGAGATCAATCAGATTATGATTACGATTGTGAAAGTGAATGAAAGGTTTATAAAACTAATCAATGTAATAAAAGAATGGTAATGTTACCTTGAAAGTCAAAAATTTACAAATGATTATTTTGCACACAAAGATCAACTTTCTGTATTGAAAAGAAACTACCTGAATTCGCCTACATTAAATTATAAGAACATAGTTCAAAGATTCTTTGAACAGACGTGTGGAAAACTTTCATCTTCTTAACAATAAGCATTAGGTTAAAATTTATCTAAAATTTGTTGAAGCCTGAAACCGGATTTTCCTGCTAAGAATAGATCAGTGACAAATCTTTATTTTCCGTTTCTGCCAGGTCATTTAACCATGAAAACCTTTCATTCATTTTGACTGTCATCTTTAAATTTTTCCGGTCTCATAACCATGTGTGTTTTAAACTGATTGATTTCAACTCATATCTTACTGGATCACTATTGACTTATATCCAGATTTTCCCTTAAGCAATCAACTATGACAATCCTTTGTAATTTTTGACAATCATTGTTGTTCAAGAATGGTACATCTCTAAGAAACGTCAAATGTAATCAAAATAGATGTGATGACCATATCTAGTTCTCAATATTTCATTATTTGATACGTATTTAGGATGAAATTGTTTCCAAACATTGTAAAGATATTATTATGATTCTATACAACAGTATACAAGTTCCACTGCTTTCGTCTTTCTAGATTAATTGACGATGTTTTATCTGGTAATTCAATGATTTTCTGTATGAAACATGAAGATACAAAATTTTTATCATAAGAAGGAGTGGGAAAGGAAGCAACACATTACAGATTATATATCGTAGTGCAGAGAACTGCTTAATGTTAATGTTGCTGAATGCGTCTTTCACTGTTAAATCCACCCTGGGTCCACGGATGCGAATAACGATTTCGTCCTTAGTGTCCTATTGTCTATAACTTAATAAGATCAGCTGAGAACGTGTATATTAGAGCAAAGCAACAATATCTATTATTCTGTATCAATTTTTAAAGAAAACAGACGCTTATAGTTCAGGTAGTTGATAACCAAGTTACTAATAGTAATATCTTTTCGCTTATTCACTCGGATTAGGAAGTTCCCACTATAAACATGGTGTGCGAACATCATGTTACATCTACCTTCTTTGGAAGGAACAAGTAAAATAGTTCTTGTAATATTAATATGAAAGTGCTATAATAATATGTTTCATATTTTTGAATGGACCACGTACAAACTGTCATTATTCACTGTTGTCTGAAATCACTTCTGGATTGAATAACAAACGCAGTAGCTCTCATTTAACATTTGTATCATATCATGCAAAATAAAATCAAATGTTGACAATGCTTAAATACTAATTATGTTAGAATTCGTAAAATTGTTTTGAAAGAAAAAAGTGACGCCTGGTTATACAATTTTACTGAAAACTTACATCAGTATTCATTTGTTATAGTAGACAAAAATTGTATGAGTCTGATATGAAAACTAATTTTAAGTGCTGTTTAAAACAAATAATTTATGAACAGTAGTTCACAATTTACGTAGTAGTTGATATTAATTTATTTCAGCTGCTGATTTTGATTGTGGTATTACCAATCGATTATTGTAAAATAAACATTATAATCTAAGAAACACTGAACAGCTCTTTTGTTTTAATAGGTAACTCAGCAGTTCATACTCACCACCTTACCAGGGTATTTAGCTCAGAACCCATAGGTTTTGCACTGACAAGCATAATCTCCAGGCCACTGAACCTGTTGCCATCTAACAGATGATATTTCTAACTTCAGTTAGCCCTTGAGAAGGCGTAACCAGTGGCGTTGAATCATAGTTCGTATAAGATATTTACCTGTAGATAGCACTGTATAAGATCGCGCCAATTGAAAACTCTACCTAATGAAGTAAAGTTTGATTAAGCTACATAAACCCAAAATATTCTGAGTCCAACCTGTGGTAGGGCAGTGGGAGCCCATTATTGAGGGGTTCCGTACTAGAATGAAACAGTTGTTCAGTAGTTACTTGGTTTCAAACGTTTTCTAGCAACAATTAATTTGTGATTACATTTACTATGTCCAGTAGTCTCCACAAACTCGTTATACCAGTCATTAGCTAAAATATGCTACAACTTTGGTGTGAGGAAATTTTTATGCATTTGCATATAAAATCTAGCGATCTTATCTCACCCTTATATAAGGACTGCATTATTCTTTCTGGTAGATACCAAAAGTGGACTTGTCAGTAGCATGTATTGATGAAAAAAATTAAATCAGTAAATCCATGCATACTCTTATTTTATTATATTAATGCTGTTAAGATCACTGGTTTTCGTAGTCACTAGAATTAGTTACGTAAGTTTGCTATGTAAACCTTTTTGTAGTTTAGTATACATATACATAACTACAGTCAACACATTTGTTGATCGTTCTTTATCACTGCCCTAGTTATTTTCACTAATGTCAAACTCAGAATATCGTTTATCAAAAGTATTCTTTTAACATGTTAATACAAAAATTTACTGTTGTCTTTTAATATTTCTCTGATAAGATTGCCGAATAACCAAAATAACGAAGACTTTCACCAACAAGATTTTCTTTATAATTAGGTGTTGTGGAAATTGTTCATTCTGAATTTAACTTATGTTAGACAACCACTAAAAACTAGAAACTTGTGCTAGATAGCTGTGTCGTCCTAGCTTAAAACTCTTCAGTAATACACATACACTAATTATCATCAGTGGGTAACTGCCTTGCATGAAGTTCTACAATTATATAGCAAATTGACTATAGTCAGAATTATTAATTATTGGTTGTAGGACAGTTCAGTGATCTGAGAGTTGTATTTGCTTCATAAAACCGAAAGTCCTGAACTTCACGAATTACCACATGACGTTAGTTACTAGCAATCTGATGCAGACTATTTTCACATGTCAAGATTGTTAAATTTAAATGCAATATATTGATCCTTTTTTACGGTGGTAGATGTTTATTGTTGAGAAGTTCCATATCAAGGCACAAAGATGTTAGCCAGTTCCATTTTTCATTTTCATCAATTGTCTAACCCAAGTCAATTCATGATATTAAATTCGAAATCTTCTCAATTTGTTAGTTACCATGGGTAAACCACAAATAGTTCACATTTTAATTTATTCATTTTATAACCAATTAAGTTAAAATATAAAAATCCAAATTGATCAAATTGCAAGTTAAGTTATTTTTTTTACTTTCACTTCCGACTTAACTTTTTCTCTCAGCTAAATAATGTTTCACGTTGAAAAAAAAAAGGGAATGAAATAAATGCCTACAATTTCTGTTTCTTACCTTTTAAGAAAATGTTTATGACTACGACATTTCCTGTCAACTATTGAAATTAAAGGAACTCAATTAATGTATTGTTATTTTGATTTGTACATTTACATATATGTGTCGATTTAACTTAATATAACAATAAGTTAGTGCAACAGTAAGTCATTTTAATCATACCAGATTTCCATATTGAATTGTATCGTTGACTTTGTATACCGATTATTGATTAGAATAAAGGTACCAAGGACAAGTCAAAATACCTTTTATATGAAGCTGACAATTAATCAATTTATTTATTTTACTGAAATATTATTTTTGTTTATTACTTATGCCATTTTTCATTAGAAAATTCTATTTCTTGATCGGTAGTTAATACAGCGGTTTGAATATTAATTTAAACTTATATAGATGATTATATCACAGGCTAATCTCAACTTGTCAACAAATACAAAATTATAGAAATCTCTAGATAACTGTATCATTTTCATATGAAATTACCTATCCACAACAAGGCCTGAAAACGAACCCATAACTTCCATGACATTCAACTAATAAATAGGAGTTACATGATCAATATTGAAAAATCAGTTAATCGAAAGTTGATGACTTTCAGGAAAATCCATGTTTTCATATATAATATAAAAGTTTATCCAACTAATCACAAATAAATCAAATAATCAAATAGATTATCACAAATTTATCAGTTTTATCAGACATCAGATTTGCTACAGATGTTGGTACTTAATATTGCAGTCATAAATATGATTGCTTGTAATACTTCCTATGATATGATTAGACAGTTTAGTTTTTTAAATGATAATTTATCATACAAGTTAGGACAGACTACTTATTAAGCATTTTAGATATTACAGAAAATCATAGACCGAGTCGTCATAACATACTAGCCGTTTGGTGGCATAAAATAATACTGGTGGCAATAATAAATATTAATCAATTGTACTTATCAACTCACAGTAAAACTCCATTGATGCAATATTACGTAATATATAGTTTACTGTTCTATCATCTACCTTGTCGTCTTACATTAATTAGGTTTGAACAATTATACCCTACAAACGTTATTTATAACAATATGAACTAAAGTGACGTAGGATAAACTAATAAATAATGAATATGGTAGGAAGTTCATATAATACATATGTACTAGTTTACTAATATTTCGAATGTATCAGTTGTTATGTACTTGCGACATTAAGTTCATTAGTTAAATGTATGTACAAGTATTCTCCATGGCAGAAATTATATAAAGTTAGGTGTATGTATTCACTACAGATTGATGTTGGTCGGATGCTAATGTAAATCAAAGAATATTGGGCAACTGTTTCGTCCTAGTAAGGGACTTTTCAGTAGTCAGTACCCTTGATTCTTCAACAGAATTAAACCTACGAATTCTACCAGTGAACACCATCTCTGTGACAGAAAGTTAGGCGTTCACCAACGTAAAGGCTATAAGTTCGATTCTCTGGCGAAATTGAGGTTGTTTACTTCTGAGGAGTTTCATACTAAAATCAAACAACTGTTTAGGGATTCCTGACTTGCATCGGTACTCAACTAACATTAATCTGTGGTGAATACAGATAAATAAACCTATTGTCTATCCTAACAAAATCACTTCAATTCAGTATAAAATTAGCGTTACTTGATGCGTAATTGAATTTGATAAATGATTTCAGTATAATATAATGTCAATCAGAATCAAGCAAGTTAGTCATGCAATTTCGATTATTCAAAAATTATCTAGAATGCTCTGTTGGTTACTTAAAATCACCCCTAATGTTTACGATTGATAAGTGTAATCAGATATACCATCATTATGTTGCAACTACAAGCATTTCTTAATTTTATTTTTAACAACACCTTGACTTTATTAACGATTCTATATCACTACTTCTTCAGTTAGTGATGTTTGAAGAATGTCACAATAAACTTATGAAAAATCATTTAAGCAATGATATTAAACATAAATTAAAAGTATTTATATTTACCCGTTGATATTATAATAGACTCAAACTGACCAAAAGCAAAATAAGATGCATTCATTTTATTTTAGCGGACTCTCATCAGGTACTAATCTCAACCTCTAATGTATCATAACCAGAGTTACAAACTAGACTGAAAATACTTATTGTACTATCTGATTGAAAGTTATTGCGAAGAAACACCAACATAATATAATAATGGTCTAACAAATGTTGTGATACTAATATATATATCATAACAAGGTAATCAAGTGAGAAGGGTCAAAAATACTATGACTTAATAGAATAAAGTTCATGTTACCAAGGCAAGAAACTGATAGTTGTGTCTTTTCAAATATGCACTTAGGTTATCCATGTTTGATAATCAAAGGAGGTTGAAGCATGGTTTTTATTAATCCTCTTAAATGATACAAAGTTATCCACTTTGTATCTTGTTTGTTGATATTCTCGGTTTTAGTCTTTATATGGTGTGACGTGCACATACTGTAGGAATTCAAATATCGGTGTATATAAGTGCTTTCAATTAGTCTCCAGATGATATCAGTTCATTGGAATAACTGTATTGTTTCATCAGTGTTCATTGAAATAATGATCATATTCAACCCTTGCTTCCCAGAGATTATTAATTTATAAAAATGAATAGTAGTTACGCTATTTAAATAGCGATAAATGTGATACCAAGCATTAAAATGAAAAATAACGTAATTTAACAAGTTGCATATTTAACTTCACTTTCTAACATCAATTAGCTATTTTTCTTTCAACAATTACAAACATATTTCTTACGGTTACTTTTTAAAACGTAAGTTAGCAATTTACTTATTACAAACGTGATATTAACAAACAATCCTTATTTTAAACAGCATTCTCAACATTTTATTTGATATCACGAATTGAACAGAGTTAGACAGAGATTGAAAACCAGGAAGCACCGGACAGCTGTTTCGTCTTAGTAGTCTAACACAAGACCAGTTTCCGATATCAAATTAACATTCAACAATCTCCACAACATCAATGACATTAAGTAACAGCTCACCAGTGACTAACTTCTTGTGGTAATTTCTAGGGTTCTAGTGGGAAGACTTGATCAGTGGAATTCATTCATGTTCGGTGTGAGGTAGTTACATACTAACTGCAATAAATGAGTTTGCTTAAATATGTAGCGAATTATTTGAGTCAGAAATATCAATCGTTGGATACCGGCCGGTTTGGCGGTCTAACCGTTTAACTTCCGCAGCAAAACCTGAAGGTCGTAGACTTGACTTGATGATGGAGTTTTGAATCCACAATTCTGTAGAGTCATATACTTTAGCTAAACAACTATCCAGTGATAGTTTCTGGTTTCCAATTGTTGTCTAACTCAAACTGATTTGTGTTAACAATTTCTACACCATCTAATTATAATTCTCAACATTATTTATAAGTGTTTTCAGTTTTCCAAAATATTGAATTGCTAATTTTGAGCTTAAACGGTAACAACAAAATGACCTTGTAAACCATCTAGTATCTTTATAAAAGCAGTATACAATAGGATGAATCTGAAAATGATACTGATAGAACGGAAACTAGTTCACCAAATAATCTTTTCCGCCATTTTTTTAGCTTTTACAATTTATCTCGATGTTGTTTAAAATTCAAAACTTAGTTTTTCTTTATTTACTTCATCAATAATGTTCAAGCTTTTATTATAAATGATACTTTTATTCATCAATTTTCTTTTATCAGTACTTAGAGGAATAAAAATCCGAAAAGAATTATCCTAAGAAATGAGTTCATTGGGTTATTTTGTTATTATCAAATGTTTATTATCAATTTCATAAATGCATCATCAATAGGCAAACAGTGCGTAAAGTAAATAGACGATATATGTATACATATTTGAAACGTAGAAAAAGCCCTTTGAACTTCATCATGTGACATAATATTTCGGTATATCATAGCACATTCTGAAAACAATGGGGTATAGATTTATCATTAAGAATGACTATAATAACTGTTAGACATTTTATGGTGTAATGTGTTTTAATTGAGCTCAATAGTTTGCATATTCAATTTGTTACGTGTCTCAATTTTGAAGGATATGTCAAAATGATAAATAAAATACGAACTTCTTTTTCTCTTACAAGTAATGAAACCTGTGGGCTTCATTTAATCCTATATACTATTAGCAAGATGGAAGGAAAAAACTTACCAATCACCATATAGAAGTTATTGTCATGCTGATTGACAAATAATACCTATATAATCCTATTAATCAACTGCAATTACAGTTTATAGTTTAAATAACTGAATATCACGGGCAATTTTGTTCGATATCAGTTGACTGGTGATAGTTAACAGGACTAAGTAGATTTTAATTTTATACCACTTGGTACATGCTGATAAAAGCTCAGCTGCTACTTTTAAGAACTGGTACTACTCATGTTAACGTAGAAGTGTATAGTAAATATGTATAACGTAACCTAAGCTATATAGACAGCATTACTTGCTCTTTTACCAGTGATTTGGTTTGCTGTCATATGTTAAACAGAATACAACCTAAGTCCTTAATTTCTTCTTGACCACTAGGACAGTAATAAATATCTTATAGTGCTAGAAATGAAGTCCTTGAATGAGTTGCATCATTGTTGAATTAATCTATTTCAAGACTATTAAGATAATAATGTATTCATAATATATTAGTTAAATAGAAATCTGAATACCATAAAAAAAGATAATTTGCTGATGAACGTCATTGCATAACCTGGAATGTTCTTATCAACTATACCAGGTAATATTGATTCCTATTTTCAAAACACTTGCATCATTTATGACAAAATTATCAGAGTAATTGGTTACTTCATGTTAAGTATAATTTAAATAAGTGACAAAAGTTTTGTCAAGTACAATTAATGCTTTTTTTTCTAATCACCGCTTAATAATTGAGAAACATACCTAATCATAATTAGCCATGTTAGAAATAACAATTAAAGTGAATATTGAACCAGTTTTGTAACCAATTGTTCATTATCAATTGATTATATCTGTTTTCTTTTATCAATCTCTCTTTATTTTAGCCTATGTCTACGATTTCTCAATACACATGTTGCACCTGTTATCGTTGTACTGGGTATAATTGGTAACATATTATCTATTATTGTTCTTCGTAATCGACGTATGAAATCACCAGTTTCAATTTATTTAATAAGTTTATCAGCATTTGATATTTTACTGTTGGTTTGTGCTTTTGTATTATTTTTTGAATATCCATTTGTAGAAGATGACATTACATCCTTACAATTATCAACTTATAATTTATCAAATGAAGAACAATTTAACATCTTGACTAGATCAGAATACAATCAAAATGATGATAATAAAACAATTAGTAGTATAAATACAGGTCATCGTATTTATGCACTTATTCAAGCACATCTAGTTTATCCAATTGCATTAACTGCACAAACTGCTGCAATATGGATTACAGTTAGTTTAACAGTGGAACGATATATAGCTGGTTGTTATCCTTTACATGCAAATGTATTATCATCTATACCGAAATCACGTCTAGTTGTATGCTGTTGCATAATATGTGCAATTGTTTATAATATACCAAGATGGTTTGAAATTACAACAAATCAACCTGTAAATACAACTGAATTAACAAAAGAACCAAATTTTTCACAATGGCCACCACAATATGAATGGCATTCATTATTTCGTCTTGTATATTATACATGGGGATATATATTAGTTATGTTTTTATTGCCTTTAATTGCTTTATTAGTAATGAATATTCGTTTAATGTATGCTTTACGGCGATCTGATTTTGCTATATGTAATGCATCGCATTCAATACAATATTTAGATACTCCACGTGGTAGTACTAATGCATTAGTTAATTCTAATTCAAATTTATATTCAAAAACATCTACTTCATCAAGAAAATCGATTATTAAACAATTACCAATTAGATTTCAACGAAGTGATCATTGTAAATCATGTAAATCTTTGAAAAATCCTTTTACATCTTACGGTCCAACACGGTTAGCTATACAAGCTGATAAAAGTATAACTCGTATGATTATTGTTGTAGTCGGTGTATTTATTGCATGTCAATTACCAGCGCTTGTATTCAACATTTATTTTGGTATTGTGTCACCAAAAGTGTTACCACATGGTTGGTGTGCTTTATCAGAGTTACGTAATTTTTTGGTTGTGGTTAATTCAAGTGTTAATTTTATTGTTTATTGTGTAATGGGAGCTAAATTTCGTAGAAGTTTCGTTCACGTCATCACACCATGCTGGGAGACTAAATTAACGAGTAATATTATTAATACACATAAAGGAACTGTCAGACTGATTGCTCTTCGATCAGATGCAACTGAACTGTAGTGAATTACACAATATAATCTTCTTTTGTAATCTGTTTATTCATCTATTTCCTCCAAACTTATTATTATTTGTATGAAGATGAAAACAGCACTGTTAATATTTACAAATGAAGCACCACTGACTTGTGATTCATGTGATTGAGTTCATTAGCTTGAATAAATAAATCTGTTGAACATTTGCTGGCATTCGCTAAAAGAAAATTATCAGTAACTTCATAAAGCTGATCCAGACATGATTCAATAAATAATTCAATTAAAAGCGCCACAAACTAACCGTTCGTACAATTAGTTGATTACATTGTAGATATCGTGAAACTATGAGTTTAGTCAAAGTCTAATTGTTACAAGTATTGTACCAGTCATTTTCTCTTGTCACTATCTTTAGCGTAGCCAGTAGATATTTACATATAAACTAAACGTCATGAGCTTGACAACTGATAACCTACACACATTTCTATTAACAAAAGATGAATATCACTGAACACTGACATTTCAACAAAAAGACATAGTGTAACACATGATCGCTTGATCATTCAATACATAGGTAAACAGATATAATTTTACTTTGAAACTAGTATTTTGAATAACAATAACAAATACATAGTTTTATAAAGAATTACGTTTGAACAACGTTATTTGAAAGATAAATTAAACCACAAAAATTAACAACGTAATGTAATAATGAAAAATAATTCCTTTTAATCAATGACACAACTGGTATTTAGAATGTACTTTTAAGTTCAGAGATCTAAAGTCATCGTGACCGAGAAATTCTGGTTCATAGATTTATAATTACGTAGTTAGTCATCAGTCGAACTCATTATTTTCTAGAACTAAACTCTAATGAAAACACCACTGTCTCCAGAATAAAATGAATCTTTAAATGTAATTTTATGTACAGCACCTTTTTGAAATTGTTGAAAGTCAGTTTTATACTTATTAGGTTTAGGTATTTGTACAAGTGAACAAAAACACAAAACACTGATACGTCTTATAAAGATTATACAACATACTAAAAGCTTTTATCATGTCTAAACATATATAAATTTCCTCATTTATTCATAGACAGCTATTCTACAATATTCAACATATTAATTTGTATACAACATAATCCACATTTTGAACTGACTCCGACTAGTCAATCATTGATAAGTAGAGAGTAGTGGATGTATGTTTTGTCCACAAATTGATACTCATGTTCTTACTAAGTTTCAAGCCCAATAACTTCCGACTGCATTATGAACAATATTCACTTGTTGATGGAATTTCTCTTCAAAATAAATGACTTTCATCTAGCTGCTTTACTAAATAATAGTTGCTTAAAATGCATCATATTCACCTAAATCCTTTTCTTATCCATCTAATAATAACTTTATTAAAATGTAAAAAAAATTCCATTGACTATAAGAAATGATATTTCCAATGTGTTTATTCTTATAGTTAGAACGCATATAACCATTTTTTGAATACCAAATTGTTTCACTTACTGAAAGACTTTTAAGGTTCTTGTTTATCACGTTAGAATATCTCAGTTACCAACTAACGGTTGATATTTTTAAGTTCAGTCGACTCGCGATATACTGTCCGACTGTCTCTGTCACGATAGATTGGTAACTTCTTCACACTCGAGTTGGATGAACTTCACTGATCACATCTTTTGACTATAGTATCAAAATTACTTCCTGAAGTTAGTAAATAGTCAGCTGATACTGATTAAAACTGTATTGTAGAGACTTGAATTTGAATTTACTGTCACGAATCTGCCTGAGTTAGAGAAACATCAAAGACTAAGAATTGGTACTGAATAATTATTTCCTTCTAGCGTGCGATTCCCCACCAATGCACATCCACCAGTACACCATGAAACGTACACCAGGATTTTTCGGCTTTGAAGCAGGCAGTTACTTACTGACTACAATGTCGCAAGTTAGAGATATCAACCGTTAAGCATTTTCCACGGAGCCTGAGGATCTTTGACCCGATTCAACAACAAGGTAGCAGATGTACACTCGTAAGGAACCCCATACTAAGATGAAACAGCTCTACAGTGCCGGTTTTTGTTTTTCGATTGTTGTCTAACTCTGGAGAATTTGTGATATCGAATTCGGATATATTTAAATGTATTAACATAACTTGAAAATTGTCAATTTTAAATACATTTTCTTACAATCCATTTGAGACTATCACCTCGGTACAGCTGTTTTCATGTAAAGTCTATCTTATTATCTTATCCTAATATTGGTACGAAGTTATTCCTCATATAAAAGCCAGGGAAGCATCATGCACAATAAAAAAAGTGAATACACAATAGGCTTGTATCTTCCCGTTGATTTGTAATGGACTGAAACTGGTCAGCTTCTGTTGCCATATGTGCATCCTGAGTGGATTAGCCTCTATATAGCGGTAGTATACAAATTGTATTTAAGTTGGATTGTGACTGGCAAGTGGACACGAAGCGGACTAAGTTCGAATCCCAGTGTGAACATCAACATTGGGATGCAGGTAAATCCAGCCGATGAGTCCCAAATAGGACGAAACGCGCGTCCTGGATTCCACTTGCCAGTCACAATCCAACTTAAAAAAAGTGACTAGTTTTACTTATAAAATAAACTACTGAATTTAGTGATTATTTAAACTACTTAGATGTTTCTCTCTTTCATAAGTGACTGTATTAATCAAAGCTTTAAAAATGTTGACGAAAGCTTTGTTATTTTTTGTAAACCCCTAAACTATCTCCACAACCCCTAATTGTAACTAAATTAAATGAAATATACTAACAGAATTCAAATAATGCATCATTGAAAAAGGCCCATCTAAAATCCTGCCTGCACCGGAAGTGTAATACTGAATAGTTATGTGTTTCATTCAGATTAATCTATGTTTTGGTAAATCAGTTTACGTTAACAATAATACATAGGAAAATTCAAATGTCAGTTATGTAAACCATTTGGATAAATCAATTGTTAATGATAATAATTATTATCAGTAGTAATGACTTAGTCATTCTATACCTCTAGAAATTAACATACAAATACGCCTATTCCTATTATCAGTTCATCATAATCTAAAAACACTTTATCTTCAATCGCTACTAAAATGTGTCAAGTGGCATCTCTACTCTGTTTATTTGTGTAGACTTGGGTGTTAATTTACTTATTAAAGATTCATTTAATTGAGAATGGCACAAAAACATACCGATTAGTTATTTGAACTAACCATATATAGAATAAAACAGACAGTTTGATCTGCAAAAGTGATCTATACTGTACATGTTAAACTTGAATCTACCTCCCCCCCACCCCAACCCTTTAGTTTGTTGTATGGCAAATATTTACTTTGAAAAGTTTAGTTTATCAACTATACTATCAGGGAAGCAGCTTTTTAGGATTCTCGAGGCTAGGAAAGCAACAAGTTTTCTCTTCCTTCCGATGGAGACCCACATATGGTAAGTTGTCAGTTAACTGTTCCAAGGGGGGCTTACAAAGATGGATTTACATTGAACACACTTGGAACAACTATCTGGCAATTTTTTATAGCTAAGTCTCCATCAGCAGGAAGAGAAACAGTGTTATTTTACTTCCTTCGAGAATTTGAGGCATCTGCTTCCTGATATTTTTGATGATCAATCTAATTTTCTCAAGAAAATACTAATTGAAAACTCTTCTCCACTATTACTCAGTGATAGAAAAATGAAACTAAAACCCTCCATGTTTTAAAAACGTCTCCAAATTTAACATGATAAGAAATCTACTATGCCCTTAAACGTAATAAAAGTAGTTCGAATTAGGGATCAACAATCTTCAAGACCTCCAATCACAATCAATAACAACTCAATAAAAACTAACTTCTCGAGGTAATTCCTGGAGTTCCAGTGAGAAGACGTAACCCGTGAGGTTCAGTCATGTCGGGTGCGAGGTAGATACCCACCGTTGGCAATGGATCAGGTCGCTCAAACATAAAGTGAGTTGACTGAATTAGTAATATCTCCCGTTAGGAAACGGCTCAGTGGTACCGTGGCATTGCGTTCGCAGCGGAGCCAAAAGGTCTTAGGTCCGGTTCGTGGTGGGCTCATTGATGCACACTGCTGAAGAGTTTCATACTAGGACATAACAGTTGTCCAGTGCTTCCTGGTGGTCAGGCGTTTTTTAATCCAGACCAATTTACGATATCAGATTAACAAAGGTAATTTTCTTCATTCGTTATTTCATTTAAAAAGCTGTATCAGAGACAAACTTATACTCTGAAGCAGGATAAATTGTCCCCAAAATTTGTGTGCTGTAACAAATACATTTCAGAAGGCTACGTTAAACGTCTATATTAGAACACAGTCTAATAAATCGACAGTTACATTTTTGAACCTCTGTTCATGTATCCAAACCGAATATTTATTCAAACTTGACTATGTAGTCGGGTGAATAGGGTAAAGATGAAATATAACACATATGATTGTGCATCCCACATGCTTTGCCAATTCACCAATGAAAACTTAATATACTCAACCATTTATTTTTCAAATGACAGCACATGTTCTAACTTTCCAAGTTGGTATTACTATATACTAACGTATTCCTCATCATTTTGATATTCAGGCGGGTAATAATCTTTAAAATCTAACTTTCACAACTTCATGTCACCATTCCGATTTTAGCAGAAGTAGTAGCAGCAGCATTAATAATAATAGTAATATTACTAGTAAAACTCATGAAGATCGCACGATAAAATATGCAGCTACTACAACAGGATAAACCTATCATTTCAATCACTTTTCATTAGTAAAAAATATTTCATCGGGCAAGTGTTTACACAATTCATTTCTTTTCCAGTTCATTAATTTAGTCGTATAGCGATACAATAGCTAATATAAAGCCTATTTAAGTGTCTAAGTTGAAGTAATCACCCTTATATGCTGATAAATATAAATCATAATAATCTAATCATAAGAGAAGTAATAAATGTCATGGTGATTATGACATGACAATTCACAAAATAAATGACCTGTAAAATATTCTAAGGTCAAATAGACAAAAAAAAATGTGTATCATTCGATGATAAATGGAAAGAAAACCACAATTAGGAACGCTATTTTGAATTAACTGTAATGCTAAAAATAAAACCTTGGTATCTAGAATGAAAATAAATTTTCAAAGAAGTGATATTAAGTTTAGGATTTTGGTCACTGAATAGTGACCGATATGATGAATGATTAATCATTAATTTTGCCAATCAATTTCTATCAACCAGACTTCAATTTGGCTACAAATCTAAGTGACTTGATAATGAGAGGGAATCATTATTTCGAGAGAAAAAATAATGTGGGAAGATACCCAACATAGAACTATGGACCAGCATTTCGTGCTGTTTGGCACTCATCACAATCAATCAATCAATGCATGTTACTTTCTGTGGAGCATAGGCCACCGACCAGTATTCTCCAACCAACTCTGTCCTGAGCTTTCATTTCAAACTCTTCCATAGCGATCTCCATTCTCTTCATGTCTGTCTTCGATTCCCGACTCGGTGTGTTCTTGGGTCTTCCTCTTTTCCTTTGACCATCAGGATTCCGTGTTAATGCTTGTCTTGTGACACACTTTGATGATTTCCTCAGTGTGTGTCCTATCCACCTCCAGCATCTTTTCTTAATTTCTTCCTCGACTGGAGTTTGATTAGTTCACTGCCATAGGAGGTTGTTGTTGATGGTATCTGGCCAACGAATCCGAAGTATCTTACGCAGACAATTTTTTATAAATACTTGAGTCTTCTGAAGGATGCTTTACCTAGTTCTCCAAGTTTCAGCTCCATATTACAGAACATTTGTATTGAAAATTTTGACTTGAATGTTGGCTAACAGTTGGTTTGAGTTCCAGATGTAGGAAGGGTGCCATTGCCTTTCCAATCTGCGTCTTTACCTCTGCATCAGACCCTCCTTGTTTATCGATGATGCTGCCCAAGTATGTAAAGGAATCTACATCTTCCAGAATTTATCCATCAAGTGAAATTGGGTTAGTGTTCGTTGTTTTGTATCGATGGATCTTGCTTTTCGCCTAGTGTATGTTGAGGCCAACTGCTTCCGAGGCTGCTACTACATTGCTCGTCTTAATCTGCATTTGATGTTGTGTGTGGGACAGAAAAGCTAGGTCATCTGCAAAGTTCAAGTCATCTTGTTCCATCAATGTTGTCCACTGCATTCCTAGAGTATCTTGAGATATTGCAGTCTTCATGATCCAGTCAACTACCAGCAGAAAGTGGATGGGCGAGAGTAAGCAGCCTTATATGACACCGGTCTTCACTTCAAATGAGTACGTAAGCGAACCTCCATGCACAATTTCACAGTGTTGTCCATCGTAGGAATTCCGTATGATGTTGACTATCTTTTCGTGTACGCCATAATGTCTTAGAAGGCTTCATAATATTCTACTATCCACGCTGTCGAACGCTTTTTTGTAGTCGAGGAAGTTAATGCAGAGGGGTGAATTCCCTTCAGTTGACCGCTCAACAGTGAACCATAGGGTTGGTCGATGCATGATCGGTCCATACGAAATCCGGCCTGTTGTTCTCGAAGTTGGGTGTCTACTGGATCTTTCATCACGTTCAATAACACTCTATTAAAAACTTTTCCTGGTATCGAAAGAACAGTGATGCCTCTGTAGTTTTCGCAGTTGCTGAGATCTCCTTTCTCTGGAATCTTGACGAGGTAACCTTCAAGTCTGCTGACATTTGTTCTTCCTCCCAAATCTTCTTGAAGAGAATGTGGAGCATCTTTGCAATTGCTTCCATATCTGTCTTCAGTGCCTCTTTCAGCTGGTATGTTGTCTGGCCCTGTTGACTTGCCACTTTTGATTCGACTGTTGGCGTGTCGGTGTTTACGGAGAGACCCGTGGCTGCTGCTTCGATGACTGGTGACTTCAGTTGGGCTGACTTATTCAAGAGTTCTTCGAAGTGTTCTACCCACCTGTTTCGTTGTTCATGCACTTCAGTGATTGGTTTGTTAGCCTTGTTCTTGATTGGCCGTTCTGGCTTACTGAATTTCCTAGCAAATTTATTTGTTGTATCGTATAGGTGATTCATGTTTCCTTCCATTGCAGCTATTTCCGCCGTCATTGTTAGGTCCTCCATATATTTCCGTTTATCCAGCCTGATGTTCCTCTTCACTTGCATGTTGACTTCTGTGTATTTGGCCTATGTTTTGGCTTTCTCTGTTCTTGTTCGGCTGTTATTAATCAATAACTTTTTTGCTCCTCCTTTCTCTGATCTTGTCCAGAGTACCGACAGAAATATATTGTTTATGGTGTTGTTTTATGCGACCCAAAATCTCCTGACATGTTGAAGTCATTGTTTCTTTAATCTCTTTCCAATAGTCCTTCATATTAGTACCACCTTCTTCTAGTAGATCATGTAATGTTAGGAACTTATTGTTGAGAGCAATGTTAAATTCGTTGCGTCTGTTAGTATCTCGAAGAAGGGCCAAGTTTAAATTTTATAATATTACTGTTCCAGCTGTCCAGTGCTTCTTCAGCTTCAGTTTCATTTTAGCCACCACCAAATGATGATCTGAAGCTATGTCAGCTCCTCTCCATGCTCTTACGTCTTCCATAGTCCTTCTAAATTCCTTATTGATTCAGATGTGGTCGATTTGGTTTTCCTTTATGTGGTCCAGTGAAACCTATGTAGTTTTGTGTAAGGGTTTTTGGGAGAATACTATGCCACCTATATTAATTTTGTCAAAGGTACATAAGTTTGCAAGCCTCTCACCGTTTTTGTACTTTTTTCCAAGTCCATATCGTCCCATGATATCTTCATATCCAGTGTTGTTTATTCCAACCTTGTCGTTAAAGTGTTCCATCAGAATGGTCAAGTCCTTGGCTGAGCATTTATCGATGATTGACTGCAGCCTTTAGTAGAATCGATCTTTGTCGTCATCGTGGATGTTGTTGAAAGGTTCATAGCATTGGATGACATTCATTGTAATCCTCTCCTTCTTTGTCTTGAATGATGCTTTAATGATCCTAGGTCCATGAGGTTCCCATCCTGTAAGGGCTTTCCATGCTTCTTGGGACAACATCAGTGCAACTCCTTGTGTGTGTGAGACGTTTTTTTCTTCGTGACTGGAGTATAAAAGCACTTCTTCTGAGGAAAATCTTTGCTGTTCAGCTTGTAGCCAATATGTTTCACTTATTCCAAGTATCTTCAGGTCGTATCTTTTCATTTCTTCAGCTATTTGCATGCTTCTCTCTGTCTCCCACATCGTGTGGACATTCCATATATTAATGGTCGCTCAGGTTGTCAGAAGCGATATCGGCCTCGTGGTTTCCAAAAATCCTCGGCTTTCACCATGAGGCATCATAACAAATCTTCCAACTCTCAGGGCAGAGTTAAATTGGTCATAAAGGTTCTTACTGCTTAACGTTTTTTTTAGCAAGGTTGTTGTTTCACTGGATGAGGTTGCTAACCCATTTATTTGATTGATTAAGATAACATCACTTCATATTAATTTACAATAATATTCATTCAAAGTGATATATCTGTGTAACATTCATTCATCTTTTCACATTTATACCAATTAAATAACACGATCACCATAATATCCATTTATCATGCCAATTTATTTGTATGTAAGTGCCGCAGCGCCAATGATTCATCTAGACATACTTATTACAACTTTCCTCTACAACTATCAACTAGTCTATGTACGGTTGTAGCGATGAAGTTATATCGTCAAAATACAAAAATATATTGTGTGATTACGCCCATCAACTACAGATGAACACTACTGATCGCAGTGCATGACATTTCTTTATATATAACTGCTTTTTATGATAGTCACACAATGTATGCCTTAATCGTTCATGCCATCAGTTACAATATTTAAGTACGCCAATCACATACATTTGAGAGTTTGGCTTTATACCTCCATAAACCCTGATGAACTCATTTATACAGAAATCATGTATAACCCCTTTAACATTTAAAAAATGAAGCATATTTATAACCCGATCCCAGCACAACTGAGGTGGCGTTCAACAGTAAGATCCCTACATCCATCAATTCGTGGCATAGCACGACGAAGTGCAAATTATTTCGTTGGACGATACTTTGGTGATGCGGTGTTTGGTGCTCGTCAACCTGAGGGTTCAGTGTTCGATTTCACTGGCGGAATCAAGGTTGTGCACTGCTGAAGAATTACATAATAGGATAACACAACTATCTGTTGTTCCCTGGCTTTCAATGTTACCCTATCAACATCAATCTATGACGAATCCCATCAAATAAACCTAATTCCAAACTCCATAAACACCCCAATTGGAAGCTTATTTCTGTTTACTACTAAGAAAATCAGAAATAGTTGGAGCTCAAATGAACATTTCCTGTGCTCAGATCATGAAATATCAGTAGTCATTTGAAAATCACCATAGGAAATGTGTCTCTTGTATCTTTAATAAGTGGCTTAGCCAACTAATATTATCAGTTCCTTTCAATTGACATATAACTACTTGTAATTAATTTGTCATTCATTCATAACACCACGCGTGAATTCGATCAATTGATGATAATTAAGCTGGACAAATTATTGGTTGATATCAAGTGGTGGATGGTTACAGGAAACTCTCTAGCAAAATTTCATTCTAGATGTCACTCATAGGTAAGGCATACCTGTAATTATGAAGTACTTGATGCCCTACTTAGCCTAGCTACTGAATTTAAAACCGTCACCATTGTTCTAGTATGGCTTCAAGTTACCTATCAAAAACCGAAAATCCTGACTGGTCGCCTACCATGAATTCTAGACTAATCGCTAAATATGTTGTTCAATTAAAGAGTATTTACTTTAAATAGCCAATGACAAGTTCACATTCTGATCGTGAATTGACAAAATGCAAAAAAACCCAATCATCCTCAAAAATAGTTTAATTGTAACCATTTTCACTACCTTTTTAATTGAAATAAAACTCAATTACTGAAGCATTTTACTTGATAGATGTAATATAACTTCATAATCGACTATGATTGAAATTCTACAAAATGTTATACTTAAAACAATTTGTCCACTTGATAAATTTTGATAAGGCAATAGGACAATGATTGTCAAAGCTATGTTAAATACTTGCTCAATTCATTTCGAACAATCTGATAACACATACACTTGTTAAGGCATTTATATATGAAAAATTAAGGTCATTAGACAATTAAGAGTATAAGCTAAGTAAACAAGGCTAATAAAGAGAATAACGTGAATCACACTCTACCAATGTAGGTTGAGTGAAAGTACACAATGTTTCTGAATACACAAGGGGAGTTTGAACTTCCGTATAGCTAAGGCTTCAACAAACCTTAGTATGTGTCCTAAAGCACTTTTATACATCACCACAGAAGATGATTTGATATCAATTATGTGACCTGTCTCAACTAAGTGTTTAGCAATAGACAATGAAGGTTGTTTATTCTGTACTTTTATTTTTTCCTTCGAGTTCATTTGTTTTTAGAGCCATTTAGGTATGTGTTCAGCTATCCTTAAATGTAGATCACGAATGCTCCTCCCAATGTATGTGTCCACACATACACGTAAATTGATAGACACAGTGGGATGTGATGCATTCGTTTACATACTGTTTATGTTTGTTGTGAATCAATGCCCTATACTTTTCTATTACAACTAACTTAGCTGCATACAATGTTCTGTTGACAACCGACATAAGCCTTTGTTTCAACACAAGGCTATTTGAGTAATCTCTGCTGGGTATCAGGATATAGATTAGTTTTTTAGGTGCTAAAAATACAGCAGGTTTCACGATACTTCAGCATTTCCAATCGATCTATGAACTTTTTTGGATATCCGTTCAGCATTAGCGTTTCTGTCAGCAGATTTTCATCTTCCTCAATAGTATCATAAGTACAAATACGATTGATCCTACTAAATAAAGCTTTTACTAGACTCTTTTTATACTGCACTGAACAATAACTATGAAAGTTCATATACTGCCCAGTTCATGTAGATTTTCTGTAGACAGAACATTTGACTGAACCATCATCCCTCCGATTGATTAATATATCTAGGAGAGAAATTTGGCTATTCTTCACAGATTCTTTGAAATATTCGTTTGAACTAGTTGATTATTTATGTGATATTAATATTAAAGAAAAGACAATGTGTTCTTTCTATGTAAATTCATTGTCTACTAATGTTCCTCTGAAAAGGACAATTAATAATTCATGTGATTATATCTCGTCAGGTCGTCTTTCACTACCTATTCCTCTAACAACTCTTAAAGATTTATTATTACTATGCACAGACAAAGTACAATTCACATTTGAGGGTGAATATTTTCGGCAAATTGACGGAGTTGCGATGGGTAGCCCTTTGGGACCGTTGTTAGCTGATGTGTACAAGGCACACGTAGAAAACCTAGCCAGAGACTTAATAAAAGAGATATACCTTCATAGGCGGTATGCTGATGATATCCTAGTTATTTGTACGAAAATTGATTATGCAAATAATTTACTAAGTGAACTGAATACCATCCAAAATCATATAAGTTAATCCTGTGAAGAAGAGAATAATAGCCAACTTCCTCTCCTAGATATATTAATCAATAGGAGGGATGATGGTTCAGTAATGTGTATGTCGACCATGAAAATAGACGAGAGGATTATTAGTTTTATAATTTATTGTTCAGTGATATAAAACAGGTTTTAAAGAATTATTTAGTAATAATGTATTTTATAGTTTTATTAACAATATGAATTTGCTGACAAACGCTAATTTAGAATTCCTCAAATTTAAAATGATGGAAATTTAATTAGGAACCTCTTTATTTTAGCACCTAAAAACCACTCCATTCCTTTACCAGAAATATACCCAATGTCTGTGTTGAACAACTCTTTCGGTTTGAACTAAAGAGCAAGTTAGGTGTTTTCGCTTTGTTCTGGAACAACATAAACAGTATGTAAACGAATGCATCACATCCCACTGTGATCTATCATTACGTGTATGTGTGGACACATACATTGGGAGGAGCATTCGTGATCTACATTTAAGGATAGCTGAACACATACCTAAATGGCTCTAAAAACAAATGAACTCGAAGGAAAAAATAAAAGTACAGAATAAACAACTTTCATCGTCTATTGCTAAACACTTAGTTGAGACAGGTCACATAATTGATATCAAATCATCTTCTGTGGTGATGTATAAAAGTGCTTTAGGACACATACTAAGGTTTGTTGAAGCCTTAGCTATACGGAAGTTCAAACTCCCCTTGTGTATTCAGAAACATTGTGTACTTTCACTCAACCTACATTGGTAGAGTGTGATTCACGTTATTCTCTTTATTAGCCTTGTTTACTTAGCTTATACTCTTAATTGTCTAATGACCTTAATTTTTCATATATAAATGCCTTAACAAGTGTATGTGTTATCAGATTGTTCGAAATGTATTGCACTACTTGCGTAATGAACTTAGTAGATGTTAAGGTGAAATTATTATGATTACACTGAATTAGTTTGATAACTTTTTTAATAATATAAATTTGTGTGATAAAATTTATAGTTCAATATTGCATAGATAATAACACTACGTCATCATCAAGCAAAATGAATAATATATTATAGACCATACGGATGATATAAGTAATAATTAGAACCCACTTACGAAATTACCACGAGGTTCTTGTTGTGATATAACTATAATTGTCACTATTAATGGGAACTAGTCATTATAATGGTTTCAATAGGTAAATCAATAAACATTTGTAAAATGTCTTACCAATATTTTACAGGAGATTTGATTCAAAAAAAAATGAAGTGATAAACAAAACTTGGGCTCCTAGTGTATGTAAGACAATTGATTATATTATGTATGTAAACAACTTAAGAGGATGAAATTAATAAAAATTCTAATGTTCCACTTGTCAGCATGGTCCGAGCTTCTTCATGAAAATGATTAAAAGTATTAAATATTAATGTAAGATGTTAAATGTCACTACGACCGTTCAGTCGTATACAGATTATGAACATGGGTCATTATAAGTGAACCAATCTTCAGAATATCGTGGATAAAGGAAGGTGTTGGCATGATTTGACAAGTCAATCTTCAGATCTTCAATTTTTTTCAGCTTATCAATGAAAAATTCAAAGCAAACATCATCAGTAATGAGGTGATGACTGGAAAAAATCGGAATATATCTTAAGAGTAAATACTATAGTCATTATAACATTTTTGAGTAATAACAAGAGATCAGTTAACCAAACGACGATAAATGATCTGATATTATCAACCCGCTTCAATAATTTGTAAGCTGTTTTTCTAACCATAGTGGAATCCTAAAATTTGGATTCAGTGTAGATTGTTTAATCAGCTGCAGGGTAAATAATCTGTAAAATCCCGGAAGTCTAAGCAGTAATTATGCGTCAATTAGCTTCACGACAGAATTCTGTTGGTTATTCTGATAATCTGTGACTGATGAAGATTAAGTTTTCCAGAAGTTAGAGAGTCATCATTGACGGCACTGTCAAACGATTGTATAGTAACCTGAATAAATTAGAGTTGCGAAATAAAAGCTTTAAATCTTTACTCGATGGTCAACTGAGCTTCGTAAAATAACGAAACAATATGTAGATAATTCACATTGACAAAAATATACGATCTAATGCATAACAAGCCTTTAATTCAAGAAAGATATTCCTGATTTTCTACGTAAAAGCCATCACATCTGTTTAATCTGAAAGACAGTTCATGCTGCAAACTCGTGTTGATGGTACTACAATAGTCTTAGTATGCCATACCTCAGCCGTGCTGATGCTCTACCTCACTAGAGATCGAGTCTAAGATATTTGGATCTCATCGATTATATACTTCCAGATACTAGGGAGGTTCCAGTGAAAAATTGCATCTGATAGATTTGTGGTAAGGCCGAGGTGATATTACCAGTTACATTTAATAATCATCACATTATATCACAAATTCATTGAAGTGGAAATCTTACTACTGAACGCCGATAGATAGATAAGCTGTTGTTGTAATATTTAAAGGGTCGGAGTGAAACTCCTGGTGGAGTCAGTAGTGAGTACTACTGATAAGTCCTATGCTAAAAATAAATAACTGTCCAGCCTTCTCTGGTTTCCATTGGCGCCCAACAGAGATCAATCCGAATAAAATATAAACAATGAATCATAATCAATCTTCAAAAATCCACTTCAGCTCAACTATTTTTTCACTAAAAACTTAGCATCGGTATAAAAGCTGTTAAATTAACTTTATCTTTTATCTACATTATGACCAAGATTTTGTCTTGTATTCAAAACATACTCGCTTATAATATATCAGCAATTATTATTATTCCATTAGGAAATAAATAATCATATTGATACCATTTCTATAAATGTTTCTGAAAATTAATGACATTAGAGTGATAACAAAACGATGACATTGTAGACTTGTAACATTACGTCGCTATTTGAACCTATTACCACCTTATAACTAGAACCCTCAGTTGCATAAATAAAAATTATATTCTCAATAAATTATTATCAAACCTTACAACTATAAAATAAAAAATTATTTAAAATACGGAATACACGACAAGGAATATAAAGAAAATGATTTCGCTTATTTAAGTGTTGAAAAGACTAGAAATTGACTTTAATTTAAATGATAATTAAAGTTGGTTAGTGGATAACAGGCAGAATCCGGAAAGTATGCTTCGTTCAATGTGAGAATCGTCATCTGGATGTTTTTGCATTCTAGTGTTGATATTCACGCTGGAATAGTCCAGCCTAAATTATATTTATGAACTACCACTGTATAAATGCAATCCGCTTAAGATACACATTTGACAAAAGGGACTGATCGATTTCGGTCTATAACAACATTAACTGGAAGGTATAATGACTTTCAAATTGTGTTTACTTAAACTAGTTTGTTAGATCTAATAAATTTGTAAGATTTTAATAAAATTTTAATCTAATTATAATTTTCTAGTTAATAACCCCTTACATAATGCTTAGTTCGATTCAAACCGTATTCTACTCATATCATTCTCCATACCATCCATGAAATGTTTAAGTTGTTTCCTGGGATTCTTTTTATTTTTGTTCCCTGTGATTGTGGACGCTTATACATAAATGGTAAAGTGAATGGAATCACTATGAGCCATATTAATTACTTTCTGTCTTTGTGAACTCGATAATTTAGTTCTTTTACTAATGTAATATTGCCTTTAAATTGTTGTGTAGTTCTAAGGATAAATTTGCATCTTCCCGTTGATAAGTAATGGACTGAAACTTGTCAACCTCTGTTGCTATATGTCCATCCTGAGCAGATTTCCCCGATATAGATATTAATCACAGGTAATGTTTAAATTAGATTGTGACTGACAAGCGGAATCCATATATATGCCCGTTGTACAAGTGTGACTCTCTCGACTCGGTAGCCTAGTGGTGAAGGCAGTGGCGTTTAGCATAAACATCAAAACTGAGATGCAGGTACATCCAGTCAACAAGTTCCAAATAAGACGAAACACACGTACTGAATTCCGCTTGCCAGTTACAATCCAACTTTAGCATTACTTGTTGTATAGTTTATCTAAAACCGATTGTGAAATTCTCTATTCTTAACTAACACTTCCTTGCACTATTTATTAAAGTCGGTAGTAAAATTACAGGAATTGACTCCAATATCGACAGAATTGTCACTGCCAGTTATATACTTTGTCTTTACTACATAGTTTCCATTTTTAATAATTTCATTTAAAAAAAACTTAAGGATAACATTTGCTCCTTTAAATATTGTACCTAAATCATTTCTGAACAGTTTTAACATTCATAGGAATTCTTGTGGATTCTGTAATAAACTTAACAGTATCTATTTATTTATGATCATAACTTATATGGGAAATGTAATTTTAAAAAAATACTGATCTCATTAATAGTTTTATTGAATTATCAATTGAATAGTAAGTAAAACTGGGAATAATATAAATTGAAAGAAAATAACGTATGAATTAGGGGGGACGGGAAATGTTTATTAAAATTGTTCAGTCGTATGTGCCACTGGTATGTCTATTGATTCTAGTGACTGAAGACTAAACAATTTCGATAGACTATTCTTACTACAGTATTTTATTGAAAGAGACTGTTTAAAATTTGATTAGATTAAGTGGTACCATTAACTGAATTATTTCATTTAGTATTCCCCTGTTAGACTATTCATTACTCTACATATTCATCAATTCATTTAACTTTTCGATGAAATTTACTGGAACTGATACACTAGATATTTACTTTATTTCAAAATATCACAAACACGATTATACACATGAAGATATACATATGTAATGGTGAATTCATTCAATGATTTTTAAGTATGTATCTGCGTAAATTGTATAGAACACTTTTGATAGTCCACTTTTAATGCTATTATTACAATACATAATTCTGTTATACGTACGTATCTCATCAGACTGTTTTAATCTAACAAATCAACCTATTAGATTTAAGTGGATTGTGGAGATTGATGTAAATTCAATGAATTCTTTCTTTGATTCAACAATATAAATCAGGACCTAAGTAACTTCATACATTATTAATTAACAAATATTATTAAAGTGGGATTTGTGGCTTGTAAGTAAAATTCAGAGTGATCATTTTGTCCTATATGATATATGTAAGTTATACATATCTGTATTCTGGCGTTGATGTTTACACTGGGATATCAGCAGAAAGACTCAAACATATATATATATATATATATATATATATATATATATATATATCTGTCATATAAGTTTGACTCGCTGGACTTAATAGTTCATCGGATAACACTGTTCTATTTAGCATAAATGGACTGATTTCAAGTCTTGTTGTGAACTATAACACTGTGACACAGGTACCTTCAAATGAAAGTCCTAAATAAGATGAAGTGAGTAAAATGGATTTCACATTTTAACCACAATCCATCTGAAATCGTAATTACAGTTTCGTTACAACTTAAGTGTGCCTATTTGTTATATGGTCTTAATATGTTTGAAACTTACATATATTCATAAAGTCTCAAATGTTATGTGCAGAATAATTTACGTCGATCATAGTTCAGTATTGTGCTTTCTCAATAATTTTGCATTATAATACTAATAATTAAAGTGAATCACTCAGTATTACCCCATAATATCTATCAAGTAAATCTTGATAG
Organism: Schistosoma japonicum; assembly: GCA_025215515.1. Taxonomy (NCBI): domain Eukaryota; kingdom Metazoa; phylum Platyhelminthes; class Trematoda; order Strigeidida; family Schistosomatidae; genus Schistosoma; species Schistosoma japonicum. Next base: position 69,587,675 of record CM046061.1, on the reverse strand, counting down.
CACAGAAAGCTACAACATGTTTAATCAACACTGATACTGCATTACCAACACGTTATCCGCTTATATATCCTGCAGACATGAACGATTGTAAATAAAATCAATACGCGTCTAAGTAAAATACAAATATTGTTGAGAAAATTCAATTATCAAAAGTTATTTGGATGAAAAACAAGGTGATTTATAAAAGCATGTGGCTATAATAAGTTTTTTTTAGTGCTTACGTGGTAAATCCCTATGAGGTGCATTTGACAGTCGAAATCACCTATTTAAACAAAATGATAAAATATAAATTATTTTCGAACACATATTTTCCCTATTCGTGTAGTCTGTGTATTTAGTTTTGTCAGTTATTGATGCATACAAATAACAATTAAAGTTTGATATTAACAAATGGTAATTCATCTACTTTAGAATAGCAAATTTATCTTAGTTTCAGACTCCTTCTCGATGTTCATCATCGATATTATCATGGATCGAAACTAGAACCGTTAGAGTTCATGGTAGAAGCGGTATTTTTGAAACGATGGGTTAAAAATAGATTACCAATCTCATATTTAAATTATTTCACCAGTGATCATCTACTCACTGATTACAATTAAATAACCTTTTCTAGAAGTTTATCTTTATGCCACATTAGCTACAGACATACAATACTTTTGTCGAAATATCATTCAATCTATTTCGCTCACCTACGTAATCGATAGCAACCTTCACATTATCTCAATTGGTTCAGTAACTTCAAGCTGCTTATTTACTGAACATTTTTTGATTACATTAATTTTACTTCTATAATCGTAGAAAGATTGCATCGTTTCTAATGTTCACACCAGTATTCTTTCATCAATTAATGACTGAAGTTATATTATTTATTAAACTGATACGCTAAACTTGTATCCGACACTACTTTCCTACAATCCCCTCTTAGAACATGAAGAACAATAAATTCATTGCAAAATCTGATTTCATGATCTCACTAACTCACTCGCTCTCTTTCTCTCTCTCCCACTGTATCTACAGGACCAAGGATATTTAACAACACAACAGCTATGTCAGAAACACACTTGTAGGATGAAGCATGAGACAGACCGGAATCTAGGATATATTTATTATCGTAAACAACAAACTAGATATCTACATAAAGTATTTTTGGCAGGAGTTCCAAACATGAGGAATCAGTCTTCCTCCTGCAGTATACACCTATTTCATCCTTCTTCCAAGGTGTCTACAATAGACTTGCCCTTAGTACAAAAAAATAGGAAAGATATGAGAAACCACTTAAGCCTCCTGCAGCACCCTCAACTCCTATATATATATATATATATATATATATATATATATATATATATATATATATATATATATATAGGGTTACATTTACCAAACAGCATATTTTATACTACAATATATCTTAATCAAGTTGTTAAAATTTACTGTGATAGAATTTATGTAAAACATCGTAAATCAAAACGTAAACCTCACATAAATCATAACATTACAAGTTCAAAGTATGTTTACTTTTCAGTTCATTGAAAATATAAAACATAAATTACATTCATTTATTATAAATTATTATTAGTAACAATAATGCATATTGTTATTTATGCTCAACTCTACAATGATCCACTTTCCTTCTTTCTTTGTATACTTGACAGTTTCATTTATAAAATATAAAATTGGATCTTCTCAATAAATATTATGATTTGGTATGATATACGTGTAACGTAATCATAATTAGGCAAATGTTTTAAAATGTTCATCACAATGAATTGTAGCCTTTATATATTCTTATTATGTGGATCAATCCATCATAATGCAGTTTCTTAACAGCGTTCAGTAATCAGGTTTATGTACCTTCAATTCAAGAGTATGTTTGATCAACATTGAATCTGGCACAGATGTGCATCAGTCCAAGTTGCCATATACAATAAGATTAACACCACAATAGTAGAAGTTACTTCAATGATAACAAATACGAAAACAAGGAAGATTGGACATATAAAATATGGTCCAGGGAGAAAGAAATGGGGCGTGGAAAGAAAGCTATGAAATAATTTTAAGCTGGTAATTTAATGAAGGACAAATATTGGATACATTTGCACTATTATGACCGATTCTGAGCCACGTTACCAACACGATTCAGTTCAGCGTCAGTGCACAAAGTCACTGACTGCTGGATTGAGTCGTTTCAGTAGCTGCAGACTACCTGGTTTGGGTCCTGGCGAATGTTGCAACCAGTGATTAGAAACTTAAAGCGACATGGCTCAGAATCGGTCACAGAGGTACAGGTGCATCCACGCCTTGTCCTCCCTTAAACTATCAGCTTAAAATTATTTCATGGCTTTCTTCCCATACCCCATTTCTTTCTCCATGAACCATAATATATATGTTCGCTTTTCTTTGTTTTTGTTATTACTAAATGTGATATGGTTACAAAAATTTTCTACTTATTCCATATTTCAAATTATAAATCGTAATAGATTTACATACTAAACGTCACTGAGACTTTAATGTTTATAAGCACTAACCACTTACACTTATAATTCACCTAGGTATTTATCCAGTAAGGAATTTAATGATCTATAACAAATAAACGCATCACAATAATAATCAGCTTTCAACTCATGGAATATGCCCCTTAGACCTTACCTATTTCTGCTTGCAGAAACCTTATGTATATGACTTCAGTTTAACGTTGGATTAGTTAGTGACAGTCTAAAGTGTCGACATGACCTATCAATTAAAGCGATGCATAGTAATGTGGTGGACACTACTTATAAGGTTTCATATAAACAACATTCACTACACTAAAGGGATAAGCAATGTATACATTTCATTTATTTATGTATTTGTAGATTGGTGTGTTCTTCATCTCCAAGTTGGTTCTACACTATTCCCGTTGTTTTCAAAAAATCTTACCTATATTGTCTACACTTTACTTCTACCTTCATCAACTGTCCACTGCTGCCATTTCACACGACGTTCCGTTATATACTGCTTATTGAAGTAGTATCCATAACAGTGCCATTGGGCTGCATGTTACCTTACTTGCGAATTCATTCACATAACAAATCAGAATTAATATACCACTAGTTGGTCAGTAAATATAAATAACAGTTCCCCTATTACCGTGATGCTAATTACATACATTGTGTTAAAAAAACCTTATAGATACTTACTCATAGATCAATACTTGTAGGATCTCAAGATCGGATTACTGGAAACAGTTGTTTGTCGAAATATCTTCTGTTCTTAAATGTCACTTGAAGATTTGTTAATTACTTAAATGTCAGTATATTGCATACTCGCTAATTTCAAAAAATCTTTGAAATGATCACTTGAGACGCAAAATTTCATTATTTCTTAAATATTCAATCATTTAACCAAGGAGAGCAGTGCCTCACTGATTAGGGTGTTTGACTTTTAGCTGTCAAGTCATATCTTTGAACTGTTTTCCATCTATTTTAGTATGGTCTATCGAGTTGTACCACTAGATACCACGCCCAAAACGCAACTCAAAGCCAAGAACACGAATTTTTACTTCAAAAATCATTGAATACAAGTAGTAAAAATAATTTCTAAACCAAACTATCTAATGACATAAGAATTCTATTACTCTTCACCATACATGTCATTATAAATGTCTTAACATTGAGAGCAAAAGTCATTAAGTAGTTTCATTTGTATTAACCATTATTCATTCCATTATAAAAAAATGAATTCTATTTCTAAATATTTGATTTTCATCTTAATTACAGTTTTATCAATAATATAATGCATTTTATATTTTCTTTATGTTCAATTGATAAATCTCTGTATTATTATCGTCAAGTGAAATAACTGATATTTTATAAGCTCTTTTGTTTGTTCCTTTAAAAATTTACATTCTCCCTAGAGACATATTTAATCAATCATTGATTTGTAGTCATTAAAAAATTTTTTCTCTCTCTATGTTTTCTTTTAGTTAATGTCTTTTTTACCTTGAAAATAAAATTATGAGATGAAAATTTTTTAAAGTTTATTTTATTCATTCAATAAATATTCTTTATTATATGAAATTTATTCATTTATTTCATTGTAATTAAACTACTTAAATAGGATAAATTAAAGACAAATTGATAAGTTACCTCTGATTATACATGATCTTTATATTGAAAACTATTGAGGATTTTTAAGATAACTATGCTAAAAGTTGTAGTTGGAGTGAAGATGAAAATACTTTGTTTAATAAAAATCTTTTAGAAATTGCCAAATACTTACGAAAAATCGTTTGAATGAATGTTATATCTTGATAAGATAATTACTAAGCTTATTAATTACAAGTGTTCATGTACTCTGTACATAAATGTAAGCAGCGGTTCATTTCATGTGTTCCTCCTGTTGTTATATATTTAGGGGTTAAATGTACTTAATTTTGTGGGAACTCGGAAGTGTTTTGTAAGAAAGCATGATGAGCTAAAACATAAGAAGCATCACTTAACAAAGCCACAGTAGTAAATAATAACTAAGTGCTCAATAATAACTGGTTTCCGAATGGAATAACTTAGGAACTAGTGAGGTTCTAATTACTTAATGAAATAAATTAGGTTGAATGTGACAGAGTTATTTATAAGTGATATCAAGTCATTAAGTGGCTGAAATTAAATTTCTTTCGAGATATTGTAATCTTCTTCAAAGTTAACATATAGTTATAACCTTGAATTAAGTTTGAGATGTCTGTAGCTAACGATTCCTTAGTCGAAATAAAACTCTATCTTAACAGTTCTAAGATATTGACATTTGAATAAAAAATACCGGAGCTTAACTCGGAATGAAATATGTTTACCTTCTTCTCTTACTTTGCTAAACCTATATTTATTCTGTCTATTAACATTATTTACTAATAATTTCCAAATAAGCAATTTTACTTAGTTACGAATCTTTAATTCACATGCTATAATTTTCAACTATGTACTTTCCAGTAAAATTCAGCTATTTTCCTTTTGTCATTTATTCAATTTATAGCTGACAAATCAGACAAGAATTTATTTGAAAGAAAAGAAAATCCTCTAAATACAAACATTTTATTTTTTCATATGCGTTTTGTTTCTATGTACTACTGAATTCGATAAGTGAAAATGTAGGTATCCGATCACTTAAATTTATTTAAAAATTTTAAGGCAATTCACTTATTCTTTAGGATACTATCATGTTAATTTTCACCTTCCCGATTCTGAGTAACATATAATTGTCAGTCTTCTCATTCGGAATTTTCTTGTAAACGACTTGTAAATAAACGACTGTCATAAAGACTTACAATTGTCTTTAAATTACTATAGTTTTAGAAGTCTACATCGACAAATCGCCTTCGAACATTTTCAAGATTTTCCTAGTATTAAGTGTATGTATAAATGCGATTCAAGAAGAGTAACAAACCTTCTGAACTGTTTCTCAGAGGACTGTTTCATTTATTTTGAGTATACGCAAATCGATTATCCTTATCACTATTATTATTATGTTCTCATCACTCTAATGTCCCATTAAATTTGCAGACTGTATCATTTCATTTGTCATTTAGAAACTATAATCATTTAATCATGTAACGATACCCTCAGTTCCTAGTCATTATTATTTCCTATTAGTGTGTTGCGTAGTCAGGTTATGTATGTATAGAAATGGACGAGTGAAATATAATATGACTATTTGATGGTTGGCTTAGATGTCATTGTTTTCTTCATTCCAGGACTAGTAATCATAGGGTAAACGTGTGTGTATCCTTGTTGGTCCTATTGTGATGGCTGTTCTCCAAGATATAACAATTTTATTTCACTGATTAACATAACTGTTTTAGAATGCACGGAATTGATAAGAAACCATGAAATAAGGTGGATTTACATTATTCCGTTACATTTATTTTAAAATTTGTTACTCATGAGTAGAATCTAAGATCAAGCTTTCTCTAGCCACACATCCCTTAGTAGTCATTCGTCAGTATTCCAATACTCTTACCACTGTTATGTGCATAATTTGCAAAGCAAAACATCGAAAACTTCAGAAAATCTAGAGGACTCGTACAGTCATACGATGAATCCTGTAACATTAATTGGATAAGATCAATGTTATTTAAATTATGGACTACTAATTAATATTACAGTAATAATTCACTTCAAATGAAAACAGAACCATCACAGATAACTATATTACAAATTATAGTCAACAATACAAATCCTTTGTAACACACCAAGCTGAAAAGGCAAAAGTTGATTCATTTAATAGACATTTGTTTGAAAATATTTGCTTAACTCGACAACCTAAATATGTAAATAGACAAAAAGAGTGACAATGGACACTACTAAGCAACAGAATCCATGGTACAGAGGTTAGAAATTGCTAAGCCAACAATTTAAATACTCTATGTATATGGCACATTCATGAACTACTGAAACGAAATCAAATGATGGAGTACAGTTCTTGAATGTGGTGATCACCAGAAAGAACATACGCAAGCTCGAGACTCATGTATGCTAGAAAATAGCACATGCTGATAAAATCTTCATTTATATCACAAATAGGAATACAATTCATAAAACAGGTCATGCGGAAACTCTATTTAACCTGGCTAAGTCATATTGTAAAATCGGTACTTCAGGTAGGAAAGTAAGAAAATATCTAATGGGTGCGTTTGAAAAATACTTACTCACAATACCTTGACAAAAACTTACTTATCAGACCCATGGTTATGTATGAATCGTCAACGGGATTCAACAAATACTTCACTCTATGTACATAAATAACATTTTCTAGATCAAATACGGACAATTAAAGCTGCTTAAAACAGGTTTAGCTCAACAACTCATAAAGTCTCTGTATCAGTGGTATGCAGCTATGTATGATGACAAAACACATTTCATTTACAACATTAATTTCAACAAGTGTGATAAACAGTCTCGAACAAAGTAGCCACCATCTTTATCTGCCTACAAATGAATCTCAACTAGCTGTTAAACTCCATGATGTATCCTTATTGATATTCATCTATTTGGATAATCACGAGCATAAAATTGACTGTTAATATATTTTTAGAAAGTTACCATTCTATTTATTCATTAATTAACAGAGGTATATTAGCATACGCAATCTGCCAACAAAAAGACAATGGATTAAAAATTAGTGTCAAAAGTGAGACTGAAGTGAACATGATCAGAGTCAATAGGCATAAAATATTAACATAATCGACAATGTGTAATAAGATTTCAGAGGATGGAACATTAATTAAATTTAATAGTGAAATTAAATTATTATTCAGTTATATCACCAAATTAATCAGCTTTATAAAAGTGCTTAAAACTTACTTTACTCTCTGATATTTGCTGATGACGTCGGCTAGTAAGTTGATGAAAGTATTACAACTTAATGCTTTAGCTAAGAGAGCACATCTCTTAAAATAGCTGATGTTCTTTAATAACAAAATAACAGCTAATTAGCGGCAACGAAATAAAAATAAATTTATATTACTCCCAATCAGTGTAGCCGTCTTATTCTATAGATATAGATATTTAGAAGTTGATTACTATCAGCTACTAATGTAATATACGTATAAGATATAAATGGTTACTTAGTTATTAGTCAATAAACCACATCGTTATAAGTCAACTAAAGGTAATGATAAACCGGACTAAAAAAAATAAGTGCCCTCAATTAATAGTTAAGAAAACTATTATCATGAACCAAAAAGTTCACTTCCACTTGATGATGCTAATCAAAACAACAATGAAAATCCTACAATTAAACGAATTAGCTAAAAAAAATACGTCATCACTAAAGTCTTAAATTTTTATAAATTTTATGGTTTTCTGATCATCATCGGTAAATGCATCAACCTATTTCACTTCTTTGATATCCAAATAAACAATTTAATTTCGTTTTTTTAACGTTTTCTTCCAAATTTTTGTCAAAGTCGTGTCTAGTCATCTAAAATTATGACCATGCATTTCATAAATATCTTTATATTTTTCCAATAGGTACTATTTTTATGTACTTTTAAGAAGCAGATACATTTATTTGTACTAATTAAAGAGAATTTTGTGATGTGACATTAATTGACATTCATGAAAATAGAAACCTGTCAAAATAGTAATGATGGGTTATCTATTCATATTCATTATCAAAACTGACAAAACAATATCTGAGTACTTTAGAATAGGCTTGTATCATCCCGTTGATTTGTAATGGACTGAAACTGGTCAGCCTCTGTTGCCATATGTGCATCCTGAGCGGATTGCCTCTATATAGCGGTAGTATACAAATTGTATTTAAGTTGGATTGTGGTTGGCAAGTGGAATCCAGGACGCGCGTTTCGTCCTATTTGGGACTCATCGGCTGGATGTACCTACATCCCAATGTTGATGTTCTAAATGGGATTCGAACTCAATCCGCTTCGTGTCAAACGTCACCGGGTTCACCACTAGGCTACTATGTCCAGACAGTCACACTTGTATACACTGTAGCCTAGGGGTGAACGCGGTGATGTTTGACCCGAAGCGGACTGAGTTCGAATCTCAGTGTGAACATCAACATTGGGATGCAGGTACATCCAGCCGATAAGTCCCAAATAGGACGAAACGCGCGTCCTGGATTCCACTTGCCAACCACAATCCAACTTAAATATCTAAGTACATTTCATAATATGTGTAACATGCATACAATCTACTTAATAGTAGTATATATTATTTACGTGTTTTATCCCATCATTACTAGCATTTCAATTGCTTGTTTATTGAAAGTTTGATTCCATCGATTTGATGAATTTAGTAGATTATTAAAAATTTTAAGAGGAAATGATTCGACTAAAGAGGGGGAGAGAAGGAAGTAAATAAAAAGAGCATAATATATTTCTGTCAGTTACATATATCTGATTTAACTAAATTCATATCTATTGCCCTTTGTCATTTTAAAACGGTGTAACTTAGGTAAGCACCTGAAAATATTTCCTTTATTATCATATTGTTCGCTCTCTATCAGAGAGAATGAATGATACTATTTAGATATTTAGTGAATCATTTTCCAGACCAAGGTAGCTTTTGTTCATGAACAAACAAAAATAAGTCTCTATGAATACGATACAGTTAACACGCAACTTGATGTATGTACAATGGTGAATTAATCTTTGGTAATTCATCCTTGATTTGTTGTATCAGTATGAATTTGGTTAAAGTGAAGTGTCATCGTAGTATGACTGTGCGCTCTTTTAATAAACACCTAATATATTTGAATCTAAGTGGTTTTGTGGAGATGAGCAATAGGATTAATTGTTTTTATGGGTTACAGAATGATAACTGTTAAAAGCCAGTAAAATTGTGAGCGCACTGGACCAATGTTTCTCCATGCCATGGGATTTCTCATCGCTGCACACCCTAGACCCCACAAGAAATCCGATCCAGGGCATTTAAGTCTTACAGCGAACGTATAACTATCTACACCACTGGACAGGCGTCTAATCGTAAAATTTCCACTTCCATCAAATTAGGATTTAGTACATCGATTAGTCAGTGGGCTAGTTTCCGTGGAAATATCAAAGGTGTAGACTACTAATAAGTGATACTCAAAGACGAAACAGCTGCTTAGTGCTTCCTAGTTAATAGTTATAGATGATAATCTGTAAGGAATACAAATGACTAAGTTCATAATATGGTAGTGGGCTAGAAAGTTGTTAGCTATGCTATTTTCAAACTCAAATCTTAAGTAGAGGACTTTCTGTTTATGATGAATTAACACTACTCAAACCCGGTAAACCAATAAACAATTCTTCCTGCAGTATTTAGAAAATGACTCTTTGACAGTAACGTAAATTTTGAAACCCATGAAAATCAGTGTTTTTTATATACCAAGGAAAATATCTCATTTCACTTTACACAAAATGTAAGATAAGAAATTATAAGGTGACAAATGCATTACCATCAAAACAAACAGTCTCATCAAAAGAGACAAATATTATATTGTGTACAGTGGATACCGCTCTAACTTACTTATAAATGAATATAAATTATCAGTAATCCTATACAACATGTAATCATTAATGTCAATTAATGCATACAACTAAGAACCTGCAATAAAATGAGATAAAGTGAAATCACTAAGTCAAGGAAACTCTGTAAATGCCGTAAAACTCTTAGAAGTATTTCGTACTTATGTCAATTTGCAATCAGTTGACACTTATACGTAAATTGAATCCATAAATCAATTCGTGGGAGGTCATTAAAAATATGGTCAGTAGTTAACGAAAAATATCGTTCAGTAATAGTGAAAGAACAGGTTAGCATAATGAAACCTGTGAAAACAATCAAACAAACAACTTAACACGTATGTGATTCCTTATAAGCTCATTTCTACATAGTCGACGCTGATGAGGTTGTCTGGAACAAAAAACCACTACAACACCATAAACATCTACCTAATCTATAAGTCTTCTACATCAAGAAGAGTGATTTCTAAAACACGTATAGTTTTCTGGTTTGATTCACTTCTTTTGGTCATGTTTTATAAACTAAGGAGATTCGATGAATACCTAAGATTAAACGATATGATAGTTTGAACAAAGGTATTATACAGTCTATTGCCAACAGAAATTTGATAACAGCTAAATTTCATTTCTATAGGGTTTATTCATTCTGTCAGTACCAGTCAAGCATATCAAGTTTCAGGTTGAGAACCTTCAATTGTTTGTTATGTCATCATGTTTAAAGACAGACCAATCAGCAAAAGAATTGAAGTACAAAAGTAAATACACAAGCTACATGCTTAGGTGTAAATACGCTCTGAAATTATGCATACATTTGAAAAATAAATAATTTCAACATTGATTGATATAAGTAGTATAATATAACGCTCTACTGAATAAAATAAATCTATAAAGTTAGATTGTATATGAATATTTGGATTCAGATCGAGAATTTTGTCATATTTGTTTACACTGGAACTAAAAATCAATCCACTCATGTCAAACACCTGAATTATTCATTAAGTTATTAAGTTTAACCAGCCAAACTCAAAAACAAGGTATGTATGTATACAATGAATGTGTTTGTATCTTCCATTGTTGTTGTAAAAGAATGTAATTGATTCGTATCTGCTGCTACATATATATTTTTTAGTCAGATTATTGTGGTAAAGTATGAAATCAAAAGCATGATTACATATGAATTTTAGCTTTGGTTTGCATCACTTAAAATATTACAAGATTAATAAACGTGAATTAATTTTATTTTTGAGAGAATTGACGTTCACACTAAAATTTAGAAACAAGTTATCAAACGTACCAGTGATATGAGATTCGCAAAGATAACCGTTTTGTGATTTATATCACAAACTAACCTCAGTTTGGTAACCATTGAGATTTATAAATCACAGAATTTCAGTTTCGTTGTAATAGAGAATCTATCAATATTGCATATTGACAAATCTAACTGAGATTGTCAGTCAGGTACATTTGAGGCAAATTATTAATAGTCTAGTAATTCTTCAGATAGACTGAATTTAGAAATGTGTACTATTTGATATCAACCTTAACAGATAAGCAGTTACGGTTATAGCTCTAAGTTTGATCACTGTCGAGGTAGGGAAAACCGAAAACTCAAAACTTCTTTGTTTTCGATAGACCTTAAAAATTTACTACTTAACAAGAAATAAACTGATTTTCTTAGATATACATGATATTTAGTCAAGATAATGGATACAGTTAATTGAATGCTAATTTATTAAAAGAGGACAAAATGATGCAATTTACTGTATTATTAGTTCCATTTCTATTCATATACATATTGCAGGTAATTTCCTATATATATATATATATATATATATATATATATATATATATATATATATATATATATATATATATATATAACAAATGGGTATATGTTGTCTGGGATACATATATTGCTTTAACAGATATTCAGATTACCCAAATTAAATTGTTTTTTTAGAAAACACACTTCCTTACGCAAAAATTATAGATAAGTTTTATTTGCAAATAAGATAAATTAGTAACTGTATGACTTTGACTGAATGGGATTGAAACCAACTGTTTGAGATTTGAAACGAACTACTTATTTATTCAAAAGATACTTAGTAACAGAGTAGATAAATCCAAAGTAATCTTCATCTAAGAATGTAACCCTACGTCATTAAACCATAATAATCCAAAATCTTATGTACACTTTTAAATATTGATTAACACATATATGACTGTAGTTTGAGACTGTTACTACCCAGAAACCTAGGCCACTATTCATCGTTTGTAGAGCTGAAATGTCTACACTAATTGGTCACTTACTAGATGCTTCTCTAGTCTTATCAAACGCTAGTTGTAGTTTATTGATGAAATTGAAGTGCAATCAGTAGCCTAAGTGACTGAAAGTGGCTTGGACTATGGTGAGATGAAAGGTGGTTGGAAGGTGGTCGGCAGAGAACCCTGCATCTAAACTTCGGTCCATTTGGAAATCGTCAATCAGGTATACATGCAGTCGCGAAAAAACTAATTCTACTTGACGGATTCGGTTTGAGGCCACTAAATTTCATAGTCTTGGACCGTATATACAGTGTCATTGAGGTCGAAAACAACCCTTTGTAGAATCCCTGATGTATGGGTTTATTGATCACTGGAAATTAATTAATGCAATATTTGTCTCGTTTTGTATATACTGATCTAATTGTATCGATTGGTAGGTATCAGGTTTATTAAAAACTGCAAACAAACGCTTCACCAATCTAACATCGTCGACTCCACGAGTAACAGTTTTTATAAACCACTGGTTGAATGATATAAGGGAATCCCGGTTGATTAACCAACAAAATTTCTTTTATGAACCTAATGACGATAAACAGTGCATTTGTAAAAGGCATTTATAGTACCTCCTATCATCCAATAGATAATTCTTCTGAATTGTACAATTTGCTCACAAATAGCCATAAAAGTCGTTTTTGACCAATCCGACATCTAAATATGCTTTCTGAGGAAGAACCCATCGCATACACTGAGTTTCTACAATAATAAACAATATTAGAACTTACCCACTTCTCTGACACTACCACCAAGATTACCATTTAGTCTTAATATAAAAGTAACACCAATTTATGTTATTTCCCAGTAGCTTCTAAAACATAATTTTAAACTACACGATATTTCTCTACATTTCTTTACGCTAATAAGATCAGTGCATTGCAGCGGCTTTTTCAATTACTGTAACAGATATAGTGTTACCTAAAAGCCACCACTTGCCATAATATTAGCCTAGTGCAGTGGGAAGTGAATTATTTCGTTTATAGTTCATTTTTAAACAAAAATGACATCTAAAATATATAGTCATCTCTCATCCTTTACAAATACTTATATTGCCTGACTACAATCAAGCTATAAATCATTTCACAATAAATGTACATCATACCAGTAATGCACAAGTACGTTCTCAAGGAAAAGCAGAAAAGTCTATCAAGACTGTGTATTTTTAATTCATACATGCACTAGCTAGGATCCACACTTCACATCGACTAATGTCAAAACAACAATATTAATATATTTAGAAATGGATAAACCTTGTCACTACATCGTGATTTTGGCGAGCGACCTATCATACAAATATTAGCATTTATAAAATTATTCAGGAAGCCATCACTTAAAATTAGGACACTAATTCACCAGTGACTTTCAATGAGGATCGCATTATATATCATATTGACCAAAGTTTAAAATGAGAAGTATACAATTTTGACTCAGTAACTAATTTTACAATGTTTATCACGACATCTGAATAGTAAGGCTGATATAAACGGGTTTTGTAGGGGCTTGAAGTACAGTAAGTTTTAACATACTGTGGCTTTTTCATCGATTTTTGATCATTTCGGAGTATCCATCCTCCATCAGTCTTTCGGGTAATAAAACTTCGTCGTTTTCACTATCTTGAGCTGTATAAATATGGTTGATCCTACTAAACAAACTATTTATTAAGTCTCTGTTGTTTAAAAATGAAAGCCATGATACTGTTGATTTCTCGTAGGTTTTCTATAGTTTGGTTATTTGACTGATTTACCTTTCTTTTGAGTAAATTAGTGAACATAGTCCATCAATTTAACAGTTAAGTAGCAGTGCGAATAAGCATATTAACTTCTTCTAATTTCAAAGCATTATGAGTTTCACGAACTAATTCTGACATTGTCAAACTCAGACCTAGTGAAGGATAAGAACTAATTGTCATGAATAAGTGTGGTTACGAAAGCAAAATGTCAACCAACCTTTGAGATGAAAATAAATTTCGGCCTAATATTGAATATGAAAAAAATTAAGAAATTGAAAGAAAAAAATGAATTCATATTTAATGTCAGATATGAATATTATTCAAAAACAAAAGAATTTAATCACTTAAAATCTATTGATTCTGAATATCATCATTTATAAGGGACTGACTAAAATTCAAAGAATTAACAATCTTCGACGGCGACAAAAAGGAATGAGCTATAATGGTACAACTGTTACACATAATAAACAGCCACCATCCTTCCATTGCTAAATATTTTGTTTAGGCAGGCCACAAACTGATAACAAATCAGCCTTTCATAGTATTGCATAAATGTGTATCATGACCAATGGTAGGTTTTGTTGGAGCCCTTAACTATACAACATTTTAATCGCCCTCCTTGCTTTTTTTTTGAAAATAGTTTATACTTATACGGAATCTATCTTGGTAACAGTGAATCTACATTCACAGTGGAGTATAATTTGCATTATACTACTTACATAATGTGCAAGATGACAGATTATTTCACTGACAATCTTTAATCATTTAAATCATCAAACCCCTGATTCATATAAGTGGTGAAATGGACAAAGTGGATTTCAATAAATGCCAAGTTGCATTCAACGAGCGAAAATTGATGTGTATTCAGTTAATAAATGAATAAATCAAAGTCCTTTTAGTATAAGTCAAAGTAAATGTGTCACTAACTATTTATCAACTCAGATTCAAATACAACTGTGAAACAATCTATCTTAATGGAAAATTTAAGTCATTTTAGGCGATGATTACAGGAAACCCTTAACTGAAATTTCGTTCCAGTCGGAACTTAAATTTTAAATCTACTTATCGTATGATTTTGTGCTTCTATTTATGACAACATTTAAATGGAGTCTGTGATAGTCGAATAACGTATTTCTACTCTGTTTATGTCAATATTGTTTAGATAAAAGTTTAACGTTTAATCTATCGTCATAAACTTGAATAAAAGTGAACCGCTTCCATTACAAGAGCATTTGACAACTTAAATTTTCTAACAGAAACTTAACTAAACATAATTTCTAGGTACTGCAATACAAATAAAAACAGATTTATATCTAAATAACTACTGAAAAACACATAAATATCTAATTAGTATTCTGTTTTTTTTTCTTTGAAATTTTAATAATCCATCGATTTTATAGTTAATGTCTATTATATAAGATACTAAAATAGTAATTAAACATCAAAGGTAATCTGTATAAGTTGGTTCATTTAATCGGCTATCAACTGATTGTCAGTGTTAAAGTATTTCGAAAGATTTGTTTGCATGTTTTTCTTTTTGGCATACAATAAATAGTTATAAAATGAATATAGTGAGCGTATTTGTTCTATTTGAGATCAATATTTTACAAAATAATGATTTCTACTTACTTTACATGCTTCTTAGAAGTAGGCAGTTTCAAGTGAATAAGTTAAGATGAAGTATAGTTAAACAATTTATGATGAATAATTGAATTTGTAAATTATCACGTAAAAAATAATTAATTACAATTATGCTGATTACTTTGAGTAAAAGAATAAACATGACTTTCATCGTCAACTAGCTATAGTTTAATTAAAATGGATCACTGTTAAATAATCAACGATTAGCAATCATTACGACACTAGTGAAAATCATCAATATTGATTGAATTCTATTAATCAATTTCGACAAGACGGTAGATGTGCCTTGCTGTCAAGTTCCAATTGTCATGAAACATATGTTTGGTGCCTAGCTCCAACCATTAAAAATACACTGTTTACCTAACAATTGAAAGTATCTTATTAAATACCACAATTAAAGTACATATACTTCATAATTTAATAAGTTACACTACTATATTAAGTAATATATTCGTAAAATTCCAGAGAGTAGAAAGTTTCAATTTTCTGACGTTTCGCGTCTTTAAGTAGTTTGAATTGTACAAATATTTTATTTATTATAAACTATCCAAAACCAATTCTCAATTTATTTCAAATCATCAAGTTCACCCTTAGTAATGATATCTATAAATACACAACTGTATTTACTCATTAGTGACAATAATTCATCGTTACAAATATATGATTAATTAGATCGTTATTAAGAGATACATTATAATATAAGTTACTATGATGAAATAGATATGATCTATCTGCAGTTCACTTGCAAGCACTCATTAATTTAAAAGGAACACTAAAGTTTTCGTATGTAAAAGAGAATCTTATAAGTTAACACTGACTTTCGTCAAACATAGTCATCAACGTAGGGAACCATAGAAGACCAAGAAGAACTAGATAGCTGTCACGTTCTAGTAAGAAATTACACAGTAATCCAAATTCACAAACCCCCTATAAGAGACCTGATAAACTTCTGTGGATACATACCCCCCCCCAGCAATAATATGAGATCTCCAGCTTGTATTAATAAGTGGACGTAATCAACTATAATGCAAACTAACTCCGATAAATGCTTTAAAAAACATGAAGTATTCGGTAAAAGTGGGAATTCAACATGTAGTTACGTCAACATGAACTGTAGACTGGATACTCTTAGTTTAAATACATTAACATTTGGAAATAATTAAAACAGATTTTCATCAAAACAATTTAATGTCCATCATAAAAAATACCCATAATTAGCAAAAATCATGTGATTCAATAAAGTTCAATTATAGGGTGGTGGGGGAGGGAAGTAAACAAGATAATAGTGATAATAATAATAATAATAACACTTTCTCTAATTCTTGTTAATTGAATTCTACGTAGCTTGAATAACAAATTGAATTCATAATGTGTACAGGATGATGGTTAATTAACATTTCAGATGGTCTCAGTATAAGGTTATTACGATATTCTTATTAGAAGGTTGAAAACCAGTAGAATAACGTCACTTCACATTTAATTTATATTTAGTTTCGTGGCTTTATTTATCATGTTTAATGTCTAGTAGAGAAAAGAGACTAACAAACTGATAAAGAAAATCTTATTATAAATATTTTGTTCTATTAATGTAGTGAATAACAGATGCTAATTAACCTGAACACAATCCATATTCCTAATCAGTTGATTCAATGAAAAAAATTGATCTTTACTTGACTCTAATGAAGCTGTTCGTAGTGATGATTAAGTCACTCAGTTCAAAAGAAACATC
Source organism: Schistosoma japonicum (assembly GCA_025215515.1). Classification (NCBI taxonomy): domain Eukaryota; kingdom Metazoa; phylum Platyhelminthes; class Trematoda; order Strigeidida; family Schistosomatidae; genus Schistosoma; species Schistosoma japonicum. Next base: position 69,570,260 of record CM046061.1, on the reverse strand, counting down.
AGAAACAAAGACGTTTTACTGAGTTACACATCGATTTTATTAGAAGACTATATGAAAACCGAAAGAATATTAAATGTTTTGCAAACTTTTTCTAATATGATTATTATTGTTACGAAGGAAAAAATAAGTCACTGTAAATTTTAGTATGGAATCATCATTCGGTCACTCAGTCGAATTAAAGTCTAGAATTATTCTAAGGTCATCCCTATGAACGAAACACATTTTTCTAGGGGACTGTGACTTGTAGTGGAAGCACATTCACTGACTTGAAATGCTTTAGTATTAAGTTTATAGGATGACCTATGTCAACTAAAGTTCTACTGATGATTTCCATTTTGTTGTTCAGTTAGCTAATCTTCCGAACATAGTCCGGTTGATCTCAAGAACATTTTGAAAAACATCTATTATATGAGATTGGATGATAGATGCTAAAATTCATATTTTGATCCGTTCAGAAAGTTTTATGCTGATTAGTTCACGAAACCTACCCGTCTTAATTCTTCCCTTTCTTTAAGTCCAGGAAATTTATATTATTTTGTAATTAATGCCCGCATGTGGATTATAAGTTCGGATGAGCTGTGTTAACACAGTTAAGTAAATGAACAGTGTGTTAATTGTCGTCATATATAATGTGTGTAAGCTTAATATTTTCTAGGTGCGCCATAAAAATATCAGTGAATATCAAACCAGGGGGATTGTCAATTGTTAACCTTCTGTATGTCGATAGTACTTTCGATTAAATTGGAACTAAAAACTTTTTTGCATAAAATCAACATTTATTTTAGTATCTTTTTCAAGAAGTTAATAATATCAACGTAGCTACATATTGTTTAATGCGTATGTGGAAGAATTAAAGCACGTGAAATGAAATTAATTCAAAATGTTCATGGTTCTTGATTTGCAAAAAACTGCATATTACTTACTAACAAGGGCTGTAAAGTATTTTAGTACCAAGTTAATTAATAATAATAAGATATAAGATCTGTAACCTTATAAATAAAACACAGTGGCAGGGCGGGGAGTGATGGGAATGAAAATTACAGGAATGTCCAAAGTAATAATAACAGTCTAACAAATTTCCGTTTAACATAAAGGTCTGAATTGAATATACAAACACCATTATCTTCATCAATATGCAAGAAATGATTTCACAAACCATAAGGCATATTATATGGTATAAGATAAATGATTTAGAAAGCTTTACTTAAATCCACTTGATGCCTAGAGTCCGTTGAGCGCTCAAGAATTAAACTCATAACTACTATTTGTTGAACTTTTGTCAACTAAGCGGTTCAGTGTTCAGAAATGCACTGGAAGATTTACTGAATTTCGTATCCAATTTCATTAGCTTTACATAAGCAGTTGGATTTGTAATTACACATAAATACAGAAAATTCAAGCAGTTGATCTTTATTTAGGGTGAATGATAAAAAATTATACTTTCAAATCAGCTGCACTAAATATTTTATTCGCTATCATTTTCAACCGTTCGAATGAAAATTTCACTGGAAATATAATTCTTGGACTGTAGTCTTAAGATTAATGATATGTTCCATGCATTCGTTGTTATCTGTTTTATTTATGTTAAGTTCATATGTTTGCCACTGATAAATTTGACTGTATGTTTTCAATCATTATACTTAGCTATGTCTTTCCAGTAGATTATTATATTCATTTTGTAGTTGGCCTAATTCACCATTTCTTTTATTCGGACAATTATATTATGTAATATTAACTAGGTCATATATATGTATATTTAGCGGCGTAATCTAATCAACCCTCTAGTTATCTCAGGTAAATTAAAGTTTACCATGGTATGAATCAATCGAATAATAATAATAATACTTAAATTACATTTGGATTATTTTAATAAGTGAAAAAAATAAATGAAATAAATGCTTGGCAAATTTTCAGTTATTTGATATTTCAAACGAAAAGATTATTGAATTTGACATGATGAAGTGGTCCAAGTTAGACAACCATCAAAAACCAAAGAGTACCAAAAAGGTGATTAGTCCTAGTGTGTAACTGTTGAACTATGCGCATCCAAGATATCACCAAGAAAACGAGCCCAAGACTCTCAGACTTCTTAGTGAATGCATGACTTTGAAACCATTTTACTCACCAGTATGCAACGGTTGATATTTCAAGCTCAGTTAAAGAAAATATTTATGATATTGTTACGGATAGTAGTGTATTGAACACAACAATACAGAATAATGCTAGTTAGTTGAAAAAATCTACACATAAAATGTGGCTTTGGTTATATTGTTGAGTAATTTATACATAATAAGAATCTACTTGAATTAAAATTTACAAAAGTTCGACTCAAAATTTAAGAATAGAATAGCAACACTTTAGGTAATCAACGTCCACTACAAGTGATATCTAGTAAAAGCAACTTGAGTTATTATTATTATTTAAATGGGTTTCGATACTTCAGTTGACTATGTTTACAACTAAATATAATCACCCTATATCGATATGTTGCAGTTTTGAAGGTTAAAGAATTACTCGGTAACATGCTGAATAAACAAGTCCACATTGAGACTGATGTGAAGAAGCATCAAGTACTGATTTGGTTATTTGACATATTGACAAGATTTTAAAATGTATTAAGTCAATAATATCTGAAATCTCATCTGAGTGAATCCTATTTATATGAAAATCATTTGGAAATATTTTGGATAAGTGAAGCATTATACTTAGTTAAATCTTTCCTCAATTGTAACACTGATGATTTAGGTTTTCAGCAAAAAGGGTCAATGTCACTTGAAAAGAAGAAATCATTTCCTCAATACAGAAAAAATCTATTCATTAGATCTAAAAACCTTTTAGTCAAACTTGTTATAGTAATCAAATGTAAGGTTACAATGTGATGTGGAGTTGATGAATTACATCCCGAAATAAATGACAGATATTTTGTGGATGAAGAAATCCCGAGAGTTTTTGGGAAACATGTTCAAATAATGATGAAAAATGCAAGGAGGCAATTCCGACATTTGTATCCGTTCAACAGAATAGAGTTCAAAATTACATCCTTTTTTAAATGTATGTGGTGTTTCAAAGTAAAAATAAAAATTCAAGTAATGATTCGAAATTTGCAGCAAAAACGTGGCCTGCTGAACACGTACGAAATGATAGTTGTATGTCATCATATACTCAATAAGTACTCACTAATTTAAAATACTGCATGCTACTGGAACCAAAAAGGAAGGCAAGAAGCGTAGTGAAATCTACATATCGATAATAAATTGTTTGTTCATCAAGCTGCTGATTTAAGTTTATCAATTTTCATTTAGTTTCAAATAGGATCGTTTCCTATGGTTTATCAAAAATGACATTTTAAAATTCCCTAAATCATAGATGTCATAACAATATCTAGGAGCTAACGATGTATTTTAAGTTCTTTGCAAAGAATATGCTGATATTAATGAATGTTTTCAGTGCACGCATAGTGATGAAAGAATAATAAACGGATTCCACTATTACACTCTTTTCTAAATGTTAAATTTTTCACTGAATAACAACCGCTTACTCTATTCTTAGACCTACTTTTAAACTATTATTCACACACTGAATTAAAGTAATTTGTACCAGTTAGCTTATCAGTGCAGGTAACAATGCGAATAATTCGTGTTATAATATGGTGCATAGTTTTAAAAAAAATACTTCAAGTTTTGTGTAATTCCCTTGATTACACTTCCACATTTGATTATGCACCGTAATAAACTTTAACTGCCGATTTTCCTAGGACACATAATTAATTCTCTATTGCATTCATATTTGGAAGAGTATAGTATAATGTACACAAAAAAGGCTTTTCATTTTATTACTCAATAAGATCAATATATCCCAAGATGACATTCTTCCTTCTTACTTTTTTAATTTGGTTTTCACGCCAATAAAAAAATTAATGGAAACACAGATTATGTTGGGGCATATGGTAAATGGCCATAAATTATCGACCGTCTTAGCTGATACTACTGAAAGAATTTTATGCACTCAGTTTACAATATTGCTTAATCACCACAATGCCTTAGCCAAAGCAATAAGAGAAATAGAAAAATATGCATTACGTAAGAGAGCTTTACTCTCTTGAGTAAATGTAAAAAGTGACACGATTATTCAGAATATGTAGATTATCTATAATGGAGACATCTCCGGATTTTGAGATGATTAATTCACCTTTTATAATCACTTTTATGGAGAGTAACAATATACTAAGTCTTATCCTATTTATTTATGACACAAAAGTATTATATTTTTTTCAGTTCTTTTTGTTTGATACTTAAGAATTTTTTTAAAAATGTTAAGTATTTTCTTGAAGTTCTATGAAGAATCAGTGTATTATGATCAGACCGTCTTTCCACTATTATTAATCAGTATCAATCAGTAAAGTTTAATTTTGCTAGATGCTCTACATCGGTATTCAATTTTTCATTAATTCACAAGTTATCGTCAGTAAACCTTTGCAGGAAACTAGGAGCTAGATCAGTTTATGATACCAGTCAGTAATAAAACTTCACTAATGGAGTTCAGCAATGTCGGGTGTGATGTAGACTCATTGTGAACTGACTAGAGTTAGAAGTGTTAACCGATTAATACAGATTGACTCAGTGGTCTAACAGTTAGAAGCTGACTAAGAAGCGTAAATATCCTTCACTCGATCTCCTAGTTACATGATAAATACACTATGTTGAGGAGCCTCAAACCAGAGTGAAATAGCTGTAGAAACCTTCCTGATTTTCAATCCTTGTTCAACCCAGGTCAATTTATGATATAAATTTGAAAAATATTAGCTGATAGCTCAAACTACATATGTCTAGTGATCTTAATTACTAGTTGGCAACCAAAAGTAGCAACTCCAAATCAGTCATAGAAGTATTAATTCTTTATTTGCACCTAGAATCTGAATTTCAATACTATTCCACACTTTTATTCTACGCATTCATTCTTTCATTTTAAACTACATTCTCTATGTTTAATCACGTTTTTCATCGACAATACTATATAATCTGAACTCTTTACATATTAACCTTGTCAACTATATTATTCTTCGTTAATTTGACAGTGTAGCTTAGAATACTGTCTATTTGTGTGCGATTCTACGTTGGTTACAACTGATTATCATTCTTAGTGTAGTTGTTATTGTTTATATTCACTTGAAAAATTCAATTTTAATGAAATTAGAACGTATCAGATAAAAAAAATTGGCAAATTATGTATAATTTAATTCTTTTTTTTTTCAGAAAATTCATTCAAATAAATCAAACACATCTTAATTGATTTTGCCTAATTGAACATATCAAAGAAGTTGAACTTTATACATCAAAATAAATGCAAAATGATTTCATTATGAAACCATTTTTCCTTTTTCTGTTTTTATAAACTTCAAATGTTTAACGTTAATAATTTATTCAGTTTAAAGTTTTTCCTAAGAAAAAACAAAGATAAATAGTTTAATTATTATGCAACATATAAATCCCACTGTGAACATCAACATTGGGATGCAGGTACATCCAGCCGATGAGTCCCAAATAGGACGAAACGCGCGTCCTGAATTCCACTTGCCAGTCACAATACAAATTAAATGCAACATATAAATGTTTTTCATACAATTTTATTCTCATATCTAGTTTACAAAAAGAAAGTTAGGATGATGATCATGTAGCGGTAAATAACCACCAAAATAAATAGTTGCATAAGCTCTCGACATTGATGCTGACCATGTTTGTCTTAGTGGATATAACTAGTTGAAGGCGCGCGGTCACGCATCACCACCAGATCACGACTCGAATCCCCGTGGGTAGCATCTCTCTCTAGTTTGCCAGCCTAGACGTTGCTATCCCATTGAAGCTCTGTTTACGATCAAATATAATTTCTCTTCCATCCTTCAGTGCTTTCTGATTTCTTCTCATTCGTAAGAGTGGGTCCAGTCGATAGAAGTGGCTCTGGTTATACGACAAGCGTAACTTGGTCATATACCCGGGTACACTTCAATGACAATGGAATATTATGAAATCGCACAATTTTCAGTATTTCAACACCTACATTACAACCTAAATACATCAGTACTAGTTACGTAATAAATGTTATGTTGGGTAAATAAAGAAGAACAACTAACTGTCAGAATTATATATCAGAAGACTATTTCAGTTTACTTTAGTTGTATGTCGAAAAAAAGCATTATATAATAATAATAATTTGTTTCTTGACATCAAGAACAAGTCATTTTTTAAAGGCAAGATCAACGAGGACAAATCAAACCATAGTAGGGTTGAATTGTTAAACAAACTTGTCAGACAAATTAATGCACAAAGCAATGTAGTACGTCATCTAGATGTGTGAATGACCAAAAATGAAGAAATTTATATACATTTTAGCATAGTAACTGAACGTTACAGAATTTGAAATTACAAATTGTAATGAACAATAAAATCGTACACACGTAGTGCAGTATTTCCGAAAAATGATATAACGGTTGATAGAGTTAAATTATTTTTTAAAGCGTGTGAACATTGGTTGAAGGACGTGGGTTTTACAAAATCGATCTTGCCCAGAAGTTCGGGAGAATAAAGTTTGTTTTCTGTAAAACCCCTTGTGGAATGTGGGTTTCTATTAAATTCGGTTGACAGTTATATATTTAGAGATACTCGTACCCTCCTGTCCTATCCTACCGTTTGTACAATAACTGTTACCGTATTATATCTCACTTATGAACTACGGTTACCTGATTAAGTATAATTTACCTCTATTCAATACCATTATCTCCTTTGTTTAGTATTGATGTTAAATTTCTAGTAAAGTGACTGTGGTCTGTTATTTGTTTATATAAAAAAATGCTCAGAATATAATATGATATGTCTGGTTGATTCGTCGGCTTGTGTTGTTTCTGGCTTGGAACTAAGTAGGCAGCAGGCAGATGTGCATGTACCTGCTAGGCACTCATTGGTGTTTGTTACTGTAACCTCGTGCACACAAGATCATACCAACTAATTGGTCATACCTTCATCAGTCAGAAGCAGCTTTTATTTGACGTCATAACAACAGAAAATATTGTATGTTCTTTAGGTCGTCAAAGTAAAACAAAACTCATCAATACATATTAGTAAAAGAAATAATAAATACGAAAGGATTTTAAGAAATGTTTGTTTGATTGAACTATTATCTTCTAGGAGAAAATAAATGTTCATACAATACATGGAGACAGATTAAGGAATTCTAGTTAAAAGACTGCGCAATACAGTTACATAAAGGAATTGATTAAAAGAGTAAATCGGTAGACTTCAGAGAAAATTCAAGATAAAATGAAAGAAAAGGAGTCTATAAATGTAAATATGAAATAAAATGTTACACAAACAGATGCTAAATAAATGGTGCCACCAAGACAAGACTAGCAATCTCATCCTTTGAGATGCATAAATAAAATTTAAATTATTTGATGACAGTAGTTTTGGTCAAACTTAATACGTTTGAAGCTTTTTGTTTATTGATAATCTTGGAATGTTCAAGTAATATCCAGTCTCGAGTAGATGACTGGCGATTGTAATGTTGGAAGTATATTAACCTTTGAGTCTCAATTTATGGGGATTGTGCTCGGGCAACAAAATATTTACGCTCCCTTGTACGTAAATATAAAATAGCAAACACAATCAAAAGTAACGTCAGGTGAGTACTTATTCACTGTCAACCATTTTAAAGACCAAGTTATTTTAAAAGGTGAAGCTGAACATGTCCTAAGTAAAACTTTAATCAAGAACGTTTCTTGTCACAAATTTCACCACTTTAAAAACAAGTTGTATGAAATCAAGCTTTTTCTCAGCTGCCTTTACTAATCTTCATTGACGAGAACTATTTTGCAGTGGTGTTGTTATGTCGGACCACTGAAGAAGAGTAACACACTCTCAGAACTGTATTTTAAAACACTATTTTAATTATTCTAACAGTGAATAGTGTAAACATTTCGTTTTTATTATTGTTACGTTTCTCTTATCCTATACTTTTGATTAGTATATTTATTCTTAGTATAATGTCTTTTACTATGAACTACAGTTAATTGGCTCTGTACAAGTTATCCCTATTCACCGCCACCATTTTCCTTGTTCTGTATTAATGTTAATTTCCTAATCGGTCCGCTGTGTGGTCTGGTTTCATGTATATATAAACGAATGTCTGAAATATAATTCGATTCTGTCTAGTTGGTCTATCTGCTCGTGTTCTTCTTATTCCGGCTTGGGACTCAGTGGGCATGGGGCAGACGTGCAATTATCGATTAGGCGCACCGAATCGGCATTCGGTCACCCAACCCAAATTTCTCGCGTCATAACAGGTATGTACACTGTTTTTCGTAAAATTGATACTATCCCATCTAGATTTCAAAGTAGCTGAGAGAAAATTAAGATATATATGATATCATATGATTCTACCATAATTATCGTTCCTCGACATGTTTCTATTTCAGCAGAGCATTTCAAAGAAAGGAATTCAATTTAATTTTTCAACTCTGAATAATGTTGTAAATGTTGTTATTGCACAGAATTCTTGACAGCAATAAACTTCTGTTTACCATGTATTCAAATTGCAATTACTTAAAAGTGCTGTGTATATTTGACACGCATCTTCAATCATGAAGTTTTTCAATAACATCATCAGCTGTAACTAATTTCTTCTTATCTACCATTTATATCAAACCCATGAATTCTAGTACATTAGTCTATCGTTCTTACACAGAATGGACAATAAATAAAATCTACCAAGAACTGTAGTGTTTTTATCTGAATTTACCATTTTAATAATTTGTAAGCCTTTTATAAAAATTTACAACTAGTCAGTTCAAAAATATTTGAAACAGGTTGTTTTACTGAAATATTCAAAGAATTTGAAAATAATCTTTTCACAGACCACCATATTTAAACTGTAATGAATTTATTATTTTGTTTGAAAATACTTCTCATAACAGTCCATGAATTGATGACAATAGAATATCATCGTATGAATTATTACTAATACAACTGGATAATTATCATTTGATTGACAATCTGCTAAAACTTCTAAGCAAACCTATTTTCAAAAAGATTATTTGTCACTATAAATTCTCCTATTTTAAATATTTTTTAGTAGACCAATTATGTATGACATCGAATATAATTAAGTGTTTTCATTAATTTTCTATAGTCTATCGTAAATTATTGATGAATTCAAGGAAAGTTATTACAGTGCTTTGTGGACTTTCCGCTTCCACATATGTTCTTTTATAAAACGAGAAACGATAACTAAGAAAAATATAAACTAATTATACTATACGATGAAAATAGATCAAAATTTGAACAAAGAACCTAAAATACCCGATATTTTTTCAAATTAAACAACTTTCACTAAGAATGTTTTCGGATCTTCCCGTTGGTTTGTCATGGAATGAAATTAAGCAGTCTCTCCTGCCATATGTACATCCTGAGCAATAGTTCAACTGACACAACTTCCTGTTTGTGGAATCAGACCGTTTTTATAATTCAGTCAAGAAATTTCTGATTTTATTGACGTGTAATTATCCAGTAGTTATTATATCTAAGGTAATGTCATGTAAATGTCGAAACCAGAGAATTTAGTGAAACGAAATGTAAAATAACTATAGTTCACAGGACAATTCAAATATATTTACACTACAATCAAATAGAATAGTTTATGGCTAAATTAGTATGAGTAATATAAATATGTGTCTAAAAAAAAATGTCAATCGATCTACTGATGTTTTTAGTAAAACTGGTGATGATCTCTCATAAATTCCGCACAATTTAGTGGCTTTGTGAGAACTGGTAGTTGTACTCCTCACAGATTAATTTTGGTTAGACATTAATGAAAACCAGGGAATGATGGGTATTCGTTCTGTTCTAATATACGAAGCCTCAGAAGTATGCATTCTCTACTTCATCAGGTAATCGAACTGGGAATCTCCAGATCTCAATATGAATGCTTAACCATTGTCACTTCGATCATTTTGTAATATAGCTCAACGAACCGTCGATGCCATCGGTGATAATTGTCTTACACGACTTCTATTGAATGATGATGATAGTAAAACGTTAGTTATAAGACCTGAAAAATTTTAAGTTCGACTTCCTCGTGAGGTTGAGAGTGTCTACTGAGAAGTTATATTATTGTGACGAAATACGTTTGATGTATCTCCTGGTTCTAAATGGTACCTAACCAAAATCAATTTCTAATCAATGCAAGCAACAAATTAAGTACCAAACTTCACAAAATCACCTCAACTAAATCACAATAAACCACTGAATAAGAATTAACTTCAAAGTACTTCTGAAGTTTCAGTGAGAAGCAGTGACTGATTGTGTTCAGACAAGCTTTAAGTAAGAGGATTATCATCAATAGCAATAATTGATTATCGCACAATATCACAAATCCATAAACAATGTAAAAGTTGAGGTGTTTATTAACGAAATTACATTCAAGAAAATAACTTTTTACCAAGTTTAAGAAAGTAATTCATTAATGACTGTCAAATTTATCAAGATTACTCAGTTTTAGGATGACTGACGTACTATTGTATTGATAAAATCATAGCAAATATGCTTTTTAACCACTGATACACTAATTGAATCATTAATGGTAAAGGTAATCTGATGAAATCATTTGCACGCACGAGTGTGACAAAGCTAAGAAGCTTTAATTCTGAAAACTTATATAAATATTTGAAACGATCGAACAGTGAGGAAATAAACTCATTGTCACAAATGACATGTGTTAATAGAAAGATAAAATTAAAGTAATTTGAGTCCTGATTGATAACATTGAGCAAAGGAAAAACACAATTCATCAAAATAAAATCTTATTTTACCGATGTCATTTATCAAGGCATGAAAATCATATTTAATAAATAGTAATCGTTATCAAATTGAATTACTCCTATGATGTAATGATTTTTCTTCAGTTTTATTTCGAAGTAACATTATGACTGATATATCTCACGCTTGATTCTGCTAACGTTGCGTACAACTTCAGTCCTCGGACGAAATAAATCCTCATAATGGCAAGTTCGAAAACAGGAGACAAGAAGGAAAGAAACTTTATCCCAGTAATTGATAAATATGATAATAAATATTTGGGTATTTATGGTTTGCGGTGAAAATGAAACCACAATTACATTTATCCAGTCCACATACAGTGGCTTGAAACTCTTGTTAAGTGGGAGCTCTACACGACAAGATTCAGGAGTGTTCTTTCGGAAAGTGATTGGATGGAATATTTTGGATTCTTCAGGGCTTCCGTAAGGTTCGCCAAGTTTTTGAGATCTATTCTAACAAGACCATCATTTCTATAATTTTATATATTTTACCGTAAGTAAGTGTTGTAGAGACTGTTCAAAGTTAGACAACCAATGAAAATTTAAAAAAATCACTAGACAGGTGTTTGATTATGTTAAAGGGTTTCTCAGAACTACACATCTAAGACTCTACTATGGAATAGACCACACCGCTGAGGAGTTCCATACTAGGACGAAACAGCCCATCTCAGTTCCAGCTTTTGGTATTTAATAATTATCTGCCTCAGGAAAATTCAGGATATTTAATTCACATTCTTTCGTGTTTAATTATACACTTCATTACAACCCAATTTAGATTAAGTGAGTTACCTATAAGTCTACATACACCACTTACTTTACTTACGCTTGTTGTTCATCTCGGAGGAGCATAGGTCGCTTACCAGTAATCTTCATTCAACTCTGTTGTGAGCAATCCTTTCCAGTTGCTGTTCATCCATTTAATATCTGCTTCCGATTCTCGACCTAGTGTTCTTTGGCCTTCCTTTTTTTCAGTTTCCCAACAGGATTCCAAGTTAGTGCTTGTCTCGTGATGCAGTCTGATGATTTCCGCAATGTATATCCTATCCATTCCCAATGTCGTTTCCTGATTTCCTCTTCGGCTGGAAGTTTGTTTATTCTCTCCCATAGTAGGCTGTTGCTGATGGTTTCTGGCCAATGGACATTCAGTATTTTGCGTAGACAGTTGTTTATAAATAATTGTACCCTTCTGATGATGTTTGTAGTAGTTTTCCACGTTTTAGCTCCATACAACAGAACTGTCTTGACGTTCGAATTGAAGAGTCTGAGTTTGAGGTTGGTTGACAGTTGTTTTGATTCCTATATGTTCTTAGAGTGCAGGAATGCTGCCCTTACTTTGCTAATCCTTGCCTTTACATCTGCATCGGGTCCTCCTTGTTCATCGATGATGCTCCTCAGGTACGTGAAAGTATCTACTTCTTCCAGAGTTTCACCATCAAGTTCAGTTGAATCGGTGTTCTCTGTGTTGTATCTGGATATCTTGCTATTGTCTGACTCCGGTCCTCACTGCGAATGCATTTGTCAGCTGTCTTCCATGCACGATTTTGCACTGTAGTCCGTCATAAGAATTCTGGATGATGTTGACGAGTTTCTCTAGTACACCGTAGTGTCGAAGAAGTTTCCATAGTGATCTACTGTCAACGCTGTCAAACGCCTTTTCATAGTCAATGAAGTTGATGTACAGTGACGAGTACCATTCAATTGATTATTCAACGATGATCCGTAGTGTTGCGATTTGGTCTGTCTACAACCGATCCTTACGGAAACCAGCCTGTTGATCTCGTAATTAAGCATCCACTGAATTCTTTATTCTGTTCAACAACACTCTGTTGAAGATTTTCCCTGTTGCTGACAATAGTGTGATCTCTGTAGTTTTCCCATTTGCTCAAATCTCCTTTCTTTGATATCTTGATAAGGTATCCTTCTTTCCAGTCTGCCGGCACCTGTTCTTCCTCCCAGATCCTATTGAGTAAAACGTGGAGCATCCTCGCCGTTATGTCTATATCCGACTTGAGTGCTTCGGCTGGTATATTGTCAGGTCCTGATGCTTTCCCATTTCTGATTTGCCTGATGGCTATCTTGATTTCTTCGATCGTTCGTGGAGTGACATCTGTCGGGAGATCTGTAGGTGCTGCTTCGATGTTTGGTGCGTTCAGTAGAGCTGGCCTATCTAAGAGTTCCTCAAAGTGTTCTACTGATCTGTTTCTTTGTTCTTGACCGGTAGCTCTGATTTACTATATTTGCCTGCCAGTTTCTTCGTTGTGTCATATGGCTGTTCCATATTTCTTTCTCTTGCAGCTTTTCCCGCTGTCGTTGCAAGCCTTCGATGTATTTCCGTTCTTTGGCTGTAATGCTCTTCTTTATTTGCTTATTCGCTACTGTGTATTCACTTTCTGCCTTGCTTTTCTCTGCTCTTGTTTGGTTGTTGTTGTTGTTGTTTCTTGTTTAGTTCCTCCTTCGTTGAATTTCGCTCACGGTTTCAGTGGAAATCCATTCCTTATAATGGTGTTTCTTGCGACCCAAAACCTCCTGACACGTTGAAATTTATGCTTTCTTGATTTCTTTTCAGTTGTCTTTCATAGTAGTTACTTTTTCTTATTTCAGGAGATTTTGTGAGGCTTGGAATCTGTTGTTGTGAGCTATTTTGAATTCCTTGAGTTTGTCAGTATCTTGAAGAGAGGCTGTATTGAGCAATTGTAATGATGTCACTCCAGTTGTCCATTGTTTTCTTAGTTTCAGTTTCGTTTTGGCAACTACCAGGTGGTGATCTGAAGCTATATCAGCTCATCTTCTGTTTCTCACATCTTCCATTGATCTTCTGACTTTTTTATTGATGCATATATGATCGGTTTGATTATCTGTAGTATGATCCGGTGAGACTCATGTAACCTTGTGTATGCGTTTGTGGAGGAATATTATACAACCTATAACCATCTTGTTAAAAGCACATAGATTTGTAAATCCTTCATCATTCTCATTTCTTTCTCCCAGTCCCTGTCGTCTCATGATGTCTTCGTATCCGGTGTTGTCCATTCCGAATTTGGTGTTTAGGTCCCCCATCAGGATTATCAGATCCTTTCCTGGACACTTCACTATAATTGACTACAGTCTATTATAAAACTGATCTTTGTCCTCGTCGTTGCCGTCGTTGGTGGGTTTTCATAACATTGGATAATATTAATTGTAATCCCCTTCTTAGTTGTCTTGAAAGATGCTTTGATGATCCTGGGTCCATGTGGTTCCTATCCTACGAGTGCATTACATGTTTTCTTAGACAGCATCAGACGAACTCCTTGGGTGTGTGGAGCATTTTCCTCTTGTTGGCCGGAGTATAGTAGCATCTCTCCCGTAGCTAATGTTTTCTATCCAGTTTGAGTCCAATGGGTTTCGCTGATTTCGAGCACTGTCAAGTTGTATCTCTTCATTTCTGTTGCTATTTGATTGATCTTCCCGATCTCCCACATTATCCGAACATTTCGTGTACCTGTAAAAATTTTCACTCTGGTCGTTAGAAAGGAGGGGGTGGGCATCGGCCTCATGACTTCCGAAGAATCTTGGCTTTCATCATGAAGCGTGATTATCATTCCTTCCACTCCCAGTGTAAAGTTTAAATGGTTTAGTTTGTTTAATCTGGTTAGCGTTTTTTTAGCAAGTTTGTGTTTTCCGGAATGGGGATGCTAGCCCCATACCCAACTCTCCTCCCTTACCCGGGCTTGGGACCGGCAGCAACTCTAGAAGAGCTGCAATAGAAGTTTCTATGTACACTAGTAAGGTTATATTTCAAGATAATCATTGCTTTTTTAATATAATCCCAATTAATGTAATTATTTTGGTATTATCCATTTAGACATCATAGAAACCTTTTTAGTTACTTTTTATTGTAGAAAATAAATAATAAGAAAAAGGCATTTTATTTTCCTTTAAGATTGTTCCAATACTTAATTTTTAACTGTATACTTTTTATGTAACAATAAAGGAAGTAATTTTATTTCGTTTTATATGTATGTGGTATTAATGTATCATTAAAACCCAGGGTTATGTAATGGCTACTCTCTGTATTTTTAAACTCTTAGATTATAAACTTGACATATTTGTTTGGTTGCACGCTTCATTTTGCTAACTAATTACAGTTATATCTTGTTTTCTTCGTATGTTATGGTTAAATAATTGTAAAACTGCTACTCAAATTTTAATTCAGTAGATGACCAAGCCTTGTATACATTAACTTATTATTGACTGGTTTACATACACGTTTGTCTTCTGATAATAACTATTGACTTGACGTGGTGATCGGATTTACTTGTCGTGATGAGTCAGGCGGGATAAGTTAGTCGAAGAAATGAATCCTTTAGATTTTACCACGTAAGATATATCGGTTAAAGAGAGGTATTACTAAAAGTAACAGACTTAAGGTCCAAGAGTAAAGTCGTACTTCAGATTTTTCAGGATGGTGTGTAACGACAAAAGTATGTTTTCCTCCGATAATTGGCAATGTAGTGATACTACCTATCCACAAAGAAAGGCAAAGGTAAGAGAAGGTCGACTCTAAAATATACATCTCACCTTACTTCACGGATTACTGTTTTCGAAATTAAGGCCTTTACAAGTAAACATCAACCACATTGAAAATTACATATAAAAAATCATGCATTAGTAGTCACAAACAGTAACTTTTTGAGCACTGTGATCAAGCCTCAAGGTTACTCAGCCTTTTCAAGTACTTTAAACAGACATATTATTTCATGTTATCTGCAACCGGGAAGTGATAGCTGCCCTTATACCTCTCAAATCACTCGAGATCACAGTATTCATAATCGAATTGATTGACTATCGGACTTGCATTTTGAGTCGTTATGGTAAAGGTAATATATGAGATAGTCAGCTACATTAAAAATCTTCTTATTATAGATTGGCCAATCAAAAATATCTCGCTAAGATAATATGTAGTAGATATCAACCTTGTTAGTTCACTCGTAATAGAAAGATGGTGACACTGACCAGAAACGAAGTTCAAAACAAATACTAAAACAAACTAGCCATCTTTATATATTTTTTAATAATTATTTAGGAACCAGTTGTTTTAATGGGAACTTTTTCATGTAATCCAACTTTTTTATGCCACACTTCTATGAGTTAACAGTTATGTTATATCCCATCATTCACAAAATACTGTCGGTTAACTAGGGATATGTTATTAAGTTTCCTATTAAGCATATCCTAGTTATTCATTGATTATCATTTTAAATAATTTTATTCAATGATGCATATTTTGTTGCAGTAAGGAATTATCGGCCTGAGCTGAACAATATTTCAGTGTCCGTTTTTCACGAAATGAAATCATAAGTTAGTATATGCTTCCCATTTTCAGCTGAGATATACCTGTCGCCAGTTGCAGTTGTTTTTCCTTCTATTATACACTCGATTTGTCCATCCCTATATATTCGTCACTTATATTTTCATAGGATAAACATGGAGAAAAATAAAATAACAACTGTAATGTTTCAATTTGATATGTTTTAGTATTTCATTTCGTAATAATTTGTATGCCTTTTATAATATCTTGTTAGTATATACAAAGCAGACTTCAAAATCACTTTGTTCAAACAGATCTAAAAAAATTTCAGTGAATAGAAGTGGAAATTTCTACCTGTATCCTCTGAAGAAGCGGTTTAAATCATGTCCCAAAAAGACATAATTTTGCTTTTCTGTTCATTGATATATTACAAATATACATTACTGTATGATAAATTGCATTGTTGGAGAGCTGGGACAAAGGTGACTCAAGCTTTTAGAGAAAGATAAGAAAATTAAAACCACTTAACAACATTTAAATAAAATTTAATATTGAAAAATAGAATTTTTGTATACAACGAACTCAATAAAACTTAACATCATATTTGTCTTATGAAAATTTACATCACAGACTGACTAATAACAAATAACAATTGAAAATCAGAAAGTATTGCATAGTTGTCTTGTCCCAGTTTTAAAATATTTATAATGAATACTCGCAAGCCTGAAAAGAGTCAAAATGTAGAGCTATCACAACTCAAGGAAACAATTCTAGCTTTGTTTTATCACTAAATTTTTTTCTTAAAATAAGTAGTATTAATTAAATATTCATATTTCGAAATATACATGGATATGAATACTTATAGCCGAACTTTCATTTAGGTTTACAGTAATAGATCTAAACGGATGTTGGAAAGGAATAATTTAATTTAAAACAAATAGCAAAGATACCATAGTTAGTAATTATATTTCATTCCCCTCCCTCCCCCCCCCCAGATTACATAATGCTACATATTGATATAAATTACGTAGGAGACTATAACAAAGATAAATGAGCCCAGGGTAAATTATCTAGACTTATAAAAACAAAATAATAGTATATAGTGAGGTAGAAACATAAACATTATAGAAGAAGGGGTCACGATACAATTAAGATTATTATTACATAATTAAATGTATAACAAAAGCAGAAAAAGATGTTGAACATGATTCATTCGAATTTATAACTGTGGTTTCTCGATACACAGACAGCTATTGATTTTGTCTTTCAGTGGACTCAAAGTTTACTAAATAATTTGTAATTTATTTGATTATTGAAGAAAACAATAATACTGACAAAAACAACTTCATTCAGTACAACAAGCCTTATTAATGAAAGGCATTCTTTGCATTACAGTAGATTTTAATTTGATGTGCATTTGAACTGTAAATCTTCAAAAATATATTTATCAATGTTACTAATAGTTGTTAGCATCTACAATTCACACTCAATCACTAACACTCCCAACTAATTCCAATGCTACAACTACTTTTCCATCTAAGTATGTATTCTAATGGGATAAAGAGGAATATATGCCAACAAATAAAATGTTTCCAATTCAATTATTTTTATTATTTAATAATATAAGCTTTAAAGAATTTTATAATAATATGTCATTACAAGAATTTAGCATTCCAATGAATTTAAAATGGAATTGTTAATTGGAATAACTGCACAGTCAGAAATTAAGTGGCATTAAAATTCGATCAAACCACCGTTATAATACACTGACATCTACACCTTTGTCTAGCCATATTAGAAAGTGTTCACAATACATAGAAACGTAATTTCCTGGATCATCAGTTTCTATCCCGCCCTCTCTGTATTATATATATATATATATATATATATATATATAGAGAGAGAGAGAGAGAGAGAGAGAGGGAAGAATTTTATCGATTATTTCGGAGCATTTCTTTGTCATACATCGAACTGTTGTTTTACATCGGTCAACAAGCACGTAGGTATTTCGGAGGTGCTGCATATTCTTTTCTTATAGCAATTGAACATAGTAGGTACAAATTAGATATAGTAATCTGATTATCGAAAACGTGTATTTTATCTTTTGATGTTTCAGGTAACTAACTAGTCAAATAAATAAATTGAATAAAAATATCATTCTAAACAAATTGTATAAGATAAAGGCTTGAAATGTCTACACAAAACGAAAACAGCAATCATTGCCATACAGCTGTTTAGGTGAGCAGTATGATAGATTTACACCATTTAAAACTGCATTTTGTAGAATGACTGATAATCTAATAATGTAATTTCAAAGCTGTCCGAAAGTGACATTTCCTCTGTGACAGAATTTTCCATAAATGAATTTATCATACCATCTAACTAGTTAGAAGGTAATTAACTCTCAAATGTAAATATTATCAAGTAAATTAATCATTTTTACTTCATTAATCATAAATACTTTAATCAGGTATACATTTTCACAGCTTATCAAATTATATTAGTTTGACACTTGTAAATAGGTGATTTATCAGTGATTTCGAAATTGTAAAACTAATTATTTTCTTTTATTATCATTAATCAACTAATCTTATTAGTTTCAGTAATTAAGCAGTATACGAAAAACTGGTAACTTTTTCTTTTAAATGTAATATCTTTTCATAATAACCAATTAAGAAATCAATTCAAACAAATACCTATGTACAATAATTACCTAGTAGGCTTTAAAACTATATATTTACATAATTATTTATACTTATTGAATCATGAGTAATGTGAAGCTTGTCATATATATATGCCTCACTACATCAGCACAGTAAGTTAAGTACCGAAATATCAACAAGAAACACTATGCAAATCTCGAATATGAATAATGAAGTAAGAATGAAGATGCAAAAGCACTTGAAATGTCAGGATTTACGAGAATATAAGGGATAAATGTACTTGAATTATATCATTCAGTGTCTCCAATCATTAATTACGACAAAAATGCAGACTTGTACCAAGTAGTTGTCACCTACCAACACGAATCTGATTAAAAGTCAATTACTCAATCGATGGATGTCACACTTTGATTTGGTTGACGCTAGCATTTTTCCATCCTACTTCTACTCCAGTCAATATGGATTATCAAGGTAAGCGATTAATAGTTACTCACAATAGGCGCCCAATCCACCACCCCCTCCCAGTCAGTGATGAGGCGTAGTCACTGTGTTTGAATATATACTATGTAGGTATTTAAAACGGAAGATCACAGTAGGTGATGCGAATTATAATGAAGCCATCACCTTACCTTACCTACGCCTGTTACCCCTCTCGGAGAAGCATAGGCCACTCACCAGTGTTTTCCATTCAACTCTGTCCTAAGCAATACTTTCCAGCTGTCTTCAGTTATTGTTCATCCTTTTTATGTCTGCTTCCAGCTCTCGAGGCAGGGTTTTCTTTAGCCTTCCTCTTTTCCGTTTTCCAACAGGATTCCAAGTTAGTGCTTGTCTCGTGATACAGTCAGATGATTTGAGCAATGTATGTCCTATCCATTTCCAACGTCGTTTCCTGATTTCCTCTTCAGCTGAAAGTTGGTTTGTTTTCTTCCAAAGTAGGCTGTTGCTGATGGTTTCCGGCCAATGGACATTCAATATTCTACGTAGACAGTTGTTGATAAATACCTGTACTCTCCTGAGGATGTTTGCAGTAGTTCTCCACGTTTCAGCTCCAAACAGAAGGACTGACTTGACGTTCGAGTTGAAGAGTCTAACTTTGAGATTGGTAGACAGTTGTTTGGACTCCCATATACTTTTCAACTGTAGGAATGCTGTCTATGCTTTGCCAATCCTTGCCCTTACATCTGCGTCGGATACTCCTTGTTCATCGATGATGCTCCCCAGGTATGAAAAGGTATCGACTTCTTCCAGAGTTTCACCATCAAGTTCAATTGGGTCGTTGCTCTCGGTGTTGAATTTGAGGATCTTGCTCTTTCCCTTATGTATGTTCAGGCCTATTGATGCTGAGGTTGCTGCTACGTTGGTTGTCTTTTACTTTCATTTGCTGTTGTGTATGGGATAGAAATGCTAGATCATCCGCGAAGCCTAGATCATCGAGTTGCATCATACTTGTTCATTGAATCCCGTGCTTCTTCCCAGATGTAGAGGTTTTCATGATCCAATCGACCACTAGAAGAAAGAGAAGAGGCGAGAGTAGGCAACTTTGTCTGACTCCGGTCCTCACTGCGAATGCATTTGTCAGCTGTCTTCCATGCACGATTTTGCACTGTAGTCCGTCATAAGAATTCTGGATGATGTTGACGAGTTTCTCTAGTACACCGTAGTGTCGAAGAAGTTTCCATAGTGATCTACTGTCCACGCTGTCAAACGCCTTTTCATAGTCAATGAAGTTGATGTACAGTGACGAGTACCATTCAATTGATTATTCAACGATGATCCGTAGTGTTGCGATTTGGTCTGTCTACAACCGATCCTTACGGAAACCAGCCTGTTGATCTCGTAATTAAGCATCCACTGAATTCTTTATTCTGTTCAACAACACTCTGTTGAAGATTTTCCCTGTTGCTGACAATAGTGTGATCTCTGTAGTTTTCCCATTTGCTCAAATCTCCTTTCTTTGATATCTTGATAAGGTATCCTTCTTTCCAGTCTGCCGGCACCTGTTCTTCCTCCCAGATCCTATTGAGTAAAACGTGGAGCATCCTCGCCGTTATGTCTATATCCGACTTGAGTGCTTCGGCTGGTATATTGTCAGGTCCTGATGCTTTCCCATTTCTGATTTGCCTGATGGCTATCTTGATTTCTTCGATCGTTCGTGGAGTGACATCTGTCGGGAGATCTGTAGGTGCTGCTTCGATGTTTGGTGCGTTCAGTAGAGCTGGCCTATCTAAGAGTTCCTCAAAGTGTTCTACTGATCTGTTTCTTTGTTCTTGACCGGTAGCTCTGATTTACTATATTTGCCTGCCAGTTTCTTCGTTGTGTCATATGGCTGTTCCATATTTCTTTCTCTTGCAGCTTTTCCCGCTGTCGTTGCAAGCCTTCGATGTATTTCCGTTCTTTGGCTGTAATGCTCTTCTTTATTTGCTTATTCGCTACTGTGTATTCACTTTCTGCCTTGCTTTTCTCTGCTGTAGTTCGGCTGTTGTTGATTTCTGCCTTCTTCTTCCTCCTTTGTTGAATTTCGCTCAGGGTCTCAGTGGAAATCCATTCCTTATAATGGTGTTTCTTGCTGGCCAGAGCCTCTTGACAAGTTAAAGTTAGTGCCTCTTGGATTTCTTTCCAGTATTCTTCCACAGTGGATTTTTCCTACTTCAGCATATCTTGTAAGGCTTGGAACATGTTGTTGATAGTTATTTTGAATCACTTAAGTTCGTCAATATCTCAAAGAGAGGCTGTATTGAACCGTTGTAATGCTGTTGCTACAGTTGTCCATTACTTCTTTAGTTTCAGTTTCGTTTTGGCAACTACCAGGTGGTGATCTGAAGCAATATCAGCTCTTCTCCTGTTTCTCACATCTTCCAATGATCTTCTGAATATTTTACTGATGCATATATGATCGATTTGATTATCTGTAGTATGATTCGGTGAGATCCATGTAGCCTTGTGTATGCGTTTGTGGAGGAATATTATACAACCTATAACCATTTTGTTAAAAGCACATAGATTTGTAAATCCTTCATCATTCTCATTTCTTTCTCCCAGTCCCTGTCGTCTCATGATGTCTTCGTATCCGGTGTTGTCCATTCCGAATTCGGTGTTTAGGTCCCCCATCAAGATTATCAGATCCTTTCCTGGACACTTCGCTATAATTGATTGCAGCCTATCATAAAACTGATCTTTGTCCTCGTCGTTGCCGTCGTTGGTGGGTTTTCATAACATTGGATAATATTAATTGTAATCCCCTTCTTAGTTGTCTTGAAAGATGCTTTGATGATCCTGGGTCCATGTGGTTCCTATCCTACGAGTGCATTACATGTTTTCTTCGACAGCATCAGACGAACTCCTTGGGTGTGTGGAGCATTTTCCTCTTGTTGGCCGGAGTATAGTAGCATCTCTCCCGTAGCTAATATTGTCTGTCCATTTTGAGTCCAGTGTGTTTCGCTGATCCCGAGCACAGTTAAATTGTATCTCTTCATTTCTGTTGCTATTTGATTGATCTTCCCGATCTCCCACATTATCCGAACATTTCGTGTACCTGTAAAAATTTTCACTCTGGTCGTTAGAAAGGAGGGGGTGGCATCGGCCTCATGACTTCTGAAGAATCTCGGCTTTCATCATGAATCGTCATATAGGTTCCTTCCACTTCAAGGGCAGAGTTTAAATGGTTAAGTTTGTCTATTCTGGTTAGATTTTTTTTTTTTAGCAAACTTGTGTTTTACGGGATAGGGGTGCTAGCCCTATGCTCAACCCTCCTCCTTAACTTGGGCTTGGGACCGGCAACAACCCTAGAAGAGCTGTGGGCGGAGTTATGAAGCCATCAAGAGGCATATAAATCTAGCTAAATTTCTGAATATGTAAGCATGCAGCAAGGGGATAATAAAATGAATGAATCATTAGTAACGTATGTGAATAATGCGTAAAAATTAGTCTGACAGTACCAATCATATGAATAAAATAAAAGAAGTGCATATGAAGATAATATTCACAATTTTTGTGAAGCAAAAGTTTACGGAGACTAGGAGATGAAAATTGATAGTTAAATTCTAATAGCGGTTGCTCTAACTACACGTAACGGAGACGCAGAAACCTTTAAATCCTTACTTGTACTTTATATATGATACTGAATGTTTGTTTCTTAACGATTTTATGTTTCGTGCATAATAAGCGAGACAATATCGAACTAATAATAGAATTATTTGTCCATTATCTAGTTAGACACATTGAATGATGTTCAGGGAAGCCCTCGTAGGGTTACTGGAACGTTCTATCTACATAAACGCTTTCATACACATGAACGCGCGTAAAATTGAATGGAAGTCTAAATAATCATTATCAATATTATGGATAGAAAAGATGGTGCATAGTGTGGAAGTAAAGAATGATTTACTTGTATTTCATCTTAGGTTAATTGTCAAGGTTGATGAAATTACATAATCTTAAGAGTAAATATAAGATCCTAAGTCTTTTGATTAGCTAGTATATATATATAACGTATTAGTTCTAAAGTTTTCAAGACTTTAATACTGATAGTTATGCTAAATCTGTATCCAATAATAAGTCCTTAATTACTGTGATATATTTAGCTTTAGGCACTTCAATTTTCTTTTACGCATATATTCAATATATATAATTGTGTTACTTAGCAATTTTTGAAACCAGACAAATAACACTGAATTGATAAACATTAACTCCCCTCCCTCACCCAGATTTGATAATAAGTAATTACATTGCTAAAAGCTAGTTCTACATAAAACAAAAATTTTAATTGAATTGGGGTGGTTTTTGTGGAGACAGATTGGCATTAAGTTTAAATGTTTGTGTTTATCATAGATTGATCGCCAAGCCATATCACAAATTAATGAAAATAAGAATTTTGCCACTTAACTCTGGCCGAATGGTGAAGATGATCAAGTGTTCCCCATGAAACCTGAAGGCTCTGAGCACAATTCCCAGGAGGAACCTGTGGTATGGACTATGGAAGAATCCCACGCCAGGAAGAAAAAGCTTTCCTGTGCTCTTTGGTTTTCAGTGGTACCCAACCATGGTCAACAAAAAAAGCTTTAATTAGTGAAGTGCGATTCGTAATGTATTTAATTAGGGATTCATACTAATTAATCAGTGAGACGCAAACGATGTTATATTCATGCAATCTTTCGATAAGCATTAAAATGTTTGAGTGTTTATTTAATGTTTAAAAGAGTTACATTTTGATGTTAGGTAACTGGAGATCGTCGATTTCTTTTTAGTTGACAATCTTCGTGCAATTTCGAATTATTTCTACAGGAGGTTAGTAACGATATAAGTAGCAGTATGGTAACTTCATTGATGTTTACGTTAAGTGTCTATATGATTGTTGTATGACTGTCTTTGGAAGTAGTGTATTTTATTTGCATAATGGCTTAGTCGTGAAGCTTCACTTATTTTTCAAGATAACATAATCAGCATATACTTAAATTTCTCAACACTATACTGTAATCATGCATTTACCTAAGTAAACATAGATACTGGTTAGCTCTTAAATGGTACAACATATCTTTACTGATCAATCAATGTGGAAAATCATGGAAATGATTTCGTTTGAGAAAATATTCAAATATTGGACAGAATGAAAATAAAGTAAACCAAGGGGTTCTTAGAAGATTGGTTCTCAATTTATTCGTCGAATATATTGAAGCTGATTCAATCAGACGAAAACATAATAACCACAGGGTCAGAATTCATACTCAATGGGGTCATCATCATTGTACATATAACGAAAAAAAAAAAATAATTGACAATAAATAATAATATTCCAGGTAGACACAACACAATATCAATCGATTATAAAACGAGTTCTTAAGGCTCACTACAATCTGATGTTCTGACGACTTAAATTAGTAATACGATAAAAGCCTCACAATCAAAACCGCTAGCCTAGGTAACACCGCACTTTCAATATCCTTCTTCTGAGCTGTGGATCCTCATCATTAACTAACTTACAAGATTAAAATATTTGCTTACATTATTAGTTCTATTATTATATTGTACAACTAGATTCCATAATAATTTGAATAAAGCGAGAAGAATAAGATTTGCAAAATAATGAATTCATTTTATTTCGAGGCTTCTCAACAACTGCAAACTTACGAAGAATTCTATAAAATTAAATGTTTGACATAATTCATCTGTTGTGGTTGAGATAAAAGTTCTGAATGAAAACAGAAATCATTATAACTAAAATAGAACCTAATATATGCTTATATTCGTAGTAAATGTTGACATGCAATTAAAAGCTGTAAATTAATAGTATTTGTGTATATACAATTATTAGGTTGGATGTGTGAGTGGGGATTAACGTAATCTTTGTAAATTTAGAGGAGAAAAGTATTACATATTTGAAGGAAAATCAAAATAGATGATTACATAATTACTGAATGAATTTTGAACGAATGTTATTTCGGAACGTATTCTGAAGAATATGGTAGTAAATGGTTTCAGACAATAAAGTTTAAAACGTAGTTGGAGAATGGAAGTCATGGAAATCAGATAGAAGATAGGCACTTATGTTGAATTGACTGAAAAGATATTATTAGTAAGATGAGATGCGATAGGATGAATTATGAAAATAACTGTATTCAGATGGACATGAGAACAAGATCAAGATCAATTTAGGTAAACAATGTTGGGGGGAGAGAAAAAGAAAATTTTGTAGAATAAACAATAAGTATGAAAAGCATAAGAATACCAATTAAATGACAATACTGTAATGAAGGCTAACTAACTAGGTCCATGGTAAAATTAGTGGATGGACAGTTTTATTTTTTACACATAGTTGCGGTTTCTTTATGTGTACTGCGACATAATACCTTGAAAGGTTCCTGTTCCCTGTATACATTATTTTAAAAGATGTATCATTATTGAACTGGTAGTTAGTATTAACTAAATACTCTATTATTGAGCTTCTAGCGCAATAACTAATACCTTTCCTCAACTAGGAAGGAGTGTGCTCTTGAACTCATTTGCATAGAGTATGCATTGAACGATAATTATACCACGCCCCGCAGAAACAAGTGAATTCGTAGATGTGGATTGATGAGGTCAAATATGATTGTTTATCCTTAGAGTTGTTTGTCAACAGAGGTCAATTTGAAGACACAATTCTCAGATCAACTGCAAAGTTCATTTAATGGCCTTGGAGATTTTTCTTTACGATGTCAGCCAGTGTAGCACCTTTGAAGTCGACATTTAGGTAGAGTTTCTTCTCTGAGGCGGAAATTGCCGGTACACTCGGTGGTTTAGATTTTACACTTTTGTTAACAAATCTTCTTGGAAACCTATTTTCAGCTAATGTCTTTTTGAGAAACGTTAAGTCTTTTTCTAAAGAATCAGGAAAGTAGATTTTTCGCTGACTAGACGCTAGAGACATAACCAATTTTCAATTCCTACCTATGGAAACCCAGATATAGGAATTCGTTAGTTGACTATCCCATGTTAATTTTCTGCAAATGGATCTTTGCAGTGTTACATTAGAATTTCTTTCCATTTTAATATCGAGGAAACGGAAGTTTCATTTATTTTCTCTTTCAACAGTGAACTTGATGGATGAACGAGAGTTGTAAAAGATATGTATGACATTATTCAGAACTGAAGTATGGTCAGAGATAAAAAAATATCATCCACGTATCTCTTGTACACGTGGAAAGTGTCGATGATCGGTTTTCGTTGGTTATTTTCAACACTAACCATGAAGCAACCTGAAAGTAGGGCACCTAAAGGAGAGATCCAATCGCTATTCCATCCTTTTATCCATAAATTATATCATTGAATGTAAACCGAACGTTAAAAGTGCATCTTCATAATAATGTCTTGGGATGAATGACCGTTATTCCAATATTTATCATGTTTTTTTCGATGTATTTGCAGACAAAATAGATTGTTTCAGTGAGAGGTACATCAGTAAATAGAGATCCGACATTCATTGAGATTGATTTTACTATGTACATCTGAAAATGAAATCCCCGAAAAGAGATCTCTTCGCGGAAAGCATAATATCGTTTTTCACTTAATATTACTATGAAGAGCGACTTCTTAATATTTATTGTTTTCCCTCTCCTTTTCATTTTTCAAGTTTGTGCTTCCCTTCTAATAAACGTGGTTATTTCGTTTTGTCGTTCTACTTATCATATTTGCTGACGTTTCTTCATCTTTCACTTCCATTCTCACATATTCATACAAAACTTTAATGTTTTGATTAGCCTTATTATTTTTTTACAGTACTCACTAAAACATTTGACTTCCTGTCAACCGTTTTCTCACACAATCTAGACTATTACTGCCATCACATTTATCCTGATTGGTAATTTCGGTAATATTGATTTTGTCACCAATTACTGTCTTCGTAACAATTAGTACATGCTTTTCATACTAGACGATATCATGACATTCCTCTCCCACTTATCCCTTTCATCTAGAAATGTGAACTTGTCATTATGAGTACTAGTTATTATTAAAGCTAAATGATTATTTGATTAGAATATGGATGAATCTTTCTGTTGATTTGTCATGGACTAAAGTTGACCAGTCTCTTGCCATATGTGCATCCTAAGCGGATTACCTCAACATAGTTACTAATCACAAGTATTGTTTAAGTTGGATTGTGACTGCTAAGCAGAATACAGGACGTGTGTTTCGGCCTATTTGGGACTTGTCAGCTGGATGCACCTGCATTCTAGTGTTGATGTTCATACCTGGGCACTTCAACAATACGTATGAATTAATCGCTATATCGAGGCAGTTCGCTCAGAATGTGTGTATAGCAAGAGACTGATCAACTTCAGTCCATGACTAATCAATGGGAAGACCCAAACACTCTATTTATATATACGTACTCGTTGCACAAGTGTGGCTATCTAGACTCAGTATCTTAGAGGTGAACTTGGTGGCGTTTGCCACGGAACGGACTGAGTTCGAATCCCGGTGTAAACATCAACACTAGGATGCAGGTACATCCAGATAACGAGTCCCAAATGGGACGAAACGTTCATCCTGAATTCCGCTTGCCAGTCACAATCCAAATGATTATTATCTACATGTGCCGTTCAACATTAGAATTATCCTTTACTCTACATTGAAGCTCTTAATTATTTTGCATTCCTTTTGTTGATATACTAATAAAAACCCGTTCCAGTCAAGTTTACAATATAGTTATCCTCATTGTGGTGTAAACTTTATGGGATAGAAAATTCTTTTTCATTTAAAAGAATTTTTCTAACCCTAAATGTTAATAAGTTTGGTTCACGGAGAAAATATCTGAAGATAAAATATATTATTGGTTTGACTCATCACTAAAGTGCTATAAAATGGAAATGCATCAATTAACTGACCACTTTTATTGTACTATCAGCTTAAGCGTTATTGACAACGAATTCAAATCATTCATTCATTGAAATCCGAAAAAAAAATAAATATGCTACTTATGAGTAAATTAAAACGATATCTGATGTGTCAAAAATATTAATTTGAAACCACTTACTGCTCAGTATCAATTATATAAAACTACATATCACTGTAAAGTTATTTTGGCGTTTGTTAACGAAACCAAATGCATGAATCTTAAAAGTTGTATATGCGAATACAGCTTGAAAATCACTACTGTGAATGAGACTAATTGTCAAAAATAATAGTATCGGTATTTATTCAGTGTTCTGGAAATTCATACACAGAAGATGAAGAATTATACAGTCTCTCTAAGTTATTATTTTGATAGTCAGATTGAGAATACTAGGCAAAATTACTTACTATTTATTATGAAGTTACTAGAACACGAATTTTTATTGATGTTCAGTGCGATTGATGAGGCTATTGATCCGCATCTGCTGAGACGGCTGGGAAATGTATTACGTATACCCAACCATAACGTACGACGTTAGTTGGCATAAAAATAGGTTCAGAGGTAGAGGTGGGTAAACTAGGAAATGGTTAGAGTCCATGAAGTCATTGGCTGTTTGTCAAAGCTATGCTAGTAGGTATAGACTATCTAGTTGTGACCCAAGTGGAAAATGTGATTAAAGACGTTGAGTAAAGTAGTTCAGAATACGAAAGTAGAAAAGATGCACTCACCGCTTATTTCCCTCAATGTCATCAAATACTTTGTCTCATTAAAGACATCTTTTCACTTTGTCCTTTAAAAGCATACTGTCATTTTCGTCAATAATGCTACAAAATTATTCTGAGTTTTTTGTTATCCATCTGTCGTCTGAATGTAGTATGGTACATTCATGATAACTCTACGTTGATTACGATTAACTTCGGCACTGTTACTGATTACTTATTTACCAGTTGTCTATACTAAACACACAGAAAATCAGATCACGATTATTGCCCTTGTTAATTACAAAATACTGGTTGATGAAAACGTTAATTTAACCAGAAATAAATGTTATCTAAGCTAATCGCCTTCTCAACTGGTACACCCCCAAAAAATTACACGTTATTTGTATCTATCACCATGAATTTAATTATATACACTTTTACTAAAATTTCGTTACATCAATCAAACACAATTGTATGGGCTTTTATGTGTGTGTGAGGGGAGAGGAAGAGCCTTCACACGTGACATTAAAACATAATTCATAGAAAACAAAAAAAAGTTAAGGGTAAATTCTTGTCAAAATAGGTAAAAAAAATTACATCCAGACATATAGCAGGTAATTAATTAGAAAATCATATAACAGATGACGATCCTAAAACTATTTCTGAAAGCCATTTAATTAAGGGCAACTCGTCTTAGTAACACACAAAAAAATAAAACAAAGGTGTTTGTGAAAGAGTAATAGAATTTAAACTTAAGATGAAAATAGAGTGAATACACATGCACCACTGTGACCGGTTCTGAACAATGTCAGTGTCACCACCCAAAAGATTAAAAGTACTTCATTGGTAGTAAGAGAAAAGCGTAAGCTTATAAAATACAACAAAAGCAGAAATAAATAGTTCATTGAAAAAAGATGTAAAATAATTCTAAGCTCACAATTTGAGAGAAGACAAAGAGTGAATACACAGGCGTGACTGATTCTAAACCATGTCACCCAACGTCAACAACCTTTGGATACAACAATCGCGCAAGCCCCAACCAAGTAGTCTGCATCTATAAACATGACTTAGATCAGCAGTCATTTACTTCATAAACATATGTCACGTTTTGGTATGGCCGTCGCTACCTTTCTTCCATCCTACTCCAATATCATTTACGATTGTGAATCCAGGTACTCGGTGGTTGAGTATACGTAATACATATCTAAATTACCTCAGCTGATGACAATCCATAACTATATCAACTGATTTACCATCTTTCCCCAATACCCCACGTCCAACATCATTACTACTTATCCAGTGACACCAGTAAACGCGAAAGATGGTTTGGAAGATACTCATGGTCGAATACCAATAGCTTACGAATGTCATCTACTCTTAATGGTCACGTTCTACACTCATACAATAAGAAAGAACGGATGGTTGAGCAGTATACTCGTCTTCTGATTGAGAGATAGATATTTCACCCACTCCATAGGTGATGTCTGTTGGCAAAAGCCAAACGAGCTTTTCCAATCAGTGTTGAGATTTCGTCAGACACCAACCATTGGGGCTGATCAAGCTACTAAGACAATTGATATAGTTAACGCACTCACTTACCTCACTCCCTACCTTTGATTCAGGTGTTGGCGCAGATCAGTTCTAAAGTAATAATCTGCACTTAAAGAAGGGGGGGCCGAAAGTATCTCGAACATGCATTCATTGTTGCTCAATGTCATCAATCTTATCATCATCTTCATCAAACACGACTATATCATATACGTATTCTAAGTTAGTCAGTGGACTTCCTGGAAGGAGATCAATTCCTGAAAATTCAGACAACCGAAGCGAGATTTCCAAAAGTAAATCTAGGATCAAATTAAACAAAAGTAGGGATAGCAGACAGCAACGACGGACACCACTCGAAGTTACAAGTTCACATGACCGTTCACCATATACGATGATTCGACTCGACTAGTAGTGTTCGAGAAAAGAGCTTTTACAAGCTTCATGTACTCCCTGTCTACAAAGTCGAATACTGCTCTCAAATCAAGAAAAATAATCATTGTAGGACGCCAAAAAGTGTGTTTCAAGACCTGAAGAATGGTGAGTATTTGGTCGAGACAACCGCAACCAGGTCTAAAACCAGTCTGGCTTGCTCGTGTTTTTAGTCCACGAGTCGTAGTTAAGTGTTTGACAATCACTAAAGCCAGTATTTTAGATACTATATTAGTCAAACTAATTCCTCTATAATTATCACAAAATAACTTTGGTCCCTTCTTAAATACTGGGACGATGAACGGTCGAGACCAGTTGTATGGGACTATGTCCAGCTGCAAGATAAAATATCGGCTAACCTAATTGCTACAACTAGACCACTATCCTTAAAGACCACTGGAGTTAATCTATTCGCAGCCGCTGTTCTTCATCACCTCAAATTAGCAACGGCTTTTATAAACTCAGCAAAAGTCGGGATTGGGGAGTGAAATGTTGACTTTACATTCAGACTGACTGGAAATAGTGGGTAGTTGTAAAATAGCTAAAGGCCAACTGAACTGCCCTTAGAATTTCTCCTCCAATCGTTTGAAGCATTTAGGCCAAGTAGATGATTGTTTCATCTTTTTCAAAGATTGTCTCAATAACAATTCACGTTTCAATCCCGCCCTCTTTAATTAGTCCGAAAGGTTGTCTTGTCACCTATCGTCGCTGCCTTTTCCATTTCTTTCGCTTTCGTTACTCACTACTGCTCACAATACTTTTGCAGACATTTTGATAGTTTATAACAGATTTATTTCGCTCTTCCTCATGTTCGGAGCCCGACAGGATAAGTTTGAGGGAGTCCATCGATAGCTGTTGGGTCGCCAGATAAACGAACAGTATACTAAGTTCTCTATATTCGCAAGGTGAGGTCGTGACTGACTACGCCAAAAACTCCATGCATGTTCCGGAGACACACCATACATCTTTGGTACAAGATCCCTCCTCAACCGACCTTTTCTAACCTCACTGCCCTTTCATCGGAAGGCAGCATCGACGCCATGTTCGTCGTCCGAAGAAAACACATTACTGCCGTCATACCTCTGTATAATTATAGTACTTCATTTACAGACCTTAGGTTCACAACTCCACTTATTACCGATCTCCAACCGACTTGCCTGGCATGATAGAACCTTAAGGGATGTCAGTCCCAGTCAGTATATTCCGGTCGGTTCATCATTGTAACCAAGCCTGATTATCACTTCAAGGTGGCAGCAAACTGTCGGGAACTGTCCTACGATCTTCAACTATTAACCACTGACCCACCCAACTAAGTGGAAGGGAATGTAACTTTGGAAGCCTCATAAGTCAACAAGCCCGAGTAACCTAGGTTACTAGGCGTGACAAACAATGGAAGACTAGTAATTCCTAAGTAGCTTCTTATTTTGATCAGAGATGTGGTGAAACCGAAGGGTTATTATCGCCTCCGGTCTGTACTTCATGAATGTAAGTCATCGAGAGGCGAAACAGGTAGACGGTGAACTATACGTAACCCTACTGGCCAAACACAGCCTTTGAACTGTCAACTATGGTACGGTTGCCTTAAATGGCATTTTTAAAGAGGCTTTTATAAAACTATTTCACTCATTCAACTGATATTGAGGAAAAACTAAATGCTTGCAATCAATCAATCAATCAGTTACAACGTAGAACTTGGTACATGCGTACATCAGTTCAAGTTGCCATGCCTCAATTAGCAGATAAAGATTAAATTGTCGAACCAAATCCCAGAGTAGGGGAAGGTAGTAACAGAGTAATTACTAATGGAAAGGCATAGAGATCAGAGATGAGATTTAAGATAAAAAGTAAATGCTTGCACCACAGAATGTAACATAAATCTCACCAGAAGTGACTAAATCCTCCAAGAGACATTTACGTAATGTTTGCATTGACGAGGATTAGGACTATTAAAATAAAGTCGTCATTACAAGTTTCGATCAACTACTTTTATTTCTGAATTTAATCGAAATTCCACAGACACAACAACAGAAAATCGGACTGATTAACGTACTCACCATTTGCCTTCAAACTTAGAAAAAAATCCATTCATTGATAAAAAGTAAAAACTTAATTGAAATCCCATCAGCTCGTTTGCTTACTTTACTCAAGAAACAAATTAATATTTGTAAAAAATAAAATTACTGATTATTTAGTGAGAAACATAGGATAATAATTTAATACTGTTTAAGCTAACTCCGTCTGTAGCTTTTCTAGGGTTACTGCATGGAGGAGAGTTGGGTATGGGGCTAGCATCCCCATTCCGGAAAACACAAACTTGCTACAGAAACGCTAACCAGATTAAACAAACTAAACCATTTAAACTCTACACTGGGAGTGGAAGGAATGATAATCACGCTTCATGATGAAAGCCAAGATTCTTCGGAAGCCATGAGGCCGATGCCACCCCCTCCTTTCTAACGACCAGAGTGAAAATTTTTACAGGTACACGAAATGTTCGGATAATGTGGGAGATCGGGAAGATCAATCAAATAGCAACAGAAATGAAGAGATACAACTTGACAGTGCTCGAAATCAGCGAAACCCATTGGACTCAAACTGGATAGAAAACATTAGCTACGGGAGAGATGCTACTATACTCCGGCCAACAAGAGGAAAATGCTCCACACACCCAAGGAGTTCGTCTGATGCTGTCTAAGAAAACATGTAATGCACTCGTAGGATAGGAACCACATGGACCCAGGATCATCAAAGCATCTTTCAAGACAACTAAGAAGGGGATTACAATTAATATTATCCAATGTTATGAAAACCCACCAACGACGGCAACGACGAGGACAAAGATCAGTTTTATAATAGACTGTAGTCAATTATAGTGAAGTGTCCAGGAAAGGATCTGATAATCCTGATGGGGGACCTAAACACCAAATTCGGAATGGACAACACCGGATACGAAGACATCATGAGACGACAGGGACTGGGAGAAAGAAATGAGAATGATGAAAGATTTACAAATCTATGTGCTTTTAACAAAATGGTTATAGGTTGTATAATATTCCTCCACAAACGCATACACAAGGTTACATGAGTCTCACCGGATCATACTACAGATAATCAAACCGATCATATATGCATCAATAAAAAAGTCAGATGATCAATGGAAGATGTGAGAAACAGAAGATGAGCTGATATAGCTTCAGATCACCACCTGGTAGTTGCCAAAACGAAACTGAAACTAAGAAAACAATGGACAACTGGAGTGACATCATTACAACGGCTCAATACAGCCTCTCTTCAAGATACTGACAAACTCAAGGAATTCAAAATAGCTCACAACAACAGATTCCAAGCCTCACAAAATCTCCTGAAATAAGAAAAAGTAACTACTATGAAAGACAACTGGAAAGAAATCAAGAAAGCATAAATTTCAACGTGTCAGGAGGTTTTGGGTCGCAAGAAACACCATTATAAGGAATGGATTTCCACTGAGACCCTGAGCGAAATTCAACGAAGGAGGAACAAGACAAGAAACAACAACAACAACCAAACAAGAGCAGAGAAAACCAAGGCACAAAGTGAATACACAGTAGCGAATAAGCAAGTAAAGAAGAGCATTACAGCCGAAGAACGGAAATATATCGAAGGCTTGCAACGACAGCGGAAAAAGCTGCAAGAGAAAGAAGTATAAAACAGCCATATGACACAACGAAGAAACTGGCAGGCAAATATAGTAAATCAGAGCTACCGGTCAAGAACAAAGAAACAGATCAGTAGAACACTTTGAGGAACTCTTAGATAGGCCAGCTCTACTGAACGCACCAAACATCGAAGCAGCACCTACAGATCTCCCGACAGATGTCACTCCACGAACGATCGAAGAAATCAAGATAGCCATCAGGCAAATCAGAAATGGGAAAGCATCAGGACCTGACAATATACCAGCCGAAGCACTCAAGTCGGATATAGACATAACGGCGAGGATGCTCCACGTTTTACTCAATAGGATCTGGGAGGAAGAACAGGTGCCGGCAGACTGGAAAGAAGGATACCTTATCAAGATATCAAAGAAAGGAGATTTGAGTAAATGTGAAAACTACAGAGATCACACTATTGTCAGTACCAGGGAAAGTTTTCAACAGAGTGTTGTTGAACAGAATAAAGAATTCAGTGAATGCTCAACTCCGAGATCAACAGGCTGGTTTCCGTAAGGGCCGGTTGTAGACAGACCAAATCGCAACACTACGGATCATCGTTGAACAATCAATTGAATGGTACTCGTCACTGTACATCAACTTCATTGACTATGAAAAGGCGTTTGACAGCGTAGACAGGAGATCACTATGGAAACTTCTTCGACACTACGGTGTACTAGAGAAACTCGTCAACATCATCCAGAATTCTTATGACGGACTACAGTGCAAAATCGTGCATGGAAGACAGCTGACAAATGCATTCGCAGTGAGGACCGGAGTCAGACAAAGTTGCCTACTCTCGCCTCTTCTCTTTCTTCTAGTGGTTGACTGGATCATGAAGACCTCGACATCTGAGGACAAGCACGGAATTCAAACGACAAGTAGGATGCGACTTGATGATTTTAACTTTGCGGATGATCTAGCTCTTACACACCAACAAACGCAAGTGAAGACAACCAACGTAGCAGCGACCTCAGCATCAGTAGGCATTAACATACATAAAGGGAAATAGCAAGATATTCAGATACAACACAAAGAATACCGACTCAATTGAACTTGATGGTGAAACTCTGGAAGAAGTAGATACTTTCACGTACCTGAGGAGCATCATCGATGAACAAGGAGGACCCGATGCAGATGTAAAGGCAAGGTTTGGCAAAGTAAGGGTAGCATTCCTACGCTCTAAGAACATATAGGAATCAAAACAACTGTCAACCAACCTCAAACTCAGACTCTTCAATTCGAACGTCAAGACAGTTCTGTTGTATGGAGCTGAAACGTGGAAAACTACTACAAACATCATCAGAAGGGTACAATTATTTATAAACAACTATCTACGCAAAATACTGAATGTCCATTGGCCAGAAACCATCAGCAACAGCCTACTATGGGAGAGAATAAACAAACTTCCAGCCGAAGAGGAAATCAGGAAACGACATTGGGAATGGATAGGATATACATTGCGGAAATCATCAGACTGCATCACGAGACAAGCACTAACTTGGAATCCTGTTGGAAAACGGAAAAGAGGAAGGCCAAAGAACACTAGGTCGAGAATCGGAAGCAGACATTAAAAGGATGAACAGCAACTGGAAAGGATTGCTCAGAACAGGGTTCAATAGAGAATACTAGTCAGTGACCTATGTTCCTCTGTGAGGGATAACGGGCGTAAGTAAGTTTAAGCTACATTTATTAACAGAGCGAATTTTGGTACGTAATGCAGGATTATTATTAGTCAATATCGTTCGATATACTACCAAACTTCTTTGACGTATATATTAGCGAGCCTATAAATAATATAAAGTGGATTTAATATACAACAAACTGATGAGAATTCTCAGACAGACTTAAGAACTATGATAAACGAATTCGAAATGATTTGACCATCTAGAAACAATCTAAAATATTTGCTTATGTCGCAAAATGAATTTGTTAGTTTTCTGTCGGTTTACAAGAACAAATATATATCCAGACAACAAAAATCGACGTTAATCCAAATCTAGCGAAAGGAATGTTGTTGGGTGTTTATTAGCGGTCACTTGTACAAAGCCACTGTCTAACCAGAATAAATTATATTTAAGAAAATCATCTCCATTTGTTTTAATCAGATATTACGTTTTTGAAGTAACAATCTACAATTGTATTACTGTGGTGTTAGGTAGACATAACTTCTGCAATAATTGTCACTCTCAACCTCACGATTTTATGTAGTGAGATAACCTACATTATCGGTTTTAATGAGTTCTTTTTTGTTAACTTTCATTATCCTAACAAATACAGCTAAGAAATGGAGGGAACAACAGCAAGAAAAGAAACACCGAATTCGGTTATTTAATCTGTGAAGTGGCTTAAACTAAGATGATGAACTTCAAAAACGTGACTTTCTAATCATTGGCATCACTTTGATACCATTTTACCATTACAAAACAGTCCATCCGAAGTTTAGTTTATGTGAAATTACTAAATCAAGCCTTCGTACTAGCATCAATAAAAGAAAAAGGTTATTTTCAAGCATTATGTATAACCTCAAAGTAATAAATATCAATAGGCAAATGTATCACAAAAAACTTGATTTGATCCAAATTTCAACCTTACGAGAGTGGGTATCAAGAGCCTCAAAATCGGTCACAGCAAAAATTTAAATATATACACTTACATATAACCATCAAATATGAATACATGAGGTGCAAAACACTTAAGTCCGTAAATAAGGAATTAATAATTACCTGTATACGATAAAAAAATAAACAAAGATCTAAATGAACACAACATTGTTCATTTATATATTGTCCTAAACGAAAAATATTCAGTAAGATGTGTGTACGACGAAATAAGTCAGAAAGTGATTTTATCAAAATTTTGATGTACAAACGATAAAGTGTATTATAATGAAACAAATAAGTCAATCCTACAGAAGAATTATAACTCTTTCGACAAAACACTATAAAAGAATTCAAGTTAAATGGAGATAAATACACACGAAACGTTCTGTAAAAGCAACGACGGTACAGCAGGAATTCATAAACAAAAGGATAAATTTGATTACTTAATAGGGAAAATGTAGGAAGAATGAAACAACAAAACTTCTAATACTGATTTCCATAAGAAATATAGGTAACTGTAACAGTACTCGTATTGGTAGCATATGTAACTTGGAGGTTGCTTTTCAGACACAGTTAACAATATAATTACACAAATGAATGTAAAAATTGAGGACAATAATGAAAACAACCTGAACTGTCATCGCCCAATTTGAGTAGCAATCCAATCCAAACCTTGAGGGAGCCTAAAATTAAGTAGATGTAAAAATATAACACTTTAATGCCGGAAGAACCAACCAATCTAATATATTTAGTGAAAACTTATATTCACTCTGTCTGAATGTTCGTACAGACCAGCAGTCTGCAAAATAATTGTCGGGAATGAAGGCAAAAGAGATGGAAAAGACAGTGGTGATAGACAGCTTTTCAAACTAAACCCGTATTAAAAGTTCAAGTGGGATAATCTCCTAAAAATATGGAATTTGTCTAGTCTCAGCCTTGACGTCTAGAATAGTGAGCGGAACGCTTTAAAAGGCAGTTTATCTGATCTCCAGCTACTCTACAGTTATACGCCATTCTCAAACAGCCTGGATAGATTAACATAGACCCACTGACTGTTGCTGAAGTTAAGAACGTTATAATTAATCTAAAGTGAGGGAATCACGGACCGTTGATCTAGGTCGTGCTGATGGGTGAATAGTACTTGGTTGGGGTCTGCACGATTGTCGTAGTACATAATTGGAAACTTTTAGTGGCATGGCTTACAATCAACCTCAATGGTGCAAATGTACTCAACATTTATCTTCCCTTAAATTCCGAGCTTAAAACATTACATACTCCTCTTTCTGAACATTTTTGTTTCATCTATTTTACAACCATTTTGCCGTATTAATGTAGTATGGCAACCTGGAGTGATGTGTTGATGTCAGGTTCTATATAGTACTTAACAAACTGACGAATAAAACTTTAATGATGAATAAAATCCCTAGAGAGGGGACAGATTTTATGTTTCTAGAATCATAATTCTACGGAATCTAGTTGCATAGATGAACCTCAATCATGTATACTAGCAGTATTAACAGATAACCGCTTGATATACCTGGTAACAACAATCGTGACTGGATATATTAGACAACTAATGAATATTCTTAAGTTTGTACGGTTGTCTGAGGGTTGACTGTTTTCTTTACACTTCCCCAAACTTTCACACTTGACTCAAGTCAGGTGATTGGGTGACATAGATTATTGAAATAATGTTTGTCTTGACTTTTGGATAACACTGTCCATGAATTATTTAGTAAGTGTTTAAGCTAATTGTGCAGACGGAGTAGATAATTAGCGTTTGAACACAACTTAGATCTTAAACCGAACTTTAGGCT
Organism: Schistosoma japonicum; assembly: GCA_025215515.1. Classification (NCBI taxonomy): domain Eukaryota; kingdom Metazoa; phylum Platyhelminthes; class Trematoda; order Strigeidida; family Schistosomatidae; genus Schistosoma; species Schistosoma japonicum. The sequence continues at coordinate 69,531,292 of CM046061.1, read as the reverse complement.
ATACTCTAAAGTGATAAACCAGACGCAATATAAAACAATCAACAGTAACAAGAACAGAAGCATCAGTCGATAGAGATCACCGGCCTTTTAATTTCCTGACGTCGCATTACAACATGTACTGGCAACTGACCGCTGAACCGTTGACGATACCACCAAAGAGATGATAAGCTGTCACTTTGGTCCATGGGGATTTATGTACATAGGGGTAATTTGTGCGCACATTAAGTTTACATGATATTACATGGCATCCATCTGTTCTGTCGGGTGTGACTGGAACCATATAACTAATAAAGGTCTCGTGTACCCATGGATTTGATTTGCACCGACGGGGAGTTTACCTGCCTGCTTCGTCGGTTGACATACCTTAAAATGTGTTGGGTGTTTCAAGAAAACCTTTAGAGCCATAATTTATAGAAGCCACCGTTCACTTGTTGATTATCTACGATACTACTTTTATGATGTTGTGATGGAGCATTATCGCACAAGTGAACATCCACTTAGAGTTACTTGAAAGCCTACTAACCATAAAATGAGGTAGCCGTGATAAGTTCTTCTTTAATGTAATCATATAGCTTTCTAAGGTGCCGACTAATTATTTTTCGTAAATAATCTTTTGAATCGTTTCGAGCTCAAGATCCATTACTTTGGATAACCAGGTTTAAAACTTCCTTTACAACTTATAGAATTAGTTGTCTGAGCATTGAATTTACATTTGGAAGATCCACACTACTCAATGATATAAATGGAAAACTGATTAACAACTATCGTTTAACACTTAGGTGATTAAACGCCGTCACAACTAAAAATATCATATTAGTAGTATCGTTATCGACAAAGGAATAACTGATTCCTAATCTAACTGACAGATGTGATACATTGATTGACAAAGCTAATAATCTACGCCTCCCTGAGAGATAAAAATACACCTAACATAGCAACTGAACACAGTAGTAAGACAGGTTTATGATGATACACATATGTATTTATGCACGAAAAAGAATCTGGTGCATACGAGTCGATCAAAGTTACCATACCTCAGTAGCATAGCAGAATGAAAAGCAAATTAGTGAAAGTTGTGGTTCATTCAGTCAGAAATTAACGTATAATCTGGCACAAATGCCCTTAGAATCAAGTTGACATATCAAATTAGCGCGATGAGCCTAAATTTGTAAAAATAACACGATAACAGAAAAGAATAAAGTAAAGGTGGATGTGAGACGAAGATAAGGAGTGAATACACATGCATCACTGTGACTGATTCTGAACAATGTCAGTAACATCATCCGAAAAATTGAAGGTACTTCAATGGTAGTAAGAGAAAAGTGTAAGCAAATAAAATACAACACAAGCAGAAATAACTAGTTCATTGAAAAAGGTGCAAAACAATTTTAAGCTCACACTTTGAGAGAAAACAAAGAGTGAATACATCGGCGCGACTGATTCTGAACCATGTCACCTGACGTCTACAACCTTTGGATACAACAATCGTGCAGACAGCAACGATGGACACCACTCGAAGTTACAAGTTCACATGACCGTTCACCATATACGATGATTCGACTCGACTAGTAGTGTTCGAGAAAAGAGCTTTTACAAGCTTCATGTACTTCTGAGGTACGCCCTTCAATGATAGAACCTCCCTGTCTACAAAGTCGAATACTGCTCTCAAATCAAGAAAAATAATCATTGTAGGACGCCAAAAAGTGTGTTTCAAGACCTGAAGAATGGTGAGTATTTGGTTGAGACAACCGCAACCAGGTCTAAAACCAGTCTAGTGTTTCCGCATTTGCTGTTCATGAAAGTAAGGGAGTTATAAGGCCAATGATAATTTTGGACACCAGATTGAATAATTTTTGTGATAAATGGTAGTGATTTGTATAATAACTCGGCAAGCGAAAAGTGGAATACTTTAAAATGCTCACTAGTTTTCCTTTTTTTTTCTAATTTACGCAAATTAACTGCTAATCATTTATCGTAAAAAACGTAAATGATGTTAAGATATGAATAAATGTATACAGTCATAGTGAAAAGGTTATACTGATTGATCGGGCTAGTAGAAATAAATACCATCAAACGTTGTTACAATATCAGTCGTCCAACGCATAGCCTACTTTTAAACCCATAATCTAAGCACTATTAGATAGGGAAACCCTTATTAAATAAAAGTATCATGCCTGTAAAATGGTATGCTCTAATGTACAAAGTGCTACTTGAGAATAAAGCTACTACTATTATTATATGGATCTATAAGAATCTTAATTAGAAATCCCCAGCTTTCAAATCAAGAATAAACTCTAAGATTAGTGCACAGACTTCTGCTTATTACGAGTGCAAATAAATACTATTTCTACGGTACTGAATTTGCTTGGATAGTTAAAATGTGAAATTTTATTCATCTACGAAAACGAAATACATTTGAGCTGAAAATACTGAAGTGTTTTGTAAATAGAAATATTACAACTGTAGTTTACACTAAAGTTCGAATTGTAACACTTCCTATTTAACTAGGCACAGTAGACTTGACAGAAAAATAGCAAAACAGGATGTAATGCAGTTCCTGATGTTAAAATAGTCAGTGACCATAATGGTTGTAAATTAGACTACAAGTATGATTCTAAACCAGCAGTTTAAAAGATTAAGGAAATTGTAGGACAAGACTGCAGGAAGGTAGACAACAAAACAAATGGGTTATATAGCACTAACAAGTTTGTGGAAAATAACGTCCTTTAAACAGATTTGAGTAATTAAAGTTTGTATCCATACCATACGTAAAAAATCAAAATCTCTGCTAGCGGATTTCACATAAACAACAAATGATTATGCTCATCGTTGAAACTATGACAAAAACAGGTTTAATAAACTAACTAATAAACGAACCCTTCTCCTGTAAGCGCGCAACAAGGCTGAACATGCCACGGGTGATCCCTAATAGACGTTAGATTCAGATTGTGACTGATTTCAGCAACGGACATACAGCCAGAAACATCCTGTTTGTTGGCGAAAATTAGCATTTTTGAACGTTTTAATTCCTAAAATAAACTTGTCGTCGTTATTGACTTACTTCTGCAATTAATAGTTTGTATAACTCTTGTTTGGTTAAGCAGAGACGTTCCCGGTCAGTACTGTCAATCACTAAAATCACAAACTATGGGCAATTAACATATATTCGGAAAATACATCTGAGCCTGAAAAGTATGTTGTCCAAGAAGCTCTAACAGAAGTTTGCCCACCAATATCCCACATTACAAAATGTAGATTTTTCCATTTCACTTCTTCAACATTGCTTCCGATGGTGGGAGAAGTTTGTACAGCTTCTTTGAGAACGAACTGATATAAAATTGTAGATTTTCCAGCATTATCCAACCCCAGGATTATGACCTTATAAACTCGAGAGTTGAATAGCCTCCAAAACTTCGTAAACAGTAAGCCCATCACCCATGTGGCTAAACTTTAAAGACCCTCCATTCATATTAAGTATTCATAAACTTATATACACGAAGGGTTAAACGAAGTGAAAATTGTACCGATATTTATTGCATGCGCATGCAAACAATCATGACCAACATTTGTTTATACTATCGTCAATTCAGCGGGCTAATTAGATTAGTTGGAATGGCTAAATGTTACGATTACCTCTTCAAACTTCTACTTATTGGTGATTCCGGTGTTGGTAAAACAAGCATTCTTCTTCGGTTTTCCGACAATCTGTTTAATCAAACTTTTATATCAACTATAGGTAACGACATTGTAATAATTCTTATGTAATTTTTAAGGAATTGATTTCAAGATCCGTACTGTGGATATTGATGGTAAAAAGATCAAGTTGCAGATATGGGATACTGCCGGTCAGGAACGCTTCAAAACAATAACAACAGCGTACTATCGTGGTGCGATGGTAATTTGTGGTCAAAGTTGTAAAGTTATTTTAAGGGCATCATGCTTGTTTACGATATTACGAATCAACATTCGTTTAACAACATAAAGACCTGGATGCAAAATATAGATGAGGTAAGTCGTTTAAAGTGTCATTTATATGGTGACTTACCAAGTACTTAAACTGGAGTGTTCATATGTAGGCTTTCGGTAGTGGAAAGGTTGTAATATTATTACCCAGTAACAGCTGCAATAGGCGGAGGTTCATTACTCATTAAACTGGATTTAGTAATAATAGCTAGTTACTAATCTGAGATGTACACCTGGTTTTTAGCGAAAGGATCTCGATTACTGAGGGAATTATAATTTGCTATCAAGAACATGAATGGATAAATCTTTCAGCCAGTCTGGTATTAACAACGTGGAACCTGGCACATATTCCCTTAGGCTTAAGATGTCATATCACATTAGCGCAACAGGATCGAATCTGGAAAAGTAACAAAAGGAGAGAATGAAGTCAAGGTGGGCATGAAGGAGTAACAGAACTTAAGATCTAGATGAAGATGAACAATAAATACACTTGCACCATCGTAATCGATTTCGAGCCACGTTTCCAAGTATCCCCACTCATTGATTGGGGTCATCATATGGACCCCATTTGGATAGTTTGCACCCAAAAATATGACTAGGATCAACAGTCAAGGACTTCATGGTCCATGTAGTCGTTGTCAGGAGTTACGACCAGTAGTTGGAAAGGTTGGTTGACTTGCCTGAAAATCAAGCACATTGGCGCAAGTGAATTCTCTTTTCAACCTCCAGATATTGAGTTCTATCCTTTCATGTATTTATTATCTATGTAGACACAAAATTTGGTACAAAATGGCACCAAAAATATATGTGCCACGCATAAAAGTCAGTCAATTACAACGTAGAGCTTGGTACTTGCGTATGTTAGTTCAGGTTGTCATTCCCCGATTGGCAGATAGAGATTAAATTGTCAAACCAAATCCCAAAGTAGGTAAGGCAGTAACAGAGTTGTTATTAATGGAAAAAAATAGAGATCGGAGACAAGATTCCATGGTGTGGTCAGCCAGGAAGTGGAAATTGCCCTCATACCTCTAACAGCACACATGATCATCTTGTTCGAGGTCAAACCCCACCATCAACTCCTAATAACTCTCTTATCACTATGCCTAATCCTTATAGCATAATTGTATCACCTCGCGCCTCTAATACTAATGATTTGAGTTCACAAATCGTTATTCCTGGCCTCCTGAAACCTATCACTAAACTATCTATCGGAGCTAATAACTTTCGAACCTTATGCCAAGTAGGACAACGATCTTCTTTAGCTATGATTTTAGAATCCCGCTCCATCAATGTCTGCTGCGTCTCTGAAGCGCATATACAGGATCCAAGTACAGTCATTCACTTGACCTAACCTTTTAAAAGTAAAGGACCAACCCAGCTTACTCTTCGTGTTTCCGGAGACCCCACCGCTGCCACTCGAGGCTTTGCTGGTGTATGTATAGCACTAAGTTTGAAAGCCGAACAGGCTCTCCTTGACTGAATTTCAATAGACAGTCGCTTGTTTGCTGTCCGTCTAAATGGAACGGTAAGAACTTGGAAAAATAGGGACACACCGTTGTCTCTGCATATGCTCCCACTGACTGCAGCTCATATGAAGTGAAAGATGAATTTTACGGAAAGCTTTCTGACCTTCGTAAAGCCAAGAGCAATAATATAGTAATAGTGGCTGGTGATTTTAATGCCCAAGTAGGTAGATTAGATGAAACCGAAAGACACCTAGGTGGATCCTACGGTGTTGAGGCTCAACGAACAGACACTGGCGACCGTTTACTATAACTATGCTTAGGTTAGCGTTTATTTCTCGCAAACATCAACTTTAAGCATAAGGAAAGACATCGGTTGACACGGCGGCCTCCACAATCAACTTAACGCTGGACTCAAATAGACCACATTGCTATCAGCCACCGTTGGAGAGGCTCAATAGAAGACTGTCGCTCATTTTGGGATACGTGTTTAGACTCAACTCATGCCTTAGCGCGTATTAGTCTGCGTCTTACTGGACGTAAAAGATCCATGACAAGGATTCCCCTTAATAATGAAAAAGTCAAGAATATATTTCAAGAACAACTAGAAAACCAATTAGTCAACTGTATAAACTGTACTCATCCCGAGTTAGCTTGGAATGATACCCAAAAGCTGTTGAAACAGTAGTAATATCTACTAATAAACTAAACCGAAAGGTTAAGAAGACTTAGTAGATTTCAACTGCATCTACTGAACTGATAGATGCTCGACAACACATCCCGTCTGGTTCTGAACATGATGAGGAACGAAGGCAACTTTAACACAAGCTGGTTAAAAGCTTACGCAATGATCGTGACCAGTGATGGGTGGCGAAAGCTAAAGAGATGGAAGAGGCAGCGGCAATGGGTAACAGTAGGCAACTGTTCAGACTTATCAAGAAAATGGGTATCAGAAATCCTACTGTAAGTAAAACTATCTCCGGAAAAGATGGTTCCACTATTCATTGTCAATCCAGAAGATTAGATCGATGGGCAGAACACTTTAGGGAACAGTTCAACTGGCCCTCGGCGTCATCGCTGTTGCCCACCATCCCTAAACAATCTGAATGGCAAATTAATATTGGTCCCCCAAGTTTCAGTGAGGTTGATAAGGCTATAGGGAACTTAAAGCGAAGGAGAGCAGCAGGACCTGATGGATTAACCCCGGAGATATTTGAGGATAGTAGTCCAGCTGTAGCAGCGAGATTAACTGAAATCTTGGCTAGAATTCAGGAACTTGACGTACTCCCATCTGGCTAGTCACAAACACTAATTATCCCAATCTATAAGAAAGGACATAAGTCCTCGTGTGATAATTACCGAGGAATCAGCTTGACGAATATAGTGTCGAAAATATTGGCTTTAATAATACTTCGACATCTAACTAAAGTTTATGAAGAGCAAATTCAAGAAAATCAAGGTGGTTTCAGACCTGGACGTGATTTTATAGACCAAATATTCACATTTGGGTAGGTTTTGGAACATTGGCACACTTTCGTATCCCCAACAATAATTGTATTCCTTGGCGGTGTTTTACTCTGTCGATCGTAAGGTTATGTGGCAATGTCTATCACTGAAAGGCGTACCGGAGAAGTACATTAACCGTCTACAAGCTCTCTACTTGAACACCACATGTCGTGTTAGAGCTTATGGCAGATTGTCATCGGAATCGATCACCTCTAGTGGTGTTCGTCAAGGTTGTCCACTTTTCCTATTTTTATTTAATTTTATCATTGACATACTTTTAGAGTTAATAAAGTCATCGTCTGATTTCTCTGGGGTTGACCTCCTTCCAGAAGATAAACTTACTAACTTAGAATATGCAGATGATATAGTTTTATTGGGTGAAGATGCTGATAAAATGCAGAATTTTTTGACAACCTTAAACATGAATGTAAGCACGTTTGGGATGCGATTCTCCCCATCCAAATGCTGCTTCAGGACCGGCTTAATTCGGCTACGAAGTTAGTGATAGGGAGCGAAGCGATTGAATGTGTTAACCGCTTTACTTTTCTCGGGAGCCTCATTAGTCCTGTTGGTCTGGCCCGATTGGCTTTTGCCAATTCGCATCACTTGTGTCATAGGCGAGACATTCGTTTACTGACGAAAGGACGCGTTTACTTAGTAGCAGTTAGATCTATTTCACTTTATGGATGTGAAGCATGGCCATTAAGGTTAGAGGATATTTGTGCGCTTCTAGTATTTGATCATATATGTCTTCAAAGCATTGCTAGTGTTTGCTGGGACCACCGAGTAAGCAATGCGTGGGTTAGGAATAAAGTACTAGGTAAATACGGTAAGTCTATCGATGAAGTAGTGAATCTTCACCAGGTGAGGTGGTAAGGACATGTGCTACGTATGCCTGACCACCGTCTACCTCGACGAGCAATGTTGTGGGAGTTGGCTGGAACAAAGTTAGGGGCGGCCAAATGAAAACATGGCACCAGTCCATAAGGTCATTGACAATTGGGCTGAGCCATGCTAATAGATGCAGACTACATGGTTGGGGTCCGCGTGATAATCGTAACAAATGGTTAGAAACTTTAGGTGATATGGCTCAAAATCGTTGGCAATGGCGCAGGTGCATCCACTCCTTGTCTTCCTCCAAATTCTAAGTTTTTAAGCTTATCATAATTTTCTCTTCACTGAATCACTTTTTTTGTTTAAAATCTTATCTCTGATCTCTATACCTTTCCATTAGTACTTACTCTGTTACTATCTCCCCTACTCTGGGATTTGGTTCGACAATTTAATCTCTATCTGCTTATTGGGGCATGATAACTTGAACTGCTGTACGCATGTGCCAAGTTCTACGTTGTAACTGACTGACTGACCCCCTCCCCACAGTACTAGGGCATTATGTATTCAGTTTTAATTGTCAACCAACTTTACATTCCGTTCTCCAATAATTACTGCCATTATCATCAATATTGCTATTTTTATACGGCTTTCCTGATATCGACTTCTGTACAAATGTAAAAGTCTGTGTTAATATAGAACCTTGATTAAAAACTATTTGAAAAGAAATACTTCTCTCACTTTGTTTTTAATGTTTTTATGGGATTATATAATGAATACTGTATTTCTCTAAAATGCGATAGACTTCATTCAGTACAATAATTAGGACCTTCAACTTCATTTTTTCTTACCTACGTATATTCGTACTAAGGTACCTGGTCGCATCGTTCTTGGCGTATAAGTGTGACTGACTATCCTTTTTGTATTTGGTCATAGAATTTCATTTAATTGTAAACTTTGTTGTTGATTAAATAATTTCTTAATTCCTACCTGTTTTAATACACTATTTTTAGCATGCTAATAATGATGTCGAAAAAATGCTACTAGGGAATAAATGTGATGTCGATGAAAAACGACAAATATCCTTTCAACAGGGCCTACAGGTTAGTCGAAATATTTACACCACTTTTAAAATAGAGCTATATTCTGTATGTTACATAACCTTACTAATGACAGTGTTAAACCTCTAAGTAGTATCTATCTTTGACATAATTCTAAGGTTCCAACGTTAAACATATAGAGTTATATTGTTAGTACACTTACTGTACAAGATATGATTACGTTGTATAGGTACTTGAATTTCAACCATAGGTTTGCAAATGTAAATGCAAGTTAATCTGATGGTTAGTCATAAATATACATGACCTGTTACATCAGTACATAAGTCCAAATTGAAGCACTTCACATCAGAACGGCAACAGAAAATAAACGAGTCAAAAGTGTGAAAATAATAGTATTTGTGATAGTGAAGAACTAAATATGAAAAAAGTATTTCGACAGATGTTGTAGTACTACTACCGTCTACACAGTCAGCATGGCTCATAATATCTAGCATTTGGTAGTAGGAAAGTTAAATTTAAATTGTCCACTTAGTGAAATCATTCGTTATTACTTTTCTTTATTCCATTATTTTTTACAGCTATCTTGTATATATACTGTATGTATTAGGATGAAGTTGCATGTTCCCGTTGCAGAAAGCAAAATATATAATAATAACAATTAAAATGATACATTGAATCGCATCACTTACATAAATTAGATAATTAATCTACACTTCACCTCTAACACAAGCTCTTTTATCTAATTTTTCAATAGCTCGCAAATTCCCATAATATTCTCTTTATGGAAACCAGTGCTAAGTCTAATATCAATATCACTGAGGCATTTGAGGCTCTGGCCACTGGGATAAAGGTCAAGATGGAGCGAAATATGGTAAGTTTATGTATTAGAGTTTACATTTGATAAATAATTTCCATTATATTATTCAGTATAGTATTTTATATTGCATCCCAAATTTATTTGTCAAACGTTTATTTAATTAGAATTTTCCTGAAAATGTATGTTTGCTAATATTTATCATTTACTAACACTATTGCATGAAAGGAGTGCACCATCTTATACGAGACTACAAACTTGCAGTTTTGTAACTATGATTGTACTAGCCTACAAGCGAAGTGAGAATAAAATTGCAAATAATACATTCAGTTTTAGCCAATGTGCTGTAAGTGTACGGGAGTGTCTTTAAGATGCGTATTTTATTTCGTATAATCAAAATAAGACGTCAATCAACTGTGGTCAACCTAGTATTTGACACATATATGCATCAATCTAAGTTGCTACGTCATGTTAATACAACTGGATCATACCAAACGCGAATTCTCTCTTCACGTAATTAAGTGTTAATGTCGACTGTACCTACCATTTCTATCTAATTTGGCGTTCACCATGTAATAATCTGAATGTGGCAGCTTGGTTCGATCCACATATGCCAAGTTCTGTGTTGCACATACATACGTGTAGCTTTATAGCACAGTAACAATATTTGTGTGTAATATTTGCTGTTTTCACTTCCCATCGATTTGTAACACCCACTATAGAATATGAGAAGATTAATAGAATAAGTAGCAAGATTTAATAGCTAACCATTGAGTCTGTTACATGCAAATTTATACCATAGTATAACGGCAGATTATTAAACTATTTAGTGGCCAGTAGGTTACAGAGAGCGATAAGAGACAACGTTGACGAACACTACTTGAGGTCGGAAGTTTTTATGACCGACTAGTGTTCGAGTAGACAGCTTTTTTGTGTCCTTCTAAAGTACCCCTTTTAATGACAGACACTGATATAAAACTTTGATTTAAAAGGTGCTTCCGTGTTAATAAATATATTTACTGTTGGACGTCGATATGTGCTTATGTTCTAGGATCTAACGCAGAGCAAATATTTGATTAATGCATCCTTGTCCAATCCGGAAACTAACCTGGTTTTTTTGAGTACTAGAAAAAAATATCAGGTCAGTAGATAATGCTATAAACCATCGACTGAGATGGTTGCGGTGCGTATTACGTATGCCCGACCACCGCCTGCCTCACTGCTCCATGTTGGCTGGCGTAGGAGTAGAATGCAAGAAGGATAGGGGCAGCCAAACTAAAACATAGCATCAGTTTTCTGGATTAATTTTCGACCCCTCCCCCTTCATCGGTTCACTATAAGTTTCAGAAATCCATTAGTCTCTTTTGATTTACGTTAGATTCAGATATCATTCAAAGCTGCTTAAAAATCATTTCAAGCTTCATCAGGATAAGCCTATTCACGGTAAACTTAGTATCTTTCTAATTCCTCGCTAAATACATTCCTGGTTTGTTTCTTTTCAAACTGACATCCATTGGGTGTTTTTGCTGTAACCTTTGCGTCCCCTAAAACGCATGGAAATATGTGTGAGATCAACACAGAACTTGATACATGTGTGCATCGGACCAAGTAGCCATTCTTGGGCATTATAATCCCCTGCTATGATTAATATGTCTGAAGAGGAGTCAACAACTTCCTGTAGAATTCGTCTTTTCCATCCGGGCTAGTGATTAGAACGCATTCAGGAACGATGAAAACGTATCGACGTGCGTCCCTACCTTTCCGAGTTTTTACTGCATTTAGACGGACAAATCATAAACGACTGTCAACAGGGAAACGCTCAGGAAGTGTCTGTTCCGCTCGTAAACTATACCTACACCAGCAGGGGCACGAGAATTCGTTGTGGCGTCTCTAGATAAAAGAAGAATTAATCGCCCCACTTCTTCGTACTAACTCAGTGGAGTTAAGTGAATAACCACACTAAGATCCTGTTTGGGTGTTTTAGGGACACAGTATACCTCTATGACCAAAGATTCTATGGTTTTAGATAACTAAACCTGTTAGCAGATCTGTTGGTAGCTCGCGGGTTCTTGAATGGAACAACTGAATTCATTTAAGAAGCATAGTTACATAAACTGTGTTGGATTGTTGTTGCGTTACGGTCAGCTAAATATAAATTCTATGTACGTATAATTTTTGTATATCACTTGACTTCACGCCCATATACGGTTGATCAGATGCACGTAAATAGAGAAGTTGATACGAGGAATTAGATAGGAATCTATTCGGGACCAAAATAATCCAACAAGCAACAACAGCTCAAACTACCAGGAAAAGAGGGTGAAAGTTGAGTCATACATCGAACATGCATACACAAATAAACGTTCAGTGTAAGTGTTGGCATTTTCAGGGGTTAGTCTATACCTATACAGAACTAACTGTGTTGACGCGTGTTAGAGAGTTGGGAGGAAGATGAGGGTTGGTGATGAAAATAGAAGAAACAGGAAAAAGAATCTGATCGTTTATAAAGTAGTCTCGAGTGTTGTTAGACATAAAGATGATTATCACTTCCTGGTTCCCTACGCTGTAACAGGGTTCTTCTTGCAACACCTGAAAAACTAAGAGGTAGTCTTCAACATCTGAGAGTGTGGTGCAGTGCCCAAGGGACAACTACTTAACATCGGTCACATCACCTTTTTACGAATGGTTTTTGATTTGTCAGCTGTGCTTGTAAAGGCCTTGCCACCGGTGACGGAAATCTATGGTGTAAAGTGAGGTCTTTAACACCGACCTTTTCTAAACCCATTGCTTCTCTAGTGGGATGGCTGCGTCGATGTCGTACTGGTTGTCCGAAGAAAACACCTTGCTACTGTCACACTTCTGTGCAGTTGACAGTACGATGTCATCCTGGGATCTTAAGTTTGCTTCTTTCATTATATCGCTCTTCAATCGACTTCCCTGGTATGGTAGGACCTTTAGGAGTGGTTTTTCCAGCCAGTATAGCCTAATCGGTTTGTTGTGATGGCTAATTTTGACCAGTATATCAAGGTGGCAGCAACAGTCTCCCTATTTCCAAGTTACTGACATCAGTAGAAACCTTTAGACTCAAGTGCCGAAAGTTATATACGTCATTGTCACGACGTTTATTCTTCTAATTGTCCTGTTGGTAAACCCGCGTGTTTTAACCTGTCACTTCAAACGTGTTACATGAGTGCGGCACACCAGACCGTTCTTATTAGTATAATTATGATTTTACATAACTTTAAGTTGACTTTATTTTGTCTTTCTGTTGTCGTTTTTAGGACCTCAACAATCCACCTAGAGAAGACACGAAGAATATAAACAGCAAACGGCCGAAACGCCGAATATGGCAATGTTCCCTATTGTAAACGATTTCTCCAATGGTCTTTCCGGAAACCTCCTTTGAAGCATTATCTATCGCGCACTCAAACAATGAAAAGTCCTTGATTTTAGGCATCTTTATTTGATGCCTTTTATAGCCTCATTTCTTTGTCGTCTCTTGCCTGTATTTGACACAAACTGTTACAATTCTCTTCATCATACAGTTTTCATACTGTCTGTCTTTAATTATTCACATTTGTCTTTAGGGAAACATTATATCTAACCAACCTACTGCTTCTTGGATTTTTTCTAGTTCCAGTTTCTTCCCATCTGATGCTACAAATTAGGCCGGTTTTATCATTGCTAATTAAAAACGGTTGGAGTAATTTTTATGTGTAGCTCGGTTTCATTCTTTTTTTTATCTCATCCTGCTTTGTTTACATCGGCATGGGTTCCTCCAAAACTATCCTTCTGTCTTGTCTCAAGGCCACTAGTTTTTCAGTAGTTGTAAATATTTCTAATTTCGGCACTTACTAATATTTTCTCCAAAACCTGATTTTATCCCATTTCATGTTTAGGACTTGTTAAACTGCTAGACACTACACCTGTTCTCTGTCCACTTTATACATGCAAACCTATCAGTGTGATCTCTGAGTGAAATTTTATTTTGATTGTTTATGCAAGCGAATATATTTACTCATTCTTTTAGACCAGCAAAACCCCAAAATCCTGTCGGCAATGCTACTTTCAGCATATGTAGACCTATTATGGCTTACTAATAAAAACCAGTTGTAACTTTTTATTGTAGATTGTATGCACAATATTATCTAAACGAAGTTGATGACGCTAGTTCAGTCGGTTTTTATTTGGTTACATTTTGAGACAAATAACTCCTTTTTGAGAATATACAAGGTTTTTTTAAGTACTTTGTGTTCAGTATATTGGTTCTTTTCCTAAAGCAGTTTTCCCTTAACGAGTTATTGATTAATTTGTTACTGGTCTTTCTGTCTTACTTTCTTTTCATAATATATTTCGCCTCATCAGATTATACATGCATTATTAAATGAATAATACTGTTATTCAGTTTTCATTTATTACTTAACGTTGATTACAATTAAAAAAACTAACCTCCGGGTCTTTCTAATATCAGCTGCTAGTGTTTAGACCCCCAACTTCTCTGTATTTTAAGTACATAGATACTTTCTACAATACTCATTACCAGTAGCTATTCTTAACTAGTTCTGCCTTGCCGGTAGTTTCTAGAAAGTTATATGTCAAAACAATACATTGTTGAGGTCATATGTAGTATAGTTTTACAAAATACGACTTGAGTTTGTTGATAATGTGCTTAAGTGACCTACTCATTAGTTTGAAGTTGTATATGACCTAACTAATCGACAGTTCAAGCGAGGCACATACATCACCCTCTTTCAGTCGAAAACGTTAGTTGCTGTTTATTCACTAGAATACAGTGACTGTATGATGAATCTTTATCACGAGCGTGTCCACATATTTTTCTGGGTAACAGTTTAATTCCCAATTAGTTATGAAGCTGGCCTCAAATGCATATATTTACTTGAATCCGATAAAGGAACAATTGGTAGTCGTCAACACTAATTATTACAATCTGATGAGAACCTAATCGGACAAACTGGGTCCGTGCTATCCCGGTTGAACTATTGACAGTAATGTTCAACAATTCCTTGGTGGGGTATGATGACAGGAGATATCAGTAGGCTGGGGGTCCTTCAGTAGAAGTCTTCGAAGTACCTCCTACACAACGTGGATTGACTGAGTAGTCGATACTGAAGTTAGGGGGAGTACTAGGAGAAAGTGGCAAGTCAGTGGGTGTTGTTGTGAACCTCCACCGACTGAGATAGGACATGTGTTGCGTAGGCCCAACTGCCGCCTACCTCGGCGAGCTGTTGGTTGGCACACAACACCAGTCCATGAAGTCTGGTTGCTGGCCTGAGTCATGTTGGCGGGTGCAAATAACCTAATTAACGTCCATGTGATTATCGCAGTCAGTGAAAAGAGACAGCCCGAGTTGATCACAATGGCGGATATGTATTCACTGTCCACTTAAATCCTAAGCTCTGTTACTCCGCACCCACATTAATTTTACCCTTCTCTATTGTTGTGTTACTCTTGCAAAATGACTTGTTTGTTACTATTTCCAGCACTTCCAAAAATTCAAAGAGGACTAGCTGGTTTTCAAACACCAATCAGAAGATTGTCTCACTTCAATGATCAAATAGTTTGACTTCTTTGAATACTACACTATTAAAACTACCAACAAGAGACAGCCTGTCATTCTACTTCAAATAAGAACCTGTCTGCCAACTAGATAGAATTTTAGGATCATTTCTCTACTTAAAGCGTCAGTAAGTCACACCACGTAGAATCCGGCACATGCCCTTAGGCTCAAGCTGCCATACCACATTAACACCACGAAACCAAATATAAGAGAATAACACGACAATAGGAAAGGATAAAGTAAATGTGTGCATAGAAGAGTAACAAGACCTAAGATCTAGATGAAAATAAAAGGGGAATATACTTGAGCCGATGACTGATCCCAACCCATGTCACCCAGTATCTCCACCCATTGATTGCAATTATCACGCGGTGTGAATAACTACTTAAATCATCTAGGTAATCAGATATGTAGCATTCTTAAAAGAACTCGAAGTCTGCAATTCACATTTTTTCAAAATACTGGAGTACTCTAAGGTAAAATGATTACTACTTGTCAAGGAAATAGACACTTTTCCCATTGTTAAAAGACCATAAATAAACGGAAGCAATCCAGCTAACAAAAGCTTTACAGGCCTAGACACCAGTGACACCCTAAGCGCTGCTAAATTACCGCCAGATCTTTTTGCTGTATCGACATCTAGCACAATAACGTTACCAGGAATCTACTTCCTCAGAACAATTTACATATTTGCAATCAAGTCTGCCGACCCTTTTCTTGTATTTGGTAAACATGTTACTGATTGTAAACAAGAATCGTTGGTGCGTGCATCAAAAGAAAGCGGTAATCGAGGAACATCGTAACACAAATTACAGCTTCCATCTGTATTTATCACCCGAATTTTGTAAATTAACACTACTTACACAAATTTGGACTGATATAACTAGATTACTAACTTAGCGTTGAATTGGACCTAGCAGGTAGTAAAGTCCCAGTAGATTTACATACCAACATCACACAAATTACGCTGTGAAATCCGACGAACACAATGTTGACACGTGCATAAAACTGTGATCCATGGTATACTACCACTGAAATATCCAGAAAGCACTTGACAGCTGACGTCCCATTTCGGGGCTTATCAACAGAGAGTGACCTCAACTTCATCAGAGGAATCGAGACCAAGGCCTTCAGATTGGCGACCACGTAACCCTCCGCACTACTGGGACGGTGTTTATTGGTAGAATTCCAACCTTCATCGATTTGTCGCATAGCACAACAATACATCGTCTTCAACGATAACTATTTTACGCTCTATAAGTTTGAATTCCACCAGCCACAACTCATAAAAACTCCAAGAACAGGCTAAAGTTAGCATTTAGTGAGCTAATTAATATAAGTGGACTGTGGTGTTTTAAGGGTATTGGTATTAGTTTAAGTCAATTGAATTAGTCAATAAACTTAATACCAATCTTATCGAAACATCTTAAATCAGTAAAATTGACAACTCTAAATACAAACGGCAAGTGCACAGGTTCTCTTATAACAGTGCATTTTGTAACGATGATTTTATTTAAATGAGTAGTTTTTCAATACTTTGCTGTATAGATACGACGAGGGGCTTTAGCTGTGAGCCTTCACTGTCAGTAACAGCAACGGCTGCTACCGATCGGGATACTCCACAAGCACGACCCAATGCCATCTGCGATGGAATGAAAACGTATGGAACATTCTTATCTTCACACAGGAGTGGTAAGTGTAAAACTATTTCAAGGGGATCTATATCAGCAGCCATTACGATAAACTCTGCTTTTCCACGGTTCAGAGCTTTTGTAGCTTCATTTGCACCCTTCTTCAGCTGTTTATATGCACTAGATTGTTTCACAAGTTCAATTATTTTGTTTGTTAGTTCAGGACCCGCCAACGGGTAAGCTCGTGGGTTGATACCTAGAGTCTAACAATGGTATTACATTAACAAAATCCAGACAAACCATGGTCCTCTCTTTAAATAGCCCTCGCGTCAGAACTCAAACTTCAAACATAGCAAGTAATGTAGAATTTGTAAACTATTGTTCTTTAAAATCTGCATCTTAGTAGCAGGAGTTTTTAAGTTATAGATAGTACAGTACTTTAATTTTTTTTTGAAAACTAATAGAAAGTTGTTGTCTGATAATTAAGAATTGGAATGATAACTGAATTATTCCTATAATATCGTTCTTCATTACCTCTTAAGACTAAGTAGATATCAAACCATCCTTTGAATGATTTAGTTGAAAATGATTAAACACTATCTTTTGAGTAATGGGTTTCGAAGTATGCTTATGTTGATGTCACCATTAGTTATCGTTAGTCACCTTGTGAGTTCTATCTCATAAGGACGTCCATTAGGGTTTAATTTAGCACTGAATCTTATCACTGATCTCTCGGAGTGACAGAGATTATTTGTTAAGTGGCCTATGTAGATCATGTTCCCCTAATCTCCTGTAGCGGCGAATTATCCCCTCTGTAGATAGTTACATAGGCTCTCGTCATTGATGCTGACCATGTTTGTATTAGCGCACACGACTAGTTGAAGGTACTCGGTCACACATCACCAGCAGATGTTGACACGACCCGGCGTGGGTAACAACTAGCTCTCTAATTAGCCAGCCTAGACGTTGTTATCCTACTAGTACTCCCTCATTGTTTTCTGATTTATTCTTATTTGTGCAAGTGAACTCAATCGTTAGAAGTTGCTCTGGTCAAACGACAACCGTAACTTGATCATATACCTGGTGCACTTTATTGATGAGATCAAGGCGATCTAGACATGATCATGACTATGAGTCCGTTCCTATTTATAGCATTTAACGAAGTATTTTGGTGTAATCCTATTTTTCCGCATGTTGTTCACTGTACAGTTGTTTTCACATGTACTTGTACTTTAATGGTGGCTAATCAAAAGCCTAAGATTATCCGAATTACAACCCTCCACGCCTCCGAACTTTCAGCTCAGCCCTTTATTGGCAGATAACGTAGAAGCTTGATTCTTCTACACAGAAACAGAGTTTTGACACCGCCGCGTGATAGATTCGTGCGTTCAATGCCTGGCAGTTGTTAGGTCACTTGCACTTGAATAAAAAGAGTTTGTCACCACTTCCTTTCCGGGCCCGACTGCCTAGAACCTTATGACCAGCTCGGAAGATCAATTCTTAAACGTGGAAACTTTTTCGACAGTCAACTTCGTAATGAATTGTTCCACACCATCGATCATGGTAACGGTTCAGCAGCAAAAATGTTGTCGCGTATGACGGTGGTCTTTTTCGTTAATTGTTCCTATCAGAACTGTCACAAGAAGTGCAGGCAGTTTTGGGCAATCAATAACAACCCAGAAGATGAAATAGCTTCATCTGCTGATCAGATCCTGGAGATCACCAGAACTCGCCACAATGAGTTTTATTTCGTAACAGAAAAACATCATGAGACCAAAAACGAGGTAACAAATTGTGCAATACTCTTTCTCGTCTCCTCCACCTATAGGGACAGAACAAGGTAATTCAGCATGATAAATGCCCTCTTGGCACCTTCCAACCCCTGAGGCTTGATCCGACCACGTTCATTTTTATTTGATAGGCCCTAAATAAGAATCAGACGGATTCTCTTATCTTTTGACACGTGGACCGAAATATTTGCTGGCCAGAAGCGATTCCACTGGCTGACACCACTAGTGAAACGATCGCTCACGCTTTCGCTGAACGATGTGTAGCCAGCTTAGGTTGTTTAGACGATCGACAGGAATGGCCACGAGGATAACGACAGCATTGACCGCCTCAAAGCAGCTTACCTAGAAGTCGATTCATTTAGTGTCGAATTCGCCACAGCACTCTCGAGACTTGACATGAACGAAGTCACTACACCTCAAGCAGAGATTATCAAGCAAGTGAAAATTTCAAAGAGCTCCATAACGTCGTGACCTACACGTTCTGATAGAAATGTACGATACCCAGAACACTTAAACGAATACTGTGTCTATTAATTTTCTTCGAACTTGCCACTCTCTACGTATTGTAATATTTTAAATGAATTGAATAACTAAACAAAAATTAAACAGAATTATTATTGTTTTTTTTTAAATTTACACATTTTAATATGTTTACAAAAATCTTTAAAATGTTTGATTATTCATATTAGTGTTGTCGATATTTTACACGTCTTTGTGGTCGCATTGAGCTATCAAATTATTTGCTTGTATACAAAATGTGCAGATTTAAAAAATTTATTGTTTTGAATTTCCGGGCCGTCTGCAAACGAACAGAAGAACGTGGAAGAAAAAGAATATATTATGTACAAAATGTTTTGTGCAACGACACCCTAGAATAGGCACTGATGTCTAGAAGCTTCACAACATCGCAAGCTATCGAATGAACGTTTAACACTGTCTAATCATTGGGTTTTTTTGCCATAGCTGGTACGTTTTAGGGTCCTCACGAACCCATTAGGGAGAGAAAGTAGCCTGAAGCGGTAAATAATCCCTAAAATAAATATTTGCATAGGATTAAGACATTGATACGGACCATGTTTGTTTTAGCGGACACGACTAGTTGAAGGTGCGTGGGCATGCATCACCTTCAGTCCACGACACAACCCACCATGGGTAGAATCTCTCTCTCATTTGCCAGCCTAGATGTTGCTATCTCACTGACGCTCTATTAACGATCAAATATAACTTCTCTTCCGTTCTTCATTGCTTTTTTCTCATTCATAAGTGTGGGTCCAATCACTAGAAGTTGCTCTGGTTGTATAACAAATGTAATTTGACCAAATACTGGGATGCACTTCATACCTAAAGGAATAAAATTGCACGCTACAAAGTTCAGGAGTGTCAGGAATAGGTTATGATTTTCTGGTATGGACAAGCAAAGTTCATGAATGTCGCTATGGACAGATGTCTGTGATTGGATTACTAAACTCTAGTAACTCTGTGCTTCGCTATTCCATTGACTAACATTGACAAAGCAGAAAGGCTCTCGATGAAGCGGCCAGAACAAAAACATGATAGAATATTTATTAACGTAATTAGGTCTAAAGTTGAAAATTGTAACAAGTTAAATTAATGTGTTTAATGTAAATATGAATGCATCAGCTAAACAATGACTATTGTTCTGGCAATTGTTTAGCACGCGGTAAGCAGTTAATTTGATATTTGTTGCTCTCACACAAAAACAAAACATGCGAACACTGATACTAGAGTCCTAATGTATTATGAAGCCTATAGCAATTTCACCCTGATACATCACTTTTATGATTCAATCCCACACTAAACCTGCGAGGACATAATTATAGGACTGAACATGAAAATGCTTGTACAAAAACTCGTGTTAACCTTCTTGTAGGAGAAATAAGCAAACCAAGCACCTTTCTATCTGCAGAGGTCGTGTTGAAACATTCGGATTTTTTAAAAAAGGGCTTGATGCGTACTTAGAAAAAATGGTTACTGAAGAACAATAATGTTGAATTTACTACCACTCTTAACACTTAATTTAACTCTTTTCCTCTTAGTTTTAGAAACAGTGTAGCAGTACTTTACTCTTCATAAACAAGAACACTCTTACTGTCTAGACACAGATCTCGAAGAACGACGGTTTGCTAATTCTGACAAGCGAAGTTGAATTTGCCGTTGAAACTTTGGTTGAGAATGGCGGAAAATTTAGAAGCTCTGTAACCATGTGTTCGTTATTCTGCACTTCGAAATTAATTAATTATTCAGGTAATTAGAATATCAATTAAGTACGTTACCTTATCAAATTGTATAAAACATGACGTTTTAGAGTTTGTTATTAACAGATGTCTCTTTGGAGGTAAATACATCATGGTAATGATGATCTCGATTCACATTATTTATGGATTTTAGTAAAAAAATCCGGTTTCCCGTTTTTACATTGACTCTGATTTAACGCGCTTTGTTTGTATCATTGTTGAGTGTTTTTATCATCTCTGCAAGTTGCTACAAATGAATGTTTCGACCTATAGAGCTGCTACTACGTGTTGATATTGAGATTTCTACTCTTTGACTGTTCTTTGGAAGTCGGTAATCAGCCGGCAGACATTTAATTTAGGGCTTATGCACTTTTTGGATTGTCTTCGTAAATTTTTTGTGCTGTTGTTAACATGTTAGATATTTTGAAGACTGCTATTATATCATATCTTGTTCTTCTATATGATAGCAACAATTTAATTTATCTATTCTGTAGTTATACGGAAGCCATGAGATTTAAAGGGCTTACCTACTTGTTGTCCTTTGAACCTTTTTCAATGACGACATATTTTCCCAAACGGAGACTATCTACTCGTATATGGTATTTAAGTTTTTTGTTCTTTAAATACAATGTATAAGGTTGGAAATGTCCTAGGATCAATATACCTAAACGTTTCACGTATTAATCAAAGCGATCGGAAGCTTTTAGCGGCTATAGCACGGCAATGTGCAGTGGCTTTTACTTCGCTACTAATGGTGACTCCCCAATCAATATGCGTCTGGATGACAGTAGGGGCGGGAGCATCACAACGTTATTCACCGTGTATGTATTTGTACCTTGATGTCCAATATGCCTCCTAATGGAATTGAAGGCACTCACCGACAGTTATTAAATGTTAGACCATTTTTCTAGTGCCTGCATATCCTTTTAAAGTTCTAAGCTGTCTCCGTTGTGTATAGCTCTACATATCTTGATATCGTCAACATACAACACGACTAATAATGTCAACAGATTAGAAAGGCCATTTACATACAATAGAAATGACACTTGAACCGAACCGTTCCCTGAGCCACTCCACTAAGCACTTTTACAGCCAGAGAGTTTGGGATTGATCCACACCGTTTGTTTTCGTCCAACTAAGGAACCAGTTATCCACATATGAATAAGTTACTCCTGATTCATATGTGTAACTTATGCAACAGCCTAGAGTGTGGGACCTTGTTAAAAGCCTTCCTAAAGCCGAGTTAGACTACATTATTGGGGATTTTTTGACCCTTTGTAGTACATCATTTTTCTCGTGCTTTCAATAAGTTTGCGAGTCATTAGTAACCTGTTCTGAAACCATGCTGCTTTTCAAAAAGTAGCAGACTTTCGTCTAAATACTTAAAAAGTGTCTTTCAGATAACCTCGGAAACCTTAACAACTATGCAAGTTAGGCTTACTAGACAATAGTTTCCAGGCTTATGCCACAAACTTGTTTAAAAATATGGCGTCTTTTCAGTCGCTAGGCATGGTACCTTTCGTTGTGGACAGATTGAAGCATACACCTAAAGGGTTAGAGATTAGAACCACTAGTTATTTTGGTATCCTAGGATGCATTTCGTTGGTCCTATAAATTTTCTTTTATCTAGTTTACTTAGTGGTTCAAGAACATCGAGTTCCCGCATGTTAATCGTGTGGTTTAGCGAAATTAAGTCCTTTTGTTCAAATGTTGCCTCTACCGTATGTGCTGCTAAAGTAATCAGTGATCATTTTTGCTTTATCACAATCATCGTCCACTCCGGTCAGTGAGCTGTTTCCAGACAAAGTTGGTGTATAGCTTCCTCTCCTCGTTCTTCGTTTAATGTAAGGGAACAAGAGTTTCGGACTTTCGATTAAGTTTTCTACAACTTATCTCTCGTAGATCGTTCGAGTTTTTCTACGTACAGAGGGACAAGAATTTCTTACCTTCTAGTATTCGGACCTCTTTTCGGCTGTGCCAAGTAACCTAAACCTATCACACATTTTTTTGTTTTACAGAGAAGGGAACACACTCCTTTATTAAACCACTGTTGACGGATTTTTTTGTTTACGCTGTCTTGTACATGGTATACGAGGTGCAGTGACATCAACATAAAGCACACGGAAAGTCTTCCATGCCGTTTTTACAGAAGACTCTGAAGTGATCGTCCAGTCAATTGAAGATGCTACTTGCATATTCCCTTTCCATACATTCAGCATGGCTGGAAATGACGCATCACTAGTGGTATTAGTGGGGAGAGTAATGACTAGCAAACCATGATCAATTTTACCTAGTGATAGCAAGTATTCGATGTCAATGATATCTTCCCCATGATGGGTTAAAATAAGGTCCAACAAAGGCGAATCAGAATCAGCATCGTAACGTATTGGTTCCCTTACATGTTGTACTAATGCGGATGCCGTCACTGTATCAACTAGCTGATGCTTAAAAGAGTTTTCGGAGAAATCTGTCCTTAGATTGTTCCAGTTACTGTTTGGTGCGTTAAAATCACCTAATATTAAACACCTTGGGGGCCAAGTACTAAGTTTGTTTATCAAGACCTCGTTTGTTTCACAAACTGGACTGCGATAGGCTATTTCATACATGTCACTTTCGTGAGATATGGTGTCTACAACTGTTAATGGGACATTCCTTTGATAAACAGAGCTATTCCTTCTTCTTTACGATTATAGGTTCTATTAGCCCTCACCGATTCTAAGTTGTTTAGGTTATGCTCAATATCTCGTATGGACGAGGTCAGCCACGATTCTGTCGTCAGTATGTCCCCGATTATTCACCTATTTGGCAAACATAATAACACTGATGTAGGAAAAGTGAAGCGAACTGAAATTTTTCTAGATTTCATTCCTACTGGAGTTGTAAAGCGTATTTATTTGCTCCATAAAGTACTAGTTTACAACATCCCTGGGAATTCCCCTATAAATAAGATAAAGATAACTCTCTTAAAATCTTCTAAGATGCCCCAAGTCTTTTGTGAAAGCAAAACCTGAAAAAAAGACTGGCAACGTAGTCGCCCAATCCTTTTCATTTTAAATATACACAGGATTCTATGAAATTTAATAAATCAGTAAATCGTATAAGAACTATCAGTGAGTACATAAATGTACTCATACTTGCTGACAAAACTGTTGTAAGGCGTGGTTTGGATTCTTTATTCGACCGCGAAATCTCTGTCGTCAATTATTATCTCGTCTATGTGGACCGCTTGATTCGACTCCTAAGCTTCGACTCGACCCCCAGGCTAAAACTACACTTCAACGTGAACACGAGAGAGAAGACAGGAAATACGGAAAAATAACATTTTACTGAGAGGTTTCAGTTATGTACAGAAACTAGTGTATTTTTATTATCGCAAATGTCCTTTAGGCTTCTAGAAATTTTTATATCCTACTAAATACAGTAGTAGTAAGATAACTGTCCAATCAGAGATATATCATGTGACTTCTCATTGTCTGGAATTTTCTGGTAAAAACTTTTTGCGTGCTGATTGGACGCAATGTTCTCTATTGATTTCTACGCCTATCCAAACTTGTTTCAAGGGGTCTTTTGGCTCTACCCAACAAAAACACCACTACGACACAGAGCTCATAAAATGCATAGCACCACCGCTCCTAACTTAAAGTAACTTAAATATAAACTAAAGAACCAGAACCTCAGCAGAGCAAATCCTACAGTAGGCCATGGTGATGGTGACAGGCCATCGGAGCCATCAACCCAGCCGACTAAGCTTAAAAATTGGAGGCCACACGATTTAAATAAACTGGTCGGTTCACCTGGTGTAAACCCAAATACTTTGGTATTAACAACGAAAATAGCTGCCGACCTCAGGGGTACGACTGATTCTCATATTAAAGCGATGTGTGGGGAAAAGTCATACACTGCAAAATATTTTCGTACTGTAAAAACGAAAGAGGAACTCAAACACTGATATAACGACAGTTATAAGCACCCACCCATCCGAAACAGATTCTCTCCATTAACACCAAGTAACGAACTTCAAATTATTAGCACTAAAAAGACCAAAAGCAGTCTGAACCTTAATAGGTTAGACAATAGAAGTAAAGACAAACCCCGAAATGCTAAGCAAACTAAGTATTCGCCATCTGAACGAAAAGTTAATACTCAGTGTGACAACAAACGACTTCTCTCCTTCCATTTTCATGTTAATTCACATAATACTTTAAAAAATACGGAGTGACACACCCTACTGGACCAGATTACCAAATACTTTCGGCCCAGGACAGTATTGCACATAGAAGTCACCCATTGCCACTTATACCATCCTAGTCCCAAACAAATGGTAGAACGACTCACTAAAACCATGGAGACGATCCGTACCACCGGTATAGATGACTATCTAGACATGAAAATCTACTGCCGAGACAGTTCCCTATAGCAAAAGTCTCTTCCGAAGATTATATGCCTAAAACTGACAACATATTGTCCAACTATTGTGAACTAAATGTTACATATGCTCACTTATATTCCTTTATAGCGTATCCTGATTTGATACCTCACAACCCCTTTCATTCCCGTTCACCACCTCTACCACTTTTTTGAGTCAACAACTCGTGTCAATAGCAAATGCTCCAAACCCGTATTACCACTAAGAAAAGACATTGCTACCTTCGCATATCCGGTTAACAAAAGCATCTTAAGTAATCACCACAGAGATAACAATGACGTCCAGAACACATCTCATGGAACAAACACAGAGTATGCATTCACTAGCATCTCAGCTGAATAAATGATAAAGACCCCTGCCATCCAGTCCAAGTTACATTTATAACTATAAACTCAGCTTTATTAATAAACACACCTTAACCTGCATAAACACAAACCTTTTTAAGATTGTGCTCATCAGTGCCCATTAGATACTTAACAAAATGTCAGACCTCAGAACAAAACTCTCATCACTAGACCATCAACCATATTAGTAACAGAAACATGGTGTTCGACTTCACTACTAGATGCCGATATAAACAAAGGTAGATACTCCCTGCATCGCACTAACCAAAATAATCAATGAGATGGAGGGTGTATACACTCATAGTTACGCAATCGTGACAAAAGTGGAAGAACTGTTACTAAATATAACCCCTAACTCACTTTGCCTCATGGTATGTGGCATTAATTATAAGATGCTTGCAAACTGTGTACAGAGTGCCCTGCTCATAACTACAAATGGACGCGACGTTTCGTAGGCTATTTATACGGGTCTCAACATTGAATACTAATTAAAATGTGATTGCGGGAAATTTTAATCTGTCATAAATTAACTTAAAAAACAAGCAGTGGTCCGCGGAAACATAATTACCACTGTAGATTCAAGTGGATGAAAGCAATATATCACAAAACCTACACGTGGTAACAATATCCTAGATCCCATATTACGCTACAGTATCAATCCCAAAAACGACAAAAATCTGTTAAGAACCCCCATAGATTCCACCATTGCGGAAGAATACCCTCATATATATGCTTGGCAGAAGCCCTTATCCAAGTTCCAAATAATGTTAGCCTTATCCCGTATCTAGATATGTTGCATGGTCCATTCAATTAACTCTCAGCCGGATCTTAGGATTGTAGCGTCAGAAACGAAAAGCGTGGGGTTGTCTGACAGAAGGGCATATACTACAGCACGTAACTCTGGTACCCTAGTACAGTGAAATTTGATATTGTTGGCCTCGCTTTTAATTGATACCTACGTATAGTGTGAATCCCTTATCAATGACACTCAAAATCTTTGTATGCAAACAAACATATATCATGCTGATCATGCCAATAAACTTGTATGCTCACATTTGCAAAATGCTACTTGAGAATAAATTTATTGCTATCATTATTATTATGACTCTTTTGAAAGCAAAGTATCTTTATACTCTGCATACAACCGTGCAGTCATAGGTGTGCAATTATATATGTATTCAGGAGTCTTGATTTTTGATTTTACCAGCTTGCCGAGCTAACAGTTGGAATTTTCGTTAGTCTCATTTACTGAGATTACTTAAATATATTTTACTCAAATGTCTTGCATAAATTCGGCTTTCAAGTTCTGTAAATTTACTTGTTGTTTTTAGAACGAAAATTTCTGTGTAATATGTGTAAATTGGTTACAGTTGGAGTGTCATTCTGAGACTTTAACGATTAACCACTTCACGTAAACTTTAAACTTAAAATAATAATTTATGTAAACAACACTTTGTTTACGGATAAGCACTGGTGAAGTTCGTCAGGTTAAACAAGTGCATAGGAATAAAAGCGAGGCCAACGTTATCAAATTTCACTGTACTGGGGTACCAGAGTTACGTGCTGTAGTATATGCCCTTCTGTCAGACAACCCCACGCTTTTCGTTTCTGACGCTACAATCCTAAGATCCGGCTGGGAGTTAATTGAATGGACCATGCAACATATCTAGATACGGGATAAGGCTAACATTATTTGGAACTTGGATAAGGGCTTCTGCCAAGCATATATATGAGGGTATTCTTCCGCAATGGTGGAATCTATGTGAGTTGATGTGGACGGTGAGTTTTTGATGCATTGAATTCGTTATCAACCAGCGTTAGGAGTAAGTTGCTGTATAGGTGACCTATTCCTTATGAAAGCAGCTCATATGCACGGGGAGAAGATGATATAAAAGTATATACGGAATTGGAAAAAAGTAAAGTTAGCTATTAGTTGTGAAAACAAGTTGTTTCAAACCAGAATCTTGTTTTTATTCTGTTATTTTTCCCACAACAACGTCGATGCTTGCAGTGTTAAATGTTCGGAACCCTAACAAGCCATTACTGATTAAGTCGAGGCTAAGTGGCAAGTTGTGGAGTATTTGGCACGGATCTTTAGATATATTATTCCAAGTACTGTTTGGTAGTACATAGTTTACATACTCCTGTTACACATTGGGCGGTCCGTGTACATCGCATGTTATGCTAGAGTTTGAATAAATCGATAATTTGATCACTGTTTTGGAGTCACTAAATGGTTGGTCTATTGCTCGTATAAAGTGATCAATGCTATCTAATGTACGCATTTCTGCTAGTAAACTATTCCAAATGGCAGCGAATTTGTGCACAAAAAAATTAGATTGTAATCTAGTCTTACAATGTTCCACCCACACTGTACGAGTATAGTTTCTAAGGCTGTAATTTGATGCATCGATAAATCTCAATGCAGGATCGGGGAAGTGTGCTAAACAGTGTACAACTTTGAAATGGAATGTCAGATTTTGCTTAGATCGTCTTTTCCAAAATCGTTCTAGACCTCATGTATCACACTGTGTAGTGTAGATATATTCATTTTGTAGATATTTATTTTGTATATACTTCTGCACCATCTTTTCGAGCTAATGGACTGTTCTCATATGGAATGGGTTTCCATTACAGAAAATTACCCCTAACTCTGAACAACAACATACCTAATGCGTCAATAACTCACTGTTCAAAATCAACCCTCATCGACTTCATCGCTGCAGACGAATAATCTCATATATCTGCATGGTTGGAGTCTTCATCCAAATAATTTTAGCCTTATCCTGTATCTGGATATGCTGTATGTTCCTTTCTGTTTATTCCTAGCCGTCTTTTGTAATCGTAGCGCCAATAAAAAATTCGCGCGGTTGTTTGACAAAAGTGCATTATACTACGACATGTAACTCTAGCACCCTAGTTCTGTGAACTTTGATGTCGTTGGTCTTGCTTTATTTGACAACTTCATATAGTGTGAATTTCTTGTCAATGACTCTATCAATTATTCTCTGTTTAATTTTATTTGAATCGAACGAAGATACTTTACTCGAAATTTCCATATGTATGTTATGACGCGAAATATTATTGGTGCATCGAACGCCAATTAGGTATGCCTAGTCGATAAATGCGCGTCTACCCCATGCCCACCAAGCCCCGAGCTGAAGGCAGAAGAACACAAGCTGACAGACCAAACAGACAGAATCATATTAGATTTTACACATTCCTTTATATATACATAAAAGCGAACCGCACAGACAACCAATTAGGAGTCTACCATGAAACAGAAAAAAGGGTTATAGTGGTAGTGAATAAGGACCACTTGCACACAACCAATTAACTGCATTTCATGGTAAAAAATAATATACTAAGAGTAAATATACCAAATGGGAGGATAGGGCAAGGGAAACGTAACAGTCATAGGAATGAAATGATTACACTACTCACAATCAAAGTAATTGAAATAGTCCTCTAAATTACAGTCCTGGGAGTTCGTTGCTCTTCTCTAATCGCCCAACATAACACAACGACAGTATGAGCGCTAAGTAAACCTTCCTATGACTGCTTAAGCAATAAAGTTTGTTCTGTGTCGGCAACAAAATTACTACAATCATCCTGACGTTACTTAAAAACAATCTCCGCAAAATACTAGCAAATTTAGGTTTACACATATATAATATGACTACAGGGCAACATGTAGTCGTTGAAACGCTCACAAGCACACCGTGTTTCCAAAGCATCTAAAAAATATGTAACCACGTTATTATAACGACTAATGTACTTGCCAGCCAGTAAGTCATGTGTTAGACGCACAACTCAATTATAGTTGTTAAACACAATAGAGGCCGCGAAAGTCGCAAGCTGATTCAAAAGTGTTAGCAGTGACGCAAGGACCTAAAAAGTGGCACTAGATAATCATCATCCAAGTTCAATTTGGCGCAATATGACATTTTTGTGATCTCGAACAGATAGATGCATGGCAGCAATTTTGTATTTACAGTCTAGCAGAGTGGTCATCCATTATTGAAGAATTGTCTATAATAAATGGTTATTGCTCAAGAATTACCTTCTGCATTTTCATAGTTGCAGTTGTGCGGACTGGTGTATATTAGAGTTCGTATTGTACGCGACAATGTATACGTTTTATCCCAGGAGCTTATGTGCGACCATTTGATACGATGCTGTAAAATGTCCTGACTAATGGCTAACAATCATTCACAGTTAAATTTTAAACCAAATGGCTAGCATCTATGTAACAATGAGCGTAAAAACGTATTTCAGTGTGGTAAACAGTACTCAAAACCATGAGATATTCATCTGCTGTAGTTTACGCATATTACTGTTTTTCTAGTAATAGGCTTAATGGTCTACACCAACAGCCTACTTGCCTTGATCCTCGAGCCTGATTCTTATTGAATTGATAGATGAGTGGTGTCATATTAGGTACAAGTTACATCAACTGTTTATAATCAGCGTTATTGTTATTCACCGTTACAATGTTATTAATGTAGTGAAGTGTGTTAACACTTATTTCACAAGTCACATGAGTCGCTTAACTAGTTAGCTCTTCGAAGCATAGAAATCGTTTATTACATGGATGCACAGATTATTACATGTCAGGCGAGCTGATACTAAAAGAATCTATTATAAAGGCGGAAATATATTCGAAAAGAGTGAGTCTTCCTAATTAATAGCTTAGTAGGTGATGACTTTCGATAACATTCTAAAACTTAGTCTTTCTCATGTGATATGCTATCATACACGGTCACATAAATGAAAGACTACATCATAACGTAATTAATGTAAACATTAGCATGCGTTCACTGTATAATTAACATTAACTTCCTTGCTTTTTATTCGCTGTAACAAGCTACAATGAAAAATCCGTATTAAAATATGTGAAAATAAATATACACCAATATGTGGAATGATCCATAGAATTTCGACAAACTGTAAGTCATACAAAGTAATATGATTGCTTTCACTGCTAATCAGTAAAGTCGTCTCTCTCTAACTTCTGGAACTTTATATAACTGCACCCACTGATTGATAAGGATATGCCAGCAAAGTTTAGTGTCAACTGAACTCCGATAAACTTTGATTATGTTGGCCGAAGGTCGATTTTTATCAGTTAACAGTTTTTGTACCTCAGGTGTTAATACAGCGTAGGTTATACAAATTTTAGTTTTCCATTGTTTGACTTCCTTTGCACATTTTCATTACTTTTTGGTAACCCGTCAGGAACCATCTACATCATTGAAAGAATGATTCGGTGTTTTTAATGATAAATTGACCATCTATCAGCATTCTGATTGCAATCTAACTCACTTTATTCTTATAAGTTTTGTGTTTAGTAGAAACTTCGTAAGTTTAAACAACCTAATTGAAACAAAATCAGGTCACCATAGCACCATCTGCGAATGTAGATTAAAAACGTTAATTGGAATTATACAACTATTACATGCAAAATATGAACATGCTACATCAGTGATTCATAGTTTATTCACCACAAAGTAAAACCAATATAAACCATCAAGGAAAAATTTGTAATCATGTAAACCTGACTCAGACTATTGATATGGTCTTAGATGACGTAATAACACTGCATTTCGTTCTTAACGATAGTTAATATAATCATTATCACCTATAGAACTTAAAGTGACATATATCAAAACAAGAAAACCATATTAAAATGCAATTCCAAAAGACGTAAACCCTAATATTCTGTGGCAGCTATGTAATTTAGTGCAATCAACATTCATGTAGAATAGTTTAATATGCATTTACAATTAAAATATCAAGGACAGATAGTAGGAATTTTAACATTATTTGATTCCAGATGATTTCAGTGATAAGACTATAACTGATTATGATGTCACGGAAACACCTGAGATGACAAATAGGCAGTCACTGAAAATCACATATTTTACTTGATTTTCTTACTTATGATCTCGTGTAACGTTAATGATGCTTAAATGCATCAGATGAGGGCAGACGAAAATCGATAGCTACCTTGATCTATATTTTCCATAATGTCAACAGAAGAGAATCATCTTTCCAGAGACATTTCTTCACATGTTTGTGATAAATCTCCACACGATTGTTTGTGGGGTTTCCCAGACTCAACACACGACGTTTGTAACAACGAGTCCAGACGAATTTTCTACTGATCCAGTATAGCCTGACGTAGTCATTTGCTTGTGGATAAGTTGTTCGGAGATGCTCATAGTAATACGTGAACCTAATTATGATGAATAATGTCAAATTAAGTATACCTGTCGCACTGCTCAATCTTCACTAGACAATCTGATGTCTAAACTGCTGTATATATGAATTTAAAGAAGGTACGTTTAATTTCCGAAAACAAGCTAGTACTACGTAAAATAAACACAGTACAATGTTGGTATGACTGTGTGTGAATCATACAGCTGAGTCCATAACAAAAGGTTTAGCGTCTTGCGTACAAGACATGATGCATTTAAGGGCATTCAGGAGCTGCACTATATCTTCGTGTTTTTCATGCTTGCATAGTGCATACATGATCATATGGTCATGTAGTAGACTATCAGTTACAACTAATTAAAATAATGGAAACATTTCAAAGAAAATGATTATTATCTAATGCTTAGGCAGCATTATTTGTCTGATATGTAAAATTAATGCATACCACTTCTGGAAACGTACGGTTTATTGCAATGTGTTCACGCCGACTGAAGCATATCATTCCAATGTTTTCATTACTGTAAAATATTTTAACTCGAGTGTTAGACTGAACACGATGCAAAAGTGCGTCCAAATCACTAATTGTTATAACCAATTAAATTTAATACGCATTTGGCAACCTGGATTCTAATTACCGCATTTTGGTCACATCGTCTTTCGCATGCTATTTTTCGATTTTCAAGGAAGCCAAGTATCGGGTGTTACGAGTGTGTATACTGCTCAATAGAAAAGGTCTTAAATAGAGGTATTCACTAAGCGTTTGTTGTCATCCTAAACGAGTGACAGCAATGCATCCTTCAGTACATGGATGCTTATGTACAGTTTTAACTGAGGTGGCTTTCAATTCAGCACCCACTGCACAAACCTAGAATCCAGAACAACATTCGCAATATTTCAACCTACAACATAAGGAAAATGAAAATTATGCATACGTTTATGACCGGCGCTATCTTTTTCATCTAGATTGTAGCAGTGTGTTTCATGTTCGATATTCTAACATATGGCTATCTCTGCTACCATAATACTTCTGTCCCGATGGCTTGAGTTTTCGTCCATACGTACAAACAAATCGCATGGAAAAATACCTCAAGAGTAGATTGAGTTCGTTCTTCCTACATGCTGATATCATATATCTAGTATGTGTTAACTATTCCAAAAAACCAGCGAATGCTCAAACATTATTATCTTAATTTAGTTATATGATATCTAATTCGCTTATTACTGATACTTGTTGTTTTTAACAACCAAAAACTTACACATGGTTCATTTCTAGAAAAAACCATCTGGTTTGAATAGAAGAGATCGATCTGATTATGACTGGTGTATCTCTGTGGTTTTGGTCAAATTCGTGACTAAATCACTGTTTGACATTGTCTTTAGGTTACTTTTGACTGAGGTTGACAAACCGTGTATTCTGTCACCAAATTTCAGTTTCCGCAGTTACCATACCTCACTATAATTACATATCATATCAAGATGTTGTGCCTACTAATTTCTTGTGTCGCAAACACTTGCTGTGTGAATCCTACCATTTTGTTAGATTGTACTACAATATTTTTTGCAATTCAAACTGTCATACGTAAACACGACTAGCAATAAAAATGCACCATTCACATTTTTATACGTTATGGTGTTCATTTCATGAAGTCAACTATTAAATAAATTTATAAATCATTGTTTTACGATAATCGCTTCTTTTTACTTCCGTTACATTACCTAGCTGCCTGTAAAGTGCTCATGATGCTTTAAAACCTGCTTCGTGTCTTTCTGCATTTAGTTACCTCAAGCCTTTCTAGTTTACTTGAATACATAAACAAACTAGATCTACTTCATATTTCATTCTTATATATCTCTAAAGCGTTAAGTCAGGATCACAGTTATTTGGTTCAATATTGCTAAGAGATATTGATTTTAACAGTTTATGCTTTGCTACGTATGCAGCTAGGCTTCTGCTAACGCAATAAGTATTCCAAACATTTCGACGAAAATTAAAGTATTAATTTTCGTGAACTGATGCACTTATATTAAATGATTTAAATACAAACCAAACATCATTGTCCACGCAATCCCCTGAGTCTTCCACTTTGAAAATTGAAACTGACTGTCTATTTATCGTAGGGGGGAAAAGTAGTGCAGAGAACTAAGTTGCTATCGATTATCAGAGTTAGAATGAAACCATCCGCATATCAATAAATTTAGCCAACATGGATCACATTTTTGCAGTATAACAACATAATTTATAACTCTCCTCAGTACCATTCATAGATTTGGTTTATATAATGTATCCTAAAGCGTTTAGTTACGATTATGTAAAGCCACGATTACATTTTTACGGTTGGTAAATCGCCAAGTTGAGACACTACAATGTATAAACTGTGGATAATACATTATGATTAAAAAATATTGACGTTGCATGTTACCACAAAGACGAAATCTAGCACGGAATCCCTTTTAAATTCATTATCACTTAGAGTGTACAGGACGAAAAATTTCTAAATACACAATTTCAAATAAAGTATCAGGGCTAGGCTTCTGTCAATGACACATGCTAACATGTTTATTTGCCTTAATACGTAATACTGTATGTTGAATTTTATGCACAATGTTTGGGCTGTTACATTTGTTAGTAGGCCATGACCAGTAGTTAAACAATCAGTTGACCCAAGTGGCGAAGCATCAGTGATTCTAGTAATTTTATTTTGAGTGTATTTGGCTAACAATGTGCAGGGTTGCCTTTATGAATGATTTCTAATATATTCTGAGAAAGTAATTGTATTATTATGACCTGTGATATATTTTCAACTCCCATAAGTAAACCAGTGTTGTTGATTCCGAAGGTATACCGCCATCACCCTGGGTTGCTGTGGAATTGACTGTATCAAGGCTGTTTTGATTCATTGCTTCATGTTTGGGTTTTTGTAGGTAAGAAGTTGTTGCGTTATACCTGTTACGAGCTCTACGTTATAATGGTGTTTTGTTAGCAAATATTAGTATTGTATTCGCTGTAGGTCCTTATACGATCCACTGACTTGATTAATTTCATAGAATCCTGTGTAGATCTAAAACTATATAGAATTAGGCAACTAAATTGCTAGTCGTTTTTTCTCAAACCCTTGCATTCGCAATGCACTTGGGAAATGCCACAAGCCCTTAAGAGTGTTATCTTTACCTTATTAAAAGAGAAATAGTCAGGAATGCTGTAAACTATTGCTTTGTGGAGCGAATAATTGAGCTTCATAACTTCAGTCGAAATGAAATCGAGGAAGACTTCAGCTTGCCTTACTTCTTCTATGTCGATGTCATTATGTTTACTAAAAAGGCGTGATAATGGAGCTATTTCCTGTAGAACATACTGCATATTGGCAAGTGTTATTTTGATGTTGTCCATTTCCATTTTTTAAGTGACAATATCTTTGTTTCGATCAGCTATACTGACGACCTTAACAAATAGTGTGCGACTGTCAACTAGTTGGTGATTGGTGATCAACGCATCGTTAAGTGTTGTTTCAGGGTACGAAAGGGAAGAACTATTTAATATAAGTCGCTTTTAATTACTACAACTTGGTTGTGTTTCTGATAGGTTAAGAAAAAAACTAGTAGAGGGGTTATTACTCTGTTTAGGAGGACTAATATTAAACCTTGAGCGTTTGGACTTAATGCGTGCCATTTTGTTATTCCACGATAATATAAGGATGTGAGTGGAGTAATACCGCAGAAGTGTTACTAAGGGTGTTGTATAATGAAAAACTAGCAAGATATTGAAGAAAATACAAAATGAACAAACCACGTGAAAAAACGTTACCGTGTTCTAAGCTTGCGCGCGACGTAAAACATATTGTGAATTTAGTTAAGCATGTTAGTGTCGTTCAGTTTATTCCCATGCACCTGTGAAAACCGACGAACTTCACCAGTGCTTATACGTAAACAAAGTGTTGTTTGCATAAATTATTATTTTGTTCTGGAAAACTACTGTAACTTCCTCATTTTGTAAAACAAAAGTAAACTTGATAGACTGTTTATTCACACTTCAGTATCTGTGTAAGACCTATACTTGAGTACTGTTCCCTCCTATTTAGCAATCTACGAACTAGCGACAGAATGAGAGTGTGCAACGCTACTTAACACGGCAGATAATTATTAACAATTCTAAAATAGACTGAAATCCCAGATGTCACATGCTCGAACTTGAACTTCAATGAAAAAGAAGACTAAGAGCAGACTTAATCCTAATCTATAAACTATTGCGCAATATGACCCGTACCGCAATTAATATTGCATACCGTACTTACACTTGGGACTACTATCTGAGAAACAAACTTTCAAGTTGAAATTAAATAATACAAAACAGAAGCTCGTGCAAACTTTCATTTGATTGGGTCAAATATAGAGCAACCTGCCAACAGAAGTACGTATGGCAGACAATCTCCCAATATTTTGCAAACTACTTAAAATGGCTCTCAAAGATATTAGTCCTCTGGCAGATGAAGCCACTTATTCAGACGCACTAGAAATAATAGGCCTCCTTAATGTCTGAAATAGATTGGACATCAAGGATATACAATGCGACGACCTATCTGGATAAAAGATATCAATGGACCATTGGATTTTTATCCACACTTCACCTGCCAGAAACAAAGTGACTTATAATCATTAGGACCATGCATTGGACTATTCATATATATGTGCATTACACATACAAAGAATTCCTTCTCTCTACTTTTTCCTTTTTTGAGAGTTTATCCGAATATCAACCTTGCAGACTCCAATACCTCACGATGTCTGTCCGCCGAACCTAGTATCTTACTACTATGGTGCATCAGTAACCAAAACCTAGTGAGTACATACATTTTTCTCTCCACTCACTTCTAGTTAGTTTTCTGTCTTATGCTGTATCATCAACATATTGTTCAAACCTACTACTCAAATGGCATACTAGTCCCCTAATACATACAGCATTACTAACACTATGCTAGTTTCCAGTAACCATTCGTGTAGACACCAGATACTACACTGCTTCCCACATTCAATACCACTTCATAATCTTCTAACTAATCCCTGTCATACCAATGCAGTAACAGTTGGGCATCTGGTTTCTAGTTAGTTGCCTTAGTAGTCTGTACGATCTGTAATAAGATGCCTGCTCAGATAAGGTTAACCGAAACAGAACTTGTGTCGTCTTAAATCACGATCTCCTTTTTCCTTTTTTTTCTATTACAACGTACACGATTGTAGTGTTTGCAGTTTTAGAATACTAATAAGCCATTGTTGATTGATTCGACATTAAGTGGTAAGTCGTCGAAGATTTGTTACACGTCTTTAGATTCTAGATATAGGGTGATCAGTCGTTCGAATTTTACGATAGAATTAGTAGTGCAAATATTTTGTGGTAGTTTATTGCAGAGCTCGCTGTAGAATACTATGGAGAACTTCCAGCGATATTGTGTTCGGTACTTATTGATAAGTAATGTTGCCTCGTAGTTCCGGAGATTGTATCCAGGCGTTTCGTTCGACAAGGGTGAGAAAGCCGAGAATGATATTCCGTTGATTATTTTATAGAAGAATATTAAGTTATGTCGTGGTCGGCGACAACACAGGGGTTTTAATTGAGTGTTTTACATCGAGTCGTGTAGTCCATATTACTGTTAGACGTGTGAAACTTATTTGTACACTTTCTACATGTATCCTATATTCACTATTCATGCTCAAAAAGATGAATGAGCAGTACTCAGGTGTAGGTCTTATGCATATCTTAAGCAAAGTAAGTTTAACCTCCGTTGTATGGAAGTTTTTAAGAAGGAAACTTGTTAATCTTTTAGTTTCGGACATTATAGAGGAGGCGTATTCTGTGAACGTTAAGTTACCAGAACGTTTAATGCCAAAGTTGCTTCTTGATCGGAGTATTTGGACTTCGGACCCGCTTGGATAAAACATGAACTGAGGGTTATAGTTGCCTATGTGCATAATTCCACATTTACTGTAGTTAAGTGACAGTTGCCATTTTGGCTCCAGGCAGTCAGGTCATCGAGGTCTTTTTGAGTTAGAATCATACCTTCTTCCAAGGCGTCCGGTTTAAAGCTATGTACAATCTTGGGATCATCCGCATATAAATACGGTCGGCCATGTTTTATAACGTTATTTATGTTAATAATGTAAATAATGAACAATAATGGACGCAGTACACTACCCTGTATAACTCTGCTAGTGATTGATTTATGTGATGATACACTGTTATAAACCTTACTGTTACTGTCTTCCTTCCAGGAAAGATGCAAACCATGAGTGAAGTGGGTCTTTGACTCCGTATGACTTTGGTTTAATGAGCAGCCGCCTATGTGAAACTTTGTTAAATGCTTTACTGAGGTCGAGAAATGAACCGGACACTAAGAGACCCTTGTCTCGTTGTGTAGTTATGTCATCTAGATGGTCTAACAAGCATGTGTTGCACGACCAAGTCTTTAAGAATCCATGTTGGGAAGCGAAGAGTAGTTCGTTCTTAAGTAGATAACGGAGTAATTCCACCTTGATTACTTTTTGGTTACTCTTGATGCAAAGGAGGTAAGGTTGATCGGGCGTTAGTCCTCCATATTTCCTGCAGGTCTAGATTTAAACTTAGGAATGACACATGTAGTTTTCCATAGGGTAGGGTAGCATGCAGTAGAGAGTGATATTGCGAAGAGTTTAGGAAATGCCAGAGGGAAGTCAGTACCACCATTTTTAAGTACATTAGCTGATATACCAGTTATTTAGTTATATAGTTATTCCAGTCAAGACATTTGAAGTACGTCTCAAAGCTCGTCCAGTCTATCTTGTGGAAGGGTCTGTTAGGTATTGTAACAGGACATTTATACGTTATAGTCTCTAAGTCGAAGCTGCACATGACAATACTATAGTTACTACCTGAGAATTGTTTCTCTGTACGCACGGTACATGGGGTAAGTTCATTTGTAAAAACTAAATCCAAAATGCTTTAATATCTGGTAGTGCTACGGACATACTGTGGTCAGTCACCAAGCTCTGAACTTTCCATTGATAAATCATAGTGTTTCGGTGATTTGGTAGAAAACCATTAGATCTCGGGCAAGTTAAAGCCTCCACAAATAACCTTACCTGTAAGGAGTAGGGAGGTGGTCAGTGTAAAAATGTCTGGCAGTAGAGTTGTAGCCTCTAATGATACGCTAAGCTGGTGATATACGCAGCCGAATAAGTGTGACTTTGGAACAGTACGTTTCATAACAATCCGCACTGAGACTTGTAATTTATTTAAGCCTGTTGTATCAA
The DNA here is from genome assembly GCA_025215515.1 of Schistosoma japonicum. Taxonomy (NCBI): domain Eukaryota; kingdom Metazoa; phylum Platyhelminthes; class Trematoda; order Strigeidida; family Schistosomatidae; genus Schistosoma; species Schistosoma japonicum. The sequence continues at coordinate 69,492,133 of CM046061.1, read as the reverse complement.
TAAGAAGTGAGTCTAACTTCAAGTCGACATACATAAAATAACCCCTCCACGTCCATATAGCCTGTCACTACGATACAGATTATAATTATCAACGGATACATTTAGATCAGAGGCAATTAAAGTAATCCATGCCTCAACTACCATGATAATTGAGGGTTGAAGATTGATGCAAGCAGAGCTAAGTCTGTCATTTTGTTGCATACTGATCGCGCGTTTAGTAAGCATAGACTGAGCAAGTGGCCAATGTGGTTGGAGTGACTGAAAGCGTCATGGATAAAGGAGTCATGTTTAGAATTTTGGTTGGGGTTTCGACTTGGGATTAGCCATTGGGTTTTACGTAGTTCAGATGCTAGTAAGTAGATGATGAGTGATCACCCTGCAAGATCAGTGTTTCGGATGTCACTGCTATCGTCACTTTTCACGCACGAAGTGTTTGTGACAAGTGAAGACAGTGTGCTATTATATTGGTTACTTAGTTGTGGCAATGACTGTGAGGACAATGAGTAGAGGTGAGAATGGTTGTGAATTGCCGTATGAGGGTACTCTAAAAATGATTCGAGTGTGCATACGTGACAAAGACCGCAGTAATTTGGCGATAAGTTTTGGGATGCAGCCAAGTAGTTGTAGCCAAAACCATTTACTGTAGGAAAGTATTTTGGTCGTAAGTCTTCATGCTTAACAGAACTTTTATGTTGGTAGAATAGATAATCTCCCAGGTCAAAATTATTTTTCCAGTATCTAATTGGGATAGAAATAGTATGGGTGGAGGAAGGAGGGTTTTCCGCTTGGATTCGGCCTTCGGAGTCAGTAGCACTTAGTGCTGTAACGCAGTTACACGTAACATTTTGTTGTTTTTAAAGCATTCATCAGAGGGAACATACCTAGGGTGAGAGGAGAAAAATCGATTGTTGTTGTTTATAGCATTAACCTTCAAATCTAGTACTTCAGAAATATTGTGCCTGGTGGTTTGGTGTTTATCACTTATTTTATTTCTCTGAATGTTAGGGATGGGGCTATGCTGGGCCTTATTGATAGAGAGGACATTATGTATGTTGTAAGGATATGATATGAATTTTCTTTCCATTTTAACGGTAGGATGGTGAATTAAATTGTATGATAGTACCCTGTTCATCTTTTTATTTTGAGAGATGATTGTACTCCTGTTGGGAGTGATATCTAAGTCTATCAGGTCTCTGCCATTTAGGTTAGTTATAAGAGATATTGTCGTGTGTGTCTATACTAGGTGGTGTTGTGGGTATGAATAGGCTGAGTGACTCTTCACTTTTCAGTCTGGTGGATGGCGTTCATAATCCTGATGGTGTTGTACTATCACTAGGACGTGTTGCAGGATTCGTTTTGGAAAATTTATTCGGAGTGGTTAATTCTAACTTGGAATACTTTATGTTAGGAGCAACGGTGCCGTAACGATTGAGGGATCTACGTTGTAAAGGCATTTTATCAGTAACTATTAGTATATTTTTGAAGTTACTACCAGATCTAATAATAATCATAATAGTTTATTCTTAGGTAGCATTTTGTACATACATATAGCATACTTTACTGATTTTATAAAGCGCTTGCAAACTGGAGTGAATGCAAAGTGGGATAGAATTGGGCAGCTAGTCTGTCAGTCAATTTTGCGCAGTCTACTACATTCATATGGAATAAGAGACATGCCACTAAACTTTAATAGGATCGCTCTAACCTTTCTAAGTTGAAAATTCTCTGGGACATTGTAAACGATGGCTTTGTGAAGCGTAGTGAGTCGCCTTACAAATTCTCCTGCAGTAAAATCTATTTCTATCTCATCATGCTTTTCAAAGAAGTAGGTTAACTAAAGTAAGTCACTCAAGGTAGATTGTATTTTGATTAATGCTGATCGCACATCTTCGATTTTGCTTTTATAGTCGGTAGTGTCACTGGTTAGATCAGTCAGATTGATAGTCCTTAACAAGTGGTGTACGATCGTCTCTCATCTGCAGTTCAGTGATAAATAGATCATTATGTGAATATTCAGGGTTGTGTGCGCATACTGTGATGTCAGTGGTCGTTTTCTATAGACCAAAGTTAGACTTCAGTGTGAGGTACTCTCTTATTGGGTAGTGGTAAGTTTATAATTAGGATTACTGCTATTTGTATGAAAATGAGATAGCACGAGTGAAAGTATAATGTAGGGTTCAGACATACCGGTAACTCTTACCAAATAAACTGTAACATCCAAGTCTTTACCAATTCAAACAGTTACACTTTTCGATTGCTTAAATAAATTGAAAAATATAGCTGCCATAATGCTGCTATTTGTTTCCCTTCTATCTTTTCAACACTTAAAGATAGCCTTATACCGCGCAAAAAGTTGAGCATCTACATTTTACGTCACAATGTAACCCATCAAAACGTTGGTATAAATCCATCCTGTCGTTCTCTTGCATTACAAGTTCGTCCTAAGATCATGTTTGTAATGGATATTTCAGCACCACGTTAGGTATGTAGTCATTCGATCTCTAGTTAGCCAGACTTGACCTCGCTATTTCGTCTGCGCTTCACTGACTATCGAGTATAACGTCTCCTCCAGGCTTCATTGCCTTCTGATTTATTCTTATTCGTATTAGTGGGTTTGATCTTTAGAAGTTGTTCTGCTCATATGACAAACGTAACGTGATCATATACCCAGTGCACCTCATGTCTTAGGCGTATAGAAATCAGATTCGTTAGAAATCTATGGTCACGAACCCCTTCTGAATGAACAATAGATACAAGTTCAGTGCAGTTTAATTCATTACACCTGTCGGTGAAATCGTTCATTATTTCACATTGACTTATGTGCAATATTACATTATCATAAACGGTGTGTTTTGAGTGGTTCCATATATTTCTTATATTAATTAACGTGTTCTTTGGGTTCCCTTAAAAAAGCCAATAATGGTGAGCATGAAAATCTTTTTAAGATGATAAGAATACCTCTGTGCACTAATGGTAATGATAAAAGGTTTTAATTCTGATTGCACACTGCAGCCAGTAAATAAACATTCCTGTAATATTTAGAAGTCACGTGTAGAAGTCCTAGGGATAATGTTCCACTTTGGTTTGGAACTTGACATTAGACAGTAAACTACAATGGCCATACACAACATGCTAGAAACCCCTCACTCTGATGGACAACTGAGACTGAAAAGCGAGTGATTGATTTTGCGAATTACCGTGCGGTGTAGAATACTGAGTGATTGTAAGCTTAAAAATCCGGTCACACTTCCATAACGCTAGAACATCCATGTGTGGAACGCAACCTAGTCACTTAAATTTACTAACAGATTACTGACATTATGTGTGTACCTATTGTGTCTATATGCTTGTTGATACTCGTCTTATTTATCTGTGTTTATTTGTATCAGAATAACATACTTCTCTATATTTCTTCCTCTGGTTAATAAATAGGTCATGCTAGTATCGACCTCTTAATTCGGTTACAGTTCGACTGTCAAAATTATTTATGGCTTACTTTTCTTCTTTCTTTTCACTACTTAGATGTTGCTATATGCCACGCAAAACGATAAGGATCCACATCCGCTGTCATAATGTGATCCTTCGATATAGTGACCTGAGTATTTCTTACGATTATTCTCTTGTACCACATGGTCGTTTCAAGGTCCTGTTTGCGATGGAGGGTACATAAATATCAATTTAAAAAAACTTTATTATTTCACTTAAATCATTTGTATCTGCATCATAATTGTTGTGCATTTCATCCTTACTTATGTAATTTTGTTCTTTGCATTATATGTATTTGTGTAAGTAACAGCTATTTATCGCCATAACCATTTTTGTAAACTGGCGTGAATTTTGTAAACAATTTTAAGATATAATTACAATGGTTCTTATCACAACGAGGTAATTATTATCTATAAATCATGATTTTAACGCATTCGGTCGTCACAATATCTAGGCATCAAATGCCACAAATTAAATGCATGTTATCGAATTCTGTCAATAAAATCAACGTATATTTAACTTCAGGCATTTCATTAACTCTCACATTATGGTATAAGTTTCAGAGCCTTAATTCTTGGCAGGAGACTAAATTAACTAAAATGTTTATTGTAGTGGCGTATATTTAGATACCATAATTGAAACATAAATTTCAGCTTCCAAAATGAAATAGTATATATGTTGTGAGCTCTTATAAATGTGTATTAATATATATAGCTGTTAATAAGTGTGTGTATACTACATGTTTTTTTCTACAAACTTCCCTGAAACAATGTAAGTTTTTTTGACAATATGCATATCCTACTCAAATGAAAGATAAATCAACGGTTTACAGACTCGTTACACATCCCGTATATCAGTAGGCGTGTACACAGTAAAATAAAAAGAAAACGATACAAATGAATGACATACTTAACAAATGCAACAATTTTAATATAGCAGTAGTCAGTATATATACGCGTTACTTATCAAGGTGACGAAGCTAGCTGTGTATCTCCCTTTGATAGATAAACTTTAAAATGCAAATATCTATTTATGTCCAGAGTAGTGTTAGCCATGCGAAGAGGGTTGACTTACATCTTTATAAGAAGCTGTACATTCTAGTATTTTGTGTACAAAGGGCTGTGAGCATTTCTTTGGAACAATATATATATGAGAAGCAAGCACTTAATATATAACAGGTCACAGCAGCTGTAGATATCCAGTGAAATTCGCGTGAATGGATAACGCTTCACTTACGATTCTTTACATTCGTGGGGGGGAGGTGACTAAGTGACAAGTGAGTATACCTTGATATGTCAATAATATGAAGTTCAGCAGAAAAAAGTCAACTTTTCGCCTCTAATTCCTAAAAGCTATCATGTATCAATCGTTAAAATTTTTTTATTACACTCGTGTCTGTCTTGTTTTACGTGCTGCTTCACTGGATCCGTTATGCTAATACATAATTCGTGACCAACTAATGAACTTTAGCTACGCGGATTTAAAATAGAAGCATTCAATTCACTTATCGTTAAAAGGACCTTCCATAATCTCGACGTCCAGCTCCACTACCGGCCAATCGCTGTAAACCACTGTAATAAGACTGATTTAATGTAAAAATGACATCTTTTATTCCGAGAGTTTCAAACACCCTAGTGTTTTCCACCGTTTTTATCCCTCGATAGGATAAAGATCCTCTCCTTACATGTCTACTGTCTTTTGATTTGTGACTAGGAGGATTCAGGGTTTTCAAAGACTAAATGTAAACGAGGTTTTAATAGAATCAGGCCCAAGGTTTATCAAATATAAACCTCGTATACTTAATCAAATCGCATCATCCGATTAAAACACGGCTCTAAGTCTCGATTCGAAGCTTAAAGAAAATGTCACAAAATAAGATCACATTTGCAATAATCTATCAAAACTCGCAATTCTAAGCCCATTTAGTTATAGTGGTGGAGCTTTTCAGCTATTAAACATACCCATTCCTGTCTTTATGCACAATGTGTTATTAAACTAATTATGACGGTAACAGGGGATCTTAGGAAAATATCCTAGAGAAGTAGATAATGCACTTCGACGTAGATGGAGAAATAAATCTAGAAAACACATCCTCTGTATAGTTGATTGGCGAAATTCTTTTTTTAGCCATAAAACATACTGATATATCCATGGTTTGATTGAGTTTTGTCACTTACATTATTTTCAAAGTAAAGACTTATACTTGCAATAAACGACGACTGTTTAATGACCTTAAAAACTGGTTAGCTTATTGGAGACTATGCAGTAATTGAAACTTCAGGACAAGCGTAATAGGGTAACTTATTAGATGGCCTTTTTGAAACTCATTAACAATTCCATTTTCAGATTCTAAGCTGCTAGCCAAGAAAATCTATTACAAATTAATCTTGAAATGACATCACACCAGATGACACTACTCTAGTATGTTTTGAGTTGCCCTGTCCACAAGTTTCCTCGAACTTCATAATATCAAGGAGATTACGAGACACACGAACAAACACAAATCTGCCTGCTTAAGGAGAATCCATCCCGAAGTACTAAATGAGTGCATGAATCGACTTCCGATCTCCTCGACAACTCTTTTAGTTATTGTTTAGCTGAGTGCAAACTTCGTTTTGAGTAAATGAGTGTAAAACATACCCATATGCAAAGGTGACTGGTAACAAAGTGGGGGACACTAATTACTAGGCTGCTTTATTGTTCTCGCAGCAACGAAGGTCATAGTAAAAAATTTAATCAACCTCTCTCGAGATGTGAGTTTAATAATTCTGTTCTCTCAGTCTCTCAGCGTGCTTCTTCTTCATGCACATCTAGGAAAATTAACCTATTAATTTCAAAAAACAGTTTAGATCTCTCGATGTGGCATGGCTAAATCATACCTATAGACATTCTAGATTTATTTGAAGTATTCTGAAAAGTTGATTGCCGAAATTTTGGCTAAAAAGTGTAAATCAGTGGGGATGTAATATGTTGCTTAAAAAACCATCGAAAAGAGGGAACTGTAGCAGTTGGAATTCACTATATCATCCCTAACTGCACTACTATGCCTATTGTAGTTCTTCAAGGCTTCATTCATAGACGATACTTCCTATTATTCAAAAATTACTTGACCACCTTAAGTTGGAACCTTTAAACTCTGAAACAATATGAACGTTAACATTGGTATGCAAGTTAACCCAGCAGCCGAGTCCCAAATAAAAGAAAACGCGCGTTTTAGGTTTCACTTGCCAGTCACAATTCAACCTCAACACTACTTGTGGAACAGGTTATTTGGAGAAATAGTAGTGGTATTTTCCATAAAACCTTTCAAAAAATTTGATAACTATTTGACCTTCGTAGATACTAAAAGTTTTTAATTTACGATACATTGTATTTGTTACCCTGATAATAGATAAATAAATAAATGATAAAAACAAATAGTCATTCCTATTAACTTTGCTAAAACTGATTCATTTATGAGTCTACAAAATCTCCATACTGCATCAAAAACCTGAAACAAGACCAAGAATAGTAAGACACGAATACTAGGAAATTATATGGTCCATATTGGATCGTCACAAAGATATTGTGCATTGAATAGTAGCATTCCTACTCCTAACTGATTTTTCACGCCTTTACTTTCAGAAAGAACACAATAAATATTATAAATATGTCGTATACAGAATACTCTCCTACTACTTAAACGCACATATTGAAAATAATTAGCTCACTAATTTCGCAACTATTTTTTGAAGTCTACAATTTAGTCTGCCTCACAAGGACGTGATGGGGTGGGGCGCGTTTTAAATCCTCTGCTCATGAATGAGAAGTGCTGTGTTTGCTACCTGGAATTCCAAAGCCCATCGAATAGTTTGGTTTTCTGTGGAAACTGCAATATAGCTGTGCATCAAGGATGTTATGGTGTACCCAAATTAGCTGGTGTTAATAATTGGTTTTGCAGAAAATGCGAGTCTCAAGTTCGCATGAGCAAAATAGTAAGATGAACTTACAATGAAACTCATTATTAGCGTTGCGATTTATGTCCTATTAAGGATGGTGCATTTAAACGCAGCAATGGTATTCGGTGTGGTAAGTTTATATCATGCTTAGGATGTATTACAGGACAGGCTGGGCACATATCATCTGCGCAATATATATACCTGAGGTATTTTTCACTGATCTTAATACTATGGAGCTTATATCAGTCGAAAATGTCGTCGCTGAAAGACTTGGTCGAGTAAGTCACACTGTCTTTGCGTACACCGACTGTATTCTTGGTCCCCTTTTCCAAAAGTCAGTAGAAAGATAGACTCGTTGACCTGTATTAGCCCTTACAGTATGTTTTTTCCACAAAACTTCAGTTTTCCATTTAACGTCTGCAACAGTAGGGCTGATGCCACTTGTTCTGGTACAGTTGTAAACGTTGACCACCAAGAGAAAGGGGGGGGGGGTAACAAGTTGTGTTTATTCGTTCGTGTTCTTTTTTAATCCTTATATGATAACCTCTAAAGTGACTGGTCGCACTAAGATGAGGGAGATAGAACACATCAGCATCGAATTCGTTATTCGAAACACAGCATTCCAATATGGATTTCCTTCTATCCTACTATAAAATAAAGGAAATGGATATAAACACTAATTACTCGTTATATTAGAGGCTGGAAAGCCCTTTTATTAACCTACTGCTTGCCCAATATCTCTATAGAAACACTCCAAAGTGAGTTCGAAACATATTTGAAGGCTTGTAAAAGTGATGTAAGACTAGATGAATCTTGGATCGACAGTGAACATAAAGTCTCTGCGTCGTCCAAGCCAATAATTTTAATAGAATTACTTGGAACACTTTTAAATGATCGTGATCAGTCAGTATTAAACTAGTTTATAGTTACCATCAATAATAGTACGACACATTCTCTTGGTCTTGTCTTGTTTTGTACATATACGATTGTAGAGCTGTAACTTCGAACTGTTGAAGAAATCCTTATTTTAAATGTGTAATGACAGTGGGTATATTCGAGTTCGTAGTTTTGTGCATATATTATTATAGAATAAACACATCCATCATTAGTGACTATGGTCCATGGTTATGGAAACAATCTCCGTATATGATAGGGTCTCAAGCCACAGATGCACCATCTCTAGTACCCTAGCTATGGATTCGAGGTAGGTGATAGCCAGTCACATACGGCTTGCGTTCCACAGTTACATGTCAGGTAGACCACGTATGCTTACCCTAGCCAGCCACAGCGTCAAAAAATAATACACGAATTGGAGGGTGCTGGGATGACTTTCATTAAACATGACCAAGTCACAGGACCCGGTATCCCAACTCAATCGGTATCAATATCTTGAAGTAAATTATATCCCAGTGAACTTCAGCTTCAGTGTCTTAATAACAGTACCAATAATAATGGCCACTTAATATGTTCGGAGCCACAAATTGCAAGGTTTTCATTCCTTTAAATGAATAGAATTAGATTCTACTTATTACATTAACTAAAGATTACTGTACCGTCAGGCTATTGGATTAGTAGAACGCCAACTATGTTAAAAAATATTTTAACAATCCTTCAGCTCGTTTTGGTCAGTGTAAGTCTTACGCATTTCGATATCTTCCGAAATTTAATAGAAGAGTTGTGTCAACGATCATAAAACATAAAATCGTCTTTAAGAATGAAGCCATCGATTTGGTACAAGGCTACCAACTGTCGTTTCGGGTTTCCAGCTTAACGGATTTGCTCATTTTATTCAGATTTTCCTTTTAAGCCCGGTATTACTGTTGCTTTAAACTGCACATTTGTAACTACTATTCAAACATAGATAAAGTAACCTTCAGGTGTTTTCGAAAGTTGTTTAAAATAATTACCTTAGCACCATGCGTATTGTGCATAATTGACAGCTGTTGACAATTCTGTTGTTCGTGTTTTTGTATTTTTAAGTCGTGTATATTTTGTGAACGAAATCAGCGAAGTTCTTTGGCAAACTACGGGGCTTGCATTCAGTGTGCGTGGAAAAATTGCCGTTTACATTTCCATGTTTCTTGGTAAGCAACCTCTTAAAACTATCGTATCTGTTTTTGTATGAAGCTTTCTTTTCTACTCACTTTATGTATTTTTCCTCTAAGTAGACTTAAGGGAATGTTGGAGATCCAGGTGTATCCGTACTTTATCTTTTATATAGAAAAAGGTGGGGGTTGTCAAACCATAACATATCACTAGTCTAATAAGTCGCCTTGCTGTCAGGTACAAAGTAGTTGGTTGCTATCAGCGAGATTGTAGTAGCGAATGACTAAAAACTCTAAGTGACATGGCTCAAAATTGGTCATAACTGTACACGTGTATTCACTCTTTGTCTTCCCCTAAATCCTAAGCTCAAAAATCTGTTTTATCTTTCTTTTCACGAATTGGCCATTACTTCCAGAGTCATATTCTCTTTACTCAGTCATTTTTACTACTGCTTGTTTACTGCTTTTTCTATCACTGATATTCACCTTGTGCTGTACCGATCGAATGTGGTAACTTGGACCGATGTGCCAATGCCCCATGCTCTACGTTGTACGTTAGTAAACGACTTTTCATCGAACTTACTATTTTGGTCATCCTTAAATGGTAGCAATGTCAACTGTTACGGCTTAGAGTATCAGAATTAATTTTTTTGAAAATGGATTATCGTCCTTAACTGTGGATTGTAAGGTCACCGGCCGTTGCTGCTACCTTGATGTGGTGGCCGGGCTTGCCTATCGTGATGAACCAATCGAGCTATACTGGCTGGAACAATAGTTCCTCAAGGTCCTACCATGCCAGGCAGGTCGGTTGAAGAGCGGTAAGACTAAAAGCAGCAGATCCAAGGTCTGAGGGCGAAGTCGTACAGCCGACTGTACAGAGGTGTGACGGCAGTAAGGTGTTTCCCTCGGACAACCAGCATAACAGCGATGCTGCCTTCCCACAAGGAGGGGTGGGGTTAGAAAAGGTTGACCCTAAAAATGCACACCTCGCCTTATCCTACGGATTTCCGTCTCCGGCGATAAGGTCTTCAACAAGTACGGAGCTAACACTAAAACTACTCACCAAAAGGTCGTGTGTGACCGGCCTCAAGCAGTTGTCCCTTGGGCACTGCGGTCACGCTCTAATCCAATTTCCTTTTCAGGTACCTCCAGAAGAACCCTTCCACGATGTGGGCAACCGGGAAGTGATAACTGCCCTCATACTTCTGACAGCACTCAAGACCACCGTATTCAAAATCATTTACTCTCTTCAATCCCTATCATTGCTCCTACATTAACTATCAACTCTGAACTTCCTCTTCTAACTTTCTCTTCAAGTATCACCACGTCCGACGACTCTAACACTCGAAGTAATGTCCCAGGTCTACTGAAACCCCGCTCCAAACTACACATTGGAGCTTTCAACGTACGCACCCTATGTCAAATCGGTCAGCAGGCCTCCTTAGCTAAAACCCTGGAATCTCGTATGATTGATGTGTGCTGTGTCTCCGAAACACGCATACAAGATCCTAGCGTGGTCATTCACTTGACCTCACCTTGCCAAAACGGCGATGCGACAAGATACACCCTCCGTTTATCTGGCGATTCGATAGCCAGCTCTCGTGGACTGGCGGGTGTGGGCATAGCGCTAAGCATGAGAGCAGAACAAGCACTATTAGAATGGATCCCTGTTAATAGTCGCCTATGTGCTGTTCGACTAAACGGCTCTGTAAGGACTCGGAGGAATAGGGACACTCGTCGTTGTCTTTTCGTCGTTTCCGCCTACGCTCCCACTGACTGCAGCCCAGACGAACTGAAGGATGAATTTTACAGAAACCTTTGTGAACTTCTTCAAAAAGCCAAGCACTCAGACATAGTAGTCGTCGCAGGTGACTTTAATGCCCAAGTAGGTAGTTTAGACCAAACAGAAAGACATTTAGGCGGGTATTTTAGTGTTCCAGCTCAGAGAACAGATAATGGTGACCGTCTACTGCAACTTTGCTCAGACAATCGTTTATTCTTAGCGAATACTAATTTTAGGCATAAGGAGAGACATCGCCTAACGTGGCGACCCCCTTCACCAAGACAACGATGGACTCAAATAGACCATATTGCCATCAGTCATCGTTGGAGAGGCTCGATAGAAGATTGCCGCTCGTTCTGGAGTACATGTTTAGACTCTGATCATGCTCTAGTACGAGCACGCATTTGCTTGCACCTCACTGGACGTAGAAAGACCACATTAGGAAAACCCATTAAAATTGATCTGAGCGACGAGAAGGTCAAAAGTAAATTTCAAGAACAGTTAGGGTCACAATTAGGTAACTCTGGAAACCAGGCTGATCCTGATTTTGCCTGGAAGGATCTAAAAACAGCTGTAGAAACAGCAGCGTCATCTACTAGTAATTTGAACAGAAGGAGCACGAAAAACCAGTGGATTTCTGCGACATCTATGGCACTGATGAGCTCTTGCCAACTAATCCCGTCAGGCTCTGAACACGATGAAGAGCGAAAACAAATCAAGTCTAAATTAAGTAGAAGTTTACGAAACGATCGTGAGCAGTGGTGGGCAACGAAAGCAAAAGAGATGGAAAAGGCAGCGGCTTTAGGCAACACTAGGCAGCTTTATAGACTAATCAGGGAAACCGGAATTAAGAAGTCAAGGATAAGTGAAACTATCTCCGAGAAAGATGATACTGTAATCTGCTCTCAACCCAGACGTTTAGAACGATGGGCCGAACACTTCAAGGAACAGTTTAGCTGGCCTTCAGCTACTCTACAATTACCCAGCATTTCCACTCAAGCTAAATGGAACGTTGAAGTAGGCCCCCCGACATTAGCTGAAGTTCAAAAAGCTATATCTAACCTGAAACGAGGAAGAGCAGCTGGTCCAGATGGGCTAACCCCAGAGGTTTTCAAAGATGGTGGTCCAGTCTTGGCGATTAGGTTGACTAGTATTTTAGCTAAAGTCTGGGAACTAGATAAAATTCCATCCGAGTGGTCTAAATCACTAATAGTCCCAATATATAAGAAAGGACCAAAATCATCTTGTGATAACCATAGAGGGATTAGTTTGACTAATATAGCATCTAAAATACTAGCCTCAATAATTATCGGACGTTTAACAAAGACTCGTGAACTACAAACACGAGAAAACCAGGCTGGCTTCAGACCTGGTCGTGGTTGCATCGACCACATATTCACCATTCGTCAGGTTTTAGAACACAGGCACGCCTACCGGCGTCCTACAATGGTGGTTTTCCTCGACTTAAAGGCAGCATTCGACTCAGTTGACCGTGAGGTTCTGTGGCAGTGTCTGTCATTAAAAGGTGTACCTCAGAAGTACATAAACCTTGTGAAGGCTCTTTACTCGAACACTACCAGTCGAGTCAGAGCTTATGGCGAACTGTCATCTGACTTTGCGACCTCAAGTGGTGTCCGTCAAGGCTGCCCACTATCTCCGTTTTTGTTTAATTTTATCATAGACGTGCTACTAGAAGTAACGCTTTCTTCGGCTGAATTTTCTGGGATTGATCTCCTTCCAGGAGGTCCACTTATCGACTTAGAATACGCAGACGACATAGTCCTGTTTGGTGAAGACACTGATAAGATGCAGAGTCTTCTGGTCGCACTGAGCAACAATGCCAGGATGTTTGGGATGCGTTTCTCCCCCTCTAAGTGTAAATTGTTACTTCAGGACTGGCCTGCGTCAACCCCTAAACTAAGGATAGGGAGTGAAGAAGTTGAATGCGTTGATAACTTCACTTATCTTGGAAGTCTGATCAGCCCTAATGGGTTGGTGTCTGAGGAAATTTCTGCACGAATTCGAAAGGCTCGTTTGGCTTTTGCCAACTTACGTCATCTATGGCGTAGGCGTGATATTCGTCTATCAACTAAAGGACGAGTATATTGCACAGCAGTTCGTCCTGTTCTACTTTACGGCTGTGAAACATGGCCATTAAGGGTAGAAGACACTCGTAGGTTACTAACATTTGATCACAGATGTCTTAGAAATATATCTCGTACCTGCTGGGATCTCCGGATAACTAATAATGAGGTTAGACGAAGGGTATTAGGGAATAATGGTAAATCTGTTGATGAGGTTATGAAACTTCATCGACTGAGATGGTTGGGGCATGTGTTACGTATGTCCGAACACCGGTTACCACGTCGCTCAATGATGACTAGTATTGGGGTGGGTTGGAAAAGGGTTAGGGGCGGCCAAACCAAAACGTGGCATCAGTCGTTGAAGTCACTAACTTCTGGATCTGAGCCACATTGGTAGATGTCGACTACCTGGTTGGGGTCCGCGTGACTGCCGTACCCAGTGGTTGGAGACTCTTGGTGACATGGCTCAGAATCGATCACAATGGCGTAGGTGTATACATTCTTTGTCTTCACGTACACCTTGAGACTAAAATTACTCTACCTTTCTTTCTACAAACTAATTTTTTTTCTCTCTCTCTCTCTACATATTATATCCTTATATGCAATCTTCCTTTTATATATTACTACCATTAAAGTAACTGATTCTATGAATTCGGTGATCATCTTGCTATGCTGTTGAGGTGTGGCAACTTGGACCGATGCACTTATGTGCCTGGTCCTACGTTGTATCTGTCTGTCTGTCACTTAAGATATTCACTATTTCTTCTAAGATTAACACTCAGTTGTCTGTAATTTAAATGTTATCTGCTTGTAGAGATGAACTTTATGCGTTGTACAATATCGCTTCTTTTCTCTAAATAAATAGATCCTATAACATCTTTTGACAACGATGAGAAATGTATATAATCGGAATGTTGCATTTATTTGATTGACAGATATTTCTTAATTTAGTTTAATCTATCAAACCAAACTTGAGTATTGCTATTTGTCAAGACTGGTTAGTATGCACTGAACAATTACAGTCAGGTCTTGGTTTTAATGCTGCACGCTTGTTATAAGTGACCTGTATCTCTTAGTCACCCATATTTCAAATGACTAATTTTAAATGAAAATTTGAATCAATATCATTCATTTGATTTCAAAGTGTTCAGGCTTCTATTGGCTCTGTTATACATTCTATATATGGACGTACTGAAAAAAACACTTGGATATTTTTTACTCTGTATGTGTGCATACTATATTGTTTTTCCACTTTTTAGCGCTGGTTCAGAAGGTCTACTTAGCGAATTGCCTGCAGAAAAAGCAAGTGGATCGTTATCAGTTGCTGAAATTTTGTTTGGAGCAACTGATAAAAATAAAACTTTTCTCAATGTGTCAGGGGATTCCACTGTGTTGTCTAAGGACGCACATCAAATTTGTGAGCAACCACCTAATGGACATCAGTTAAATGGTTTTTGCTGTTTCCAACACAAAAAGGTATCTTACGTCTATAGTAATTTAAATACTTGATGTCTCACACTCGATTATTTGTTAATCTTATACTATGATATTATGCAATGGCATGAAATTAGATACACGTATAAAATCCTTACCTGTTTATTTGATATTTGTTCCGTTTGGATGAAATCTGATGTTTGATGTTTGTTTGAAACCAGGGGACGACGAACTCGAGAAAACCAATCTGGTTTCAGGTCTGCATGAGGATGTATAGGCTAAATATTTACTCTTCCTCAAATCCTAGAACACAGACATAGCTACGAACGTCCCGCAATAGTTGTATCCATTAAAAGGCACGTTTGGCTCCTTAGATTGAGGCAGTGTTTACCACTAAAAGGTGTGCCTGAAAAGTAAATAAACCTTATATAGGCTCTCTACTCAAACACCTTTGGTTGATTTAGGGCTTATGGTGAACTGTCGCAAAGAAT
Source organism: Schistosoma japonicum (assembly GCA_025215515.1). Classification (NCBI taxonomy): domain Eukaryota; kingdom Metazoa; phylum Platyhelminthes; class Trematoda; order Strigeidida; family Schistosomatidae; genus Schistosoma; species Schistosoma japonicum. The sequence continues at coordinate 69,476,872 of CM046061.1, read as the reverse complement.
TGTTAACCTCAAGTGTTGTTCGTCAGGGTCACCCCTTATCTCTTCTTTTATTTAACCCCTTTATTGATATCCTCTTTGAAATCACACTTTCTTCGACTAATTTTTCAGGAATTGATTTCCTTCCAGGAAGCCCACTTGTTAATCTGGAGTACGCAGACGATTTAGTCCTATTTGACAAAGATGCTGACAATATGCAGAGTCTCCTGAACATCTTGAGTAACATCGCGAGCATATTTGGGATGTATATCTCTCCATCTAAATGCAAAATAGTACTCTATAACTGGTCTACATCGTTCTCTAGATTGATTGTAGTGTGTGAAGTAGTTGAGTACGTTGACCACTTCACTTATCTCAGAAACCTCATCACCCCTAACGGATCAGTTTCTGACGAAATCTCAGCACGGATTCAGAAAGCTTGTTTAACTTTTACCAACCTACATCACTCTTAGCTTGGGTGAGATATCCGTCTCTCAACGAAAAGTCATGTGTATTGCGCAGCAGTCCACTCTTCTTTTTCACATATGGATGCGAAACATGGACCATGAAAATAGAAGATATACGTAGTCTGGAGGTCTTTGTTTATAGAAATCTCTGTAGTGTCGCTCGTATATTATGGAATAGCCGGATAATTAATATTGATGTTAGACACAAAGTACTGAGAAAACATGGCAAATCAATCGAAAAGGTCGTAAACCCTTATCGACTGAGATGGTTAGAACATATATTGCGTATGCCTGACCATCGTCTGTCTCATCGTGCTATGCTGGCTGGGGTAGGAGTAGGATAAAAAAGGGGTAGGTGCGGCCAAACCAAAACATGGCATAAGTCTATGAAGTCGTTGACTACTTATCTAAGCCATGTTGGTAGATGCAGGCTACCTGGTTGAGGTCCGGGTGACAGTCGTGATTAGTGGCTGGAGACTCTGGGTGACATGGTTCAAAATCAGTCACAGTGGCGCTAGTGTATTCACTGTTTATCTTTATCTAGATCCCAAGCTCTATTATGCTTCCATGCATACCTTTATTCTTCCCTATTATATTCTGTTGTCGTGTTATTCTCGTAAATTTGATTTTGTTGTGCTAATGTAGTATGTCGATTTGAACCTATGTACATACGTGTTGGGTTCTACATTGTTCTTGACTGACTGACTGACTAAATATATATATATATATATATATATATATATATATATATACCCGATTTGCCGTTATTTCCTAGTACTCCATGTCGTACAACGAAGGTAAAGAATGTTCCGAAAACATCTGTAATTAAATACTGTAGAGCAGTTGCATAGCAGTTAATGCATTCAAATTTTCACTACTAAGTAGTCTATTTGATTCTAACCCCTTTCAGTTTATGCAATTTTGTATCGCAGTATTTAGATAAAATGGTCCGTTATTGGAAAAGTTGCAGTAAATAAAGATTACGAATAAAATAAGTATATTTGTACACTCGATATTTCATTTATGTACAATTAGATTGAGTTAAAGAACAATTTTCATTTTTTTCAAAATTTTATTATTCTTCTTTATATTTAAAGTAAAAATCTATTTTACGTTTCGATTTTTCAGAAATTTTCATCTGAAGCTTCTAGTTTGATTTCATTACCTACTATTTCTTATACGTAAGCGTAAAAATCTGTGCTTAATATTTGTATCTTTTATTCTTTGATATGCTAAAAATGGTTAAAATTAGTACGGCGATAGTAGAGACAATGCTATGCTTATCTGTTCCCCTTAATGTAACTTACCTAACCACAAACTTTAAAACGGAAACTCATAAGCCTATAAAGCTCAAGTTATTATTGTTTATTTATATCACATGTAAATCCTAATACAACAGAGCACTGAGATATTCACCACTTAAGTGAAATGATAGTATTGTGACAAAGTATCAAAAACTAAAGCAATTCAACTAGTTAGTGCATAAACAGTATTTAATAACGCATGCAATACAGTTCATTTAAAATTTCACTTAGGATTTCTTTAGGTTAAATGGATTCATCTTACTCTGATGAATAATGTAATCGAAAATGCTCTATTTTGAGTAATGTCATGTAACTTTGTAAGCCATTGAGTTGTACAATCGTTAGAAACCTAATAAGAGGATCATGATTTATCTATCTTTCATACCATGGCTCACTGTCATAGACTGACTATTATGCTTCTATTTCTGTTCAGTTCCAGTGTCGAGGAACTATGATCAGTCCGAAAGATACTTGAATCTAAAGTACCTGTTTAACACGAGTGTATTCTGACCAACATGCAGTATAGTTTGTCTTTTTATATAACATAAAGCAGCGGAATAGGCATAACTATTAACTTATGTTAAGAAAAGGAATATCCTTGTGTGTTAGTAACCAATTTATTGTAAAAAAATAAAACAATTTAAGAACTTGTTATTTAGAAGTTCCTAAATCGTTAATAAATATATGGCCGCCTAAATATGATTAATTATGATAGAAATTACTAAAGATTTGTATTACAAGGGCCATTTTGATTACAAAATGTGTTTCAAACATTTTATTTCGAATTACTGGTGTTAGTAATGACTTCGATATTCCCACTGACTGCAGTCCAAACGAAGTGAAAGATGAATTTCACGGAAAGCCTTCTGAACTCCGTAAAGCTAAACGTTCACATCCCGTAAGGCTCCAAAAACGATGAAGTGCTAAAAAAGCAGTTATAGACTAGCGAAATGTCTGCGAAAGTATCGTGAGCAGTAGTGAGTGACGAAAGCGAAAGAAATGGAAAAGGCAGCGACGGTAGGTGACAAGACAACCTTTCGGACTAATAAAAGAGGGCGGGATTGAAACGTGAATTGTTATTGAGACAATCTTTGAAAAAGATGAAACAATCATCTACTTGGCCTAAATGCTTCAAACGATTGGAGGAGAAATTCTAAGGGCAGTTCAGTTGGCCTTTAGCTATTTTACAACTACCCACTATTTCCAGTCAGTCTGAATGTAAAGTCAACATTTCACTCCCCAATCCCGACTTTTGCTGAGTTTATAAAAGCCGTTGCTAATTTGAGGTGATGAAGAACAGCGGCTGCGAATAGATTAACTCCAGTGGTCTTTAAGGATAGTGGTCTAGTTGTAGCAATTAGGTTAGCCGATATTTTATCTTGCAGCTGGACATAGTCCCATACAACTGGTCTCGACCGTTCATCGTCCCAGTATTTAAGAAGGGACCAAAGTTATTTTGTGATAATTATAGAGGAATTAGTTTGACTAATATAGTATCTAAAATACTGGCTTTAGTGATTGTCAAACACTTAACTACGACTCGTGGACTAAAAACACGAGCAAGCCAGACTGGTTTTAGACCTGGTTGCGGTTGTCTCGACCAAATACTCACCATTCTTCAGGTCTTGAAACACACTTTTTGGCGTCCTACAATGATTATTTTTCTTGATTTGAGAGCAGTATTCGACTTTGTAGACAGGGAGTACATGAAGCTTGTAAAAGCTCTTTTCTCGAACACTACTAGTCGAGTCGAATCATCGTATATGGTGAACGGTCATGTGAACTTGTAACTTCGAGTGGTGTCCGTCGTTGCTGTCTGCTATCCCTACTTTTGTTTAATTTGATCCTAGATTTACTTTTGGAAATCTCGCTTCGGTTGTCTGAATTTTCAGGAATTGATCTCCTTCCAGGAAGTCCACTGACTAACTTAGAATACGTATATGATATAGTCGTGTTTGATGAAGATGATGATAAGATTGATGACATTGAGCAACAATGAATGCATGTTCGAGATACTTTCGGCCCCCCCTTCTTTAAGTGCAGATTATTACTTTAGAACTGATCTGCGCCAACACCTGAATCAAAGGTAGGGAGTGAGGTAAGTGAGTGCGTTAACTATATCAATTGTCTTAGTAGCTTGATCAGCCCCAATGGTTGGTGTCTGACGAAATCTCAACACTGATTGGAAAAGCTCGTTTGGCTTTTGCCAACAGACATCACCTATGGAGTGGGTGAAATATCTATCTCTCAATCAGAAGACGAGTATACTGCTCAACCATCCGTTCTTTCTTATTGTATGAGTGTAGAACGTGACCATTAAGAGTAGATGACATTCGTAAGCTATTGGTATTCGACCATGAGTATCTTCCAAACCATCTTTCGCGTTTACTGGTGTCACTGGATAAGTAGTAATGATGTTGGACGTGGGGTATTGGGGAAAGATGGTAAATCAGTTGATATAGTTATGGATTGTCATCAGCTGAGGTAATTTAGATATGTATTACGTATACTCAACCACCGAGTACCTGGATTCACAATCGTAAATGATATTGGAGTAGGATGGAAGAAAGGTAGCGACGGCCATACCAAAACGTGACATATGTTTATGAAGTAAATGACTGCTGATCTAAGTCATGTTTATAGATGCAGACTACTTGGTTGGGGCTTGCGCGATTGTTGTATCCAAAGGTTGTTGACGTTGGGTGACATGGTTTAGAATCAGTCACGCCTGTGTATTCACTCTTTGTCTTCTCTCAAATTGTGAGCTTAAAATTATTTCACATCTTTTTTCAATGAACTGGTTATTTCTGTGTTATATTTTGTATGTCCACACTTTTCTCACTACCATTGAAGTACATACAATCTTTTGGGTAGAGATACTGTGACATTACTATCGTCAATATTTTCACTATTCAATAAATATTTATTCTACATTTTCGGTTATCTGATGGTTTGTCGTTGCATATTAAAGTAATTTTCATATCAAACTTATTTCAGTCATCGACTTTCAATGTTTCTTGTTTTTCATCGATCATTTTGGATTTCTCTGCACTAAACTGTTTTTTATTGACTTCTAAAATGAATACCTTAGTAAAATTCGTACTTCATCATATTGATTCCACTTACGGAATGAGTTAAAAGATAACCGAAAATGCTGGAAACGATATTTTTAGAGGATAAAAATAAACATACTTTTTTTATAAGGTACTTAAGCACGTTGCTTATATCGTTTTTTTATTAAATGCATTGAACTTACTACTTTAAGATGCCGATAAATGTACCACACACAGCACATAGTGATAATGTGAATAAAGTGATATAAGGGAAAACTATGTAGTAATATTAAATAGATGAATAATATGTGATGGACTTTAAATAAAAACCTAATCAAAATCGATTTTCTTTTAAAAATACTCCTTTGTTTATGAGTAACATAGCATAATGCGAAATAAAGATTATTATTTGACCAATATGTGCTAATATATCTACCAGTTGTGTCGTGAAGTTTTTGTAAATTAGTCAACTACATATTTATGAGAAATAGATACTGACCAAGGATTCCATCTGTGGCCAAAAAAGAATGGCAGATATAAACAGCACTACTGAACCTCACTGTTGATTTGTAATAATAATGATAATTATGTGGTCATATTTTATTTAAGATGTGTATGTGACTTAGGTTAATAGATTCGACCATGTAAAACATATGAGACAGCCTCAATATTATAATTGTCACTATGCTCCGAGACCAAGTGAGGCGGAGTAGAGTATGGAAACGGCCGTTTCCATAACCTAAACATAATCTAACCTGTTTCTCGTAAAATAATTTGTCATCCATTGTCTGTATTCTTCATAGCTATTATTTTAAAACGCAGTTGATAAAAACTCATAACTTGGAAGTCGTGCCATAGATTATATAGGCCCTTTCTCACGATATACATTTCACTAACTTTATTTCAAATTATTGAAATACTCTTAATGTGACATGGTTATTATTAAATTGTACAAGCAAAATTTTCCCGTTTTTTTAAATATTGGACAAAGATTATGCAAATACTACAACCAAATTCTATCAAGTGTATTTAAATAAATCCTACTCCTATCCATTAGCAACGCAGCATCTACACTTTTTATCAGTTTCAAGTGACAAATAGGTCTTCACAATCCAGTAGTATGCAGCATCAGGAGGTAGTTTTTGCTATTTTCAAACATTTCAGAGTCTAATTACACTTCATTCTATATAACTAATTAAAATTTACTGTTTTCCTTCAAATGAAATTTCAAATTCCTACTTAGTAGTACTGTCATTTTTTATTTATAGTGGCACCGACACTAACAAAGGATGTAAGTCTCCTACAGATGAATTATGTAACGTGAATAACGAACCTCCTAGGCGACGATCTCATTTACGTCCTTCTCAGCGATCACTTACTTCAGATTCAAACAAAACAAATGAAGTCAGCAACTCTCAAAACGATTTAAAGAGTTATGAAAGGATTCCGTTAGAATACGTAGACGAGCTCAATCATCAACATTCTTCCACAATACAAAAAGATCAATTTTCTAATGACACTCGTAGCCTGGAATCTGTAACCACTGATTGCTCAAATCCTAAACGAATCAAGATAGATGCAAACTCGATTAAAGATAAAATTGGTAAAGGTGTTGGTTCGGAACAAGCTCCTCGTGAGTTAAAATTCATAATGGTTATGGTTATATCTTGTTGCCTTGCTTTTAAATGCGAATTTCGTAGAACATAGATTTTCAAAAGAATCCTGACTTATCAAGTAGTTACCCTGTTTGTTTAAGCTGACAATCTTGTCTTGTGTATATATATTTTTTCGAAACTGTAGGATAACTTGTCTAAACCTATCTTCTTGATAAATGCTAGTATGTTATTCCTGTATTTTAGTGATTTGCAATTTTCGGTATTATATTATGTTGAAATTATTTTCTCGACCATGAACTCCCCATATTGTAGATCGAATTATTCTGTTTGATTTAGTGACTCATTTCAAAACGTTTTACTCATGTACAAAGTACAAATTTCCGTATTCAGCTTTAAGCTACACCTTAGCTGTCGTAAGAGTCTTGATCTCCCAAACCGAAGTCGGTGGGACAGGTTCAAATTTGTTGATCAGTAGCTTATAACTATGTACTATAAGAAACAATGCATCACTCCATGAATCAAAATATATTATACTTATCAATCGCTTAAAGTCAATGGTCGATGAGTCCGGAATCTGAATCGTGCATTTTAAATTCCACAATTATGTACTTGATTTTCAAGACTAGGCATAAACACAATTATTATAATAATATTTTTACCGAATCAGAGTGTTTGTTATGTAAAACGGAATCAAAAGTTATATATATATATATATATAAATAGTCCTAACCAAAAAGGCATTCAGAGAAAAGTTGGCTAGACACTTATTCGATCCTGTTCAGAAAGTTCATCCAGAAAAAGCATGGAAAAAATTTAAGGCAGTTACAACTGTAGCAGCGATATCTACTTTCAATCTAAATACAAAGTTTGGAAAAGATCATTAGGTTCCTGAAACCTTTGTTGCACTGATGAAGGCTCGAAAACTCATTCCTGTGGGCTTGGAAAATGATGAAGAACGATGACTACTCAAATGTAGACCAACGAAAAGTCTACACAAGGATCGTAAGCAGTTGTGGGTGGCGAAAGCGTGGACGATAGAAACGGCTGCGGCGATAGGTAATATTGGACAACTCTCCCAACTCATCAAGGAAACTAGTATTGGGAAGTAAGACAGGTTGAACCTAGAAATCTTTAAGGATGGCGGTTCGGTTTTCGTAGGCAGATTAACTGATATATTAGGTAAAACCTAGGACCTGGTCGTAATCCTATCCAACTAATTTCAACCGCTGATAGTCCCAGTGTACAAGAAAGGACAGAAATCCTCCTATGGCATCAGTTTGACTGACATAATGTCTAAGATGCTAGCCTCCGTAATCATCCGATGTTTGTTTGAAACCAGGGGACGACGAACTCGAGAAAACCAATCTGGTTTCAGGTCTGGATGAGGATGTATAGGCTAAATATTTACTCTTCCTCAAATCCTAGAACACAGACATAGCTACGAACGTCCCGCAATAGTTGTATCCATTAAAAGGCACGTTTGGCTCCTTAGATTGAGGCAGTGTTTACCACTAAAAGGTGTGCCTGAAAAGTAAATAAACCTTATATAGGCTCTCTACTCAAACACCTTTGGTTGATTTAGGGCTTATGGTGAACTGTCGCAAAGAATTGTTAACCTCAAGTGTTGTTCGTCAGGGTCACCCCTTATCTCTTCTTTTATTTAACCCCTTTATTGATATCCTCTTTGAAATCACACTTTCTTCGACTAATTTTTCAGGAATTGATTTCCTTCCAGGAAGCCCACTTGTTAATCTGGAGTACGCAGACGATTTAGTCCTATTTGACAAAGATGCTGACAATATGCAGAGTCTCCTGAACATCTTGAGTAACATCGCGAGCATATTTGGGATGTATATCTCTCCATCTAAATGCAAAATAGTACTCTATAACTGGTCTACATCGTTCTCTAGATTGATTGTAGTGTGTGAAGTAGTTGAGTACGTTGACCACTTCACTTATCTCAGAAACCTCATCACCCCTAACGGATCAGTTTCTGACGAAATCTCAGCACGGATTCAGAAAGCTTGTTTAACTTTTACCAACCTACATCACTCTTAGCTTGGGTGAGATATCCGTCTCTCAACGAAAAGTCATGTGTATTGCGCAGCAGTCCACTCTTCTTTTTCACATATGGATGCGAAACATGGACCATGAAAATAGAAGATATACGTAGTCTGGAGGTCTTTGTTTATAGAAATCTCTGTAGTGTCGCTCGTATATTATGGAATAGCCGGATAATTAATATTGATGTTAGACACAAAGTACTGAGAAAACATGGCAAATCAATCGAAAAGGTCGTAAACCCTTATCGACTGAGATGGTTAGAACATATATTGCGTATGCCTGACCATCGTCTGTCTCATCGTGCTATGCTGGCTGGGGTAGGAGTAGGATAAAAAAGGGGTAGGTGCGGCCAAACCAAAACATGGCATAAGTCTATGAAGTCGTTGACTACTTATCTAAGCCATGTTGGTAGATGCAGGCTACCTGGTTGAGGTCCGGGTGACAGTCGTGATTAGTGGCTGGAGACTCTGGGTGACATGGTTCAAAATCAGTCACAGTGGCGCTAGTGTATTCACTGTTTATCTTTATCTAGATCCCAAGCTCTATTATGCTTCCATGCATACCTTTATTCTTCCCTATTATATTCTGTTGTCGTGTTATTCTCGTAAATTTGATTTTGTTGTGCTAATGTAGTATGTCGATTTGAACCTATGTACATACGTGTTGGGTTAAACGTTGTACATGAATAAATGAAACTGATTACGCGCTCATTAAGCATATAAGATATTATTACTTTCTATGGTTTGTCTAAAGAAATTTTGACAACGTCAATATGAAAGCATCTATAACGTCATGTGTTATAAACACCTAATCTTAGTATAAATATATTTTTCTGAACAATACTTCTAGGGGTTTGATCGTTTTTGTTAAATCGGTCTATATAATCATTTGTACTGTATAATATTTGTGATGTGTTCCAGCAAATTTCTGCTTATATCATTTCGGAAATTACCCACGTTCTAATAGTAATTCTGTTTCTTTTAATTCATAAATAAATAATTTGGTTTACGAAATCATAAACTGACTAACAATTCCAATTTAAAAGTAACAAACAACAAGGATTTCGGGTTTTTTAAGCACTTAAGTACTGGATGTATTCGGTATTTTTAAACCTAGTATCTCATATTGATAATTACCTCACCATCTTTTAAAAGATTGAGATGGATGCAAAGTTCATATCTGTTTTTATTTTAATACGCTTGACACTCACCACATTTCTTGATTGTTTCATGTAGCTTCACAATTTCCATGAAAGCCATTCTTGTTGAACTAGGCTTTAGTTAACTAATCTGGTTGATCAAGCTCCAATAGATAAAGTGGGATTAGAACAAATCACCTGTCATTTGTCTCTTGCACTTTGTTATTAACATAATGTAAACAAAATACAGTCTTGACTGATCCCTGCACAAGTTACGCCTACATCCCAGCATTCTGATTGGTTCATTTTCAATGGTCAGTGCTAGTGACGAATTGAGGAAATTCTATAGGTTTCTCATTTAAATCCTATGTAAACTAATGTTTATCACAACTTATTTTACTTACTTCTTATTGTTCCGGTTTGCTGGAACGTTTTTTATTCCTGCCCAATCCTTGTTCTGATATAGGACGAATTCGGAATACTAGATTGAAGAATATCAACATTCGGTAAATTATTTTGATAACAGGCTCCATAATATAAAAACATAGGTTTCAGTTGGTCTGAAGCTGTTACTCAATTACGTAAGCTGACGTTGTGATTTTCAGTGTACTAACTATTGTAACTATTACAAGGTCGTTATTTGTAACTATATATACAGAGTTGGAACGAAATAGAGTCGAATCTTCTGAGTGCTGCGTTCGTGTCTCCTTGATTTGGCTTTGGCGAGTAATCCAGTTGTTGGTCACTGGTTGTGGATATCAGTTTTGTTCGTATAGATCAGTTAGCGAGTTAGAGAGTTGTGGTTAGTACTCTCATGTATAACGTAGGCTGTTAACATGTCAGCGATATGCGTATTCTCAGTTAGTAACCAGCCCCCTGGCAAGAGACCAATACCTGAATATTCAAACGAGGAAGCTATTTTTAGTAGCAAGTGTATGCTCAAATTAATAGTAGGAATAGTTGGTATCCTTGATGTGTTTGCAATGATGAAATTTCGTAATAATTCGTATATTAAATGATTAATAATTTCCTCTTTAATATTTATTTACTCTAATTAATATTTCTAGTCTCTACGAGAGCAAGGTAGACAATAATATTTTCACCATTATATTTTAATATATCAGTTTGTTTTGAAGGATATGTATCACATTGAGTGCTGTTTTCTGGTGTGTATAATTATGACATGTATTATACGTATAACACGTATAATTTGTTTTACGTGTCTTGTTTTTCTCAATTTGTTGTATAAATCTGTCTTTCTTAAATCAATAACAACATGGATATTTATATTCTGTTTGTAAGGTTTATAAGCAAGCGAGCAGTGATTAGGCTAAACATAATGTACTTGCCAAAAAAGCGAAGCGGCCAATATGATTTTGACTCTTCATTAGTTCACGTGCCTGGGATATTCATTACGTACAGGAGTAGATTGGGGGGGGGTAGCTATTATCAACCAGACGTAGACATGACATCAATTCATGAAGTCATTCACCGTTAATACGAACCAAGCTCTACGTCGATTCTGACTAACTGATACTTAGTTTATAAAATTCAACGAAAAGGCTATTGTCAAAAGTTTCCCATTTAACCTGAGAATGAAATAAAACTTTTTTTTCTAATGTTTGTCTGCATCATTTTAACTAAATGCCATATTATGTAGTACTACGGAATTTATGAATGTTACTCTAATTTCATTAGAATAAACTCACCCCATTTACACAGTTTTGTTTATTCATATCATTCTTTAGCATCTCAGTCATTATCATCATCATCGTCGTCAATAAGCAATCACTTGGCTTTGGCTAGTACAATTACATTATCTCAAAGTCCTGTTACCGTCTCCACTATCCCTGTAACGACTCAGGAAAATTTACCTTTAATACTACCCCGTCGTCCTTTATCGTTACGTGGTTTAGGTATTTCATGTAATTCGAGAAATAGTTCCATTTTAAATAACATAGCTGGAATGTATGTGGATTCGCCGTTAGCACCTGCAGATAAGATATCGACTTCAACAAAAAGCGATAGTTCACTACCACCACCTACATTAGCCACAATGCATGATCTTTTGGAGTGGCAATGGGATCAAGCTGGTGCTTTGTTAATGCAACAAGCAAAGAATACGGATGGTAAGTATAATTAATTGGTTATTGTAATTTACTTAAAAAGTGTACCGTGTTTTGTGTAGTTGTTTTCCGATTGCACATGTTATAATGTCTGTTTTACTACACTAATGAACTCGGCATAAATTGTTTAATGCTCTGTCAAAAAATTGTTAGGCGTCTATAGAGAAAAGTAAATTTGATATTTGCGTTTTGGTAAAATTGATATTGTTACGTCCAGGTCTGAATCCGGTCAGGTTATTTACAAGCCTTCGTCTTATAATTATTGGAGCTAACGTTTTGGATACTATATTCGTCATTTGGATTCCTCTATGGTTATTATAAGGGGGATTGTGACCCTTTCTTACTAACTAGGATGACCAGCAGTGATTACGTTTACATATTTTATGCTACCAACGTCTTCTTACATGCGAAGTTGAAAAAACCTGTGACAACACTTTGATATCAGTATTGGCATTACTTCTACCAATTTTAATTTAGTTCAAGTCAGTCAGTTTTATGATTCATATTTGATTGTGGCTGTGCTAGAGTTCGCGAGTTAAGAGGACACCTCGATACCATCTAACGAACGTATGACTAGCGACACAATAACAGGTAGAGTTAGTTATTCCTCTTCACCCCAGCCCAGCCAACCTAGAAAAATGACTCTGACATCAGCAGGAAGCGTTTAATTCTACAGACAAGCACATAACAAACACTCAACTTATGCGTAAATATACAAAAAGGAAAACATTCTTGGAGGCGTCACAAGTAACGTAGTAAAATAGATGATGAACCAATGAGATTTAACTTCCCACTAGGTGGGAAACAAACTGGAAGTAAAATGAGCTCATCCGGCACAAAAACGAGAAATTTAAATTTTCATAAATGAATCACAAAAATAATAGGTTTACCAAAAAAATCTCTGGGGAACTAGCATCCCCAGCAGACTGATAAGTGAAATCCAAGTTGCACGTCTCATCCGAATAGGGGCTTGTCGAGTGAATGTATCTGCATCTCTCTGTGTGACTATTTTTAATCAGTTTTACTTCACGACGGGGTCAAAGATGATCTAGATTGGCGTAAATCGTATTGCATATTCGGCAACAGAAATTGGTCGATTGCAGTCTTTAACATTATCAACTCGAAAATGCGAACCAGTTTTACTAAATTTCAATGTTGTCACTTAAATTGTTTGCATACTATCGTTATTAATTAAGGTAGCACAATTAAAGCTCACTAAGCGCTTTTAATGTCCCTCTGTTTGCACGAATCTATTTACAAAGTGCACCACGTGACGATCTATAAAATGAAATGTTAAGACATGATACAACTGGCTTTTTCTTTCATGTGGTTTTTGTAGTATAGGTTCATCTTTGCACAATTATATATATATATATATATATATATATATATATATATATATCACTTTCTATGATATTTATTTAGAAACAACATGTGTTGAAATTTTCTTTTATGTTAGCCACTTCGGTCGTACTGGAAGTGTCATTTGCCCTGGTCACTCAACGTCTGTCATCAAGAAACCCTTAATCTTTATCTGAATAATTGATGCTTGTTAGAAAGCCAATCTTGAACTCTTGTGGGATTTAACTCAGAGTTACGATTCGAGACGTTACCACTAAAGTATTTGAATCGAGGTTGACTTCCAAGGTTCAGATATTTACAATGACTCGTCATTAAGTATCAGTTGATCCGTTTGTTTAGTTCATAATACTAACCAGTTAATGTTAATTTCCCTGTTCTATAAGTGGTTTGTCGCTGCCCGAAAAAAACTCAGCGGTAACACCTCGAACCATAGTTATGGGTAACGTGGGTTTCCACATCACTAATCCGGTCAAAATTGAAGGTTTACCTTACTGACAAGTTTTAATGGGCATAAAATCCAGGGTATCTTGTGGCCAGTCATTGTTCATCAAAAGGTGGAAAGCATTATATGTCATCTTTGTTTCTAATGAATCCTCAAGTGTAATATAGTGCCATACCTGAGTGGTTATGCAGTTTTTATTGTGCAAAAAATGTAGATTGTCCTTGTTAGAACGAAACATTCCTGATTAAAGCATGCTCAAGACATGCTTACGAAGTTGTGTTGTGATTGACTCATCCTTAGTTGATCAGAGCCAACAAACAATCGAGAAGTTTCTGGAATATTCTTATACTAATGTTTATATAAACCCTAGTGTAATTATTTGCTTTGCTATTTGCCTTCTAGTAAAATGAATTTGTATATTCCCATTGATTTGTTATAGACTGAAACTGGTCAGTCACTGTTGCTATATGTGCATCCTGTGCGGATCGCCTCGATATAGCGATTATTCGTAATTATCATTTTTAATTTGTATTGTGACTGGCAAGTGGAATCCAGGACGCGCGTTTCGTCCTATTTGGGACTCGTCGGCTGGATGTACCTGCATCCCAATGTTGATGTTCACAGTGGGATTCGAACTCAGTCCGGTTCGTGTCATACGCCACCGCGTACACCACTAGACTACTGAGTCCAGACATCAACATTGGGATGCAGGTACATCCAGCCGACGAGTCCCAAATAGGACGAAACGCGCGTCCTGGATTCCACTTGCCAGTCACAATACAAATTAAAAATGATATTTGCCTTCTGTTTCTACTGTTATTTCTTAAAACATTTTTCTACCTCTTGTTCTGATTTGGGATCAAGTCGGTTTTGTTGTCGAATCGTAGCATACTAAACGAGGTTATTACATTATATTATGGGGTCAATAGGGACAACTGAGCAGTCCTTGTAGAAGTTACACTTTTATCTAACTTTCCTGGAAGTTATATCTTACCAGGAGGTCTACTTGTTAATTTGGCATATGCAGACAGTGTGCTCCTACTCGGTGAAGACTCCAAAAGCATTCAGAACCACCTGAGCCCCTTGAGTAACAACGCAAACATGTTTAATATACTTCCCTGTATTTGCGAAACATTACTAGTCTGCATCATCACTTAGAATAATCATATGGAGTCAAGTAGTTGACTGTGTTGACTAATTCGTATATCTTAGAAGCCTGTTGGGTTGGTGTCTGACGAAATTTCAGCAGGGATTTACAAAGTTTACATACCTTTTGCCAACTTGTGATCTAGACGAGATATCCATCTTTTGACGAAATAACGAAAATATTACTCACGAATTTCTTCAGTATCAACACATGGATGCGAAACAGGCTACTAAAGTAGTAGATATTCTTCTGATTCAAGTTTCTGATTATAGGTATCTTCGAAGCATATTACGGGACGATCGAGTGAACAATATTGTTGATAGACATAGAGTTCTGTGAAAAAATGGCGAATCAATCGATGATGTTGTGAACCCTCATCGACTGAAATAGTTAGGGCACATGTTGTATGTGCCTCACCACCGCCTCGCCGTGCGATATTGGCCAAGGTAGAAGTAGAATGATAGAAGAGTAGGGGCGGCCAAACCAGAACGTGGCATCAGTTCATGAAGTCCTTTACTGTTGGTCTGAGTCATGTTAGTAGAATTGGTCTACTTGGTTGAGATTCACATGATAATCACAATCAATGAATGGAGATACTAGATGACATGGCTTATAATCGGCCACAGTGGAGAAAACTTATTCACTCTTTATCTTCTTTATCTTAAGTTCTATTATTCTTCCATTCACACCTCTACTTCCTTCTCTCCCATTATATTCTGTTGTCATGCTATTTTTCGCACATTTGATCTCGTCATTCTAATGTCGTGTGGCCATTTGGCCGATGTGCATGTGTACTAGCTTCTACATTGTATATGAGTGACTGAGTAACAAGTATAGATAATAGCATGGTTCAATCATTTTTGATAATTGTTGCTTGTTTTGCCACTATATAGTCTTTAATTCATATATTCTATATATTTCATTGCCTTTAGTTGTTACCTTATTGGACTGCTTGCATCAATTAAAATGTGAAAATGATATTCTTGAGGCTAAACTAATTCGACTTACTACAAGACATGAACATTTGAAATCTGTCAATGCTCGTTTATCTGATTCACTTACTACGATGGAATCAACGATGGTATTAAATTCTCCAAAACATGAAAATCCTGAACTAAATTCTGTTGGAGTTCCTAATATTACCAAAATATCGAATCATTTTGTTAATCCTTTCACTGCTACTAATACTACTGCTACTACTCTTAATACCGTTACTTCACAGAGCCCACATTTATCTACAACTCTACATTCTGTCGATCAAGAGTTTCATCAGAATCAGTCATCTGGCAATAATACTACTAAAAGTTAGTTACTTGACATTTGTTAGTAAATCTACCAGTAGTACATGCGTTTATATTGGTAAATTTACGATATTTGTTAGTTTGAATTACTCTTGGTAATTTTGATTTAACTGAGAAGGATAGTGGTAAATGGGATAAAACTCTGTAACTTAGTAATTAAAGTATATTGAGGCATCCCGTTGTGTTTTGTTATTTGAACTTTATGGCTTACAAATCACAAGGCTTTTATCATTGTTTTGAGCATAATTAGCGCCTACCTCACATAGAAATCAAGTGCTCATCTATTTCATAAGCACTAAATCACTTTATTCTGAAGACCTTGTTTGTTAGTGGTTGTTGATCTCAACTTGTTTACCTGCATTTGTCTATGTATTCCTGCTGATTAACTTGTTCCATTCTCTAACCACTTGATTGGTTGGCTTCTGTGTCCAGTCCACCTCTATGTGTCTATTGATTACCTATTGACTTGAATGACATGTTTCTAGAAATATTCTTGCTATCTCTGAATATCTCTTATTCACATTTTCTCCATGTTTCTACTCATATCCATAGTCTGAGTCTGTGTATATGCAGTTGACGATATATACACATGTTCAGTGTGATTCTTGTCGCAGTTAGTGCAACTTACTTTGTAGGTGATATTTCTTTTTATCTACCCTATTTTGTAATTCATTTTTATATAAAATTGAATAAAGTTATGTTCTCTTGTAAGCGATATCCATTTCAAATGACATTCGAAGACTTCCAGAGACTTTTGAACTGTTTTTCACATGTGTGATAATTTTGTTTTTCCCGGATGATCTCAGGAAGGTAATTCGACCTATTAAACACTTTATGATGATGTTCTAAGGGTAGCCAATTCCGCGCAAAATCTAAATAACCTGTTTCGGCTCTTCTAAGTAGTGTTTTTACATAACTCATTTTGTGTACTGGAGTTTTTCTGATGTCATAATTTCCTGTATAACTACG
This sequence comes from Schistosoma japonicum, assembly GCA_025215515.1. Taxonomy (NCBI): domain Eukaryota; kingdom Metazoa; phylum Platyhelminthes; class Trematoda; order Strigeidida; family Schistosomatidae; genus Schistosoma; species Schistosoma japonicum. The sequence continues at coordinate 69,459,907 of CM046061.1, read as the reverse complement.
ATTTGGTTGTTCTGTTAATTAATATAATCAATAATGGAATTTATTTTGATTCTCCTCTTGTAAACTTGATATCTTCAAAGATGTTATTCAGTTTATGAGTATTTTCGTTTTAGTGTATTTTGTAGTTCATAGTTGCGTCATCTACTTTTGATTATTGATTGAAATTTATCCTTAAGTCTTTACATAATGGCTGTGTCGATTAAGGCCAACCATGAATTCAACGTCATTCCATGAAGATTCAAATACAATCCATTCCAATGTTAATTTGAAACGTGATTCAACTAGTCTTGTCGATAATTATCTTAAATCGTTTGATAAAATTCACTTGACAAGTTGCTTAACTTGTGCAATCCAATAATCTATACTCTGTATAATGGCTCCAACGACTGAGGCAAACCGAAAATTCCGCATCATTCCACGAAGTCATTCACTGTTGATCAAGGCAGTTGATTAAAGTCCTTGCGATAATGGCTATTAGTCGTTTGGTGACATAGCTAAAAGTATTTCACCTCAGTGTAGGTGCAATTAATTGTTATCTTCTAAACCTCCATTATTCTTTCATACATACTTTTTGATTTTCTTTTGTCGAAGTATTAATGTTGTAAATTTGATCTCGTCGTACTAATGTGGTATGGCGATTTCAGCTAAAGCATATATGTACTAGTTTCTGCGTAACACGTGACTGACTGACTCAATAAGATCTTATTTTGATGTTAAATTTTTAATTTTATTTAACTCTAAGGTTATTTACGTCAATCTGCCAATTTATTCAATAATTACAGTGATCCATCTGTTGTAAACTGCTTAGACACTGCAAGTAAAAAATTTCCTATTCCATCCAAAGATTCAAATACAGTCTATTTCAGTGTTAATTCAAAACGTGATTCAACTAGTCTTGTCGATAGTCATCTTGAATCGTTTGAAAAAACTCACTTGACAAGTTGCTTAACTCATACACAACCAATACTCTCTACATCACTAGATTTCCCGAAATCTCCACATGAATCACACCTATATTATCCAAATCTAGTGCACAGCCAATTGCATAATGATCCTTTATCTTTACGAAATAATAGTCAGTCCAAGCCTGACTTTTGACTATCTATCCAGTTCATGTTCTACCCTGCCAATTAAAAATTCTACATATATTACTAAAAGTGTTGATTTAAATGATTTGGTAAGTACTTCATGATCTCGTTAAAAGTGAGTCTTAGTTAACATACATTGTTATTTCCATTTATTTATTTATTTGAGCACAGTTTGGTACGAATGAGCACCGAAACCCCACAGTTAGGAGAATTATATTGTAAAGGTACTAAATAAGGAAAGATGATTTTAATCAAAAAGGTTAGATTCAACTAGAGAAAATGAATATACATAGATAGAGATACAGTTTGTTAAAAGATGTAACCAAGAATGACTTCATTCTGTTGTTAGTTCATCTTATTTTACGAAGGACGTTGAAGACGACCATCCAAGTATACGAACTCTTCAACTGTTTCTTTGAAACGTTTTCCCACCTACGTTATACATGGGAGTACTAACCACAACTCTCTAATTCTCTAACTGATCTATACGAACAAAACTGATATCCACAACCAGTGACCAACAACTGGATTACTCGCCAAAGCCAAATCAAGGAGACACGAACGCAGCACTCAGAAGATTCGACTCTATTTCGTTCCAACTCTGTATATATAGTTACAAATAACGACCTTGTAATAGTTACAATAGTTAGTACACTGAAAATCACAACGACCAATCAGAAATAGCAAGGTCACTGCGGAGAATAAACGGTGGTACTGGTTACCGCCTACTTTACAATTAATAAAATGTAGTAAATATAAGAATATTTACAAGAAAAATAACTAGTTCTGTCTCTTTTTAGCAATAGCATAGCCCATAATTTAGCAATAATGTTATGGTCTGTGGTGTCTGATTCGAGACAATATACAAAAACACTTCTTAACCCTTTGAACACCCAATATTTGAAGTGAAGTGATCGAGAAATAAATAACAAACTTTAATGGCAAACCTATTTAATAAGTACATTATTCATACATACCTGTCTTTAAGGCAACCATGAATGTCTAGTCTTAAGAGACGTGAAACAATTGACGTCGAATGTCTAGCCAACGGCTCATCAAATAATAATAATAATAATAATAATAATAATAATAATAATAATAATATACGACTCATTTGCTTTTAGAGATAATGCCTACTCTACTTGAATTTCCTGGAATTGATCTTCCATCAGGAGGCCCAAATGTCAACTTAGAAAATACAGATGACATGGTCTCGTTTAGTGAAAACATTGATAGGATGTGGTTTGTTGACAACACAGGTCAATAAAGTATGTTTAGGATGCCATTCTACCTCTAAATACGAAATGCCACTTAACAACTAGTATGCATCAACATCTTAAATAATATCCTCCTCCAAATCCTGAGCTTCTGAACTCCTCTTAATTTTCTGCTTACTGAATTATATTTTCAGAAATCTTTTCTTCAATCTCTAATCCTCTCGATTAATGCTAGTTCTGTAACTACCTCTAATACTCCTGGATTCGGTCTGACAGTTTTATCTTAATCTGCTGGTAAAGGCATGCCAACTTGAACTGATGTGCGTATGTACCAAGTTTTACTTTATGACTGACTGACTTATTTAATGTGTAAATAACTCCTGTTTTATATCCTTGCTATTTTGTCCTTCAAAAAACTTGGTTATGTCCATGGTATAGGTGAATCATTTATCTGCTCCAGTAGAATGACTGGCTAATGCATTTATTATCCATGAATTTCTCGCATTCTGGTGGACGTGAAATTTTGTATCTTGAATCCTTCTCTACAAAAATATACAATAATACTATTATGACTTATTTACTATTTATAAGTTCGTGTACTAGGCTCTGAGCCTCATCATTTGTGTGAAAGATGACGAAAATATCCTCCTTTGCAGACTGAAGTCGGTGAAACAAGGTCCAAGCTTGTGAATGGAAGTTAAGTAATTTAACCACTGAACTGATAAATAAATTAATCATGAATAATTTGGGTTCTTTTACTACAAATATTGAGGCCAATATAACTTACTCCAATATGAACCGGTGAACTGATCTGGGCAAACCAGGATTTTATCCTTAACCTTGCCCTGAATGAGGTTCATACTGGAGAAGACAATTTAGAAATTCGCACTTTAAAAATAGATATCTAAGCACCACTATGCTTAGTTACTTTAAAGAAGTTCTAAATCAATTAACAGTTTATTTCTTAGACATGTGGTCGATTCAGGTCATGTGTCATCACCTGGAGTGATATTCAGTATCATCTACAGGATTAGGAGTCTGACTGTTGAGTTAAGCTGTCCGTATTGACCCTATAATATAATGTAATAACCTCGTTTAGTATGCTACGATTCGACAACAAAACCGACTTGATCCCAAATCAGAACAAGAGGTAGAAAAATGTTTTAAGAAATAACAGTAGAAACAGAAGGCAAATAGCAAAGCAAATAATTACACTAGGGTTTATATAAACATTAGTATAAGAATATTCCAGAAACTTCTCGATTGTTTGTTGGCTCTGATCAACTAAGGATGAGTCAATCACAACACAACTTCGTAAGCATGTCTTGAGCATGCTTTAATTAGGATCGTTTCGTACTAACACTGACCGTAGCTGCTACCTTGTTGTGGTGATCGGGTTTACCTATCGTGATGACCCGATCGAGCTATATTGGTTAGGGCTCATGTTCCTTTTGGTCCTATCATCCTAGGTATATCTGTTGGAGATCAATAAGACTAAAGACTAAAGAAGTCGTGCTGCCGAATTTTAAAGAGCGAATGAAGCTAACACTTTAAAACCTCCTCACAACAAGGTTATTCGTGACTGCCCTCAGGCAATCGTCCCATGGGCTCTGCGATCGCTCTTCCAGGTCAGTAAGACTAACTAGTTAATTCTTACCGGCTGTGGTGGTTAGGACATATGATTCATATACCTGACCACCACCTTCCTTGACGATTAATGTTGCCCAGTGTGGCAGTAAGCTAATAGATAGCTAGTGGCGGCCATTCTAGAATTTGTCACCAGTCCATGAAGTCATTGACAATTTGACTGGGTCTTTTAATAGATGCGGAATACATGGTTGGGGCCCACGCGATGATCGTAACAAATGGTGAGAGAGTTTAGGTGATATGGCTCAAAATTGTTGTCAATGGTGCAGGTGCATCCACCCCTTGTCTTCCACCAAATTCTAAGTTTTCGAGCTTTTCGTAATTTTCTCTTTTCTGAATCACATATTTTTTGTTTAAAATCTCATCTCTGATCTCTATACCTTTCCATTAGTACTTACTCTGTTACTATCTCCCCTACTCTGGGATTCGGTCTGACAATTAAATCTCTATCTATCAATTGAGGCATTGCAGACAGACAGACAGATACAACGCAGAACTTCGTACGTACGTACATCAGTTCAGGTTGCCATACCACATCAGCACAGAGACACAACTGTCAGTTCAAATCCAAAAGTGTTAGCGATTGTAGAAGTATTAGCAGTAATGCAGAAAATTAGGGAGCGAAGATATGATTCGAAAAGTATAATTCAGTGAGATAAATTTGAAAGGAGAAAGATAGAGAATTCAGAAGGTTAGATTTTGAGAGAACACAAAGAGTGGATGCACCTGCGCCGTTGCAAACGATTCTGAGCCATGTCGTTCAAGGTCTCTAACGATTGGTGACTTTCGTCTCGCGGACTCCAACCACGCAGCCTACATCTACCAACATGACTTAGTCCACTTGTCAGTGACTTCATCGATTTCTGCCATGTTTTGGTTTGGCCGCCCCTTGCTTTCTTCCAACCTATTCCTACGCCGCATAACATAGCTCGACGAGGCAGTCGATAGTTAGACATGCGTAACACATGTCCCAACCACCTCAACTGATGAAGTTTCAATTCCTCATCTATTGATTTGCCCTTCTTTCCTAGAACCCGTTTCCTAACGACAGCATCGCTCACTCGGTTGTCCCACGATACTCGAGCAATGCTTCGGAGACACCTATGATCGAAGACCAGTAACCTATGAATGTCCTCTACTCTTAACGGCCATGTGCCGCTCCCGTATAGTAGGACAGAGCGAAACTGCTGCACGGTACACTCGTCCTTTGGTTAGCAAGCGGATATCTCGCCTGCGTTATAAGTGACGCAACTTGGCAAAAGCCAATCGAGCTTTCTGTATCCGTGCTGAGATTTCGTCAGTCACCAGGCCATCAGCACTGATGAGACTCCCCAGATACGTGAAGCGGTCTACACGCTCGACTACTTCACTCCTGTATCACTAGTTCAGGTGCCGATGCAACCCAATTCTGGAGCAACATTTTGCATTTCGAGGGGGAAAACCGCATCCCGAACATGCTTGCATTGTTGCTCAGGGTAGTCAGAAGACTCTGCATTTTGTCAGCGTCTTCACCAAATAGGACTATGTCATCAGCATACTCTAAGTCAGTAAGCGATGCTCCTGGTAGAAAGTCAACTCCTGAAAAGTCAGATGAAGACATGGTTATATCTAGGAGCATGTCTATGACAAAATTAAACAAGAATGGGGAAAGTGGACATCCCTGATGGACACCACTTGAAGTGAGGAATTCCAATGACAGTTCGCCATAAGCTCTCACTCGACCTGTAGTTTTAGAGTAGAGAGCTTGTATAAGGTTAATGTACTTCTTTGGTACACCTTTCAATGACAGACACTGCCACAGAACCCCACGATCAACAGAGTCGAATGCCGCCTTTATGTCCAGGAAGACAACTATTGTAGGACGCCTAAATGTGTGTCTGTGTTCCAGGACCTGTCGCAGTGTGAAGATTAGGTCTATACAACCACGTCCAGGTCTGAATCCAGCCTGATTTTCTCTAGTCTGCTCTTCACGAGCTCTAGTTAGGCGTCTAAGTATAATCGAGGCTAACAATTTAGAAACTATATTAGTCAGACTGATTCCCCTGTGATTGTCACAAGAAGACTTTTGTCCTTTCTTATAAATTGGGACAATCAGGGATTGAGACCAGTCAGATGGTATTACGCCCAGTTCCCAGATTCTACCTAAGATTTCAGTCAATCTAGCTGCTAAAACTGGACCACCATCCTTAAAAATTTCAGGAGTTAGCCTATCAGGACCTGCTGCTCTACCTGGCTTCAGATTTCCTATAGCCTTCTCAACTTCATAAAGACTAGGAGGAGTTAAGTCGATTTACCATTCAGGATGACTGGGGATCGTGGGCAACCGAAGTGTGGCTGAAGGCCAGTTGAACTGATCCCTAAAGTGTTCTGCCCATCGGTCCAATCTCCTGGACTGAGAATGAATTATAATCCCATCCTTTTCCGAGATAGTCTCACTCACATTCGGGTTCCTAATACCAGTTTCCTTGATAAGTCAAAAAAGTTACCTACTGTTAACTATCGCCACTGCCTTTTCCATCATTTTTGCTTTCGCCACCCACCACTGTTCACGGTCGTTGCGTAGGCTTTTTATCAGCCTGCGCTTAAGCTCACTTCGCTCTTCATCATGTTCGGAGCCAGGTGAGATGAGTTTACGAGCATCCATCAGTTCGGTGGATGCTACTGAAACCCACGGCTTCATCCTAGCCTTATGATTTACCTTACTAGCATGATATCACTGCTGTTTCCACAGCCTTTTTGATATCATTCCGACCTGCCTCCGGATAGGAATCGCTTACACGGTCGCCTAACTGTTTTTCTAGTTGTTCCTTAAATATATTCTTAGCTTTATTATCATTAAGTAAAACCCTAAGAGGCTTCATTGCAATGTCTTTCCTACGTCCAGTAAGCCTCAAACAAATACGCGCTCGCACTAAAGCATGATCTGAATCTAAACATGTGCCCCAGAACGAGCGACAGTCCTCTATCGAACCCCTCCATCGGTGGCTGATGGCAATGTGATCTAGTTGGGTCCAACGTTGAGACGATTTTGGGGGTCGCCAGGTCAAAAGATGTTTTTCCTTATGCCTAAAGTTAGTATTCGCTAGAAACAGGCGGTTATCTGAGCATAGTTGCAACAGACGGTCGCCATTATCTGTTCTTTGAGCCGCGACACCATAACATCCACCCATGTGTCTCTCATTTTCACTTAGTCTACCTACTTGAGCATTAAGGTCACCAGCCATTAAAACTATGTCAGAGCGCCTAGCTTTTTGGAGGAGGTCCGAAAGCTTGCTGTAAAACTCATCTTTCACCTCGTCTGAACTGCAGTCGGTGGGGGCATAGACAGATACGACGAAGAGGCAACGACGAGTGTCCTTATTTTTCCGAGTCTTAACTGTCCCGTTCAGTCGGACAGCGCACAAGCGACTATATACAGGGATCCAGTCTAGGAGAGCTAGTTCTGCCCTACGACTCAATGCTATACCTACACCAGCGAGACCCCGGGAAGCAGCATCCGGGCTACCGGATACACGAAGAGTAAATCGGGCTGCTTCTTTATTTTGATACGGTGAAATCAGGTTAATGATTTTGCTAGGATCCTGTATGCGCGTTTCCGAGACGCAGCATACATCGATTGAGCGAGATTCTAAAGTCCTATCTAAGGAAGCCTGTTGCCCTATTTGACTCAATGTCCGTACATTAAAAGCTCCAACATATAGTCTAGAATGGGGTTTTAAGAGACCAGGAATGACTTTTCGTGAGCTCGCATCGTTTGCATTGGCGATGCAGTGAGATGAAGGAATGTGAATAGAGTTAGTCGTAGAGATAAGAGAGATATTATGGGGTGTAGAAAGGATTTGATTTTGACCAATTTGGACTCTCGTGCTTTTGCGGGTATGAGGGCAGTTGTCACTTTCCGGCTGCCCACATCGTGGAAGAATTGAGGCATGGCAACTTGAATTAATGTACCCATGTACCAAGTTTTACGTTGTGACTGACTGACTGACTATGACTATCGCTAAACCAGCTTCCTTTTTATGTACCTCAAAAAGTAATATCTTTTCATGGTCTTGGCAGCTAGGAAATGACAACCGCCTTCATTCTTCTAACAGCACACGAGATCATATATTTCGAGGTCAAATCCCACCCTCAACTCTTAATAACTTTATTTTCCCTACGACTAATTCTCTTTTCATAACTGTATTACCGTGCATCGCTAATGCTAATGATTCAAGTTCGCGAAATGGTATTCTTGGTCTCCTGAATCCTCGCGCTAAACTATATATCGGAGCTTTTAACATTCGAACCTTGTGCCAAATAAAACAACAAGCCTTCGTAGCTATTATTCTAGAATCTCTCTCCATGAAAGTTTGTTACGTCTTTGTACCGCGTATACAGTATCCAAGTACAGCCATTCTCTTGATTTCATATTGTTAAAATAAAGAAATGACCCGATTCAATCTTCGCGTTTCCGGAGACCGCACTGCTACTCTTCCAGGCGATGCTGGTGTAGGTATAACAGTAAGTTCGAAGGTCGAACGGGCTCTCCTTGACTGGATTTTAACAGATAGTCGCTTTTGCACTGCCGTCTAAACTGGACATTAGAGATTCGGAAAAATAATAACATACGCCGTCGCTTCTTCCTTGTCTCTGCCTACGCTCCCACCGATTGCAGCTCAGATGAAGTAAAAGATGAATTTTTCAGAAAGCTTTCCGACCTTCCTCGAGAAGCTAAACGCACGGATGTGGTGATAGTGGCTGGCTGATTTTAATGTCCAAATAAGTAGACTAAACAACCGAAAGGCACTTAGGTGAATCCTATGGTGTCGAGACTCAACGAACAGATAATGCCGACCGTCTGGTACAACCATGTTCAGATAACCGTCTATTTCTCGCAAGCACTAACTTGAAACATAAGGAAAGACATCAGTTGATATGGCAACCTCCACAATCAACTCAACGCTGGACTCAAATAGACCACATTGCTATCAGCCACTGTTGGAGAGGCTCAATAGAAGACTGTCGCTCATTTTGGGATACGTGTTTAGACTCAACTCATGCCTTAGCGTGTATTAGTCTGCGTCTTACTGGACGTAAAAGATCCATGACAAGGATTCCCCTTAATAATGAAAAAGTCAAGAATATATTTCAAGAACAACTAGAAAACCAATTAGTCAACTGTATAAACTGTACTCATCCCGAGTTAGCTTGGAATGATACCCAAAAGCTGTTGAAACAGTAGTAATATCTACTAATAAACTAAACCGAAAGGTTAAGAAGACTTAGTAGATTTCAACTGCATCTACTGAACTGATAGATGCTCGACAACACATCCCGTCTGGTTCTGAACATGATGAAGAACGAAGGCAACTTTAACACAAGCTGGTTAAAAGCTTACGCAATGATCGTGACCAGTGATGGGTGGCGAAAGCTAAAGAGATGGAAGAGGCAGCGGCAATGGGTAACAGTAGGCAACTGTTCAGACTTATCAAGAAAATGGGTATCAGAAATCCTACTGTAAGTAAAACTATCTCCGGAAAAGATGGTTCCACTATTCATTGTCAATCCAGAAGATTAGATCGATGGGCAGAACACTTTAGGGAACAGTTCAACTGGCCCTCGGCGTCATCGCTGTTGCCCACCATCCCTAAACAATCTGAATGGCAAATTAATATTGGTCCCCCAAGTTTCAGTGAGGTTGATAAGGCTATAGGGAACTTAAAGCGAAGGAGAGCAGCAGGACCTGATGGATTAACCCCGGAGATATTTGAGGATAGTAGGTCCAGCTGTAGCAGCGAGATTAACTGAAATCTTGGCTAGAATTCAGGAACTTGACGTACTCCCATCTGGCTAGTCACAAACACTAATTATCCCAATCTATAAGAAAGGACATAAGTCCTCGTGTGATAATTACCGAGGAATCAGCTTGACGAATATAGTGTCGAAAATATTGGCTTTAATAATACTTCGACATCTAACTAAAGTTTATGAAGAGCAAATTCGAGAAAATCAAGGTGGTTTCAGACCTGGATGTGGTTGTATAGACCAAATATTCACACTTCTGCAGGTTCTAGAGCATAGATACACTTTTTGACGTTTAACAGTGGTTGTATTCTTTTACCTTAAGGCGATGTCTTATTCTGTCTATTAAGTGGTTATGTGTCAATGTCTGTGAACAGCTTGCTAAAGAAGTACATTAATCGTGTACAGGCTCTCTGTTCGGACGCTAGTGGTCGAGTCAGAACTGTATTCGGAATTAATTACTTCAATTGATATTGACCAAGGTTGCCCACTTCCCTCCATTTTTATTTGACTTTTTCATAGACTTGCTTTTTAGTTAACATTTTCGTCGTCTGACTTCTCAGAGGTTGACATTCTTCTTGGTGCTGCGTTTATTGCCTTCAAATATGCAGATGATATAGTTCCATTAGATGGAGATACTGACAAAATGTAGTCTTAAGCATCGATGCAAGTATGTTTAAGATTCGATTTAAGATTGGCTTGTGTCGACACCGAAATTAGTGATAGGGAGCAAAGTAGTGTTATGTTGTCAACAAAAGGCTATTATGATTGATACGCATGATCAATTAGTTGATTTGACTTTGTGCACACGAAATTACAATAGCAAGCACCAATCAGTGTGTAGCTAGTCTCTGTACGTCTGCCCGATACTCACTCGATTTCAGGCAACAATAGGAAGTATACAAGCCAATGAACCAACTAGACAGAATCGTATTATCTTTTAGGCATTTTTTTATATTTACAAAACCATATCACACAGTTAACCAATTAAGAATCTAATATTAATACGAAATAAACGAGATAGTGGCAGTGAATAGTGGTAATTACTACACAACTGATTAACTTGTAGTTCATAATAAAAGACAATATACTAACAGTAAATATACTGAACGAGAGGTTATGTTAAGAAAAACATAACAATGATAGTGATGGATTGTCTACATTACTCGCAACTAAAATAATTGTAATAGTCTTCTAAAGCATAGCTCTTAAAGTTTGTTACTCTTTAGTCGTCCAATATGATAGATAATTGAGCGTGTTGACCACTTTACTTATCTTGGGAGTCTCATGAGTCCTAATGGTCTGGTGTCTAATGAAATACTGGCCTGTATACAGGAGGCTCGATTGTTTTTTTTTTCAATTCACGTCACTTGTGGTGTAGGCGAGACATCCGTCTATTGACTAAAGGACGCGTTTACTACACAGCATTTCGATCCGTCCTACTTTATGAATGTTAAACATGGCCATTTAGGATATAAGATTTTCGGATGTTCCTGGTATTCGATCATGGATGAATCCGAAGCATTGCTCATGTTTTCAGAAATCACCGAGTAAGCAATACGTTGGTTAGGAATCGAGTACTAGATAAATACGGTAAATTGATTAATAAGGTAGTAAGTCTTCATCAGCTGAAGTGGTTGAGACATATGTTACGTATGCCCAACCACCGTCCACTTCTATGAGTAATGATGTCTGGTGTAGGCTGAGAAAAAGCTAGGGGCGACCAAAGCATGGCACTAGTCCATGAAGTCACTGACAATCGGGGTGAGCCATGTTAATACGTGCAGACTACCTGGTTCACGTCCTCACGAACACCGTAACCAGTTGTTGGGTACATGGCTCAGAATCAGTCACAGTGGCGCAGATATATTCACCCGTTGTCCTCCCTTAAATTGTGAGCCTAAAATTATTCTATAACTTCTTTCCACTTTATCTCTTTTTTCCCTGAACCATATTCTATATGTTCATGCTTCTTTGTTTTTATTCTTAGTGTTATTGAAGTAACTTCTGCTGTGTGATGCTAATCTTGCTGTGTTCTAGAGGTATGGCAACTTGGACCGATGCGCACATGTGCCAGGTTCTATGTTGATCTTGCATACATATATTACCATAAGCTCGACCATTGTTCACAACAATGCTTTCTGTATCATTTCTCTTTGTTAACATTCATGTTTAATAATATTTTATTTATTCACATATTTTATCATTATTTTGTTGTTGTCTGTTATACGAGTTATCGAGTTGCCTTATTAAATGATATTTTCGCAATTAAACCCTCGATATCTCTTGGTACCTATTGAAAACGATTAGTTGTTGCAATGTTTCTCTTAAACATTTATTCTGATGATGAGTTTCGTTGAGGTTAGGAGTAACTCGATAGCATGTTGAAAATCTGTTTCTGCTTAGATCGGTATTCCATCCCGTTACCTCTATCATTTGCATTTCTAATATGTCAGTTGGTCTCTTTTTCTGCCCGTTAAAGTGTAGGTGATGCAGTTGACTTTACACATAGATAGTTCTCTCCCAGTCGCTAGTGATAGATCTTATGCTTACGCTACCGCTCGCTAATCTGCGTACTGTGTTTTTCCGAATTCCACTGCTCGAAGCCTCTCGTCTCAAATAGAAAAGACAGAAGGAAAAAGGAGGATTTTACTACAGTAATTTTTAGATAGGTACAAAAAATTATGTGTATTTATTGTTTTGAACTGACCATAATAGTTCATCTGATTCTGGGACAAGAAGTTACTGAATCGATTGATGGTATGATGCCATAAAAAGGCTTTTAAAAATTTTACTGAATAGTGATCAAATCACTTGTGTTCAGTTCCTTCAAACCTTTGCCAGCCATCCTAACTCTGTTCTAGTTTATTCAGTATATGAGTTCATTTAAATACTAACTAAACCACCATTTTTCACCATTTTTCTTCTTTTTGTTTTATCTTTTGCATTACCCGCTCTGTTTTTATTGCCTATCTTTTCCGCTTTGCTTACACTTGATTTTTCCTTTTGACGTTTCTACATTTACTCCTTATCTTCTAAATATCGAGTTCCAATACTAATACATATATCACATCGCCTCACATCACTGAAACTGTCACTTAGTGTCTGAAAATTGAACGCTCTGACCTACCACACATTATATGATAATACTTAGTTGATGGCTGATGTCTGTAAGCTAAATTCTTCTTTAGTATTAATAAACCTTGAAACATTATTATTTTTTATAATTAAATTTTGTGTTGTTTTTTTGATCTACAGCAGGAATTAAGCGCTCGTTTAAGTTCAGCAATAGCTGCTCGACAGCCACAGTCTACAAAAACTACCAATTCAATTGTGGCTCCATATCCTACATTGCCTAGAAATTCTGGTCAGAGTAAAAAAAATAATAAAGCTGCATCTTCTCAACAATCGTCTTCAAGCAAATTACCAATATCTTCGTTGAGTTCATCGGGTAACAATTGCATTTCAAAGTTAGATACACTGACTAGTTCAGGTTTCCGTTCTTCGAATGTGGATAATGTGCAATCTTCAACATTTGTTGATTCAAATAGGCCACCATATTCCAGCGATCAAACTTCTATACACTCACAAAGTAATTCTTGGTATACGTTTATGTACTTTGAGATGGTAGTGTTTGACATCGTTTTATGACGTAGTGTGCGTAAATGTGTTGAAATCGCTTCTTACATTCGCGATAAACATTGTCTCCTATTTTCAACCTTGATCTCTCGAGTTCATTGTTATGTGTTTAGATGCATCGACTAGTTTTTCCCCAGAAAATTTATGACGCTTGCATATTTATTCCTATAGATAGCTAAAAGTTCAGCAACACGGAGTTGTGATTGTGTATTGAATCTTTCGGAAATGTATCACAGAAGTGTAAGATATTGAAAAGAACCATCCAGATAAACAAAAGTATTTCGCTGGTCATTATATAAACAATTGATCATAGACTATAAACAATAAATTAACTTATATCAAATCCAGCGCAAACTTTCATTGAGTGTTGTTTACAATGATCTAAGCCAAAAAATACAGAAGTTTCATGGCCTTTACAGCTGTTTTCAGTTGCTGTTCATCCTTTTAACGTCTGCTTCCGATTCTCGACCTAGTGTTCTTTGGCCTTCCTCTTTTCAGTTTCCCAACGGGATTCCAAGTTAGTGCTTGTCTCGTGATGCAGTCTGATGATTTCCGCAATGTATATCCTATCCATTCCCAATGTCGTTTCCTGATTTCCTCTTCGGCTGGAAGTTTGTTTGTTCTCTCCTATAGTAGGCTGTTGCTGATGGTTTCTGGCCAATGGACATTCAGTATTTTGCGTAGATAGTTGTTTATAAATAATTGTACCCTTCTGATGATGTTTGTAGTAGTTTTCCACGTTTCAGCTCCATACAACAGAACTGTCTTGACGTTCGAATTGAAGAGTCTGAGTTTGAGGTTGGTTGACAGTTATTTTGATTCCTATATGTTTTTAAAGTGTAGGAATGCTACCCTTACTTTGCCAATCCTTGCCTTTACATCTGCATCGGATCCTCCTTGTTCATCCTTGAGTATCCAATTTTTTAAAGTTAACTAACCATCATTCCTGAAGTTAATCTAACAGACATGTAAAATGTAGCTTCACATTTTAGACCTGAACCAAAAATGCATCCGTCACTACCTGAATAAATCATCCACTATCAGAAATAGCAAATGTGTCTTGGAATCGAATTTAAATATGAAGTCGTAAATTGGTCTGAATTAAACAATCATTGATAACTAGTAGATGGCATTGAATAACTGTTTCGTCCCTACCAGTGTGTTCTTCATATCCCACCTATGAATCGAGCTTAGGACCTTGAGGCTTCGCGACAAATACTTGACTTTTACGACTGTCATCTGACAACTGATAATTCTAATTTCAGTTAATTCGCGGTATATTTGCGTGACCTCATCAATTGCTGTTGATAGGTAACTTCACCCAACAAATGGTTGAGGTCAATTGGTTTGAATTGGGTATCACACATTGGATACACATTGGCTTTTATCAGGATTGTTTTTCACACTAATAACGTAAATTGTTCATACTTCTGTTCGTTTTTTACATTCCTGAAATTTTTTTTCATATATATACGGCGATACTAAAATATCTCCCGTAACGCCATTGTTTTCAAATTTCTTATAATGTAATCCGTATGTAGTATGAACCTATTTCATTCTTTTCATGTTTTTTTTTCATCAGCTTTTGTTGTATTTACGGCACCGACAGCTTCGAATATGCAGTGTCATACTATTCTCTCTTCTTCCGCAATCAATCACACGATTATTACAAATAATGCAATTATTTCAGATGAATAAGGCACTTCTAAACCACCGTCAGCTATAGGAACGAATCCAGTTAGTTTATCAAATAATTAAAATAATTATAACTCTGGACACTTCCTTAAAAAACCTTTTTTATATTGATGTTTTACTTCTTTTTCGATGTTGTTTTCCTCCTGATTTTCCGGCTTATTTTTGTCTCCGTTTTTTAAATAGGAGTTTAATTCAATTCTATTGTAATCATATGTATATCTTAGTTTCTTTTTTTAAAGATGATTGAAATAAAAATACCTATGTACTCTTCAAATGACCGAAAATATCAAATTTAGAATTAGCTCATTTCTTAGCATCATCTTTTAATACCGTTTGTCGTTTATATAGGTTAGGATCTTTATTCAAGAAAGCTGTATATTATTCTTTTTAAATTGCTTTAATTTTTTTTTTCAAATTTGGCAGCTGTTACACAAGTAACAAACTTCTTGGAGGTCACTATGTTTAACTTAACTTAGGTTTCCCACAGTTTTGGTATTTTAATTATTGCGTTAATTTTGTTTCATTTTGATTACTGGTGTATAAATAGGTATTTTAAATTATATTACATTAGGCAGTGTTTTTCTTTCCAATTCGAAGGAGATTTTGTCTTGCAGTTAATAGGATTTTTCAAATACTCATTGTTGTTAAAGTCAGTTAAATATACCTTTGTTTTGATGTTTTGACATTTAAACCAATTTACCCTTTTTGAAATCTAGGAAATTTGTTTAAATTCTTCTTTAACAACTCACGATAGTTATTTATGCAATTAAAAGTTATTTACCTTCTTTCTTACAGTCTCCGTTTAGCAATGAAAAATATGTTTACATCTATCTTTGCAGATTAGCGATTCAATGGCATTTAGTTCAGTGGTTGCCTAAAACATTTTCGGTTACGTTGGAGTTGTGACTAGATCTTTATAGAATAGCTCAACTGAACACTTGTTTCTTTAAGTCTTACAAAGACCAGTAGGTCGTACTTCCAACTGTACCGGGGTGTGGTGGTAGTATTTTCTCGACCAACTAGGATCTGCATTGATAGTGCCTCGTTATAATAGAGATAAATAATAGACAAAAGGCATCTTATCTTCCTTCGTATATTTTCACTGCTTATGGTATGACATCAAAAGCCATGTGTGACCAGCTTGAGGTATCTTTCTTTCAGGCCTCGCCGAAAAAGATGCAACGACTAAGAAACAAATAAGTATTCTTAGAGCTTCAAGTTTTTCCCAAATAGGTAGACGAAGGACACAGAAGTAGGCCAAATTATCCGTGATTATATTGTATTCGCTTCTAAGTATATGCATACGGATCCAGGACACAACATCCAAATCAAAAGGTACGTTAATACTGTGAGGGTGTTTTCGACATAAAAAAAGCTAGGGTATTGGGTACATAACTAGTTTTAGTTCATGAATGGGAGAAGATAACGGTTAAATAGTTCAGACGAAGGGAATACGGAGACTATAAAGTCAGTGTTCTCAATAAATAAATGATCTTGCGAAATAGCACAAGGAGATCTATTAGTTTTTTCAACTCGTTTTTGATAACAGTATTGTCTCCAGGTATCTTAAAACGAGGAATATTATTTTTATGATGTAAATAGATGAACTGATAATCGTAAAAGAACTTACAGTCACTTTGCTCACAATTCGATTTCTGCTTTCAATGTATCATGTGGATTTAATATCTATCTACTATCTTCCAGTTCTTAAGCCACTAGTGCTGTTGATTCGTCTTCGACAGGACTAAATTGTAAGTTGCCGTTGGTAAAGGTGTTTCGTCTGTCTTTGAATAGAAACTGAAAAATCGAACGCTAACTAGTTGGATGTGCACATTTTTTGTTATGGCTGACAGTATTTTGTTCCAAATGTTTAGTGCCTTACTTCTGTAAGTACATATTATTAGGTCCGATATCGTTGTTAAGAGTAGGTATAAACCTACCAATTTCTTAGTGCTTGAGTCTTCGTGTTGTCTCACAGTGGTTTCCTAGG
The DNA here is from genome assembly GCA_025215515.1 of Schistosoma japonicum. NCBI lineage: Eukaryota > Metazoa > Platyhelminthes > Trematoda > Strigeidida > Schistosomatidae > Schistosoma > Schistosoma japonicum. The sequence goes on along the minus strand of CM046061.1, from coordinate 69,442,847 downwards.
TGCCCGACTGTACTGGCACTGGTGAAGTAAGCAGAAGAATACAATCATTCATTTTTACTTTTTTGTATTTAATTAAACGTATCTTTTTGGGGTCAAATATTCCTTCCTTTTTGGATTTATTATTTTTCGTCTTCTGATTTTCTTCTACTGGTTAGCAGCAGTTTCAGACAGTTGGGAATTCCAAAGAGGTATGGATAGAGAAGCACGTGTAATGATTTCAGCAGTTAGGGAACTGGGGGATGTATAATAACTAATGGGAAGGGAATGGGTTAGAAGACTGACTACAGACTCTAAGGATATGCAGAATAATGATTAATAATAATGACATTCGTAAAAATAAAAGTAATTAATAATAATAACTTCTGTTCTGAAGTAACATTCTGGGTAAGAACTGATAGGCAATTATTTGGTGTTATAGTAAGCCTGGGAAGCGAGCTGTATGGTGGAGCACAGGAAGGTAACGTTAGGACGTATATGGTGATCCAACCCCGTTTTTAAATCTACTCACCATGAGGCCTGATGAACACTAGCTTGAAGGGCATTCCAAGCTGAGAAGATCCAGAGTAAGAAAAAGTGCAATTTCACTTGTGTCATTTCCCTTTGTTATGGGATAGCGTCTGAAGGTATATGTTCGTTCCAACATGCAGTCCAATCATCCCTCGCTAGTAACACGTTATTGGAGCAGGATATCTCATACCAGAATCCGTGTTGGGGATTGTGGAATAGGTTGTGCGCATTCAATCGATTTTCTAGTGCGTTGGATAGTACTAGGAGTAGGGCTACTAGCCATTAAAAACTTGAATATATTCTATTGCCGTCCTTAAGGATGGTGGAAAAAACAGATTTCTCTACTGATACCTGCGATAAGATGATGGGTTTCTGAAACACATTCCTTCAGGATTACTGGGCGTATATTTCTGCAACCTGGGAACCCACTAGTTTTAGGGCTAATGGAGTCACTGCTGTGATAAGAATAATTTCTGCCCTCCTGGTTTGGGAGAGTGAGTTGAGCCTGAGATTTCTTTTTTTGGTTTAGTTGACTGCGTAAATATGCATTAAAAGCCTCGTCAATCTCCTAGTTGATGAGGATTGTCCTTGAGAGTCTTGTGGTGACTGTGAATCGTGTTGCTCCTATGTGCTATGACCTGGTATAAATGCTTCACATCGGTCTAAGCTTCGCTACAAGGGTAGTTTGATAACAAGTTCTGTCGAGACGAACTCTAGAAATGCATGTATGACACAGATTAAGGTTTGCTTCATCTTTTCAAGTGAGGTCTTCCGTATGTGCCAGCCCTTAAGAAACGCTAGTAACCTCCATTTTACCCATGTTTATCCTTATGGTGACTTATGCACTGTTTGTGGAGCGCTCCTCTGGATGGCATCTAGAAGGTTTTTCTTCACAGGAAGCCAATGTTTGTCCATAGACAACATACCCTAGTTTGAGGACCATGAGTCTTGCTGCAGGTACTTTTTAATTAAGTGGTAGTTAGTCTTAGAATTAGTCGGTAAGGGTAGGGATATTGTTTGGATAATCATATCAATGTAGCCACGCACACTTGACACCTCACGTAGTTGAGTGTCTAGTGTCGCTGATTCAAAAGTAAAATAAAATTTTTCAACTCCTTCAGTGCACTACTAACACTGTGATTTAGCTGGGACTGTGTTCAGCAGGCTATTCACGAAGATAGTAACTTTACCTACCCCTTGTTCTCTGTAACGTCAAAATGTTGCCGCACCTTGCATGTACAGTTATCTGTGGCTTTTGATGTTTCGGTAGGGACAATTGTCTTCGGACTCAGGCTAGAACGTTAGCGATGGAGGTTGATTATTTTGCTTCTCACTGCCCTCACATTTCTGTGAAAACACTTGATTGGTTGCCATTTTGGTGTTGCTTGTGAGTTGCAATTTGCTGAAAATGTGGTGCTGGTTGATGGGACTATATCTAAACGAAGACCGATTCCCCCTCAGAACTAGCTCGAGAATGTCTTTTGATAGCCCTATTCCTAAGCTTTCACTCTCATAAACCTAATCACCGTCTCGGTCCGTGTTCTGTCTGTCTAGTACTACCGATACAGTTGTTTAATGGAAACCGTTAGTGGATTTTTGACTTACAAATCTGGGTTTGCATTCACAATAGCACAGAAACACGACGGTATACCAACAGCAGAATGATATGGAGAAATACCCACTATTGATGTGACGACTTGAAATAATCCTTCTCAGGGAACCATCGGTATTTCATGGGATATGAGACATGATGTGTTTTAATTTAAGCTCTGACCTAGCCAAAAGTCCCTAGCGATTCGTGGAATTTTTGTCTGCATTCTGATCTTTGTTTGATTCTATAGGTTAAGCAGCTTTTACATATCTTTCAGTCAAATAACTTCTTTGAAGACTATGCAAAGCACGGCTAGTATGGGCGAATCGCTTCGTGACTCGGATGCCTCTTTGTAGAAAGCATGGGTTAAAATTCTGTGTCAGCAGTGCCAAGTTAAGGTAGGTCTAGGCACCAGAAGAGACTGCATTGATGAAAAAGCTAAGGTGAAATCGCAAACATTCTGTGCTGCATTTGAGCCCTGATACGCTGCAATGGCTTATCTAAGTGTTGTAGTCTAGAAGTAACCCATGTACTGTGTTCATTCGATTTTTAGCAAATCAAGAGTGCTGCCTATAAGGCAAGTAACTGTTCGAAGGTTGAAACTGGCGACAGCTGTTCTAAGCTGGCGCATAGACGAAATTTTAGAAAATGGCTTCCTCAATTTTTCGACGTTTATTTTTGGACCTATTCAATGATAGCGTTTAATTATATTGTGAACACTGGTCATCGGTTTAGTACATTTGTTGCCGAATAACTGTAATTCACCAGTATTCCGCCGCTAAAATGTGGTACCATGTTAAATCTGAACAGAAATCGCAGATCAAGTCTTTCGTGGCATAATTAGGGGATCTTCTTGGAAGACTGATTTCACGGACCAGCCTTTTTTAAAAATAGGAAACTATAAATAAATGTGAACTACTAAAAAGCTTTAAGTGAAGATATTGAGATTAAGAAATAAGCAGTTATGACTAACAAAACTCTCACAAAAAGCAATGATTTATTCTTGTTGTTTGATTATCCAGTTTTGACGAAATTAGTCAGAACAGTAGCATAGTTTCGAAAATTTTTAAAATGTCTCAAGTTTCTATATTTTTTCAGCCAAGAATCCGCCATTATATTAAGTGATCTGATGCTCGGTGAAATAATAATAGCTAAACGTATCGTTTTATAACGTTAATCCAAAAAGACGTTTATAATACAATATTAAAGAAATTAAAACAGAATAAAAGCATGATTGATCATTATGATTTTAAAACGTCATCTCCTATAATCGTGGACAACTTATTGTATTTTGGTGACCGTCTGGAATATCCTGGGTTCTTAGCCTTATTTAAACCCCTGGTCATGCTGCCTAACCACCACGCGATGACAAATCAAATATTAGATGCAACCGCCATGAGGAAGGACATTTTAGCGCTCCTCAGATGATAGTTTCTTTTCATTAACACTACTAGATTATGTTTAGAACACGTGCAGTAAGTTGATGGGCAAATATGTAATTTGTTGGCGACTAAATTGAAGACAATAACAACAAATAATGGGACATCTACTTTGAAGAATGCAAAAGTCCTTTATTGCTTTTGCGCTACTAATTGTGGACTACTTGGGGCTCGTTTTGTGCGGTATATGATGTAGTTTTTAAACTGAGGTGGTATGTAATGAAGAAAAAATGTCAAAATGGGCCTAGACACGCGTTCTCTTGCCTGATTGAGATTCGATAAAAATAGTTAGATGAAGAAAGATTCTGTGTACAATTATTTATTTAAATGTACATGAATACCTAAACAAATTTAATCCACAGATTGAAACGATCTACCCAATTTCAAGAAATAAATGGGAATATTATTCAATACTTCTGGGATGGATCGCGTACTGTCTTGTCAAAGGGTAATGTCTAAATTTATAGAAATATCAATAACAAAGTATCATAAGTCACTTGTTACAGCACAGCATTTTAAGTTCTGAAGGTGTGCTTAATTCACAGTCAAAAATGCATAAATCTAGTCACTTTAGGCCAATCAATCAAGCATATGAAGATAGTGGCAGGCAAAAAAACTTTACAACAAAAGACTCTAATAACCATACTCACCATGACAGCGTAATTAAGCTTACTCAAGTTTTCAATCTTACCCAGCATCACTATAGGGTTCACCGTGTCCTAGTTTCAGCTGTGCATAAACGAATAGGTGCTTCTCACCCTGCAGAGAGCCAGCCGAACCTAGAAAAGGTAAATGTGTCGATTTGGACTTGTCATTGCGGTAGGTCCAAAGTTTGCCTTATAACACACTTATAACACACCGTTTATGATAATGTAATATTGCACATAAGTCAATGTGAAATAATGAACGATTTCACCGACAGGTGTAATGAATTAAACTGCACTGAACTTGTATCTATTGTTCATTCAGAAGGGGTTCGTGACCATAGATTTCTAACGAATCTGATTTCTATACGCCTAAGACATGAGGTGCACTGGGTATATGATCACGTTACGTTTGTCATATGAGCAGAACAACTTCTAAAGATCAAACCCACTAATACGAATAAGAATAAATCAGAAGGCAATGAAGCCTGGAGGAGACGTTATACTCGATAGTCAGTGAAGCGCAGACGAAATAGCGAGGTCAAGTCTGGCTAACTAGAGATCGAATGACTACATACCTAACGTGGTGCTGAAATATCCATTACAAACATGATCTTAGGACGAACTTGTAATGCAAGAGAACGACAGGATGGATTTATACCAACGTTTTGATGGGTTACATTGTGACGTAAAATGTAGATGCTCAACTTTTTGCGCGGTATAAGGCTATCTTTAAGTGTTGAAAAGATAGAAGGGAAACAAATAGCAGCATTATGGCAGCTATATTTTTCAATTTATTTAAGCAATCGAAAAGTGTAACTGTTTGAATTGGTAAAGACTTGGATGTTACAGTTTATTTGGTAAGAGTTACCGGTATGTCTGAACCCTACATTATACTTTCACTCGTGCTATCTCATTTTCATACAAATAGCAGTAATCCTAATTATAAACTTACCACTACCCAATAAGAGAGTACCTCACACTGAAGTCTAACTTTGGTCTATAGAAAACGACCACTGACATCACAGTATGCGCACACAACCCTGAATATTCACATAATGATCTATTTATCACTGAACTGCAGATGAGAGACGATCGTACACCACTTGTTAAGGCTATCAATCTGACTGATCTAACCAGTGACACTACCGACTATAAAAGCAAAATCGAAGATGTGCGATCAGCATTAATCAAAATACAATCTACCTTGAGTGACTTACTTTAGTTAACCTACTTCTTTGAAAAGCATGATGAGATAGAAATAGATTTTACTGCAGGAGAATTTGTAAGGCGACTCACTACGCTTCACAAAGCCATCGTTTACAATGTCCCAGAGAATTTTCAACTTAGAAAGGTTAGAGCGATCCTATTAAAGTTTAGTGGCATGTCTCTTATTCCATATGAATGTAGTAGACTGCGCAAAATTGACTGACAGACTAGCTGCCCAATTCTATCCCACTTTGCATTCACTCCAGTTTGCAAGCGCTTTATAAAATCAGTAAAGTATGCTATATGTATGTACAAAATGCTACCTAAGAATAAACTATTATGATTATTATTAGATCTGGTAGTAACTTCAAAAATATACTAATAGTTACTGATAAAATGCCTTTACAACGTAGATCCCTCAATCGTTACGGCACCGTTGCTCCTAACATAAAGTATTCCAAGTTAGAATTAACCACTCCGAATAAATTTTCCAAAACGAATCCTGCAACACGTCCTAGTGATAGTACAACACCATCAGGATTATGAACGCCATCCACCAGACTGAAAAGTGAAGAGTCACTCAGCCTATTCATACCCACAACACCACCTAGTATAGACACACACGACAATATCTCTTATAACTAACCTAAATGGCAGAGACCTGATAGACTTAGATATCACTCCCAACAGGAGTACAATCATCTCTCAAAATAAAAAGATGAACAGGGTACTATCATACAATTTAATTCACCATCCTACCGTTAAAATGGAAAGAAAATTCATATCATATCCTTACAACATACATAATGTCCTCTCTATCAATAAGGCCCAGCATAGCCCCATCCCTAACATTCAGAGAAATAAAATAAGTGATAAACACCAAACCACCAGGCACAATATTTCTGAAGTACTAGATTTGAAGGTTAATGCTATAAACAACAACAATCGATTTTTCTCCTCTCACCCTAGGTATGTTCCCTCTGATGAATGCTTTAAAAACAACAAAATGTTACGTGTAACTGCGTTACAGCACTAAGTGCTACTGACTCCGAAGGCCGAATCCAAGCGGAAAACCCTCCTTCCTCCACCCATACTATTTCTATCCCAATTAGATACTGGAAAAATAATTTTGACCTGGGAGATTATCTATTCTACCAACATAAAAGTTCTGTTAAGCATGAAGACTTACGACCAAAATACTTTCCTACAGTAAATGGTTTTGGCTACAACTACTTGGCTGCATCCCAAAACTTATCGCCAAATTACTGCGGTCTTTGTCACGTATGCACACTCGAATCATTTTTAGAGTACCCTCATACGGCAATTCACAACCATTCTCACCTCTACTCATTGTCCTCACAGTCATTGCCACAACTAAGTAACCAATATAATAGCACACTGTCTTCACTTGTCACAAACACTTCGTGCGTGAAAAGTGACGATAGCAGTGACATCCGAAACACTGATCTTGCAGGGTGATCACTCATCATCTACTTACTAGCATCTGAACTACGTAAAACCCAATGGCTAATCCCAAGTCGAAACCCCAACCAAAATTCTAAACATGACTCCTTTATCCATGACGCTTTCAGTCACTCCAACCACATTGGCCACTTGCTCAGTCTATGCTTACTAAACGCGCGATCAGTATGCAACAAAATGACAGACTTAGCTCTGCTTGCATCAATCTTCAACCCTCAATTATCATGGTAGTTGAGGCATGGATTACTTTAATTGCCTCTGATCTAAATGTATCCGTTGATAATTATAATCTGTATCGTAGTGACAGGCTATATGGACGTGGAGGGGTTATTTTATGTATGTCGACTTGAAGTTAGACTCACTTCTTATTGATACAACAGGCTTAAATAAATTACAAGTCTCAGTGCGGATTGTTATGAAACGTACTGTTCCAAAGTCACACTTATTCGGCTGCGTATATCACCAGCTTAGCGTATCATTAGAGGCTACAACTCTACTGCCAGACATTTTTACACTGACCACCTCCCTACTCCTTACAGGTAAGGTTATTTGTGGAGGCTTTAACTTGCCCGAGATCTAATGGTTTTCTACCAAATCACCGAAACACTATGATTTATCAATGGAAAGTTCAGAGCTTGGTGACTGACCACAGTATGTCCGTAGCACTACCAGATATTAAAGCATTTTGGATTTAGTTTTTACAAATGAACTTACCCCATGTACCGTGCGTACAGAGAAACAATTCTCAGGTAGTAACTATAGTATTGTCATGTGCAGCTTCGACTTAGAGACTATAACGTATAAATGTCCTGTTACAATACCTAACAGACCCTTCCACAAGATAGACTGGACGAGCTTTGAGACGTACTTCAAATGTCTTGACTGGAATAACTATATAACTAAATAACTGGTATATCAGCTAATGTACTTAAAAATGGTGGTACTGACTTCCCTCTGGCATTTCCTAAACTCTTCGCAATATCACTCTCTACTGCATGCTACCCTACCCTATGGAAAACTACATGTGTCATTCCTAAGTTTAAATCTAGACCTGCAGGAAATATGGAGGACTAACGCCCGATCAACCTTACCTCCTTTGCATCAAGAGTAACCAAAAAGTAATCAAGGTGGAATTACTCCGTTATCTACTTAAGAACGAACTACTCTTCGCTTCCCAACATGGATTCTTAAAGACTTGGTCGTGCAACACATGCTTGTTAGACCATCTAGATGACATAACTACACAACGAGACAAGGGTCTCTTAGTGTCCGGTTCATTTCTCGACCTCAGTAAAGCATTTAACAAAGTTTCACATAGGCGGCTGCTCATTAAACCAAAGTCATACGGAGTCAAAGACCCACTTCACTCATGGTTCGCATCTTTCCTGGAAGGAAGACAGTAACAGTAAGGTTTAATAACAGTGTATCATCACTGATTAGATGTTTGATTGTAACCAGCAAAGGCTTATTTTGAGTTTACATGAAGTGATTAATCGTTAAAGTCTCAGAATGACACTCCAACTGTAACCAATTTACACATATTACACAGAAATTTTCGTTCTAAAAACAACAAGTAAATTTACAGAACTTGAAAGCCGAATTTATGCAAGACATTTGAGTAAAATATATTTAAGTAATCTCAGTAAATGAGACTAACGAAAATTTCAACTGTTAGCCCGACAAGCTGGTAAAATCAAAAATCAAGACTCCTGAATACATATATAATTGCACATATATGACTGCACGGTTGTATGCAGAGTATAAAGATACTTTGCTTTCAAAAGAGTCATAATAATAATGATAGCAATAAATTTATTCTCAAGTAGCATTTTGCAAATGTGAGCATACAAGTTTATTGGCATGATCAGCATGATATAGGTTTGTATGCATACCAGGATTCTGAGAGTTACTGATAAGAGATTCACACTATACGTAGGTATCAATTAAAAGCGAGGCCAACGATATCAAATTTCACTGTACTAGGGTACCAGAGTTACGTGCTGTAGTATATGCCCTTCTGTCAGACAACCCCACGCTTTTCGTTTCTGACGCTACAATCCTAAGATCCGGCTGGGAGTTAATTGAATGGACCATGCAGCATATCTAGATACGGGATAAGGCTAACATTATTTGGAACTTGGATAAGGGCTTCTGCCAAGCATATATATGAGGGTATTCTTCCGCAATGGTGGAATCTATGTGAGTTGATGTGAACGGTGAGTTTTTGATGCATTGAATTCGTTATCAACCAGCGTTAGGAGTAAGTTGCTGTATAGGAGACCTATTCCTTATGAAAGCAGCTCATATGCACGAGGAGAAGATGATATAAAAGTATATACGGAATTGGAAAAAGTAAAGTTAGCTATTAGTTGTGAAAACAAGTTGTTTCAAACCAGAATCTTGTTTTTATTCTGTTATTTTTCCCACAACAACGTCGATGCTTGCAGTGTTAAATGTTCGGAACCCTAACAAGCCATTACTGATTAAGTCGAGGCTAAGTGGCAAGTTGTGGAGTATTTGGCACGGATCTTTAGATATATTATTCCAAGTACTGTGTGGTAGTACATAGTTTACATACTCGTGTTACACATTGGGCGGTCCGTGTACATCGCATGTTATGCTAGAGTTTGAATAAATCGATAGTTTGATCACTGTTTTGGAGTCACTAAATGGTTGGTCTATTGCTCGTATAAAGTGATCAATGCTATCTAATGTACGCATTTCTGCTAGTAAACTATTCCAAATGGCAGCGAATTTGTGCACAAAAAAATTAGATTGTAATCTAGTCTTACAATGTTCCACCCACACTGTACGAGTATAGTTTCTGAGGCTGTAATTTGATGCATCGATAAATCTCAATGCAGGATCGGGGAAGTGTGCTAAACAGTGTACAACTTTGAAATGGAATGTCAGATTTTGCTTAGATCGTCTTTTCCAAAATCGTTCTAGACCTCATGTATCACACTGTGTAGTGTAGATATATTCATTTTGTAGACATTTATTTTGTATATACTTCTGCACCATCTTTTCGAGCTAATGGACTGTTCTCATATGGAATGGGTTTCCATTACAGAAAATTACCCCTAACTCTGAACAACAACATACCTAATGCGTCAATAACTCACTGTTCAAAATCAACCCTCATCGACTTCATCGCTGCAGACGAATAATCTCATATATCTGCATGGTTGAAGTCTTGATCCAAATAATTTTAGCCTTATCCTGTATCTGGATATGCTGTATGTTCTTTTCTGTTTACTCCTAGCGTCTTTTGTAATCGTAGCGCCAATAAAAAATTCGCGCGGTTGTTTGACAGAAATGCATTATACTACGACATGTAACTCTAGCACCCTAGTTCTGTGAACTTTGATGTCGTTGGTCTTGCTTTATTTGACAACTTCATATAGTGTGAATTTCTTGTCAATGACTCTATCAATCATTCTCTGTTTAATTACTACAATCATCCTGACGTTACGTAAAAACAATTTTCGCAAAATACTAGCAAATTTAGGTTTACACATATATAATATGACTACAGGGCAACATGTAGTCGTTGAAACGCTCACAAGCACACCGTGTTTCCAAAGCATCTAAAAAATATGTAACCACGTTATTATAACGACTAATGTACTTGCCAGCCAGTAAGTCATGTGTTAGACGCACAACTCAATTATAGTTGTTAAACACAATAGAGGTCGCGAAAGTCGCAAGCTGATTCAAAAGTGTTAGCAGTGACGCAAGGACCTAAAAAGTGGCACTAGATAATCATCATCCAAGTTCGATTTGGCGCAATATGACATTTTTGTGATCTCGAACAGATAGATGCATGGCAGCAATTTTGTATTTACAGTCTAGCAGAGTGGTCATCCATTATTGAAGAATTGTCTATAATAAATGGTTATTGCTCAAGAATTACCTTCTGCATTTTCATAGTTGCAGTTGTGCGGACTGGTGTATATTAGAGTTCGTATTGTACGCGACAATGTATACGTTTTATCCCAGGAGCTTATGTGCGACCATTTGATACGATGCTGTAAAATGTCCTGACTAATGGCTAACAATCATTCACAGTTAAATTTTAAACCAAATGGCTAGCATCTATGTAACAATGAGCGTAAAAACGTATTTCAGTGTGGTAAACAGTACTCAAAACCATGAGATATTCATCTGCTGTAGTTTACGCATATTACTGTTTTTCTAGTAATAGGCTTAATGGTCTACACCAACAGCCTACTTGCCTTGATCCTCGAGCCTGATTCTTATTGAATTGATAGATGAGTGGTGTCATATTAGGTACAAGTTACATCAACTGTTTATAATCAGCGTTATTGTTATTCACCGTTACAATGTTATTAATGTAGTGAAGTGTGTTAACACTTATTTCACAAGTCACATGAGTCGCTTAACTAGTTAGCTCTTCGAAGCATAGAAATCGTTTATTACATGGATGCACAGATTATTACATGTCAGGCGAGCTGATACTAAAAGAATCTATTATAAAGGCGGAAATATATTCGAAAAGAGTGAGTCTTCCTAATTAATAGCTTAGTAGGTGATGACTTTCGATAACATTCTAAAACTTAGTCTTTCTCATGTGATATGCTATCATACACGGTCACATAAATGAAAGACTACATCATAACGTAATTAATGTAAACATTAGCATGCGTTCACTGTATAATTAACATTAACTTCCTTGCTTTTTATTCGCTGTAACAAGCTACAATGAAAAATCCGTATTAAAATATGTGAAAATAAATATACACCAATATGTGGAATGATCCATAGAATTTCGACAAACTGTAAGTCATACAAAGTAATATGATTGCTTTCACTGCTAATCAGTAAAGTCGTCTCTCTCTAACTTCTGGAACTTTATATAACTGCACCCACTGATTGATAAGGATATGCCAGCAAAGTTTAGTGTCAACTGAACTCCGATAAACTTTGATTATGTTGGCCGAAGGTCGATTTTTATCAGTTAACAGTTTTTGTACCTCAGGTGTTAATACAGCGTAGGTTATACAAATTTTAGTTTTCCATTGTTTGACTTCCTTTGCACATTTTCATTACTTTTTGGTAACCCGTCAGGAACCATCTACATCATTGAAAGAATGATTCGGTGTTTTTAATGATAAATTGACCATCTATCAGCATTCTGATTGCAATCTAACTCACTTTATTCTTATAAGTTTTGTGTTTAGTAGAAACTTCGTAAGTTTAAACAACCTAATTGAAACAAAATCAGGTCACCATAGCACCATCTGCGAATGTAGATTAAAAACGTTAATTGGAATTATACAACTATTACATGCAAAATATGAACATGCTACATCAGTGATTCATAGTTTATTCACCACAAAGTAAAACCAATATAAACCATCAAGGAAAAATTTGTAATCATGTAAACCTGACTCAGACTATTGATATGGTCTTAGATGACGTAATAACACTGCATTTCGTTCTTAACGATAGTTAATATAATCATTATCACCTATAGAACTTAAAGTGACATATATCAAAACAAGAAAACCATATTAAAATGCAATTCCAAAAGACGTAAACCCTAATATTCTGTGGCAGCTATGTAATTTAGTGCAATCAACATTCATGTAGAATAGTTTAATATGCATTTACAATTAAAATATCAAGGACAGATAGTAGGAATTTTAACATTATTTGATTCCAGATGATTTCAGTGATAAGACTATAACTGATTATGATGTCACGGAAACACCTGAGATGACAAATAGGCAGTCACTGAAAATCACATATTTTACTTGATTTTCTTACTTATGATCTCGTGTAACGTTAATGATGCTTAAATGCATCAGATGAGGGCAGACGAAAATCGATAGCTACCTTGATCTATATTTTCCATAGTGTCAACAGAAGAGAATCATCTTTCCAGAGACATTTCTTCACATGTTTGTGATAAATCTCCACACGATTGTTTGTGGGGTTTCCCAGACTCAACACACGACGTTTGTAACAACGAGTCCAGACGAATTTTCTACTGATCCAGTATAGCCTGACGTAGTCATTTGCTTGTGGATAAGTTGTTCGGAGATGCTCATAGTAATACGTGAACCTAATTATGATGAATAATGTCAAATTAAGTATACCTGTCGCACTGCTCAATCTTCACTAGACAATCTGATGTCTAAACTGCTGTATATATGAATTTAAAGAAGGTACGTTTAATTTCCGAAAACAAGCTAGTACTACGTAAAATAAACACAGTACAATGTTGGTATGACTGTGTGTGAATCATACAGCTGAGTCCATAACAAAAGGTTTAGCGTCTTGCGTACAAGACATGATGCATTTAAGGGCATTCAGGAGCTGCACTATATCTTCGTGTTTTTCATGCTTGCATAGTGCATACATGATCATATGGTCATGTAGTAGACTATCAGTTACAACTAATTAAAATAATGGAAACATTTCAAAGAAAATGATTATTATCTAATGCTTAGGCAGCATTATTTGTCTGATATGTAAAATTAATGCATACCACTTCTGGAAACGTACGGTTTATTGCAATGTGTTCACGCCGACTGAAGCATATCATTCCAATGTTTTCATTACTGTAAAATATTTTAACTCGAGTGTTAGACTGAACACGATGCAAAAGTGCGTCCAAATCACTAATTGTTATAACCAATTAAATTTAATACGCATTTGGCAACCTGGATTCTAATTACCGCATTTTGGTCACATCGTCTTTCGCATGCTATTTTTCGATTTTCAAGGAAGCCAAGTATCGGGTGTTACGAGTGTGTATACTGCTCAATAGAAAAGGTCTTAAATAGAGGTATTCACTAAGCGTTTGTTGTCATCCTAAACGAGTGACAGCAATGCATCCTTCAGTACATGGATGCTTATGTACAGTTTTAACTGAGGTGGCTTTCAATTCAGCACCCACTGCACAAACCTAGAATCCAGAACAACATTCGCAATATTTCAACCTACAACATAAGGAAAATGAAAATTATGCATACGTTTATGACCGGCGCTATCTTTTTCATCTAGATTGTAGCAGTGTGTTTCATGTTCGATATTCTAACATATGGCTATCTCTGCTACCATAATACTTCTGTCCCGATGGCTTGAGTTTTCGTCCATACGTACAAACAAATCGCATGGAAAAATACCTCAAGAGTAGATTGAGTTCGTTCTTCCTACATGCTGATATCATATATCTAGTATGTGTTAACTATTCCAAAAAACCAGCGAATGCTCAAACATTATTATCTTAATTTAGTTATATGATATCTAATTCGCTTATTACTGATACTTGTTGTTTTTAACAACCAAAAACTTACACATGGTTCATTTCTAGAAAAAACCATCTGGTTTGAATAGAAGAGATCGATCTGATTATGACTGGTGTATCTCTGTGGTTTTGGTCAAATTCGTGACTAAATCACTGTTTGACATTGTCTTTAGGTTACTTTTGACTGAGGTTGACAAACCGTGTATTCTGTCACCAAATTTCAGTTTCCGCAGTTACCATACCTCACTATAATTACATATCATATCAAGATGTTGTGCCTACTAATTTCTTGTGTCGCAAACACTTGCTGTGTGAATCCTACCATTTTGTTAGATTGTACTACAATATTTTTTGCAATTCAAACTGTCATACGTAAACACGACTAGCAATAAAAATGCACCATTCACATTTTTATACGTTATGGTGTTCATTTCATGAAGTCAACTATTAAATAAATTTATAAATCATTGTTTTACGATAATCGCTTCTTTTTACTTCCGTTACATTACCTAGCTGCCTGTAAAGTGCTCATGATGCTTTAAAACCTGCTTCGTGTCTTTCTGCATTTAGTTACCTCAAGCCTTTCTAGTTTACTTGAATACATAAACAAACTAGATCTACTTCATATTTCATTCTTATATATCTCTAAAGCGTTAAGTCAGGATCACAGTTATTTGGTTCAATATTGCTAAGAGATATTGATTTTAACAGTTTATGCTTTGCTACGTATGCAGCTAGGCTTCTGCTAACGCAATAAGTATTCCAAACATTTCGACGAAAATTAAAGTATTAATTTTCGTGAACTGATGCACTTATATTAAATGATTTAAATACAAACCAAACATCATTGTCCACGCAATCCCCTGAGTCTTCCACTTTGAAAATTGAAACTGACTGTCTATTTATCGTAGGGGGGAAAAGTAGTGCAGAGAACTAAGTTGCTATCGATTATCAGAGTTAGAATGAAACCATCCGCATATCAATAAATTTAGCCAACATGGATCACATTTTTGCAGTATAACAACATAATTTATAACTCTCCTCAGTACCATTCATAGATTTGGTTTATATAATGTATCCTAAAGCGTTTAGTTACGATTATGTAAAGCCACGATTACATTTTTACGGTTGGTAAATCGCCAAGTTGAGACACTACAATGTATAAACTGTGGATAATACATTATGATTAAAAAATATTGACGTTGCATGTTACCACAAAGACGAAATCTAGCACGGAATCCCTTTTAAATTCATTATCACTTAGAGTGTACAGGACGAAAAATTTCTAAATACACAATTTCAAATAAAGTATCAGGGCTAGGCTTCTGTCAATGACACATGCTAACATGCTTATTTGCCTTAATACGTAATACTGTATGTTGAATTTTATGCACAATGTTTGGGCTGTTACCTTTGTTAGTAGGCCATGACCAGTAGTTAAACAATCAGTTGACCCAAGTGGCGAAGCATCAGTGATTCTAGTAATTTTATTTTGAGTGTATTTGGCTAACAATGTGCAGGGTTGCCTTTATGAATGATTTCTAATATATTCTGAGAAAGTAATTGTATTATTATGACCTGTGATATATTTTCAACTCCCATAAGTAAACCAGTGCTAATAAGCTTTTTAGAATGAAAGAAGTATTGTAAAGACCAAAACTTCCTAAAACGTTCAAAAGTTAAAGTCCTTTCTGTATAGGGCCAACAGGTTCTTGAGTCATGCACGAATCGATAATAGAATAACCGATAGCACAATTTATTGGTGCAAAACGTGGTATTATATTTAGTAATGAACACAAATTAAGCACGAAAACCTCAACATTTCCCTTTTCCTATACAGCTTAATTAATTCAAGCGAATTGTGCAGTTAATCCGTAATGCAACAAATAGGTAGTAAGCAGATATCAAATTAGTAACTTATCCAAGAAGAAGTGTTCTTAACACATAGAAAAACCAAATCATATGTGCAATAAACCAATCAAGTTTAATCACGCAGATATAAAAAGGCGAGACATCAACCCAACGGCTTAAGAGAAGACCTTAAAACTCAGTAAAACAAAACTAAAGACATCAATGGTAAGTAACATATGTCAACGAAAAAACAACATGAAACACCTGATTATAAAACAAAAGTCCAATAACTGTTATAAAGAAGGAGCAAATGAACAGAAACAAGATCTGTTACAGAGTAATATCACAACAAAGTAACAAAATACAAGCTAAAAGGAATTACTTTATACGGTGAACGATTGAGGGATTTTCATACAGGTGAAATGAATTTTACAAGCATATTATTTGTAATATAACGGAAACAACAGCATTAGACATATAATGAACCCAAGCGTCCAGTACCTTTTTTTCATGCTTTTTATAAATAATTTTAGTTAATTTGGTTTCCTTAAGAAATTATGCAGGTGTAGCGGTAAATAATCCCCAAAATAAATAGTTGCATAAGCTCTCGACATTGATGCTGACCATGTTTGTTTTAGCGGACACTACTAGTTGAAGGCGCGCGGTCACGCATCTTCACCAGATCACGACTCGAACCACCGTGGGTAGCATCTCTCTCTAGTTTGCCAGCCTAGACCTTGCTATCCCATTAAAGCTCTCTTTACGCTCAAATATAATTTCGCTTCCATCCTTTATTGCCTTCTGATTTCTCATTCATAAGAGTGGGGTCCATTCGATAGAAGTGTCTTTGGTTATACGACAAGCTCAACTTGGTCCTATATCCGGGGAACTCTTCATTGGTGAGCTCAACGTGATCTGGACACGATAATTTACTGTGAGTCCGTTCCTTTTTATAGTTTGAAACAGAGTATTTTTGGTGGTTTAATTTTTTTTTACTGCATATTTTTCACAGTAATTTTGTATTTGCATTGATTACTATTTTTATGATGTGCGATCAGACTCCTAAGCTAATTAGGATTAAGACCCCTACGCCTCCAAATTTTCAGCTCATTCCTTTCTGGACAGATAATGTCGAAGCCTGGTTCTGCTACGCAAAAGCAGAATTCCAAAACCAATGTGTGACTGATCCACGCGTTCAATTTCTGGCGGTTGTAAGGTCACTTCCGCGTGAATTGAACAGGTACGTCACCCCCTTCTTTTTTAGTCCTGACTGTCTAGAACCGTACGAACAACTCAAAAGATCGATTCTTAAACAAGGAGATTTGTCCGACCGACAACGTCTTGATGAGTTGTTTCACACCATTGATCTTGGTAACGGTTCTGCGACCGAAATGTTATTGCGCATGAAAGAGGTAATCGGTCAACGTACTTTTGACGAAGGACTCTTCCGTCAACTATTCTTATCAAAACTGCCACAACAAGTGCAAGCAGTGTTAGTAACTTTTAACAACAACCCAGTAGATGAACTAGCTTCATCTGCCGATCGAATTCTGGAGATCACCAGAACTCGCCACAATGAGGTTTATTCTGTTACAGAAAAACCTCTAGAAACCGAAAACGAAATTACTAAATTGTGCTATACTCTTTTCCGTTTCCTTGATCTACACGAGCAACGCCGACCAAGTAATCCTCGACGACGAAGTTCGACGCGTAAAAGATCCTCATCTCGACGTCGACAAACGGAAAATCCACATTGGTGTTGGTACCACAACATCTATGGCAAGAAATCAAAGAAATGTAGAAACCCCTGTTGTTTCCCTAGCCTCAAACCCACTGCTTCGGGAAACTATCCCGCCGGCACGCGTTAGCGACAACCGTAGCCGGTGGAAACAGCCGCCTGTTATTCATCTCTGATGCGATAACGAAGGTTCGCTACCTCGTGGATACTGGCGCAGAAGTCAGCGTCCTTCCTGCAACTTCATCTGATCACCAACATGATGCTGCATTCGATCTACAGGCAGCTGACGGAAAACAAATAGCTACATATGGAAAAAAATATGTCTAGTTAAACGTGGGGTTGCGCAAACCCATACACTGGATTTTCACTATCGCCGATGTGAAAATACCTATCATAGGCATAGACTTACTAAGCCACTACAACTTGCTTGTGGACGCTAGCAAAAAGAGGCTAGTCGACAGCAACACAAAGCTGTACGTACGTGGAACCACTGCTACAGGTTTTAGCCTATGTCCTCTTCGCTTTAAACATTTAATCAACCCTTATTTTCAGCCAATACTTGACAAGTATCCGGACCTAAATAAGGCAACATCGAAGTTATCATGTGTAACCAGCAATGTTACACATCACATCACGACTACAGGTCAACCTGTATTTTCCAAAGCACGCCGATTAGCACCAGAAGAATTAAGGATTGCTAAGAACGAATTCGACCATATGATTGACCTTGGAATAATCCGCCCATCCAGCAGCCCATGGTCGTCTCCATTACATATGGTTCCGAAGAAAGACAGCAATGATTGGCGTCCTACCGGTGATTATCGACGTCTCAACGCACAAGCTACGCCAGATCGCTACACTTAACCCCACATCCACGACCTAACGGCCACGTTAAAGGGAATAAAAGTATTCTCAAAAATTGATCTAGTAAAAGCCTACAATCAAATACCGATAGCTGAAAATGACATCCCAAAAACGGCTATTGTACCCCCGTTTGGTCTTTACGAATTCCTTCGAATGCCCTTCGGCTTGAGGAATGCAGCACAAACGTTTCAACGTTTCATTGACGACGTATTTCGCGGGCTCGACTATGTCCATGCATATGTCGACGACTGCTTGATAGCAAACCCAGACGAGGAAACACACATGAAACATTTGGACACAGCTTTTAAAAGACTGCAGCAATACGGAATTATTATTAATATACAAAAATGTCAAATCAGAACAACTTCGTTAGATTTCCTGGGGCATACCATTGATGCTAATGGTATACAGCCTCAAAAACACAAGGTGGCGGCAATTCTGGAGTATCCGGAACCAACAAACATTAAACAGTTACGAGCTTTCAACTGTTTGGTAAGTTTTTACAGACGATTTATCCCCAACTGTGCATCTATAGTGAAACCACTAACGGATCAGCTTCGTGGAAATAAAAAGGTGGTCACAATGGATTCAGAATCAAAGAAAGCCTTCGTTGCAATTAAAGAAGCAATAGCCAAGGTAACAATGCTGGCACACTACAATACTGAGGCTCCCGTCAGCATTGCAGTCGACGCTCTGACTCAGAGATTGGCGCAGTTCTGCAACAATGGACTAATCAAGCTTGGCAGCCTTTAGCATTTTTCTCAAGACGATTAAACGACACCGAATCGAGATACAGCACTTTTGGACGTGAACTTCTAGCTATGTACTGTGCTGTACGTCATTTTCAACATTCCATCGAAGGCCGGGAATTTGCAATATTCACCGACCATAAACCACTGACGTTTTCGATGAAATCATCTTCAGATAAGTACTCTCCACGAGAGTCGCGTCATCTTGATTATATCTCCCAATTCTCTACGGACATACGACATATATCGGGAGCTAACAATGTAGTTGCTGATGCCTTATCGAGAATACATTCCTTGAATCGTATCCAAGGAATCGACCTTGTTAAACTAGCTCAACTTCAAAGTGAAGATATCGATTTTCATCACGAGTTAGCTGCAACAACGCTCCAACTCCAGACCAAAACGATTGGAAAAGGTAAGAACACTTTAATTTGTGATTCCTCTACAGGTATAGCCCGTCCAGTCGTCCCCAGGAGTTATCGACGAGTCATCTTCGACACATTGCACAACCTTTCTCATCCTGGAATTCGTGCTACAAGTAAACTGATTACTGATAGATTCTGCTGGCCAAAGATGAATAAGTATATTAAAGAATGGGCACGCACCTGCATATCCTGCCAAAAGAACAAGGTAATCCAACGTAATAAATGCCCCCTAGGCACTTTCTCAACTCCTGACGCTCGTTTTGATCACGTCCACCTTGATTTGGTAGGACCTCTACCAGAACCAAATGAATTTTCTTATCTTCTGACATGCGTGGACCGATTCACACGCTGGCCAGAAGCGATTCCACTCAAAGACATCACTAGTGAAACGATTGCTCGCGCTTTCGTCGAACGATGGGTAGCCAACTTTGGTTGTCCATTTATAATAACGACAGACCGTGGACGTCAGTTTGAATCTGGATTGTTCCACGCTCTGACCAAACTTCTTGGAACTACACGTTTCACGACGACCGCCTACCACCCACAATCTAATGGTTTGGTAGAAAGATTTCATCGACAACTGAAAGCATCACTTTCAGCAACAAACATCCCTCAGTGGACCGACGCCTTACCACTAGTTTTACTCGGGATTCGCAGCACAGTGAAGGAAGATGTTGGATGTAGTGTCGCCGAATTAGTCTGCGAAACTACTCTTTGACTACCAGGTGAGTTTGTGGAAACCGCTTCCACTTCGGCAAACCTGGATATGAATTCTTACGTGAACCGGCTTACAAATGCTATGCGTTCAGTTAAGCCAGTTCAAACTCGACAACAATCGACAGACATCTTTATCCAACCTGCCTTAAAATATAGTACACACGTTTTCGTACGTCGCGATGCCGTACGCCGACCTCTCGACGCAAGCTACGAAGGACCATACAAGGTCCTGAAACGTGAAACAAAGTACCATACGATCGACAAAAATGGCCACGAGGATAACGTCAGCATTGACCGCCTCAAAGCAGCTTACCTAGAAGGTACACCTTTTAGTGTCGAATTCGCTGCAACACCTGCAAAACGTAGCACGAACGAAGCTATTACGCCGCAAGCAATGACTAACACGCAATTAGAAGTATCAAAGAGCTCCGTAACGCCGAAAGCTACGCGTTCTGGTAGAAAAGTACGATTTCCAGAACACCTAAACGAATACCATGTCTACTAATTTCCTCCCACTACCTACGTACGTTTAACATTTTTCTTGTTGTCTTAAAATAAATAATAACAAGAAACCAAAATCGATAAACCCATTATTATTATTTATGTTTTCTGTTTTTTAAAAAAAAGTAATAATAATAATTTTACTGTGTGCATTTTATAAATTCTCGTGTCAAAAAAAAACAAACAAAAAACGTTTCATTATTTGTTGTCGGTATTCAACACGTTTTTTTTATAGCACATCTAGTTAACAATTATTTTTTTTTGTACACAAAACGCACAGATTTAAATTTTCTTTTTCTTTTCGACTTCCAGGCCGTCTGGAAACAAACAGAAGAACGTGGAAGAAACAAGAATTTTATTTTATGTACAATTATTTTATGCAACGACACTATAGTGTAAGGACTGACGTTTAGAAGCTGCACAACATCGCAAGCTATCGAAGGAACGTTTACCAATGTCTGACGCATTGGGTTTTATCCTTTGGCTGGCACGTCTTAGGGTCCTCACGAACCCATTAGGGGGGTAGTGAGCTGTAGCGGTGAATAATCCCCAAAATAAATAGTTGCATAAGCTCTCGACATTGATGCTGACCATGTTTGTTTTAGCGGACACTACTAGTTGAAGGCGCGCGGTCACGCATCTTCACCAGATCACGACTCGAACCACCGTGGGTAGCATCTCTCTCTAGTTTGTCAGCCTAGACCTTGCTATCCCATTAAAGCTCTCTTTACGCTCAAATATAATTTCGCTTCCATCCTTTATTGCCTTCTGATTTCTCATTCATAAGAGTGGGGTCCATTCGATAGAAGTGTCTTTGGTTATACGACAAGCTCAACTTGGTCCTATATCCGGGGAACTCTTCACAGGGTTCTATGATTAGGTACTAGACAACTTGTCTAAAGCCATATAAAAATATCTTTGTTCCTTAGTAAATACGACTAGCGATCCATACTAGGTATGGTTAACAGACAAAACTGACCCTTTATATGTATCCAGACTTAACAGTAAACAAATTGAATAACAAACTACAATGTCTAACTACACAACACATGTAGCGCAGAACAACTTGTGACATAAGATCACAAATACCGTAAGGTTCGAGGATTTAAGTGAAGACTTTATTAAAAGTAATTTCTAAAAATTTCTAATATAACTACTGAGTGAATGCAAACCTATAAATGTAGCGTTTAATATTGGCATAGTACCAAGGTCACCAACCTGGAACACATTTCCAGTCTCCTCACAAGTTAATACCAAAAACCTTGAACCAGACCGGTAACTTCAAGAAGTGAGCTCTAAGAGATTGTTAGGTCCATTCTAGCTGGATAGTGGGTATAATCTTCGTATATGAGAATGTCAGGTGCATGTGGATTAACGTCATTGGTGAGCTAGATGTAACTAATGATGCCATCCTTTAGGTCAAAAAGCATGTTCCACTAATTAAGTTCCGTAGTCAGTTGAAAAATTGCATAAACATGTAATTTACTTGTTAAACATTTGTTTCTTTCAAGTTCGAGAAACCCTGGGGTTTTACAAACTCACACCAACTCGGCTTTTGTTGTGAAGTCATCAGTGCCACCAGAGTTAGCTGTGGAACACTCTTTTATCAATCCAAAATTTAGAAGAAAAAGGATGACAGATGAAGAAATAGCATTCTATGAGGTAATAACGTTATATTTATAACCTTCCATAGAGAGGTTTCTTCGCCGAATAAACTAAGAGTGTAGTATAATCGAAACATTTAGCTAATTGCGTTGTGTTAAAAAGTAGAGTGTTTCGCATTTTTTCTGATTAAACTTTTATATTTTTGACGCGAATTAGAATCACATACGATCCTTTAAAGCTTTGAATTTTATAGCGTAGTGGTTGGGAGTCTAACTCTTTTTGTACGTTTCTAACATAAATAGTATTATTTCTAGTGAGGCTAAACTGGTCTGTAATAAGATGTTTCCCAGTAAATTTGTTCGTGAACTAAGCATTTAATCCACATTCTACTCAAATAAAAACATCCCTAGGCTAATAGCTTGCTTTATGGGATATGGCAAGTCAGAATATGTTTTTGTCAGTAGGATAATTATTGCTGATCTCAATTATACAGTTGATCGTCTTTCTGCATTTAACTTGTAGTGAAGTTTGCAGTTTCGTGCTTAGTTCTCGTGTTGACTCAGTCTATCACTGTCAAGGCTTCTGTCCGTTATTCCCCACCTTCAATAAATAGGGAGTTGTTTGTTTTCGTCTAGTAGGTCTAATTACTACGACATTCACAAATTATTACATTGAGTGAGAATCTACTTTAAATATATTTGCATCCTCCATTTGTCCTAGTGAAACAGTTCGTCATCAGGTTAGCATTATTCTCGTTTTGTGAAACGGATGTGAGTTATGTTGAACTTGATACACACCGTCGCGCGTATCATGATAATCATTTGTCAATTTCACACTATGCTTATTTGTTAATTGATTTTTTAAAGTATTCTTTAGTATGACTACGTTTGCAACAAGTTATCATTCTGCAAACTACATTGTAAGCTATTCTGGAGATATCTGATCATTTGAGTTTCTTTGTCTTCCTCATAACAAAACCAGCCAGTATTTCTGCTTTAAATCACCTCTAGTTGGAGTAGCTACGTTATATTAGGTGGCCACATTTAGGCCTTGCCTACGCCTTTCAGCGTCACAATTTGTTGCCTGGTGCTAGTAGTCACCTGAATTCATTAAAGGGGTTTTGTAATGTACAATGATTTTACGAACTTTGTCACTGTAACTTAGTTATTGGCGACCTTCGACTTCCTACGTTGCACAATACGTTGATCCAGTTTCATCAGGCGCATGCGGATATGGTATGTACTCATATGCTTTATAAAGTAAGCTTACTGTAAACGACATAAAGACCATGCTGTGTGTCCTTATCCTTCAGAGTTCTTATACTATTCATTTGAACAGTACTCATCGACTATTGACAGAAAACCATTCAAGAAGTGCTTATTCTGCTCTTATATTTAGTGCTATAACTACATCTGCTAAACAAAGAGTTGTCTTCAGATCAGTGGAATAATACAGAGTAAATCCCAGTAGCTATACTCGCTAGGCGGAGTCAAGTGGATGACCACTCTACGATCGTGTATGTTTCAGAGACACAGTATACATCCATAATATGAGATCCTGAAGTCGTAATTGTTGAGGCTTGCTGCATAAGTCTAGACATTAGAGGCTTCATGATAAGGTTTAGAGTGCAGTTTCAGTGAACTTGGAATAGTATTTTGTGAACTCGAGTCGGCATCGACGGCACATGAGAAGTAAATTGTAGATATGTTTAAGACTGGTAGTCAAAGTAGAAAAAATAATTGAAAGTGGAAGAATCTAATTATGAGGCCGGTGATCTCGAGTGCTATTAGAAGTATGAGGACGGTTATCTTTTCCCAGTTGCTCACACCGTAGATGGGTTTTTTCTGAGGCTCCTTAAAAGAAAATTGGCGTAGAGTTTGTTCTGGCGACCCGAGAGTGTGACTGCAATGACGAGAAAACAACTGTTTGGATTTGATTACACAGCCTTGTGAGTAGCTCTAGATATTCTGAGGCCTAATTGCTGGGGACAAAAACCTATGAATTGAGGTGGTGTTTATTTCTAGGGTCAACTCTCTAATTCTGTCCTTTCTTTGTGAGAATGCCGCATCGCTGCTGTCTGAGACCAACTTTACTGCCGCACAGCTCTGTATAATCGACAGCATGACCTCGTTAATGTACACTACTTTTGCTGCCTAATTATTACAGCTCCTCACCTGAGATACCTGGTATGGTAGAACGTAAGTAAATGTTTGTTGCAGCCAGTATAACCCGATTGGACCATCACCATAGACAAGACTGATCACCACACCAAGGTTGTAGCCACGATCGTGTCAAGACTGCAGTCGGACTATAAACGGGGCTTCCTACAAAAGCGATTGACACCATAGCTATTTGGAAAATACAACGACTGAAACTATCACAACATTCAAAACCCAAAGTACAAAAAATATCTACATTTTAGTTAAATAAATGTGATGCATTGGAAAGAGGCAACGGTTGGTATTCCATCATAGACGATGTAGAGTTTGGTATATCGATAAAAAACCACAGAAAGTATGGTGCAAGTGAAAATCAGGTTCACCATACCAATTTACAAAATTTACGCATCTTTCACTAAGTTGAAGAAAACCTTCCATTGTATGCAGGGATGCTTGACTGAATTTCTTTTAAGAATTTATTAGATCAGAAGCAGTATTGTGCAGGTTAGGAATGGATTAGATACAGTTACGATTTTTCTAGAAGGTATCTGATTTGTCGATCGAGGTCGACTATCAAGGAATCACTATTTTCATAAACACCAGTATTCAGTAGGCCGTCACGTTCTTCAATAAGACGAGCAATTTGAGCGTCTATTTTTTCGTCTGTGACTGGCTTAGCATCAGTAACATTTATCTCAGTAGTCATTTCATATTGCTTTGGGGATCTAAAAGTTGAAATGAAGAATATGTATAGCGATAAAAGTGTTTTTTAAGTGAATTTGGATTACTTGTTCAGTCACTTAAGAAATTGTTTATATCGTAATTTGAAACTTTGTTTCCCCAACATTTTTAGTTGCTGTCGTAACTTCGATGTGTTTTGGAGAGGATTATTTATCTACGTTTTGATCTATCCTGTTAATATTCGTCATTCATGTAATGTTGTAATCAGTTAAAGGCTTACGCAATGATCGTGAGCAGTGGTGGGTGGCGAAAGTTAAAGAGATGGAAGAGGCAGCGGCAATAGGTAACAGTAGGCAACTGTTCAGATTTATCAAGGAAATGGGTATCAGAAATCCTACTGTAAGTGAAATTATCTCCGGAAAAGATGGTTCCACTATTCACTGTCAATCCGGAAGATTAGACCGATGGGCAGAATACTTTAAGGAACAGTTCAACTGGCCCTCGGCGTCATCGCTGTTGCCCACCATCCCTAAACAATCTGAATGGCAAATTAATATTGGTCCCCCAAGTCTTAGTGAGGTTGAGAAGGCTATAGGTAACTTAAAGCGAGGGAGAGCTGCGAACCTGATGGATTAACCCCTGAGGTATTTAAGGACGGTGGTCCAGCTGTAGCAGCGAGATTAACTGAGATCTTGGCTAGAATTCAGAAACTGGACATAATGCCATCTAACTGGTCTCGAGCACTAATCGTCCCAATCTGTGAGAAAGAAAAGAAGTCCTCGTGTGACAATTACCGAGGAATCAGCTTGACGAATATAGTGTCAAAAATATTGGCTTTATTAGTACTTCGACGTCTAACTAAAGCTTGTTAAGAGTAAACTCGAGAAAATCAAGGTAGTTTCAGACCTGGACGTGGTTTTATAGACCAAATATTCACGCTTCGGCAAGTTTTGTAACATAGACACACTTTTAGACGTCGACCGATGATTGTATTCCTTGACCTTAAGGCGGTGTTTGACTCTATCGATCGTGAGGTTATGTGACAATGTCTGTCATTGAAAAGCGTACTGAAGAAGTATAACAACCTCATACAAGCTCTCTACTCGAACACCACATGTCGAGTTGGAGCTTATGGCGGGTTGTCGTCGAAATTAATCACCTAAAGCGATGTTCGTCATGGCTGTTCGCTTTTTCTCATTTTTATTTAATTTATCATTGACATACTTATAGAGCTAATAAAGTCATCGTCTGATTTCTCTGGGGTTGACCTCCTTCCAGGAGATAAACTTACTGACTTAGAATATACAGATGATATAGTTTTATTGGGTGAAGATGCTGATAAAATGTAGAATTTTTTGACAACCTTAAACATGAATGTAAGCATGTTTGGGATGCGATTCTCCCCATCCAAATGCAAAATGCTGCTTCAGGACGGGCTTAATTCGGCTACGAAGTTAGTGATAAGGAGCGAAGCAATTGAATGTGTCAACCGCTTTACTTTTCTCTAAAGCCTCATTAGTCCTGACGGCCTGGTGTCTGATGAAATCTTGGCTCGTATATATAAGGCTCGATTTGCTTTTGCCATGTTGCGTCACTTGTGGCGTAGGTGAGACATTCGTTTACTGACGAAAGGACGCGTTTACTTAGCAGCAGTTAGATCTATTTCACTTTATGGATGTGAAACATGGCCATTAAGGTTAGAGGATATTCGTGGGCTCCTAGTATTTGATCCTAGATGTCTTTGAAGCATTGCTCGTGTTTGCTGGGACCACCAAGTAAGCAATGCGTGGGTTAGGAATAAAGTACTAGGTAAATACGGTAAGTCTATTGATGAAGTAATGAATTTTCACCATCTGAGGTGGTTAGGACATGTGTTACGTATGCCTGACCACCGTCTACCGAAACGAGCGATGTTGTCTGTTGTGGGAGTAGGCTGGAAGAAAGCTAGGGGTGGCCATACCAAAATATGGCACCAGTCCATGAAGTCATTGACAATTAGGCTGAGCCATGTTAATAGATGTAGACTACATGGTTGGGGCCAACGCGATGATCGTAACAAATGGTTAGAGACTTTAGGTGATATGGCTCAAAATCGTTGGCAATGGCGCAGGTGCATCCACTCCTTGTCTTCCTCCAAATTCTAGTTTTTGAGCTTCTCATAATTTTCTCTTTACTGAATCACATATTTTTTAATTCGAATCTCATCTCTGATCTCTATACCTTTCCATTAGTACTTACTCTGTTACTACCTCCCTTCTCTGGGATTTGGTCTGACAATTTAATCTCTATCTGTTAATTGAGGCATGGCAACTTAAACTGATGTACGCATGTACCAAGTTCTACGTTGTAACTGAGTGAGTGTTGTAATCATGCTAGTGTGTAGGCAACTTGAAGTAAGACAATAGATTACAACGAACTCAGTAGTTTTTATTTACCATTAAGAAACTTATGTAGCTCTCATAATAAACTATGTGTATCTATGAATCAGATTTTGTTGAGATTAGGTATAAATAATTGATAAAATAATATAATCTACACTTCTTATTTTTCACTTTTTCTAATGACCGCGTTACTTTACGCTGTGGATCTAAAAATGTTTGATAATAATTCACATCCTATTGCTCTATTTATGGACTATTTATCAAGAAGTCTCGCTGCGTGCCACTATTTATTAATACATTTTTATAACTGAAGACAATATGAAAGTTTGTGTACCCAGAACTCATGTGCTATTCACTTTGATCCTTAGCATACAGTTAACACAGGTTGAATCCACTGTGTTTCTCCTAACTTTGATATCCGATTCCCTACCCGATTTGATTTATTTGTGCATTTGAGCACCACTAAACACAGCTACTGGAAAACATACATCCACTCGATATATATATATATATATATATATATATATATATATATGTAGAAAATATGTAAAGCGAAAGTTGAGTCAGTAGTGTAAAAGCCTTATAATCAGTAGAAATCGAGGCGTACTACGGAAAACTGACTAGATAGGTCTTGAAGATTTCGGTTATAGGCTAAATATCTGCTCAAAATAGTGCGTTAGGATTGATTTTTCAGATACCATGTGGAAGAGAGTGCGGTTAAGATATTTTTGGAAATACGGGTCATTGATCATTTATAAACACCAACAACGTATTTTGGTTAGGCATGCAAAATATTTACTTACTGTTTCAAGCCATCATTTATCATTTCTTTTGAATCTCGACTGGCTAGTCGTTTGTCATCACTCGAATAGTAAGATTTTAACTGTTCTAGTTCTGCTTCTTTCTGAGCCAGTGAAATACGAGTGGTTTCGTCTGCTTCTTGTTTTATCTTGGCAAGTTCATACAAAGATGTTGTCCATAACTGACGATATTTTGCTCGACCACGCTCTACTTCAAGTAAACGGCATTCTGTTTCAGATAATGTGGCTCGAGCAACTGCCAGTTCTGCAGTTAGACGGGCTACTTCTTGGTTTGTTGAAGACGTTTCACCAGATATTTTCTCTGCCGATTTCATAAATTTGCAGTTTAGTTCACTACGTAAATTGCTATTTTCTTCCTCTAGAACACCACACTTACTTCGCCATTCGGTAACCTACAAATGAAACAAGCGTAGCACATTGAGTATCCAGTAAGGAGTAAGAACAATTAATCGTGAAGAATAAGATGAACTCACCTTTCATTTCGTCTGGCTCTCATCAGCTGCACGCAACATATAAAATCAAAACCTAAATAATGGGTAACACGCTTGCAGTGATCATTTCGGTTGTAAATTAGATGTAAGGCAGTTCAACATGATGTAGAGGAAAATTATTTCCCGATAAACTTTTGAAGAATAAATGGAATATCACAAATATGTTTATGATGCAAAAGAAAGATCAAGATAATCACTCACTGCAATGATAAATATTACAAACTCCAAATTACGTCGTTACGCAATGAATAAATGGGAGGTAAGTTGATATAGCATGACTTAAGCTAAGTCTAAAACGGCATCATGACGTTATAAGATTAATCGAATTTTAGAAATGAGAACAGTGATATAGTAAAATCGAAGATGAGTTACAAAGATAAAGACTGACAACCGCTTACTTTTGAATAAATCTGGTTTAAAGCACTTTACAGTAATAGCGATGGAAAATTTTAAAAGACTAGATATTGCTAAATAACTTTAGAATATCTACCTTATATTCCGTGTTGCCTAGGTACCTGGGGATCGCAGTGTTAAGAGTTTTCACTCCTGTCAAACGAGAACTTTTAGTCACATGTTCGTCAAATCTAAGGTAGGCCCTTTCGGTTCCCCCAATGTAACTACACATAGTTGGCGGTAACTTGAGGATACCTATCGACCTTTAATTGTCTTAGACAACATGTTCTTCGTCTAGTTTATAATCAGTAAATATCATTTTTGCCTTGTAAAACTGCTTTCACTAATGCTTTCTTGTAGTGAACTGGACAGAAACTATTAAAGTTCAAGTATAGCCCTGTAGAATTGACAATATTGAGTTAGTAAAACGTTCGGTTGTAGTTCTTAATGAGCCCGATACTTAGATAATGTTTGGCATCTATCTGATTCCTTAAATGAAATAGACCTGTGTAACTCAACAGCTATCTTCGACCAACACATGGGCACTCTACGAGGTTCTACGCGTTAAGAGGCAGAAGATTAA
Source organism: Schistosoma japonicum (assembly GCA_025215515.1). Taxonomy (NCBI): domain Eukaryota; kingdom Metazoa; phylum Platyhelminthes; class Trematoda; order Strigeidida; family Schistosomatidae; genus Schistosoma; species Schistosoma japonicum. The sequence continues at coordinate 69,412,737 of CM046061.1, read as the reverse complement.
CTGATACGCGATAATTTATTTCAATGAGCGAAAACCGGGGAGTTCCCGTAAGGAAGCGTCCTTTGTTCAATCATACCGTAATATGCATACCAAGATAAAAATGTACAACAAGTGAAATATTATGTCAAGGGTTATCAGTGGCTGTTACAGCCCACTTTATGTGCTCTTTCTATGGATAAAGCAATGGGTCGGGGCCTCTTCTTTCAGCTGCATGGCAATATCAAGAAAAGTCTAAAAAACAACAGATACTGAGTGAAATTTATTGAAAAATAGCCAAAAGCTAGAAAACTGAAGGTACTACGTCCAGCGAAAGGGAGATTATGTTTTTACGATTTCAATCACCTAGTTTCGGCTGTGTTATTCTTGTTATTTCATTGTTTGATTCTCTAGAATATCCTTCTGCATCTTATGCATAATTACAATATTCCAGTCATTCTTTTAAACTTTATTAGGAAACAATTTTTCCCTACATCGTACTGAGTTGCTTTACATATAAGTTACAACCGAAATTATCACTATAAGTGTATTACATATTGCTTAAATTTTGATTTTATAATTTAAATGTTGTATGCAGCCAGATGAAATAAGAGTTGGATTCATCTAATTCTGCACGAATAGTTGCTTTTGCTTTTTCAAGCTAATAAGAAGAAGAAATATATACCTAGAACTTGGGTTCAAGATTAAGGGTTGAAAATGTATAATTTTATGAGGAAATCAAATTAAACTTACTTGCAACTTCCAGTGTTCACTGTTTTTCTTTTCCAGTTTCACTTGACTTTCCAAATCGCGAATTTGAACTTGAGATTGCTGATGTAATTCTTTACGTTTAACTTCAAATTCTCGTAAATTTTCTTGTTTTAAGCGTACCAATTCTGCCTCACCAGCTGTTAATTGGCGTTCTCTAGTGGCAAGTTCAATAAGTGTATTACGCAATTTTTCCTCCAAAGCTTGATATTCAGAAAGCTAAGTGCATGTAAATTGTAATTGAAGTGAACATTATATTCGTATTTTATTCACAGTGGAACGTACTGTTTGCATTCATTACAACCAAGAACAATCCCCATAAAACATAGGGTCTGTAAACATCATTACCAAGGTTAATTTTGATAATTTCAAATAAATTGAGCATTGGATAGGTTGTTTATAAAATGAGTTATATATATTTGTAAAATTCCAATGAGTAGAAATTAAAATTTCTGACGTTTCGCGGCTTAGTGTAAGTCGCTTCTTCAGAGAAATGAATAACCGAATTCGGTTATTCATTTCTCTGAAGAAGCGACTTACACTAAGCCGCGAAACGTCAGAAATTTTAATTTCTACTCATTGGAATTTTACAAATATATATAACTCATTTTATAGGGTCTGTAAATGTGAATTGATTCAAAGTACCTAACTGTGGACTTGGTCGAAGCTATTATTCGTCGGTTCTTGTTCTCTCTATCCACACCTCTGCGATAGGCTTTGATCACTCAGACATAGTGCTAACCCCTCACCGGTTTCCAAACCTATTAAGCCATAATCATGTCGTTGGTCCCGTTAACTTGTTACTCCCTCTCCCAAGCAATTGCGAAAATGTCATTTAACTGGTCTTACAGCTTATACTTTCCCTTAGTTGGGAGACGCAGTCTCGTGCACGTTACAGATGAAGCCATTTGGCAAAAGCTGAATCAACACTGCACTTAAAGTGGTAGTGTTGGTGAGCGGGAGGGGGACGTATCCGATCAATCATATACTGTTGCTCAATCAGACCGACCAACTGCATTCTATCAGCAACTTTGCTAAAAAAAAACACTGTGTTTTCCATATTCTAAGTTAGAAAGTAAATCTATTAACAGGTGGCTAACCTTCATAAGTTATAAAGATAAAGAATTATCTCTAAAAGTACGTAAATGACAGAGTAAAATTAAATTCGAGTAGACATCTCTGAAGAAAACACTGATATTCCCAATTCAGATGGTAGCTCTCTCAATATACCTTTCGTTAACAAACATTGCTACACATTGTCTCGTTTTATGAGGTCGAATGTCACGAAGTTACGAGATGCTACTATTGTCAGACATCCATGTGTATGCTCATTTATGTAATAAAAAAACTTGGAATCCTCATAATTTTTAGAAAGAATGTGACTTTTAAGTTCAGAAAAGAAGTACTCGTAGGGTATAGGTCTTTTTTGCACGTCGCGTGATCCATGAACTAATAAAAGGGTGTACTAACTAACCTTCTTACGACATATGATTTCGCGTTGACTATCTCTTTTATGCCATTCTTCAGCTAGTATAGCCATAAGTGTCTGTTCACGTTTCTTCAACTGGGCAGTGAATTTTGCTTCTTCTGTTGCACGCCATAATTCCAGCTCCATGGCTACTTGATATTCACGGGTTGAGCGTATATCTGAAGTCTCAGACTGTCGGGATTGTAGGTATTATAAATATTTTCACCACATACATTTGGAAGATATAAAACCAATATAAAGATTAACAGGATTTATCCTCTCACTCAGTTTATTCATTTATTTACTTACAATCAATACTAATCGCCGTTCGGTTCTTTCGGGTAGGAAACGAGACTTAATTTCCATTCACCTCAGTCTGCAAAAATTGAACTGAATCTACAATTGTCAAGTTTTAACCAATCATAATCAACCTGGAATAAATGTATTACCCTAAATTTTCATACAGAACGCACAGGAATAGGTTGAATTGACAATGTGAACAACGAAGAAGTCGAAGTAATATAATAACATTTATAATGTGATAAACTAAACGTTGAGAATATAGTTTGAGAAGTAGAGATGATAAAGGATGCAAGTAAGAATACTGAAACTCGGCATCTGGAGGAAGATATGGGTGAATCGTACCTGAGCAACTGTGACCGTTTTTTAGCCATGTCATCCAACGTTTTCTATCATTGGTTCAGATTACAGTGGTGGACTAAGAGTCAGTGACATCATAAACTGATACATTTTATCTTGATCACTTTTTAACTTCTGCCTTTACTGGCTAATATCACGCTTCAAGTAATGCGGTGGATAACAATCAAATTTAAATAATACGGTTTTCAAACATCCGAACTGACAAACACTAGGTCTCGTAAATCGGTAATCATAATACACAGAAGTTTTTGCTCACCAGTGGTAATCATTTGTATTATGGAATGATTAAGAGAATTTGATCAAGATTAGAAACACATGGTACTATTTGTTATCAAGTAACAAATAATGTACTTATGACTAACCCTTTAGTTCCGTGTATTTATGTCAAGAGAGTGCGAAATCTCACACGCTTGAACAGATTGTAGATTTACTCTTTGTAGTAAATATGACGTTCTGAGTAATGTTTAACACACAAACTTATTTGCGTGAACTAGAAGAACAACGTAGCCCTCTACTGCAATTTTTATTTGAGGTTAAACTGGTCATGAGCTTAAACAAAATGTGAGAATAGTCAAAGAACAAATAAAAATTCGAGAAGAAACAAGTTTTATTTCGACTTATTAGCAATAAACAAAATCCTTTAAAAAATAAACCAATGGTTCTTATTTTGTTATTTTTTAATGACATCATGGAAAGCAAACGGTTAACATTTTATAGTGACAAAAAGGTGTGATATGCTACCATTCATAACAATTCATGCAAGCAATTAAAGATACTAATTTGACTGGTAAGTTCGGAATCAAGTGAATCCAAGAAATGACGCAGGTTCTCAAGAAACGTGGCGCTTATATCAGCCGACAATGAGTAAAAACGTTGACATTGGTCGAATCTATCAATCCATGCGGAATAAGCTAACTAATTTCACCGTTAGGGTCCAAATGAGCAAGCTTATGGAAACATCATGAAATTCAAAGGTAGTAAGATCCATTATGATATCTGGTCAAAAACAAGGTCATGGAAACGAACTAACTTCATAACTGTGGCACAGTCAACATGCTCACTTTTAATTGAATCGGTGCTGGTAATTTGTACAGTACGACAACAAAAGCTTCAGGATTAAACCATTTAGCTCAGAAAATCTAACATCGCTGAAAACATCTACATGAACTACGAAGTTTTCTTATTACGTTTTTTAACTGCGTGAAATGGATGACAATATATCCATGTAGTAATTTAATGAAGGCTTATCCATAAATACAATTTAGTATTGAGTCCACAAGTTACAGTAAATCAACCGTCTCGTATCATCATATCTTTAGAAGTGCCCCAATCACTATTAAAACTATAGGAATAATTTTGAAATTTACCAAACTTTTTAAATTATCAAACTCCTTTAGTTACAAATAAGAAAGCTTTTGATCACTTACCTTAGTTTCATCAGTTACTTTATGAACTAATCCTTTCGTTATATCTAACACTGGTGTTGTATTACCACTAAGAGTATGTACACCAAAATCTTCTAGTTGTAATGAATAAACAAGTTGTCCGATAATTTCTACTTCACCTGAATTACTTTGTTGAGCTAATACGTTAACATTATCATGTATACGTCTGATAAAAGTAAATGATTCTTTTGTAACTGAAACAAAACATTCAATTTGTAAATCTCGTTAATTAAGCTGAGTATGATAAAAGTATAGCTTAAAGTATTTACAAAACAACAGCTCAAACGGGTTCTGTCTTAAGATGGGAACAATATATAGTACCTAAACATTTACATTTCAGAATAATTAGTCATCTACCCTCCTGTGGAGTGGTAATAGAGTCTAGATGAAAATGACTGGTAGAAAAAATTAGTATTAGCAGAGAGTTGGACAAATATGTGCTGGGAAGTTTAGACTTCCTGGTTAAAGAATCTTAGAAAATCACGAATGACAACCAAAAACCAACAGCGGTACAAATGTACTCAGTATTGATCTTTTCAATATCTCGAGTTCGTTGTTATCATACTTGAATTTTATCCACTTTTTCTCGAATCATAACCCAATAAGTTTTATTTTATGATATTATTGGTAGTATTATTTATGCTGCTTTATTTTCATATTGATGAACTCACCTATAGATGGTGATGTGAATTATGGCAATTTACATCAACATACGGGGTTTAATGTTGTTTATTATTAAGTGAATGCCAAACGCAAAAAGAAATATAAATGTTAATCTGGAACACCATTCTAACCTGGTAGACAAATCGGAATAGTTTACTGCATTTTCTGTATTAATATTTGAAAATATTTTATTTGAAAATTGACTAAAAATATGCCTCTAATAAGCATTCAATTTACTTGATTACGAGAAAGCATTCGATAGCGTGGATAGTACAATATTTTGGAGCCTTCTTCGACATTATGGTGTACCTGAAAAAAATAGTCAACGTCATACGGAATTCTTACGACGGACTACAATGTAAAACCGTGCATGGAGGTCAGCTCACAGATTCATTCAAAGTAAAGACCAGTGTCAGACATGGTTGCTTACTCTCGCCCTTCCTTCTCCTGCTGGTGGTCGACTGAATCATAAAAATTGCAACATCCTAAGCCAAACTCGGAATACAGTGGACAACATCGATGCAACTAGATGACTTGGATTTTGCAGATGACCTAGCGCTTCTATCCCACACACAACATCAAATGTAGGTAAAGACGGACAGTGTAGCAGCAGCCTCAGCAGCAGTAGACCTCAACATACACAAAGCAAAAAGCAAGACCCTTCGATACAAAACAACGAACACTAACTCAACTACACTTGACGGAGAAGTTCTGGGAGATGCGGAAACTTTCACATACCTGGGCAGCATCTTCGGTAAACATGAAGAGTGTGGTGCAGATTTGAAGGTGCGGATTGGCAAAGCAACTGCGGAATTTCTACAACTGAAAAACACCTGGAACGCAAATTAACTGTCAGCCAACACCAAAGTCAGAATTTTCAATACAAGTGTGAAGACGGTTCTGTTGTGTGGAGCTGAAATTTGGAGAACTACGGAAAGCATCATCCAAAAGATACAAGTATTTATTAACAGCTGTCTATGCAAGATATTTTGGATGTGTTGGACAGATACCATCAACAACAACCTTCCATGGCAGAGAACTAACCAAATTCTAGCCAAGGAAGAAATTAGGAGAAGAGGGTGGAGGTGAATAGGACACACATTGAGGAAATCATCAAACTGTAACACAAAACAAGCATCAAATTAGAATCCTGTAGACCAAAGGAAAAGAGGAAAACCCAAGAATACATTGCATCGGGAGTTGGAGGCAGACATGAATAACAGAATGAAGAGCACTTGGGAAGAGCTGGAAATGAAAACCCAGGACAAAGTTGGTTGGAGAATGCTGGTTTGCAGCCTATGCTCCACGTGAGGTAACAGGCATTGATTGATTGACTGATTGAAACATTCGTTGAGCATTTTAGCTGACAATACATCATATTGCGTCATTAACTACGTAAATGATTGGTAAGTACTATTATTTCTATGAGTTTTAAGTGAGATTTAATAAACAGATTGATTAAAATTAACATTTTTACAGAACTCCCAAATCTGATCATCATTGTACACAACACATTGTAGTAAGAATCTAAATGATTGTATCTTACCGAATATACAGTTTTTTTTAAGTCAGTAGTTCAGGGTCATCAATAACAATTAATAAGAATAATAAACAATAAAATAAACTAACCTTTAACAATTGGGGATTCGAAAATTGATACCAAAGGTATAAGTGCATATCCAACAAAGGAATCTGTAGCTAAAGTACCTTGTGATTTATTGAAAAACTCCACTTTCAATGGATTTTCATGAAGACGAGTTTTTAACTATTAAATTGTTGAAAATGAAAAACAGCATATCCATAATTAGAAAGAGGTATTTTTGAAAAAAATGATTATAAACACTTTATTAGTTAGTGATTTTTTTTCTGAGAATATAGATGCATCAATTTAATTTCCATCTAAAAACTATACTGGGAAGTAAAAGTGCTTATTAGTATTTTGATAATACAATAAGAGGACAAAGTTCATCAGAGCTATATGATATATTTGGGCAATACACATGCAACAATATGACCACACATATACTTGTTAAGACATTTATATGCGAAAAATAAAGGTCATGTGACAATCGGAAGATAAGAAAAAGAAACAAAGGTAATGTGAAAAACATTGTGAATCACATCTTACTCCTGATATAGTATCAATATTACCAAGGTAGGTTCAGTGTAAGTACAAATTGCTTTTGCACACATCAGGTGGGTGGGTTGAACTTCCGCATAGCTAAGGCAATCACAGAACGATGCCGTCTACATATTATTTTGTTCACACTTGTCACACATAACTTTAATTAAATATTGTTGAATACTAGAGAGTACTGAACAGCTCTTTCGAACTAGCTTGTGACTGCTTAGCAGTGCGCACACATGAATCCACTAGGGATCTAAGTTTGGACGTTCAGTTCTCATGAAGAACCCTTGAGCATCGCTACATATGGTTCGACGTTCTATGGTAGGTTACCCACTTCAATCAATTTTTCGACTCCCGGTGTGGTCGTGGGTGATCACTCTTAAAGAGTCCCATATGAGGACCAAAGGGCTGTTTGATGCTCCCAGGTATTTAATGATACTTAACCGAGATCGATATATAATGGATACAAACAATATATTAAAACCAACCTGTACAAAATAACCCCACCTTATCTATTAGTTAGGACAATACAAAGCTCGACACAACGTCAAACAAATTAATAAATCAAAATATAATGAACTTTTCAAAAAAATCAAACTACTTCTTCAGGCGATGCAGCAAACTCGAAAGCACAAAACCCATGCGGTAAAATAACCTCTTGATGTTTGAATATAGAAATTGGGGGAAGTGTCATAACTGGAGCTCCACTTCCAAATAATGGGTACACATATCTATAAGGTAATAATAAGTTAAATCTTATAATAGTGAGCGATTGCATTTATAAATGATTTATTCACCAAGATGTTAAAAAGTATACAGTAGGATAGTTTCAAATTATTCAACAATATATGAAACGTATGAAAACATAAATTAAAAGGCATACATATCAGATACCTCATGGTCTCAATAGCTGTATTCATATGTATTATTGAGTCATACTTTAAGAGCTTCATGTTAACAAAAAAGATGAACAAAGATTTTTCCAAAAAAAATTACTGGGGTCATCGAGTTATTAGCTGAATTCAGATGATTAAAGGTTAGGGTGACAACGCTTAAAATCTTTGAAAAATTAAGTTTTTTAATAAAGCACAACATACTCGTTTAGTAATTTAAATGGGTGGGAAAATTCTACAGAAAGACATGGGCCTAAGTATCATGCTATAGATGGCGCTCACCAACAAAGAGAATGTACTATATTAATCTGATTCATATCAAATATCAAAATTATAAACACTTAGATATGGTTCCATGACTAACAGAAGTTATGAAACCCACGTGTTTGGTTACTATCATGAAATTTAAATTTATTTTTTCCCACAAATTGTCATTAACAGGTTGAAAATCGAACAGACTGAACTGAAATGCTAATTAGTGGTCACATAGAAACGTTATGAGTAGAAGGCTATCACTACTTAAGAACTGGACATAAACTTCGACTTCTATAAAAACGAACGTAATTTCTTCCAATTTGTTATGATGCGAGAAATTTGGTGGTTGGTTGGCCGAGTGCCAATCACTAGTGCCTAGTCGGTACTTGCGCGTCTTTTCTATGCCCACTGAGTCCCATGCCGAAATAAGAAGAATACGAGCCGGAAAACCAACCAGACAGAATCCTATTATAATTCAAGCATTCCTTTGTAATATACATAAAATCAGACCGCACATTAAACCAATTAAGAAATTAACATTAACACAGAACTAAGGAAATAGTGGTAGTGAATAGAAACAACTTGTACATAACTAATTAACTGTAGTTCATAATAAAAGACAATATAATGACAGTAAATATGCCAAACGGGAGGATAGCGTAAGAGAAACGTAACAATAATAGAAACAAAATGTTTACATTACAGACAGAATAAATGAAATAGTGTTCTCAAAACACAGTTCCGGAAGTTTGTTACACTTCTTTGTGGTCCGGCATAACACTATTCTCTTGTCTCTTGTTCACCTAACAAGAATTAAAAGTCCAAATTTACCCAACAAAGAAGGAAAATATGTATAGAGTATTTCAAAACTTGAGGTTCATAAACCGTGTCATCTATGTTACTGTTTAATAAAAGGTACTGACTTTTATAAGCAAATCTCTTGTTTTGTTTTGGGTTTCATGGAAGATCCACCCATTCGGTTGGATCTATGGACGGATTAAATAATATCACGTAAACAAAACTGCAGAATAATTCTCACATTTTGAAGTTAGGATGACTATATGTAAAATATTCACCTAGTTAACACTTGATGAGTCATATAATCGTTTTATGTTTAGAAGATTAAATAAGACAAAAATTAACAATCTCTGCAACTATAGAATAAACTTGTAAAGAAAGATGTGTCTCTCCTATCGGTGTGTGTATAATAGTAAGCCATAGTATTAGTCGAGTTACTATGCCCTTGTTTGAATCAACATATAATCTGGTTCGATAACACCAACTCTGTCGTGAAAAAAGGGTCAGTTGCTGAACGAAATTTTACATGCAAGGCTATGGTGGTATGTAACGTTTTAAATATTCAGCGATGTATTTTATCCAGGATTTTCGATCATTTTACTTTCACTTAATAAGTGATTGTTGCATACTACAGTGTAATTATCATTAAATATTTCATCCCGATTGTCCATAGTTATCAGGAACCGTGTGTCATAAACCTGACAATGTAGGTAAGCTCAATATGCCCGATAAGAAATGTATATGGTAAAAGCTATGGCCTGTGACGAAATCTCTAATGAAATTCACACTATTATCCCCAATACACAATGAACGAAAAATTAACTGGAAGTACTGGATACAACACAATCATTGAATACTGAAGGCGTTACTGATGACTTCACCCCTTAAAGTAATAACATTTTAAAAACTCTATTTATTGTAGTTAAAAATAAAAACATTTAGTAGGGTTAAAATAAAATTTTTACCTACCTTGCGTAAAGTTGTAATTCATGATCAAAACCCTGAATATTTTTTACACTTCTAAGTTCAATAGTATAGCAATAACGATGCAACTTCGGTGTATTATCTGCAGACTGGGAAAAATTCGATAATTTTGTTGCATGTATAGAGTCATCAAGTTCAAATGTTCCATTCACTTGTTTACTATTTCGCTCCTATAAAATAATTCATACAATATGATATATTAACTGGTATACTTCATCGTAGAGAATTAATACATGTTCATACACAACCTATTTATAGAGAACAGATAAGTTCAATGATGTATGCATTACATGGCTTCTCAAATCGACTGTCAGAAATAAGTGGAAAAGTCGTTTCGAATAAAAATAAAGCTGGAAAAATGTAACAATTACCATATTATATAGTACTTTTGATCATTATATATATATATATACACCTATTTAAGTATATGATAGTTTATATTGTTGCAAACAAATATTACAAGTAGTCTTTGACGGTAACAATGATCAGAAACAGAGCGTAGATATCTGACGTATGCGTAGCTTGTAGATATAACACGCCGATCATAGAACCAATAAGTAAAAAGATAAGGCCATTTGGTAGGACCTTTAAACTTATGCGAAAAAAACTTGACTAATACATATCTACAGAATATTAGTTTTAAGAAATAAGGATAGTGGGATTAATTCTAAGAGAACTAAACGTAATGGCAAAATATGTATTCAATAAGTCCTATATGACTGGTTAACAGAGTAGAGCTACTCGTAGTTAATACCAATGAAAACACTGATTTTATTCTGTACCTAGTTCCAAACATTGAACCCAACTACTATTCAGTTACGAGAATAACAATTAGGTCACACAAACTACTGAGTTATACACAGTGATAATTTTTTACTCAAATCAAATCAACATCTATTTAATTACAGTACACAAGATAAAGTCATATTAGGACAAAAAGAATGGTCATATCAAGATATGGCACAACCCTTCAAGTTTATGAATGCTAAAGTGAAACATCCATAGAATTATAATAATTAACTTGTATTTTGCTCTAGTCAACTGTTTTTGTTATGTTAATATGAAATGTTTCAAATTAAAGTTATAGGACTGATCTACTAATGTCAATTATTGTAAAGGTTGTTAACAGTATGTATGAACTGAATTTGTAATAGGATGCTTCCCGATACATGCTTTTAGCAACATTTACAAAAACGCAGAAATGATGTCTCTATAACCTTGGCTTTTCTGCTGGGTTGTACGTTTGTTGTTGAAACTCTCTGGTCGGTTGTTAAAAGTATACATGTGTGTCCTATTCTTTGTTTTCAATCGACTTTCTTGTTTCATAACGGTGGATTAACAGTTGTTTACTGTTATCGTTTGTTTAGTGGACTTATTCTAATTTCATATGCTGCTGTTGCTGCCAATTCAACATTCTGTCTATAACCTACGCAGTCCCAATATTTCAATGCCTACCTTATTTACGGATAATTAAATGTGATAACGCTTTTGGAATACAGACTTCTAATTGCAAGTTACTGCTCTTACAAGTAAACTGTATCAATATAAACTCTTAATTTTCTCGGTGTATTTATAATAACTAATAAGATATATTCTCATATATGATTTTGACAGTTCATATTCATGTACCATTTAAAAGTACTCCACGTTCACTGTAATGCAATACATAACTGTGAGAAACATAGACTATTTTCCTAATTTATATCATGATTCTAAATAAACAGAGTTTCTGTTGAGAGATAATTTAGTAGTTAAAACATTTGGCTTTTATTGTTTAAGTTGGATTGTGATTGGCAAGTGGAATCCAGGATACGCGTTTCGTCCTAATTTGGCTTTTAACTAATCACGTTCTCACTTTGAAACCCCATTCATCGTCACTTACTTTAGCCAGCTTGACAGTAACAATAACCATCACACAAAAAACGTGGCTCAAAGATAATTAAGTAAACTAACTATTCATAAAGAAGATTGGCAGAATGCCTTGTTGATAAGCGTGAAAGTGCGCAAAACGGGTCATATAGGCTGTCCTGACGATCACCTCTAATTAACATAACATCTATAAAACAGTACATGTGATGTCGAGTCATTTAGGCCAGTGTCATATTGCAAGCTGATCTATAGAATTTGTGAGATAAACAGGTCTAGACACACATCACATTAGTTACTATTCTCAGTGTTCAATCAATAAACCTGAGTCCCACATGAAAGAAACTGAGGTACAAATAAATCAGTGGCTGGAAACTAACAAACTGAATAACCAGAAATTAGATCCCTTAAATAGGTATTAGTTTTCCCAAGATTGCAGCTATACTTAGCTGAAGAGTATAAAATAGCACGAAACCTAGGTCAACGATTTTATGCCGAACACTTTCAAACAATATACAGTAATGTAGTCTATCAACTAAGTATTCGTCTGTAAAGTCGGCTAATTTTCGTATGAGCTGATAACACTAACTGACTGCCGAAATCGATGTCAATCCAATGATCGAGAGTCAAGTACACTAACCAGAAAATAACTGATCCATAGTAGGTAACATTTTTACACAAACATTAGAAAGTATATTTAAAGCATAAAAAATTTTGCATATAGTAGTAATCACAACAAATCTAGTAAAATTAGTGAATACTCACCTCTGGCAAAAGATTTACAGATTGATCTATAGGAAATAATGGAGAGAGTCAATCATTAGGTAACAAAATGACATTAACCTACCATAATTTTCGTTTACATTCGAATTCATTGTATTTACATTTGAATATGGGCAAACATTCATTAAAGAAATATGATTCAATGAATCTGTGATATCGTTAAGCTTTCTGTTGCAATGACTACTATTTATTATGTTTGACTGTTGAGTTATATTTTTGTCAGAATATCGTCGAAGTTTTATGCTTACAGCAATACGTGGTTTATCTTCAATATGCTTACTTTCATATACTGTTGTGAACTGTTGATTCGATTCTTCAGAGATAAGCTAAGGACAATAAAATTAAAACATAAAGCAGTTGGTCGCAGAAATTTCTATTTTAGCAACGTTAAGACAATCTACATTAAATGAAATAATGACTATATAGTATATCACTAAAAGACTATCTTAGCAGTCAACTAAACGGTATGCATGAACATTAGACTTAGAGAATACAACTAATATGAGGAAGTAGATAAAGAGTTACAAGAACTTTCTTTTCTATTCAATGGTAATAACAAAACTGGTTTGGTAAAGAACTCAAATCCTATTACCCGACTGACGCAAAAAAAAATTGAATGAATGAAGAAAAAACATCGATTCATATAGTGGAAGATAAAGCTGCCTTATTAATGCTTGCGTAATACCTATAATCACTGAGTGTAGACTTCGGAATCAAACAGCTTAAGGCCTATCAGTGTATCAGTTACACTTACCCTTTAAATAAATGCCAATCATAACTTACATTTCTCTTGATTTTAAGCATTACTTCGAATTACATTCCTTTTGTTTAGATTTCGTTCCTTTCTATGTTATATCTACTCTCTGAATTTCATCATACTGACTACCTCCTGTTGCACTATTGTGAGGTTTAGAAACTTGAGCTGATACATATATTTTCTAGATCCTACGTTGACAATAACTAACTAAAATTAAGTAATGACTAGTTAATGTTTGATACATGCATGCAATGTTGCTTTCGCTTTCAGTGATCCATAACGACATACGATACGAAGGGAATCAACATTATTTCATGAGACGTCATTGCTAAATATAAGTCTAAAGGTATAGATCATTCATGACCTAAACGTTCCCAAACTTTCTGATTGATCTCTATGCATTTCGTATGTGCTGATTTTCAACCGTGTAATTGCAACAAAATACTTCATTCCAAGCATCTAAAGTTGTCAGGAACTGTCTGTTATCAGTGAGGACCAGTACAACATATCGGAGGAAAAACACAAATACGGTAAAAATAAATCTTGTAATAAAATTTCTAATTAAAACAACACTTATCCACAAAAAATGACTGAAAAGTGACTGGAAATATTGGACATAACACATTTATGAACAATGAAAACATTACAGTTAACCACAGATATTTTAAATGTTTAAGTGTTTTAAACCGATATTCTCTACTAGTTGGAAATGAATGTATGTACTCGTATTCATCAGTGTCAATAACTATACTATAATAAATAACAAAGAAAGCAATGATCACTAATTTAAAAAATGAATAATTTTATTATTGTCCATTATAGAAATTGTTGAAAGTGGAAAATGTGTATTGAATGTCTTACATCAAATCTTCCATTTAATACAACAGGATTCAGTAATACATGATCATTCGCTGGTATTAATTGCTCAATTGGTACTGTAGCTTGTGCTAATACATGATTTCCAAAACAAAATTTAATCATCAATGGATTAATATGAACAAAATAAATACGTAGTATATCAACCGTTGATCTGAAAGGAAATTATGTATATAGATATATACATCTATGAATATCAAATGTAGTAATGCAAACAAAGAATATGTAAAGACAGAAGCAGCGATTAAATGGCAAAATAAGTAACTAGGATATTACCTCAGTAGTTTAACAAGTCCTTAGAGAAATTAAAGTAGTCTTTTTATTAGTAAAATTATATGAAGTATTCTTATTAGAACTTACTATTCTAAATAGCAGTTACTAAATAACGCAGCGATAACTCAATAGTTGTAATAATAGTATTCCATTGTACGTACTAAAAACTGGAATCACAAGCAAGTCAGTCCATACACAATTCGAAATGATATATATATTGTATGAAACTTTGTCCAGAAAGTGAGTCACTCAAAGAAATGCAAAGGGGGTTGATCATATGCTAAATATTGTGGATCAATGTAACAAAGGGATGTAAGCAAACATACAATCACATACAGGGAAGAGATACATGAAATATGAAGCATAGCGACATGATTATAGAAACATTAGGAGTTAAAGTACACTTAAACCATATGATTGTCAATATTGAAGATCACCACAAGTTATTTTATCCAGATATGATGGCTATTCAAATGGTTTTCGAAAGCACTCATCAAGACTATGAGTAGTGACAGTCATTTCCACGTTTAAAATAGACATGTATTTTGATTCGAATTATATCATATCCTAAGCTTGATAACTGGCTACGTCGCTAGCGCATGATGCGTTCTGAAAATGTAGATGATGATTGTTTATTAAGAGATGACAAACATATCGACTCATATCAGTTCGTACACAAATGTAATGGAAGTACATCAGGTGCAGCAGTTGTCTTACAGTATAGTCTAGTGTTTAGCTTAAAAAAGGTGAAAAGTATATCAGAAGTACGTTTCTCAATTATAATTCTGCCTTCGATTCCGTTCCTAGACCTATAATACTGAATAAACTTGAGAATATGAACATAGAAAGTTGGATAATCAACTGGCTGTATTTCTATTTCCTCAGAAGAGAATAATATACTGAGAATAAACGAAAGTGCTCCGCTTTTCTATTAACAGAAGCTGATGTACTTCAAGGTGCTATTCTTTTCCCATTCTTTTCTTAATTTTTTTGAATAACTTGCTCTGTTCCATGAAAAATACGTTTGTTGAGTTTGAAGATGATCTTACTATTTGTATGCCTGTTTCTTCTCCCTAAAATTGTGAAATGAATCGTTTCTTAGTCAATGTTGAACGATCGTCTAGTTTGAATGGTTATCAACTTAATACCTCCCAATGTCAAACAATAAATTTCAGTCTAAAACATAGAAAAGATCCGAATGGCCTAGTGAATTCGCACGATGTTTGTAAAATTGGAGATTCTATAATTAACATTGAGTAAAATGTTACTTGTCTAGGCGTAACTTCGACTTCTAATCTATCCCGGTCTTCGCATGTTTTGCTAATATCAAAGAAACTTTTTCGTTTAATGTATTGTGTAAAGCGATTAGGTAGTTTTGATATTACCAAGCACTTATTATTATGATTTGTCAGTTCATGGATATTACCGATTATATATTGTTCCCGATTATTATTTCAAGACTTTTGAGAAAAGACTATGTTGTGTTGCGTAGAGTATTGAAAGCTGTTAGTAAAGTGGGTGGTGAGAACTGCGACGTCATTATGAACACGGTTGTGGATATATATTCTTGAAATCCTGCAGACAACTATCTGGTGATATTCTACTAGATATAAACCACCATCTTTATTCGCATCTTTCACCTTGTATATCTTTTGGCAGGACGCGACGACGCTTCATTAGAATTCAAACACATAAGGAAAAGTATAAATGCTCCACTTTTTCAAATATAGCACACGTTCTATGTGATGGAAAAGTTGTAAAAGCCGAACTAATTAGCGATCCGTGCTCTTAAAATAAGAATTATTATTGAAATGTCAAGAGTCCTGTTTCTTATGTAACCGTAATCTGAATTTTACATCTAAACACATTTTGCCTCTATCTTCTTTTTGTTGACATTATACGCATATACATACATGTATATCTTTTTTCAGATGTTTACATGGAAAAGAGTAACTTGCTGAGACACTGTATGCTGAGAACTCATACTGTACTAAACATACTATTGAATAAAGCTATTATTACTATTATTGTTATTATTATTGTTATTATTACTATTATTATTGCTACTTCGAGTCATGCATAATGAACTAAGTTTATATT
Organism: Schistosoma japonicum; assembly: GCA_025215515.1. Classification (NCBI taxonomy): domain Eukaryota; kingdom Metazoa; phylum Platyhelminthes; class Trematoda; order Strigeidida; family Schistosomatidae; genus Schistosoma; species Schistosoma japonicum. The sequence goes on along the minus strand of CM046061.1, from coordinate 69,396,044 downwards.
CGACTTCTGTTCACTTTGTATTTGTGTCATTAAACTTTTGGTTATTGATATCTACCTCTTGATAAAACGGCTGGACAAGTATGATTATGGTTACGTGATCTACAATAACTTAAGTTATAATAATGATCTTATTTTCGAGTAGAAGAACAGTATCGATGATTGGTGTCATTCATGATACTAAGCAATATGTCATTAGATATTATGTGAATATGATCTCAATAACAGATAAGCAAATATCATTAATTTTCAGATGCTTTAAATTGATTGGCAAGTAGCTAAATTTCGTGCTAGTTAGCCAGACCAGGATGAAACAGGTTTGAATCCTTTGTCAAGCGCCAACCATAATATGGCATGCGTTATGGTGTTGTTTAAGGTGATAATAACCACTTAAAATAAAAACAAAGTACAATGCCATATAGAAATACTTAACATAATTGCTACACACTAAATATAGTGTTAGTTACAGGTCAGTAACTAACTACTGATAATTTGATACAATATAGTTAATAAGTATTAATTTATGTACTCTACTCTCAGCACTAATGCATAAGTAAAAGTAAGTAAAGTCTAGTTACTCATAAATCGATTAAGTAGAATGGTCATGGATTTAAATGAGATTGGAATTTAAATTTGTGACCATCAAGGGACAGCTCAAACAGTAGATAAATGAACTGAATAAGACATCATAGTTTTGATAAACTAACGGATACTTCACAACTTAATGTTCATAATTTTTCATACCGGTTGTATTAATAATACAATATTTTTTAAGCGCCTTCATGTATTTTAAACACTAAGTTTAATTTTATCCTTTAAGTTCACATCAACATTGAGTTAGAAAGCTATTATAAACAGACATCAGCTATCCGCCACGTAAACTATTTAACTCGAATAAGTGGCTACAGCACAGTATAAGGGCGAGGCTCGAGAGATTCTTCACACGTCCGTGAAGAATAACATTGTAGTCAATCAATGATGATGCAAAAATAATCGAAGCTAATCAGAAATCATTTGTTGTAATGTTTATCTTTGACCACAAAATAGTATTACATGAACCCAAACCAGAATCAGACTAACAGTGCATTTATGTTCTTATAAAACATTTTAGAATACTAATGTTATAATAGTTGTATTGACGAGTTAAGACAGAGTTCCTTTTATCAACTTAAAAGCAGCAAAACTCATAAAGTTTCAGTAAATAAATTAAAAATGAAAAATCTGGATACCTTTTGTAATATTAATCTTTTCATCTGATGAAATATTTGTTTACAATGACACTGACATTTTGATCGTATAAAACCCGCTGTAAATTCGTGAGGTTGGTTGGCTCATTTGCACACTAAAATTTTCAAAGTCTATATTAATTAGCTAAAGTGATTATTAATCCCTAATATTGTACGAATCGCTGAAGCTCGTCCTTATACTACACTCTAGCCTAATAAATTATGTTCGTCGTTTAAATGCTTAGATTTGTTTTTCAGGAGCAAAACAATGCCATTAATTCAAAGGATCATTATAATGTTTTTACAAAAAAAAAACAACAGACAAGCAAGTTATTTGTGATTTCCAGTTTCTTAAAGATTTTTTGGATTTCAGTACGAAAAGTGTTTTTTGTGTCCCTGTTCACCTCTCAGCTAGGGTTATGTAATATTCCTCCCAGATATAGGCCTATATCTGATCTGGAAGTTATTAGAATAATTATGATGCCAAACTTTTATATGACTACCATATGTGTAGCTACATATCACTGTTGATAAGTGACTGCTGAAAACGATTTTTGCATATATTATGTGACCGTCATAAAATCCTGTTAAATGCTACAATATCTAAAGCTTAAGCTACTGGTATTGAAATGGTTATCATTGTAAGTCCAGATGCTATTTATACTGGATATACTTTCTTCTAAAGATATAATTTGGAAGAAGTGATCATATCAGTCAAACATAAACCAATTAGTGTTCTATGGAAAAATGGCTCTAACTAGAACAATTTATAGCAACGAGGATATCTGCAACACACACACACACACCGATGCTATCTGTAAGTATTCGGATACTCAACGGTGTTTTTAAAGTGAATGGTAACATACATTTTATTGCTTCATTTCCTGAAGAGGGGAAGAAGATAACGATAAACTTTTGTCATAAGTTTAAATACCTAAATTCAGGTCTATGGCAAGTAAAGTTTTTTCATTACAGGAAAAAATTAAAGATGTTTGAACGAATAATATTTTTGTAGTTAGGAATTCAAAATTAATGATAAAATGAACAGCTAAGTTTAACGTAAATACACTACTTAGAAAATCAGTGAATATAAATTAGGAGTGTTTGCAAATTACGACTGTTAATATTAAAATAATAATCATGTAGTGTCAACTTGTATGAGCATATGTGACAACTGAAATTACAAAGTTAGTAACCAAGATATTCATAAGTGATCTAGGGTGTGAGAAATTATAATTAGATCAAGTGTTCTATCAAAGATTGTGTGATGCATGAATAGAAGAAGCTTTCATTTGTGAAATCACAATTCAAAGGTAATATAGTCAGATAAATTATGATACTTTGGTTAAGCAGTGTGATTAAAATACTCAATGTTGCCGGAGTGATCTCTTTGTTCTTTAAACAACCACTCTTCATGTCACAAAATAAGTCTAGATTACCAATGTCCTCCACCTCAATGCGTATTTATCAATTCAACTGAACATGTCAGAGCTAGTTAATTGGCCGTACTACTAGGCGAGTACAGAATATTTTTGAAAATCATCCCTCCTGGTTTATCAAAGAAAGCGAAAACAATAAGAAATTCGATCTCACATTTAGTCAACACAAGTCATCACACAGATGTCAACATAGCTTTCAAAATTATGCACAAAATCATAACAAATTTGATTTCTCCTTTGAATTACACCTGCTACAAACAGTAGAAGATATAAACATCCATGTAAATAAACCAGACGTCTTGTATTTACAATCTATCTCTCTGTCTCGGTTATCAAGCTGACTTCAAACCTACACTTTCAATCTCGACATCTACTTATAATCTTCATTCTAATTTTTGTGTTATTCAATCATTTCTAACAACCATCAAAATTATTTCAAACTTACTCCTAGTCTTTATTATGATTTAGTCAGTTTGTACAGCCAACTGATTTACATACCTAATTTTAAAGGTTTTATTCTTGTATAATGATTTGAACAATTGGTTAGTTCCTAGAAGTAAGTAAGTTTCAACATGTTACTCGGCAATCTGGGAAATAATCAAAAGCAATAATATGAAAGGTAAATAGGGTTTAAATTAATTCTACACATATTGCTTCTCCAATTACGTTATTATGCCAAATTAGGTGCATCATATATGTGACATTTGCAACGAATAGTAAACATATGAATCGCTAAGACCTTTTAAGTACGACTTTATGTAGAAGTCTTCGCTGTGTATTTGGTGCTCAGTTTGTTTCTGTAAAACTGTTAGGTAAATTGTTTACGATTATTTATATAAATAAAAAATACTTACACAATATGAAATGATTTTTCTTCTGATGTAAATTTTACTTGCATTAGTTGACTGAACTGATTAGAATAAGTTGAAATACCAAATAGTTCACATGTAAAATGGAATCCACTAATCTGTTCACCTAAACATAAACTTTGTTCTGTTGGAATTAACGAGCCTAATTTAAATGCTTCATCAAATTGAAATGTTAAAATAAAGTGTTCTTTCGCTAAACACCTAGGGCCAATTGTATACCAAGTGATATTTGAAGTTGACAATGAACATTGTTGATCTTCATCTTCTGAATGATAAACACGGGGTATTAAATCAGCTTTTGATAAACTCATGGCTAAACCTATAAAGTTACGTGAAAACAAGATAACTATAGAAAATCGTTAACCTTTGATTTATGTCTTAGGTTATAGAAAACAAACATAAAATTCATAATCAAATATCAGTTGAAATGATGTAGAAGGATGTTTTTTGTAAGGTTGTTGCTTTTGGTTCTGTTGTGTTTTCTGAACTGGTTTAATATATAAAGCTTAAACTTGGGTAACCACTAATGATGTCTAGAACAACGATTAATGATTCGCCCTTCAACCATTGAACTCGCAGAATACAACATAACCATAAACGAATACCTATCATTGGTAAAGCATAAAAAATAATTTAAATGATGAAAGCAAATATGAACCAAGTAAAGTAGAATAGTATCACCATAAGTCAGAGATGATAGACTTGGTGGAAGACTTGAAATTTTGGTCTATGTACAAAACTTGAACTGCATCATACGAGTAATGTTGCGAATTAGCTAAAATTAAAAGTGCGAACTGTTGGATGCCAACACAACATCTAAATGTTAGTTCCTATCCATAAAATCTTGATGTCTTATGTCCAATTCATGATGGGATCATGGTTGTGAGCTGCTAACGACTCCTAATAAAACGAAACCTATATCCGGAACCCCTCAACTCTGTTTAGTTGTATAAATGAAGTCAGTCAGTAATACAAAACTATGAAATTATTATACATATTATTAGTGATGAACTCCTAATACTTAATTTCCTCGTAATCTATGTAACAATATTTTTTTCATATCAGAACTACTAACAAGAAGAGAAAGATTGTTATATTGTTGTAATCAAATTACTTTTATTAGACCTAACTCAATTTTTCTTACAGAGTTAGGTGGCTATCAGTACAATTATTACAGACCTCAAACATGTACTAATCCTACTATCCGATTAAGGACATTATGATCAAACACAATTATTTAGTGAATAATTATAATCAAACAAATGATAGGGGAAACACTTATCTACCAAAAACCAGCTGATAGCCTAGTAAGCAAAACTGACTTGATCTGTTCATGTTCATTGTCTATCTGTTTTATTTTATGATGCACACAATTATAAAGCCAATGGATTACTAAAATATTTAAAAACGTAAGGGATTATAATGAGTTATTTGGGATTCTTCGTTTTGTATTGGTGATTACTAAAATCTCACCACTTAAACGTAAAAACAATCGTACAGCAAACTACATACATGTAAATAAGTAAGGATAAAGAAATTAGCTTCACTAATCAACTAATAATAAAAAAGATGGTAAAGGCAAAATAATTATCGATACTACTTTGATCTGTGCTGACGTATAAACACTTGGAATAAAAGTCTATAAACCCAACACACTACATCAGGTTCTTAACTGTACAAACGGCACTACTATTATTTGACTACTTTGGTTTCTACCTTAATAATTACATTTGCCACGATGTCACTATGAAATGTAGCAACTTGTACCGATATATAGTTACGTAACATTTCAAGTTGACTAGTTGACTTTACCTTTCACTGCTTCCAAAACATATAAACCTGGTCCTTTACTATAATTATAATAATTGTTATTGTTACGCCAACATACATTATTATTATCAGGCTGTAAAGATGAAGAAGAATAATTTCAAAGAAGCCACAAGATAATTGTTAATAAGTATCACATCAAGTTATATCAAAATCTAGCAGAAATCAATAAATGAATAACCAACAAATAAAGCAACAACTAATACTTTATTACCTGTCTTCATTTTTGAATTAGGGACAAGTTCTTGTCCATCAGCATCCAAATAAATTGAAGCGAATACAGCTGGATTGTTTTTATATTTACTATGAAGAAGTCGATACCATTTGTAGACCTTTAAAAAAGAAAAATATCCACAAATATAATGAATCAAAAATAAAGAGACATTCTCACCTTTTCCGTAGAGCATGAACGTAAATCTAACATGAAAAACCCGACTTGTTCTCTAACCGGTGACTGACTGTCGACAGCAGATACAGTTACTTTTAATGCACTTCTTTGTAAACGGTGTTGTTTTAAACTTGTTTTGTCTAAATCCCAAGCAATTTCTTGCTCGAATTGTGGCTCTTCATTATGTTCAACTGGATCAGTCGATAAGACTTCATTGTTGAATTTGGCCTCGCATATTAAATGGTATGTTCGTCGATAAGGAAAATTACGACCTCATAGAAAGAAAAAATCAGTCAACAATAATAGAGATGTTTAATAAGTAGATTTCCAAATTATCAAATGAACCCTGATTATTAGCAACTAAATAATACCAATATTCACCAATAATTATATAGGTAGCATACCTATTGAACACATAAATGACTGTTAAGACTTAATAGATTGATAAATAACGCTCATGAATCAGTGTGAACATCGACACAGAGAAGCAGGCCAATATGGTCGATGAGTCCCAAACAAAAAAAACACTCCATAGATTCTACTGTTTGTCTTAATTGACTTATTTTATAAATTAATTGTCTAAAATTTTCTGATTTTGTAATACATTTTAAAATTGCTTTCTTTGTTTGCAGGTAGTTTTACACCTATACATTGCCAATTATTTTGTTTGTTTAATTATGGGACATAGGTGCACAGTATAGTTTATTTTTATTCTAACTGTTTTTCCTTCTAGATTCTTAAGTTGGTTGAGTAAACCTAAGAAAATACGATTGCTGATATTGCGTTCTATGAGCTTGGTGATCTATGCCTTTTTCCGGAATGGACCAGCAATTTATTTTGTAGACATTGAATTAGATTAATAACAATTGATATTTGTCTAGTCATTGTCTGTATGTTTATTATTATCAAAATAAATGCTTAAGTAACGACGGAACGATTGGTAATAGCTACTAGTCAAAATTAACGTCGATGAAACAAGCTGCTGGCTATATGTAATCAGAAGTTTCATGTGCTAATACTATCTGAAATTCGGTCAGATGATATCTGTAAAGGCGATGAATTATAAATTTCAATCACTGCGAAATAATCAATATATCACATTATTTCAACATGTCATCTTGGGATCGATTGGCTCATCAACTGAATACGAACCTATCAATTACTGGAAACCACCGTTTTAGATAGACTTTCTAACTTAAATTATTTAGAAAATGAAGTGAACTGCACATAATAAATATCTCGTGAATGGTCTTCCATGTTGATCAATATTATTTTCCATTAAACATATACCAGCTTCATAAATTAAATTAATGTCGCATACGTGAAGCCTAAAAAAAGAACAAATTATGCAAAGCACGCATCATGTTTTTTAATTAATAATCTGGCAAAAAGATGTTTCGATTAGTGTTCGATAAATCTACCTCAAATGATAAATAACGATTTACTAACAGAAAAGTTATGTAATGACATCGATGTCTAGTTATAACATCAGGGTATCCAATACCTAAGTAACTTAGTGGTAAAGCATTCAAAAAGTGGATGTCAGATGTAAGAACGAGGAACAAATGTTAATTGTTTGACAAAGTTATATAAATAACCTTGAAAATAAATATACTTGTCTTTGGCTAATTCATGTTACTTCAGTAATATTATATTAAAAACAATAGCTTATAAAAGTTGTATACAATTAGTCAACAAGTCACTGAAAGCCGTTACTCCACACCTACGCTCATTTTTATCATATAAGAAAGCGTACTACTGGGGAGTTTCATAATAGAACGTAGTATCCATTTACCGCCCTCTAGTTTTCATTGGCATCAAAATTAAAATCAGATATTAGTGAGCACCACCTACAAATCTAAATGATTTTTTAATAAATTACTTCATTTAAAATTTTGGATATTGGTTTGATACCCAATATTAAGTAACGAGTACCATCTCTATATCGAAATCTAAAGTGAAGATGCTTTGCCTGGAATCCTTCTAGGGCTACCCATGGTCACAGGTCCGGATAAAAAAGGAGGATTGAGGGTAGGGTTTGCAAACTTATCTAGCGAAATCTAACCTTGCTAAAAAAGGAGCTCGCCAAAAAAATATTTAAACCATTTCAACTCTGCCCTGGGAGTTGGAAGGTCATCATTTCGAAGGGTTAAGGCGTCTCACGGAAAAAGCCGAGCTTCTTCGGAAGCCTTGATGCCGACGCCCCTTTCGACAACTGCAGCAACTATTAATATAGGTACATGGAATGCTCACACAATGTGGGAGACGGGGAGAAGCATCTAAACGCCAGGAGAAATGAAAAGGTAAAACTTAAAGATACTTGGAAAAAGCGAAACCCACTGGTTACAAGCTGAACATCGAAAATTAGCTTAGAGGGAGGTACTGTTGTACTCTGGTTATAGAAAAGAAGGCTCAAGTCCACAAAGAGCGGCCATAATCTTGTCCTAAGAAGCACGGTAAGCACTTACAGAATGAAAACTCCATGGACCTAGGATTACCAGAGCACTTTTTAAGCCAAAGAAGGAGATCACAATGAATATCATTAAGTGCTATGCAACCGTCAATGATGGCGACCATGGCAATAAAGACTAGTTCTAAAAAAGGCTGCAATCAATCATCAAGAAATGCCCAGCCAAGGACCTGAGACCATTCTGACGGAAGGTCTAAACGCCGACGTTAGAGTGAAAAACACCGGATACAAAAATAATTTGGAACGATTTGAACTGAGGAAAAGGAATAAACACGGTGAGAGATTTGTTAATAGGTGTGCCTTCAATAAAATGATTATAGGTAGCACCATGATACCCCTCTACACCCACTCATAAACGCGTACACAAGGTTACATTGGTCTCACCGGATCATCATACAACAGAGAATCAAATCGATCATATATATGCACCAATAAAAAACTCAGAAGATCAATGGAAGATGTGAGAACCAGGAGAGGAGCTGACATAGATCCAGATCACCACCTGGTGGTTGTCAAAATGAAACTGAAGCTAAATAAGCTCTGAACAACTGGAGCAACAGTATTACAAGAGTTTAATACAACCCTTCTTCGGGATACTAACAAACTTAATGAATTCGAGTTAATTCTTAACAATAAGTTTTAGGCTATTCACGATCTACTAGAAGAAGAGGAAACTACTAAAAGGAACAACTGGGGAGGAATTCAGAAAGCAATGACTTCAACTTGACAGGTGGCTCTAGTTTACAAGAAGCACCAACACTAGGAATAGATCTCCGTCGGGACTTCTGATAAAATCCAAGAAAATAAGAACCCTAGGACAGCTATCAATAACGGCCGAACAAAATCAGAGAAAGCCAAAGCATAGGCCGAATACATAGAAGCCAGTAAGTAAGTAAGGTAGAGCATTAGATAGGATAAACAGAAACATGTGAAAGACCTAGCAATAACATAAGAAGAGCTGTGAGAGAAGGAAAAATGAGAAACCTTATGACACAACCAGAACGATCAGTAAAGAACAGGGCTATTAAGGCAATCACAGAGAAACAGGTGTGTAGAACACTTCGAAGAATTCCTAAGTAGACCAGCCTCACTAAACTCACTGGCCATCGAAGCAGTATCTACAGATCTTCCTATATATGTCAACCCACCAACAATCGAAGAAATCAGCATGGTCATCCGACTGTCGAATCAGGAGACCAAACAGCAGGGCCAGACAACATACCAGTTGAAGTACTGAAATCAGATGTAAGGGTAACTGCATAGATGCTCCACATTCTCTTCAGAAAGATTTGGGAGGAAGAACAAATGCCAAAAGACTTGAAAGAAGGGTACCTCATCAAAATACCAAAGAAACGAGATCTTAGCAATTGCGAGAACTACAGAGGCCACACTCTACTTTCAGTACCAGGAAGAGTTTTCAACAGAGTATTGTAAAACCGAATGAAAGATCCAGTCAACGGCCAACTTCGAGATGAGCTGGCCAGACTCCGTAAAAATCGACTGTGCACCGACTTAATCGTGACACTAAGGTTCATTGTTAAAGAATTGAGTTGATAGAATTCACAAGTTCATATCAACATTTTTAACTACAAGAAAACATTTGACAGTGTAAACAGAACATTATCTAGTCTTCTTCAGCACTATGCTGTACTCTAAAAGTTAGTCAATATCGTACAGAATACTTACGACCGACTACACTGCAAAACCCTGAACGTAACTGCTACCTTGACGTGGTGGTTGGGCTTGCTTATCGTGATGACCCAACTAAGCGATATTGGCTGGAACGCATGTTCCTCTAAATCCTACCATGCCAAGCAAGTCTGTTGGAGAGCGATAAGACGAAAGGCAGCAACCTAAGATCTGGGGGCAAAGTCGTACTACTGACTGCAGCAAGGTGTGACAGCAATAAGGTGTTTCCCACAGATTACCAGCATCTGCAGCGATGCTGCCTTTTTATCGAAAGGAAGCGGTTAGAAAAGGTCAACCCTAAAAATGTCACACCTCACCTTACTCCATGGATTTTCGTCTCCGGGAATAAGGCCTTCTAAAAAACGGAGCTAACACTTCAAAAACTTCACATAACAAACTCGTGTGTGATCAGCCTCAAGTAGTTGTGCCTTGGGCTTTGCAATCGCTCTCCCAGGTCACTATGACCAACACTAACCCAGTTTCCTTTACAGGTACCTCAAGAAGTAATACTTTCACATGGTGTGGGCAGCCAGGAAGTGAAAATCGCCTTCATACCTCTAACAGCACACAAGATCATTTTGTTCGAGGTCAAATCCCACCATCAAATCCTAATAACTCTTTTATCTCAATGACTAATCCTTCTCACATAATTTTATCACCTCGCTCCTCTAATGCTTATGATTTGAGTTTATGAAACCTTATTCCTAGTCTCCTAAAACCTCACACTAAACTATACATCGCAGCTTTTAACGTTCGAACCTTATGTCAAATAGGACAACAGGGTTCCTTAGCTATGACTCTAGAATCCCGCTCCATTGATGTCTGCTGTATCTCTGAAACGCGTATACAAGATCCAAGTACAGACATTTACTTGAACTCAGATTGTGAAAATAAAGATTCGGCCCAGTTCACTCTTCACGTTTCCGAAGACTCCACCGCTACCACTCGAGGCCTTGCTAGTGTAGATATAGCACTAAATTCAAAAGCTTAACAGGCTCTCCTATAATGGATTTCAACAGACAGTCGCTTGTACGCTGTCAGTCTAAATGGAACGGTAAGAACTCAGAAAGATAGGGACACACGGCGTTGCATCATTGTTGTCTCAGTCTACTCTCCTATTGACTGCAGATCAAATAAAGTAAAAGAGGAATTTTACAGAAAGCACTCCTGCCTACCTTGAAAAGCTAAACGCACCGATGTAGTGATAGTGACTGGTGATTTTAATGCTTAAGTAGATAGACTAAATGAGACCGAAATGCACCTTAGTAGATCCTATGGTGTCGAGGCTCAATGAACAAATAATGCCAGTCGTCTGTTACAACTATCTTTAGATAACCGTCTATTTCTTGCAAACACCAACTTTAAGCATAAGGAAAGACATCAGTTGACATGGCAACCTCCACAATCAACTCAACGCTGGACTTAAATAGACCACATTGCTATTAACCACTGTTGAAGAGGCTCGATAAAATACTGCCGCTCATTTCGGAGTACATGTTTAGACTCAGATCATGCCTTATTACGAGCGCGTATTAGTGCGCGTCTCACTACACGTATAAGATCCACGACAAGGATTCCCCTTAGAGTTCAACTTAATGATGAAAAAGTCAAGAATACATTTCAAAAACAACTAGAAAACCAATTAGTCAACTGCGTAAACTGTACCCATCTCGAGTTAGCTTGGAATGATATCCAAAAAACTGTTGAAACAGTAGTAATATTTACTAATAAACTAAACCGACAGATTAAGGAAACTCAGTAGGTTTCAACTGCATCTACTGAACTGATAGATGCTTGACAACACATCCCGTCTGGTTCTGAACATGATGAGGAGCGAAGGCAACTTTAACACAAGCTGGTTAAAAGCCGTGGTGGGTGGCAAAAGCTAAAGAGGTGAAAAAGGCAGCGGCAATAGGTAACAGTAAGCAACTGTTCAGACTTATCGAGGAAATGTGTATCAGAAATCCTACTGTAAGTAAAACTATCTCCTAGAAAGATGGTTCCGCTATTTACTGTCAATCTAGAAGATTAGACCGATGGGCAGAACACTTTAGGGAACAGTTCAACTGGCCTTCGGCGTCATCCCTGTTGCCCACCATCCCCAAACAATCTGAATGGGAAATTAACATTGTTCCCCAAGTCTCAGTGAGGTTGGTAAGGCTATAGGGAACTTAAAGCCAGGGAGAGCAGCGGGACCTGATGAATTAACTCCTGAGATATTTGAGGACGGTAGTCCAGCAGTAGCAACGAGATCAACTGAGATACTGGAAAGAATTTGGAAACTGGACGTAATCCTATCTGAGTGGTCTCGAACACTAATCACCCCAATCTATAAGAAAGGACAGAAGTCCTCGTGTGACAACTACGGCGCAATCAGTATAACGAATATAGTGTCAAATATATTAGCTTCAATAATACTTCGACGTCTAACTAAACCTCGTGAAGAGCAAATTCGAGAAAACCAAGGTGGTTACAGACCTGGACGTGGTTTTATAGACCAAATATTCACGCTTCGGCAGGTTTTGTAACATAGACACACTTTTAGACGTCGACCGATGATTGTATTCCTTGACCTTAAGGCGGTGTTTGACTCTATCGATCGTAAGGTTATGTGACAATGTCTGTCATTGAAAAGCGTACTGAAGAAGTATAACAACCTCATACAAGCTCTCTACTCGAACACCACATGTCGAGTTAGAGCTTATGGCGGGTTGTCGTCGAAATTAATCACCTAAAGCGATGTTCGTCATGGCTGTTCGCTTTTTCTCATTTTTATTTAATTTATTATTGACATACTTATAGAGTTAATACAGTCATCGTCTGATTTCTCTGGGGTTGACCTCCTTCCAGGAGATAAACTTACTGACTTAGAATATACAGATGATATAGTTTTATTGGGTGAAGATGCTGATAAAATGTAGAATTTTTCGACAACCTCAAACATAAATGTAAGCATGTTTGGGATGCGATTCTCCCTATCCAAATGCAAAATGCTGCTTCAGGACTGGCTTAATTAGGCACCGAAGTTAGTGACAAGGAGCGAAGCAAGTGAATGTGTTAACCGCCTTACTTATCTCAGGAGCCCCATTAGTCCTGACGGTCTGGTGTCTGATGAAATCTCGGCTCGTATATATAAGACCCGATTGGCTTTTCCTAACTTGCGTCACTTGTGGAGTGGGCGAGACATCTGTCTAACAACCAAAAAAGCGTTTACGGTGCAGCAGTCTGATTTGTCCTACTTTATAGGTGTGAAATATGAACGTTAATTATAGAGAATATTCATGGGCTTCTAGTATTTGATCCTAGATTTCTTTGAAGCATTGCTCGTGTTTGCTGGGACCACCGAGTAAGCACTATGTGGGTTCACAATAAAGTACTAGGTAAATACGGTAAGTCTATTGATGAAGTAGTGAATCTTCACCATCTGAGGTGGCTAGGACATGTGTTACATATGCTTGACCACCGCCTGATGTGGAAGTAGGCTGATGGAAGGCTAGGAGCGGCGAAACTAAAACATGGCATCAATCCATGAAGCCAGTGACAATTGGGCTGAGCCATGCTAATGGTTGTAGACCACATGGTTGGGGCCCACGTGATGATCGTAACCAATGGTTTGAGACTTTAGGTGATATGGCTCAAAATTGCTGGCATTAGTGCAGGTGCATTCACTCCTTGTCTTCCTCCAAATTCTAAGTTTCCAAACTTATCATAATTTTCTCTTTTACTCAATCGTATTTTCCCAAGTCTTATCTCCGTTCTCTATACCTTTCCATTAGTACTTACTCTGTTACTACCTCCCCTACTCTGGGATTTGGTTCAACCATTCAATCTCCATCTGCTAATTGGGGCATAGCAACTTAAACTGACGTACGCATGTACCAAGTTCCACGTTGTGACTGACTGACACTGCAATTTTCTGCATGGAGAGCAGCTTACAGATTTATTCGAAGTGAAGACTAGTGTCAAAAAGGACTGCTTGCTCTCATCCTTCCACTTCTTGCTGATGGTAGACTCGATTATGAAAACTGCAACATCTCGAGGGACGCACGGAAAACAGTGATTAGCAGCAGCAACATTGATGAACAAGGGGATCTGGTGTAGATGTGAAGGCATGGATTAGCAAGGCAACGGCAATATTTCTACAATCGAAAAACACCTGAAACTCAAACCAGCTGTCAGCCAACATCACAATCCACAATACAAACCTCAACACAGTTCTGCTATACGGGGCTGAAACTTGTGAGGAGAACTACGAAAAGCACGATAAGTAGTGTGCACAACATACTTTGGATCCGTTAGCCAGATATCATCAGCAACAACCTACTGTGGTAGATAACAAGCCAACTTCTGACTGAAAAAGAAATTAGGAGATACTGGAAGTGGATAGGATAAACGATGAGGAAATCACAAAACTGCGCCACAAGACGAGTAATAACTTGGAATCCTTAAGGTCAAATGGAAAATTCTACAAACAGCGTTTATTTCTGATAAACTTCCTTTAGTTATGTTACATTTGGATAACTACAGCCTGATCTGGTATAACTGTTAATTTCTTCGTTACTTTCGCGGTACTTATTTGCATTATTTGCATACAAAACAAATTTCAAGAAATAAAAATTTATCGTCATGCTGTATGCTGATCTTGAGGATAATCAATTCAAAACGTAGAGCACCTTTACCTTATTCGTCTCTAGACACTTTGTATGTCGAAAAAACCAAATTATCAACCTCAGGATGTGTTCAATTTGCTAAAGTATTCAAATTCACGAAACTTCTTATTCCCTAATCTGGTAGCAAACTACAGAGTAAGAAAGAACTTTTATAAGCATTGTGACTTTTCTGGACTGTAAGGGTACCATCTTAATAGAAAGATTATCCATCTACTTCTAGTGACAATGAAACTAGCGTAAAGGTAATAAACACTCAATAACAATTTTGGAATATATGCGACTTTAACTGAGTGGATTATAATTTTCAACAAATGAAACAGAATACTTATCAATCATGCTATATCATCTTCACATGACAAAGTTAACTTGTTGTAGAAAGCAATAAAAGTAAAAACAAATGACTTTAAGCCACTAAGAAGAAAGAGGAGAGGAATAACTATTTTGCACTGTAAAATAAATAAATTTACTAGATCCATACAGTAATTATCTGGAAGTTGTTAATGGAGTTAGAAGTTCACCATTATGAATAACGCTTTACAACCCTAAAGCCAGTAGCTTGTATGTGATTGGTTAGGTAAACAAGACAACTTAATAAGCTTTTACTAAGCTTAAATTAATTCGTAAATTACTAAATTTTAAAATGTCACTTTTTTATCGGCAGTCAGCAGAAATAAAGGTCTCAGAATAAAATCAAGTGTGTTTATGTTATCTATATACAAATATTTACCACTAAAAGCATGAAAATTAGGCCATATGTTTCAAAGCATAGATAATGACGCACTGAAACACATGTTTTCATCAGTATTACTTTACTCAACAAGCCTAAATAAAAAAACAAATACTCAAAATTTAAACAGCGAAAATAATGAGCACATTTCAGCCTTCAATTGTTAGTAAATATTAAATCTGCATTAAAAGATAATAATAAAATTTCTGAAGTTTTTATTCAGACATACCTGTGATCAAAGCAATAACAACTAAACACCGCTCCTTCAGCTGCATTTTGGAAAGTACACTAATTGTATCACAGCCTTGTCAACAGTAGTTAGTGCATTAAAACAAATCACTGTAAACCATAATTGAATGTTTACGAAGCTTAAAAGAATTTTTCTTATTAAAACGCTATTTAACTTGTCTCAATGCATAACTAAGTAGTTTACGGTAGTAGTTATTAAGGAAGTTTATGTTAACACTAAATATTCTTGACAGAATTAACTGACAATCGTTTCTCAAGATCTGTTTCCAGATGGCAAAAGTGTTCTTAGTTCTAAAAATTTCAGTACTGGTTAAAATGAGTTACAATAACGGTAACAGCAAAACTATTGCTTTTGCCAAGCAAAAAAGTTACACTTGACTATCTTATTTGACTTAAAGAATCGAAAAACTTATATTAAGAATTCACTTTTCTGATTAGGCTTATTCAGATGTAGGACGCCTATGAATTACACCAAGGCCTTTATATATGATCGTTAAAGTTATGTTGGATCGACAAGATTGTACGTGCATTATGCATCTCTATTGACCATCACTAACTTTTTACACCTAATAGCATTAGATAAAAAAAAGAATGTTTCTGGTGACCTATCATGCATTCAGTTCATGTTCTGTTAGCGTATGAAGATAGCGAAGAAAATTCGTACTTCACTTTCTCTTTTAATATGAGACAATCTATAAGTAGGATAGCATGAAATTATAATTCATTATGAAAGTCATTGAAAAACAATAAGAAATGAGTGGTCTAAGAATAGAGCTTTGTGGATTTTCGTCAGTCATTATTAACCATTTAGACAGAACAAAACAGAAAGGCGATGGTTTCAAATGTAGTAGTCACTCACCTAATCCATAAATCATAATTTGCGAAATAACATTCCATGGTCGATCCTACTGAATGGTGTAAAATGGTCTGTGCTTTGTACACAAGATGTTTTTGCTAAACTGGTAAAGTCCAATTATTTTATTCTTCCAAGAGATTGGTGTCACAGGATCCGCTTGGCACAAATCCGGCTTTAAACGCAGATATAATGACATTTTTACTGCCACTGTTTCAGTAAATGTCGCCGATAGTTTATTTTATGACCGACGTTACATTGAAGGAATATGATCCTGATCTATTATTTATTAAATAACCTTTATTACTATATGTCATCACTCGTAATATTCAGTCTTACACTAAATCAGAAAAGAATCTGTAGAAATTTGTATTATTGTTACTGCTATAGAATCCAAATTGAAGCAGATCTGAAGTTAAGAATAACTGCTGAGGTTGGTTTAGATTTGTCTACTCTTACCCGATCGAAATTGAAAACAAATGGTTGGGTTCCATATGAAATTACTTTTACAAATTTGCATTATTACCTAAGCAAATATCATTACCGACTATTCAACAAAAATTTAATCCACAGATTAGAACGATCGATTCAATTTCAAGAAATAAACAAGAATATTATTTTATTATTTCAGGATTAATCACATACTGTCTGCACTAGGGGTAATATTTAAGTCTATACAAATCAATAACAAAGTATCAAAAGTCACTTGTTATGACACAATATTTCAAACTCTGAAAGTTTGATTAATTTACAGTTAAAAATGCACAAATCCAGTCAATTCGAATAATACAATCAAGAAGAGAAACGGACCCGTATGGCAGCCACCAAAGCCAAGATGTCGGGTGAAACAAAGTATTTCGAGTCTATAAAAGTAATATAAATCCAGCAAAAAAAATAATCAAAGTAAAAAGTGACCATCTCATTTAGAATCTTAAGGTCATTAAAATGTACAGCTAAACAAATTAATGGGGATAAATGTCTCTTTAAAAACAAAATAGCAAACTACGATAGGAAAATGTTACTTGGAGGGATTTTCACACATAAAACTATCTGAAAAGATTTCATGACTACAATAGGTTAAGCATTTTACTGAATTCCTATTGCATTGTTAGTAATGTATTGCAACTGCTCACCTTACTATGATATTCTTAAAGATGAGACCCTTTTCAGCTTATTCACAACTTGCTAATCTATACCTAGATTTCAGTGATCATCTAGTGAAATTTTATTCTACGATTTCGAATGAGTATCTGGATTCAAGGGCACACTCCAATAAAGTAGGAACTCCAAGTAAATTATCCACAAAAAGCTCGTCGTGACCAGCTTTTCAAGGGCTGGTTTACCGCCTTAGACCCCTATTCCTTTTAACGTTTATCATACTTCATGCTAACTGAAAGATGTTATCTTCCTTACTTCATTCATTTTCACAGTAACTTGACGGGGGACTACAATACTGGAAATCAAGAAGCTATCACACTTTAAACTTCTAAGTATGCCGGTTAGGCTACTGACGCAAAACTGCAGCTCAGTGGCTCCGATTTACTTCGCAACAACTGGTCTGCAACATTAAGGGAGTTGCATGCACCCCCATGATTACTAGGGATGATGTTCTGTGGTGCAGTGTGAAGTAAAGGCGTGACTTCTGTTTGGTTTAAGCTCCATACAAACTCCCATAAGCCTCCTGATTCCATAAACAAGCTTTTCTAGGTGACCTGTTCACCTTAACATCTAAATTTTTTTCCGTAAATTGCTATTCAATGACTCTAATATCCAACTTTATATCCCCTTGTCAGGACACGATTTCTATTTATCACATGACATTAGATACCTGCTAGGTGATTATGAGCTACGTGACAACCGGCACCGGCAGGAGGTTTAGTGGAAAAGCCTATAGATTAAATTGGGTTTCCACTAATCGAGAAACCCTTATCTTAAAGTTGAAAATTTTAAGTCCATTAGGCAATAACGATAATGTCATTATACTGTTAGAGGTTTCTTCCCTTATATCCCTTTAGAGCTCACAGTGTTAAAGGACTACATTGATGCCTGAAAACATACTCTGGCCGGGCAAGCAAGACCCCATCGACGAGGACGAAATATGGTATTGCAATAAACACATCCTACTTCAGACTATTGATTATTACACTGGCTTCGTGATAAACTCTGGCCTACCTCTTGACTTAACGCTGGCGCAAGCGTGCGGAATGAAATCTATGGTAACCCTCTAATGACCAGGTGGACTAAAGAGACCTTGGCAACAAACACGTCTTCAATTCGCCCACGTCAATAATACTTACTGAAGACCTTCCATATTGTATATGGTCTCTCTGTTTTTAGAAAAATATTTTTATTATGAAACAAGCCCATAGAACAATAGCCAAAAAGGTAATGCCGCTTAAAAATAAACTCTACCCACCTGTAACGATAAATAATCCCCACAATAAATAGTCGCCTAGGCTCTCGACATAGATTCTAACCATGTCTGTTTTAGCAGACACGACCAGTTGAAGGCGCTTGGTCTGATATCATCACCAGATCACAACACATTGCACCGCAGGAAGCAACTTTCTCTAGTTTCTCAGCTTAGATATCACTATTCCGTCGACTCTCTATTTACAATCAAAACTAACTTCTCTTCCATCCTTCATTGCCTTCTGAATTCTTTTCATTTGTAATAATGATTTCAATCTCTAGAAGTTGCTCCGGTTGTACGACAAACGTAACTTGGTCAAACAGTGGAGCGCACTTCATTGGTAAACATGACATAATCTGGACAAGATCATAACTGTGAGTTCGTTACTGCTTATAGTTTTTAACAGAGTGTATTAGTGTTTATTTGTTTTTTCCGCATATTTTGCACTGTACTCTTGTATTACTGTTTTCATGATATACAATCAGAATCCTAAGCTTATTAGAATTAATACCTCTATACCTCCAAACTTTCAGCACATTCATTTTAAGGAAGATAATGTAGAAGCTTGGTTCATCTAGACAGAAACAGAGTTTTTAGACCACAACGTGACAGATTGATGCATTTAATTCCTGGTAGCTGTAAGGTCATTTTTAAAACAAAATTGTCGCCACTTTTTTTTCGGGCCTGACTGCCTAAAACATTATGACCAGCTCAAAAGATCAATTTTTAAACGTGGAAACTTTATCGACAGATAACGTCGTAATGAAAAACTTAATCAAACTGAAAACGAAGTAACAAATTATGAAATACTTTTTTTTTCCTCGACCTACATGAATGACATCGACCAAGCAAATCCTGATGACGGAGTTCACAACGCAGGAGATCCGCATCTCGACCTCGACGAAGGAAAAACCCACATTCGAACTGGTACCATCATAGCAATAGCTAAAACTCGAAGAAGTGTAGAAAGCCCTGCTGTTTCCCTAGACCTAAACCCACTGTTGACGCATTGAGAAACCAGCTCACCGACACACGTAAGTGGCGACTTTAGCCGGTAGGAAAGACGCCTGCTTTTCATCGCTGATGCGATAACGGAGGTTCGCTACCTCATCTATACTGGCACAGAAATCGGCGTCCTTCCTGCAACTTCATTTGATCGCCAATATGAAGTAACATTCAATTTACAGGTAGCTGACGGAAACTAAATAGCCACGTATGGCAACTGATGTGTGTACTTGAACTTGGGTTTACAAAAACCCATACACTGGATTTTCACCATCGCCTATCTCAAAATACCTATCATAGACATAGATTTACTAAGCCACCACAACTTGCTTGCGAACCTTAGTAAAAGAGGCTAGTGGATAGCAACACAAAGCTATACGTTTGTGGAACCACTGCTACAGGTTGTTGCTTATGTCCTCATCGTTTCAAACATCTAATAAACCCTTATTTTCAGCAAATACTTGACAAGTATCCGAACCTGAATAAGGTGACGTTGAAATTATTATGTTTAATCACCAATGTTACACATCACGACTACAAATCAACCTGTATTCTCCAAAGCACGCCGACTAGCACACGAAAAATTAGGGATCATATGATCATATGATGGACCCGGGAATAATCTGCCCATCCAGTAGCACATGGTCGTCTCCATTGCATATGGTCCCGAAGAAAAATGGCAATGATTGACGTCCCTCTGGTGATTACTGATGTCTAAACGCTCGAACTACACCTGATCGTTACTCTTTACCACACATCGACGACCTAACAGCCACCTTAAAGGAAATGTCTGGATTTTCAAAAATCAACCTAGTAAAGGCGTACAATTAAATACTGTTGACCGAAAATGACATACCGAGAACTGCTATCGTAACCTTATTCGGATTTTTTACGAATACCTCCGAATGCCTTTAGGTTTGAAAAACGCAGCACAAACATTTCAACGTTTTACCGACAATGTGTTCCGTGGGCTTTGCTATGTACATGCATATTCTGACGACGACCAAATTAGCCACTAGGTTACAGGGAAAGGGCGAGAACAGACAACCGTATTTGACACTGGTCCATACTGTGAATGCAACTATCATCTGTTCTCCATGCATGATTTTGCACTGTAGTCCGTCATAAAACTTTCAGATAATATTGACGAGTTTGTATATTTTTCAGTGTCGAAGAAGTTACCATGGTGATCTCCTGTCCACACTGTCAAACACCTCACAGTCAATGAAATTATTTTCCAGTGTAGTGTTTCATTGATTGTCCAACGATGATCCGCAGTGTTGCGATTTGGCGTGTGCATGACCGATCCTTACGAAAACCAGCCTGTTGATCTCGGAATTGAGCATCCACTGAATACTTCAGTCTGTTCAAAACACTCTGTTGAAGATTTTCCCTGGTACTGACAATAGGGTGATCTCTGTAGTTTTCACATTTACGCAAATCTCCTTTCTTTGCCATGTTGATAAGGTATCCTTCTTTTCAGTCTGCCGGCAGTTGTTCTTCCTCCCAAATCCTTTTTAATAAAACGTGGAGAATCCTTGCCGTTATGTCTATGTCTGACTTAAGTGCTTCAGCTGGTATATTGTCAGGTCCTGCCGCTTTCCCGTTTCTGATTTGCCTGATGGCTATCTTGATTTCTTCGATCGTTGGTGGAGTGACATCTATCGGGAGATCTGTAGGTGCTGCTTCGATGTTTGGTGGGTTCAGTAGAGCTGGCCTATCTAAGAGTTCCTCAAAGTGTTCTACTGATCTGTTTCTTTCTTTTTGACCGGCAGCTCTGATTTACTATATTTGCCTGCCAGTTTCTTCGTTGTGTCATATGGCTGTTTAATATTTCTTTCTC
Source organism: Schistosoma japonicum (assembly GCA_025215515.1). Taxonomy (NCBI): domain Eukaryota; kingdom Metazoa; phylum Platyhelminthes; class Trematoda; order Strigeidida; family Schistosomatidae; genus Schistosoma; species Schistosoma japonicum. The sequence goes on along the minus strand of CM046061.1, from coordinate 69,374,379 downwards.
TTGCAGCTTTTTCCGCTGTCGTTGCAAGCCTTCGATATATTTCCGTTTGTCGGCTCTAATGCTCTTCTTTATTTGCTTATTCGCTTCTAAGTAATCACTTTGTGCCTTGGTTTTCTCTGCTCTTGTTTGGTTGTTGTTTGTATCTTGTCTCGTTCCTCCTTCGTTGAATTTCGCTCAGGGTCTCAGTGGAAATCCATTCCTTATAATGGTGTTTCTTGCGACCCAAAACCTCCTGACACGTTGAAATTTATGCTTTCTTGATTTCTTTCCAGTTGTCTTTCATAGTAGTTACTTTTTCTCATTTCAGGAGATTTTGTGAGGCTTGGAATCTGTTGTTGTGAGCTATTTTGAATTCCTTGAGTTTGTCAGTATCTTGAAGAGAGGCTGTATTGAGCCGTTGTAATGATGTCACTCCAGTTGTCCATTGTTTTCTTAGTTTCAGTTTCGTTTTGGCAACTACCAGGTGGTGATCTGAAGCTATATCAGCTCATCTTCTGTTTCTCACATCTTCCATTGATCATCTGACTTTTTTATTGATGCATATATGATCGGTTTGATTATCTGTAGTATGATCCGGTGAGACTCATGTAACCTTGTGTATGCGTTTGTGGGGAAATATTATACAACCTATAACCATTTTGTTAAAAGCACATAGATTTGTAAATCCTTCATCATTCTCATTTCTTTCTCCCAGTCCCTGTCGTCTCATGATGTCTTCGTATCCGGTGTTGTCCATTCCGAATTTGGTGTTTAGGTCCCCCATCAGGATTATCAGATCCTTTCCTGGACACTTCACTATAATTGACTACAGTCTATTATAAAACTGATCTTTGTCCTCGTCGTTGCCGTCGTTGGTGGGTTTTCATAACATTGGATAATATTAATTGTAATCCCCTTCTTAGTTGTCTTGAAAGATGCTTTGATGATCCTGGGTCCATGTGGTTCCTATCCTACGAGTGCATTACATGTTTTCTTCGACAGCATCAGACGAACTCCTTGGGTGTGTGGAGCATTTTCCTCTTGTTGGCCGGAGTATAGTAGCATCTCTCCCGTAGCTAATGTTGTCTGTCCATTTTGAGTCCAGTGTGTTTCGCTGATCCCGAGCACAGTTAAATTGTATCTCTTTATTTCTGTTGCTATTTGATTGATCTTCCCGATCTCCCACATTATCCGAACATTTCGTGTACCTGTAAAAATTTTCACTCTGGTCGTTAGAAAGGAGGGGGTGGCATCGGCCTCATGACTTCTGAAGAATCTCGGCTTTCATCATGAATCGTCATATAGGTTCCTTCCACTTCAAGGGCAGAGTTTAAATGGTTAAGTTTGTCTATTCTGGTTAGATTTTTTTTTTTAGCAAACTTGTGTTTTACGGGATAGGGGTGCTAGCCCTATGCTCAACCCTCCTCCTTAACTTGGGCTTGGGACCGGCAACAACCCTAGAAGAGCTGTGGGCGGAGTTATGAAGCCATCAAGAGGCATATAAATCTAGCTAAATTTCTGAATATGTAAGCATGCAGCAAGGGGATAATAAAATGAATGAATCATTAGTAACGTATGTGAATAATGCGTAAAAATTAGTCTGACAGTACCAATCATATGAATAAAATAAAAGAAGTGCATATGAAGATAATATTCACAATTTTTGTGAAGCAAAAGTTTACGGAGACTAGGAGATGAAAATTGATAGTTAAATTCTAATAGTGGTTGCTCTAACTACACGTAACGGAGACGCAGAAACCTTTAAATCCTTACTTGTACTTTATATATGATACTGAATGTTTGTTTCTTAACGATTTTATGTTTCGTGCATAATAAGCGAGACAATATCGAACTAATAATAGAATTATTTGTCCATTATCTAGTTAGACACATTGAATGATGTTCAGGGAAGCCCTCGTAGGGTTACTGGAACGTTCTATCTACATAAACGCTTTCATACACATGAACGCGCGTAAAATTGAATGGAAGTCTAAATAATCATTATCAATATTATGGATAGAAAAGATGGTGCATAGTGTGGAAGTAAAGAATGATTTACTTGTATTTCATCTTAGGTTAATTGTCAAGGTTGATGAAATTACATAATCTTAAGAGTAAATATAAGATCCTAAGTCTTTTGATTAGCTAGTATATATATATAACGTATTAGTTCTAAAGTTTTCAAGACTTTAATACTGATAGTTATGCTAAATCTGTATCCAATAATAAGTCCTTAATTACTGTGATATATTTAGCTTTAGGCACTTCAATTTTCTTTTACGCATATATTCAATATATATAATTGTGTTACTTAGCAATTTTTGAAACCAGACAAATAACACTGAATTGATAAACATTAACTCCCCTCCCTCACCCAGATTTGATAATAAGTAATTACATTGCTAAAAGCTAGTTCTACATAAAACAAAAATTTTAATTGAATTGGGGTGGTTTTTGTGGAGACAGATTGGCATTAAGTTTAAATGTTTGTGTTTATCATAGATTGATCGCCAAGCCATATCACAAATTAATGAAAATAAGAATTTTGCCACTTAACTCTGGCCGAATGGTGAAGATGATCAAGTGTTCCCCATGAAACCTGAAGGCTCTGAGCACAATTCCCAGGAGGAACCTGTGGTATGGACTATGGAAGAATCCCACGCCAGGAAGAAAAAGCTTTCCTGTGCTCTTTGGTTTTCAGTGGTACCCAACCATGGTCAACAAAAAAAGCTTTAATTAATGAAGTGCGATTCGTAATGTATTTAATTAGGGATTCATACTAATTAATCAGTGAGACGCAAACGATGTTATATTCATGCAATCTTTCGATAAGCATTAAAATGTTTGAGTGTTTATTTAATGTTTAAAAGAGTTACATTTTGATGTTAGGTAACTGGAGATCGTCGATTTCTTTTTAGTTGACAATCTTCGTGCAATTTCGAATTATTTCTACAGGAGGTTAGTAACGATATAAGTAGCAGTATGGTAACTTCATTGATGTTTACGTTAAGTGTCTATATGATTGTTGTATGACTGTCTTTGGAAGTAGTGTATTTTATTTGCATAATGGCTTAGTCGTGAAGCTTCACTTATTTTTCAAGATAACATAATCAGCATATACTTAAATTTCTCAACACTATACTGTAATCATGCATTTACCTAAGTAAACATAGATACTGGTTAGCTCTTAAATGGTACAACATATCTTTACTGATCAATCAATGTGGAAAATCATGGAAATGATTTCGTTTGAGAAAATATTCAAATATTGGACAGAATGAAAATAAAGTAAACCAAGGGGTTCTTAGAAGATTGGTTCTCAATTTATTCGTCGAATATATTGAAGCTGATTCAATCAGACGAAAACATAATAACCACAGGGTCAGAATTCATACTCAATGGGGTCATCATCATTGTACATATAACGAAAAAAAAAAAATAATTGACAATAAATAATAATATTCCAGGTAGACACAACACAATATCAATCGATTATAAAACGAGTTCTTAAGGCTCACTACAATCTGATGTTCTGACGACTTAAATTAGTAATACGATAAAAGCCTCACAATCAAAACCGCTAGCCTAAGTAACATCGCACTTTTAATATCCTTCTTCTGAGCTGTGGATCCTCATCATCAACTAACTTACAAGATGAATTGTAATCTAATTAAAATATTTGCTTACATTATTAGTTCTATTATTATATTGTACAACTAGATTCCATAATAATTTGAATAAAGCGAGAAGAATAAGATTTGCAAAATAGAATGAATTCATTTTATTTCGAGGCTTCTCAACAACTGCAAACTTACGAAGAATTCTATAAAATTAAATGTTTGACATAATTCATCTGTTGTGGTTGAGATAAAAGTTCTGAATGAAAATAGAAATCATTATAACTAAAATAGAACCTAATATATGCTTATATTCGTAGTAAATGTTGACATGCAATTAAAAGCTGTAAATTAATAGTATTTGTGTATATACAATTATTAGGTTGGATGTGTGAGTGGGGATTAACGTAATCTTTGTAAATTTAGAGGAGAAAAGTATTACATATTTGAAGGAAAATCAAAATAGATGATTACACAATTAGTGAATGAATTTTGAACGAATGTTATTTCGGAACGTATTCTGAAGAATATGGTAGTAAATGGTTTCAGACAATAAAGTTTAAAACGTAGTTGGAGAATGGAAGTCATGGAAATCAGATAGAAGATAGGCACTTATGTTGAATTGACTGAAAAGATATTATTAGTAAGATGAGATGCGATAGGATGAATTATGAAAATAACTGTATTCAGATGGACATGAGAACAAGATCAAGATCAATTTAGGTAAACAATGTTGGGGGGAGAGAAAAAGAAAATTTGTAGAATAAACAATAAGTATGAAAAGCATAAGAATACCAATTAAATGACAAAACTGTAATGGAGGCTAACTAACTAGGTCCATGGTAAAATTAGTGGATGGACAGTTTTATTTTTTACACATAGTTGCGGTTTCTTTATGTGTACTGCGACATAATACCTTGAAAGGTTCCTGTTCCCTGTATACATTATTTTAAAAGATGTATCATTATTGAACTGGTAGTTAGTATTAACTAAATACTCTATTATTGAGCTTCTAGCGCAATAACTAATACCTTTCCCCGACTAGGAAGGAGTGTGCTCTTGAACTCATTTGCATAGAGTATGCATTGAACGATAATTATACCACGCCCCGCAGAAACAAGTGAATTCGTAGATGTGGATTGATGAGGTCAAATATGATTGTTTATCCTTAGAGTTGTTTGTCAACAGAGGTCAATTTGAAGACACAATTCTCAGATCAACTGCAAAGTTCATTTAATGGCCTTGGAGATTTTTCTTTACGATGTCAGCCAGTGTAGCACCTTTGAAGTCGACATTTAGGTAGAGTTTCTTCTCTGAGGCGGAAATTGCCGGTACACTCGGTGGTTTAGATTTTACACTTTTGTTAACAAATCTTCTTGGAAACCTATTTTCAGCTAATGTCTTTTTGAGAAACGTTAAGTCTTTTTCTAAAGAATCAGGAAAGTAGATTTTTCGCTGACTAGACGCTAGAGACATAACCAATTTTCAATTCCTACCTATGGAAACCCAGATATAGGAATTCGTTAGTTGACTATCCCATGTTAATTTTCTGCAAATGGATCTTTGCAGTGTTACATTAGAATTTCTTTCCATTTTAATATCGAGGAAACGGAAGTTTCATTTATTTTCTCTTTCAACAGTGAACTTGATGGATAAACGAGAGTTGTAAAAGATATGTATGACATTATTCAGAACTGAAGTATGGTCAGAGATAAAAAATATCATCCACGTATCTCTTGTACACGTGGAAAGTGTCGATGATCGGTTTTCGTTGGTTATTTTCAACACTAACCATGAAGCAACCTGAAAGTAGGGCACCTAAAGGAGAGATCCAATCGCTATTCCATCCTTTTATCCATAAATTATATCATTGAATGTAAACCGAACGTTAAAAGTGCATCTTCATAATAATGTCTTGGGATGAATGACCGTTATTCCAATATTTATCATGTTTTTTTCGATGTATTTGCAGACAAAATAGATTGTTTCAGTGAGAGGTACATCAGTAAATAGAGATCCGACATTCATTGAGATTGATTTTACTATATACATCTGAAAATGAAATCCCCGAAAAGAGATCTCTTCGCGGAAAGCATAATATCGTTTTTCACTTAATATTACTATGAAGAGCGACTTCTTAATATTTATTGTTTTCCCTCTCCTTTTCATTTTTCAAGTTTGTGCTTCCCTTCTAATAAACGTGGTTATTTCGTTTTGTCGTTCTACTTATCATATTTGTTGACGTTTCTTCATCTTTCACTTCCATTCTCACATATTCATACAAAACTTTAATGTTTTAATTAGCCTTATTATTTTTTTACAGTACTCACTAAAACATTTGACTTCCTGTCAACCGTTTTCTCACACAATCTAGACTATTACTGCCATCACATTTGTCCTGATTGGTAATTTCGGTAATATTGATTTTGTCACCAATTACTGTCTTCGTAACAATTAGTACATGCTTTTCATACTAGACGATATCATGACATTCCTCTCCCACTTATCCCTTTCATCTAGAAATGTGAACTTGTCATTATGAGTACTAGTTATTATTAAAGCTAAATGATTATTTGATTAGAATATGGATGAATCTTTCTGTTGATTTGTCATGGACTAAAGTTGACCAGTCTCTTGCCATATGTGCATCCTAAGCGGATTACCTCAACATAGTTACTAATCACAAGTATTGTTTAAGTTGGATTGTGACTGCTAAGCAGAATACAGGACGTGTGTTTCGGCCTATTTGGGACTTGTCAGCTGAATGCACCTGCATTCTAGTGTTGATGTTCATACCTGGGCACTTCAACAATACGTATGAATTAATCGCTATATCGAGGCAGTTCGCTCAGAATGTGTGTATAGCAAGAGACTGATCAACTTCAGTCCATGACTAATCAATGGGAAGACCCAAACACTCTATTTATATATACGTACTCGTTGCACAGGTGTGGCTATCTAGACTCAGTATCTTAGAGGTGAACTTGGTGTTTCTTGCGACCCAAAACCTCCTGACACGTTGAAATTTATGCTTTCTTGATTTCTTTCCAGTTGTCTTTCATAGTAGTTACTTTTTCTCATTTCAGGAGATTTTGTGAGGCTTGGAATCTGTTGTTGTGAGCTATTTTGAATTCCTTGAGTTTGTCAGTATCTCGAAGAGAGGCTGTATTGAACCGATGTAATGACGTTACTCCAGTTATTCATTGCTTTCTTAGTTTCGGTTTCGTTTTGGCAACCACCAGGTGGTAATCTGAAGCTATGTCGGCTCCTCTCCTGTTTTTCACATCTTCCATTGATCTTCTGAATTTTTTATTGATGCATATATGATCGGTTTGATTATCTGTAGTATGATCCGGTGAGACTCATGTAACCTTGTGTATGCGATTGTGGAGAAATATTATACAACCTATAACCATTTTGTTAAAAGCACATAGATTTGTAAATCCTTCATCACACTCCTGCGTGCCCTACCAGAAAAACACGGCAATGCAACTTAATTAATGCCCTCTTGAGACTTCCCAAACCCTGACGCTCCATTCGACCATGTCCCCCACGTTTACGTGCGTGGACCAAATCACTCGCAGGCCAGAAGCGATTCCACAGGAAGACATCACTAGTAAAACGATTGATCGCGCTTTCGTTGAACGATGTGTATCCAATTTTGGTTTTTTTATCTACAATAATGTCAGACTATAAACGTCAGTTTGAATCTGGATTGTTCCACCCTTTGAACAAACCATTTGGAACTACGCGTTTTGTAACAACCGCCTACCACCCACAATCTAACGGTTTGGTATAAAGATTCCACTGACAACTGAAAGCATCAAATTCCTCGACAATCATCTTGCAGTGGATCGACATTTTACGACTGGTGTTACTTGGGATTCGCAGCTCTATAAAGAAGGATGTTGGGTGCAGTGTTGACAAATTAGTCTACGAAACGACTCTTCGACTCCCAAGTGAGTTTGTGGAAACTGCTTTTATCTCGGCAAATGCGAATCTCAATTCTTACGTGAACCGGCTTACAAATGCAATGCGTTTGGTTAAGCCAGTCCAAACTCGACAACAATCAACAAACACTTTAATTCATATCGTGCCTCGTGATGCTCTGCGCTGATATCTCGATGCAATTAACGAAGAGCCATACAAGGTTCTGAAACAAGGAACAGAGTGCTTTCACTCGACAAAAATGGCCTAAAGATAACATCAGCATCGACCGCCTCTAAGATGCCTACCTAGAAGGAAAATCATTCAGTGTCGAATTCGCCACAACACTCTCGAGACTTGACATGAACGAAGCCACTACACCTCAAGCAGAGATTAACAAGCAAGTGAAAATTTCGAAGAGCTCCATAACGCCGAGAGCTACACGTTCTGATAGAGATGTACGGTTCCAAGAACACAAACAAATATTGTGTCTATAAATTTTCTCCTAATTTACCATTTCCTACGTATTGCAATTAAAAAAATTAAATAAATAAACGAAAAATGAACAATATTGATACTGTTTTCTAAATTAACGTTATGCTTTTTACATATTTTAGTATATATACAAAAATTTCGAAAATGTTTGATTATTCATATTAGTGTTGTCGATATTTTACACGTCTTTGTAGTCACATTGTGCTATCAAATTATTCGTTTGTACCTAAAAGGCACAGATTTAAAAAATTATTGTTCTGCATTTTCAGGGTATTCGGAAACGAACAGAAAATCGTGGAAGAAAAAGAATATATTATGTACAAAATGTTTTGTGCAACGAGATTCTGGCATAGGCACTGATGTCCAAAAGCTTCACAACATCGCCAGCTGTCGAAGGAGCGTTTATCATTGTCTAACGCATTGGGTTTTTTGCCATAGCTGGTACGTTTTAGGGTCCTCACGAACCCATTAGGAAGAGAAAGTAGCCTGAAGCGATAAATAATCCCTAAAATAAATATTTGCATAGGATCAAGACATTGATACTGACCATGTTTGTTTTAGCGGACACGACTAGTTGAAGGCGCGTGGGCATGCATCACCTTCAGTCCACGACACAACCCACCATGGGTAGAATCTCTCTCTCATTTGCCAGCCTAGATGTTGCTATCTCACTGACGCTCTATTAACGATCAAATATAACTTCTCTTCCGTTCTTCATTGCTTTTTTCTCATTCATAAGTGTGGGTCCAATCACTAGAAGTTGCTCTGGTTGTATAACAAATGTAATTTGACCAAATACTGGGATGCACTTCATACCTAAAGGAATAAAATTGCACGCTACAAAGTTCAGGAGTGTCAGAATAGGTTATGATTTTCTGGTATGGACAAGCAAAGTTCATGAATGTCGCTATGGACAGATGTCTGTGATTGGATTACTAAACTCTAGTAACTCTGTGCTTCGCTATTCCATTGACTAACATTGACAAAGCAGAAAGGCTCTCGATGAAGCGGCCAGAACAAAAGCATGATAGAATATTTATTAACGTAATAAGGTCTCAAGTTGAAAATTGTAACAAATTAAATTAATGTGTTTAATGTAAATATGAATGCATCAGCTAAACAATGACTATTGTTCTGGCAATTGTTTAGCACGCGGTAAGCAGTTAATTTGATATTTGTTGCTCTCACACAAAAACAAAACATGCGAACACTGATACTAGAGTCCTAATGTATTATGAAGCCTATAGCAATTTCACCCTGATACATCACTTTTATGATTCAATCCCACACTAAACCTGCGAGGACATAATTATAGGACTGAACATGAAAATGCTTGTACAAAAACTCGTGTTAACCTTCTTGTAGGAGAAATAAGCAAACCAAGAACCTTTCTACCTGTAGACGTTGTGTTGAAACATTCGGATTTTTTAAAAAAGGGCTTGATGCATACTTAGAAAAAACGGTTACTGAAGAACAATAATGTTGAATCTACTACCACTCTTAACACTTAATTTAACCCTTCTCCTCTTAGTTTTAGAAACAGTGTAGCAGTACTTTACTCTTCATAACCAAGAACACTCTTACTGTCTAGACACAGATCTCGAAGAACGACGGTTTGCTAATTCTGACAAGCGAAGTTGAATTTGCCGTTGAAACTTTGGTTGAGAATGGCGGAAAATTTAGAAGCTCTGTAACCATGTGTTCGTTATTCTGCACTTCGAAATTAATTAATTATTCAGGTAATTAGAATATCAACTAAGTACGTTACCTTATCAAATTGTATAAAACATGACGTTTTAGAGTTTGTTATTAACAGATGTCTCTTTGGAGGTAAATACATCATGGTAATGATGATCTCGATTCACATTATTTATGGATTTTAGTAAAAAAATCCGGTTTCCCGTTTTTACATTGATTCTGATTTAACACGCTTTGTTTGTATCATTGTTGAGTGTTTTTATCATCTCTGCAAGTTGCTACAAATGAATGTTTCGACCTATAGAGCTGCTACTACATGTTGATATTGAGATTTCTACTCTTTGACTGTTCTTTGGAAGTCGGTAATCAGCCGGCAGACATTTAATTTAGGGCTTATGCACTTTTTGGATTGTCTTCGTAAATTTTTTGTGCTGTTGTTAACATGTTAGATATTTTGAAGACTGCTATTATATCATATCTTGTTCTTCTATATGATAGCAACAATTTAATTTATCTATTCTGTAGTCATACGGAAGCCATGAGATTTAAAGGGCTTACCTACTTGTTGTCCTTTGAACCTTTTCCAATGACGGCAGATTTTTCCCAAACGGAGACTATCTACTCGTATATGGCATTTAAGTTTTTTGTTCTTTAAATACAATGTATAAGGTTGGAAATGTCCTAGGATCAATATACCTAAACGTTTCACGTATTAATCAAAGCGATCGGAAGCTTTTAGCGGCTATAGCACGGCAATGTGCAGTGGCTTTTACTTCGCTACTAATGGTGACTCCCCAATCAATATGCGTCTGGATGACAGTAGGGGCGGGAGCATCACAACGTTATTCACCGTGTATGTATTTGTACCTTGATGTCCAATATGCCTCCTAATGGAATTGAAGGCACTCACCGACAGTTATTAAATGTTAGACCATTTTTCTAGTGCCTGCATATCCTTTTAAAGTTCTAAGCTGTCTCCGTTGTGTATAGCTCTACATATCTTGATATCGTCAACATACAACACGACTAATAATGTTAACAGATTAGAAAGGCCATTAACATACAATAGAAATGACACTTGAACCGAACCGTTCCCTGAGCCACTCCACTAAGCACTTTTACAGCCAGATAGTTTGGGATTGATCCACACCGTTTGTTTTCGTCCAACTAGGGAACCAGTTATCCACATATGAATAAGTTACTCCTGATTCATATGTGTAACTTATGCAACAGCCTAGAGTGTGGGACCTTGTTAAAAGCCTTCCTAAAGCCGAGTTAGACTACATTATTAGGGATTTTTTGACCCTTTGTAGTACATCATTTTTCTCGTGCTTTCAATAAGTTTGCGAGTCATTAGTAACCTGTTCTGAAACCATGCTGCTTTTCAAAAAGTAGCAGATTTTCGTCTAAATACTTAAAAAGTGTCTTTCAGATAACCTCGGAAACCTTAACAACTATGCAAGTTAGGCTTACTAGACAATAGTTTCCAGGCTTATGCCACAAACTTGTTTAAAAATATGGCGTCTTTTCAGTCGCTAGGCATGGTACCTTTCGTTGTGGACAGATTGAAGCATACACCTAAAGGGTTAGAGATTAGAACCACTAGTTATTTTGGTATCCTAGGATGCATTTCGTTGGTCCTATAAATTTTCTTTTATCTAGTTTACTTAGTGGTTCAAGAACATCGAGTTCCCGCATGTTAATCGTGTGGTTTAGCGAAATTAAGTCCTTTTGTTCAAATGTTGCCTCTACCGTATGTGCTGCTAAAGTAATCAGTGATCATTTTTGCTTTATCACAATCATCGTCCACTCCGGTCGGTGAGCTGTTTTCAGACAAAGTTGGTGTATAGCTTCCTCTCCTCGATCTTCGTTTAATGTAAGGGAACAAGAGTTTCGGACTTTCGATTAAGTTTTCTACAACTTATTTCTCGTAGATCGTCCGAGTTTTTCTACGTACAGAGGGACAAGAATTTCTTACCTTCTAGTATTCGGACCTCTTTTCGGCTGTGCCAAGTAACCTAAACCTATCACACATTTTTTTGTTTTACAGAGAAGGGGACACACTCCTTTATTACGCTGTCTTGTACATGGTATACGAGGTGCAGTGACATCAACATAAAGCACACGGAAAGTCTTCCATGCCGTTTTTACAGAAGACTCTGAAGTGATCGTCCAGTCAATTGAAGATGCTACTTGCATATTCCCTTTCCATACATTCGGTATGGCTGGAAATGACGCATCACTAGTACTCGCTTCGGCGGTACATATACTAAAATTGGAACGATACAGAGAAGATTAGCATGGCCCCTGCGCAAGGATGACACGCAAAATCGTGAAGCATTCCATATATATTATAGACACACATTTAGGCGTCCTACAATAGTTGTCTTCCTGGACCTAAAGGCGGCATTCGACTCTGTTGATCGTGAGGTTCTGTGGCAGTGTCTGTCATTGAAAGGTGTACCAAAGAAGTACATTAACCTTATACAAGCTCTCTACTCTAAAACTACAAGTCGAGTGAGAGCTTATGGCGAACTGTCATCGAAATTCCTCACTTCAAGTGGTGTCCGTCAGGGATGTCCACTTTCCCCATTCTTGTTTAATTTTGTCATAGACATGCTCCTAGATATAACCATGTCTTCATCTGACTTTTCAGGAGTTGACTTTCTACCAGGAGCATCGCTTACTGACTTAGAGTATGCTAATGACATAGTCCTATTTGGTGAAGACGCTGACAAAATGCAGAGTCTTCTGACTACCCTGAGCAACAATGCAAGCATGTTCGGGATGCGGTTTTCCCCCTCGAAATGCAAAATGTTGCTCCAGAATTGGGTTGCATCGGCACCTGAACTAGTGATACAGAAGTGAAGTAGTCGAGCGTGTAGACCGCTTCACGTATCTGGGGAGTCTCATCAGTGCTGATGGCCTGGTGACTGACGAAATCTCAGCACGGATACAGAAAGCTCGATTGGCTTTTGCCAAGTTGCGTCACTTATGGCGCAGGCGAGATATCCGCTTGCTAACCAAAGGACGAGTGTACCGTGCAGCAGTTCGCTCTGTCCTACTATAAGGGAGCGAAACATGGCCGTTAAGAGTAGAGGACATTCGTAGGTTACTGGTCTTCGATCATAGGTGTCTCCGAAGCATTGCTCGTGTATTATGGGATAACCGAGTGAGCAATGCTGTCGTTAGGAAACGGGTTCTAGGAAAGAAGGGCAAATCAATAGATGAAGTATTGAAACTTCATCAGTTGAGGTGGTTGGGACATGTGTTACGCATGTCTAACTATCGACTGCCTCGACGAGCTATGTTTTGCGGCGTAGGAATAGGTTGGAAGAAAGCTAGAGGCGGCCAAACCAAAACATGGCAGAAATCGATGAAGTCACTGACAAGTGGACTAAGTCATGTTGGTAGATGTAGGCTGCGTGGTTGGGGTCCGCAAGACGAAAGTCACCAATGGTTAGAGACCTTGAACGACATGGCTCAGAATCGTTTGCAATGGCGCAGGTGCATCCACTCTTTGTGTTCTCTCAAAATCTAACCTTCTGAATTCCCTATCTTTCTCCTTTCAAATTTATCTCACTGAATTATACTTTTCGAATCATATCTTCGCTCCCTAATTATCTGCATTACTGCTAATACTTCTATTATCGTTATCACTCTTGGATTTGAACTGACAGTTGCGTCTCTGTACTGATGTGGTATGGCGACCTGAACTGATGTACGTACGTACGAAGTTCTGTGTTGTATCTGTCTGTCTGTCTGTCTGACGCATCACTAGTGGTATTAGTGGGGAGAGTAATGACTAGCAAAGCATGATCAATTTTTCCTAGTGATAGCAAGTATTCGATGTTAATGATATCTTCCCCATGATGGGTTAAAATAAGGTCCAACAAAGGCGAATCAGAATCAGCATCGTAACGTGTTGGTTCCCTTACATGATGTACTAATGCGGATGCCGTCACTGTATCAACTAGCTGTTGCTTAAAAGAGTTTTCGGAGAAATCTGTCCTTAGATTGTTCCAGTTACTGTTTGGTGCGTTAAAATTACCTAATATTAAACACCTTGGGGGCCAAGTACTAAGTTTGTTTATCAAGACCTCGTTTGTTTCACAAACTGGACTGCGATAGGCTATTTCATACATGTCACTTTCGTGAGATATGGTGTCTACAACTGTTAATGGGACATTGATAAACAGAGCTATTCCTTCTTTACGATTATAGGTTCTATTAGCCCTCACCGATTCTAAGTTGTTTAGGTTATGCTCAATATCTCGTATGGACGAGGTCAGCCACGATTCTGTAACTGCGATTATATCTGGCTTATAATGTTCAATGTGTACACCTAGCGACGTTAGTTTGTTAAGCAAGCTTCATGCACTTGTATAACATACGAAGATTACTTAGATGACTTCGTGTTGTACCCAGAGTGTATCTTAAGGCATAAAAATTTGCAAAGCAAAATCCGTCCAAATAAAGTACATCAGGAACACTGCAGTCAATCATCAGTAAAGCTTGCCTGTTTCCAAAAGTTGACAAAAACGGAGTATCCGAATCGCACACTTATTTTCAGGTCTGAAACCATCCTGGTTTTTCTGTTTAGGAATCCTGTGTGTCGCGTTATTATGGATTGTAGTGTTTTACACGTGGTAGTCAAATTTGTTCTGATGACTTGTCTTTTACTCTAAATTCATGTGATTATTAGTCACCGCTCGAAAGATCTTTTTTGATTCCATTTTAACACATTTCGCTAAATTTCAATTTATTATTTCTGTTTTACGAAGTGTTCATGTATTTATTATTTTAGCTTCACTCTCTCAATGTCATGCTATCATTTTTATACTGGATTTTCAACCTTCATTATATTAATGGCCCATACTACGTGAAATCGTGTACTGAGTATGTTTTGGAACCGTTTAAGGTAATGTTTTATCAGTATTTTGCTATTCACATTCAATTTTCAGAAAAACGGATAAGCTAATAGAGTATATTGCCATTTTTAAGTTAAATAGTGCAAATGGTGGTTAGTTAACAAATAATCCAGAGTGACATTTTTCAGACCCTGTTGTTGAATATGTTTACCCCTATGTAAATAATGAAAATCCTTCCCTCCGTAAACTGCGAAACTTTGTTCTCCCATGTAGACATAAAGGGTAAATTATGTTTATTTACTATAATTCTTTAAACGTTTACTCAAAGTTTTATTTCAGAAGAGTATACACTTATATTCACGGATAGCAATGGGAACGTAGAGTTCTTTGTTTGCATTACTTTGCATATTTCTAGATATATTGTATGCGTTAGTAGGTAATAATTTGAATATAATTTTGCGCATATCCTGTATTTTACTGTTTGTAGTTATCTACCTTACTTTGAGCTTTTGCATTCGCTAATAACATTAATTAATCAAGAGCATCTGTATAAAAAAGAAAATCGATTTAATATTGAAGTAATTTTGAAGGAATTGCACCAAAACTGCGATGTCGCTACACTTAACATTTCATCACCGTCAAATTTAACGGTATTTTTAGTATTGTATTCTCTTAATCACATAATTTTATTTTCTGCAAACAGAAATTGAGTATACAGCTCCCTGATGCACAGGTTCAATTTGTCTATCATGTAATCTTCAATTACACCATTAGTTTATAAAATTTCAATTGTAGCGTCACATTTTAGAATATTATAATACGCTATCTATTGGCAATTGGATTTTGATATTTGAAAGGTGCGACATTCTTTGTTTGCATTAACTAATAATAATTTTTTTGGATTCTTATGTCTAGTTTGCTTACGGAAAAAAGTGTTATATTCTATTCAAGTCGTTTACAACGTATTACTTCCTGTCTACTAGCCAGCCTTAGTTTGTTGTACCCACTTATATGGTATTTATATTTAATATCAACTTGACGTTTTTGTACATAAATTCAGGCCTCATTTGATCTACTCATTATTACCTTCTGATTGCATTGACTATGTCGGGTAAGTAAATATTATCAACATCTCTTTTCAAATATTTGATTATTTTCTTTCCTTTCACTGAAGCTGTCCAACTCCATTTGTTGCCGGTGTTCATTCATGTCTAAAAGAGGTTTGTCTAATTGAATTTATTTGGTGTCGATTTTTTCAACCTTTCTACTTTTTTCTATGTACAGAAAATTAAACCACTGTTGAATCCTGGAGTTCGACTTGTGGATTTGGATAATGATATAGTGTATGGAACAGGAGATACAGGAATAACTATGCCGTCTGTTTTAGTAAGTTTGATCTAATTACACTAATATATTTCGCTTTGTAGATTATGTTGTTTGTATTCAATTTTCAACTGTTGTTTGACGTATTATTATGCTCTTTTAAAACTTTTCAATTAAGATTTCTAATTCAGTTAATTTATGATGTGTTTGTGCGGCCTCATCCATCACCGTCGGTGGGTAGCTGCCTCACATTCGACACGGTTCAGTACTTCCTAGTTATCAATGTTTGTCTAATTTAAACCAGTTCATGATACTGAATTGGAAATTAATGTAGTACTTGACATAAATTTGTATTAGTTCCATTACCCGCATCTTACATCATTACATTAAGAGGAAATCAACACGAGAAATGAAAGAAAAGCTAGAGCGATAATTTATATGTCTGTAAAGAATCTACATAAAATAAACAGGCGAAATCAAAAGCACATAGTTATGTAATATCCACCAGTTAACTATGCATAACTGAGCGATATTTGCGACTCACATTTTAACCGTTTTCCTAAGTCTCTCCAACAAATAGTCAGGGTTCCCACAAAACTTTTAAGTGCTACTATACCGCCATGGTTAATTGTCTTTTATGTATATTCATTTAAATGAATAATGCTACTGCTTTTGTATTTTACTGCATATCAGGTGACATGTGTGTAGCTCCATCGATGTGCTTTTTCTAGCGTAATGCTGAGGCGTTTACTAGCAGAGGGTCGATCTTCGGAAACCGGTCAATTCTGACATCATAATACAAAGTTTCGAAACTGTTTTTTTTTATCAACATCCGTTCCACTTAAAAAAGCAAGACATGCATTCTGTCCGCTTTGTGAATCAGATAGAAGACTTTCTAAAACTTATAAAAATAGAAGCAAGTCAAGAAACTTAAATATAGGTGGATTCTAGTAGGTAATATTTTTTTTTGAGCAGTTATCCAGAGATACCATCTGTTTTAGAACATGATTTTTGTCGAACAGTATTGTCAAGAAACATGGTTATACAAATCATAAGGATATAACCAGCGAAGTATTTAATGTCAATTCGTATCATTACTATATTTACTGAAAATAAAATTACCTGTCATATACATGGATAAATTTATGCATATAAATAGTTAGGATGGTAAACATTTATTTGTTTCTTGATAGATGATATCACTAAATTAATGCTTTTGTTAGAATCTGTACTACAAATATGATAGTAACATTTAAATTGTGGTTGCTCTACTGTTAAAATCAAACTATTTGAAGCAGAAGTATGTCTGCATTTTAATATAAATTAGGTCCTTACGTTGTAGTAATATAAAAGGTTAATGTATTGACGGTTGCGAATTTTGTTATGCTTATCCAGGTTTATTTATAGTTTTGCTTAAAAATGCTGTTTTTTTCACATCCCTGGTATTTTATTTCTGTCAGCGTGTTTTCGAATTCTTGATAAATTTTATAAACACTTCTGCTGATAGTGTTCTTTTCTCTCTCTTGTACTTTACTTTTTCAGCGTCACTGGTTGACTAGACGGTGCAATGCATCGCACAGTGCAATTTTGCGACACATACGCTCAACAGAAAATGTTGCTTCAACTGCTGCCTTACTTTTAGCTCGGCCATATTTGGAATTGATGGCTATTCTTCTTGGTAAAATTGTCATTATTTCTGTTGTAACTAAAAATGATCTTATGATAGAATTATTCTGTTCAAAATGAATCAAATAATGACTGTAATTATTAGAAAAAACATCGATGCATATCTTACAGCTAGATTGTAGATAATTTCATCATGATATCAAAGTATCAACTTTTCGAAAAGTTATATTAAGCATTTATTTGGCTTATTCGGGTTTGATTTGTCAGTGGGATTCAGGATGCGCGTTTTAGATTCGTAAGCTGGATGTACCTGTATCCCGATGTTACTGTACACATTGAGACTTGAACCCAGTGCCTGTCACTTTAAAAGTCACCATCCAATTCGGTTTTAGTCACAAAATTCTTCACTGGCCCTATAGATATTAATTGGCATTCAACTTCTTTCTTTACATATTTTTAAGACTGTAATTGATCAGTCCTCGTCAGAATATTTACCCCCTGAACGGATTACCTCGATACAACCTATTGTTTCAAGCTGATTTAATCTGAATTATAATTGCATTTGCAAACAATTCATTGTGCAATTAGAATTTATTTTTGAGCTTCTTCGAGAAAGTAGTAACATATTTGTAGGACTATCTGATCAGATTTTGACGGGAACTCAAGTAGTTTAATTAACTACGTAGTGATCATGGCTTTTTACTTGAATTGTATTGAACCTTTCTCGAATTTAGTAGTTAAGAAGCACATTACTAATATTTTGGTTTCATCAAGAGTTTATAGCATGTTGAATGGTTATAAGGGAATATCTGTGATGAAATTATATAAAAGGGAGTTAAAGAACAACCTTGACGAACAGCACTTGAGTTTTGCGATTTTAGTGATAGTTCGCCATATGCTCTGACTCGACCAATGCAATTCAATTAGAGGGTTTTTATTTAGTTTGCACACTTCCGGGGCACACTTTTTAGTGATAAACTTCCAAGGGACTTCTCAGTCTAGGTTATCGTTCGTTACTTTCAAACCAAAGGATACCACTTGTCTCTATGTTCTAGAATCTGATAGAGAGTAGACATTTGATCGTTATATCCTCTTCCAGGTGTTAAATCAAGCGTATTTTCACGAGTTTGTTTCTCACTGTTTTCAAATACGCGTCATATGTTTATGTAGGCTAGTAATTTAGACACTACATTTGTCAGATTAACTCTTTTGTGTTTATCAGTAGATTTCTATCCCTTCTTATAAACTGAGGCGATCAGTGATCGTAACTAGTCACGTGGGATTACATCCAGCTCCTAAATGCTAGCTAGCATATCAGTCAATTTACTTTCTACAACTGGATCCACATTTTTTTAAGATATCTGGAGTCAGTTCATCGGGTTTTACTGCTTCAAATTATTTGTAGCCATCTCAACCACGCTAGGATTTGATAGAATTGATCTATCTTTTCAGTTATTTAGAAATGCTCTGTAACTAAAGGGTAGCTAGCTGCTAATAGAACTGGTCTCAAACATGTTCAGTTTGATTTCTTGCATGGGTGAGTGGGATTATGGATCTCTCTTTTTATGAAATAATTTCAGCCTACTTTCTTATACTTGTTGAGTCGAAACAGTTATCTAGTATTACCTATCGCCACAGTCTTTCTCGTCGCTCTTTTGAAAATTGTAAGGTTACACAATTTTTGCTGTGTCTAAAGTTTTAAGGTTGCTGTGACTAAACGGCTCCCTGAACACAACTGAGAACCGTAATCTTCACTATTCATTTATCGCAATGAGATGCCTGACGTGGTAGAGCATTAAGGAACGATTATTGCAACCATTATAGCTGGACTGCGTTCTCACGATAGGTAAGCCCCACCATCATATCAAGGTAGTAGGTATGGTTAGTCTTGATCCAATTATGAACATTATTTTAGACTGTATTTATGTTGTGTCTTTTCAATAGGTCGTTATCGATCAGCGCTGCAGCACAATGAAGCTTGTTCATCTATAAACCCCATATCAATACCATCAAGTGACGACAGTGGATCGATTCGTAAATTTGATCAACCTCGTATTGGTGGATGGCATTTTGATCGTGCTTCATTTGTAGTTTCTTGCGGTCGTGAATTGCAGCCTTATCTTACAGAACTTTTAAATTCTCAAATGGTGGTACAAGTGAGTTGAGCATGTAAACATTTTTGATATATATATAGCATAGCCTCTTAATTAGATGTTTTTCATACTCTCTTTTTAGCTTTGCTACACTAATATGTTTATATAAGTCAGTTGAGGATACCTCTGAATGCTTGAAATAAAATCTTCATTGTATGCTGCATTTTGTTATGCATCATCCACCCATTAGATGACCATTTATGTTCCATAAATTACACTTACTAAACATTTAAAACATCACAGATAATCTTAGCTAGTAAACGTTTATTTGTATATATGCTCTATATATATGGATGTCTGTTATTCACTGTAGGTGGAAAGAATTTCAGAACTCACTGAAACCTTAACACAGATAAATAGCAAGTACCAAATAAAATTATGCACGTATTATAAATTTTTGTTGAATCGTAAAAACTAACTATTGAAATGTTAATTAGATAGAAGATTATCACTATCATGCCAAATAAAATTGTCTTTGTGAGTTGAACAAATGTTAAGAGTTATCCTGCTTA
This sequence comes from Schistosoma japonicum, assembly GCA_025215515.1. Taxonomy (NCBI): domain Eukaryota; kingdom Metazoa; phylum Platyhelminthes; class Trematoda; order Strigeidida; family Schistosomatidae; genus Schistosoma; species Schistosoma japonicum. Next base: position 69,354,178 of record CM046061.1, on the reverse strand, counting down.
TATAATATCGTTTTTAGGAGAACTTATCCTATTGTTATTCTTTTCAGCGTATAAAAATTTTGTTATTGTCAATGCTTTTATCACTTGATAAATTTTGTATTATTAGCTCATTTTATATTTTACTTAGATAAGACTTCTAATCGTACTAAAATGTGTCCACAAAACTAGTTGTACTCAATCAAAGTAGAACCTCGTATTTACCAAATTAGTATGATGAAATTAAATTAATAAAATAAGATAAATATGAAGGAAAGTTAAATAATCTAGTAGCAATAATAATGAGAAAGATTAATCATTAAGAATATGGCCCATGAAGATGGATTGATGAGTTTTGTATGAAATAGTGCTAGAACTCAAGATTTAGAGAAAGTGTGAACTCACTAGCACTTTTGTGACCGATTCTGAACCATGTTAAGTATTGTCCTCAAATTTTCTGTTGGCCTCCCACAGCTACCCTGTACCTACCAACGATCAATGACTCCTCGTCTTGGTTTTGCCTTTCTTAACATTCTCTCAATATACTCTTATACTAGCTAACATCTAGCGTCAAGGAAAGCGGTAGTTGGGCGTACGTAATACTACAAATCGATTCGACCTAATATTTTATTAGCTACTGCAATATGACTCAGTAGTTCAAGAATTTAACTTGGTCATCTTGAAAAGCAAATGTTTTAATGCAATTCAGCTTAGTTATCGAATTCACATTTATGTGCATTCGGCTTTAAGTCACTTTTTTGAGGGTTAAAACACCTCTAACGCGAACCACTAGTTTACCGCTCCACTGAATATTTTTATTCTAACTTTAACAATAATTACAATATTCTGATTCGCAATTTCGAGTGTTTTCGTTATTGCATGCTTCTTTTATGTTTAATATATAAAGTCAAGTAAGTATCATCTTACTTTGTAATGATGAGACCCTTTCGGCGTATTCGTTTTTTATCATGTATTATCACTTACTGTTTATTAATAATTGTAAGTTTACTTCATTCATGAGTATTACTGTCAGTTCATTGTCATTTAATTATATTTAGAATTGTAATAACCTTCAGTGGAGCTACTTCCTCTAGGGGTAGGTGATTTAATTGCAACGCTTTCATCATCTTCCTAGACAATGTTATTAGTACAAACTTCAGGTAGAGATACGTTATTAAAATTTCTCAACATGTAACTAACAGCCCGTTCTCCCATCCTTGAATATGATTGGTTGTTGTCTGCACTTGTCGTTACTTGCGTACTTATTTTGCTTATCTTATAATTAGTTATTTGTTATATAATGACACCAAAGATATGTGTATCACACATTTACAAAAGTAACGTTTTGTAGAAAATACAAAAGGTAGTCATGGAGAAAATTTAATAGGACAACAAGGGAATTACAACACATGAGATCCAGTCCGGATAGAGATATAAACAAAAAAATTCATTACTATTAAAAGAAGTCATCATACTTTTATGAAAATTGTAATAGGAAACTACACCACGATCGCTACTGGTTTCTTTCTGTGCCATCTCTGTTAAAGTCTCAAGCTACTGGTTCGCACCACTTTTAGGATCCCAATCAGGTAGTCTGGATGGACTTACAGAGACCAGTCCTATACGGCTTTCTTTCATTCAACGATGCCATGTTATAAATTGACGACCCCTCCCACCTTCTGCAGATAATACATGATATGGAAGTCACTGAGATGACATTCGTAAAACGTGACCAATTCACCAATCCGGTGTTTCAAGATGGCGACACCAATGGAATTGTCATTACTGCACCCGCTGGTTGATTTATCTCATCTCACACACTACCACTAGCTCTCACACAACTACCCAAGTACGCAAACTTTTCGACTACTTCTAGCGATTTATTACAGAGAGTGAGATCACGTGCACACCCCTACCAGTTTCGCATTAGTACTTTACACTTGTAAAGTGCAAAGTACATGCCATAATTATGAATACTAATTGCCAACCGATTATCTTACTCCTTGATCCAAATCGTGGCCTTACAGCTGTTTATGATTGTTCTAATTGGTTGATAAATTGGATCGATTTCGATATGTAAATTTACTAGTAATTGATCTAAGTGTCAATTTCACGGAAATCACCTCCCTTCCCTGTACTATGAATCTCCACTATTTTCAAATGATTTATTGTAGTGATATGTGATTACGCAATCTGTATTGTTTATTTTCTTTGTTAAGAGAGTTATCATAAACTGACACAGTTTAACAGTCATGTTTTTATAACTAGTGTACTTTAAAATTCCTACTGAAACTGATACCATTATTTACGAATTTATATTCAAGGTTATCGCACTTTTAAATCAGTGCGCGTTATACAGTCGTTTTTAGATTATATTATTATAACCAGGATTTTCATTTTTCCATATTATGAGTAGGAGTTTGTATGAACACGTTCTTGATATTTATGACTAATTGTCCGCTTGTTATGCACATATATCAACGGAGATTGATCCTTAGTATCAACTTCGAAATAACACAACCTCTTACTTGTAATTAAAACATCACATCCATTAAAGAAGTTATTGGATATCTAGACTCATTAGCTTATCATACAATGCATTATAGTTTAAAGAGAAAGGTTCCGAATTCGAATACGCGTGAACGTTAATTCTGAGATCTAGGTTTAATCAGCTGACCGTTTCCACATGGGACAAAGCACACGTTCTGAATTTTGATTACTGGCTTACAATCCATATATTCCAATATTTTTATGTATTCACCTATTTTTTGTAGTTTTTATTAAGCTTTATTCTTAGAATGATATTTTAGTCACTATATTATGTGTATATATACATAGTATGTTTGCCACATATAAATATATTAAATCCGTGTATTTGGATATTTTCTCCGTATCACATGTGCTCTCGCACTAACCGTCCACTAAACCTATGAACTGTTTTCATATTATTTTCCATCCAGCAACAATAAATAATTAGCAATGTATGTATTCCACTAATTCCTTATCGTTGTTGTCCTTCTGTATAAATATGTTACTCTTCTTGTTGGTACACTATGTGGTCAGATTTTGTGTATATAAAAGAATAAATGGAATATAACTCGACTGTTTAGTTGTTGGCTAAGCTATCTTGTGTTCTTTTATCTGCCTTCAGGACTAGGAGTTACAGAGCAGACATGCAAGCATAAAAAAACTGCTTTTGTGTTTGAGTTTTCCGGTATTAGTCCTGATCAAGGTTGCTGTTTCTGCACATCGTGCTCAGCCGTAGTACACACTATAACATTGAGCACTCAGTTTACTTACATAATGAGATTTTCTATCTCTGTTTAACTAATCATAAGTTATTTCACTTGCATATACTGACAGACAGAGAGACAGATACAACACAGAACTTCGTACGTACGTACATCAGTTCAGGTTGCCATACCACATCAGTACAGAGACGCAACTGTCAGTTCAAATCCAAGAGTGATTGCGATTGTAGAAGTATTAACAGTAATGCAGATAATTAGGGAGCGAAGATATGATTCGAAAAGTATAATTCAGTAAGATAAATTTGAAAGGAGAAAGATAGGGAATTCAGAAGGTTAGATTTTGAGAGAACACAAAGAGTGGATGCACCTGCGCCATTGCGACGATTCTGAGCCATGTCGTTCAAGGTCTCTAACCATTGGTGACTTTCGTCTCGCGGACCCCAACCACGCAGCCTACATCTACCAACATGACTTAGTCCACTTGTCAGTGACTTCATCGATTTCTGCCATGTTTTGGTTTGGCCGCCTCTAGCTTTCTTCCAACCTATTCCTACGCCGCAAAACATAGCTCGTCGAGGCAGTCGATAGTTAGACATGCGTAACACATGTCCCAACCACCTCAACTGATGAAGTTTCAATACTTCATCTATTGATTTGCCCTTCTTTCCTAGAACCCGTTTCCTAACGACAGCATTGCTCACTCGGTTGTCCCATGATACACGAGCAATGCTTCGGAGACACCTATGATCGAAGACCAGTAACCTACGAATGTCCTCTACTCTTAACGGCCATGTTTCGCTCCCGTATAGTAGGACAGAGCGAACTGCTGCACGGTACACTCGTCCTTTGGTTAGCAAGCGGATATCTCGCCTGCGCCATAAGTGACGCAACTTGGCAAAAGCCAATCGAGCTTTCTGTATCCGTGCTGAGATTTCGTCAGTCACCAGGCCATCAGCACTGATGAGACTCCCCAGATACGTGAAGCGGTCTACACGCTCGACTACTTCACTCCTGTATCACTAGTTCAGGTGCCGATGCAACCCAATTCTGGAGCAACATTTTGCATTTCGAGGGGGAAAACCGCATCCCGAACATGCTTGCATTGTTGCTCAGGGTAGTCAGAAGACTCTGCATTTTGTCAGCGTCTTCACCAAATAGGACTATGTCATCAGCATACTCTAAGTCAGTAAGCAAGGCTCCTGGTAGTAAGTCAACTCCTGAAAAGTCAGATGAAGACATGGTTATATCTAGGAGCATGTCTATGACAAAATTAAACAAGAATGGGGAAAGTGGACATCCCTGACGGACACCACTTGAAGTGAGGAATTCCGATGACAGTTCGCCATAAGCTCTCACTCGACCTGTAGTTTTAGAGTAGAGAACTTGTATAAGGTTAATGTACTTCTTTGGTACACCTTTCAATGACAGATACTGCCACAGAACCTCACGATCAACAGAGTCGAATGCCGCCTTTAGGTCCAGGAAGACAATTATTGTAGGACGCCTGAATGTGTGTCTGTGTTCCAGGACCTGTCGCAGTGTGTGTGTGTAGTGGTGATCATGTGCATTTACTGAATGATAGTTGTGTTTGTATTGTAAATCGGCGACTAATCAGTGCTAAAGTGGTTTTGTGGAGATTGGTTTTAGTTTGTTACTTGCATTCATCATAGATTGGTCTCGGTTGTATACCACTGCACACCAGGATAGCTGAACAGCCGTCTCGTCCAAGTATGAGACCTAAACACCAGCGAGCCTACACCTTCCTACCAGGAGCCATACTCAACACCGATTTTCGTGGTGAATCCTTAACAGTGAAAACCACAGGGTTGGCGTCTGATATTTGAATTCCCATTTTACTCGTTTTGACAGTGGGCGGCGATCATCCAATATCATTGACGATAAATGCTTCATACTCGACATATCCGAACTCTGTAAGTTATGACTTTTCTGTAGAACCTTGTTAGTCTTGAAGTAGGCCATCAGTAGTCTGATTATTATAGTTGAGTTGAAGTAGTTTTGTGGAAATTAGTAGAATGATTGTCATGCTGTGTCACAAATTGATTAAAGTGGCGACTTCGCCACTAGACACCTGCCAGGTGTTGCTGTTGGTTAAGGTACTGATTTCGATTTCCTGGAAGAATAATGAGTGTGAACTGCTGATGAGTTCCATATTAAGACAAAACAACTGTTTGGTGTTCCTTGATTCTCAGCGATACTCAGACGAGATTATTCTGTGACAAACAACAAAAATAAATGCTAGTTTCCATAATATGCGCCTCAACTCAAGTATTTTATGATTACAGGATTGGCATCTAACCTTCTTAACCCAGGTATTTACTTTGAGTTCTTTTCTCTTCTATGTCTGTTAAACCAAAAGTTTCTGGAATCACGTGTGGCAGTCTTAAATTCAGATTTGGCTATGATTCCACCAGATGATTTTGAAGATATTATCGATCATGTTTCTATTCCAAAACGATCTGGTGGATTGAATGATCTATTAAATTTTGGTCGGAGTGAATTCGATAAAATAACTCGTAAAGTAAGTTCCCACGTCCATGAAAGTGGACGAAATAGACATTTTTTAATACGAATAATCCATTATTCTTATGTTTCATCTACTTGTCTCCCAGCGGCACTAAATGTAAGGGCTAATTGTGCTACCCTGTTGCACATACTGAAGTAGTCGGGATCGGGTTCGAATCTCCGACTTAGCTGATCATTCATTGAACACCCTAACCATTCAGTGGTTTGCAACGATGACCAACAGTGATATTCATAACTCACGTGTCACTATTTTTAGAACCATTCAGCTGGACATTGTTTAGCATTGTGTTGTGGAGTTTATTGAATTTGGAGCTTCTCATCGCGAATTTAAGCAATTTTTCAAAAGCATACTATACTGAACAGCTATCTCCTAGTATGGGAGTAAACGAATCTAGCAGGAAATTTTCTGGACGTTGGACATGTACTAAACCTTCAGATCACCAAGTTTAGCACCCAGTGGTTTACATTTCTAATTTCAGCCAATTAGCGAGATATTGTATAACCTCGTAAACTATTATTCTTAGGTAATTGACTCACACTCGACATTAGCGAACTCGACTGGCTAGGATAAACCTAAGAATATAGTTTGTATCATATGAAATTCCTACGCCCGACTACACCGCGAAATCATGGATGGAGAGTAGGTCACAGATTCATCGCAAGTAAATACCGATGCCAGGCAGTAGAGCTTACTCTCTTCCATTCTCTTCTGGTGGTTAACTAGATTACAAAAACCTCAACATCTCAAAGGAAACACGGAACAGTGCACAGATTGAGTTCAAGTAGACGATTTGGACTTCACAGATGACCTAGCCTTACTATCATACACTCAGCAACAAATGTAGGTGAAGACAGTCAGCGCGAAAACAGCCTCTACGACAGTAGGCCTCAACATACACAAAGAAAATGGCAAGATCTTTATATTCAATGCCGCAAGCATCAACCAAACCACACTTAACTGAGGTACTTTCGGTGTCCGTTCTATCTTTAGATCATTAAGTCAGGAATCGTATCACCTATATATCTGAGTTTAGTCAAACTGGGATATATTGTGCAAAGTCATCCAGCGCCATTGATGAGTAACTGTTTTACACTGATGATAATCGAACTCCATCACGTTTTCTCATTGGGATTTAAGTAATTTAGCAATCTCCATAACTCGTAATAATAAATATTACTATATGACTGTAAGATATGTTATGTTTTATTTCATAATACCTTTCACTGATTATTGTTACTCTTCCTGTATATCATAATTTATCTTATTCCCTTTATTTTTGATTCATATGTGCATATTTCAGTTGACACGGAAATCCGAAAAACTTTCACAGAAAGTAAGTTGGAGTTGTCGTAAACTGTTTCTATATATATATATATATATATATATATATATATATATATATATATATATATACCTTTTTATCTTAGTTTAATAACAGCACTTAACGAGACAAAAAGTATTCAAACATGGGTTCATATTCCTGGTAACCTTGTGGTTGTTCTACGGGTTAATGAAGATGCGTTACTTAAGTTGTAAACTGCATAAATGTTGTCTAGTTTTCTCGAAAATCAGTATAAATTGTTAATTACTCTCTTAAAGAATTACATATCGTTATAAAGTGATGCAATAGCATAGTGGCTGGAACATTCACTTTTTTATCCATTAGGTTACAGGTTACAACTTAACCGATTTCTAGTCTCTAAAATCTCCGTAAGCCATATAAATTCATCAGATCATCATAATTTGTATTAGACTAATTAATGAAATAGTTGATATCGTCACTTAGTCGATAGCTTTAGTGCTTTACATTATTTACATTTACTAATAGGATTTTCACTTTAATCATCTCGTGATATAGTGCGACGGCTATCCTATGGCACTCGCAACAACTTCAGTTTATTGTTTCTGAAGTGTTCTATGCATCATTTGATCGCTGTGTTATAAACGAGCACAAAATTAAGTGTAGGTAACATTGTGGGAAAAGCTTTAATTAGTTTAAGTGTTTAATCAGAGATTGTGTATTGTATGAACTAGAATTAAATTCGTCTTCGTCTCGTCTGTTTGCATTTTTTGGATTTGCGTGTATATGTAGAGCTTAATCTTGATTAGAACCAAAACACCTCTTGAAAGATTTTTATTAGGCCTACATTAGTGTCCTGTTTCTATTGAGTATAGTGCTATTGCCGACTTGTTTTCAAGTTTTCGTAGATATCAAGAGGATTTAGATATATTCCTTCACTCTTTTATTCAATCGTCCTGACGTCTCTTGTACGTATGTATCATTACGTTGAGTACACTTGATCTTAGACACAGCTCTTTCATTCTTATTTTTCACTCTATCCTTGATATTCATAAGTACAGAGCCAAGTATATTGTTCATTTGATAACAAGCTATGTACATGTTGTTTATTCGAAATTCTTCTCTATATTAGTCTACGTAACACTAACAATAAATGTTTCTCTAAGTGAATCACCTCTAAATGATAATTGCATAAGTAATTTGTTGTTTGCCTTATGAATGCACAAATCCATTATTTAGTAAGTTGATATAATTTGTTTATTCGAAAAAATGTCACAATCTTATCACAGTAGTATTTCAGAGTTACATAATGTGCACAGTCTTAAGTTGTAATCAATTTTCTCTAAAAAAAATAAAACTTCATGAATTAATCGAACTGGTTAGTTGAATGTGATCCTAATTCTTTTTTTTTTAATTTAAAAACCAACTCATCGTTTAATAAATAACCTTTATGAAATATTTAGTTACATCTTAAATGACATAATAAGGGACTGTTTATTCCGTATAAACATTCGTATAATATTATTCAGTATATACATCAGATCATGTGTTCATCGAATATATATAATTAACAAGCTTAAAGTTTTACTTTATGGATTGGCCTTAGTTAAACAATCATTAAAATCCGGGAAATATTGAACAGCTGTTTTTTTTATAACTTTACGTCCATGAATGCACTAAGGATCCAGTGAGTAACTTCTTGAGGCGATTCTTGAGTTCTGATGAGAAGACGTAACCAAGGAATTTTAATAATATCAGGCATAAGACAGTTACATAACAAGTTTATTTGATGAAGTTGAATGATCTGCTGAATGTTATGATTGCAAACCACTGGATGCCTAACTTAATGGTTTAATGATTAAGGATTCGCTGATATGTCTGAAGATATTCAGATTGATTCCTTGTACGATTGTGGATGGATACTGTTGAATAGCTCACACTAGGATGAAACAGTTTACTGGTGCTTCTTCACTTTCAATGGTTGTTTAACAAAGTCAGTTTGTGATGCAAAACTTAGAGTTCAACTATCTCCACAAAACTTAGTGATAGTAAATAAGAGTAAAGAACTTCCGTACTTTAAAGTAGGACCTCAAATAATTATGCGGACAATATTGTTTTCAATAAGATATCTATCGTGCTTCACTCTAATGTAAGTGATATTTATTGACACAGGTAAAAAACTAAGCTTACTCAGATTTGAAGTACTTCATGTCGGGCACATTTTATGTGGGTTGATAGAGTTTTATGTGTTCATATATTCAGATAGTTGGTATATATCTGATGGTTCAAAACAGTTGTAAACCACGTATTTTTTTTCTTCTTGTGTGAATTTAAGCTTTCCTACTGCTGATTTATAACTGTAACTTATTTAAATCTTTATTGCTTTTAGAAAAGCCTTTAATATGTGTGCCATCTTTACTAATCTGTATAATCCTGTTTACAACACGAAGCCAGAAATTTCTGACAATCGGTATACTTGGTAATATTTGAATGTTCACCTTTGGATTTACTGATAAAAAATATCAGTTGATCTTTCCCTTATGTTTTGATAAATTACACTTAGCGAAAATCTCTTCAATCGGGACGATTTCGAGGATATAGTGAAATACTTTCAGTGCGTACGAATAGCATGGTCTTATACTCCAATGGATTATTGATATTCATTACGTCTATGTTGGAAGTCGTGGTATACATGATTCGGGTACATTGTTGTAGTTAAATGTACATTTTAAGTTTAAAACGAAACCAAAAAGTATATGGACCACTAATAAATCCTTTAAAAACTAGATTTGTAAGTAATATTTTAGGTCCAAGTTTCTTGGTTGTGAGTCAAGTGTAATGGCATATCGTGGATATTCTGCAATTGCATTCTCATGAGTGTAAGTCCATTTCGTAATGGGACTCACCGTCAACAGAATCATGTAACTTTGGGTTTTATGCCTTAGATTAGTTCTTTTCAGCCTCACAAAAACTTTACTTGAAAAAAAATTAGTTAGATGATTAAGAAGGGGAAAACTATTGTCTTCGGCGCATCGTATTTGTTACGTTTGCTAGGGTTGTTTTAATTGATTTTTTGCCAGTGTCTAGCATTCCAAATATAACTTTTCAGCATATGTGAAGTTGACCTTTTCTTCTGCACACCTTTCTCGCTTTCTTTTCATAGACTCAACATCAAGAAGCATTCTTACTAGATTTATATTATGGGCACTTGAAGTAGTCAGTAATGCTACACCTCAGTAAGATTATTTGCTTTATTTCAAAGTTCTTTCTAGTTAAATTTCATTCTACGACTTTCAACATCCTATTCTGGGGGGAGTTGGTTAATACCATTACATAACAACTTTAGGGGACTATACTCTGTTTTGCTCAATCAATTTTATTAACTTTAAACAATGATCAATATACTGTTTGTCATACTGGTAAACTTCAAATGTGTTAACCTGCTCTAACTGTGTTTTAGAATGAGAAACAATCATCGACATTCCCAAAGGCACGATGTGCGACTTACATCGTAGTTGCTATGTATAAGCATGCCACTCTATTGCTCGGCTACGATTGAGGCAAGACACCTGGCTATTTGCGGCCTACACTGAGTAGTGTGATGTTTACATCTAGGCAGTATGTCGTGTCTGTCAAATTTCACAGTCCATGCATGATCCTTTTTAAAGCAGCATACAGGGAATTCGTTGATAAAGTTATGTACTAGCGAAAAGGTTATATTCAATATTTTGGAGCGTACTTATAAATAGTTCCCCTGCTTAAAATTGCATATAAAAAACTGGTAGACTAAGATACATTTTCCTTCCCCATTCAAGTATTTTAACGAACCATTAACCGTTTAATCAGAAAATACCAAGTTATATTATACCAATTTTATTTTTCTTGTCAACGATTTATCAAATTTTAATAATCGATTTCTACCCCAGTTTTTCCTCATGTTTCTATCTCAAATTTTGATTATCATCAGACTTTCGACTTCTCATTTGTCAACTTTCTCAGATTCATTTCATGTCTTTTCCCTGGCTTTAACAATTATGGCTGTTAGTAAGTTGTAGGAATCACAAATTGATCTTAGTTTGAGTGTCGTTTGGAACCAGGTGGCACTGGACATCTGTTTCGTTTGAAAACGGGACTCATCACCAATGCGCACCCCGCAACGTACAAATTAAAGGTGTTGTCACAAAATGTTTTCAACTACAGTACCCCAATCATTTCACTGTTGACTTCGGGATGTTAATCTAAATTAAATACGCATTCGCAACTAGTAGATTTCACACTTCTTGAGAGTGGAACTGTTGTCATCATTTGCATTGAATGGTCGTCGCTCAATCACTTAACTTGTTTGGGTTGGAATTGAAGTACTGTGAACCAAGGCAGTGGTTCTAATTGCTAAACACCAGATACATGACTTAAAGATATTAAGTTTGGCTCCTGGCAGGATTGTATGCGCTTACTTTATTTGGAAAAAACAGCTCCCTGTACTTCCGCTTTTCGGTGGTACCGTCAACTGAGAGCATTCCGTTATGAATGCAATCTACATCTTAAACCGAATGTTAACTACTGTTTTGTGTAATTCTTTTAATTACATTATAAAACTAGGAGCCTATATCTTGCAAAGTCATGATCTACTCCATCAAATTCAATTTAAGAAGCTATATTAACATGTAAATTAGGATTCACTATTATCTTTCCTTAGGTCTGGAGTCCTAAAATAATTTTATATAATTGTATTGTATATTAATATATACTTTAAGTTCTACATGACAGATGGACTTGGGTTGGATACACGCTGAAAATCAGGAAGAACTAGGGAATTATTTCATCTAGGTATAAAACCCTTCAGGAGTACCTTCCTATTTCCTAACCGGGAAGATAGCGTAGTACCTTCAGGCTTAGTGATGAACTCTCAACTGTTCACCACTAAGCTTGCTAGCATCTGATTGTTGACTTTTCTAACTTTAGTCAGTTCACTGTACACTGTACGACCTCACCCGTTGCCATTTGTTTGTAATTGCTTCGTACCTGACACCTGGTTGAACTTCACTGTCCACATCTTTCCATCAGAGTTCCTGAAACTACGTCCTCGGATATCACGAATTAACTTTTGATATCAAATCAATCAATTTCCACAACATTCAGTTTGGGCTCACTAGTGACTGACTTCATAAGGTAATTTCTGAACTCCTGTAGGAAAATATGACCAGTGAAGTCTAGCCATGTAGGACTTGTGATAGTTACCCACCAGTAACAATGAGTGAGGTCGCCTAATATATCACAAGGTTGACTGAAGTTAGAAATGCTAACCATCGGTTTGTCTGTTTAAGAGTTGAACTCTCGCCTTGATGTTTATAGGTTGTCCGTTTGACTCCCACAATAAATATATTGGTGCATACGTCTGCGAATCCCCACAAGCTAAAACTAAGCGGTTGTTCAATGCTTCGTGTTTCCTAATCGTAGTCTAACTTAGATTAACTCTTGACACCGAATTCAGCAACCTTCACATTCAATTATATTCTCTATCTGTATGCAAAGGTTCAGAATTTATAGACTTAATTATTCTTTCTTTGAATTAGAATTATGTCGACAATCGTGATGATAATGACTATTTTGATAGGCTGTTCAGTAGTAGTTACTAATTTTGTATTTGTTTAGTTCTTAGTCTCTTTCGAATTCTATCGACTGAGTTGCACTATGAACCTCGAAATCACATAACATTGAGGCATGTCGTATATTCAATTAAACCATGTTACAATTTGATCGATAGAGTCTTATCAGCACCAGGGACTGAACACGTGACAATAATTAGTGAATAATTAAGGTATATTTGTCACAGTAAGTGTTACTTAATGACTCAATGTGAAACTTAGTGATTTGCGTCTCAATCTCTGGAAGAATTTATTACCTTAATATTGCAGTGAATCGTTTACGACTGTCAGGTAACTGTCAATTCACTTTCTGCTAATTAACATTAATGATGTTGCCTAGTTTGATACTATAAAGTCTGTTACGTATGTTAGTAATTAATTTTTAAAAACAAATTAGGGTGAAATTGTTCCATCTCGATTTTGAAATTCAATGTATTCCATATTATTTTTTTTTGAAGTATTATATGGTCTGTAGAATATAACCATATTATGTATTTCTCTATAGTATACTGACGTTTAAGCTAGGTTAGCCAATCTATAAATTAAATGCATTTTTTATATCTCATAAACGAGCATAAATGTTCGGTCTGCAAGGTAGTCATGTGTCTATGCTCTTATTGGTTGCTCAGCTTTTATCCTTCTTAGAAGAAAAACTCAACAATAATGTGTTACTTTGAGCAAATTTTTATCACTTATGCTTGCTACGATTCAAATTCATACAATAAACTGAACTCGACTAGAAGAAAGAGCCGTAAATAAAAAAGGCTTGGATGAAATGACTGAAAATTACATGAAGATACTACTTATCGAAGTTTAAAGTGTCAATTCTGTTCATAATTTTTTTTCTTCATTATTCATTTGCTGTTTGTGCAATACTACTTAATAAGATTCAGTAACTAACGGTGTTACCAGTTATTTGTGAAAATGTAGCTTATTACGTGTTAACATTTCTTACTAACTGATATGTATTCATGACATTTAGTCCATTTTATCATTACAACTTCATTCCCATCATAGTTCTATTAGCAAGTTTTTGTTTCGCTCGTATTCATTAGACAATTGTGTTTTATGAAGCAAGAACAATATGCATTTCAATTTGAATTTTCTAATTCTTCCGCATACACAGTATCACTTAATTAAGTAATATGCTTTACAAGTGTGACATTTATATTGTCATTTAGTGTAATAGTGAAAAGTTATCATGATTAAAGGTCGATTCATAGATTAATCTAATAAACGAGAGGTAGAGGTTATGATGTAATTTAATGTAAGAAACTTGTTTAATTCACATAACCATTATATTATACTCTTATTTCCATATTTTTGTGTGTGATTGATTGTGCTTGTTTATTCATTCCAGTTATCTCATTAATCCAAGGTACTAATTAATTAATTAATTAAACCTTCATATTTGTTACATGTTATTGGTCTTTCTTATTCTCACTTCTTAAGTTGATTTACATTAATGGCACTTATCTATAAACAGATGCATATACTTCTTACGGCCTGTTTACGAGGTTGCATGGATCATCATTACCATAGAAATCGTGTTAACATAAGACATTACTAGCGAAATTCAGAAAACCATCCTAAATGAAGGTAGTGCTTTTAAGCTGTTTGCGCATATTTGAATAGAAAGTGCTTACTTCCAATCGTTTGGTCACTATTTTTGATGAGAACACATAGCGATATGACCGTGATACAGTTTACGAATACTCGGGATGTTCTTTTACAGTGTAATTCTTGTTGGGGAAAGAATTCACTTGGGATGAGTACTTTCTTTTGTCACACCAGATTAACACAGACAGATTTGTTTGACTGTTATGTGATCTATTCAAATTCAGGTTATTCTTAAAAACATTTTGAAATGTTATTGAATTAGTAGTAATGACAATCCATGCAATTCTATAACCAGATATGAAGAAGTATATGTTTGAGTTTAAATATAAGTGTCACTAAGGTAAAGAAAGACCAATAACTCGTAACAAATATGAAGGTTTAATTAATTAATTGATACCTTAGATAAATAAGATAAGGGAAACGGGTAAATAAATACAGCCAGCCATACAAAATACTCAGATAAAAGTATATAATAATCATGTGATAATCTAAATTTATGTTAACTTTTCGCAGGAATCTATTACAGTTAGTTCCATATTAAGTTCTGTATCTAGTGATACAAATGGCATACATTCTGTTGATGTAGGTCACTTATAGTAGTTCGGCTGATAAAAGTTTTCTATGAAGCCACGTGTCGGTCAATGATCTATGACTAAAAGTTGCCGTATGTAACTGAGATAGACCCTTACTTCGTCATTTGAAAAGTGAGCGGAAGGACGCTATTCGGCCTCTATCACTATTTGGAACACCTGCGCTTTTAGTCATTGTTTTCGTATACGCAACTTTAGAAACAAAAGTCATAATTTGATATATTTAAGACATGTCCGGACATGTGTTTTGGCAATTGCAGCTTCCAGATTAGTCTAATTTATGTTATGATATATACTAAGTAGACTATTTTGCATGAAAGTTTTCCTGTGTATTTTTAGCGATTTCCGTACTTAAAGTGCTTATTACTTATATCTATGCATTGCCTGTTATTTTTAGTTTAGATAGCTACGGTTTATACTTGGCTTCTGATAAGATATTTTGTAGTATATTCTTGTTTGACTTTCTTTTTGACAGCATTTTAACATGTTCAAATGCCTCAATTATCGAGATCTGTAAATTGTATTACTTTCATTGTTATTGTCAACGGTGTCGTTTTTGTAAGCAAGACTTTTGTTGTTACTTAGGATTTTGCAAGTCACTTAATCGTTTTACTTAAGACCTCTAAAAGATTTAGTAGAAAAAATATATTAAGATGTAATGAAAATACTCTGCTCTAATTGATTTTAACCTTTGTCGTGGTTCTAAAATTAAACTCTATGAAGAGAATTGGGTGGTTTCGTTTAGAAATTTTGGATAATTTTAGTATGAGTTTTGTTTAGTATGCTATAAACTTTTGGTCCAATTCATTTATAAAATATAATTTCCAGTGCTTGTTCCCATTCAGCTATTCAATCTTAATTGATGTCAGTTCAGTTTTCCACTTATTGAATCTGGAATATTACATTGTTATTTTACTAATATTTCATCAGTAGTCTAAAGTGATGAAAATATTCTTTTTTAAACAATCTATTATTCACAGTTATTCAATCGTCCTAATAACTTTTGTCAAACAGTTAAATTGAATGGTTCGATGGTGGAGAAACGAGATTTTGTAAGCCGTGACTATATTGCTTACACCAATTATTATTATTTTTTTAAATTATGATTTTAACAACGTACCAGGACTGTCCGAAGCTGAAGTAAAACATCACTTTGTTATATGCTCTGTAGATGAAAGTGTATGTGGTTTCGGAATATTATATTCCAAGTGATTTCTTTTAGGAAGTGGTCATTTGGCGAATTTAGTGCAACTTTAGTAGGACATCACTATCGATGAATATTTGAAATTTGACTTATTCGATGTGCTTTATGTATTAAGTTTATTTTCACTATTACTGTAAATTATTTTGTCTCAAAGTAACATCAATCATTCATTCATTTGAATTTTACACCATTATTGGCTCTTGCAAAGTCCATATCTTGAAGTAGCTAAATTACCCAGTTTTACTGTCAAATATTGAGGAATTCTAGATATAGGCCTCTTATTATCTTCGCCTAGGTATTACATTCTGCATTACATTGTGTTCGTCGTGGATTCATCTCCGTTGAGTTATTATTTAAAAGATAGAGCCTTAGATACCTGTTTAGTCTAAGTATAAGACTCCTCGTCAGTTGGCGTTTACAAAATCATCTTTAATTAACAGCTGACTAGGGACTTCAAAATGTTCCTAGTGTTCTCGTGAGAATTTATAATTATCGTTCAGAAATGTCGCAAGTAATACAGATGTCACTGCTAACGTTGGATGATCCTCAAGCTAGGTTTTGAATTGATTGAAGTTGAAATTGTTTCACGATACATCAGCCTAATGTTTTTATAATGTAAAGGTTAGACCTAGTGATCCTGAGTTTGATTTCTGCTCGAAGTTTCGTACAAGGACGAAACAGCTAGTCAGTGCTACCTGATTTTAAATAATCCTCCAAACATGTTCGTCGCATGATGAGTGCATATGATACTAATCTCCTCTAAACCACTTCAACTAACGTACTTTTTGGCTGATTTGAGTTAGTTTTGTGGAGACTGAAATTTAAGTTCTTTTCGTTGTTTGCATTCGTCACATATTGGTTTCGGTTGGGTACTACTGGAAACTACAGAGCACTGATTAGCCGCTTTGTTCTAGTATGGGACGCCTTAAATGTGTGCGCTCTCGATTTTTCCAGGGAATGCAAACAACATAGTGTAATTTTTGGTGGGATCGCATAATTTATTAGTCTTAAAATATAACGATTTTTTTTATTTCTCCTAAATTCCACCGTATTAATAATCGCTTTTTTTTTTAACATTGCGTTGTAGAATAATTCCGTTGCACCGAAAGTTTACACCAAAAAGCCACTTTCTAATTCCCTTTCAACTCAACTATCTGAACACGACATTTGTGAAATATTAAGGAAACAATTGGAGTTTAAGGATAATAAGGATTTACCTTCATCTTCTTATCCTGAAAAGGAAGATACAAGTAATCTTTCACTTAGTGATCATTCTGGATGGCAACAACTATCTCCACAAATAGACCATGAATTACGTAAATCAGAACGAACAAGTCGTAGTCTACTAACTAGTATATTAGCAGAACTACCGGATTTTTCAGCCAATTTTTATTCTCCGGCAACTAGTCAAATTAACAATTCTCAAGTGTCTCTTAGACAGCGTTTTCCTAATGATACAGAGAATAAAGCATTTAATCTTCGCAGTAAATCATCAAAACGCATGGGTTGTTATGTAGAATCTCCTGAAATATTGTCTTTTCCTAATTGGGTTTCATTCGATTCTAGCCCTCCTACACACCATCCCTCTGGGTACGTTTTTTTTTAAATATTTATCGTATATTGTGTACCCTTTATGTTAAAAATGAATTTCCGCTTGATTTTTTAGTGCTTAATCTCCTGAATAGAATTATTTATTAGATTATCTGTCTGTAGACACATTTGTAGCCACCTCTGTGATTTCTTATCTACTCTGACGATATGGTAGACAATAATTAATTCATTACCCATAATTTTCTTCACAAAGCTGTCTTGCGACTTTACACTCCATGAAATATACATTCGCACTTCTCTTTTAACATACCATCGGCTTACAGTTTATTTAATACCAATACTCAGCGATATAGAGCTATACCAAAAGTCTCAAACAAAGATGATTAATCGATGTTCATAGTTTTATCGTACTTTAATATATGATTAAATCTAGATTGTGGATGATTTCGAGTCGTTGTGTGAATATTAAATCTCTAAGTACATCGAACTGAAAAGTCCCAAAAACAATAAAACGCCCACGTATGCTTATGAATTGACACTATATCGAAATACTACTTGGAATATACATATAGCAACAATGACTAGTCAGTTACAGTTTTTAACAACATCGACGGAGTGATGCAAACATATCACACATTTAACCGTTGTTTCCTTAACAGATCTTATTGATTATCTGACTGCTTCTTATGAATGAACATCTATCATCGTAGTTTAGTAGGGGTTAAACAAGGTGTTTACGTAGCTCTATTTTATCACGCTTAGTGGATTATGGTGATGTAGTACAAGAAATCAAATCGTTCATGGTGCTACTTTCAGTTTCCCAACAAGGTCCGAGTTCACCTATTACACAGCAAAAGCTTTACACATTCGAACCAACGACCCTAGAATATAACCCAGGGTGACCTTCGTATCTCTTCCTTGTCCAAATAAGACTTAACAGACTAGTTCATGAATTCCTCATATTTTTTGTTATTCTTTCTCATGTCTTTCATATCCTGTCACAACTTATATGTTCAATCTGTTTACAAGTCATTGATAGCATAACTAGTTGCAAAAATTATAGTGGAAATCACATATTGCTAGTAAAATATTAAGTGTATTAGTAGGGGTAACATTAATACAGCTTATATAAATATTTTGATAAGTGTAAGTGATAAATTGTCCTACTGTTATCTCTATTAGTCCCAGTAATATTATGTGCTAATCCCGCTTAGTATTCTACGGTCCGACAACGACAGCGACTTGATCCCAAACCAGAACAAGAGAAGAGCAGATAGCAAGATGTA
This sequence comes from Schistosoma japonicum, assembly GCA_025215515.1. NCBI lineage: Eukaryota > Metazoa > Platyhelminthes > Trematoda > Strigeidida > Schistosomatidae > Schistosoma > Schistosoma japonicum. The sequence goes on along the minus strand of CM046061.1, from coordinate 69,335,210 downwards.
TTGAGAAAATAACAGCAGGAGGCGAAAGGCCATAGCAAAGCAAATAATTACACTAGGGTTTATATAAGCTATGGTATAGAGTATTCTAGAAACTCCCCGATTGATCGTTAGCTCTAGTGGGTTAAGAATGGACCAATCACAGCACAGCTTCGTGGGCATGTTTAAAGCATGCTTTAATCGGGCTCGTTTCGTGCTAACAGTAAGGATAACTTAATTAAACTTCTTATTACTAGACGGAGATTAAAATTACAGAAAATATGCTTGTGAATTTGCCAATGATAATAATAATGCTAGTATAAATTAGAAAGTGTGCAAATAATTATCCTGGACTGTTCCTACCGTCGTTACCTTGTGTTTTGTTTTACCTATCGTGATGAACCAATTGACCTGTACTGGCTGAATCAATCATCCCTTAAGATCCTACCATGCCAAACAGATCGGTTGGAGAGCGGTAAGGCTAAAATTAGCTAACTTAAGGTTTGAGAGCGAAGTTGTACTACCAATTGTATTAAGGTTTGCCGTTGGTAAGGTATTTTCCTTGAATGACTAGCATGATAGAATGCTGTTTCACAAAGGTGGGTTGGGGTTAAAAATGGTTAGCCCTAGATATTCGTCTTACTCATTCACCTTACTCAATGGATTTTTGTCTCCGGCTGTAAGACTTTAGCAAGTGTGGTGCTAACATACCATAAACCTCTTGTAAAAAGTCTGTATGTTACCGGCCTTAAGCAGTTGTTCTTTGGGTATCACGGTCACACTCCCAGATCTTTAAGACTAACCCTAGCCCTTTTCAGTTATCTCAAAAGAGAACTGTTCCACAGTGTAAGCAACTGGAAAGTGATAACCGCTCTCATACCTCTAATAGTACTCAAGATTACCGTCTTCATAATAGTATTTCTTCAGTTCCTAATATTTCTTCTACTTCGATTACAAACGATAAATCTCCTCCTCCATCTTCCTTCACGTGTTCCACCAATTACAGCGTTTCTAATTCAATGAATCACTGCACTGGATCTATTGAAATCACGCTGTAAACTGCACATTGGAGCCTTCAATATACGTATTTCATGTCGAATCAGACAGCAGGCTTCTCTGTCTATGACTTTAGAAACGCATTCTATAGGTACACGTTGTGCCTCTGAAACGCACATACAAGATCCGTTCACTTTATGTTACCTAGCCAATATTGACAACTTACGCTGTATGTCCTTCATTTATCTAGCTACCCGACAGCAACTTCCTATGGGCTGGCCGTTGTAGGTAATGCACTAAGCATGAGTGCAGAACAAGTTATTCTTGAATGTATTCCGGTCGCCAGTCCTTTGTGTGCTGTTCGGCTAGATGGTTTGGTAAGAACTCAGAAGAATAGGGACACACATGGTTACCTTTTCGTTGTATCTGCCTACTCTCCTACTGACTGCAGTTCGAGCAAAGTGAAACATAGATTTTAAAAAAATGTACTTCTAACGTTTTCATAAGACTAAACACTCAGATTTAATGCTCACAGCAGATGGATTGAATGCTCCGGTAGGTAAATTAAATTACATTGAATAATCCATGTTTCGCTGAACTAGCTAATAGAACGGTGATCTCCTGCCGTAACTACACTTAAATAATCGTCTATTTCTAGCAATCACGAACTTTATGCATAAGGATTGACATCGTCTAACATGGTGATTTCCGACACTAACTGAATGATTGATTCAAATAAACCGTGTCACCATCAGTCCCCACTGGAGATGCTTGATAAAAACTGCCGTTCTTTCTGGAGTATATGTTTAGATTCTGATCATACTGTAGTACGAGCATGTATTTGCTTGCATTTCACCGAATGCAGAAAAACTACAGCAGGAAGATCCATTAGAGCTTAATTATGAAATGAGAAATCCATGAATAAATTCCTGGAACAACTAAAGGCTCAGTTAGGAAATTATAAAAAGGAAACTCACCTAGATGCTGATTTTCATGATATTCAGACAGCAATGTAATCAGCAATGACATCTGTGACTTGAAAAGTCAGTGGATTTCAGCGAAATCTGTTGAATTGATCAACTCCTGTATATTTTTCTTGTCAGGATCCAAACACAATGAGGTGCGAAGAGAAATCAGATGTAGACAGGCTAAACGTCTGCGGAACGATCGTTAGCAGTGGTAGGTAACGATAGCAAAAGACAGAAAAGGCAGCAGCGGTAGGTAGCAGTAGACAATTTTTCAAACTAATAAAAACCATATTAGAAAGCCAAGTGTTAAGGAGACAATCTCTAAAAAAGACGGAACAATTATCTACCTTTGGCCTAAACGTTTTGATTGATTGGAGGAAAACCTCAAAGAGCAATTTAGTTGACCTTCAGCTTCCTTACAACTACCCACTATTTCCCATCAGTCTTAATCGAGAATCCGCATCGGTCCTTAGTTTCTTGCTGAAGTTGAAAACAATAATCTGAAGCGAGAAAGAGAGTAGGAGGACCGGATGTATTAACTAGAGGAATCAATAAAGATTAGGTTGATAAATATTGTAGCTAAAGTTTGTTAGCTGAACATAATCCCATCTTATTGGTCTCAATTACTGATCGTTCCAGTTGATAAGATAAAACTAGTCATCCTGTGATAATCATAAAGGATGTATAAAAAAAGTGTATGAAATATTGGCTTCAGTAGCTATCAGACGCTTAATTACTACCCGGGAACTGAAAATGCGAGATAATCAAGCTGGTTTTAGACTAGGTCGTAGTTGTATGGACTAAAAATTCACCATTGGTATGTTTTGCAAAATAAACATACTTTTTGGCGTTCGGCACTGGTAGTTCTCCTTGACTTGGGCATTACATTTAACTCTGTAAACTGAGAGGTGTGTCTTTCATTAAGAGGCGTACCTTAGAATTACATTAACTTTATGAAGACTATTTACTTGAACATTACTAGTCGAGTCAGCTTATCTGAACTGTCATGTGAACTCATAGCCTCAAATGTTGTCTGTTGTGTCTGTCCACTATCCATATTTTTGTTTAATTTCATGATAGATTTACTACTGGAGATAACACTCGTCGTGTGAAATCTTTATGAATTGATCTTTTACCAGGAATTACACTTATTGACTTAGATTATGCAAATGATATTGTCCTGTTTGCTAAAGATTCTGATATCATGCATCCTCTAAAGCGAGAATAAGAAACAATGCACATTCGAGATGCTTTCCTCTTCTGAATGTAAATTATTAGTTTTGGACTATTCTGGGTCAACATGTCAATCGTAGACGGTACGAAGTAGTTGAGCACATCGACCACTTCACTTATTTCGGTAGTCTGGTCAGTCCTGACGGGTGACAAAATCCTGTCAGATTCATGAAGCTTGTTAAGGTTTGGCCAGCCGTCATCACTTATAGTTTAGGCCTGATATCTGTCTGCCAATTAAGGGGTAAGTAGGCTGTGCAACAATCCTCTCTGTCTTACTGTATGTATGGGAAACGTGACCAGCTAGGGTTGGTGATATTTGTAGGTTATTGATATTTGATCATAGAAGTCTTCGAAATATGGATCGCGTTTGTTGTTTGTAAGGAACAATGAGGCTGAACACGTGGTACTAAGGGAAAATTGTAAATCAATTAATGAGGTTTTGAATCTCCTTCGACTGAGATGGTTGGTGTATGCATTACGTATAGCGAACCACCGATGACCTTGATGCTCAGTGATGACTGACGTTGGAGAGGTATGAACAAAAGGTAAGGCCGACCAAAGCGAAACATGTCATCGGTCCACGGATCATTGATTGTTAGTATGAATCGTGCTGATAGATGCAGATTACTTGGTTGAGGTTTGTCGTAAGCAATCGTTGGAAATTGTGAGTGATATGGCTCTAGATCGGTCACAGTGGCGCAGTTGCACTCAGTCTTTGTCTTTTCTCATATCCCGACCCTAAAATTATCTCATACCTTTCATTTATTAATTCTTTCAGAGTTGTGTCTTCTATTCCTACCCCTTTTTTATCACTATCGATATTGTTGCTATTTATTTACTCATCTTGTTTTACTGATGAGATGTCGCAACTTGGACCGATGTATATATGTGCCAGGTTCTGTGTTGTACATACACACATGCATTCAAATATTTGGTTTAAATACATATATGAAGAAATGATATGAAGGAGGTGATGTGTAAGCAAACAACAATGATTGTGAAGCATTGTTTAAATTGTATATTACTGTCTCATAGGGCCATGGAAAGGTATGTCCGTGGATATTCCTTCCGAATGCATTAAGTAGTGTTACTAGCCCGAATCTCTAACTTCAGCTATATATAGGAGATGAGACCATCTCCTGATATATGTCTTTCACTAGTTGTGATTGACTAATTAGTACACAGGTGGATGTGTGATGAATCACAATTTATCGGGTCAATAATTGCGATTTATTTGTTACAGAATGCAAGAAATTCCCATGATGTTAGTTAACAAACACGTCAACAATCAGCATTGTTTTCATTTAGGTTTTCATCAGGCCTTACTCTAATATACACCTTAATATTGATGTGCAAATATAAAAAATTCTAAGCCAGTCTAGGAAATATTTACGAGACAAATGCGATAATGAAATTGGCCGATGGAATAAATTTTCATAATCATTAAGAAGTGCAAATTAATAGTCAAACGAAAGGTGTACGAATAGTAATGACAAGAACAATAAAAACAGCTTAAATAAATGTTTCAATACAGGAAATGAATTAACACTTGAGAAAAAGAATAAATTCATTAAAATAGTAATCGTTAGGAGTAACTACGCAATAGGAAGGTGTAAATAGATAGTTCTAATAAAATAAATGATAGAAACAATAGACGAAATGGGAGTGATGGAAACAAAACAAAAAAAATGTATAGTTTTTTATGTAATCATTTATTTGGTTGTTGTTTCGAACCCCTATATCTTCTGATATGTGTAGTAAATGATATCGGATCCCGTTAGGAAGTTGTGGTATTCGGTATATTATTTAATTGACTTAGTTTTCTCAATTACGTAGCCACTATTTATTAGATGAGCTAAGATGAAGCCGCGCTTACACTTTGTTTAGCCTTTTCCAAACGCTTTTTGGTAGTATGCCTAGTATCGTTTTCTTTATCAAACCAATTGAATTAATAGATATACATTGAGTGTAGCGAAACACGATAACTTGCACTTTAGTTTAGTAACCACTATTAGTCGACTAGATGACAAACAAATATTTGCTGAAAAATTGTTATTTTAATATCCTTAGCTAGTCTATCGTGTAATACGTCATTAGCTGTATCTCCACTGAATTGCTCTTTTAGGAAGAAAGGCTTCTTATTAAGGGCCTGTATGTCTGACATCATGTTAATTGTAGTCAAATTTCTTATAAACTTCGTGGATAACCGATTTCAACCAACTTGTTATATTATGGTGTCCAGTTCATTATTTGTCATATCATCAGAGCAAATCTTTTTAGCAATCATTTGTTTACCGTTAACAATCGCATCCCTTCACTTGGACAATGAAATCAAAAACATCTTTGACATTTCTATTAACGACCGATTCTGTGTAAAGGTTTCAAGGTATGAACTAGCTACCTACCAATTCTATGATATGAACGAACAGGAAGTTCTGACTTTTGAACTTTCGGGAGTCTGTAGGTTCTTAATGTATTTGTGCTCATTAGTTTAATTGAACTATGAGTCTCCAATAAAATTATCCCTTTTCGTCTTAATTCTCTGAAGGAATTAGTCAACTGTTGTTTTACCTTGGTATTTGTATCTTTATTTTCACCAGTTTTAAAATTTAGTACAATTACAAAGTATAGCATTCATCCTCCCGTCGTGCTTAATTTTATACACTAAAACTACACCTACTGTATATGAATTACTTGTATTTTTTTTATTCTTTATCATATTTTTGGTCAATTTCTAGTGTTGAAGTATTTATGCATGCTGATTTCACTATTCTTTACTCTTCTACTACACTCGTCATCATCTACTATCAATTTGTATTTTTCACTGATTATGAATAGTCTGTCTACTTAATTGTCACCATTAACTTATAAATTGTTTTGATCTATTTTAACATTTTGTTTCATATTTGAATATAATTATTACTGTGTATTTTATAATAAAGTTTAGCGAACAATGAATTGACGAAATGATGTTGTGCATTTATATGCTTTGTCCTATTCATTGTGATACAGTTTTCTGAAAATAACTTAATATTATGCATATTTTCTTTATAAATTTTCTATTCAGCGACATAACTAATTATGCATATTATTAAGTTGTATTTACTCTTATTAGTCTCATTCATTTTATTTATCAAATTTTTAGTGATCTGATAAATTTGTCTGATTCTTCGTATAATTCATCTAACACGTTTCATTCGTTTTCAAATGAATCAATGGTAAGTAGTGTATTATTTTAAATAATTTAGTTTTTAAGTAGCTTTTGTATTGCTTCTTGTGTTATTATCAAGATTTGTATACGATTGATTAGCAATTTAACTTAACAAGAACTCTCCATTATTATCATGAATAAATAACAAGAATATACTTCTTAATTAAAAGTTCTGTTTTCGGTGAATTCATTTTTAAAGCTGTACAGTTGTAAATATATACTTATTTTTTCTAATCATAATAACAATAATAATTAATATTATTTGTTACAATGAGTTCCCTTTAAGAATTCGATAATAGCAAGAACGCAGATCGATGCAGAATAATATAAATTTTTCTTTTTTTTCAATTCGTCAGTTCTCACTAACTGCATTACAATCGTAATTTCTTATTAAAATGTTACATCATAATAGGTAATCATAAGCATTGGCGAATGGAATTGAAGTGATATGGGATATCTGTTCAATATGTAAATATATGTAAGCGTCAATGTGTGTGAAGGTCATTTAATAGGTAAAACGATGGTGCGAATGTAATTAATTCAAGTTCGAGAATCATTAAGATACAGTATTTAATATCAGTAGTAGATCTGATAAAAGGTTACATAAATTTTAAAGAATTGGGTTAGGTAAAATCACGATTATTATACTGCATAAGGTAATAAAAACAGCCAGACAATTAGGATGAGTAGCATTGATATCTTATTTAGTAATATTAATAAAAGGAATTATTCAAATTTACCATAATAAATTGACAGCTGTCTCTTTTTGAATGCATAGGTCTGTCTTGAGTTTCTTTTATTGCTACTACTTCAGCGAATCGCAGTGAACTTAAGTTACTTTTTTTATTGATTATTTTATGGGATTAAACAATGTCGATAGTGTGGTAGCTATCAATTAGATGACGAGAGATTGCACTATTCAAGGCTGTGGTACCTTTTAGTCTCAAACATTTTGAAACATACTCAGAGATACGAATATGTACTCTTCTTTCAGTTCTTCCAATGTGTGTGCTTTGGCACACACATGCGAATTGATATGTACAGTTGGAAATACTTATAAGAGAAAACTTTTCGATTTTGTTTCGTTTAACGAGCACTTCGTTATTTAAGATGATCAGCATTTCTAGTTGATAAGTGCGTGTAACTGTTGAAACAGTGAATCCCATGTTTTCATCACATTTGAAATCAAAGCGTATGAAACAAGCTCTTAATTTAACCAAGTCATACGTGACACGTTTATTTGGTGGTTTGGAATACTGATTAAACCTTTCTTGGTACCCATTTTCGCGTAAACACTTTATAATTGTTTCAATTTTTATTTTTAACCTTTGATGAGCGTAAAGTTATCGAGCCCTGTCAAAAAAATTCCGAACAATTCCCCTTTCATAGTCTAGTGGGCAAAAACTTCTAGTTTAGATATATTTTGGCCCGTGCAACTTTCCGTCCGGCATTCTTTGAAATCTCAAGTCTACGAAATGAATTTTTCGGTTGTTTTCATATTCTCTTGTAAATACTATTTTAAGATATACTTTGTTGAATAAATTAGGCAAATATGAGGAGTGTTTCAGTTTGTTACAAACAATGAATGTATCATCCAGATATCTATAGTAGAATGTTGTTTTATTAATTACATCCTTCAGTTTCAAATGTTCAAGATTTCTATTAAATATGTCAGGTAGAATTCCGCCGAGAGGGTTACCCATGGCGGCTCCATCAACTAAGCGATATAATGTTATACTTAAATTTCATACTATTGTTACATATGAGTAAAAGCTGTTTGAATTCGCTAGTTGGTAAGGGAAGAAGTTCAGTATATTGACAAATAACATCAATGATCTCTTCTAAAGGGATCTTTGTAAAAAATGAGACGTCAAACGATGTAATGAATTTGTCGAAAAAATCTAATTCTTCTAAACGTTGTGCGAATTCACAGTTATTTTTCAAACTATAGGATGCTAATCTATTCCGAATAGGCTCCAGATTGATAAATACTCATGAAAGTGTTCAGATGTGGAAGTTCATCCCTCAGATTGTTATTGAGCAAAGAAAATCTAAATAATAGTAATTTTAAGGTCGTAAAGAACATTCGTTTAAGTGATTTTAAAACCCTTCTTTTTAGGATGTCTACAGCTTTGTCACCGTTGAAATCAATATTCATGCAAAGTTTAACGACAATGTGAGATTACCCACTTTTTATCTATCATCGTCTGTCATTATTCCCGTTTAATTATTGTACGAGTACTGTATATTAGAGTTCATTTTTTTAAAGAAAGATTCTATTTTAATTTGTTTTGAACGTATTATTGTAAAGTATATCAATACGCGAGTTTAAAAAACAACATTGATAATTGCGGGTTGGAATGAAATCTTTAGTGAAAATTACACTTAATATGCACTTATTCACTAAAGGATCGAAAAAATAATTGATGACGCTGGATACATACACATGTTATCATTGAAATGACTGTGGATAATCCTACCTGGTGATGTTTATTTCGTTGATCGGTGATACGTAGTTAGATAGAACCTTATATTAGTTAGTAAGTTGTTTAGAGGAATCAAAAAGCCAGGAATGTGATATAATTAGGCTACCACTAATACATGTTTTTGTGTTATTTGGTGGCTGAAGTTCAGAATTATAAGTTCTAATAATTTTATATCTGGCGTCATGAGCAGGGTCCAAAGGATTATTATTATTTAATTACAATAATACTACAAAATGATACCAAAGAATTAGGCTATGTAGTAATAATCACAATAAAAGGGAAGCACAAAGTCATGCCTCTACTAGTTCACTTATTATTTTAATATCCAAACAGAATGAAACGTTCATCTTGCATCTCACTTTGAACTAGAACTCATTAATTTACTCAAAATACACATTCCAACATAGACTAATGAAAATTTAATTATTAAATGTCGCCCACAGAAAAATTGCAATTTCTTACGTACAATAAATGTATAAACATCACACCCTTTTAACAAACCACTAGCTATCCTGACAGTGGATAACAGTGTTAGATGCTTTATATAAGATTAAATATGTTTCCCGAAATTCATGGCATGTCGTCAATCTATCTATACTAAAAATAGCACCTTCATAGTTATTGTAAGAACAAAATATATCACTTATGTATTAGAATGAACATAAATGATCAGTTTTATAATACTATACTTCTTTTCTTTTATGTCTGTGTATTCAAATAAAGTCTAAATCCTTATCACCAACTACCACAAAACCAGTTGAATGTGATCGTAATCAGTCGGAACAAGCGATTCTCAATGAATTCGACCAATTATATATATCTCGAATAAAAAAAACATAATTGTAGCCATTTATATTATGATCAGTACTTATGTATATGCCCTAATATGATTTACTATTTCTAATTAATTTTTAAACCAATCTCTGTAACCGCTGATTTGAAATCTCACATTTAATTAAACAGAAAAATCTCATCTCGCTTCCCATATATACTATACTTGTTTTTTCTCTTCTCTCTCCCACAATTGCAATAACTTGATTTTTGATCTTGCTTTTTTTTTGTTTTTTTTTATTGGCTCAAAGATATTCTTGCATATTTATACAGTGTTTACATTTTTATATGGTGAAGAATAAAATATGATTAATAAAATATAGTTCTGCATATATCAGATACTCTGAAACGGTTGTAAATAATTTTGGTAGTAGACGGGTCGTGTTTTCCTAGTCGAGATTTTTAACAACACATTTTCGTAACCTCATATTAAGTGACACGTCATTTCATAACTTCCTGCTCTCTTGTTAGTTAGTTATATAAAAATGTAGAATGTGGCTTATTTGTTCGTTGTTACAAGTTCCTATATCCCATCAGCACAGTAAGATAAGTACCGACATAGAAAGATCCTCGTATAACATCAGTGATGCTGCGCAGTATACCCATTCTTTGGTTGGGACATAAACGTCTCATCTGCTCAACGGATAAAGCAAGTTGGCAAAGGCCAAACGAATTTTCGTAATCTGTGCTGTTTCATCAGGGTTGATGAGACTCATGATGCGTGAACTGGTCCACGCACTTAATTCACTGTGTGACCTGTCAAGGTTACATTATGCTTTTACAGAGCAACAGAAATACATTTGTGTTACTCTGCGTTCAGAAGAAAGCAAAGGACATTTGCACCAAAGGACTATTCATCCTCACTTATGATGACCCTTTATTGTACATATTGATATATGCGGTCAAAAAAAGACTAAGTCATTCAATCCAAAAAATAATAAATGTATCAATATATATTAATTATCACTAATAATTTTCAATTAGTTTTGAAGGGACGAATTGTAACTATACGTTCAAGATAAATAAAAGGTTGTATAAAAATCCTTTTTTCTGAAGAAAACAATATGAAATATGCATAATTGAGAAGAAAAGCAAGCACCAAAATAAATGCACATAACGCAATTATGAGGAAAACATAGTTTTAGTACCATATAAGTACGTAATAAATGCAGCATAGAAGAAAATCAGCATAAACCTGCGTGTGTTTTTCTAAAAGGCACATTTGTCGATTGCGAACCCGCATGATACGAACTGTGAAAACAAAATCAAATGTACGTAAATATATGTAAATTGGTAATCACTAAGTATCTAAGAAACTACTGCTACTAAGGGGGTTTAATTTAACAAAATACTGTGTTCATGATGGAAGATCTTGAAACTGAACAAATCAGTGTGGTCCAGCAGTTCGAACCACACACCCCCTCCACCTACATCAGTTTGACCAACCGCTAGTCTTTATGCATAGTGTGCTTTAAGCCAACGACCTATATTTGGTAGATAAGTTGCCAAATAAATATAAACGAAAGAGCTTGTTAAAAATGTGCGCTGTCTTAAGATGTCATACTGCATCTACACGATGAGGTGAAATTAACAAAACGAAAAATAGGAGTCAAAGTTGTACAGTGGATATAATAATGAAAATGACTAGACAATAAGATGTTTAGAGACGAAGGAATACTGGGACTCAAGACCTATAGAAAGTTGTAGGGTGAATGCGTCCGTGCAATTGTGACCAACTCTGAAATATGTTACTCGATATCTCGAACCATTTATCACACGTTCGCCGATCAGATCATCAGCGTCTACCATGATGGCTCACACCAACGGTCAATGATATCAGAGACCGATGATAGTGTGCTTGGTTTGGCCATCTCAAGCTTCTAATCAATTTCCAAACTACCAAGCATACTGAATTTGCAATTATTTTCTTTAAGAACAATCTAGCTCACTGATACACAGTGATCGAAATATAGTAATTTATTAATTTTTGACAGAACGAAAACGATGTATCTATGAGTATCAATAATTTCAAGGAAAAATTACTACTTTAGATGCCGTGTGACATTATTCTTTGGGACTTCAACTGGGATGAATCTTTTGTAACTGTTTAATCTATTATCCTGTGCAAGTGCACAATTAGCCGCACTGCACTAAATAAACTTCTTGGATTGAGGTGAATTATATAGTAAATAAGTTTCTTCAATGTCAGCTATTAATTATATATCATTTTAGCTAGGAAAGATTAAATAAATATTGATTGAAAGTTAAGACTACAGTAAAGGCTCTAAAAACACCTAATACACTCAAGTGTACAGAGAATTCGCTTTCTCGAAATGCTGTATATATAGCCTGACAAAACATCCCACTCATTGTCTTCAGGCGACAGGAATTTCTATGAAAGTGAAAGAACTAAAAGTTGGTTTTCTGGTGTTTAAACCGAATTTGTGGATATGGTGGATCAGTAAATGCGAGTTAGAAAACCCTTATTCGAAACCAATAGGTCACATAGTCTTTAGTAACCTGCAAAAACAAACGACGTACGGACATTAATAATAGCCTAGGTCACGCGCAAATGCAATTATTGTTATTGTGGAAAATCTCTGTACAGTGATGTAAATGCACTTGTGTAGACCACTTTGATTGGCCTATTGTACCACAATTTATGTCCATTGAACATGTAATTTAACATATTGTTGACAATGCTTATATTGTCCATTTTCTTAAATAAAGAATAATGGAAATAACTGGAGGAAATCATCAGCGAAACAGGATTCTAAAATATTTACAATGAATAGTACTTACTGTAAACAACACTTGAATGAATCCAATTGTATACACATCAGCATATATATATATATATATATATATATATATATATATATATATATATATATATATAGTCAGAATTTTCTTTGTTATTAGAGTATATCAGGTACACTGACGTGACGCAAACTTTTATGAGCATTTGCTAACTCAGCGAACAACTGAGTTATATCAATGGTATCAGGTTGTGATTGCATCGATAATTTAGGACGAAAAGGCTGAAGTAAATAAAACACAAAAAAGAAATGATCATACAGACACATGAAAGATACAATTTACTAAATTCGAATAACACATCTATGAAATTTTAAATAACCGGGTAGACTTAGTTATATAATCATTAAAACAAAAAGAAAACACCGCAAAATATTTCACAATGGTACGGCATTTATTGGTGTCTGTCTACAACCCTATCGGTCCAGTACCACGTAGAACATGGAAGAAGGCTGATTCCCAAAGAATTCGTACAGAGATTGTTATATTCAGAAAAAAATCAGAATATGAAACGAAACAAAAATGCGGTAAGCGAAAACGGACTAAACTTGAGGACACAAGCATAGGAAGCAATTCACTAAACGTTAAGACCCTCTTAAAATAATGAAACAAGAAGATGGAAAAATATAACATATTTAGGATTACCGAAGCATTCATATATATAAATATATATATATATATATATAAGGTCAGATTAAAAAAATCCAGCTAACAATAATGTGAAAATTGCATAATAGATAGAAAAAAAAGAAAAATATTGTCACATCAAAAAAGACAAGTAACTACTAGGGCAGATTGAAGGTATTAACAAATTGTTTCTGTGCACACATTGGGGAGCTACAGTTTTCTAATGACTAAAGCCTCTACTTGTGCGGGAACACAAGCTCCGACTTTCAATTATAATTGATTTCGTAGTTGTACATCGTTCCGATCTACGCTTCATAACTCATAAAACACTAACCATCAGAATAAAACATTAAGAATTGTAGTCTCCGGCTAGTTTCCAAAAGAGATATAATACATGGTATGAAACAAAATATGTATTGACTTAACGAAAAGACATTCTCACTTTATTTGAGGTATTCATAATACCAAAATTCTCTTTTTATCTGTATATTTTTAATAAGGTCTGTTCGATATACCACAGTAAGTTTTAAAAGTTTAAACTATCGGCAGCCTAATAAACTTCTTATATTCTGAGCTATCTATTAAATTAGTATTTGGTGAACTCGACTATCAAGCCATTCTTTTAAAGTAACTCATCCCAAGCAATAACTAATTACGAATAAGCATTAGTCGATTTTGCTTGAGAAATTACAACAGTGGTAAACCATGCTAAGTATATGCCATTTTCTAAGGTATTTTTACTGACAAGCAGAAAGGGAGTAGTACAACTGAAGTCTTACTCACAAATTCTACCAACCAAGTAACCAGTCATTTTGAATAAACGAGATAAACAATGAAGAAACGATAAGGAAATTGAGTTGATAAATGAATGCATTAACACTGCACCTAGTAATCAAAATACACGCGTATATACTTCGACATAGTCACAGATAACCTGCTTTCGTTTATTTAATCATTCTATTGCGAATGCCAACAAATTGTTGTAAACGAAACAGATATCATAAATTCAGTCATGAAAAATGTAAAGTCTGGCATATATCTACGATAGCTCAAATAACTAAATAACATTAGGGCGATGAAATTAAACTAAAAAATAAGGGCCACGATACAGATCAACAAGAGGGAATGAATAGGTACGATGAGAGAATTAGCCCTTCACAAATAAACTGATATATATATATATATATATTCTACTCCTGTCTAGCATTCAAGGATATGACAACTTTAACGACTTGATCCCAATCCAAAACAAGACTTTAGCAGGTATCAAGTATATTCAGAAATAAAACAGCAGAATGCCGAATGCAAAATCAATGAATAGATAAGAACAAAATAATCATGAACGAAGAATATTCTTTTCGATATATTATCACCAGGTTCTACATTTATAAATCCAAATTAATGGATAATCTAAAGTAAATAACCAAGCAAATAACGAATCCAGTCGATTAGCTTGGTGCATCCAAACTTCTGACCCAACTAATACCTCATAAACCACATTTCTCTTCCTTTCCAAAGTTCAACCAGCTACCTATGTTGAATATTTGGCACGATAGTGCCTGGCAAGTACTTTTTAACCCACGATGAACACTCATCTTCATGTTCCATGATGCCAGTTGAATTGCTTCTCAATCGACCTGTTTCGTTGAGGCTTGACAACTGTCGTCGAATGAGTAGCGTCGAAATGTGTTCTAATTTTTTTGCCAAGCAAAGCTTCCGCTGGAGAGACCTTGTTAATATTATGAGGATTCGGTGTAGAACGATGAATGAAAGGTATCGCTCTAAAATTTCTTCTGTTGTCTCCTTCCCTTTACATTTTTGCAGGTTCTAACGAAGCGTCCAATTTGACCGTTCGATTGGAGATGAAAGGGTGGTGTTCGGATAGGATTGATTCCGTTTCGCCGACTAAGTTCAGTGGACAAGCTGAACGCGAACTGTGTTTTATGGTAAGTAACACTTGTTTCAAGGAGCCCGAAACGACTTAATACTTGTCCTAGCTTTCGTACGGTAAAACATACGGTTGAATGCTTTATCTGAAAAATTTCTGACCACTTAGTACACGCATCAATTAACAGGAAGTACATCTAACCACGAAATGAACCGGCAAAGTCCAAACATGTTCATTGCCGCAGTGACTGTTATCGAATACGAATGAAGCTCTGTTTTCCACAGTGCTTTTGAGGCTTAAGATCGATTGCTGCAAGAGCGAAATAGCGGCTCAAGTTAAGCATCCAAATGAAGCTAGTATACATAGCTCCTTGCTAATGCTTTCATGCGAATTATTTTTGAATATCCTTCATACAAATGTCGAAGTACCGCTGGTTGCGACTTTCTCAGAATTACTGCCCGTTCGGTAAATAGAAGGCAGTCATCGACTTCCGAAAGAGATAATCTGAGCTGGTAGATCTGCTGGAACTCTGTGGAGTATATTTTTGAGGGCAACCCATTCACTTGAAACTTGCTACAAAACCAGGTTACTAAAAATTACTGCCTTTACTTCATCTAATGAAACTGGAGTGCCTCGTATAGCATCCGGTGCTTCTGAATCAACTGTTATTGAAACAGTAACCACGTCGTCCGGTCCAGAATGTTGAACTCCGACCAACCGAGAGATAGCATCGGCTTGACCGATGGTAGTTTTTGATTGATAATTTATGTTGGAGTCATAACACAATAGCATTATTGCCCAACGTTGTAATCTGTTGGCAGCAAAGACAGGGATTCCCTTCTTAGAACCGAAAAATCGACAGCAACGGCCTATGCTTCGTTGGAAGAGTAAAAGGATTACCGTATAGCATTTTATAGAACTTGTTAACAGCGAATATGATTGGTTAGGGCGAGTGATCTGGTATCATGTGCCATCGATTTTTCTGAGTTATCTGGGAATATATGAGATATTATTGCTCCAACACAATGACTAGAGGCATCAGATACAACGACAATTCTCAAGTTGGGATGATAGCGTCTTAAAAGTAGATCTGAACTAAGTATTGACTTAACTTTTTCGAAAGATGCTTGACATTCTGCTGACCACAACCATAGTCTGTCTTTCATTTAGAGTCCATTAAATGGACATCTTACTCGATGGACTTGTGGGAGGAACGTACCAAATTGACTAATCAGTCTTAATAAGAATCTTAATGATGAAACATCTTTCGGAGCTGGCATTTTCCAGATAGCTTCTATTTTAGCAGGATCTGATTGCCATTTCTGTCCAAGAAAAACACAAAGTACTTGATTGAATACATGAAGAAGATGTACTTTCTTCACGTAGGCGAAACGCATACCCCATCATTCTATGAAGAACTTGGTGTAGACGACCTGTAAGTTCACTCTTATTTGACCCAATTACGATGATATTATTCAAGTCTACTGCTACTCCAGGTATACCTACCAACATCGCATACATTACCTGTTGATATACGATAGGTGCAGTCTTAATGCTGAAAGGCGAGCGGGTATACTGAAATAGTCCCCGAAGACTGTCGATAGTTAGGAACTCTGTAGATTCACCATGTACTTCCACTAGAAGATAAGCATCGAGAAAGTTCAGTTTTGTAAAACACGTAACGCCATTTACCTTGGGCAGATAGGTCTTCCGCGACCGGTAGTGGATACTAATATGTATTCAATGCAGCATTTAATCCGCCTGAAAAATCGGTACACGTATAGTGCCGTTAGCCTTCTTAATCACTATAATAGGTTCCGACAAAGCAGAATAGTTGACTGACTGAATCACGCCAGCTTGTTGCAAACGATTGATTTCTTGGCTGACCAGTTAAAGCGCAGTATAAAGTACAGGACATTTTGGATGAAAAATAGGTTTGGCATCTGCTTTCACTGGCAGATGAGCTTTCATCTTCGTTAGATATATTAACAAGCTTTGCTTGGCAAAAAAATTAGAACACATTTCGACGCTACTCATTCGACGACAGTTGTCAAGCCTCAACGAAACAGGTCGATTGAGAAGCAATTCAACTGGCATCATGGAACATGAAGATGAGTGTTCATCGTGGGTTAAAAAGTACTTGCCAGGCACTATCGTGCCAAATACTCAACATAGGTAGAAAATTCTATCCTGAATATATCTTCGCAGTGCTTGAACCACGTGGTGGAAGTAACTCCACAATCAGAATCATAATTAAATTCTGAAATATTGTTAACAATCGTATCTACATACAAATGATAAGGTGCATAAGTTAAGGATTTGGATTTGAAGTTGCTGCGTTCAAGTGTCATTAATCTCATTTGAGAATCAAGCTGCCCCTGCTGTTATCGAAGGATGCGATTAAGTTGACCATCCGATATAGGCATAATGAGTTCGTTTCTTCACGCCGTTGCCGCTATCCAGAAGTCACTATTAGCCTTATAATATTACGTTTTACTGCTGTCTAGTACTCTACGATAAGAAAACTTCAACGACTTGATTCCAATGCAAAACAAGACTTGAATAGGTATCAAATATATTTTAAAATAGAACAGCAGAATGCCGAATGCAAAATAATCGACGTTTATTTCACCCATCAAATATGTATTGATTTTTATAATGTTAATTATCATCCTGACAATTTCGATGGGGGCATAAACTATTCATTTTGACAGTGACAACACCAAATGCATGGACTAAATTCTGTTTAAAAAATATTCTGGCGTAAACTTGGTTATTTACTTTAGATTATCCATTAATTTGGATTTATAAATGTAGAACCTGGTGATAATATATCGAAAAGAATATTCTTCGTTCATGATTATTTTGTTCTTATCTATTCATTGATTTTGCATTCGGCATTCTGCTGTTTTATTTCTGAATATACTTGATACCTGCTAAAGTCTTGTTTTGGATTGGGATCAAGTCGTTAAAGTTGTCATATCCTTGAATGCTAGACAGGAGTAGAATATATATATATATATATATATATATATATATATATATATATATATCAGTTTATTTGTGAAGGGCTAATTCTCTCATCGTACCTATTCATTCCCTCTTGTTGATCTGTATCGTGGCCCTTATTTTTTAGTTTAATTTCATCGCCCTAATGTTATTTAGTTATTTGAGCTATCGTAGATATATGCCAGACTTTACATTTTTCATGACTGAATTTATGATATCTGTTTCGTTTACAACAATTTGTTGGCATTCGCAATAGAATGATTAAATAAACGAAAGCAGGTTATCTGTGACTATGTCGAAGTATATACGCGTGTATTTTGATTACTAGGTGCAGTGTTAATGCATTCATTTATCAACTCAATTTCCTTATCGTTTCTTCATTGTTTATCTCGTTTATTCAAAATGACTGGTTACTTGGTTGGTAGAATTTGTGAGTAAGACTTCAGTTGTACTACTCCCTTTCTGCTTGTCAGTAAAAATACCTTAGAAAATGGCATATACTTAGCATGGTTTACCACTGTTGTAATTTCTCAAGCAAAATCGACTAATGCTTATTCGTAATTAGTTATTGCTTGGGATGAGTTACTTTAAAAGAATGGCTTGATAGTCGAGTTCACCAAATACTAATTTAATAGATAGCTCAGAATATAAGAAGTTTATTAGGCTGCCGGTAGTTTAAACTTTTAAAACTTACTGTGGTATATCGAACAGACCTTATTAAAAATATACAGATAAAAAGAGAATTTTGGTATTATGAATACCTCAAATAAAGTGAGAATGTCTTTTCGTTAAGTCAATACATATTTTGTTTCATACCATGTATTATATCTCTTTTGGAAACTAGCCGGAGACTACAATTCTTAATGTTTTATTCTGATGGTTAGTGTTTTATGAGTTATGAAGCGTAGATCGGAACGATGTACAACTACGAAATCAATTATAATTGAAAGTCGGAGCTTGTGTTCCCGCACAAGTAGAGGCTTTAGTCATTAGAAAACTGTAGCTCCCCAATGTGTGCACAGAAACAATTTGTTAATACCTTCAATCTCCCCTGGTAATGTTGTTTGTCTTTGGTGGCATGAAGAAGTATTATTTAAAGTACGATGGGTGTCTTGTAACCTTTATTGTTATCTATTGATGTAATGATCACATAATTAATCATCAAAATCACTAGAAGGTCAGTCACATTAAGAGACACTAAATAGATAAAACGATGGTTTACAAAATATAAAATCATATTACCTTTATGGATGTTCTTTCATGCACACTAGTGCAACGATCCTCTTGCAAACATTGAACTGGACGTATTTCAACAGTTGGTAAAGGTAGTTTGGGAGCATTGGTATTCCATTTTAAACCATAAGGAAAATACTCTTCAATAACTGTGCACAAGTCATCTAGACAAGAAAGCCATGAACGTATCCAATCAACGTGCTCCGGAAGGCTAGGCAGAAAAAAAAAACAATAAAAAGGACAACAAAGTAAACGGAAATGAAACCTTCCTCAACCACTTTAAGCAGATGAGAAAACAGTATTAATGACCAAATACTTTATCGGGAAAAAGCAATTATATTACAGGAAGTATAAGTATTTTACACGGTAAATAAGTAATCATAGTTTGATAGTAGAGTTTTTTTTTTGTTTAACCACAGAAACGATGATAAAGCAATTGAGTTACGTGGTCATAAAGCTGTAAGGTTTTTTGTGAAGTGAGGACTAATTACAAAACACCTCCACGAAAATCATTACTATAAGATAAATATTTATTTATTTACTTATTCAAAGTATAAACCATATACCTATGTGGTTCACACTGTAAATTTCGTCTTATTCAAGGTTTGTATAAGAGAAGGCAAAACATAATGAAACTTATTTCATTAATGATGCACAAGCCTATTGCCGATTAACAATACAATTAGTGGTAAGTACTATTTACTGTGTCAGTCGGATTATAGCTTCAATTGTAACGTTAAGCCCTACTTTTACAACAAATCCAATAATCC
Source organism: Schistosoma japonicum (assembly GCA_025215515.1). NCBI lineage: Eukaryota > Metazoa > Platyhelminthes > Trematoda > Strigeidida > Schistosomatidae > Schistosoma > Schistosoma japonicum. The sequence continues at coordinate 69,315,165 of CM046061.1, read as the reverse complement.
TAAAAACTATTTCCAGAACTAAATAACATTTTGCCCACCGCTATCCTATCTTGAATTATGTGCAGAATATTCCAAATCCTACTGTTAATACGAATCCATACGATAAATGCTGTTTCCACTTCCAATCCTATTCCTGAGGTTAAGTTCAGTAGTGCTGTAAAACAGGACGGAACGTAATGCAAAAGTAGAGCAAAACGTTGTAACATGAAAAAGGTTGAAGTGTTGCAAAGCTCTGCGTTTTTAATGTTTTACATACTATTTCCCCAAGTCTTATGTGGATTAACACGATCCTTTCGATTCACTAAATTAGTTTCAGTTTCAGTGTGATTAGGACTAAAAGCTGAATTCCTCGTATTAGTCCTGATCATAGGAATCTTTCAGTAGGTCAAAATTCTTTTTGAATATGTCGATAGACGGAGTTGCAACAGCATTATGATAGAGAATCTCATTCTTCAACTATCCTTACAATAAAACTCATGTCTTACTCTAAAGCCTAACATGACAGCACATATCTAACACTAAAAGCTTAATTTTAACTTAAGTTTCTAATATTCAGCCTAAATACTAATCCTAGCTACGACACATTGTATGTGGCATGCATTTTCAGTTCACATTCGCAGCAATCTTGACGCAAATAGCTCACCTCTTATTAGTTAATTGAAAATTTTGAGGTGGTCATTTAAGTACCGCGTCTGTTTGTTCCTATGGTGTACGCTAGCTAAATTATGCATATTTATAATTTTCAATTTCTAATTACCGAACACCTAAGTAAACCAATTTATGCCAAATTCATCCGACCCACAATCAATAATCGGCCAACTAATAATTTAATACATTTTAAATAAAACAGGAACCATCAGAAGTAGTGTTAATTCATTTTTATCCAAAGATTTTTGTGGCTATTAACAATGTAAAATAAGTGATTAAAGATATTTAATGGATAATTGATGCTTCTTAAATAACTTGTTTAATAACTGTTTTGACCTAAACTTATGAAGTTGGTTTGTGGGAATTACATAAATATTTAGTTCCTCAATATTTACATACCAATTAACGATAGCGACTGCTTTAAATAGACCCCATTTAAGATTTTATCAGTTTTATCGCTTTCTTTGCAATCACTTTAGTTCAGAGTTCACTTTATGTCATCCATTTATTTGTACTTTTCCATTTCTTCATATCTCATTCCTACTTCTAATATTACTATTCATGCACACCACTTATGATTATTATAATATCAACAACCATTACTATTACAATTAGAATTATCATAAAGACTGTATCCATCAAGGTCTCTATTTTAATTCATTTACCACCCAAATCTAACAGCGACAGCAACTATCGTGCGTCCACCCTACTGGTCATACATTTTTTCATGTTTCACAATTTTCTCTATCAGTTACTCATTGTTTATTTACAGAACTAAGTAGTCAGAAATTTTATATGACAACTCATCGAATTCTTACAACTGTCGATTGACCTATAGTTTATATATATATATATATATATATATATATACGGTTGTGCAACTTGATAATGAATTCTTTGAAAAGAGATTCCTTTGCTGGATAAATGTTTCATGATTTAATGGATATGTTCAAGATACATAATAACTGATATGTGGTTGCTAAGTCACTACTACTTTTTGTATGTTGACTAAAATCTACCGGCGATGAACCCTGTTCACTCATGACATGAGTGCCTTCCGCGAGCATAAATGAGTAATCAATATTTCCATAATTTACCTATATACGATTGGTATTAACATTAATTTGAAGATTAGTAAAGACACCTTTTAATATTCACTTTCCTACACGCTGACCTTAAAATATACGTAAAGCAACGGTCTAGTGGTTAGATCCAGCATTCAACTGATGGGTTTCTAATTCGAATCTCACTCCATCTATTTCATTTTGAGTAACTGAGCATTATTACTAGCCCTCAGACAACTAAAGTGTGGCTTAGCCATACTTTGTGCAATTAAATCAATAAAATAAATATTTATATGAAAGTAGAAATATACAAAATATAATACAATAAGGTTCGAAATGCTATGAGTACTTAATAACCAAATATAGCTTACCTCGAACGACAATACTGGAAAACTTTGTTGGCATTCAACCATGCTGACCCTTTCAAATCTTTAACGTACTGCGAAGCAGATGACTACATTTTAGTTTGCTATAAATCTCTGGACTTACAGACCCAACCCAATTAAGTATGAGAATAGAATCCGCAATAGTTGATAACTGACATTTTCGTAATGACATGGCTCCAACCCTGAAGTTCTTGACTTCAATTGAGTTACTAGAGCAAATTAACATACTGCTATTTCAATCATTTTGAAATGAAGAGGTTTCAGGTGCAAATCCATATCTTCTTCATTTGGTTTACCATAAATACTGGATAGTTCAATGAGATCTCGGACGAAAACAAAAGCATTTTGCACACATAATGACTGAGAATAAATAATGAACTGCAACTACCTGGAATTGTATACTCCCACCCAGTTTTTTACTACATGAAACATACTTTTTAAGGCTATTAGCAATAAGTGACTCGAAAGCAACTAGTCCCGCCGGTTTTTCTGCGTGAAATGCACAATATCCCGTACTACCTACCTGGAGATAAAAGTCGCGCTATCCTTTCAAGACGAGTAACTATAGACTCTAGATGATCACAGAATTCTATTCGATTTGAAACTCCCAAAATATTAGACGTGTTGCTGCTGCCACCGTCACATAAAATATTCACTTTTGAAGTATCAACCCCATCCAACTGATGGACAGTAGACCAGTCGCCAAGACTTGCTGAACTCCCGTCTCCTGCACCAGGAGTATGACTAATAGTTGACGGTGACAATATTTCCTTAACACTTCCCTCTTGATCAATCTGTTTAATATCGACAAGGCTTGACTTTTTTACACAATTAGCACAGTCTTTATCACCATTTTTCCCAAACTTATGATGATGTTTTTTGCAGAGCAGATACTTCAGCCAATTACTGAATCATAAGTGTAAAGGAAGATAATGACTAACGTTTTTCTGTCCATAAGTTAGAGCTTTCAGAGGCAACGCTATGTTTAAAGTAGTGCTCCATCAGTAACGGTATGTCCAATATCCAATATCATTATAACTAGCTAGCTTAATTCAGTTTATTTATTGTTATTCAGTCTCGCTGTCATTTTTAGCAACTTTGATGGTTTTAGGGGAAAATAGAAAGGTTTGTCCGGATCACCGACTACAGCAGCCCCAGCTACTTTTTTATCACAGTAATATTTTTTATGTTGTTGTTTGTCTGTATATAAAATATTTTTCTGTTCATCTGTTTCGAAACATGAAATCTTTCGGATTACTAAGAGCACAACAACGATCTAAAGATTTACGTATCATGATGGGTTATGACACTTTTATATATGAGTACTACAAGTCTATAAACTTTTGTAAAGTAGCTGACGATCGACTCCGTAGAACATATGAAGAACAACTAGAACATGATAAATGTACCTGCTGTAAACGACTGCTTTTTTATTGCTAATAAACAGCAAATTTTAGTCATCTTTATTATTGGACGACTACATTAATATTGATAAACTAAACTTAATCAAACTGAAAATTATCGGATTATTTTATATGTGACATTAATGTTAATACGTGTTGCATTAACATAACGAAGCTAGTTACCAATGTGCAAGTCCTTGTTTTTGCGTATGATTGTTTAATCGTCTTAGCCATCTTTACTATGTAGGTCACTGGGTTCTAGTGGGAAGCACTCTTAAAGTGTACTCGGTGTATGGCCAAGTAATGTTTATCGTATAACCACAGCAATTTCTATCTATCGACCTTACTCGTACGAATGAAAATAAATCAGAAGGCAATAAAAGTCGGAAGAGGGGTCATATTCGATCGTAAACAGAGCGTCAATGTGATAGAAACGTCTATGTTGGCTAACTAGAGAGATGCTTCCCGCGTTGTGTCGTTTCATGATCTGGTGGTGACGCGTGACCGAGTGCCTTCAACTAGTCATATCCGCTATGACTAACATGGTCAGCATTGATGTCGAAAGCCTATGCAACTATTAGTTTAGCGGATTATTTTCCGTTGCATAGTAAACAGAATTTAAACGGTATTATGGATTGGATACGTGAGTGAACACAATAGGAGTTTATTTAATGAAATCAGACTTCGGGTTTATAAACTGAGTTAGCTTAAGTTAACGAATTCGCTTCATGTTCCAAGCTTCAAACAGTATTCCATAATGTATGATATAGGCTTGCACTCTATAGATTTAGCTATAGAGGATGGCAAGGAATTCCACGCTAAACATATTTTCAGTGCATGCAAGTGTGTTGGAATCAATGATGTTGCTTTTATCTAAACTGCTTTTAGAAAGTCTTCTATGTGATTTATCAGAATTGTTTGTGTAAGGATTTTCGTTTTCATATGGTCTGCGTAATTAGCCTAGTCTCTATTTTAACGAAATCCTGAAGAAATAGATTTGAAGGTCCACACCAATGATATATTTATCCCATACATCCTAACTTTTACCGCTTGAATGGTTAAGTCATGCAACTGGGTGACCTAAGCAATTGACCGTATTAGTCATGTCAGCTGATGACTCCTTTATACTGGCCTATCCTGACAACATTTCTCACATCTCTTGATTATTAGGAAAATAGTTAGTAGTTCGTTTGTACTTAAGTTAATAATTATAGGAAAGTTTACAAAGATCGGAACATGCCACGTTGCAGCAACCCCTACAATCAGACTGATTCTTTCGCCATTATCATTGTATCGCTTTCCATGCCATCTCCAATTAATATGCCGTTTTGCAGTCATTCTAAATGGGAAACCATAAGTATGGTACAGTTGGCCATTGAACCTAATCCATAACTGCCTTTTGTCCTATTTCGAAAAAAGGCCTAGTTATTTAAATTTTACGAGACGGAATTAGCGGACTTCTGTTCCTTGAGAACTTTCTCATGGTGATAACACTGTTTTGACTACGAAAAGTACTGTAGATGCTTTGTTGCTTCGAAAATTAAGAAGTAAAGATTAAGACTAAAAATAAAGAGTAACTCCAACAGTATGGACTGTCGAAGCCTTCATAAATTAATTTAGTGAACGACGCTCCTTAAAAAAATTTTACTAGCGCCACTTATCTAGGCAAGAGTGTTCCAAAGTTTTTTAATTCTAATGAAAAGCTTACTTACTTACGTCTGTCACCTCTCTCGAAAGAGCATAGGCCGCTAACAAGTATTCTCCATTTTAACTCGGTCCTGAGCAATCATTTCAAGCTGTTTCCAGTTGCTGTTCATCCTTCTAATGTCTACTTCCAATTCTCGACGCACTGTGTTCTCTAGCCTTCCTCTAATTCGTTCCCCAACAGGATTCCAAGTCAATACCTGTCTCGTGATGCAGTCTGATGATTTCCGCAATGTATGTCCTATCCATTTCCAACGTCGTTTCCTGATTTCCTCTTCAGATGGAAGTTGGTTTGTTCTCTTCCATAGTAGGCTGTTGCTGATGGCTTCCGGCCAACAGACATTCAATATCTTGAGTAGACAGTTGTTTATAAATACCTGTACCCTCCTGAGGATGTTTGCAGTAGTTCTCCACGTTTCAGCTCCATAGAGAAGAACTGTCTTGACGTTCGAATTGAAGAGTTGAACTTTGAGGTTGGTTGACAGTTCTTTTGAGTCCCATATGTTCTTGAACTGTAGAAAAGCTGCCCTTGTTTTGCCGATCGTTGCCCTTACATCTGCATCTGATCCTCCTTGTTCATCGATGATGCTCCCCATGTATGTGGAGGTATCTACTTCTTCCAGAGTTCCACCATCTAGTTCAATTGGGTCAGTGCTCTCTGTGTTGAATCTGGGGATCTTGCTCATTCCCTTGTGTATGTTCAGGCTTAATCATTAATCAACTCAACAACCTAAAATGTTTTAAAAAAGTGTATGGCGTTTAGAGGGTCATTGTCGTCGCTTCTTTGTACAGTTTCTTCTGTAACGTCCAAATTTCCAACACTCTATGCACTATTACTCTTCTCCACACAGATATGAACCTCTGTGACTTGCTTCTGGGAATTGGCGATTCGTTTTTCCATAGATATAGTTCTACTGTCTTCAGTTACTGAAGAAGCCGTCGTGCTCGCCAGCTGTCCTCATAACTAAGCCATCTCTATGACATCCAATGGCTAAACTGCATATGTAAATCGAAATTATTTGGCTACGTCCCCTAGAACACACTCCAATAGCTGAAACGTCGGCAGCTGCTCTCTCGAGTTATCGTCTAACGAAGGTAAAGCACGAAGAAGCAAACTCGTCAGGGTGGCGGCCAACAGATATCGGTCGCCGTCGTAGGCAAGGCGTACATTCTTTAATTGCTGCAACGTTATCTTCTTGTCCACTGGACTGTCGGACTAGAACACCAAACTGGCCACAACACTTTCTTACGCAGCCTTACCACCAGTGAGCTCAACATTTCCAAACGCCGCCCTTGCACGCCCTCGTAGCAAGGTCCGGTGGACTGTTGAATCCGCCTACTGCCAGTGAACACCGACCAGCTTTGCGACAGCTTCGAACTGTCTCAAGACCGCTCCAATGTTTCCATCTTTGAACGGTTGTGGTCACGGCACTTTCATCTTGTCGAATGGAGGCGACACCATTTGTAAAAAGACCAACTGGACGAGTAATTGCATATTTGGTGAAAACAGAGAGCGTTAAAAATATTATGTACATTACTTCTAATCATCAATTTGCACGTCATTCACGTTCTCTAATCCGTGTTGGTTGTAGGTTTGCTACAGCTGGTTGTCCTCTGTTCTCTTATGTATTCTAATCATGCACTGCTAAATGTCACCCGGAAACTCGCCTTATATACTGTACACTGATTCTTTCTAAATTCATGCGACGTATCGCCACCACTTCGGATTGAATAAACGAAAATATATGGAGGACCTAGCAATGACGTTGGGAGGAGCTGCAAGAGAAGGAAACATGAAGCACCTATACGATACAACGAAAATACTAGCTAGGAAATTCAGTAAGCCAGAACGACCGATCAACAACAATGCTGACAAACCAATCACTGAAGTGCATGAACAACGAAACAAGTGGGTAGAACACTTCGAAGAACTCTTGAATAGATCAGCCCCACTGAATTCCCCAGTCATCGAAGCAGCAGCCACAGATCTCCCCATAAACACCGACACACCAACAGTCGAAGAAATCAAAATGGCCACCCGACAAATCAAGAGTGGCAAGTCAACAGGGTCAGACAACATACCAGCTGAGCGAGGCATTGAAGACAGACATGGAAACAACTTCAAAGATACTCCACATTCTCTTCAGGAAGATTTAGGAGGAAGAACAAGTGCCAACAGACTTGAAAAAGAGCACGTCATCAAAATACCAAAGAAACGTGACTAGCGATTGCGAGAAATACAGAGGCATCACTCTACTTTCAATACCAGGAAAAGTCTTCAACAGTGTTATTGAACCGAATGAAAGATCCAGTCGACGCCCAACTTCCAGATCAACAAGCTGAATTCCGCAAAAACCGATCGTATACCAATCAAATCGCTACTCTACCGTTCATTGTTGAACTTTAACGCTTTGGTTAATCCTGTTCTATTTGGCAGAAGAAACCAGATTATTAGGCAATAAGTCTTTATTTCATCACCGTGGACAGGAGACAGTAGAGGGTGATCCTAGTTATTCAAACACAATGCTTCTCAACATTCAATACAAGACAATAGGAAATATAATCCACATGAAGATTAAGGAAGTATATGAATACTTGAGCTTAATTGATTTAGCATATAATTTCATTTTGAAGACAACTTCTAATTAGTCAACTTAAGTTGCTACATTAGCTTCTTTCTAGAATCAACTTCCGTAGGAACGTCGGTTCGATCAACAGATCAAACAAAACCATTTCAGTCCTGTCCTTGTAGCTCAATGAAGAATTACTAGTTCGTCCAGCATCTGACGTTCGATCAATGGTAAACCGTCTGTTAGTATTCGACGATACTGCGTGGATGACATCTATCTATAGAACTTGTTATCTAATCTTGTAGCGTTTACATTCTCCCACAAATGATGATTGGATATTTGGTGAACTTAACTTCCTAACTGTAACCAGAGCTAAAAAATAACGGAGGGTAGGAAAACGAAGCAAGAATGTCTGAGGAAGTACTGCGAGTGGGCTACCTAACACCATGGTGGTGAGGTACGAGTTACCCATGCTCTATCCAGCTATCAGGTGTGTACTCATCTGCCTCTTGAATAGCCCTCAAGTCAAAAAATATTGGTTAAACCCATGACACCTAAAGATTTGATCCATTTTTTGTACAAAATGGTTAAAGTACAAAAAGAAAATGTATAATTACAATTGATATATGTTCGTTTCTACCTAAGTGTTTAGTTTCCAGAATGGTTTGGTAACCTGGGAGAATATAGACATGGTGTAAATATCTGTGTATGCGAATGTGTTTAAAAGAATAAATTTTAGTTTGCTGTTTTCATTTTTAAATATTTACAAACTTGTGATTTCAGAAGTTACGTGATTACATTTTAGGCTGAAACTAAAACTCTGGACTTCCCTGCCTGAATAATCGGTTATACTTATCTAACGCTTTAAGCCACTTTTACAGCCTTCACGTTTTTGTTTCTTGATTTCGTGGTTGTTTGATCGGGTAAGCAATCTGATAACACGTATGGTGGTTCATTGTCTAAGTAAGCCGGTTTTAGCCTATCAATACTTACTGAGTCGATGTTTCCCTGTTTCTGCATCACAAAATATTTACGTTTTCTTGAAATAACCTTAAATGACCCTTCAAAAGAAGGGCTAATTGGTGCTTTTATTTTGTCACATCTTATCAAGACATGCTAGCAAGTGCTTAGTTCCTTAGGCAAAAACGTCGCTCGTGATAGTTCACGATTATTAATTGGCTTAAGTTTAGACATTTGGTCCCATATCTGGTCTACGTAAGATCCTAAATCAGGCTTTTTACTGTCAGTGTGAGGGTTACCAAACTCACTCGGTAGTCTCAGAGTTGTCCCAAAGACTAGTGCTGTTGTTGAAAATTGTGAGTCGGTTTTGACAGCTGTTCGTATTCCCAACATAACTAATGGCAGGAATTCTGTCCACTGACTGGGGTTTGAATGAGATTGAAGAGCGGTCTTTAGTTGACGATGGAACCGTGCTTTAACCCCATTCGCTTGAGGACGATATGCAGTGCAGCGTATTCTGTTGGAGCCTAACAGTTTGGCTAAGTTGTTGAATAGTTCAGATTCGAACTGAGCTCCTCTGTATGTCGTTATTACTATAGGTGTACCAAAAAGGTCACCCAGTTTCGCGTGAAGACTTTGGCTACTGTTTTGGCCGTGATGTCCGTGATTGGTACTGCTATGGTAAACCTCGTGAATCTATCTGTACATGTAAATATATACGTAAAACTATTTGAACGCGGTAAAGGGCCTACTAAGTCGATATGTACATGTGCAAACGCGCATCCGGTCGGAACACAACTCCGATGGATGCATTTGTGTGTCGGTTAACTTTTGATTGCTGACAGGCCGAAGACTCTAACCCATTTAATTACATCCTTCTGAAGATTTGACCATATGTACCTGGCATTGACTAGTTTAGTCGAAGATTTCACGCCAAGGTGAGACAACGGATGAAAGTTATTAAATATTAATCGTCGCATATTTTTAGGAACGAAAGGTCAGGCCACTGCCCTCGTTGTGTAACAGAAAATCATAACATCTTCGATAGGTGATGGAATCTATTTTTGTTTAAGACTAGAGCTTTTAGCTGACAATAGGTTTTGTAATTCTTAATCATTTTCCTGGCTGTCTCTCAACGTCTCGAAATTTACTGTAGACTGTTGTATTATATTCATTCCTAGTCAAGAAAATGCATCTGCCACCTGATTGTCTTGACGTTTTACGTGTTGTATATCACTAGCGAACTGTGATTTGTAGTCGAGGTGTCGGACTTCTCGAAGTAAGTAATTATCGGCTTTCACTTTTAATGCATTGGTTAACGGTTAATGAGCCGTATAAACTATGAGTTCCCTGTCTTCAAGCATGTGTTGGAAATGCTTGATGGTTAGGTAGATTACAAGGAGTCCTCGACAGAAGGTAGAATATCTCGGTTCTGCTGAAGCGAGCTTTTTTAAGACGAATTCAACCGCTTTCCAGGCATTTTTAACTAGTTGGTTAAAAGTGCAGCCTACAGCTTGGTATAGGGTATTGTTTATTAGTGTCCCCCTCCTGTTTGATTGGTGTAATTTCACCAGGGCTTATGGCGTGTTCAAGGAATTCTGGTGTTTTTACACCAAAAACACACTTTGATTTATGTTCATGCCATTTTTGTTTGGTCGTTTCAACACAGCCCTCACATGTTGTTTATATGATTTTAAGTCCGGGCTGGCAATCAGTAAGTTATCTATTTACCTCTGTGCAAATGGCATATTTGAAATAAGATTATCCATAAATCTTTGGAATGTCTGTTCAGTGTTCTGTAGGCCGAACGGCATGCGTACAAACTCGAATAGTCCAAAAGATGTGGTGATAGCTGTCTTTGGAATATCTTCCTCAGCTACTGGAATTTTGTGATATGCTTTATGTCGATTTTTGTAACTACCTTCATATCCAGTGGGCCATTTGTAATGTTTTGTATATGTAGCGTCGGGTACCTGTCTGGTACCGTTTGACGGTTAATGACTCTGTAATCCCTGCACGGTTTCCAATCACCTTTATTTTTCTTTGGAACCATATGCAAAGAAGATGCCCACTGGCTATCAGATGGACGTGTTATGCTCACCAGTAGCATGTAACCATATTCGGCTCTAGCTATGTTAAACTTATCAGGTGCTAATCTCCTGGTTGTAGTGAAAACAGGTGCGCCTTCCGTTTTGATTATATGAAATGCTTTTAACTTACTTTTGGAAGGCTGAGGGTTTGATTTTGTTAGGCTTGGAAATTCTGTGAGTATATTTTGGAACTTTGCAGTTGGTACTGATGGAGTTTGTAATAAATTTAGAGATGTGATATAACTTTTTTTACTTTTTGTATATTTCGAAGTTTCTTTTAATGACAAACGTCGTTTCTTTGTGTCAACTAGAAATCCATATCTCTTTAAGTAATCCATTTATAATATTTTTAGATCTAGACCAGCTACAGCGTAGACTAAAGAAAATTGCCTTCTAAATCCCAAATCTAGCGTCAAAGTTTTCTTCCCGAAAGTCTCACTCTTAGTCTTATTGGCAGCTTGAAGTGTAACTGAGGAAGTTTCTCGACCCAGCTCGGTTTTATTCTGAGGAATGATACTAAATGCAGCACTAGTATCCACCAAAAAGGTTAAGCCTGAATTTCTGTCTCTAACGTAAAACAAGCGTTTATTTAGGCACCACTCTTCAGTCGTTACAACCTGGGGATGGGTTATTCGTTTCCCTGGTTCTTCGAAGTCTATTTGGGCCAGGTGCATGGCTGGCTGCATCCGGTCGATTGAACACCGAATTTCCAGTGATACTAACAAAATTGTCCAGATTATCTGGACCCTTGTGACCTGTTTCGTGATCTGGATCTCAGTCGTTGTGTTGACCTGACCCTATTTCTATGACCCTTTTTCATTAAGCTGACAGCCTTTGTAAGACTTTTAACAACCGTGATGAGCTGTGCTTTGATCGGATCATTTGCTGATTTCGCTTTTTGAGTATGATGTTTCATACGTGATACGGTTGGGAGATATCTTTTTATTATTCTATCTGCAATCCGTGCTAAATGAGATAAAGAGGTGTCAGTATCTTTCGCATTCAAACAGTGTTGGACGTAGCATAGGAAAGCTTGTATCTATCCTTGTTTTAAAATTGCTTCGCCATGTTGTCACCCACCAAAGCTTGAAGATGACTCAAAAACTGTGACGGTGACCTATCACCTAATTTTTCTCCTTGAAAAAGCCTTTGGATTATTTTTGTTCCATCTGAATGTGATAGGCGATTCATTATTGTTCGTCTTAGGATGGTGTATAACTGTGGTGTTGGTGAACCTAAAATAAAGTCACGGACTTCTTTGGCTACAGAAGAGGATAGGACTGAACATAAGTCTCGATAGTGAACTCCTTTAGATTAAATACTGTGTCTGGTGAAATAATGCTCTAGTTGAGCAAACTACAACTTAGGGTCACTGCGATCGAATTCTGGGAGTCGGACTTTCGCAGATATAACGGTGTCTATGTCTAACGACGAAATATTCTCTAGGCTTTTAGTTTGAATTGAGTCTGATATGTTATATGAACAATATAATAATGTTATAAAAACGGAGAAAAGAATGGGCCTACTAGTGTTACCTAGCGACAACAATAAATACTATGTTTTAAGAATATGTATATGCGTAATCTTAATTACCTTAGTTTTACAACTGAATACGAAAGGAAATAGTGATACTTATTAAAAAATGTTAAATATTGTGTTCAATCACGTCGGGTTCACCAGTTTAACGAATTTGTATGTCTTGTTCTATTGGTAAAAGTAGCCAGATTATTAAGGAATAAGTCTTTATTTTATATTGTGGGCAGGTGACAGTGGAGCAGGATCTCAGTTATTGAAACACAATGCTTTCAAACTTCATCATAAGATAATAGCGAATATAATCCCTATCAATAAAAAGGAAAGTAAATGGATACTTGAGCCTTGTTTTTTTAGCATGTACTTGAGGTTTGAAGTTAACTCTTAATCTAGTCAACCTAAGTTGCTACAGAACAATCAATCAAATGGAATTCACCACATTACAACAACTTCCTCGACTACGGAAAAGCATTCGACAGCGTGGATAGGAGAATATTATGGAGCCTCCTACGACATTTTGGCGTAATCGAAAAGATAGTCAACATCATACGGAATTCTTACGACGGACTACACAGTAGAATTGTGCATGAAGGTCAGCTCACATACTCATTCGAAGTAAAGACCGGTGTCAGATAAGGCTGCTTACTCTCGCCCATTCACTTTCTGCTGGTAGTTGACTGGATCATGAAGACTCCAACATCTCAAGATACTCTCGGAATGCAGTGGACAACATCGATGCAACTAGATGACTTGAACTTTGCAGATGAACTAGCTCTTCTATCCCACACACAACATCAAATGTAGATTAAGACGAGCAATGTAGTAGTAGCCTCGGCAGCAGTAGGCCTCAACATACACAAAGCGAAAAGCAAGATCCTTCGATACAAAACAACTGACACTGGACTGTTAAAATTTGTCAATTGCGTTCACAATACACCGTATGTTTACGGCTTTTCTATTTATTTTACATAATTAATAGTGCATATTTACATTTTCGGTCCAATCTATGTTTTGTTTATCATTATCCATCTTCTATCATCATTATACATAAATTCACAATTTCGATGACAATTTTACTTTTAATTGATTTTTCGGGTTTATTAGTTGTCTAATAAATTTATTCATAATTAATTTAAGCTATAACTATGTATTGAATTCCCTAGAATTTTATTTATAATTTTCTTCCTTACTGTCATATGAAGATATAATAACCACTTTTAATTGGCGTTTTATTCTAAATACTGTTTCGCCATGTAAATCAATTTTAATTATTGTATATTGATACTAACTTGATTGGAACCCAAAAGGGTTTATTCACAACGCTATTGTAAATAAGTTGTACGCGATTAAAACAAAATAAGAATGTGGAGAACTTGGGAAGAGCCACAAAAGGAAAGCCCGATACAGAGTTAGTTTAAGAATGCCGGTTGGGGGGCCTATGCCTCACATGGGGTAACAGACATTAATTTGATTGCTTGATTTATAATTTATAAAAGTGTAAGTCGTACTCGCATCTTAAACAAAGTAAGTTCGGTCATTTTGTGCAGATGCTTTTATGACGGAACTATGTTAATCTTTTAATTTTGGTGATTAAAAAGGAAGCTTTTTCTGTAAATTTTATGTCACCATAGGTATTTATTGCCAAAGTCACTTATAAGTCGAAGTAGTTGAACTTTGATTTATCTAGATAGTGTGTGGACTGAGGGTTATAAGTGCCTGTGAATGTACCCCAGAAAATGAGTCAAATGTACATGCGTGACATGGGGTCATAGTAATTTGGTAATAAGTTACTGGAAGCAGTCAAGTGGTGGTGGTTAGAGACATTCGCTGTAAGGGAGTATTCAGGACGTAGGTTTACGTGCCTAAGTGGATTATAATACTGATCTTTCAAGATAAAACAATTTCTTGCGATACTTGGTTTGTACAGAAATGGGATAGGAAAGGGTGGCAGACATTTACCTTTGAAATCGTTCTGTGGAGTCAGTGGCATTTTATGTTTTGATGCAGCTCTGTCACGCTATTTTTTTAAGTATTTGTATACAAACATAAACTTACGGTGAGATACAAAAGTTCTTGGTAATCGTTCTTGGCACTGACTTTCAAATTTAGCGGTCGAGGTAAAGTTTACATAATATCTTGATGTTGCTTTATTATTCAATCTCTCAGAATGTTAGAGAGAAGGCTATGTTGAGTTTTGTTGATAAAAAAAGCATTGTTCCTTTTGTAAGAATTTAAGTTGCATTTCGTTTCCATCTTTGCCGCAGATTACTGGGTTGTAATGCACAACATCACCGTGTCCTTTTTTTATTTTGAGAACTTAGTGTACTCCTCATGAGTGTGATATCTAAATCTTCGGGGTAGTTGTCAATTTTATTAATTGTAGGAAATGTCATAGCATATGTGTTAAATTAGACTAGCTAATTTGTTGTGAATAAGCCGATAATGGAGTTCTCGAACACTATGTAAGTCCTCATTCGAATCAAGATTGGACCTTGAATCGGAATTGACCGTAATAGTGATATTCCCAATAAGTCAGTTGAAATAAAAGATGTAATTTGTAATCCTTTTCCTGAAAACAAAGTCATGCAAATTTTCTAAGCGATGGTGACATTTAGTGGCGACACAAACGCTCCGTGCAGTCGACTTCGAAATTATTGTCGATCAATGATAAAATTCAGTATGATTAAACAATACTCAATCATACCAACATTCCACCTTCCTTGTCATCGTGTCTGCACTGGGTGGAGTCGTGGGCATGTTTGACTTAGGTGACTCGTCGGTTTCCAGTTTTTTGTTGGGAGCGGATGATTTTGGCAGTGCGCGCTTGAGTGCGTTTTAATGATTTTATAAACCAATTATAATCTATGATGGATGTAAAGTGAAACATAATTGGTAGCTATTTTTCCTATCTCTTTTGGCAATCCATTACATTCATATGGATTATGTAATATGCCACAAGCCTTTAATAGAGTCTGTATTTCAACCAATTAGACAAAACAAAATCAGCTCTGTACCTTTTCATGCATACAATTTAATTTAACGGTTCTTCTAATTTTGATCTATAAATAAGTTATCCTGTGTTCCGCTGATATATACCTACTTGTTTTGAAGTTATATCTGTGAACGTCTAAGTCACCAATTCACTTTGATTAGGTTTTTGTAGAATCTAGTTATTTCGTTGGAAAGGAACACAAAGTATCTTGGACAAATAGCTGTTCCCATAACTACTTACCTAGTTGTTGTTTTATAGATCAGTTGAACCAATGTATTTAAGCTGTTTGGATCGTGTAGCAACGAAACTTTTTGGGTTTGTATACTACATTTGTGATTGCCTTTTTATTATAAAAGCACCTTTATACTAATGAACTGTGTTGTTGTTGATCAAGTTTTAAATCCTTGAGCTGCTGTACATTTGTTATTGTTATGCAGGAAAGAGGATGAGTCAAATCTCCATTTAAGTCCCGATGTTTGGAGTTAGTATCATTAATTTTCTTACTTTTTTGTGTATAGATATGATAACATTTTATTCCACCTAGGCAGTCGCATGTCTGCAGCTAAAAAGTGATCGATGAAGATACAAAGAATTAGACGGAGTGGGTTCACACGTTTTTTAAGGACTTTGTGATGAATTTTATTCGGACTGGCAGATTTTCACGGTTAGGAAGTTAGGATGACTTTAAACGTATCAATTTAAAGCATTTAATAAAATTACCATAATAACTGTTCCTGGAAATTCTCATTTGATTTCCAACGTCCAGCTTCATTCAATCAGCAGGCGTTCAGCAAAGAAATATAACGATAGATATGCACACATTAACGTGAGTTTTACAATCAAATTTAATCATCACAGACTGTAAAACATAAATGAAATTTTAGTGCGATTACAGGATCCTACGAAACACATTAATACTGATTGACAAAGGAATTTGAAGCAAAGTTAACTTACTATAACGGAGAAAACGTCAGAACAAATTATATTAAATTACACATAAAACGACAGTAAAAACCGTTTTTTACTAAGAAGAAAAAATTTGTGATATATGGACTTCCTTAATGTCATTAACAAACTTCTGAAAATTGATAATCGAATCAGACATGCACTATGACCTTAAAGCCAACAGCTCGCATTTGGTTTTCTTGCTACAGTGAACCAGCTTTGCCAAAATTGTCTGTCAGTCACAATTAAGCCGGTAAAAATGAGTGTTTACTCGAACATCTCAGCCTTGTAGCATTAATTATTCGAAGTCATTTGCTCCCAACATAAATTACTTCCCAAGTATTAGTTACTGCTTGAGCATGGTGCACTAGGTTCGTTGGTGTTAGTCTCTGTTACATAACCAAACTTATACTGGAATATGCACGACTATTGTCGTAGGAGATTTCTCAAAAATAGTCACAGTCAATCATCGTATACAATGACTTTGACTGTACAGTAATGAATCTGTACAGAAATGAATCACATATGATTCATTTTTCAGTCAACTTAATCAAATTTGATCAATAAATCCTTGGAGATTTCCCCATAAAATGTTTTTGATAGTAAAATGCTCACTACTTCCCCTGAAAGCATATTTTTCATCTTAAACTCTCTTGTTATTGCAGTTAATAAAGTACAAGTTATTAGTCCGAAAGTTGACGGGAAAATGGGGTTTTAAAGACAATATCTTAAAGGAAAGAGGACGTTTTGAGTCATGTTCTAGAGCATGGCGAATTTTTTCAATGGAAATGCAGACTGTAAGAGGATGCATTAGAGTCCAGTGTTCCCAGTAGTCTCTTTGTAAGATCTCAACAGAATTTCCATCACTTTCCAGTAATTGTTTTCAGTATTCAATAATAAGGACAGTAGATCTGATGACCTGTGTTAATGTCTGCAGTATTTTTCTCAGTACAAATCCAGCTTTCAGTCAAAACAGCTTATGGATGGAGCTAGTAATACCTGACTGAGTAGCGTGTCTCTGTAGTCAACCACTCGATGCAAAAAAAACAGATTCCTGTTCTAAGTTTGTTCGATTTTGGTTTATGAACCTTTTTAAGAGAGTCAGATGATTAATCCTAGTTGGAGACAGTTACATCAACATCCTTATTTAGCATACAGGACGCCAATATAAGGTCATCCCGTATTCTGCTATAAAAAAATGGAAAGGTTTCAAACGCTTTAGATGCTGATCTTCGGGAAGGTTTCAAAGGCCTGTTGCCAGCTCGATACCTACTCGTTGAACCTACTCAAAGGTCTTGACATATTTAACAAGATAGAAACTTTCTACTTGGATACAATGTTCAAGGTAAGGTCTTACGTATGTAGGTCATAAATTCCGAAACATATCTGCATCAAAACATTTGAATGCTCCATGAAGTGACCATAGCACTCGAAATTCTTTAGTTACTGGTGCACTGTAGTGTGCTGTAGTTTTCAAGTCGACTTACAGTTACTTCTTAGTTTTTAAATTTTACTTGTAGAAGTAATCCACTATATAGTGTGCATTGGTGCCCATTACCGCGACTGATGTGCATCAGTGTATTCTTACTGTAACCCTCAACTTTGAAACCAACGAACTAACTTCATATTGAAGATCAAGCTGGTCAGCATCACTGCATACGTTTTCCCAAATCTCTGCGTCATCGGCAGATAAGAGTGTCTATTTTAACTGTCGTGTCAATTCATTAACACAAAGCATGAGTAAAAGGGGACCCAATATTGTACCCCGGGAGATAACGCCTTTTAATACACGCTTCCGTCCAGAGAGTGCTTCGTTAACTCGAACTCGCTATCATCGCTCGCACAGGGAGTTCTTTACCCAACTTTAAATTGACCCTGTTATCCCAAAGTTTAATAATTTCCGTAAAAGATCAACGTGGGAAACTTTATTGAACACTTTGCTGAAGTCAAGAATATGACATCCACAGACAGTCATTTATCTATAACTTCCACCAAGTCCTTCATTGCAGTTACTAAGTAAATAAAACAGAAAAGGCGCCTTCCAAACCAATGTTATTCTGAAGTCAACAAGTTTTTCGGCTACATTATTTAGTATTTTACCTGGAATAATTTTCTCTAAGATTTTAACTGTTATACTGGTCAAACTGATGAGCCTATAGTTTAATGCCAGTTATCTATTTCAACTCTCCAAAACGGAACTGATGAGAGCATCCTTCTAACCTTTTGGATGTCGCTCTTGAGAATGGATCATCCGGAACAACTCCGAGAGTGGTTCTGAAATGATGTCCACCAGTGGCGATATAAGTTGGGGGTGCATCCTATCAGGACCCGGTGAATTACCCAGTGTTATTTGGTTAAGCCAACAGAAAGCCTTTCTCGTAGTAACAAGGACTTGTTTCATTGTAACTACTTCTATTATATTCATTGGATGCATATCAACAATGGTGCTTACAAAGTAAATTTCCTTGTAATTATCTGATAATTTTTCAGTTTTGCTCAAGTCTGAGTCAGCTAACCAAACTACTGGGTTCTCTAGTATCAGTAGTGACGGGATCCCATAATTTCTTGTAGTTCGACAAGTGAGGCTATCATATGTTAGCTGTCTTTCGTAGGTTGTACGAGATCTATCGATTGTTAATTTACAAAGGTCTCTAACCTTACGACACTCATCCTTAAGGGCATCGCAGCCCGTCTAGGTGTGCAAGTCCCAAAGTCGTTTTCTACGCCGCAGTAGTCTCCAAACGCTTTTATCAATCTATTTAGGATGATATAACAACTTACGTGTGATCGACCATGGGATTAATGGAGTAATTGCCTTCTGAAATGTGTCCTTAAACTTATTAAGCTTCTTCAATTGGTTAGATTTCAACAACCAGCCAGTCTGCCGAGGTAACTTGATCCCTGATTGATGGGATATTTGCCCGTCATATATTTGAATGGGGTGGAAGAGATTCATGTTCAGTAACATAAGTCCTAAATTTAAAGGACGGGATCATCTGGTTGTTATTGACAGGCGAAAATATTTGCGGATTTTTATCTATGTACTTCGGATAGTAAGGATTTTCACAGGTTTACGCCCATGTAATATTATTCTTTGATAACTTGGTCGATTATTAAGAAACTGCAGTTCGTAACATGATTTCGTAATATATGCTTAAAAGTTTCGTTACATGAAATAAAGTGGATTTTTCATACGGACTGTTTTGTTAAATTGTAAATTATACTTGCTTCCCACTCCTAACGTCTCCTAGCTAGTAAGGTGGAACTTATTTAGTGTTATTATCTTCAAATTTAATAATTCTCTAGTGATAGTTACTTCAGTAATTTTGAGAAAACTTAGAAATTTGAAACTAAGTCAATTTACATTCATTCTGTTAGAAGGAAGCTACACTTGAAGTGTGGATCTCCCCTCGTAACTGTTGCGAACGATATTTGGTAGTTTGTATTTCAAAAGTATCATTTTCGGCCTAAATATTGACATTAAATGGCTTTCCATTTTAATGTTATTTACAATCTAGTAATTGATTTCGGTGAAAATATAGTTATGATAACCGTAAATTGTTCATAGCACTTCCGTAATATGTTTTGGATGCAACGGTTCAGGTCACTATACCACTAGCACACGACGAGGACAAATCAACAGGATAAGTACTACAATATGAAGGAGCGAAACAATGGTATGTATGAAAGAATAATAAACCTTAAGGTCCAGATGAAGATAAGGAGTGAATGCACTAAACGGGGAAGGATGAAAACGAAGCACAACACAGCTTATGAAAAAATGTAATGACTCATTATTGAAAGTTATGTGATTCTTGATTTAAATTCAGCTTAAGATTAATCGTGCTTTAAGAATCTATTTCTGAAGATTTTATAGGTTTTAGGTGATATATGTATCATTACAGTATAATTTGACACCGTTGTTCTTCTAGGGAATTTCATATTATCTTTGCAAACTCAAATGGAAAGTATATTCTTTTACAGTTCATTGAAATGAATTGTTTGAGTTTTTGGAGGGGTTCTTAGTTTATGTTTTGTTAATTCTTTACAGAGCTCGAAGTTTTAATGACATTTAACAGTGCGACTGAAAAACTATTCCACCACCTTAATATTGATACAAAACAGTGGTCATATTCACGCATAACTGTCGCAGTGTTATCACATGAATCCTTGGGAATTGGTTTACTTGTTGGCTTTTGGATAATCTGTTATAAAAAACAACCAATTAAGCACCTTATGTTATCTTCTCCTGTTAACATACAGAATGTATATTCAAAGTAGGTCTCTACCTTCTGCATAATTCGTGCTTTTTAGAGGCTTAAGTTGGTCAGCAAAAAAACTTGATCGACTACCATTGTGGATTTCTTCACGAGTAGATCCAAATCGAATTCTTGTTAGTGGAGCAGAGAGCTATATGCTTCGCAAAATATTATCACCTATTACTATTCCTGGGAAAATATACTTGGCTGTTTTGATCTCCGGTCTTATTTGTTAGAACGTGATCGAAAACCATGAAGATAGCTCACTTCCTGTAAGGAGTTGTTACTATATGAAAGTGCATGTTTATTTCTTTGTGTTTGACATAACAACTTAATGACTCTTGTTGAGGAAGTTCTTGGAAAGAATTTTGATATGAGTGCTACATTTGGCTTAGTTTAAAGATATTTCAGCTATATTTGCACTAACCGTGTATATAATATAATTGTACTTTATTTATTTCTACAATATAACAAACCGTCCAGATTCTGTTTTGTTTTACTTGTGTAAGCGGCGTTGTTAACAAGTTTGTTTGTGCATATATCCTATTAAAAACAGCCTACGATGAGTACCAATACGAAATTTTCTACAACTATTCTAGACAACATTAAATATTCCTGTGAAATAAGCATAATAATTTACATGTAAGGTGGCTTAGAGGTAGTTGGCAGGGTACCCTAAATCTCCATTTCGTGCTGTTTGACAATCATTAGGAGGGGGTACCATACAACCTGGCAACCGGCTTATCCCTGCGGGGTTCGTACCAGCTTCACAATATTTGACCATTTTTGTTCTATGTATTACGCAAGTTACTGATTATTTAAGCCCAGAAAAAATACATTATTTTGCTTGGTAAAGGGTCGTGGTGTACAATTTTACGAGTCGCTTTCTACCACTTATTTAGTTAACATGTGTAATATCAGGAGCTTTTATGAAATTCTTTCGCTTAACAAACCTCCCATGCAATATAGAGACAATGCGTGTAATATAAGATGCACGAATAAATATGGTAGCAGTCTGTTTAGTTCACATGTGCATCATGAATTCAATAATAGTTCTATTACAGCGAGATAGAAGCAGTCATCTATCAATAACACTGAATAGTTGTTGCGCAATATCACAGGTTTATTAAAATTAGAATTGTGGACCACTAAACTCCGACTTGAAGACAGTAACTGCCATTCTTATTGGGATCGTAGACATCCACTTCTGAAGTGTTCTAAACTAGATCCACATCTTATCAGTGTGATATAAAGTCTACCAAGAAGGTTTACGAGGTGGTGTATTTCATACAATCAGCAAATTAACAGAAGACAGTAAACTCACAGAGTACTACTTAATTCAAAACATGCTGAGAGTAGTTTAATCAACAGGCACTAAAATGTGCTTGTTTGGAGTGGTGCTACAAGCTCAAATGCGTATAAAGTGAGGTTATTACAGTATCACAGTTGAAGCAAAGACTATATAGTTTTTTAGAGATTAACTGATTATTTGGAAGTGGATGAAATTAAAAATTGGTAGTTAGAAATATATTTACATCATGTTTTATAATGTCGAAGTCCTTTTAGTTAAATTTGTATTATGACAATAATGTCAGCTTATATTTAGGTCTAATAAATTGTAAAGGTTGCCGTTCCTTTTATTCACTATCTCCAATGATCAACAATTAAATACAGATTAACACTATGTCTAAGCACTTGGTTTATTTGCTGGCTTCTTAAACCAAGTGAAATCATTTTTTGTCAACAACATAATATTAGAAAGTCAAGTTCAAAAGTTTTATGGAAGATTATATTTCAAGCAGTAGACACAATTAGGACGATCATCTAAAGTACGAAACTTAGGGTAATTGCATAAAACGTTCTCGATAATCCGCGGATTGGTGAATGAGACCTAAAAACTCATAAATGCTGAGTTCAAACAAATTTTAATAAAATGTTTGAGAATCTGTGGAATGTTACTTCATTGATTTTCTCAAGTCAGTTCACTTTTGTGCTTCTGTAGCACGAATAACTTATACCACTTACTGTTTTTATCCTTAATAGTGACCTATATTCGCATAACTAACTGTTAACACCAAGTAAATAATCTAAAAATGGAACGGTCATAAAAAACATACTGTTACGTAGCAAATTTTTCATAAATGCTGAATTGTGACTAGTTGAATCCAAGATGAGCGTTTCACCCTAACTGGAATTCGATAGCTGAATATACCTGAATTCGACTATTGATAGGCACATTAGGACCAGAATTCAATCCATTTGTATCCAACGTTGTCGCATTATGCACTGAGTTCAAACTAAAACATAACCAGCTTCCTGGATTCCATAGTCAGCCAAAATTCAATATCAATATAAAATCTTGTGAATGTATGGCAATCTGTTTGGAATACATAAATGGCAAAAGAGATTAACCAACCCTTAACATCAACAGCGGGGAGGTATAAACCTTTACAAATTACCACAAGATCGCCTTTAATTTGTTTAGAAGCAGTATGTTGTATGTTACGCCATTTTGATTCTAGGTATTTAAGAGTGGTTTCTCGATTGAATTTATTTGTTACCATAATTATGATTGAGTTAATTGTAATTCCATAGTTCAAGACCAAAGGATGACAATACTTATAAACATTTAGATGGGTGCTAATACCACGGTAAAACAAGAGATTTGATTTTACTTGTAAACACAGACCAAAATTAAACTGCTAAAGTCTCCGTTTTGCACAAATTTCTCATCCTCTGATAAAGTTCTAACTTTAGATAAACTTGGAAGCTGATTCTGATGGTAGCTCATGATAAAAGTTGGTCCTTGTTTAAAGATGACAGGTGGCTAGTAGACGCGTGTTTATACTACTAGAGTCGAGGTCTACGTGCCCTGGTCTGGATCACTAGCAATATGTATATAGGTTAAGCACATTTTTGACAGCCTTTAACATAAGGCCTCTTAATAATATTTGTTAGTCTCACATTTCAACTCACTGTCAGAAGTATCTAGGAATTTCAGCTGGATCAAATCAAGGATCGTAACAAGCTTGAACTCTGCAAGTTGTAGCTCCTCACTTTGGTCCGCTGGGATACGTAATAACGCAGACCACATCATATTATTTATTTAGTGATTTTAATAGAAAAAGTAAAACTTGTCAATCCCTACATATTTGTCTAGGCCATAATAATAAATAAGCTGATTTCAAGTATTGTGTACAATCACCTAAATTGTAGATGATGGTAACTTACAAAGTTTTATTATTTTGTTTTTTTCCGATTATTTTCTAATAGAGGTCAAATAAATGTGAAATACATGCGCAAGAATATATCCAATACTTTAAAGAATTCTATTCTAGGCTGAGGTCATCATATGATAAAGTCAGATTATATACATATGAATTAGACAAAACAGAACATATCGCATAGCACTATTAGGTAAATGACGATCCATGTAGTAAATAAACGATTCATTAGAAAGATATTAGTGTGCTGCTGATACGGGCTTCTTGATAGAGTGCAAGCATAAAGGATATTAAACATAAATAATACCTCTAAGAATTTGTTTATCGGGTAACCAACTAAGCAGTGCTGAAGCCAGACATAGACTGTATCGACTTAAAGTTAGGACAGGAATAGTGTATGCATGGAATCAGTAGGGAATTATTAAATGACATTGTCAAATAGGAAAACCTATTCTTATTTTATTTATTGTTTCTTGATTCATTGAATTTGACACTATATTTTGTAATACACAGAGCAGTAACTCAATATAGAATTGCCCGACCGTAGCTGCTACATTGACGTGGCTGGTCGGGCTTGCCTATCGTGATGACCCAACTGAGCTATACTGGCTGGAACATATGTTCCTGTAGGTTCTACCATGCCAGGCAGGTCGATTGGAGAACGATGAGACTAAAAGCAGCTACTCAAGGTCTGAGGGCGAAGTCGTACTGCTGACTGCAGAGGGGTGTGACAGCAGTAAGGTGTTTCCCTCGGACAACCAGCATCTGCAGCGATGCTGCCTTCTCATAAGGAAGGAGGGTTAGAAAAGGTCGACCCTAAAAATGTCACACCTCACCCTACCTCACGGATTTCCGTCTCCGGCGGTATGGGTGCCCACTAAGGGCTTTTAAGTGCGGAGCTAATACTCAAAAAACTTTTCATAAAAAGGCCGTGCGTGACAGGCCTCAAGCAGTTGTCCCTTGGGCTCTGCGGTCACGCTCTCAGGTCTCTAAGAAAAACACTAATCTACCTTCTTTTTCAGGTTCCTCAAGAAACACCCTTCCATGGTGTGGGCAGCCAGGAAGTGAAAACCGCCCTCATACCTGACTGACAATATAGAATTGAAGGCTCATGAGATAGAGCTAAAAACTTACGAACTCTTATTTTAAACTTTTTAAAAAGGAAAGATGTATGAAACGACTACTATTTATACATTGTGTACGCATGACCATAATGCATTAAGACTAGTAAATGACCTACTAAGGGGAAGTTAAGGTATCTAGGTTACTGTCTACGATGGTACGAGGCGCATATATGAATTGTAAAATATGTGCCATTTTCAACACTATATCTATATATCCGCTTATCACAATCAGAAACTCTTAAACTGACAAGAACATTTCGAAAATATATTACTAGATGGTAATCTGGTTAAGAACCAACTTCAGGTTTTAAAATTACCTGTGTAAAGTATAAATAACGAATAATACGTGAGATGGTATGATACCCATTTTGATTCCTCAAATGCATTCACTATTGAACCCATCAAAAGTATTGAGTATTACAGTACCTGAACTCCACTCATTTCAGATGAGCTTCTATTTTGATGTGTTATTTCGTAGTGTTCCACCTTGAACCAATGGATTTTTGTACTAAATTTCATACTCAGTTAATCAATGGACACAAATATTTATTACAAAACACACTACTTGGTTCCTTAAAATATTTATTCGTATCAAATCTGGTAAAGAAACCCATATGATTATTATTATACAGAAAGGTGATGAATATATCTGAACTTTACACAGACCATTTAAGTTATTTAAAAGGGGAGATTATATATATAACATTTTCGTGCTCATCCATGAAAGCGTATTTTAGTGAAATGTACAGATATATTTGTAATTGATAGATAGTCATACGATACGAAACAAGTAGAAAATAACAATGACAGGGTTAATCGTGTGTATTCACAGAAATTAAGAATCTAGATAATTTGCAGTTTAGTGGTTTATACAACGTGTACACGAGAGATTATCGTTTACATTCATTAAAGATTTCAGAAGATTACGCAACGAATGTAACTCAGCGTAAGTAGCAGGCAACAACTTAACATCGTCTATTGATTTTTTCATTATTTGAAGGCGTGATTTACTACTAGTAGGAGAAGATAAATGTGATGATACTGAATTATTAAATAATAAAGAATTTGAAATAAAAAGGTCATACGGAAAGGCTAATAAGAAACTTGTTGTTAATAAGCAAAATCGTAACCCAGAATCAGATAAAACAGTGAAAGGACAATCATCAGTGCGTTTAGTCCACGAATCTGGTGTTGGAATGGTTAAACGAAATGTGCCATCAGTAGTCAACCAGGCGAAGTATTCTTGATTCATTTTTAACATGAAATCAGTGACTATACGACCCAATGACGAACCAACAATATCACGTAATATATCGTGAGTAGAAAAGTTTACAAGCTCACCATCAATGTTGTTTAATTCATTACCATCTGGTAACGAAGATGTCAGTGGATGAATCACGAAAAAGAAACTAGTTGGTTTCAAGCGGTCGATTTCATCAAACAGAAATGTTAAAGCTTCATACAAGAAATGTGCAGGTAGGTCCGCGAATATTTCAGAATCACATTTTAACCAACTAACCCATAGGTTCACTAGAGATTTTAACTTGTAACCAGTAGAATGGGGATCAAGTAGAGCAGATGGAGATGAATATGCCTTTGAAAAGGAAAGAAAACGGTTTAAATATTTGTGAACATGAAATGTTTAAATGTAAACAATCCCTGAAATATTAAGCCTAGTTGTTGTATTTGCTATTGACTGACTAGTCAGATATATGTACTTAATTACGAGCCACACTCTTAGAATGAGGGTGTTGCTGATCGGATGCCAAAACACAAGTAGATAGAGTGAGATTCGAATGAGTGGTTAAAAGTTGAGCGCCTTAACCAGTCATCAAATCATAGTACTTCTAGAAGTCAATCCTATATACTTATCGTCGTGAAGTCAAACAAAAAGTAAGTAAATTCTTAAAAATCCTTGTAACTATAAAGCTTGGTAGAAACGGTCTTGAAACCGTCAACTATTATGATAGAGTGCTTTCTTAAATGATTAAATTATGTATATTTTTGTAGCTAGCATTTACATATAAGTATGCTGTTTTACTGCAGAAAAGAGAACGATTCTGCTGGCTGGATGCCTTCTGATAACAATTCAATCAGAGCTTATGTCAACTATTTGGTCTGGCGACCAATTACTTGAGCATATCATTTACCGATCAGCACTCCATTCACTCATTAAATAACAATCTATACACAATTATCCTCTACGCTTATCATATCAAGCAACTGATTGCGACTATATTCACGTGGATTTTTAAGACAAACAACTGTAGAAAATAAGAAACCAACATTATGTGTAAATCCAATGGTAGATACTCTCAAATTAAGAAAGTTCATATAGTCATTTAATTTATTCATCACCTAACTAATTGGAGACATACACTACCAATTTAGATAAGGCAACCATACATACTTGGTAAGCACAGTCGGAAATGCTAAATAAGCGCAAACCAGATCCACTAAGCGACTGATCTTGATAATCGTTATCCGTCTCTCTGCTGAAGCTTAGACGAAGTTCCTTTTGAGCCTTAACTAGCTGTTCTGTGGAGATGGGAACTGCAGCCTTTCGAAGGACAACGAAACCTCGAGGTAGTTGTGTATCAGAGTCAACTTGGTTCATGCTAATCCATAGTTTCGTCAAAGAAACCCAATGCGGTGGATATTTGAAACGAGCTGTATCAAATAAAAAAACAAGTTCTCTCTCAGGATGATAGCCACCTACTGGAGCGAAGTGACCTGTACCTGTCTGGCCTAAAGCGCTGCGACTATAACAAACAACAAGATAACCTTTAGATGATCCTGAAGTCATTTTCATTACAATATCTCGAAAATGCGACAGTGAAGTATCAGAAGAAATGCGATGTAAGTCCACCTAATAGAAAAACCAAAAAAAGGATTTAGGCAGCATGATTACAAATAGAAAAGTCTCTCGATAATAGAGAAAACTGACAAACACTGAACCGACTCCCATTGGGGGTCAGAACTAGCACCATCTACTTAAGCACTGTCTAGTATTAATAAAGAGGATCTACTTTCCAATACAAGTTTATGGAAATTTGTTTACACAGGTACGGATCTATCACATTTAATACTTAGAAAAACGATCATGTGGAACGGATTTTGAGCAGCTGTTACTTGGCTTTTTTTGGTCGCATCCCGACTGTCAAGATGACTCTAACATGAGTTTATTTTTCAGGTGACTCGGGAAGAAAAACCCAACGAAGGTGTGGGAAACTGGAAAGCGACAATTGCGCTTATACGTCCTACAGAACTCAAGATCACAACCATCAGAAATTAAATTCCTTCTAATATTTCGTCTACTCCCTCAACTTGTCTGAGACTTTTTCCTCAGTGCCAACGATTTGACTTCATGAAATGTTATCCAAATTTTCCAGCAATCCGGCTCTAAACTTTACGTTGGAGCTTCGAATGGAGCGATCATTACGTTAAATCGGTCAACAGGTCCTATTAGTTGAAAACCTAGAATTCACTGTATTCAGTGTAGAGTGAGTCATTGAAACACGCATACAGGGTCCTAGTGTGATCATTTACTGGGAGAATGGAAAACCGGCTGTCAAGTGAGATTGTGTAGGAAAAGAACGTTCACACGACCCATTTTTAATTTAGACGATTAGACTGATAGGTGGAACACTTTCATGAGTGATTCAATTCATCTACAAATAACCTGAGTAAAAAATAAAGTTCCTCAGCTCTTAGCGGGGTTGAGGTTACAAAGTAATTTGAAGCGGGGTAAAGCAGCAAAACCCGACAGGTTGACCTTAGATATCAAGGAAGATGATCGTCTTAACTGGTAGGTTAACTAATATACTAACTGAGATCTAAAAAGAATTAATTTGGTTATCAGTGTCTAAAATATTAGCCTATACAATCATCCGCTGCTTATCTAAAGCTGAAGGACAATAAACTCGGGAAAACCAGGCTGGTTCATGACATGAATGCATATTCGTCAAGATCTAGAACAGAGGCATATTAACCAACGTCTGATAGTAGTGGTAATTCCTTGGCCTGAAAGTAACATCTACTTAGAATATGCCAATGACTTAATTATATTCGGTAGAGCGACTGACAATATGACGGCGACGAGTAGCAACGTAAAGATGTTTGGGATACGTTTCCCTGCATTTTAATATGAAACGTAATTTTAGAACGAGTGTGCAGTGCCTCTAAATGGAGTAAAGTAGTTGAGCGCGTTCACCACTCTACTTATCTTGAAAGTTTCATGAGCTCTGATGACCCGGTGTCTGATAAGACATCGCTTGGCTTGTGAAAACTTGTGTCATCTTCGGTGTAGGTGAAAAATTCATCTCTTAGCTAAAGGACGACTGTACTCCGCAGCTGTCTGCCATGGATACAAGAAGAAATGAGTAGGCCGCAGCACTTTGATTATAGGTGCCTTTGAAGCATCACCCGTGTCCTGGAAAAACCGAAGCAGTGCTGCGGTCAGGGTCAGCTTAATAATCACCATCAGTGTTTGAAGATAGTGAGTGACATGGATGAGAACCGATTACAGTGACACAGGCGTATCCACTCCACCTTTTTCTAAATTATAAGTTCCATTATTCTTTTTACATATATCACTTCGTGCCTTTCAACTCCACGGCCCTTATTTATTGGCTGTTAAGGCTCCGCCATGGGCCCCCTTAGAGTTTCTGCCGGGCCCAAACCCGGGTGAAGGAGGAAGGTCGGGAATGGGGTTAGCAACTCCATCCCGTAAAACAACAACCTTGGTAAAAAAAAAAAAACGCTAACCAGTAGAAACCTTTATGACCACTTTAATTCTGTCATGGGAGTTGGAAGGTCTTCATTTCGAAGAGATATGACACCTCATGGTGAAAGCCGAGTTTCTCCGAAAGCTACAAGGCCATTGCCACTTCTGACAACCAGAGCAACAATTGATATAGGCATATCGAATGTCCGCACGATGTAGGAGACAGGGAGAAGCGTGCAAATAGCTAAAGAAATGAAAAGATATAACCTGAAGATACTTGGAATAAGCGAAAATCATTGGTTACAAGCTGGACAGCAACGATTATCCTCAGGAGAAGTGCTTTTATACTTCGGCCACGTAGAAGAAAACGCCTCACATAAACAAGGAGTAGCACTAATGTTATCACAATAAGCATGGAAGGTTCCAATAGGATGGAAAGCTCGTGGACCTTGAATCATCAAAGCATCCTTCAAAACAAAAAAGGAAAGGATTACGATGAATGTCATTCTGTGCCACGAACACACCAACGACAGCCACGAAGACGACAAAGGTAAGTTCAATGCAAGGCTGCAATCAACCATCGACAAATTCAAAACCAAGAACCTGACCATTCTGATGGAAGACTTCAACGCCAAGGTTGAAATGAACAAAACGGGATATGAAGACACCATGGAACGACATGGACTAGGAAAAAAGAACGAAAACGGTGAAAGGGTTGGAAACTTATGTACATTCAACAAAATGATTATAGGTGGTACCATAATCTCCCACAAACATATATACAAAACTACATGGGTTTCACTGGACCACATTACAGAGAACCAAATCAATCACATCTGTATTAATAAGAAGTTCAGAAGAACTACGGAAGACGTAAGAGCAAGGAGAGGAGCTAATATAGCTTCAAATCACCACCTGATAATGGCCAAAATAAAACTGAAGCTAAGGAAGCACTGGACAACTGAAGCAGTAGTATTACAAAGTTTAACACAGTCCCTCATCAGGATACTAACAAATGCAACGAATTCAAAATAATTATCAATAATAAGTTCCAGACATTTAACGATCTACTAGAAAAAGGTGGAACTAATATGGAAGACAAATGGAAAGACATTAAGGAAACAATAACTTCAACATGTCAGGAGGTTTTGGGTCGCAAGGAACAACACCATAAAGAATGGATTTCTGTTGGTACTCTGGACAAGATCAAAGAAAGGAGGAGCAGAAAGATAGCGATTAATAACAGCCGGGCAGGAACAGAGAAAGCCAAGGCACAGGCCGAATACACAGAAGTAAACAAGCAGGTGTAGAGAAGCATCAGGTTGTATAAACGAAAATATATGGAGGACCTAGCAATGACGTTGGGAGGAGCTGCAAGAGAAGGAAACATGAAGCACCTATACGATACAACGAAAATACTAGCTAGGAAATTCAGTAAGCCAGAACGACCGATCAACAACAATGCTGACAAACCAATCACTGAAGTGCATGAACAACGAAACAAGTGGGTAGAACACTTCGAAGAACTCTTGAATAGATCAGCCCCACTGAATTCCCCAGTCATCGAAGCAGCAGCCACAGATCTCCCCATAAACACCGACACACCAACAGTCGAAGAAATCAAAATGGCCACCCGACAAATCAAGAGTGGCAAGTCAACAGGGTCAGACAACATACCAGCTGAGCGAGGCATTGAAGACAGACATGGAAACAACTTCAAAGATACTCCACATTCTCTTCAGGAAGATTTAGGAGGAAGAACAAGTGCCAACAGACTTGAAAAAGAGCACGTCATCAAAATACCAAAGAAACGTGACTAGCGATTGCGAGAAATACAGAGGCATCACTCTACTTTCAATACCAGGAAAAGTCTTCAACAGTGTTATTGAACCGAATAAAAGATCCAGTCGACGCCCAACTTCCAGATCAACAAGCTGAATTCCGCAAAAACCGATCGTATACCAACCAAATCGCTACTCTATGGTTCATTGTTGAACAATCAATTGAATGGAATTCACCACATTACAACAACTTCCTCGACTACGGAAAAGCATTCGACAGCGTGGATAGGAGAATATTATGGAGCCTCCTACGACATTTTGGCGTACACGAAAAGATAGTCAACATCATACGGAATTCTTACGACGGACTACACAGTAGAATTGTGCATGAAGGTCAGCTCACATACTCATTCGAAGTAAAGACCGGTGTCAGATAAGGCTGCTTACTCTCGCCCATCCACTTTCTGCTGGTAGTTGACTGGATCATGAAGACTCCAACATCTCAAGATACTCTCGGAATGCAGTGGACAACATCGATGCAACTAGATGACTTGAACTTTGCAGATGAACTAGCTCTTCTATCCCACACACAACATCAAATGTAGATTAAGACGAGCAATGTAGTAGTAGCCTCGGCAGCAGTAGGCCTCAACATACACAAAGCGAAAAGCAAGATCCTTCGATACAGAACCACGAACACCAACCCAATTTCACTTGATGGAGAAATTCTGGAAGATGTAGAAACCTTTACATATTTGGGCAGCATCATCGATAAATAAGGAGAGTCTGATGCAGATATGAAGGCATGGATTGGCATGGCAAGAGCAGCATTTCTACAACTGAAAAACATGTAGAACTCAAACCAACTGTCAGTCAACATTCAAGTCAAAATTTCCAATACAAATGTGAAGATAGTTCTGTCACATGGAGCTAAACTTGGAGAACTATGAGAAGCATTCTTCAGAGGATACAAGCATTTACAAACAACTTTCTGCGTAAGATACTTCCGATCCGTTGGCCAGATACCATCAACAACAACCTTCTGTGGTAGAGAACTAATCAAATTCCAGCTGAGAAAGAAATTAGGAGGACGCTGGAGGTGGATAGGATACACATTAAGGAAATCGTCAAACTGTGTCACAAGACAAGCACTAACTTGGAATCTTGAAGGCCACAGGAAAAGAGGAAGATCCAAGAACACATTACATCGGGAATTGGAGGCAGATATGAATAACAGAATGAAAAGCACTTGGGAAGAGATAGAAATGAAAGCTTAGGACAGAGTTAGTTGAAGAATGCTGGTTGGCGGCCCATGCTCCATATGGGGTAACATGTAGTGATTGATTGACTTCTTGCCTTCTTTTTAACCCTATTTCAGTGTAGTATGGCAGCTTGAGCCAACGCACATGCGTGCCAGACTCTAAGTGGTTTATGATTGACTGACTTTAGTTAATAAATGAAAGTTGATCGTTCTATGTTATCCATATAAATGCATACATACAGCTAATCATTTACAAGTGATGTATGTTACTATTTCATGATTTACTTCAAATTTTATACAGCTGCCAGACTTTTATTTATCAATTTAATGCGTAAAAGCAAACCACTGGGGACTTCGAAAGTTAGTGCCCCTAAGTAGTTACATACGAACGTGAACATAAAAGAGAACCTCGGAAGTGTGTCTAGTTAGATGCACTACGCTTTGTGAAGTATGTCTGGTTACACATAATGTTTACGGACCATGATGGGTACTAATTTCCCTCAAATTTGTGAAATATCTTTTCTTGAAACTTGAAAATGACCAACCACTTTATGCACTTGATCATCGCTACATTAAGAAGATTAATCTATATTATGGAAACACTATGAGTATGTAGGCGTACATCATTATGTTGTAGCATGATACAAACGATTACAGACACTTCAATTAATCAATGCCTGTTACCTTCGTGGAGCATAGACCGCTGACCAGCACTATCTAACCAACTCTACACTGCGCTCTCCTTTTCAGTTTTTCTCAAATGATATTCATCCTTTTCATGTCTTTAATAATTCCTGGAGCAATATGTTTTTTGATCTTCCTCTTTTCCTTTGACCTTCGGGATTTCAAGTTAGGGCTTGTCTTTCAACACAGTTTGATGGTTTCCTCAATGTGTCCTATCCGCCCGCAGTGTTGTTTTTTACTCATTTCTGCCTCAGCTGGAAGTTGGTTTGTTCTGTCAATTACAGACACTTGGAATACACTATTTCAACAGCATGTATAAAAAGCTTTTTTTTGTTAAAAATAGGTCTGGATAAAAATGTAAAAAAAACAGTTATAACAAACTGGAAATACTAGAACTATTAGCACAGAAACTCTTTCTTTCAGAGCGTTTACATAGCCCTATTTTCACATGGTTGATTTTCTTAAAATATCAATATGTTTTGGTCCATGATATAATTAGTATCTCTTTAGAAACGGAAACACATTTAGCAAATTTTAAATATAGTCATATAAATGAAAAAAATGAATCAGCAAGACTTACATCCAAGCCATAACAACGAGCAATCCTAACGAAATCATCTAGTGTAATTCCCTTAGTAAGAACATCCTGAGGCAAACAACACGTAAGCATACTTTCATGATACCAACGCCAAGGACTCTTCCATACACGACCAGGATCAATTCCTAAAGCATTTAAAACCATAACTAAACTGGCCAGTCCACAGTAAGAAGGTTCCTCCTATTGATGAAAAGATGAACAGAAACACCAGTGATTAAAATATAGTTTGGTATGTTTGTGAAAAGAAACAATTGCTTTCTTTATGGTCAATAATGTTTTTAAGAAAACCTTTTTCTCGGAAAGTACACGGTCGAATAGCATATATCACAAGCGAGAAATCTTTCAGTCGTTTTGGCATTATGTTGAAAGCTTCCAAACCATTTAATTGCGAATATTCTAAAAATCGATTGCCTCAAACCTCTAAGTAGCATATACTTGGTGTTCACAAGTATCTCATTAATTAACGCACTAAATATTTTAGCCATGAATACTACATAGGTCGGTATGCATTCAATATACAAATATATTAACACGTGAATAAGAATATATATATATATATACATATATATATATAAACCGATTGAGAATACTTTTATCTACGTAGAAACTACTCTAACGTGGTAGATATTACAATTCTTGGAATAATTACCTGTAGTAACACTGATATCTTAGTTTGGTTGTTCATGGTTGATTGTTAGGACAATGAATCCGTAATTTCCAAAGAGGTATAGATAACTTTAAGCTTCTATAAGCCTAGTAAATCAGGAAGCTTTCTTAAGTGTTTCTGAATTCGGTTTGCATACAGTTAGTTTCGTGAAAAGCACACAAACACTACTTGCTGTTGAGAAAAGCAAATATCAATCAAACAAATTCACTTTTAAGTCACAGAAAGCTCAATATCAATATTAGAATAAACAAACGTGACTTGAAATTATATATTTCATTAATAAATATTTATTTATCTAATGCTGTTATTCTACACAGAATTGAGAACTTTATATCACATAACTTGACGAACTTTCCATTTGCTATACAAAGCACAATAAGCGTTTTCCAAGTGTCAAACTTTGAGACAAGAAGTGCTATTAGCGATTATTCAAAAGTCTTCATCAGGCTAATAACTGAAGCGTTCACTGGTTGAATGCTGTGTGACATCTCATAAGCATAAACCCAAACCCTATAATCCAGTTGTATAGATACCAGATGTCATTAAATTCTGCACACAGAACAGTCAGTCAATTACAACGTAGAAGTTGGTACGTGCGTACATCAGTTCAAGTTACCATGACTCATTAAGCAGATAGAGATTAAACTGTCGGACCAAATCTCAGAGTAGGGAAGGTAGTAACAGAGTAAGTACTAATGGAATGGCATAGAGATCAGAGATGGGATTTGAAATAAAAAGTGATTCAGTAAAGAGAAAATCATGAGAAGCTTAAAGACTAGAATTCGGAGGAAGACAAGGAGTGGATGCACCTGCGCCATTGCGAACGATTTTGAGCTGCTACCTTTACGCGGTGGTCGGGCTTGCCTATTGTGATGACCCAACTGAGCTATATTGGCTGGAACGCATGTTTCTCAAGGTCCTACCATGCCAAGCAAGTCTGTTGGAGAGCGATAAGACTAAAGGTAGCAACCTAAGATCTGAGGGTAAAGTCTTACTGATGACTGCAGCGAGGTGTGACAACAGTAATGTGTTTCCCTCGGATAACCAGCATCTGCAACGATGCTGCCTTCATAACGGAAGGAAGGGGTGAGAAAAGGTCGGCCCTAAAAATGTCACACCTCACATTACTCCACGGATTTCCGTCTCCATCAGTAAGACCTGGAGAACGAGGGCTAACACTTCAAAACTTCAGTAAAAAGAAAATTATGACAAATTCAAAAGCTTAGAATTTGGAGGAGGATAAGAAATAGATGTACCTACGATGTTGAGGACGATTTTGAACCTAAAGTCTCTAACCACTGTTTACGATTATCACGCGAACCCCAATCAAACAGCCTGCACCTATTAATATGGCTCAGTCCAATTGTCAATGACTTCATGGTCTGGTGCCATGTTCTGGTTTCGCTGCCCCTAGCTTTCTTTCAGCCTACACCAGACAGCATTACTCGTTAAGGTAGGCGGTGGTTGGGCATACGTAACACATGTCCCAACTACCTCAGTTGATGAAGATTCACTACTTTAACAATAGATTTACTATATTTACTTAATACTCTATTCCTAACCAACGTATTATCTACTCGGTGGTCACAGCAAATACGAGCAATCCTTCGAATACATCTTTGACCAAATACTATAAGCCTACAAATATCCTCTATCATTAATGGCTGTCTCATATCCATAAAACAAAGCGGATCGAACTGCTGCGCAGTAAACGCGTCCTTTAGTCGGTAGACGGGTGTCTCGCCTGCGCTACAAGTGGCAGTGGTTATTTTTGTAATTTTATCTAACCAGTCCGAAAACATCGTTACTTTTTGTGTTGCTTCGTGGTTTACAATCTTAAGCCAGAGAAAAGCTTGAGTCAGGAGAATTCTTACTTTACCCCATTAATAATTAAAATTATAATTGGTACTTAAAACCCATGTAAACACAAAGTATTACAATGAATCAAGTAAAGCCTGTCAAATTCGTACTTTCAGTATATGATTCAGAGCTTATTCAAATATGAACTATAATACTGTTTGCTAACTGTGAAAAGTAAGGATGTACATGCATAAAAACGCCAGCCAATAAAGCAACTATAGGCTAATTAGTATACAACAACGATGTTGAAAATGACTGCATGTCAAAACGCAATATTATAACGGAAATATCGTGTGAATTGAACTTACCTGTGTACAAAATTGAGAAGCTAAACAAAAGTATGTTTCCATATGTCCAGACAGTAGAGCTTCGCGAAATATGCGTTTTCCTTCAGGCGAACTAAAAGGAATGCAATGACGAGGTAATGGACGGCGGTAGAACTGTTGGACCCCAGACGTGACGTCCGTGTGAAACTTAGTAGTATTACATGATGAGACATACTTTGAGTAGAACTCAGTAAAATAATATTACTCTTTACTAATGGAACTGAGTTGTGAAACGAGTAAATTTGACGGTTCAGCAGAAACAAACGACCAAATATCTGTGAAAACTTAATAACACCAAAAGTCGACCAAATTCTTCCGAGTTTCAGTGACTTGTAAAATTCAGGAAATGACTGAGTGGCATTCATGCACAGTAACTGTCATCAAATACGTGAAGAGGCATGAATACGACCCAGTATGATAGGGATCCTAGTATTAAAAAAAAATTAAGACTAATTTGAACAATAAGACGTGATACTCTCTGAAAGGCAGGAAATATTTAAAACGAGATACTCACGACTTATAAATTAATGGCATTGAACATGTTATGGGATCTAAAGACCACTATGCAATGTCGTGCAGCAACAGCCATGCATTTAAAAACTACCTACTCATTATGTACAGCTTCATCAACTAGATAACAGGGACCTCATGACACTGCAATGTGATATATATATATATATATATATATATATATATATATAGTCTCCATCTGCAGAAAACACCAGTACCGCATGAAAAAAGACACTACGAAAAAAGACAATGAAATAATGAAAAAAGGTTCAAATAACCACAGCATGGCTGACTACATAAAAAACCAAACTAACATGTGGGGCTAATGAGACATGATCTCCTCATAATGCAAAAAAAACCTAGATACAGCCTTGTTAGTCTCTATATTTTTCTACGGTGTCTTCATTTCCCTACCCTCCAGAAAAGCGAATATACGAGATCCTGAAGACGTTCATAAACAAGACTAATTACGTGTTAGCTGACAACTATGCCACTGAACTATCAACAACACGAATACTGTTTCAATACACGGTTACATTACATTCTATCATAAGGCCACCACAAATCACCTATAATCAAGTGGGAAATAATATCGACAAAAAGGGGGAAGACGATATTAGGGTGGATGTTGTGACACTTTCCTCTTTAAAACCGCTAATATTGCCATCATGTCTACATTATATTCCCTTCCTGTAAGATGAACTATATTATAAATCACCTCAACCTAGGATAAAAATTACATTGCCCAAATTTGCACAGGAAAAATGAATTTCGAAAAGAAAAAAACAAAACTAAGTTCAACAAATTTTCGCATTATAGAGTGACCTACAATGCATAGAAAATGGTGGTGAAAACGTGGAGGAAATAAACTTTCGACTAGCAGTGTGACACATGCCACGGAAATCGAGTATCATATCTGAAGGCGCCGAAACCGAACGGAAACGATACAAAATTATTCAATAATAAATACCTGTTACACCATGTAAAACATGGGCCGCCAACCAGCATTCTTCAACTAACTCTGTCCTAAGCTTTCATTTCTATCTCTTCCCAAGTGCTTTTCATTCTGTTATTCATATCTGCCTCCAATTCCCGATGTAATGTGTTCTTGGATCTTCCTCTTTTCCTGTGGCCTTCAAGATTCCAAGTTAGTGCTTGTCTTGTGACACAGTTTGACGATTTCCTTAATGTGTATCCTATCCACCTCCAGCGTCCTCCTAATTTCTTTCTCAGCTGGAATTTGATTAGTTCTCTACCACAGAAGGTTGTTGTTGATGGTATCTGGCCAACGGATCGGAAGTATCTTACGCAGAAAGTTGTTTGTAAATGCTTGTATCCTCTGAAGAATGCTTCTCATAGTTCTCCAAGTTTAGCTCCATGTGACAGAACTATCTTCACATTTGTATTGGAAATTTTGACTTGAATGTTGACTGACAGTTGGTTTGAGTTCTACATGTTTTTCAGTTGTAGAAATGCTGCTCTTGCCATGCCAATCCATGCCTTCATATCTGCATCAGACTCTCCTTATTTATCGATGATGCTGCCCAAATATGTAAAGGTTTCTACATCTTCCAGAATTTCTCCATCAAGTGAAATTGGGTTGGTGTTCGTGGTTCTGTATCGAAGGATCTTGCTTTTCGCTTTGTGTATGTTGAGGCCTACTGCTGCCGAGGCTACTACTACATTGCTCGTCTTAATCTACATTTGATGTTGTGTGTGGGATAGAAGAGCTAGTTCATCTGCAAAGTTCAAGTCATCTAGTTGCATCGATGTTGTCCACTGCATTCCGAGAGTATCTTGAGATGTTGGAGTCTTCATGATCCAGTCAACTACCAGCAGAAAGTGGATGGGCGAGAGTAAGCAGCCTTATCTGACACCGGTCTTTACTTCGAATGAGTATGTGAGCTGACCTTCATGCACAATTCTACTGTGTAGTCCGTCGTAAGAATTCCGTATGATGTTGACTATCTTTTCGTGTACGCCAAAATGTCGTAGGAGGCTCCATAATATTCTCCTATCCACGCTGTCGAATGCTTTTCCGTAGTCGAGGAAGTTGTTGTAATGTGGTGAATTCCATTCAATTGATTGTTCAACAATGAACCATAGAGTAGCGATTTGGTTGGTATACGATCGGTTTTTGCGGAATTCAGCTTGTTGATCTGGAAGTTGGGCGTCGACTGGATCTTTTATTCGGTTCAATAACACTGTTGAAGACTTTTCCTGGTATTGAAAGTAGAGTGATGCCTCTGTATTTCTCGCAATCGCTAGTCACGTTTCTTTGGTATTTTGATGACGTGCTCTTTTTCAAGTCTGTTGGCACTTGTTCTTCCTCCTAAATCTTCCTGAAGAGAATGTGGAGTATCTTTGAAGTTGTTTCCATGTCTGTCTTCAATGCCTCGCTCAGCTGGTATGTTGTCTGACCCTGTTGACTTGCCACTCTTGATTTGTCGGGTGGCCATTTTGATTTCTTCGACTGTTGGTGTGTCGGTGTTTATGGGGAGATCTGTGGCTGCTGCTTCGATGACTGGGGAATTCAGTGGGGCTGATCTATTCAAGAGTTCTTCGAAGTGTTCTACCCACTTGTTTCGTTGTTCATGCACTTCAGTGATTGGTTTGTCAGCATTGTTGTTGATCGGTCGTTCTGGCTTACTGAATTTCCTAGCTAGTATTTTCGTTGTATCGTATAGGTGCTTCATGTTTCCTTCTCTTGCAGCTCCTCCCAACGTCATTGCTAGGTCCTCCATATATTTTCGTTTATTACAACCTGATGCTTCTCTACACCTGCTTGTTTACTTCTGTGTATTCGGCCTGTGCCTTGGCTTTCTCTGTTCCTGCCCGGCTGTTATTAATCGCTATCTTTCTGCTCCTCCTTTCTTTGATCTTGTCCAGAGTACCAACAGAAATCCATTCTTTATGGTGTTGTTCCTTGCGACCCAAAACCTCCTGACATGTTGAAGTTATTGTTTCCTTAATGTCTTTCCATTTGTCTTCCATATTAGTTCCACCTTTTTCTAGTAGATCGTTAAATGTCTGGAACTTATTATTGATAATTATTTTGAATTCGTTGCATTTGTTAGTATCCTGATGAGGGACTGTGTTAAACTTTGTAATACTACTGCTTCAGTTGTCCAGTGCTTCCTTAGCTTCAGTTTTATTTTGGCCATTATCAGGTGGTGATTTGAAGCTATATTAGCTCCTCTCCTTGCTCTTACGTCTTCCGTAGTTCTTCTGAACTTCTTATTAATACAGATGTGATTGATTTGGTTCTCTGTAATGTGGTCCAGTGAAACCCATGTAGTTTTGTATATATGTTTGTGGGAGATTATGGTACCACCTATAATCATTTCGTTGAAGGCACATTTGTTTGCAATCCTTACCTCTTTTTTGTTCTCCATGATTAAGTTTGACGACATTGTTTACGTTTTTTTAATAATTATTTTATGTTGTGTTTTTGTGACAGTCTAGGTTAGCTTGTAAATGCATGGGTATTGCGTTGATTTTGTGGATACGGAAAACAACAATGAGTTAAATGACAATTAGATATCACTTCTTTTTTTCTTGTTGTGCTATATCTAGTTAACGAGTTTGACCACATCTACCTTTAAAACATCTATACAACTTCAGAATATATTAGTTCACTTATTTCGCTTCATCTTTGTCTATTTTAAGAATTGTAGTTACGTGCATTATATTTTACATCTTAGTTTAACTTTTACTGCAGATTGTAGGGTTAGTACAAATAAACCTAATAAGTTTATGCTACAAGTATTAGCTACTAACATCGAAGAAATTATATTACTTCACCATCACAAACATAGTCAACGTGTACTTGTAATATGCGAGACGCACACAGCGTGTAGTAAGACATGGTCGCTACCCATTTACGTAGCTTTCTTTCCATCTTCCTAAACATTTTTTGCATGAAACACTTTTTCAATATGTCACTTATTCAAGGAGCAGGAAAACCTTGCTTAAACTGTTATATGGAGCCAGGTCACTGAACCGTTGAACAGTGGGGCTTCAGCGTAGGTTCATGTAATTTAAGTATATGCATAATTCAGTCAGATGATTAACGAAAGTCGGTCCCAAATCCGAAATATACTGTATTTCAGTTAGATTGCTTTCAGTGGATGCTGATTTCTGCCTGCTTTTACACCCAATTTCATAAATAGAAAAGCGATTTCCAAGATTTTATTTTAAATTGATTGCGATTTTTTTCGTGCAATAGCTACGCAAACAGATGTCTAACTCTATTTCACCGAAATGAGCTTTGTACTTAAACAAGTCATTTTGAATTTCAAGGATACTGCAACTACAAAACTTGAAGGAACCAAGGTCCGTCAACAGCCCTAACCATTAAAAATTCGTTTCTTTTTGACTAATCATTCATTATCATTATGTACTTTCTCATGGTGGTCAGTCGTGACATTATCGTTCTTCAGAGTGTGTCATCAATTTGCATAGGCGGATATAATAGTACATACCTAACGCAGAGAGTGATAATTTATAAGGCAAGTATGAAACCTACTGGTACCAAACTATTGACTTATCTTCTACATCCAAGATCCAAGTTCTCTTGGTCTTATCCCGTATCCGCACATGCTCAGTGATCCATTCGGCTTACTATCAACCCATTTTCGGAATCTTAATGCTCTGGTTAAGTAGCGCATGGTTCTTAGTCATATCTGCACCATGATACAATACATATATTTAGTGTTCTTGCACTATAAACTTTGATGCCGTTGCTTTGGTTCTAAATTCATATATCCATATGTCACGAATGTTCTGACCGTGACATTTTATTGAAATCCTTGTATGTATGTACACCCATATCAATCTGAACATGCCTGTAAACCGACACTCCCTCATGTACAAAATGATGCTTGAGAATAAAAGCT
Source organism: Schistosoma japonicum (assembly GCA_025215515.1). Taxonomy (NCBI): domain Eukaryota; kingdom Metazoa; phylum Platyhelminthes; class Trematoda; order Strigeidida; family Schistosomatidae; genus Schistosoma; species Schistosoma japonicum. Next base: position 69,272,952 of record CM046061.1, on the reverse strand, counting down.
ATTTAATGCCGATAGCATGACGCTAGTTTGTCATCACTTGTGCTTTTATTGGTATTGATTCGATATTTTTTATTATTAAGAAAATAAAATTAGTTTTTTGGATATTGGGAGTAAGCCACTTTTATAAGTTGGTTTAGTAAAAACGTAATAGACTACAACAAGACTGGATTGTTATGCAAGCGAATTAGACTATAATGAACAATTACCTGGAGTTATACTGCATAGGGATTTATTGAGAAATTTAATCATGTGGGCAATAGTCAGTATTACTGGTTTACTACCCCTTAAAAATCCACTTTAATTATATATACCATATTGCATCATGCTACTTTAAATATAGTCTATGTGATTAATTAACTGCAAGGACATTCTCCAATTTTAAAACTCTTGGACACTAAATGGTTACTAATTTCATATGATGAAACTAGATATTTCGACATTATTTTCAAATCCAGCGTGTCAGAATTGCATGCACATACTTCACTCCTCACAACAATGACGACATATTGATCAGTGCTTCTCAATGCTCCTTTATAACTGTGATTATTATGAATCATTACTATATCAGGACATCAGCTTGTTAGTATTTTTCTGTGCTTAAACAAATTTATTTAATGTCGTACCGACTTCTATTCATAATTCATCAAAATGTTCTCATTTTTACCAATTAAAAATCATTTTCTCGATGTAATTTATATGTTTCAGTAGTCCGATCTAGACATATCATACTTAATTTGAAATAAAATCGAGAAAATCTTGCAACCAAATAAACTCATAAAGCCTAATAACTATGTAAAAGACGAGTTTTGTTATGCTTTACTACTTTTGATTCGCTGCCCATACATATGCAATTGCAAATGAGCCAACACAGACTTATGGTTATTAACGACTCTGTCTGATTTTCTACTTCTAAGCAGTGGTGACAAAATTTCCGGTGTCCTTTATCTATGCACTTATCATTCATTGTTGCAAGTCTATTACTCAAAGCATCAAATTATTGTACTGTTTGAGTAAAAAATATTGGTTCTAGGGGTTTTACTTTTGTTCATCAACCTAATGTAGACATACGTATTGGTCACTGGTGTTGAACTCATCAAGTCTAACAATCGTCCATGTATAGCGAATGGGCGTATGTAACAAACTTAGCGTGTGCAGTAGCGTGAGTCATAACGCACCTACTTTACTTCCGTATCTTATATAGAACGTAGCGAAAAACGAAGAAAGACCAGTGTCCTTAGATGGGGTAGTTCAATCTATGGAGGCATCTGATGAGGCAGCTAAATCGAAAATCGAGGTAAGTCATGAAGCTAAACCACCCTAATAGAATTAAGTATTGCTTAAATATGAATCGATGTTTTTTTTAATTTCACAGAATCGTTTAATACATATTTTTTAACTTCTGTGAACTGTTTTCTAATTAATGGCACGTAGTAAGTTATGGACAAAATAACCACACATTATAAAATATATATTAATATATATCCTGAAGTCGTTGACTTATCAGAAAGCTATATAAATGCAATAATTTTTCAAATGATCTGACTGATTGATTTTTAATAATATATACCCTTAAGACGACTAAAAGCACTTAACGTTTATTATAAATGGGAAAACAGGTGAAGTTATTAGCGATAAGGTCAATTCCTCTTCAGCTGAAGTAAAACCACAGAGTTTTGCCAGAACGTGTAACTTTTGACTTTACGGAGCTGCCTGAAGTTCTATCTGGCTTGTTAGTTGTTGACTGAGGTGTAGTAACTTCGTTGAAGCCAAGTTTGGTGGAGAAGTATTTTGACAGAATCAATACTATAATGATAACATTCTAGATACTCTACTTTAAGGCGGTTGATACCGACATTTTCTACGTGGCTTCTTTTATCGATAGCATGGTACTTTGGGTCCTTCTTCAAAACCATGTATAGTCCTCCGTTGGTTGTGTCGATGAATCGGCGTGGGGAACTTCTAAGTAGAAGGATATGTGTGCCATATAATACAGCAGGTTAAATGGAGACTTCTGCTTATTACTGTGGAGTCTAGACCGGCTTAACTGAACACAGTATTTGTAGACTGGTTCACGTAACAGTTGAGATTCAGGTTTGTTGAAGTGGGAGCTGTTCTCACAAATTCACCTGAAAGTCGAAGTGTGGTTTTGTAAATCGATTCCGCAACACCACACCCGAAGTCAGCTTTTATGATGTTGCGAATTCCGAATGAGACTAGTAAACAGGCTTCCATCTACTAGGGAATGTTCGTGGCTGGAAGTGATACTTTCAGGTGTTGATGAAGTCGTTCTGCCATGCCATTGGATTGTAGGTAGTAGGCTATTGTTCGAAAACAAATGGTTTCAAGAAGTTTGGTTGGAGAGCAAAACAATCCAGATTCAAACTGACTCTCACAGTCTGTTGTAATTATGGATGGACAGCTAGAAATTGCTATCTAGCGTTCGACAAAAGCACAGGCAACCGTTTGATTATCGATGTCTTCCAGTGTAACTGCTTCTGGCTAGCGTGTGATTTCGTCAACACGTTAAAAAATAGGAAAATCCACCTAGTTCTAAGAGAGGATTTACCAGATCAAGGTACATGTGGTTGAATTACTTGCCCAGAATTAGAAGTGTCAAAAAGACACTTATCATGGTTGAATGCCATGTTCTTTTGACAGGCTACACAGAAGCGTATCAATTTTTGATGTTCTTCTTAATCTCTTGTTAGCAGAATTTTAGGATAACCAACTTAGTGGTAGAACAAATACCAGAATGAGAGGAACAGTGTAATGTGCCTAAGTCAATGCATTGATAATTCTTTGAGACAATTGAGTGGGTTATGAAAGTTGTGAAGAATGCGATCTAAAAGTCTGCTTGATCTGCAAGTCATTATCGTAAAGTATTCGGAGAAATAGAAATAATCAGAATATGATAAGCCAAGATCAATAACACTATAATAATAATAATAATTTATTTCCTGATATCAGGAGCAAAATATGTCTACAGGCAAGAGGAACAAAAATATATGGCAATAATAGTGTTTAGTGGTTGCACAGACTCTTTATACTGTGATATATAGAGATGATGAAATAAAAAACGTTATTTTAAATCAATTATCTATGTAGCGCACATTACTCACTAGACCTTGGAACGAGCTTGTTGAAAAATCTATTTTCGCTTGTATGAAAATTCCTCCATGTTTCTTTTGTGTTGAGCAGTTCCTTAACTTGAATTTGTCCCTTTGTTGTGCTCTGTTTCTGTAACAGTTCCTATTTCTTTCTGTTTGCTCCCTTTTTTTCATAACAGTTATGGAGTTTTAGCCACAATTAGGTTCTTACATGTGCTTTTTGGTAGCATATATTATATCCCGTCGACCTTCCGCTTTGTTTTGTTGGGGTTCAAGGTTTTGTTGTAACCCATATTGGCCTAATATTTCCTGTCTGTTTGAGTGAATTGGCTCAGTTGGTTGATTCCAGACGTTTGGTTCCTTTATTTGCTAGGAACACTTTCTTTGGATAACTAACTAATTTACTATCCCCTCATTATTTATTTCTTGTAACATAGATTAATTGTAAAATTGCTTGAGTCCTTTTGGCTATACAGGGAAAGGGAACTGTTGAGGTTTGTGTGTTAAATTTTGTTTACTGTTGAATACAGTACCACGTTTTGCACCAATAAATTGTGTTATTGGCTTTCCCATCACGAATTCGTGCGTAACTCAAGAACCAGCGGGCTCTATACAGAACGACGTTAATCTTCAACGTTATCAGTAGCCTGATCCATAGACTTGTGACACAGGAAAGTTGCAGGGTAGGTCTAAGTAGCCATTTCGAAGGATTCCTTATGACAGGTGATATAGATATTCAATGATTTGTGCAGTATGAAGCGATTTTTAAGTGCTAAAGAGAAAGAAGGAATAAGACAGCCGGATGTAACAGGAGTATTATGAGAGCTTTACCTTCCAGATTATTTTAGCAGTCGAAAGAGTATAATTGTTTAAATCGGTGAAAATTTCGGTATTAAAGTTCATTTGAAAGGAGTTAATTTGTTATCTTTGATAAGCTGGTTATCACGGAAGGTTACAGTAGTAGTGTTCAGACCAGGTTTCTGAGTAGGGTGAGGTTTAATAGGGAGTTAATTTTGAGAGGTTGCAGTAGTTATGAAGGAAACTTGATGGTTATTAATTTAGTCCAGTGTGGCACTAAATTCAATAAATGCTTATGTCAGTAATTTTTTAATTATCTTAACTTACTAGGTATTAGCATCATAGTCTGTAGCGTAGATGTCGGGTTTAACTTGCAGTAGGATCACCAGATAGTTAGGTGTTACCATTCATACTTTATGTGTTAGTCCGTGTAGCATAAATTGGAGCATTTAAAACATCATTACTGAGTGCTTGCTCTTTTCAGAACCGTAGTACTCAGGCGTAAACTTAAAACAGATTCCGCCCTACAGACAAAGGGAGTTTTAAATTATCTCCCACATCATAATGTCTGCTATCTGAAAGCTCCACTGCCTCTTCTTTTGTGATGTCAAGCTTGTAAATTTACAGAATCGATGGTAATTATTTTGTCGTACTTGATACTCAACGACACGAGTCCTGTTTTGATCAATCTTATCTGAGCAAACGTCTCATAACAGGTTACACAAATTACTAAAGCCGCAAACTCGAAACTAGATACCTAATTGCTATGACTGAGATCAGTTAAGAGAATTATGAATTAGAATTGGAGGTGCGGAGGAGTACAGTATCTGGTGGATAAAATGTGTTATTAGAAACTTTGATAATAGGTGCCTTTGAAGCATCACCCGTGTCCTGGAAAAACCGAAGCAGTGCTGCGGTCAGGGTCAGCTTAATAATCACCATCAGTGTTTGAAGATAGTGAGTGACATGGATGAGAACCGATTACAGTGACACAGGCGTATCCACTCCACCTTTTTCTAAATTATAAGTTCCATTATTCTTTTTACATATATCACTTCGTGCCTTTCAACTCCACGGCCCTTATTTATTGGCTGTTAAGGCTCCGCCATGGGCCCCCTTAGAGTTTCTGCCGGGCCCAAACCCGGGTGAAGGAGGAAGGTCGGGAATGGGGTTAGCAACTCCATCCCGTAAAACAACAACCTTGGTAAAAAAAAACGCTAACCAGTAGAAACCTTTATGACCACTTTAATTCTGTCATGGGAGTTGGAAGGTCTTCATTTCGAAGAGATATGACACCTCATGGTGAAAGCCGAGTTTCTCCGAAAGCTGCAAGGCCATTGCCACTTCTGACAACCAGAGCAACAATTGATATAGGCATATCGAATGTCCGCACGATGTAGGAGACAGGGAGAAGCGTGCAAATAGCTAAAGAAATGAAAAGATATAACCTGAAGATACTTGGAATAAGCGAAAATCATTGGTTACAAGCTGGACAGCAACGATTATCCTCAGGAGAAGTGCTTTTATACTTCGGCCACGTAGAAGAAAACGCCTCACATAAACAAGGAGTAGCACTAATGTTATCACAATAAGCATGGAAGGTTCCAATAGGATGGAAAGCTCGTGGACCTTGAATCATCAAAGCATCCTTCAAAACAAAAAAGGAAAGGATTACGATGAATGTCATTCTGTGCCACGAACACACCAACGACAGCCACGAAGACGACAAAGGTAAGTTCAATGCAAGGCTGCAATCAACCATCGACAAATTCAAAACCAAGAACCTGACCATTCTGATGGAAGACTTCAACGCCAAGGTTGAAATGAACAAAACGGGATATGAAGACACCATGGAACGACATGGACTAGGAAAAAAGAACGAAAACGGTGAAAGGGTTGGAAACTTATGTACATTCAACAAAATGATTATAGGTGGTACCATAATCTCCCACAAACATATATACAAAACTACATGGGTTTCACTGGACCACATTACAGAGAACCAAATCAATCACATCTGTATTAATAAGAAGTTCAGAAGAACTACGGAAGACGTAAGAGCAAGGAGAGGAGCTAATATAGCTTCAAATCACCACCTGATAATGGCCAAAATAAAACTGAAGCTAAGGAAGCACTGGACAACTGAAGCAGTAGTATTACAAAGTTTAACACAGTCCCTCATCAGGATACTAACAAATGCAACGAATTCAAAATAATTATCAATAATAAGTTCCAGACATTTAACGATCTACTAGAAAAAGGTGGAACTAATATGGAAGACAAATGGAAAGACATTAAGGAAACAATAACTTCAACATGTCAGGAGGTTTTGGGTCGCAAGGAACAACACCATAAAGAATGGATTTCTGTTGGTACTCTGGACAAGATCAAAGAAAGGAGGAGCAGAAAGATAGCGATTAATAACAGCCGGGCAGGAACAGAGAAAGCCAAGGCACAGGCCGAATACACAGAAGTAAACAAGCAGGTGTAGAGAAGCATCAGGTTGTATAAACGAAAATATATGGAGGACCTAGCAATGACGTTGGGAGGAGCTGCAAGAGAAGGAAACATGAAGCACCTATACGATACAACGAAAATACTAGCTAGGAAATTCAGTAAGCCAGAACGACCGATCAACAACAATGCTGACAAACCAATCACTGAAGTGCATGAACAACGAAACGAGTGGGTAGAACACTTCGAAGAACTCTTGAATAGATCAGCCCCACTGAATTCCCCAGTCATCGAAGCAGCAGCCACAGATCTCCCCATAAACACCGACACACCAACAGTCGAAGAAATCAAAATGGCCACCCGACAAATCAAGAGTGGCAAGTCAACAGGGTCAGACAACATACCAGCTGAGCGAGGCATTGAAGACAGACATGGAAACAACTTCAAAGATACTCCACATTCTCTTCAGGAAGATTTAGGAGGAAGAACAAGTGCCAACAGACTTGAAAAAGAGCACGTCATCAAAATACCAAAGAGACGTGACTAGCGATTGCGAAAAATACAGAGGCATCACTCTACTTTCAATACCAGGAAAAGTCTTCAACAGTGTATTGAACCGATGAAAGACCAGTCGACGCCCAACTTCCGATCAACAGCTGATCCAGTCGTACGCCCAATCCTTCCAGATCACCAAGCTGAATTCCGCAAAAACCGATCGTATACCAACCAAATCGCTGAGCCTCCTACGACATTTTGGCGTACACGAAAAGATAGTCAACATCATACGGAATTCTTACGACGGACTACACAGTAGAATTGTGCATGAAGGTCAGCTCACATACTCATTCGAAGTAAAGACCGGTGTCAGATAAGGCTGCTTACTCTCGCCCATCCACTTTCTGCTGGTAGTTGACTGGATCATGAAGACTCCAACATCTCAAGATACTCTCGGAATGCAGTGGACAACATCGATGCAACTAGATGACTTGAACTTTGCAGATGAACTAGCTCTTCTATCCCACACACAACATCAAATGTAGATTAAGACGAGCAATGTAGTAGTAGCCTCGGCAGCAGTAGGCCTCAACATACACAAAGCGAAAAGCAAGATCCTTCGATACAGAACCACGAACACCAACCCAATTTCACTTGATGGAGAAATTCTGGAAGATGTAGAAACCTTTACATATTTGGGCAGCATCATCGATAAATAAGGAGAGTCTGATGCAGATATGAAGGCATGGATTGGCATGGCAAGAGCAGCATTTCTACAACTGAAAAACATGTAGAACTCAAACCAACTGTCAGTCAACATTCAAGTCAAAATTTCCAATACAAATGTGAAGATAGTTCTGTCACATGGAGCTAAACTTGGAGAACTATGAGAAGCATTCTTCAGAGGATACAAGCATTTACAAACAACTTTCTGCGTAAGATACTTCCGATCCGTTGGCCAGATACCATCAACAACAACCTTCTGTGGTAGAGAACTAATCAAATTCCAGCTGAGAAAGAAATTAGGAGGACGCTGGAGGTGGATAGGATACACATTAAGGAAATCGTCAAACTGTGTCACAAGACAAGCACTAACTTGGAATCTTGAAGGCCACAGGAAAAGAGGAAGATCCAAGAACACATTACATCGGGAATTGGAGGCAGATATGAATAACAGAATGAAAAGCACTTGGGAAGAGATAGAAATGAAAGCTTAGGACAGAGTTAGTTGAAGAATGCTGGTTGGCGGCCCATGCTCCATATGGGGTAACATGTAGTGATTGATTGACTTCTTGCCTTCTTTTTAACCCTATTTCAGTGTAGTATGGCAGCTTGAGCCAACGCACATGCGTGCCAGACTCTAAGTGGTTTATGATTGACTGACTTTAGTTAATAAATGAAAGTTGATCGTTCTATGTTATCCATATACATGCATACATACAGCTAATCATTTACAAGTGATGTATGTTACTATTTCATGATTTACTTCAAATTTTATACAGCTGCCAGACTTTTATTTATCAATTTAATGCGTAAAAGCAAACCACTGGGGACTTCGAAAGTTAGTGCCCCTAAGGCGAGGCATTGAAGACAGACATGGAAACAACTTCAAAGATACTCCACATTCTCTTCAGGAAGATTTAGGAGGAAGAACAAGTGCCAACAGACTTGAAAAAGAGCACGTCATCAAAATACCAAAGAAACGTGACTAGCGATTGCGAGAAATACAGAGGCATCACTCTACTTTCAATACCAGGAAAAGTCTTCAACAGTGTTATTGAACCGAATGAAAGATCCAGTCGACGCCCAACTTCCAGATCAACAAGCTGAATTCCGCAAAAACCGATCGTATACCAATCAAATCGCTACTCTACCGTTCATTGTTGAACTTTAACGCTTTGGTTAATCCTGTTCTATTTGGCAGAAGAAACCAGATTATTAGGCAATAAGTCTTTATTTCATCACCGTGGACAGGAGACAGTAGAGGGTGATCCTAGTTATTCAAACACAATGCTTCTCAACATTCAATACAAGACAATAGGAAATATAATCCACATGAAGATTAAGGAAGTATATGAATACTTGAGCTTAATTGATTTAGCATATAATTTCATTTTGAAGACAACTTCTAATTAGTCAACTTAAGTTGCTACATTAGCTTCTTTCTAGAATCAACTTCCGTAGGAACGTCGGTTCGATCAACAGATCAAACAAAACCATTTCAGTCCTGTCCTTGTAGCTCAATGAAGAATTACTAGTTCGTCCAGCATCTGACGTTCGATCAATGGTAAACCGTCTGTTAGTATTCGACGATACTGCGTGGATGACATCTATCTATAGAACTTGTTATCTAATCTTGTAGCGTTTACATTCTCCCACAAATGATGATTGGATATTTGGTGAACTTAACTTCCTAACTGTAACCAGAGCTAAAAAATAACGGAGGGTAGGAAAACGAAGCAAGAATGTCTGAGGAAGTACTGCGAGTGGGCTACCTAACACCATGGTGGTGAGGTACGAGTTACCCATGCTCTATCCAGCTATCAGGTGTGTACTCATCTGCCTCTTGAATAGCCCTCAAGTCAAAAAATATTGGTTAAACCCATGACACCTAAAGATTTGATCCATTTTTTGTACAAAATGGTTAAAGTACAAAAAGAAAATGTATAATTACAATTGATATATGTTCGTTTCTACCTAAGTGTTTAGTTTCCAGAATGGTTTGGTAACCTGGGAGAATATAGACATGGTGTAAATATCTGTGTATGCGAATGTGTTTAAAAGAATAAATTTTAGTTTGCTGTTTTCATTTTTAAATATTTACAAACTTGTGATTTCAGAAGTTACGTGATTACATTTTAGGCTGAAACTAAAACTCTGGACTTCCCTGCCTGAATAATCGGTTATACTTATCTAACGCTTTAAGCCACTTTTACAGCCTTCACGTTTTTGTTTCTTGATTTCGTGGTTGTTTGATCGGGTAAGCAATCTGATAACACGTATGGTGGTTCATTGTCTAAGTAAGCCGGTTTTAGCCTATCAATACTTACTGAGTCGATGTTTCCCTGTTTCTGCATCACAAAATATTTACGTTTTCTTGAAATAACCTTAAATGACCCTTCAAAAGAAGGGCTAATTGGTGCTTTTATTTTGTCACATCTTATCAAGACATGCTAGCAAGTGCTTAGTTCCTTAGGCAAAAACGTCGCTCGTGATAGTTCACGATTATTAATTGGCTTAAGTTTAGACATTTGGTCCCATATCTGGTCTACGTAAGATCCTAAATCAGGCTTTTTACTGTCAGTGTGAGGGTTACCAAACTCACTCGGTAGTCTCAGAGTTGTCCCAAAGACTAGTGCTGTTGTTGAAAATTGTGAGTCGGTTTTGACAGCTGTTCGTATTCCCAACATAACTAATGGCAGGAATTCTGTCCACTGACTGGGGTTTGAATGAGATTGAAGAGCGGTCTTTAGTTGACGATGGAACCGTGCTTTAACCCCATTCGCTTGAGGACGATATGCAGTGCAGCGTATTCTGTTGGAGCCTAACAGTTTGGCTAAGTTGTTGAATAGTTCAGATTCGAACTGAGCTCCTCTGTATGTCGTTATTACTATAGGTGTACCAAAAAGGTCACCCAGTTTCGCGTGAAGACTTTGGCTACTGTTTTGGCCGTGATGTCCGTGATTGGTACTGCTATGGTAAACCTCGTGAATCTATCTGTACATGTAAATAGATACGTAAAACTATTTGAACGCGGTAAAGGGCCTACTAAGTCGATATGTACATGTGCAAACGCGCATCCGGTTGGAACACAACTCCGATGGATGCATTTGTGTGTCGGTTAACTTTTGATTGCTGACAGGCCGAAGACTCTAACCCATTTAATTACATCCTTCTGAAGATTTGACCATATGTACCTGGCATTGACTAGTTTAGTCGAAGATTTCACGCCAAGGTGAGACAACGGATGAAAGTTATTGAATATTAATCGTCGCATATTTTTAGGAACGAAAGGTCAGGCCACTGCCCTCGTTGTGTAACAGAAAATCATAACATCTTCGATAGGTAATGGAATCTATTTTTGTTTAAGACTAGAGCTTTTAGCTGACAATAGGTTTTGTAATTCTTAATCATTTTCCTGGCTGTCTCTCAACGTCTCGAAATTTACTGTAGACTGTTGTATTATATTCATTCCTAGTCAAGAAAATGCATCTGCCACCTGATTGTCCTGACGTTTTACGTGTTGTATATCACTAGCGAACTGTGATTTGTAGTCGAGGTGTCGGACTTCTCGAAGTAAGTAATTATCGGCTTTCACTTTTAATGCATTGGTTAACGGTTAATGAGCCGTATAAACTATGAGTTCCCTGTCTTCAAGCATGTGTTGGAAATGCTTGATGGTTAGGTAGATTACAAGGAGTCCTCGACAGAAGGTAGAATATCTCGGTTCTGCTGAAGCGAGCTTTTTTAAGACGAATTCAACCGCTTTCCAGGCATTTTTAACTAGTTGGTTAAAAGTGCAGCCTACAGCTTGGTATAGGGTATTGTTTATTAGTGTCCTCCTCCTGTTTGATTGGTGTAATTTCACCAGGGCTTATGGCGTGTTCAAGGAATTCTGGTGTTTTTACACCAAAAACACACTTTGATTTATGTTCATGCCATTTTTGTTTGGTCGTTTCAACACAGCCCTTACATGTTGTTTATATGATTTTAAGTCCGGGCTGGCAATCAGTAAGTTATCTATTTACCTCTGTGCAAATGGCATATTTGAAATAAGATTATCCATAAATCTTTGGAATATCTTTTCAGTGTTCTGTAGGCCGACTGGCATGCGTACAAACTCGAATAGTCCAAAAGATGTGGTGATAGCTGTCTTTGGAATATCTTCCTCAGCTACTGGAATTTTGTGATATGCCTTATGTCGATTTTTGTAACTACCTTCATATCCAGTGAGCCATTTGTAATGTTTTGTATATGTAGCGTCGGGTACCTGTCTGGTACCGTTTGACGGTTAATGACTCTGTAATCCCTGCACGGTTTCCAATCACCTTTATTTTTCTTTGGAACCATATGCAAAGAAGATGCCCACTGGCTATCAGATGGACGTGTTATGCTCACCAGTAGCATGTAACCATATTCGGCTCTAGCTATGTTAAACTTATCAGGTGCTAATCTCCTGGGTGTAGTGAAAACAGGTGCGCCTTCCGTTTTGATTATATGACATACTTTTAACTTACTTTTGGAAGGCTGAGGGTTTGATTTTGTTAGGCTTGGAAATTCTGTGAGTATATTTTGGAACTTTGCAGTTGGTACTGATGGAGTTTGTAATAAATTTAGAGATGTGATATAACTTTCTTTACTTTTTGTATATTTCGAAGTTTCTTTTAATGAAAAACGTCGTTTCTTTGTGTCAACTAGAAATCCATATCTCTTTAAGTAATCCATTTATAATATTTTTAGATCTAGACCAGCTACAGCGTAGACTAAAGAAAATTGCCTTCTAAATCCCAAATCTAGCGTCAAAGTTTTCTTCCCGAAAGTCTCAGTCTTAGTCTTATTGGCAGCTTGAAGTGTAACTGAGGAAGTTTCTCGACCCAGCTCGGTTTTATTCTGAGGAATGATACTAAGTGCAGCACTAGTATCCACCAAAAAGGTCAAGCCTGAATTTCTGTCTCTAACGTAAAACAAGCGTTTATTTAGGCACCACTCTTCAGTCGTTACAACCTGGGGATGGGTTATTCGTTTCCCTGGTTCTTCGAAGTCTATTTGGGCCAGGTGCATGGTTGGCTGCATCCGCCAATGGTTTCATTAGTTGTGCACAACCGAGTATAGATCTGCAATAAAAATTTATTTAACCAAGAAAACTTCTAAGTTTTATTAGAGAGCTTATTATAGGGTATTATTGAATAGCATTTCTTTATCTGAAGAACATGTGGAACTCAAACCAACTGTCAGTCAACATTCAAGTCAAAATTTCCAATACAAATGTGAAGATAGTTCTGTCACATGGAGCTAAACTTGGAGAACCTATGAGAAGCATTCTTCAGAGGATACAAGCATTTACAAACAACTTTCTGCGTAAGATACTTCCGATCCGTTGGCCAGATACCATCAACAACAACCTTCTGTGGTAGAGAACTAATCAAATTCCAGCTGAGAAAGAAATTAGGAGGACGCTGGAGGTGGATAGGATACACATTAAGGAAATCGTCAAACTGTGTCACAAGACAAGCACTAACTTGGAATCTTGAAGGCCACAGGAAAAGAGGAAGATCCAATAACACATTGCTTCAGTCCTATGCTTCTTAAAGATCAGCGTGCAATTATTATTTATTGATTGTGAGTAGGAGTGTGGTCTCTGATGGCTCCACGAATGGTTACCATAAACTAGCATATTTTTTATAAGTAATAGGAGATCAGTAAGTTATTCCAGTTTTAAGTTTAAACGGTATGTGGATAATATAACGGCATATATAAAACTGACTTGAAGTAGGTGAGGGAAGTAAAATTTGTAAACTTCACTCACTGTTCTGGTCGCTTATGCACCTTAGTAGTAAAATACCAGGTTCAGGGTAATTCTGTCGTGAGGTACTGGGGGTCTCTGCACAGTTGATAGTCAGTTAAACACGTATCTTTGCTACATATGCTGGGTTTAGAAAATATGTTGTATGTTCTGGTCACTGATGCATCTTAGTTGTAAGATATTAGGTTCGGTGGACATTCTTCATGGGGTAATTTGGTTTGTGCCATATTTGCTGAGTTGAGTGAATATATCTACAAAGCATATACATATAAAAAGAATTAAAAGAAAAGAAAAAGGAAAATACGCGTGTAACATACAGGCGTAAGGATTGCAGGTTGTTTGAACTAATGAGGGAAGGAAGGTAGCGTAAGTTGTTAATGACAAACAGGCTTATGATATGAGCCGTTAGCTCGCATGCTAGATGTGGGACAGTCAGTAACTTATAACGTCTGGATTTTTAGATAGCTCAGGAAAGAGTTGCTGGGTCCGACTGGTATCGAGGAATAAGTTTATTATTACTTTAAATTTAAATCACAGGAGCGGATAGAAAGTGGTCACTTATTACATGGTAGGCTGTAGTGTTATAAAGAAGTTATATCGTGAATGGTGTTTGCACTTTTTGGTATGCAATGTTCGAAACAAATTATTTAGGTTATATTGGGGTGTGATCTTCCAGAAGGTAAAAGAGGCTGAGAAAGTGAAACTGTGGATTAGTTTACGAAAAAACGGAAGGTTGGTTTCTGGGCGGCATCTCCACAGGGGTTCTGGAGAAAGCAACCTATATCTTTATGTATAAGTTATATTACAATTATACTTTAGTAATCAGTCGAGTGAGGTTCTATGGAGATTTTAAATTGGCTTGGTATCTGCATAATTCATATTAGAGAGGACAAGTGAGCAGTATTCTAGGGTAGGACGTACACACCCTGTATATTGCAAGTTTGGCTTCCCTAGTGTAAAACTTCGAAGAATAGAGCCGATTCGTCGTCTTGACTTGGATATGATTGACGATACTTGCTCAGTAAACTCAATGCTCTTGCTGTAGCATATACCCAAGTCATATATGAAGCTCAGTGTTTGGATTTCATATTCGTTCAAATAGAGTTCTTGTTGAATGTCATATTTTTCGAATTACTTGCTGGGATACCATTTGGTTCTTCGGTGTTTGAGTATCTGAGCGTCTTTATTACCTTATCGACATTTTGCCTAGTGACGATCACATCTGGTAGTTCATATGACGACGTTATGGTGGATTCGTAGTCATCTCCAGAAGTTTCATTCGTTAGTGTTGCAATAAAGTGTTCACTAAATAATTAAGCACTGAGTCTAGGGTTGTTGTATATTTGATTTTCATTAATAAAGAGGCTTCCACCTCTTATTTTATAACCCTTAATTTTGCTTCTAAAAATCTTTAGGAGAACAAAGGGAATTTCGCTTACGAAAGCCTGTTTCTCTTGTTCAATGGCTTTTTTTCGTGCGTATCTTTACAGTAATTACATATATATCTTTCATTGTAACTAGCAGTGATAATTCTCTAGATTTATTAAACTGGAAAGCATGCCTTCGGAGACGTCTTTGTATAGGCGTTGGGATGAGTAAATCTTTGGGAATCGTTGCTTTTGGACGTCTTAATGGTACAATTTTATCTAAGGCATCATTTATGTTATGATAGAGAATATCGGTCGATTTGTTAGCGTTGTTTTCAGCAACATAACTTCCTTAATTAAGATCACCGATGCAGTTTTGGAAGTTCATCCAGTCTAAATTATGAAAGTGTTCGACTGAGGGGAGTTGTTTAGTGCTCAGTTGCTGTAATTTTTATATCAAAGCTGCATACAACAATGTTATGGTCGCTATCGGGGAATTTTTCCCAGTTTGTGCAGAGTATGTGAAGAGACTGTTTGTGGAAACGAAGTCTAGGATATTTTGGAGTCTTGTAAGTTTACGAACACACTGAGTCCAACCACCGAGTTCTAAACATTCAATAAACGGATTTAACGTTTTGATGCTTTATGTGGGGAAAATGAGATTTTGAGCATGTTAAAATCGCCACAAATAAGCTTGTTAGTGAAGGGTAGAGAGGGGGCTAATATGAAAATTCCTGTTAGTAAATGTATATTTCTTATTGAGGCGTTGGGGAGCTGGTACGCGCAAGTGAACAGGATCGATGTAGACCATGTAGACTTCAGAACAATACACACAGAAACTTGTGTTGCGTTTAGACCTGGAATATTACATAGGAGCGAGTTCATCTATGAATGGACATATATTATAAAACCTCCAGCACGTTCATGTAATCTATCACTAAGATATAGATTGCAGTTATCAAGAGATATATTTATATCAGGGATACTTAAACCAGTCCATGCCTGAGTAATCATAATGAGTGATAGCTTTGGAGAGTGACGCTATTAATAAGTCAATCATTTGTTACATATCGATTTAGCATTTATAAGACATCTGGTGAGTGCGTGACTATAGAAGTAAAATTGACCATGAGCATCATTCACATATGAATCATAGTTAGTATTAGGGGTGCAGTTTAAGTAAAAATGTAGGTGATTGTTGTTTTTTGGACAGCTCACACTGATAGTTAAGGTGACGATTGGATTTATAATAGCTGTCAAGTTTATTCGAACTTGTTAGATTGGGGAATAGAGTGGCGATTTTAACTGGCTGAGGTTGCATGGGATTAAAGAGATTTCATACACTATATAATCTAGATAGACTCATGAAATGTAGAGTTGATTGTATGCTAGTATGTGATGTGTCAAAGCACACCCAGCCACATTTGTTGGGGTTAAACCGCAGCTTTCAAATTGTGCACCAATTACTTACAATCAACAAGTCATTTTGTATTAAGCTTAAAAACCAGGAAAGTTCATCACGTGGAAAAGAATATGCGACTTTAAAATCATCAGCAAGCATAAATGACTTACCACTAGAGAAACGATCACACGCATCATTAATATAGCGAATGAAGATGATGTCACAGGTTTCGGATAGGAGGGCGTAGAGTCAAACTTAGCCATTTGTGTACAGTCACTAAGAAAGGACCTAATTCAGTCTAATAGAGAGCGGGCGATATTGAATGTCTTAAGTTTCCTTATTAATATCAAATGGTCAGTGAGGTCAAACGCTTCACAAATATCAAAATATAAAACAAGAACTGCATAACCTATATCGCGGTTACTTGTTATGTAGTTGACAAAGTCCAAGTGATAAGTCACATACGATCGGTATTGTAGAAAACCATGTTGGCCAGACGTAATTGGGCTCTGGGACAGCAACTGCTTAAGCATATTTCCACTGATTTTTCTCCATAACTCTGGAAATGAGAGCAGTAATGTTGATCGACCGATAGTTGTTAACGTCTGACATAAAGCCTGACTTATGCCTGGGAGTAATATAAGACATTTACCAGGCGTCCGTGTAAGTGGATGATTCTAATAAGATAGTAAAAATTTTAAGTAAAATGGTAAAAATATCATGGATACTATGTTTAAGTATGCGAGAAATTATGCCTTCTAAACGAGAACTATGGGAGTATTTTAGTGTACTAATGGCTCTGCTAATGCTGTTGCAATTAAATTCAACAGAGTTATGCTTGCAGATGGGTTAAAATGGAGTTGAGTATTAGTAAGTTGCGTGTCATAATCGTTTTGATTATGATACGGTAAACAGTTAGCAGAGGATGTTTCGTTGAATAATTCAGAAACAGCTTCAGAACTGTCTTACCATTGTGAGCAAGGAGAGAAACAGTACGCGCATTGTTTTCAAGTCGCCCTTTAAGAAGAAGTTTCAACGCACACTGGTTGAAAGGAACAGAAAGTGCAATAAGTTTGTTCCTCCCAACCTTGTTATCATGACGAGAGGAAATCAAGTTGTATGTATCAATAATATAACCCGGTGCACAGAAGTCATGGTGAATAAGAAACCTTTTCCAATGGGATCGCAGCCTATATCGAAAGTGCGAGGGAGTGAAAGGCTTGTTACTCCCTCGCTACATAAGCTATTTTGAAGGAACAAGCACATCAAGACAAACGCCAAGATTTGTGTAGATGTTACTTATAGAAATTTCGAGGTCATCAGTTGCAAAGAGCAGAGTCTATTCTGACTGACAGATTAACAAAGATAGGAAATCCCACTCAGCAGCACTATAGTTTCGGAAAACTACTGGGGGAAATTATAAATATAATATGAGATGGAGATTGGAGTGGTAGCGAGTATAGCATCACCTTGTGGTCACACCCGGTTAACCAGTAAGCTACATGAACTTTGAGGGAACTGATATTGTTACAGAAAATATGATCAAGAGTGTTGTCATCTCTTGTAGGATGAATGGATCATCGACACCAACCATGAATATCAATTGTACACAAAAGTTCATTGTGTTTAGGTGGATCGTAATAGACATTCCAATTTATGTCTGGTAGGTTGAAGTCACCTCATATGACCTTATGGTCTAATGAAAAGGAAAAAGCTACCGCGATGATACATGCGAGTGAGGGTTCGCTTTCTAAAAACTCCTGGGGATCTGTATATAGAATCAAGCAGTAGTGTTTCGTTTGACAGATTATTGGTAACACGAATAAACCCTTTCACAGTATTGAGAGTTGAGTTACTAAATCGTGTGGAAAAGGGGAGGCAAAAACGTGATCTAAGCAACCGCCTCTTCTCTTGTTCTGCCAGTCACAGCGTTAATGAATGTATGAGTCGATGTTTAATTCATAATCCAAGATATGGGATGATACCAAGATATCGTGATTGTCAGGATGGGTTGGATGAGGCATTTCACCCATAGCAGATCTAGCATTAATAATGGGAAGGTATAAATGAGGCACTGTAAGATTTGTAAAAGGATGTTAGATCATCAGAAGCACTAACTGTCATTTCACTACTTTATATATTACGGTTAACTCCCCCCCGCAGCTCTTCTAGGGTTGCTCCCGGTCCCAAGCCCAAGTAAAGGAGGAGGGTTGGGCATAGGGCTAGCAACTCTATCCCGTAAAACACAAATTTGCTAAAAAAGACGCTAACCAGAATCAACAAGCTTAACCATTTAAACTCTGCCCTGGGAGTGAAAGGAATCTGTATGACGCTTCATGATAAAAGCCGAGATTCTTCGGAAGTCATGAGGCTGATGCCATCCCCTCCTTCTAACGACCAGAGCGAAACATTTTTATAGGTACATGGAATGTTCGGACAATGTGAGAGACAGGGAAGATCACTCAGATAGCAGCAGAAATGAAGAGATACAACTTTAACTGTGCTTCGGATCAGCTGAAACGCATTGGACTCAAACTTGACAGAAAACATTAGCTACGGGAGAGGTGCTACTATATTCCGGGCACGAAGAGGAAAATATTCCACACACCCTAGGAGTTGCTCTGATGCTGTGCAAGAAAGCGCGCAATGCACTTGTAGGATGGTAACCACATGCACCAAGGATCATCAAGCGTCTTTCAAGACAATGAAGAAGAGGATTACAATGAACATCATCCAGTATTATGCACCCACCAACGACGACAACGACGAGGACAAAGATCAGTTTTATGATAGTCTGCAGTCAATTATGGCGTAGTGCACAGAAAAGGATCTAATAATCCTGATGGAGGACCTAAACGCCAAAGTTAGAATGGACAACACCGGATACAAAGACATCATGGGACAACAGGGACTGGGAGAAAGAAATGAGAATGATGAGGGATTTACAAATCTATGCGCTTTCAACAAAATGGTCATAGGTGGTACAATATTCCCCCACAAACGCATACACAAGGTTACATAAGTCTCACCGGATCATACTACAGAGAATCAAATTGATCATATATGCATCAATAGAAAATTCAGAAGATCAATGGAAGATGTGAGAACCAGGAGAGGAGATTATATGGCTTCAGATCACCACCTAATAGTTGCCAAAATGAAACTGAAGCTGAGGAAACAATGGATAACTGGAGTAACAGCATTACAATGGTTCAATACAGCCTCTCTTTGAGATACTGACAAACTCATGGAATTCAAGATAGCTCACAACAACAGGTTTCAAGCCTTACAAGATCTGCTGAACGAGGAAGAAACCACTATGAAGGACAACTGGAAAGGAATCAAAGAGGCACTAACTTCAACTTGTCAAAGAGGCTCTGGGCCGCAAGAAACACCATTATACGGAATGGATTTCCACTGAGACCCTGAGCAAAATTCAACAAAGGAGGAACAAGAAGGCAGAAATCAACAACAGCCGAACTAGAGCAGAGAAAATCAAGGCACAAAATGAATACACAGAAGCAAATAAGCAAGTAAAGAAGAGCATTAGAGCCGACAAACGGAAGTATATCGAAGGCCTTGCAACGACAGCGGAGAAAGCTGCAAGAGACGGAAATATGAAACAGCTATACGATACAACGAAGAAACTGGCAGGCAAATATAGAAAACCAGAGCGACCGGTCAGAAACAAAGAAGGCAAGCTAATCACCGAGATTCAAGAACAAAGAGACAGATGGGTAGAACATTTCGAGGAACTCTTGAATAGACCAGCTCCATCGAACCCACCAGACATCGAAGCAGCATCTACAGACCTCCCGATAGATGCCAATCCGCCAACGATGGAAGAAATCAAGATAGCCATCAGATAGATCAAAAGTGGGAAAGCAGCAGGACCTGACAATATACCAGCCGAAGCACTCAAGTCAGACATAGACATAACGGCAAGGATGCTCCACGTTTTATTCAAGAGGATCTGGGAGGAAGAACAGTTGCCGGCAGACTGGAAAGAAGGATACCTTATCAAGATACCAAAGAAAGAGGATTTGAGCGAATGCGAGAACTACAGAGGAATCACACTATTGTCAGTACCAGGGAAAGTCTTTAACAGAGTGTTGTTCAACAGAATGAAAGATTCAGTGGATGCTCAACTTCGAGATCAACAGGCTGGTTTCCGTAAGGATCGGTCGTGCACAGACCAAATCGCAACACTACGCATCATCGTTGAACAATCAATTGAATGGAATTCGTCACTGTACACCAACTTCATTGATTACCGAGAAGGCGTTTGACAGCGTAGACAGGAGATCATTATGGAAACTTCTTCGACACTACGGTCTTGTAGAGAAACTCGTCAACATCATACGGAATTCTTACGACGGACTACAGTGCAAAGTCGTGCATGGAGGATAGCTGACAGAAGCATTCCCAGTGAGGATTGGTGTCAGACAAGGCTGCCTACTCTCGCCTTTCCTCTTCCTTCTACTGGTTGATTGAATCATGAAAACCTCTACATCTGAGAAGAAGCACGGAATTCAATGGGCAAGTAGGATGCGAATCGATGATCTGGACTTCGCGGATGATCTAGCTCTTTTAACCCATACACACCAACAAATGAAAGTGAAGACAACCAACGTAGCAGCAACCTCAGCATCAATAGGCCTGAACATACACAAGGGGAAGAGCAAGATCCTCAGATTCAACACAGAGAGCACTGACCCAATTGAACTAGATGGTGGAACTCTGGAAGAAGTAGATACCTCCACATACATGGGGAGCATCATCGATGAACAAGGAGGATTTGATGCAGATGTAAGGGCAACGATCGGCAAAACAAGGGCAGCATTTCTACAGTTCAAGAACATATAGGAATCAAAAGAACTGTCAACCAACCTCAAAGTTCAACTCTTCAATTCGAACGTCAAGACAGTTCTTCTCTATGGAGCTGAAACGTGGAGAACTACTGCAAACATCCTCAGGAGGGTACAGGTATTTATAAACAACTGTCTACTCAAGATATTGAATGTCTGTTGGCCGGAAGCCATCAGCAACAGCCTACTATGGAAGAGAACAAACCAACTTCCATCTGAAGAGGAAATCAGGAAACGACGTTGGAAATGGATAGGACATACATTGCGGAAATCATCTGGCTGCATCACGAGACAAGCACTAACTTGGAACCCTGTTGAATATTCGGCTTTAGTAATTTTATCGATATTTTGATCAATCTTTTTATTCCATAAACACGTAAAGGGTGAGATTTGGTTGTGTTTGTAATAAATATCGGTGAGTGAATTTTACACTAGCTTTATAACATCGCAATTTCATCTGGTATCACTACGAAGATCACTGAGGAGGTTGGACACTGTAACCTTTCGGAAACTAGTTGCATGTATAGTGGAGCCAGAATAGCAGGTATAGAATACTGAAGGGGGTGGGGAAGTAAGGATTACTTGGTTTATATCATGAAGCTTGACAGCCGGTGCGATATTAGATACAGAAGGAGTGGAGATGATTGGTTATATTGGTAGTGATGAAGGCGTAGAGAATGAAGTATCGGTTTTAGTTAAACAGCACGCACACTCAGTAAGTTGGGATGTAAGGAATTTAGGTCTTTAAAGTGGATTTTGAGAGAGCAGGAGATGTCTGTCATTTGGTAGAGCTTTAAAGCCATGGCTATATCAAGAGTAAGCTGGATGTCCAAGCCACTTATTAAATTGATTCTTATGTATCATACGGCCTGCTTCCGGTGAGTCAGAAGTATGCGTTGCCATTTCATTCATACTACCATACTTTAACACGAAGAACAATAATTCTAGCCATAATCTTATCAATACCCATTAAATACCACATCACACTTAAGTCTGACTTTAGTCTGTAGAATATGACCCCACAAATAACAATATATGAACACATATTTGTACAATAAGATCTTATTTGAGTACAGATTTAAACCAGGCTAAAAATTCCTAGCCCTATGAATTTTTTTCCAAGCTCTCTAAATCTTCCCCTAATGATCCATTTATCACTGAATCACGATTAAGAGACAGTCGTACACCACCTGTCACGTCCATCAGTCTTACTGATCTAGATGGTAAAACTGCTGCCTTTAAAACTAAAGTCGATGTCGTAAAATTAGCAATCACCAAAATATAATCTACCTTAAGTGACCTTGCCTCACTATTTTGTTTGGCAAACATGATGACATAGAAAAGGCAAGGCAAGTCAAAACACTCCTTGATTCCATCGTAGCCGTCGTAGCGGTTCGCTTCGCTTCACAAAGCTATCATCTACTATATTCCTGAGAACTTCCCACTTAAAAAGGTAAAAGTGACCCTATTAAAGGCTTGTGGCATGTCTCATATTCCATGCGAATGCAATAGATTGCAAAAGAAGATTGGCAAAATAGCTGCCCAATTCTATTTCCCTTTACATACATCATAGATTACAAGCTCTTTAGAAAGTCAACAAGTTATATTAGACCTGATAGTTCGAAAACACATCAACGGCTGTTGATATGACACCTTTACAACTTAGGTCCCATAACCATTGTACTGTCATTTATTTTAACATAGAAAAATTTAAATTAGAATTAACCACTAGAAATCACCTAATAAAAAAGTCCCACAACGCACTCTAGCTATAATACAACACAACCAAAATCACCACTCCCCGCCAAACTGGAATCCGAGCGGCCGTCTAAACTATGTATACCTACAACCCTACCCATTAGGGACACATCAAAATGGCAACTACCCAAAAAATGTGGACATAACTCTAGAGAGGTAGCACAAATAATTTTCAAAATAAGAAGATACAAGTGGTAATATTACTTTTGAATTAATTCGATTTCAAAATTAAGACAATGATCTCCACCCAAATTTGGCGACAACGACGGCAAAACTTCGAACGAAGACAAGTGAAAAAAGCTGTGACCACTTTACTTTATGGTTTCTCTACAGGAACAACCCACTCAATTGTCTCAAAGAATTATCAATGCATCGATTTAGGCACATTACACTGTTCCTCTCATCCTAGGTGTTTGTTCTACCACTAAGTTGGTTATCCTGAAATTCTGCTAACCGAAGATTAACAAGGACATCGAAAATTGATACGCTTCTGAGTAGCCTGTCAAAAGAACATGGCATTCAACCATGATAAGTGTCTTTTTGACACTTTTCTAATTCTAGGCAAGTAATTTAACCACATGTACCTTGATCTGGTAAATCCTATCTTAGAACCAAGTGGATATTAATCAAAAGTCGTCTTTTGATACACTATCTACGTTTCACATATTTTCATGCATTCAAATAATGATAAAGGCTTTACTTATGTGGGTGTCACTAAGATTTATTGCATTTTTCCTAGCTACATTGAGCAGCGAAACCATTTTCGTAAACGAAAAATAATCATATTTCCAAACGATTTTTTTGTTTTTCACGGCCGTCTGGGAACTAAAAGAGAAACGCTCCAGAAAAAGAATATATTTCGTAAAAATTCGTATGCAACAACACCAGTGCGTGAGCATAGACGTTTGGAATCTGCACAACATCACAATCTACCAATGCCTAACGACTTTGGATTTATCTTTCGGCTAGTACGTTCTCAAACCCTCATGGAGCCTATTATAAGGTTGAATAAAGTGTGGCGATAGATAAAGCCCTAAATAAATAGTTACATAGGCCTCCATCACCGATACTGACAATTCTTGTCTTAATGGGCACGACTAGGTGAAGATACTTTACCAAGTATCACGAACATGACCACACGACACCATGCTGGGAGCGACTCGTTCCCTGACCAGCCAACATAGACAGTTTAGTTCAGTTAAAACTCTCCCTTCTCCTTAGTCTTTCATCGTCTTCTTATCTGTTTTTGTTCATAGGTGAATGTTTGCCTTTTGAAGCTACTCTGGTTATATGACAAGCTAAGCCTGGTCATATACAGGGTTCATTCAGCCATCATATACTTCACACTAAATATAACAGAGCGTGGTTATAGAATAAAACACGAGAGAAATGGTACATACCTTTACGACGATAGAAGAGAGCATTTTTGGAACTGTGTACTCGAAAAGGGGAAGCTAGCACCCTCCTCTGAATCTTCCGAAGGGAGAGTTGATGCACATTTTCTCTTTGAAGGTACTGAGTAATATCCCTGTCACTTTTATTCTAAACTCCTAATCAAATCTTTTTAAGTTTCAGAAGGAATGTAAAGAGCACGGTGCTCTACATAACACACTTCAACCTCCTAGACACAAATCTCACGAAACAGCAATTCGCTAATTTTACCAAGCAAAGTTTAGAAGTTTGGTATTTGATTAGGTCACTACTGAACACCCTAAATCTCATTTTAACATCAAGACTCTACCGCAAAGAAGTTAATAATCAAAAATATATTGATTATTGGATGCGTACTAGAGAATTGCGTTATTTCAAGTATTCGGTACTCAGGTGCTTTCATTAAGCGAAATGAGCTTACAAGTTAATGAAAATGCTCCAGAGTATGATTTTAATAAATTAAAAACTTTCCACCGTGGAAACTTTCCTATCCTCCTCCCGTCTGGAGAAATTATATTAGTTAAGTATATGAATGGCTTGCAAATATTAGGATTCTGCTTTGTCTTTTTCGGACTAGCCAGTGCATTCTTAGGTAGTTGACAGTTAAATCTTACAATTATAGGATTGTTGGATGTTGTTCTCATTCCTACATTGTCTCCGAATAGTCGTGAACATTACCCTGTAGAATTTAATTTAGCGAATGCTTACGGACTTCCCATCTACACTGGTGTACTAGTAAGTGCATTCCCTTTAAGAAAAATTCGTAGACTATTTCTACCGGCGCAATGGCTTTGCGTACCATTATTAGCGGACGTTATACTTCCGTGAGTAGTCCCGTTTTTGAAATTGCGGTGTCATTTCAAAGCAGGTTTTATCTTGATCATATTGGCTGTTAAAGTCAGCCAGATGTTTTGGTACCACACGTGTCTTATAACTACATAGGCCGTAAAAGGACTTGTAAGCTTTTGCCTATACCAGTTTTATTTTTAGTATGGTACTGCCATAAGGCTAGTAGGCCTGTGCTAACCCTTGGTAATCGGGAGTGGGGGTGACGTCCGATTTATGTAATAAGCAAGTGGTTTCAAAATGTACGCTAGTTACTGCATAATGATATATGGCGGTTTTTAAATCTTATGCAATCAATAAACTGGTGAGTCATGAGGAACTACTTCACATCTTTGCTTCTTTGTGAATATTACCAGATTACCACCTGTCAAATAATCTCTAATCACTTGAAAAGTACTCGGGTCATTGTCATATTTAAGACTAGGTCTCATGCCCAATTTGAAGATAGGACTTACTATAACTTTCCTCCAACTTCTAGTAACCTGTCTGAGGTCAGAGATAAATTAAAGGGTACTTCGGAGTTCTACAGTTCAGTCAGTTACAACGTAGAAGTTGGTACCTGCGTACGTCAGTCCAAGTCGCCATGCCCCAATTATCAGATACAGATTAAGTCGTCGGACCGAATCCCATAGCAGTGAAGGTAGTTACAGAGCTAGTATTAATAGAGGTAGAGATTGAAGATAAGATTCCAGAAAATATAATTCAGTAAAAAGAAAATTATGACAAATTCAAAAGCTTAGAATTTGGAAGGAGGACAAGGAATAGAAGTACCTACGATGTTGAGGACGATTTTGAACCTAAAGTCTCTAACCACTGTTTACGATCATCACGCGAACCCCAATCAAACAGCCTGCACCTATTAATATGGCTCAGTCCAATTGTCAATGACTTCATGGTCTGGTGCCATGTTCTGGTTTCGCTGCCCCTAACTTTCTTTCAGCCTACACCAGACAGCGTTACTCGTTAAAGTAGGCGGTGGTTGGGCATACGTAACACATGTCCCAACTACCTCAGTTGATGAAGATTTACTACTTCAACAATGGATTTACTATATTTACTTAATACTCTATTCCTAACCAACGTATTACCTACTGGGTGGTCCCAACAAACACGAACAATCCTTCGAAGGTGTTTTTGATCGAATACGATAAGCCTACAAATATCCGATATCCTTAATGACAATGTTTCACATCCATAAAGTTAAACGGAACAAATTACTGAGTAGTAAACGTATCCTTTAGTCGGAAGATGGGTGTCTCACCCACACTACAAGTGACGCAAATTGGCAAAAGCCAATCAAACCTTCTATGTAAGAGCCAGGATTTCATCGGACACCAGACCATCAGGACTGATGAAACTCCTGCCAACACGTCTCACTATTTTCCTCCCTACCACTAATTTCTGTGCCGAAGCAAGCCAATCCTGGAGCGGTATTTTGCATTTAAATGAGGAGAATCGCATCCCAAACATGCTGGCAGTGATGCCTAATGTGATCAAAAGACTTTTTATTTTGTCAACATCTTCACTCAATAGAACTATGCTATCCGCATATTTGAAGTCAACTAGTGTATTACCTATAATAAGGTCAACCCCTAGAGAATTCAGACGATGAGATTCTTAACTCTAAAAGCTTGTCGATAATAAAATCAAATAAAAATGGGGAAAGTGGACAAGCTAGGTGAACATCACTTGAAGCAAACAGTTCTGAGGACGGTCCGCCATAAGCTCTGACCTGACTAGTAGTGTTCAAGTAAGGAGCTAGTATAAGATTAATTTACTTAATTTCTCCGCTATTCAGCGACAGACATTGAAACATAACCTCTCAATCGATAGAACCAAACTATGTCTTAAGGTCAAAGAATACAGATATTTTTGAACACCTAAAAGTGTACCAATGCTCTAGGACCTGCCGAAGTGTGAATATTTGGTCCATACGACCACGTTCAGGTCTGGAAACCATGATTTTCTCGCGTTTGTTCTTCATGAACTTTAGTTAAGCGTCGAAGTCTTATTAAAGTTGATATTTTAGACACTATATTCATTAAACTGATTCCTCGGTAATTGTTACAAGGGGACTTCCATCCTTTATTACAGATTAGGACGACTAGTGATCGAGACCAGTCAGATGGAATTACGTCTAATTCCCAGATTCTGACCAGTATCTCAGTTAATCTCGCTTTAAAAATATGACAACCATCCTTAACTATCTCAGAAGTTAATCCATCAGGTCCTACTGCTCTCCATCGCTTTAGATTCCCTATAACCTTTTCAACCTCATCAAGAGTCGGGCGGCGGCTGACATCAACTTACCATTGAGATTACTTGGGAATGGTGGGTAACAGGTGTGGTTGAAAGTCAGTTGAATTATTCTTTGAAGTGTTTTGCCCGTCAGTCTTATCTCCTAGATTGAGAATGAATAATAGTCCAATCCTTCTCGAGATAGTTACACTGGCAATAGGATTCCTGATATTCATTTGCTTGATATGTCTGAATAGTTGCCTACTGTTACCTATTACCACTGCCTGCTCTGTTTCTTTAGTTTTCGTTACCAACCACTGCTCACCACCATTGCGTAAGCTTTAAACCAGCTTGTGTTTAAGTTGCCTCCTCTTCTCATCGTGTTCAAAGCCAAACGGGACGAGTTGCCGAAGGACCTATCAGTTCAGTAGATGCAGCCGAAATTCACTGATTTTTCGTAACTCTTTGGTTAAGATTACTGGTAGATATGGTTATTGTTTCAAAAGCTTCTTGGATATCATTCCAAGCTGACCCGGGTGGGTATCGCCTACAAAGTTGACTAATTAATTTTCTAGTTCTTGAAGTGTATTCTTGACTTTTTCATCTTTAAATCTAACTCTGAAGGTATCCTTGCCGTGAATATTTTACGTTCAGTAAGACACAGATTAATACGCGTTCGTACTAAAGAATGATCTAAGTCTAAACATGTGCTCCAGAAAAAACGACAGTCTTCTATCGAGCCCCACTCAACGATGGCTGATGGCAACGTGGTTCATTTGAGTTCAGTGTTGAGTCGATTATGGAGGTCGCCATGTCAACTGACGTCCTTCTTATGCTCAACAGTCGGGCTTGCGAAGAAATAGACGGTTATCTGAACATAATTGTACCAGACGGTCGCCATTATCTGTTCGTTGAGTTGTGACATCATAGGATCCACTAAGGTGCCTTTGTTGTTCTATTTGGCACAAGAGTCGAACATTAAAAGCTCTAATATGTAGTTTAGCGCAAGGATTCAGGAGATCAGGAATAACATTTCGTGAACTTGAATGGTTAGCATTAGCGACTCAAGGTGACGCAGGTTTAAAAGAAGAATTAGTCGTGGGGAAAAGAAAGTTATTAAGAGTTAAGGGTGGGATTTGACCTCGAACAATGATCTCGAGTGCTGTTAGAAGTATAAGGGTGATTGTCACCTGCTGACTATTCACACCATGAAAGGATATTACTTTTTGAGGTACCTGGAATGAAAGCTGGTTTAGTGTTAGTCTTAGTGACCTGGAAAGGCTATCGTATAGCCCATTAGACAACTGCCTGAGGCTGGTCATGCATGACCTTGTTATGGGGAGTTTCCGAAGTGTTAGCTCCACTCTTTAAAAGGCCTTACTGCCGGAGACTGAAGTGTGTGGAGTAAGGTGAGGTGTGACATTTTTAGGGCCCACCTTTTCCTTTCGTTGAAAAGGTTGGTCGAGGGAAGCACCTTATTGTTGTCACACCCCAGAAGTGTGACTTTACCATAAGAACTTAGGTTACTGCCTTTGGTCTTGACGCCCTCCAACAGACCTGCTTGGCATTATAAAACCTAGAGAAATATGAGTCCTAGCCAATATAGTTTAGTCGGTTCATCACGATAGGCAAGCCTGACCGCACGTCAAGGAGCAGCTACAGTCGAGAGTTTAAATCCAAGTTAATTCAGCAACTTGGAATAGCTACATTATGTCTTGATTTTCCTATATCAAGTTTATTAAGTAGTCACAAGGACGTCAATTTCTTGAGTAGTCCAGGTATCCTAAGTGTAATTATTACGACTTGACTATTCCTCAGAGAACTGTGCATCTACCGTATATACGTCTTTTAAATAGTCTAAGAATTTGTTTTCTGTCGGTGTCATCCATTAGTGATGATACAGGACCAATCCCACCAAGTGCTTGGTACTCAGGCTTTTCTTTATCCTCCGCTTATTGTAAGAAAGGCGATTTTATAGAGTTTCATAATCACTAGTAAGTTTTACTCCATACCCCCCCTTGGGACTCTCTTAGGCCAGTGTCGTTGATCTTGCGATTTTGTCTGTGACCAGCGATCAAAATGTGTCCTCTAATCTTTTCGTTTTATGGCGATCTCAAAATTGTTTCTGTATGTTAACAGAGAATTGATTAATGGGTCTCCGAGATTTTCGGAAGACATTCCTTTTAGTAACTATGTAATCTGAATATCGTATAACCACAGTATGTAATTTTCTGAGGAGAATAAATCAAACAGACTAAAGCAATGGACTTAATAACAGCTATTTTATTTCAGAATATCTGGGTTAATTGTCCCAAAGTTAAAGTTTATGGAGCTTTTTCAGTTGAAGTATATTGGTTATTTTATCTACAAGGCCAATCTGCTGTTTATTGTTCGTAATCTTTTACCTTGACGTATCCAGACATCAATCACTGATTATTTAGTCTGATTCGTTTGATCCTAGTTGAAGCTTACTTTTTGGAATCCTTTAGATAGTAAATTTCATAGGTCAATCTAAACAAATAAAATTGACTTTAGTAACAAATTTACTCACTTTTTGTTACTACTTACACCTTTAGATCCATTTTAGTGCTGTACCCACTTTCTACATTTTGTTGGCTTTAGTGCCTTCTTTCATTTTATCATCTCCTTGCTCTACTTTAAGAAGTTTAGAAAGCTGGGTTAATGGTCTGTTTGTGCGATTCTATGTTGTAGGTCGGAATTTTTCGTGATCTTATCTTTTAATTTGTATTTATATCCTGCACACTCTTACTCCAGTCATTTTAGTTGCTTACTCATTTGACTCTTTAAGCGGGATATGGCTTTGCAAATTTATTTTGTTATCTTGCTAGTATTCCACCGAAGTGTCACTGACAAGACACTTTATTTAACCTGCCTAATACATTTAATCTGTATCGTTTGTTTGTAACCTGTAATTTATCACGATAAATAAAGTTAGAACTGGGTTTACGTTCTACTGAGTTAGATTAATTCAGTATATTTCAGCCATAATATCTAGTTAAATTTACGGTAGTATTTCATACTAAATGTACCCATATTTCTGTACCATATCTCAGTAGTATCTATACTTATGATTAATTAAAAGTACTATATTTGAAACACGAATGTGTAATAATAAATTTTCATCTTAGTTTACGAATGAAAATTTGTTTCAATTTCTCAAGTTGAATGTTAGGACGTTGGAACCTGATACGTATTTACTGTAATAAAGTCAAAGATATATTCATGTATGTCACGTGCGTGACTTCAACACTCTGCATGGTAATGAACCATACTTTCTGATAGCTGATACTATCTGACTTCTAATAACTTCATTTTATGATCTTTACTGTCTATTCTCCATATTCTGAACTATCTTCACCTTTATCACTTCAATATCTAAATTTGTTTACATATAACTAACCAGTAAAGTAAAGGGTTTACCTATCTAATTGGAAACCGTTAGACAGAGTTTAAATGAAGCACTGTGGTTAATCTATCTTATTATAGTAGACAAACTAAACAAATTAACCCTAGACATAATACTAGAGCTTAACGAAAGG
This sequence comes from Schistosoma japonicum, assembly GCA_025215515.1. Classification (NCBI taxonomy): domain Eukaryota; kingdom Metazoa; phylum Platyhelminthes; class Trematoda; order Strigeidida; family Schistosomatidae; genus Schistosoma; species Schistosoma japonicum. The sequence goes on along the minus strand of CM046061.1, from coordinate 69,242,105 downwards.
ATTAACATTGAAAAATATAGAGAGGATTTAAACGAACATCAAATAGATCTTGTATGATAACATTTTATTGATCTAATGCTAAATAATTAGTGAATAAACATGGCATGATATATACCATGTAGTGTGTACCAAACATTCCTACTATTTAATAAACCTCAGTAAACTAGGGGTTCTAAGGGACAGACAGATGATGTGGATAGGTGACATTTATCGAGTTAACTGTAACTAACTATGACTGAACGAAGGGCAGTTATCTAACGAAATATCATGTTACTAACCTTGAATTGTTTTTATTTGTCTATTCACTCGTTTACTGAGTTCAGTTACGTGTACTCTACTGTCACCCACACTCTAAGTATAGAGACTAACGATACTATATGGTTGCCCAAACAGAAGCAAACGGGGTAGGATTTGAACCTGCTACAAAGTGGCTTAAAGCTGAATGGCCTAACCAACTGACAGCTGCTCCACTTCGATTTGTTGTATCAAAACTGATACCATAGTCTCTTTTTTTCAGTTACGAAGATTTTACATATCACTATGGTTGGTACTGGTACTAAACATTGTTTACTGGTGTTGTTTGATAGCTGCTATTTCTTACGGACAGTTTGCATCAGATATATCATCAGATAAGGTAGGTTTTCCGTTTCACTGTTATTATTTTCTACTTTTTATTTCTTACCTGCCTAGACATAAAAATTTGGTATAAATAAGCATCAAAATGTATGTACCACATATTTAGCACCGTATTATTTTAAAGTAAAAATGGTCGAAAGGTGATCTTGATCAAGACGATAGTATTTAACGAGTATATGAGAATTACATAGACGATACAGTTTTGTGGAAGATACAACCGAAGGGGACTTCATTGGCTCGAAATTCCTCTTGTTGTATAAAGAACCCGTAAATAAAACTATAGTGGGATCGCCTCTGGCTTCTATCCTAATCTATTTCTTACAGCATCTCAAGCCTCTGAGTTACACCATCTCTAATGAATATCTCAGACACACTCTTCAATACAGTCCTGTCAAATAGGACGAAGGCTGTTTAGGCGCCAAGAAACAACAATTGTTAGTCTACAATCCGTGTAACGCTGCTTTAACATTTAGGGGCGGCGGGTGAAAATGTGGTCAGTGCATTCCCGACTGGACAGGATGATCAGTATTGCTGTTAGCATACTAGTTGAACTGTCTCTCGAAGTGCTTGGAGCCTTTGAAAGCTACTAATTAGTGCACTGTTAACTTTATATATTGTCCCACTAACACCAGACATTTTTTTGCCAGTAGCTCGCGTCTGTAGAAAGAGATCTCTGCAGTTAACATTTGCAGCTACTGCTCATAACTCAGCGCTCCCCGACGATCAGGTGTCTCAGTCGCCAATCAACCTTTATGAAATTCCCTTATATAAGCAGCTACTTGTGGCGTCCTTTCCGATCCTCCAGAGTGATTTTCATGCATCACTGAGTTGTAAGTAATCTACGAAAACTCAATTCTTGGTTAAACAATAACCTGGTTTGTTATGATATTTTGGTTGCAACTTAATGCTTTGGTGTTGTTTAACTGCAGTTAATGTTATAATAATAGGACAGTTACGTATGTTTTATGTAGGCTACGTGTTCGTGTGAACTGTAAGCCGTTATTGCTTATTTATATTGGATTATAACTACATTCAGTTCAACAACAATATATAATTCCAATATGGCTGCAGATCATTGTATGTTACATTGACGAAAAACCAGTAACAATGAATTTATTAGAATTGTATTTGAACGAAATGTAAATCCAACAAGCAAAGAATCAAAACAAACACCAAAAGTTATCAACCTTCAGTTGAGTTCAATCACATATTGAGTATACATACTTCAGAGAAAAGTACAAAATGTAAAATATTATATCAATAATTATCATCATCTGCTACAGGTTGAAGCCAGTTTTTTATGCTTATAAGTTTAGAACAATAGTGTTGTTGGCCGACGAAGAATTTTAAGACATGATCAGAATCCACTTAGGTTTCCCAAACGGAGCACATTCTTGTACACATTCACCCCAGCCGTATCTGATTGCAGTATGATCAATCTGAGTTCAGTCGTGAGTTGTAGAAGAACGTCAAACAGCACATCGGTTGTATCTGTGCTGAAAGTTGGTCCTGGTCAAAAATAAATTGTGGTCTGTATAAGGCTGCAGAAAACAGTTACTGCTATCTGTCTTGCAACTACTCAATCTCCATTGGGCATCCAAACAATTTTCCTCTGTACCCAGACACGACCCCCCCCCCATTCAGATTTCATGGTAGAACTCAAATATCTATCGGGTACACACTATTCAGATCATTTAATTAGTGGTAAAACTCGTCCATGATTGAATCCGGACTGCAATCTACCAGTACAATGGCGAAGATTATGATATGATATCGTTTTCTACTCGTTTTTTTCATTTTGATTAAACCGAGCATGACATACATGGATATCAGTGGGTATCCAATCTGCTAATATTACCTCAGCTTTGGGGCTTAGTGCGAAACCGAATGCCGATACTACAGCTATTTCCTTCTTACTTAACCATATTTCATAATTCCTAACCCATTAAATTGCGTATCGATAACGTATGCCACTCATATATTTATAATTTTAATCCGGAGTCTAATTGTTATTGTAGCTCGTTTTTCAGTGCACTTGACCTTGAAACATTGGGTTTATGGATCTAAATGCCAGTGATTCATTTACATTGTAAATATTAAATTATTGTATTCTTGTGTAGACTGGGGCACTTCTCGGACACTTAGGCCGAAGTAGATGGTCTTCTCAGAAGACTACTTCCCACTACCTTTGACATGAAGGCTTAACCCGCATAGCAATGAGGCAATGTCATGAGATTCTATTAATAGTAGTCAGTGATCAGAGTAGACTCATACGCCATTTGATTCTTTATGGAGTTCATATACATCATCTACCCTGTGAGGACCTTCTGTACCTACCTACTAATATCAAGGGCTGAATGCTTAATTTCACTTTTGTGAACAACATTATGTTTAGACAACGAGTACGATTTTCATATTCGAAGTTATAAATACAAGTGGTATGCACTGTCCCCACTTCCGAACGTACTAGGATATTTTGTGGCTCGAAGTTATTTGCCAAGTATAGAGTCATGTACTGGGCTTTCAGTTACACTTTGTGTGAGGGCTGCTGATACTAGCAAGTCTCCTAGACCGAAGTGGTTGTAGTAAGGCTCAATTCAGCAACCTAGTGATTGAAAGTCGTACTCCTCAACTACTAGTCCACCTCTCTACATATACTTAGATATATTTGATAGTTCTTCTTGTGCGTCATGAATATGGTAGTTAGAATACTATCAGCACTAGGATCTAGGTACAATACCATTGTTAGATCTCTAATATCTAACTAATAGACCTTTTAATTTATAATCACAGGTTATAGGTTTTCATTATTAATTGTGTTTCTGTTATATAAGGAAAGTGAATCTAGATAAAATCAACAATTTGGTTTGTGACAGAAACAACACAAGTACTGATTAATACCTCACTTGAGTTGAACTGTGCCAACTTACGTAATCATTTTTCTTGGGAGATGAATTTTGAAAGCGGTGTATATCTTGAACTGTTTAGCATAGTCAGTAATCTTTTATTACCTTTCTAGATAACGTTATCGGTACATACTTCAGTAACATATAATACTCTTTTCTCTAGAAAAACAATGAAGGCTCCATAGCTAAACCAGACCAGATGAAGAAATCATGACCCAATTAATGCTACATAAATTAAAAATATAATTAGCAACTGTATGATTGATTTGAAGTGGTTTGTGGAGATCGGTGTTAAGTTTTAGTTGATGAATTCGTCACAGATTGATGTTAGTAGGGTACTATTGATTATGTATGATAACATAATCAATGTAAATAGTTGGGACAAAGCTAAGACTGTCAGTGGAATAAAATGAAGAGGTTACGTAATCAATACGTTTCATTGACGTAATTGATTTTACTGTGGCAATGACAAGTTTACCACGCTATTTTTCTATGTACAGTAATCAGTTCGAAACCGCTTGTTGATAATGGCCTCTGTAAAGTGGTGTTCCTTGCTTGCTGTTTATTTTAAACGCTTGGTTTAATATTCATCACATGTTCCCTATCAGTCAAGTACCTGATTATCACACTCGTTTATATTTTTTTCTCTTCAGATAAAAGTTCAGAAAGCCTAGTAGTAATCGTTAGATTGATGACAGTTTTAGCTGCACATGCTCTATAAGTTTTAATAGGTGTTCAGAATATGTTTGTTTAAGGTTTTAGATAGTAATTTCAATTTGGTTGAATCCTTGATACATACTTACGGTAATTACTTTATATTTCTTATTCAATTTTTAGATCTCTAACTCATTTGTTGTAACAAGAGTTTTTACAGCTGTGAATTCTGGCCTTTCATTAATCCCTGGTTTTACAAGTTTAATACTATACAGTCATCCTGTTCTTGGTAAATATCCAAACTTATTGTGTTGCAATTTTTGGATTCAACGTTTTGGATATTCCTCATCTTATAGACGCCTTTCAGTAGATCAAACTCAGGCTAACAGCAATAGTTCCATAAATGAGTAATTTATTTCTATCACATTATGTTTTATAATTTTATCCTAAAAATAAACTTATTGTAATATTTTATACAAATTGCAAAAATTTTTATTGTTGTCAGTCATTTATATTCTATTTGAAAAGTTTAGAATTTCTAGTAAAATCTCAAAGTATAATGTCCATTTATATTCATTACTTATATTGACGATTTTGTAAATATGAATGTACAGTACATCTGTCAAATATATGAGGAATTATTCTCTTTTGTGATTTTAGACGTGGAAAATTTTAAATTCACAATCGTTTTCTAATACGTCCTATTTGCAGTTAGTTGTTTTTTTTTTATAGAAATTTAACATTTAATAGGTTACTCAGGTTTTCATCTCAAATGTTGTTACTTCATTTCAAACTCAAATTTTACTTAGTTACCTCTTTTTTCATTACTACTACCGATGTCACTACTTTGGTGTTCATCTTGTTGTGCTATTGTAGTGTGACAGCTTAGACCTATGAATATGTGTCCAAGTTCTAAATTGTACCTGACTGACTGAATATTGTTTTTTAATCACCCAGTCTGCAGTTTCTTATGATCAGCATTTAGATAAGTATATTCTTTATTGAAAGTAATATCATTATTACTATTGTATACATTATAGAATGGTCATGTATACACTGCTTAATGATAATTTATTAAACTAAAATGTATAAATTACTTGTAATTTAATCACAAACTGTATTCCACGGAAACTAATTAAATAGACTTAATAGTTACTTATAATATTGTTTTTTTTACAGGATTCCGTTCGTTATATAGCTCTACGCTCTGGTCAAGGTTTCTGTTGTGCAAATGAGACTAACGTTGCTTTGAATTTATTAGGTACATCTTTGTTTTTTTATACTGACCGTATAAAACGTCTACTCACGACCCAAAATTCCCTGGTACTACCGAGGGTAAGGAAATTCTGTTGTCACTCTTGATATTCCCTCAATTGATCACGCGATTGTAGCATCTGCCAAGAATGTCTTACTCATTGTCTTCACGCGGCGGGATTAGTGTTCATAAAAGCAGGAGAATAAAATACAAACGTTTAAGACTTAGACCGGGTTGACAGATACAGAAGTTTCACTTAGATGAATTGGAAACCGTGATTCAAAACTAATGTTGTACCTAGGCTCCACGATTCCGAGAAAATAAATGGAATATAAACCTCCTTCGATCACTGGCTACCATTTGACTTTATCTCCTGATGGTTTTTCACTGCTCTGTGGATTAGGTTTCCGGATCAACGGCTGAATAAGTGATACGCCTCAAGAAAACCACCGGCCTATGTATGGATGCTCCAATAGCATCCAAGCCCACACACAATTTCGGTGATTTATATTTACGAATAATATGATCTTTCTTAATTGTGCGGCGCATGCATTTTTGGTATCTGTTTGTACCCAATTTTACGTATCTGAATTAATAACCAATCACAACTCAGTGACCTGATGCACTAACGTTACTTCACACAGTCGTTGTCCACAAACCCTAATCAGAAAAAAAGCAATCGGTTACGTTGTACATTATTTTATATTATTCAAAACTACAAATTATGTAGATCACCTGGCAGACTACAACGTACAATAAATAATAAAATATGTGCAATGCTGGGCATTTAGTGGTATAAAAACTGTGTAGCAGGTTTATGATCGATTCGCTGTAACTTCAGAATGAAAAAGCATACAATAACAGTTAATAGGTCGAATTGAAACTTACAATTAGAAGAACGTCATAATCTTATGGACTAAGTGTTTAATGGTTACTCATCTAAAATGCATAATGATCTCATAGAAACTAAGTTCTATGGTGTGTTATTTCTACTCTTTTGTCTAATCATGGCAACTGTATGGCGTAATTAAAAACATTATTGTATATTACTGAAGAGAAAAAGATGTGGAGGCTTTTAAATATCTGGGAAGCGTCATCGATAAACAAACATGATCCGATACAGTTGTGAAGGAAAGGATTGGGCAGCATTTCTACAATTGAAAACATCTGAAATCCAAACTAGCTGTCAGCCAACATCAAAGTCAGAATTTTCATTGCAAAGGTTAAGACAGTTCGATTGCATGGAGCAGAAATTTGTAAAGAAAACTACGAAGAGCATCCTTCAAAGGATACAAGTATTTGTAAACAGTTGTTTACGCAAGACACTTCGGATATGTTTCCCAGATACCATCAGCAACAACCTTCTGCGGCAGAGAACATACTGAAATTCAGGCCGAGGAAGAACTTAGGAAAAGATGCTAGAGGGGGATAGGACACGCACTGAGGAAATCACCAAACTGCGTCGCAAGACAAGCACTAACTCGAAATTCTGAAGGCTAGAGAAAAAGAGGTAGACGAAATAACACATTGCTTTTGGAATTTGCAGGCAGACGTAAGGAGAATAAACAGCACTTGGGAAGAAGTGGAAAGGAAAGCCGAGGACGGAGTTGGTTTGCAATTGATGGTCGGTGGTCTATGCTCCACATGGGGTAACGCACTGATTGATTGTCAGTGCCATGCTTGAGATTTTTGGGTAGCGATTCCTGTGTTTAGTAACTTTTGACATTGATATGGTATTTACACATCAATGAAGTTTGCCTACCTGAGTAGTAGAGTCAAATATATAGCAAAACCTACTAGAGTATGCTATTTTTTACAAGTATTCAGTTGTTATAATTATTTTAACTAATGGAGTGTGCTAGGAAATTACAAAATATAAGCAAACTGTTTCACACTGATATTGACGTCCAGTGTATTCGGTATCATTGCTACAGCCGAGTACTATAGCCGAAACACCACTGATTGCCAGAATCTTGAATAATCATTTGTTTATCTACTTTTGGGTCAAAATGTTTAATCAAAGTGAAAATTAACCAAAGAAACGAACGGTAATATATATTGTATCTGTTCGTATCTCAGCATACCTGTACCATGATACAATCAATCTAGAATTCTGTCACTAATTAGATGACTTTATCAGTGCTCACTTGACAGATACCATGGCATTAACTAAATTTTTGTGACAGTAAAATTATCTGAATAAATGTGTTGGTTACAAGTCAGATAATGGGAATTATCTGCAGTATTTTACAACCCGGTAGACACTAACTTTATGGACAGTTACCGTCGATATGTTAACCAGTATCCTCCTATCACATTAGCTCAAGTAGGAACGCAAACTTACCAGTGAAAAATTGTAACAGTCAAAACTATATGACCAGAAAACTAAATCGATGAGTTAAAATCCATCTATGAACTATTAACTAAGAATGGATGGCTTTTTAAGTTCCATACAAAACATGTCTGAAGGAAAGTCTATGATAACACTACTAGCAGCACAAAGACGTATGCCTCACTGATGAGTACCAAGTAGCACAAAACCCAATTCCAGAGTTTTCGTCAAACTACCCCCCCCCCTTTTCCAAACCACCTTCCATCTCTACGTAGTGACAGTGATGTTGAGTCACTTAGACTTGTGGCCACCTTAAGATTAGGTCGATAGAATTCGCTCAAAATTATAAAGGACTTGTTGCACATCAAATTAGTCACCACACAGTGTCCAACCAATATATACATTACAATCCTGCGGGGGGACAGTCTCAGCCTGAATAGTTTAGTGGCGACAGCCCCCCCTATACTACTGTTCATCTGTACAAAATGGCCTGTGCTTATGAAGCTACAATTCATAGGCGATATAGCCAGTAAAATTTTACTACGTCGGTTAGAGAATTCAATTATAGGGACATTTGTTGCTGCTAGATTAATTCTTTTGTTCTTCCTAATTGGATTGAAACGTACATTTCTACTTTCCATTTCGTATTTATATTTTCCATTTTAATTTTATTAGTTTGAAGCCATTTCCAAGAATCATTAGACTAATGCCATAATTTCTTTTCGTTTCTTAATTTGAGTAACTAATTGATTTCCAAGTTCAGTTTTACAGTCTTTATTATTACATTATCACTAGAAATAATCATTTGATTCTTAAAATGGATATACTCTTACGTCTTCGAAAACTGCACCGTTATGTAATTACTTTTCATTACCAGTCAACTTTGCATTGCGTTTTGTTACTATCGTTATTTGCTTGTCCACCATTTATTTGTATCGATTTTGCATACAAATGTTAGTGTGGGGCCCTGACAAAGTACTTGAGTGCTTAATCTGTGGTTCTTATTGATTCTATTGGAATACTTAACGAGACTAAAGTAAATCTAATTCCGATAAGTTAGTGATGGTGGTTATTCATACAAAATTCCTGCATGGCTCGAATTCTGTTAGTATTCTGATCATCCGTACCAAATTTATCTCGCATTTTGTTAGTCAAAAAACCGTCCCTAGGGAATTTTTATCAACAAAATAAATCGCACACACTTTTGTAGCAAGATTTCTAAAATGATCTTGATCCATAACTTATTGTGATTCTGCTTCATTATTATTGCATAATTCTACTACATTTGTTACTAGTACTTCTCTTAAGCACCATACTTTCAAATTAACTTTGCTTCATAGGAAATTTCCATTTACTAAACAATTATTTCGGTCTTTTAATTCCTTTGTGAAAAAATTGCTTATGTTGGAGCCAATACATGTTACAATTTACTTCACATCTAATTTCGATCATGAAAAGTCCTCAGTCAAAAAAAGTTACCTTTCTGTGCAATTTGTTTCCATAGAGTAAGTCCTACCATTTAATCAAAATTACGAAGGATACTGTCTAGTATCTACATAATTATTTTATATGTGCACCATGACCTTGGAACCTATTTCATAAATTGCATTGGTTAAGTATTATTATTTACTTTCACTATGAATTGAAATAAATGTAAAGTTAATTGATACTAAAGAGAATCTATAAAGCTTTGTAAATCATATAACATATTTGAAGATGATTGAGCATATCATAATTTCAATCTTTATCTAAATCTTGTAAACAGGCAAATACAAAGTCATTCCTACGAAATACATGCTGATGTTGAATAACAATAACTTTAAATGTCTCATAAAATATGATTTATTCAAGTTTAATTAGAACACTTAATAACATCTTGCAATGAGTAGCTAGTTTAAATAATTGTACTTTGTAGTTACTATTATATTTTCTAAATTTTGTTGTACAATCCACTAATAGGATTTGTTTCTATTTGGCACCAAACAAATATATATATATATTACTTACTTGCGCCCGTTACATCTCACACAGGATCATAGGCAGCTAACCAATATTCTCCATTGAACTCTGTCCTGAGCATTCCTTCCAAGTTATTTCCAGTTGTTGTTCATCCTTCTAATGTCTACTTCCAATTCTCGACGCAGTGTGTTCTCTAGCCTTCCTCTTTTCCGTTCCCCGACAGGATTCCAAGTTAATACCTGTCTCGTGATGCAGTCTGATGATTTACGCAATATGTGTCCTATCCATTTCCAACGTCGTTTCCTGATTTCCTCTTCAGATGGAAGTTGGTTTGTTCTCTTCCATAGTAGGCTGTTGCTGATGGTTTCCGGCCGACAGACATTCAATATCTTGCGTAGACAGTTGTTTATAAATACCTGTACCCTCCTGAGGATGTTTGCAGTAGTTCTCCACGTTTCAGCTCCATAGAGAAGAACTGTCTTGACGTTCGAATCGACGAGTCTGAGTTTGAGGTTGGTTGACAGTTGTTTTGATTCCTATATGTTCTTAAAGTGTAGGAATGCTGCCCTTGCTTTGTCAATCCTTGCCCTTACGTCTACATCGGATCCTCCTTGTTCATCGATGATGCTAATCATGTACGTGACAGTATCCACTTCTTCCAGAGTTTCACTATCAAGTTCAATTGGGTCAGTGCTCTCTGTGTTGGATTTGAGGATCTCGCTCTTTCCCTTATGTATGTTAAGGCCTACTGATGCTGAGGTTGCTGCTACGTTGGTTGTCTTCACTTGCATTTGTTGGTGTGTATGAGCTAGATCATCCGCGAAGTTCAAATCATCGAGTCGCATCCTACTTGCCCATTGAATTTCGTGCATCCCCTCAGATGTCGAGGTCTTCATGATCCAATCAACCACTAGAAGAAAGAGAAGAGGCAAGAGTAAAGCTGCCTTATATATATATATATATATATATATATATATATATATATTAGTGAACAACTATCCAATATAAGTAGCTTATTAGACATTCGACAGAGATACTAACTTTGTTAATTTCGATGAACGCTATTCTCTTGACACTCTTGATCAAGTATTGTGGCCAGATCACACTGATGTGAAATGCTTCTCATCCAACCGTCTAGCAGTTTGGAAATTTCGCATTCCTCTACTCCTGCCTACGAACATGCTGTTTGTCTTAGCCATTATGGCCTTTATTTATTTTATGGGGTAAATTCTATTAGGTATCTGAAAGTCAACATTACTTTATTCTCTAGTATTCAAAGTATCGTCATATAGTTCCTCAAAATATTGAGAAACATTTATTGTGAGTTGATTTCCATCAACAGCCAACTAACCACATATGGTAAGAGAGTGTAATGAAACTATGTATACCTTCTTCTTGACTTTTCTACATCAAGTTTAAAGAAGGTTAAGGAATGCCATATCCACCAAACTAAAGTAATGACAATTTACTTTAGTTCGTGTTAAACATACTACTAAATTAGTACCAGTAGTTTATCTAAACCGACTTTCTTTTTATATAGTGGTCTTGTTGTTTAGCTTGTGGTAACATATATGGATGTTGGTTGTTATAACTGTGTATCTTTAATATTACTGGACCTCTTCCTACTTTGACGGCTTGTTAAGATCCAGTCATTGTTGAAAGTTTCAACCAAAAGATTCATTCATAGTGTTATAGATTCAAGGAACTCCTAAATCACATTGTTTAATATGAAGTTTGTAGTTTGAAGACCTATCATTCGTTTGGTTAGTGAGGAATATACAAATAACAGTATTATTTACTTGTTTATCGAATTATATTCCTCAAATAAGTTGTTGATTCATCAGTGTCTATTGAGATTCAATTGAATTTATTCAAAATTGGATCATATTCCAATGTTTATTTAATATGTTCAAGTTTCTTTGAAGAATATGATAGTTATAAAAAAGCAATGATATTATTGTATGAGACTGCTTATAAGCTATCTTAGGTGTTTTCATGAGGTCGTAACCAGTGATCGAGTTTTTCCTGAATCAGCTACTGTGGAAATTCATACTATCTAACTTTGATATTTTATTGAATGAAAAGGCTAATAAAACCTAGAGACACCTATTATTAGTCATATTTTTCAGTAAATATAAATGTTGTTGATATTTGTGACATCCTAACAAAGAATGACCAATCTACCAAGCTGTAAATGCAAAATTGTGGCCATACATCTGTCCGCCCAAGGTTATGAAATGTCATATTGCAGGAAATCAAACTCGAATGACTTATAACTTTCATCTATTGTATATAAATCAAGTTTACGCTCGAAACTTCTTAACTGTTAATCACTGTTCTGATTAGTTCGCTTGTTATAAAGTACAAAATTGAATTTAGTTTTTTTCTTCAGAATAATTCATAAGCATCTTTACAACAATCCACTTATACTAAGTGATTTATAAAGCAAACCATTTTTATTGAAATTGTTAACATTAAAAGAGGTCATAGAATATTAAGATTAAAAACTATTCTTGATATAACTAATACAGATACAGTAGTAATAAATAAAGTGAAAAACATGAAAAGAATAAAGTACATTTGAAGCATAATATTTTTAAGTTGACGAAATATAGTTAGAACATGTCAGTTTGTTAAGATTAGTCTTAACATCTTATATAATTTTCAAGTGAAGCTAATTACATGCTACCTTTGTTTATGTAGAATATGAATCGTTCAGCTATTTTTTGTTGATTACAGAATCAGATGTAATCTTGACTTGTAAATACGTCTGTGTATTTAAAGTACATTTGTAACATTGCTGTGCCCCATCAGCACTTGTTACTTGCATATTTAAAAGTACTTTCAGGAGTATATATAGCTGAAGAGAAGCTTGTGTGGCTATTGAAATGAGTACGTATAATAAATAAATCCACGTATAACGCTTCTTTACGGAAGATGGAGATGTTGGTTCATACCTAAGCTAAATTTTGATAAGTTTCCTTAGTGCTCGTAATTTTGCTCATGTCACGTTAATTTCATGCACATATACTAATGAATATACGCACGTGAATTGAGAAGTCGTTACACCAGTTTGTATAAAGCTATCTTTGGAGCCAGTTAGATCCAATAGACAATTCAAGTTCAAGCAGGAAAGGAGACTTTCAGGAAAATTGGTTCAATCATACCTGGAATATACAAACCACACCTATACATAGTTATTTACGAATGACTTGCAAATTTGTAGTTATTACAGTCTCAGATTATGTTTACCCCGTGTATGATCATGAACTTCAAATACGTCATCAGATACGATGGTATCTCTTTTCTGAGACATTTTGGAAAGTATTTTCAGGGAGTACAAATGGTGTAAATCGTGAGGTTCTAAAGATACTCTGTATTGGATTTTTAACATATATTGTAAATGAAACCAATGATTATTTGAAAGAAACCATTAGTAATTAAGTATGAGATGAGATCTCAAGTTATCTTTCAATCTAATTGTAAATTTTGCCTTACCATGTATATGAAGGGAATAATCAACAATCTTTTATGTGTATCGACAATTACTTGGCCATTGTTGTTACGTTTTAGCTTATAACTTAATTTCAATGTATATAATACTTTTTTTGATAGAACATATTTATCTTCAGAATTGTCATACAAATAGATAATGCTAGATTAGTGTTCATAGTAATCTGCTGTGCAAGATTCAAATAATAACTCTTGCCGCCATTATCTATTCTAGTCTGTGGTTCAATGTTGTTACTATACCCACTCCTAACACTAATCGACCTAGCTATACAGAAAAACATGTCGACTTTTTTGAAAGTCTTATTACCAAAATTGAATAATTCACAGATATTTATAAGCAACCAAAGTGACGTAGCTTGTAACATAAGGGTAATTCCGTCTAGGTTATCAATTTATTCATGATAGCCTACCCAGGCACGCAACTCACGTTCCATCTTGAAATATGGTGTAATCTATCTATCTTTTTCCAGGATGGGAAGATAGCACATGGATCATAATATAGTCTTTAATTTTTTCCAGTTAGTTACAGGTGTTATGTTTTACGATTCATTCCACTGAATGCGATTCTTTGTGCTGATTGGATAATAAAATATACTAGACTTTCTGACCAATGACTGCGTAAGGTAGATTCACTCTAAGCCCCGTCGCCAATTGTTATGTTTCGCGAAAATACACAGTGCTCTTTGACAATTGTTAATCAGCGTACAGGACACGTCTGCACCTCGACTACCAGTCCCCATGCCGGAATAGAGAAAACAACGATTGCTGAGCCAGCAGACAGAATCGTATTGTATTTCAATCATATCTTTATATATACACATAATCAGACCACACAGCGAACCAGTTAGGAATTTCACACTAATACGAAACAGAAGAAATTGTGGCAGTGAATTGGGAGTAACTTGTACACAACTAATTAACCTGTAGTCCATAATAAGAAACAATATAATAACAGAGAATATACTAAACAGGAGGATAGGGTAAAAGGAACGTGACAGTAATAAAACGTAATGTTTACATTACTCACGACTAGAATAAATGAATTAGTCCTTTAAAACGCAGTTCTGAAAGTTCTTCACTCTTCTTTAGGAGTCCGACATAACAATAGGCAACTTTATGTTTCAATGAAGTAGGCATTACATTACATTGATTTTCAGTGAACGTCGATACTACCAGTAACCTACAAATTTAATGTTGTGCTTCCCTAAAATATGTAGTGTAATGGTAGATATTTTATTGAATGTGTAAGCAAGCATAAAATATCGTATTGTTTATTACAACTTGTATCTACTTACTGAACGAACAAGGGCTAGTCACATTGTATAATTACCGTGAAATTTCTGTTGTAATGATGTTCCGTCTGTTTCTCTTTCTTAATCGTGTCCGTTTTTTCTTTGAAAATCAGACAAAAGGCTATTTTCCTAATTAGATAAACTTTCAACTTGAACGAATTATGTTTGACTATATTCTAGCTGATGTTGCTGTATTCAACAAAAACAAGATAACACACTAGACAGCTTCAATATTGAACAGAATGAATTTGATTCAAATCATGTGAAACTATTGCGTAGACTCCATTGTGTAATGTGACCAGGTTTTTTTGTTGTATTTACGTATTCTATACTGTTTCATCCAGTTGATTGTTTTCTTTATTCATTTGAACAGACCATCATGTGAAGCGACAGACGAGGACATTTTTACTTCTATAAAAATAAATAGGCTACGCATATATGTATATATATATATATATATATATATATATATATATATATATTACGTCGATGCACTTATATATCACGAAAGTACAATCAGTTCGTTGGGAATTTATGTAATAAATACAGTGAAAAAATGAGTAGCGAAATATGGCTAAAGGAAACCGGTTAATCAATTTCTATGATAAAATGTGATAATAAAATGTGTAGATACTAAAAAGTTAGCTTTTAAAAATAAATACATACTTATAAATATAGTTAGTCGGAATACAACTTTCCTAACAATACAAATATTAATGAAGATCTAATTGGAAATAATATTGTTTGTTTATATGAATAGTCCTATTACGAATACTTATGATTAACAAAAGTATACGTCTATCAGTCAGATAATATAATATGCTAAATTTGAGCCTAGTGTATACAACTATGTGGATGAAACTATAATTTCATAATTTATTACACTGGATTTTTACCGAATTGTGTATATCTGATGTTCTGGGATAGGAACTAAGTTTGCTTTTTCCAGCAGATGGTATCCAAAAATAACCAGAGATGAGGTGTTGATGTAACTACAGTAGTGGACGAATATAAAATGAAATTGTTTACTGAAGCTGCAACGTTAGGAAATAATAAGTTTCACAGTATTAACATACGAGAACAATTGAGTAAAAGTATTAACGCGTATAGTGTATTTGAGGTCAACCATAGAACATGTACAAACGGATAAAAACGAGGTAGCAGGAGAGCATGGTGTAGAAAGTTATTATGATCAATTAAAACAACATTGACAGAGTGCATATTAACAAAGAAAACTTAGTGCCTGAATAATACTACTAAGTTTTTTTTCTTCTTGAAAAATTACATTTCTGCGTTGTCTTAAACATTCTAGATTCAACTGATTACTCTAATCCATCAATACTGATTATTATTTTTAATTTATCTAACTAAAAATGACTACATTTATAATTAACATTTTCATGCATACTATTTGAAGATGAAACAGTTGTATAGGGAACTGGAGAAAATTTCATTATCTATATCCAAAATAACTTGAAACGTTTCAATATTCAATTAGAGTAAAATATCTTAATGAAGAATATGATTAAAGGAAATTACAGGAACTATTATATAAAACGAAGTTCTTTTATTTTTCTTACAGAATATGAGAAAAGTCATTTATATATGAATTCACATCTTTCAGTAGGGAATTTGAAGAAAAGGTGATTTAAAGGGGAAAAATTCACTAAAATAATTTATTATCTAAGTATAATTTAAGAAAACAGTTACAGTAGATAAAATAATCTAATCAAATAATTGTGAATCTGATATTTTCAAAATTACTTCTTACAGTATTCATGTTAATACATATTCATTTTAAATGAGTTGGTTTGTCGAGATTGGTATTAAGTTTAGTTGATTGAATTCGTCAAAAAAATGATGGAATTGGGAGTTATACCAGTGAATGCCTGCCCACTAGTGCAGTCGGTTGAGCGTCTGTCAACCTAGAGCCCCTGGGGTTGAATCTAGGGTGTGCACTGCTGAAGAGTTCTATACTAGGACGAGACAGCTGTTCAGTGCTCCTCGGTCTTCAATGGTACCCTGCCAACATCAATCTGTAATCACTTCAATCAACTAAACATATTCATTTTGTTTAGATCAAAACTTGATAGATTAAACCAGAAATCTATTGAGCTGTTTTGTCATCAAAGGCGTATTTGATATGAAATAGTCGGGAGTGGTTAATAGAATACTTAGATTTTGGACAACTTAGAACTCGTCAATAAAACATACCTACAATGCTGGTCGATTATATTCATTCGACTAGACAAAACAAGACAATAAATGCTAACTTCTAATTTAATAAAAATATCAATCATAAAGAACGTAAGTCGCCACTTGAATAGTTCAGCACTCTATTCTTAGACTATGAGACTGAGTAACTTGGGCTCGAATCGCACGAGATGCATCATTTCGATGAATGTCACAGTAATACATAGCGTGTACTTGACAATAAAGAGAACTGTTCTTGTGATGGATAGTAACTACTTAAACCAAAAAAAAAGGTGAAGGTGTATTTTTAGATGGGACAGAAAAGTTGAATGCTTTTAATTATTGTCTTACCATTCTAAATAAAATGAATCAAGTGTACAAAAAATAAATAGAGTGTAACAGTCGTTCATTTGAACTCTCGGTATAGCGTACGTTTGCATTTTGTAAAAGTAGTATCTATGTCCTGCTGATTTTAAGGTCATCATTTATATCGTAAATGATTGCTTATATAGGAAGAGTGTATGGCAACAATCACCATACTAAATTAATATGTGTAATAGTAGTATATAGTGTATTACAATAATCTCATTTAGTATTCGCACCTAAATATTCTTCGTCTTATATCTTCAGAACTTCTCCTTTCAAATATTTGTAACCCATTTACATTACTTCAAGATCCAGTATTTTTTTATTTTTTTAAATTAATAACATTTGGATAGTATAAATATTTCTAGGCATTTTATCTACTATGGATTTTCTCCACATACATTCTAATGTAAATAGGCATAAGTTGAACTTAGTTTGAAAAAGTTTCATTCTAGAAACCTGATATTATAGTTATCACGGAGATCCTAACAAGGAATACTACGTAGACTAACAAGATTAAATCCATTAAGCCATTGGCTTCATAGACCATTGATAAGAATTCATAAGTTTCAAATGATCTGTTGAATTTCACTCAATATCGTAAATTACGCTACAAGTATTGATGGTCGCTTTAACCACTATAAATTCCAATTAGCGTTAATCCTGTTGTTTGCTTTATTATTATGCTATTTATGATTTCTGGTTTGGTAAAAAAAAGCAACTGACAAACTTTTCTTTCTTTATTGCATATTGTTAGACTTTAAAAAATTATACTTAATACTTACATGTACAGGTATTTTATTAATCATTTCTGAAACTTTCAGTATCCTTAGCCTATCATCCAGATTCCTTGATTGTAATGAAATCTGTGATTCATTGATTTGTTTGGTTTATAAAAGTGATACCTAGTGTTGTTATTGTCCGGAACTTTACAGTGCTTAATAAATGCAATTTATCCAAAATTTTCGATCAGTTTTCTTTTCATTTGGTAGATGAGAGTTGCATTTCAGGGTGCAATCTTTTTAAAGATTTTATTTAAAGTTCTTACATTTGAGATTTTCACTTGTCATGCTAGGATGGTTTAAACTTTAATATTAAAGGGGACTGTTCCCGAAAATTCCAGTTATATGAAATGAAATCTTCAGTCCAAGTTATATTATGATATATGGCATACACATAAAGTGAATAGATAAGTGATCAAAAATACCGGTTGTAACATGAGTTTTGAGATTTGAAAGCTTTGTGGATAACCTGGATCGATACTTTTAGAAATTTGATTCAGGTGATAAGCGCATATCTACATTACCCTTCAATGGGTTATACAAGCAACAAGGCAAATAGACCTTTCCATGTATTTAACCCTGATCTATCAATCTAACTTTGTCATATATCTGCAAATATTCTTATTAATGAATCCTGTTGATCTTTATATACGAATGAATGTAGACGCATGTCAAAAGAATCAGTGTGAGAAAACGAAGTGTATGCTTAAAATAAATTATTCACATAGATAATATATATTTATGTTAGTTACTGGTTCAGTCGACTTAATTTCTTAGTTGATGGTCTAATATATTCAGTACTTCTTATACACTAAGTTATGCGCACGTTACAAATCACATGATTTATTTTCAGGATGATTTTGTTAAAGTACATTACATAACAAACAAAAAGGAAGAGATAGTTAAGCCTTTATTGATTAATATCATTCCGAATATTTATAAACACACTTAAACTAGAATCATATAAAATATCCATTCTAGATCAACTATTAGGGACAGGACAAACTTTAAATTAGTTACACTACTCGACGATAATTTAGTGGTAATATTTTACCCCCACTGGAGATCGAATCGCCTCTCAAATAGCTTAGCAGTAATGTTGTGAAGCTGACTGACGAGGGTTCGAATCCTAAGGGGGAGGGGGAATCTGTTCCCTGAAGGTTGCAGATATGCTCTGCTGACAAGTGTGAATTATCACGAAACAAATGTTATGCATAGATCTTACCTACTACCTCCAATTACTTTACATCAAAACATGGTACACATCTCGTCAATCAGACTAGCGGTAACACTAGATGACCATTAAGATTCAATTAGCATCACTAAGGACTACGAAAATATAACAAAGGTCAATACTCAGTGTTTTAACTACTAGATCTTGGCCATAAATATCAGAATCACAAGGCTAGTTATGTAAAGAGAAACACCGTAAATAAATTATTACTGTCAGATATGGTGAGTTACGTAACCATGTGTAATCGTATGTGTAGAAATAAGAATAGTATATTGTTCCCATTATTATGATACACGATGGTGATTTTGTAAATGGATTTTTCCTCGACATAGAGTACATCATCAGAAAAGGCTTCCAGACAGGACGATACATTATTACCAACTATAATGTCGTCCTATTCAGTGGAAAATGAATTGAGTAGTCTTGATGACATTTTGATTACTCAATGAATCATTCCTAGTCTCCTGAGACCTCAGGTTAAACTATATATCGGAGCTTTTAATGTTCTACCCTTATGCCAAAGAGAACAATAATCCTTCTTAGCTATTATTATAATATCTCTCTCCATGAAAGTTTGTTATGTCTCTGAACCGCCTATACAGGATCCAAGTACAATCATTCGCTTGACCTCATCTTGTTAAAATTAAGAAATGACTCGATTCACTCTTCGCGTTTCCGGAGCCCACACTGCTACTACTCCAGGCGATGCTGGTGTAGGTATAACAGTAAGTTCTATAGTCGAACAGACTTCCCTTCACTGGATTTTAATAAAGTCGATTGTGTGCTGTCCGTCTAAACAGGACATTAGTAACTCAAAAAGATAGGAACACACGCCACTGCTTCTTCGTTGTCTCTGCCTACGCTCCCACCGATTGCAGCTCAGATAAACTAAAAGATGAATTCTACAGAAAGCTTTCCGACCTTCTTTGAAAAGCTAAACGCAGTGATGTAGAAATGGTGGTTGGTGATTTTAATGCCCAAGTAGGTAGGCTGAATGAAACCGAAAGGCATCTTAGTGGATCCTATGATGTCACAACTCAACGAACAGATAATGGCGACCGTCTGGTACAATTATGTTCAGATAACCGTCTATTTCTCGCAAGTTCGGCCGTTAAGCATAAGGAACGATATCAGTTTACATGGAAACCTCCATAATCGACTCAACACTGAACTCAAATGAATCACGTTGCCATCAGCCATCGTTGAGTGGGGCTCGATAGAAGACTGTCGTTTTTTCTGGAGCACATGTTTAGACTTAGATCATTCTTTAGTACGAACGCGTATTAATCTGTGTCTTACTGAACGTAAAATATTCACGGCAAGGATACCTTCAGAGTTAGATTTAAAGATGAAAAAGTCAAGAATACACTTCAGGAACTAGAAAATTAATTAGTCAACTTTGTAGGCGATACCCACCCGGGTCAGCTTGGAATGATATCCAAGAAGCTTTTGAAACAATAACCATATCTACCAGTAATCTTAACCAAAGAGTTACGAAAAATCAGTGAATTTCGGCTGCATCTACTGAACTGATAGGTCCTTCGGCAACTCGTCCCGTTTGGCTTTGAACACGATGAGAAGAGGAGGCAACTTAAACACAAGCTGGTTTAAAGCTTACGCAATGGTGGTGAGCAGTGGTTGGTAACGAAAACTAAAGAAACAGAGCAGGCAGTGGTAATAGGTAACAGTAGGCAACTATTCAGACATATCAAGCAAATGAATATCAGGAATCCTATTGCCAGTGTAACTATCTCGAGAAGGATTGGACTATTATTCATTCTCAATCTAGGAGATAAGACTGACGGGCAAAACACTTCAAAGAATAATTCAACTGACTTTCAACCACACCTGTTACCCACCATTCCCAAGTAATCTCAATGGTAAGTTGATGTCAGCCGCCGCCTGACTCTTGATGAGGTTGGAAAGGTTATAGGGAATCTAAAGCGATGGAGAGCAGTAGGACCTGATGGATTAACTTCTGAGATAGTTAAGGATGGTTGTCATGTTTTTAAAGCGAGATTAACTGAGATACTGGTCAGAATCTGGGAATTAGACGTAATTCCATCTGATTGGTCTCGATCACCAATCGTCCGAATCTGTAATAAAGGATGGAAGTCCCCTTGTAACAATTACCGAGGAATCAGTTTAATGAATATAGTGTCTAAAATATCAACTTTAATAAGACTTCGACGCTTAACTAAAGTTCATGAAGAACAAACGCGAGAAAATCATGGTTTCCAGACCTGAACGTGGTCGTATGGACCAAATATTCACACTTCGGCAGGTCCTAGAGCATTGGTACACTTTTAGGTGTTCAAAAATATCTGTATTCTTTGACCTTAAGACATAGTTTGGTTCTGTCTATTGAGAGGTTATGTTTCAATGTCTGTCGCTGAATAGTGGAGAAATTAAGTAAATTAATCTTATACTAGCTCCTTACTTGAACACTACTAGTCAGGTCAGAGCTTATGATGGACCGTTCTCAGAACTGTTTGCTTGTCCACTTTCCCCATTTTTATTTGATTTTATTATCGACAAGCTTTTAGAGTTAAGAATCTCATCGTCTGAATTCTCTAGGGTTGACCTTATTATAGGGCATATTTCTATTGAGTGAAGATGTTGACCTGTAGTATTTTATAGACAACAAATAGGCTTAAACGTTAACTTCTAGCAAAAATAAAGCTATTTTTACATTTTTTATCTGTCATATAAAAGAATCTTGCTACTCCTGGTAAGCTTGGAATATGACCGGGAATCAGAGAGAAATGTTTTCTTTGTGATCAGCTGTCATCTGTTCAGAACTTGATATCACATTTTCTTTTATTTACTAAGTACTGCATGTTAGGGTGAAATTGTCATTTTAAACCTTATTCTAAATGTTTCAAGGTGTCCGCGACAGACTTCTATAAACAAATGATTGTAGATATGTCTAATAAAACTAATTAAAAAGATTAATAATATTTAAGCTAGGTTTTGAAATCAATTTTTTAGTGAAAAATCAGCTACTATATGAACAGAAAAGTAACTGAAGATACGGCCTAAAACATACAAAATGCTAGAAAAGTTCTAGATAACCTCAGCTACAAAAATGAATTCAAAAGACCTAGGTTTAAGACATATCAGATTTATGGGTTGAACAAAACGTTACACGTTTGAACATGAAATATATTAAGTATTTTGAAATTTATTTAAGGAGTATGTGTAAACTCAGGATGTGGTACGGGTTAACTTTTTAAGTACAGTGAATACATGAATAATTTTTAATCGAAGTATTACCATTCGTACCATCACCTATGACCTTTAGAAATCTAACACAACGTCCTTTAGTAAAGCTGGAATGTTGTTACTAGTGGGATACAAGAGGAATGTTTCAATCTATTTAGGGTTTATCAACTGGATGTACATACCCATGTATTGTTATTCACTCGCAAACTCAAAATCAGTACCTTTTGCTTCATGTACCTACGTTCTACTAACTTAGCTACTTAGTCCAAACGGCCACATACTTGTCCAACGAAGATAACATTTGTACGTAAATGTTTTTGTCGCGTTTAGATATTAAGGAATGGTGTACTCAGAAAGAATATTTAACATAAAATAAATGTGAACAGAGCTCATTAAATACGTAACTGATTATTGAATTCTAGTTTCGTAGGTTATTTATCAATCCAGGAATTTTTAATGCCAATACGGTTTATTTATCCCACCCCACCCCAGTTCACCCCAACAACAACAATAACACCACTCCCTGTTAGTGATAATTCCCAGAAGTGGACATAATCTAAGTCATAATCGTTTTGCCTTATAATACCTGTATTATAAAGTGACATATACATACTTTATTGATGTATTTAAAAAAAATATATTCTTATTTCATAAAGTCATTCAAATTGTGATCACTGTAATTTGAACGCTTTAATGATTTCAACAAAAACGATTGATGAATTTCTTAACATGACATTATTCTTTTCACCCATTAACCCAATCAAGTATAAGCTGATATTCAATCCGAAGGAAATAGAATAAATCATATTCATCATTATTTTATTAATACAGAAAGTGGTTTGAACTTCTAAGTATTGTATTCTGTATATCGGTCATTCAAGGTTGTCTGAAGGTTATTTTTAGCCAAAAAATCATTCATATAATTTTATAACTTTGTACTACTACCGTCAAAAGATCTAGTTAAACAGTTTAGATGAATTAATAAAGTGGAATGTTCCTACCAGGTCAAGAATAGGATTTATTGTAATTCATACATTATTGATCTGTAATTTACAGAATATTCAACTTATATTAGAAATATGGTTATATCACTAATTGATGGAAGTGGAATTTCTACCACTGGATGCCGATCCAGTGGTGTAGGGGATTAGGTGATCACTAGCATGAGGCCTCCGGAGCAGAGTCTGGGGTGAACACTTCTGAGGAGTTCCACACAAGAACGGAACGGCTGTCAAGTGCTCCCTGGTTCTCAGTGTTATCCTGTCAACACCAGTCTGTGACATATTCAATCAAATATTAATAGAAAGTTAATTTGTTTTCGTGTACACTACTTTTTTTCTAGAGTTTTGATAACTTGTATCATTTCCTAAACTATAAGTAAACTGATTTATGGCATCATATGTTCCATATATCGTAAAATGTCGTTGATGTTTTACGAAAGCTGATTTAAGTTTGTAAGATATGACGAACCAATAAGTTTTGATCTATCATCTAATAAGATAAAAACTTAATACGGATTGGTTAACATAAAACCATTATAATGATGCACCAATCAAAAAACGAGAAGACAGTAACCGAAATGCATTTATACTATTCAGTCATATTTCAAACCCAAGAAGTTAGAGTACATTATAAGAACGAGCATGCGGAATACTCGGAGTACCCTCTCTCAGCTTACAAAGAAGCCAATCATTGTTCTAATTTATTAACCACTCTAAGCCTATGAGAAGATAGTATTGTGACTGAATAGTTTATCGGGATAAAACAATTATATTACAAACGGGATATAAATATTTTACATAGTAAATAAATAAATGATAGTTTTGTAGTGGCATTGTCACTGATAAGCTAGAGAAAGGACGATAAATGTGTTGAGTTATTAATGTGCTGCTAGATTCGTAACCGCGTTAATTTCAACAACTGTATATACTATCAGTAATTCCACCTTAGTCAGTCACAGTGATTCAGGCACACACGACAATTGCAGGGTGCACTTATGATCAAGAGGTCTACAACAAAGATGCAACTGGCGTATATTTGAATCAAAAACATCCAACGTAACAAATCACACCACATGCCAAAGTTCAATAGTACAGCTCAGTGTAACACTTAGCACATATACCAACAAAGAAATATGCAGTACAAAGATCATTATGTTAGGGTGCTAACCATGGCCTTTACAAAGGGATTCATCTATGTAAGTGAAAAGTTGTTAGGTCATTTTTCGAAAGAATTTTCGGTGAAAATTAGTTACAATATATCATCCTCACAAAAATGTTTCTTAAGAGATAAAGATTTATTCACAGATGGATGCACACTGAAGTGATTCTTACAATACATTTTGTTCTACTCGAGCTTTCTGTGCAAGGAGGTATAATATAATAGAACTTCCATAACTAAAGGTGAAAAAGCTGGTTCCCAAATAAAAGTACGATCATTAGTAGATATTGTATGCTTCGTCATTTTGATTATAGCTGCAGTAGTGACTTTAAATCCTAACTTTACACCAAAACTAACTCCGCCCGCATCTCTTCTAGGGTTGTTGCCGGTCCCAAGCCCGGGTAAAGGAGGAGGGTTGGGCATAGGGCTAGCACCCCTATCCCGTAAAACACAAGTTTGCTAAAAAAAACGCTAACCAGATTAAACAAACTTAACCATTTAAACTCTGCCCTGGGAGTGGAAGGAAACTATATGACGCTTCATGATGAAAGCCGAGATTCTTCAAAGTCATGAGGCCGATGCCACCCCTTCTAACGACCACAGCAAAAATTTTTATAGGTACATGGAATGTTCGGACAATGTGGGAGACAGGGAAGATCAGCCAGACAGCGGCGGAAATAAAGAGATACAATTTAACTGTGCTCGAAATCAGCGAAACCCATTGGACTCAAAATGGACAGAAAACATTAGCTACGGGAGAGGTGATACTATATCTTGGGCACGAAGAGGAAAATGCCCCCACACACCCAAGGAGTTGCTCTGATGCTGTCCAAGAAAGCTCGCAATGCACTTGTAGGATAGGAACCACATGGACCCAGGATCATCAAAGCATCTTTCAAGACAACTAAGAAGGGGATTACAATTAATATTATCCAATGTTATGAAAACCCACCAACGACGGCAACGACGAGGACAAAGATCAGTTTTATGATAGGCTTCAGTCAATTATAGCGTAGTGTCCAGGAAAGGATCTGACAATCCTAATGGGGGACCTAAATGCCAAAGTCGGAATGGATAACACCGGATACGAAGACATCATGGGACAACAGGGACTGGGAGAAATAAATGAGAATGGTGAAAGATCTACAAGTCTATGCGCTTTCAACAAAATGGTCATAGGTGGTACAATATTCCCCCACAAACGCATACACAAGATTACATGGATCTCACCGGATAATACTACAGAGAATCAAATTGATCATATATGCATCAATAAAAAATTCAGAAGATCAATGGAAGATGTGATAACCAGGAGAGGAGCTGATGTAGCTTCAGACCACCACCTAGTGGTTTCCAAAATGAAGCTGAAGCTATAGAAGCAATGGATAACTGGAGCAACAGCATTAAAACGGTTCAATACAGCCTCTCTTCGGGATACTGACAAACTCATGGAATTCAAAATAACTCTCAACAACAGGTTTCAAGCCTTACAAGATCTGCTGAACGAGGAAGAAACCACTATGAAGGACAACTGGAAAGGAATCAAAAAGGCACTAACTTCAACTTGTCAAGAGGCTCTGGGCTGCAAGAACTACCATCATAAGGAATGGATTTCCACTGAGACCCTGAGCGAAATTCAACAAAGGAGGAACAAGAAGGCAGAAATCAACAACAGCCGAACTAGATCAGAAAAAATCAAGGCACAAACTGAATACACAGAAGCAAATAAACAAGTAAAGAAGAGCATTAGAGCCGACAAACGGAAGTATATCGAAGGCCTTGCAACGACAGCGGAAAAAGCTGCAAGAGAGGGAAATATGAAACAGCTATACGACACAACGAAGAAACTGGCAGGGAAATATAGTAAACCAGAGCGACCGGTCAGGAACAAAGAAGGCAAGCTAATCACCGAGATTCAAGAACAAAGAGATAGATGGGTAGAACACTTTGAGAAACTCTTGAATAGACCAGCTCCACCGAACCCACCAGACATCGAAGCAGCATCTACAGACCTCCCGATTGATGTTAATCCACCAACGATGGAAGAAATCAAGATAACCACCAGACAGATCATAAGTGGGAAAGCAGCAGGACCTCACAATATACCAGCCGAGGCACTCAAGTCAGACATAGACATAACGGCAAGAATGCTTCACGTTTTATTCAAGAGGATCTGGGAGGAACAACAGGTGCCGGCAGACTGGAAAGAAGGATACCTTATCAAGATACCAAAGAAAGGGGATTTGAGCGAATGCGAGAACTACAGAGGAATCACACTATTGTCAGTACCAGGGAAAGTCTTCAACAGAGTGTTGTTGAATAGAATGAAAGATTCAGTGGAAGCTCAACTTCGAGACCAACAGGCTGGTTTCCGTAAGGATCGGTCATGCCCAGACCAAATCGCAACACTACGCATCATCGTTGAACAATCGATTGAATGGAACTTGTCACTGTTCATCAACTTCATCGACTATGAGAAGGCGTTTGACAGCATAGACAGGAGGTCACTATGGAAACTTCTTCGACCCTACGGTGTAGCAAAAAGACTCGTCAACATCATCCGGAATTCTTACGACGGACTACAGTGCAAAGTCGTGCATGGAGGACAGCTGACAGATGCATTCCCAGTGAGAATCGGTGTCAGATAAGGCTGCCTACTGTCGCCTTTCCTCTTCCTTCTAATGGTTGATTGGATCATGAAAACCTTCACATCTGAAGGAAAGCACGGAATTCAATCGACAAGTAGAATGCAACTCGATGATCTGGACTTCACGGATGATCTAGCTTTTCTATCCCATACACACCAGTATATGCAAGTGAAGACAATCAACGTAGCAGCAACCTCAGCATCAATAGGCCTGAACATACATAAGGGAAAGAGCACGATCCTCAAATTCAACACAGAGAGCACCGACCCAATTGAACTAGATGGTGAAACTCTGGAAGAAGTAGATACCTCCACATACCTGGGGGGCATCATCGATGAACAAGGATAGCATTCCTAAAGCTGAAAAATATTTAGGACTCCAAACAACTGTCTACCAATCTCAAAGTTCGACTCTTCAACTCGAACGTCAAGTCAGTTCTTCTCTATGGAGCTGAAACGTGGAGAACTACTGCAAACATCCTCAGGAGAGTACAAGTATTTATCAACAACTGTCTACGTAGAATATTGAATGTCCGTTGGCTGGAAACCATCAGCAACAGCCTACTATGGAAGAGAAGAAACCAACTTCCATCTGAAGAGGAAATCAGGAAACGACGTTGGAAATGGATAGGACATACATTGCAGAAATCATCAGACTGTATCACGAGACAAGCACTAACTTGGAATCCTGTTGGAAAACGGAAAAGAGGAAGGCCAAAGAACACCCTGCGTCGAGAACTAGAAGCAGACATAAAACGGATGAACAGTAACTGGAGACAGCTGGAAAGGATTTCTCAGGACAGAGTTGAATGGAGAATATTGGTGAGCGGCCTATGCTCTTTCGAGAGGGGTAACAGGCGCAAGTAAGTAAGTTACACCGAATCTATAACCATAAATACTAATTATGGAATTACATTACGTTTTACCCAGTCTTATAACGCTATTGAATTTAAGTACAGAAGTATAATTGGGATTTTAGACTGGAAACGCAATTTATTGTATGGATTAATATTGGCAGTAGAATTTTCAAATTATAGTTCAAACTGGGATTCACCACTATTACTACACTGTTAATATTAATGCATATAACAAAAGCCGTTTTCAACTTTAAATTCCAAACGTACACCTAAACCTTAGTTCAGCAGTACTTTAAGACCAGGCAAAACGTAAGGTAAAGTAGGATAAAATGAAATAACACGAAAAAACGCCAGTACAATGTTACCATGAAAGACGTGAAACAAAGACAGGAGTGAATATTGCTTCAGGTGATAGCTAAGTTGAAAGTGAAGCTAGCGAAAAGTTGGACAACTGAAGTATTACAAAAGTCTAATAAGGCTACAGGGTACTAACATACTTAACCAATTCTCGATAGCTTTCAGTAATAAGTTCCAAGTTCTACACTGTCTATTAGAAGCGAAAACTACTATGGCGAACAACTGGAAATGGATTAAAGGAGCAATATCTTCAACATGCCAAGAGGTTTCGGGCTTCAGGAACTATCATCATAATGAATAGATCCATGTTAAACCTTTGGACAAGATTTAGGAAAGGGGGAACAGGGAGATAGTAATCAATAACAGTTGAACAAAAGCAGAGTAATCTATACACAGAAACCAACAAGCAAGTAAAGAGAATTATTAAAAGTAATAAGCTACACTGTGTAGATGGCCTAGCAATGACAGTGGAAAAGTTGCAGGGGTAAGAAATATGAGACACCTATATGATGCAATAATCATGAACTTAATTTCGACCAAAACAATCTTAAAAAGAGAACACACATTCCTAAAACTAGAGAATTTCGAAAGCCTACCACTTAGACGACTCATCAATCAATAGGCATGTCAAATTGACAATCCAAAATTACGTGAATTAGAGCAACACACATAAGCGAGCAATATAATTTTCAGTAAGATTAGTTTAATTGTTTAGTTAAGTAATCGGCCTGTTTCATTCACATTATTGACTTACAAATTACCTTGATTATCTTAATAATTTTCAATTTAGCATATTAATATTTCTGCATATTAGAATAAAGCCTGACGATAATCTAACTGAAAACAATATTGTTCGCGTACATGTGTTGTTCTAATAACAAATTTATCCAAGCTGCCAGTCAACAAGAAAAAGGATAAATAACAGCAAGGTTATGTACTGTGCCATGAGGAGAAAAAAGCCAAACTAACATATATACAATGGCACCTCATTTTTTGGACAAAAACCATTAAATTTAATTTACGGAAAACAAGGTGTTCATTAGTGTTTTTGTGTGCATCCAAATAGCTAACTTCTTTGGAGAGATGCAGTATTGATGTTGTTTAGGAAGAGTAAAAACTTAATGACCATATAATGCATTTCAAAGAATACCCTATCTTAAAATCCTACTGAATTTCGAATCTCTGTTTCCTCAAAGGGTTATATTATTGTGTAATATTCGTTAGTTGTGGGCTTGGGTTAATTATTTAGATCTGTGCACAGTGATCACTTACGCTAAGGTAACCAATACTGTAAGAGAGATTTTTGTTAGTTTTGACAAACATCTTGGAATCCCAAATAAATCTAAATTTCAATCAGGTCTTTCCTTGTATAACAAAGTGTTATTTATTAAGAAACTGGGTTGCTAACAATAATATCTTTTTCAAACGATATTAGTTATTATTTTGGACTATATACTAACTAACCGTAAAGCATTCTATTCCTGTAAATAACAACCCAAAAGTAGAACATCTGGTGATAATTTATAGGAAACATAGGATGAATAGAATGAATTCTGATAATTCATATGTAGCATGCAACAAAAACATTTTAAACGTTCTTATAATATTTGATGTATTATTGTTGTTAATCTTTGTAAACTATTTTTAGTTTGTCGGTAACATACCTAACTTGTCTTGTTTTTCAAAAACTGAGAAATGAATGTACACAGTAGTTATTTGTTTTACTAATTAAATACGTAAACACCTTCTAATTATTTTGAATAGTCCGTTATTTAGGATTTTTTTTTTCGTTGTTATTTTTAATTAACTGTTCAAAATACTGCGTTCTTCGAGACCTTCAAAGTAGAAATCTGATTATATACTCACAGACGAAAGGTGAATCGTCAGTTTCAGATAATTTAAGCAATAAGAAGTAACTCCAGATGAGAGTGAATCGGAGTAGAATCAGTCACTAGTGACGAAATACACTACTATACATTAGCAATCAAAGTGATAGCAATAAAATCAACAGAACTGAATGACTAAATAAACAAACCAAAGTAAATAATCTGAAATGAATAACAATTTCATTGACATGTAGGCTGCGAACAACGTTGTTTATGTTTGTGATCACATTTTTTGTCTATGAAATAATCAATCTCCACTTATTGTAGTTTCTAATGGTATAGAATAGAAGATCAATTAGATTGAAGTTTGTTTATTATTGGCTACCATATATGTTGAAAATGATGGGAAAAGACTGTAGAATTCGAGCAAAACCAGATTAAAAAATTACTGAGAGGATTTACAACTTGGATGAATGTATTTCAAAGTTAATGAGTTCTCGGAGTTGACTAGTTAGTTTGTAGAGTTCTTGTTATTGCTATGGACATCATCATAGCCTACCGAAAGTTCTCTCGATTAATTTACAAGAATTAAACCACTTTATCTTGATGGCTTGATTTATGACTATTTAGTACATAACAAATCGACCAACTATAACATGATCATTCAGAATAGGCTTGTATCTTTCCGTTGATTTGTAATGTACTCAAACTGGTCAGCCTCTGTTGCCATATGTGCATCCTGAGCGGATCGCCTCTATATAGTGGTATTACACAAGTTATATTTAAGTTGGATTGTGACTGGCAAGTGGAATCCAGGATGCGCGTTTCGTCCTATTTGGGACTCATCGGCTGGATGCACCTGCATCCCAATGTTGATGTTCACACTGGGATTCGAATTCAGTCCACTTCGTGTCAAACGCCACCGCGTTCACCACTAGGCTACTGTGAACATCAACATTGGGATGTAGGTACATCCAGCCGATGAGTCCCAAATAGGACGAAACGCGCGTCCTGGATTCCACTTGCCAGTCACAATCCAACTTAAATATAACATGATCAACCTCAAAAACGGATCGTCCGATTATGTATAAAAACATTTCATGAATCATCACGAGCATTTTGAAATCCTCTAGAATCAATGTCACTCAAAACCAATACAATCATTTCATCCAATTTTATGAAAATCATAAGACCCAACAATGAAAAAAATAAGTGAATGATCATTTTGTAACGACTGAGTGAAACACTATATTGAACAAAATAGATACCATCTAACACACACGCATACTAAATTGACTTAATGAATTGATCTGAACAAGACAGTTAGAAAGCACTGGACAGCTGTTTCTTTCTAGTACAAGACTATTCAGCGGTGTGCACCCACAAGACCACTAGGAACTGAACCTAGGACCTTCTGGCCTCGCGGTGACCTCTTTACCACTGTGCCACTAAGTAGCTCCCCAATAGTTGACATTTTAACTCAGTCACTTCGCGATATGTATTACTCGACTTCAGTCATTGTCATCGGTGAGTAACTGCTTCACACAAGACATAGTTAAACTCCACTGGTTATGTATTCTCACTAGATCGCCAGGAATTACCTTGAAAGTTAGTCACCAGTCAGATGACATTGATTGTAATTTGGTGTTGTAGAGGCTACTGAATGTTAATTTGATATCACGAATTGGTGTGAATTAGACAAACATTGACATTCATGAAGCATTAGACACGTACACTATCACATGCCAGCAGTAAAACGATACGATTTCTTATCACTGATGTCAATGTGCATAGATAACAATGAGCAAGTATTTTAATGGGAAAACAGCGAAATTCTGAATCGAGAGAACTCACAGAACGCTAGAGAATTTCCAAAGACATTTAAAATCAATAGACACATCGAAATAAATACAGTCAGTCAATCCATACAAATGCGGTCAAATGAACCATAGTGGTCACTTCTACACAAAGTGGACTATGAAAAATCTGTATTTAAACCTAAGAGAATTAGATATACAGTTGTCAATACAAAACATTATACTGTATCACAATAAGGAATATAAATTATGGATAAATTGTTTAATTCAGTTTATCAGTCTAGAAAGCATCATGTTTACTCCTCATAAGAGTAACCAATGGATACTGATACATAAAGCTTAACTAAGAATCAATGAAGATGTAAGTCTAGTAAGATTAGACCCAGTTCTACCTAGATAAACAGAATAAATAACCACAATAGGGAATGACGTTTTTCAACCTATATATATATATATATATATATATATATATATATATATATATATATATATACTATTATCACTGTTACGAAGAAATCTAGATAGCAACTGCTGAAACCACGGTGTTTTACAAAGCAATTTTGCCGCTTTCCCTTGTCAAAATAAAAAAAATCACTATACGTTGTAATTTTGATAAATTGTTAGTAATACAAGTTTCACACAGCCTTAATCGCCAATATTTGCTCTAGAAAACATATCATGGGGTTTTTAGTAGATCTCCTGTAAGCAAAAAATGTTTAGCTTCTGACGGACATCAAGGATTATTTGTATTTTGGTAGTCAGTGAGTTTCAACTTGATAACGAACATATAGTTATCATTAACTTACTCGACTAATGAACACTAGCTGCCACACACAAAACTACTTCGAAAGTAATAAGACATTGATAATTAGCATTAAATTTGATAATTAATTGAAAGTGTTAACTGTACTACGATAAAAATAATACAAGTAGTTTCAACAGATTAACTGTAATAACATATGAAATTATCACCACAACGTTTATTTGTTGGATACTATATTTTAACAGTTAAACTACTAACAGCATTTCTCGATTGTAAATGAATTTATTTCTCTGTATATTATGTGTTAAACAAATCCAATATATTAACTCGAAACATACAATTAAATTGTTAATTTTCAGATGAATGAAAGTTATTCCATTCATTTTACTACATCGACGTATTATACAGGTCACTAATTAACGTGACAATAAAATCTTACTTCAACTCTGTTCTTCTTTATATCATTCAGTAATTTTTGAAAAAAATTATCATGTAAATACTTTCTTATCTACAAATATAAATATGTACTTCA
Organism: Schistosoma japonicum; assembly: GCA_025215515.1. NCBI lineage: Eukaryota > Metazoa > Platyhelminthes > Trematoda > Strigeidida > Schistosomatidae > Schistosoma > Schistosoma japonicum. The sequence continues at coordinate 69,208,799 of CM046061.1, read as the reverse complement.
ACATAAAAATATATCGGTACTGAGCACAAGACAGTAATTACTAATCAACTGTCGATCAGAATAAAAAAATACAATCATTAAGGAAGCCAGTTACAAAGTGAATAACGCCCTGGTTAGTTCATTCAATATGACAATAAGCAGTGTTAACGTTTTATGGCATCAGTTCTTTGAATATGTCATTAGAGTGTGTTGTGAAGATTGTTGAATTCCAAGTTTCACATCATAAACTGACTATAGTTAGACAACCATTCAAAAACCAAATGGCCAGGATAGCTATTTCGCCTTGATGTGGGATTTCTCAGCAGTGTACACCTGTGACCTTCAATAAGGATTTTTAAGGGAATATGGATTGTAATTGCTTATTTCTAGTGGATCACGATCTAACTCCGTTCCGTAATAATATGTTTCCAAACTGTCTATAAATCACAGTATATTATATTGACTCATTCACATCCACAATTCATAGGATGAGTGTGAATGCATTAATAGTCAGTAACGATGAATATAGGGGAATTATGATTTGAATGAACGTAAATCTGACAACCAAAACATCAAAACAAAGAGGGAGAGAGAGTTTGTATCATTTTCTGTGTTAAATCATGCTGCAATATTCAGATCGTAAAATAATAGATGTACAACCAATGAAACTCATTAGTATGCTCGGGAAATACTAGCGAGTGCTACAGATTAAAGCTAATGCTTTCAGACCTCGATATCATTGTTTAAACTTCACTTCCAATGAATCAATGTGAAATAAACTCTACACCGTGGTTGTGCAAGACACAAATAATTGGCATTAAATTACTAGTCTTTTTGAAGTAAATAGTGAATAATATTGAGATTATATACTAATCCCTACACATAAAAAGGTTATATGCTCTTGAAATGTTTCTAAAATATGGTAACCTCGTTACCATCATATTTCATTTAATACTGCGATTACCACGTTAAAAAAGCAATGACTGATAGTGATTATCTGACAGACGAATTACCAAGTTCCAACCGTAAATAGAATACATAACCTTATCAATAAGCTTAGAAAAAATTCTCCACCTGAACCGAAACCAATAAGAGAACTAATGAAAACTAAAAGACCGATGATGTGTCGTCTCATTTCTGTTGAATGTTGTAGTCAACACATTCTGACCATCAGAATAGGACAGCAGTGTTGAGTGATATTGTTATCACTAGAAAATCTGTAAGATTTGATAACTTGTGTGTGTGAAACCATTTTTTATGCTAACAACAGTAATCACATGTCCTTCAACAACTAATTTCAAGTGGAAATTAGCAGAGTTCAAGTGAAAAGCCATAATTAATGAAGTTCAATCATGTTGGGTGTGAGACAAATAGCAGCGAATTGACTCAGGCTACCAATGTACAGAGTTAGATGCTAGCTTAGTGACCGAAAGTTTAACCTTGCGCTTTTAGGGTTAACGATCCCGAGTACAGTTCCAGATTGAATTGTGAGTGCTCACTGACAAAGGACGGAACAACTGTCACAATGCCTTCGGGTTTAAGCGGTTGTTTTACTAAAGTCAGTCCATTTTATAAAATTATAAATAAGGATGAAATAGTAATATAATACTCTGTTCAATGTTACTTGTAGCTTGTAGCATCCCATAATACCAATTAATTTCAAACTAACCCAGTGTTCACAAAATATTTAACTACCTATAGGGAATGAAATAATCGACCAATTCCTATCATGTGCTTAGTTAAACTATGAATGTCACCCACTTTTTGTATTGTGGGTCATTCTTTCGACACTAAATACTGCTTGTCCAATAGACTACAAGTCATTCAGTCTATTGGTTTTATTCAACATTAGCTCGATTACCACGTAGTTTATGTTGTAAACATTTTGATCGGTAGTAATTTATTTAGGTTATTACAGTCACGTATATATCTATGGCCTTTACAGCTTTAAATATACCATAGTATATATGTGACTACATGTTCAACATTTTCAAGTACAAATAAAAATGTGATAGTGGTCTTTTGGCGTTTTTCATATTTACATAACATCAAAGTGAAAAGTGCATCATGTGATGAATTGATAGACCGTTTTTCGCACAAAATGGCGACAGTGGGATTCACAGGATAAAATGAATTAGTTACATTTTATAAAGGCATATCAGATACAGAGTCTAACACTGTTAAAGTTATTTGGATAAGAAATCTATATACCACGAATGCATAAAAGTTATAAATATGGTTTGAGTAATATTGAACACTGATATCACTTTGATTGTAGAGAACCTTCTTTTTAAGCCACTTATAATATAAAACAGCTTAGGATTATCCTGTCAAAGTATTTTAATAAGTTACTTTTACATCTTATAATGGTATTTACTTTCATAAAACTCTTCTAGCTCATTACTGATGTGGACAACCGACGTGAAGCTAACTGTTCCAAATTTTCTATGAAAATTATTATCTGTAATAGTTTTTCGTCGCATCATTGTAACTATATCTCGTCTCGTAGAAATACTAGCATTTCTATAGGTACTGTGACAAAGAATTTCAATACACAGTTAAATACTATTTCATTTCATGAGTTGTTCTTAAAGTATGCTTTTATAGTAGTTGAATTTTCTGCTTATCTGGGATGTCGTCGTTTTACTACATCAGTCAATTTATTTTATGTTCTGAATTACATAACGTGTGATATAAAATATTCACTTTGAAAGCCCTTTTGGCCTATGCTCATCTTAATTAGTTAGTTTTAAACACCGAAAGCTTACAAATATAGCTAATGCTGGAGTAGTCCATAAGGTTACACAATGCTGAATAAAAGCTGAGCATCAACAAAGTGAGGATACAAACCTTAAATATAACCTGGAAAATATCTTCACTCAGTAAACTAAAATATACCACCGAGGTGTTTGAAGCGAAATTTAGTAGGTTCAAGTTTCATTTTGAATATCAATGATAAAATGTAGGTACTCCCAGCTAATGAGTTACTAGATAGTAGGAATGCTCATCACCGGTTTTATTATAATCAGACTTACTAAAACCGATTAGTAAAGATGGAGGAACTCAGCTCAGGATGGATATATCCTAATGGAGGAAGATTGAAGCCCTTTATATACATATATTAATTACTGTCTACTGCCTCGGGTATCTACTTCTGAGAAGTCTCTGAAAAATAATTACCTAGTCTTCAGCGCTACTCAGCTTAATGTCAGTATTTAACGAGATCATATTTTGCTACATAGGTTTCCTGATTAGACATGACTACAATATAAAGCTTTCTTCTAGCAATAAAAAGATGAAATTCAGTTTATACTTATTTTTTAGTGTTACATAACTACTATTATGAGCTTGAATTATCAGCACTTTCAACAAGTTCAAGTGGACATAAAATGTAATACTTTATAATAAAGAGTATCCATGCTTTATTGAAAATCAATAGTTCATAATATATTGGGTTATGCATGAATTAATGTATGTTCACAAATGAATACGTGACTTCAAACTAACTATTATCAGTGAATTACAAAAATTTTACGCAAAATGAGTAAATTGAAATAATTGAGTATGTTAGCAAATATTATGTAGTTTATTTTTCAAATATAAATGATCTATCTCTTGTATTCGTCATAGATTAGTATCGGTCGGATACTACTAAAAGACATAGGCTCTATACAGGCATTTAGTCCGCGTATGTGATTAATCAGTAGTATGCATCTTCGATTTCGCCATAGGATCGAACCCACGTTTCATTAAGAACGCTTAGTTTCAATTTTAGTTCGTAAGTAGATAATCTGATCTGATTACATGCTTCCATTCATTTTAATCAAGTCTTTTTACAATGAAATCATTAATTTCACTTAAAATGTAATATAATTTACTTTTAAAAATCAACTTAATTAATTCATCTATTAAATAAAATAATGTCAAAACAATGCTGTAATTTGTTTTGAAATTAAAAAATAATTTTTTTAACTAATAAATCAATAAATTGAAATGATTGAGTCTTAAAAATTAATCAATTAATATATTTTATTGATTTTATTCATGCATCGATTTATGTTCAAACACTATGATGTATGTCTATGTCAAACATTTTTCATTTATTTTCCTAAATAGATATACTTCATAAAACACAGATTACTTTGTTTCTTTGTTCATTATTCATACATTATCTTACTGGGTAATAAAAACTGCATACCATGTAATTTATTATAATGTTTACTATTATTATTAATATATTAATGTCATGTGTCTACTATATTCTTCAACTGCATCCATTGTACAAAATAAGCATAAATACGATTGGCAGTCAGCTGATCAGTTTCATTCTCTTTATCTGTTTCCTTTATAATATTTTTGTTTATTATATTGAAATCATCTTAAGCTTATTATTGAATTTCATATGTATTGATTTGTTGTAAAAATCAATAACATCATATGACTTATTCATCAAAAGGGAAGTAGCAAAAAGTAGCAGAATAATAATGGTTATTCTACTCATATTTTGTTTGTATACTATTTAGTTGATTTATGTCATATGCACTGATATGTTTACACAGTTGATGGAAGAAAGAAGCACATCTATTTAATGATGACGGTTAGTTATGAAATCAATGATTGTCCAATTTATGACTAATCAATTGAATCTACAGATTTATGCTAGTGTTCTGGTAATTCAAATTACTATTCATTCTTTGAAAAGTGACAGGGTTAAATACCAAAATACTAAATTAAAGTATGTACTAATTTAGGTGTTTTTCCGATAATGAAATGTTTTCACAATAGTTTTAATCAGTTTTCATTAGAAAATAACACAGTTGTGTATACAAAATATGGGAAAGATTTTAGCTCTTCAGGAATTTATTAGTGAAAACTAAAGTTAACACTAAATTGAAGATCGTGAACTGATCGTCGTTAGGCAACTGTTGGAATGAAGTTTCAGTATGAAACTTCTCATCAACAATCATCCACAACTCCGAGAATATTCAGGCCTCACAGAAAACGATGAACTTTCAGAACACTATCTGATGTAAATTCTTGTTTGATGAAATGGTTAAATGGCACGTTTTACTTTCATTTAAATCCAGAACAATCGTGAATTTTCGTCTTTTTTAAATTTCACGTGCAGAATCACATTAAGTTAGACTAATGACCAACTTTGAGAAGTAATTCCTGGAAGTAGCGGTAACCAATAAGTTTCAGTCATTTGAATGTTATCATTAGTGAGTTAAGGTTGCGAAATATCATGAATTGACTGAATTTAGTAATGCTAACCACTGGATGCAGACTCAGTGATTTGAAAATTATAAGCACACTCTGAGATTTGATTGTTCTTGGTTTGATCACTGGCTGACCGTGAATACTCGTTGTAGAAGAATGCCATACTTGTATTAAACAGTTCTCTACTGCTCTCTGGTTTTTGACGATTGCTTAGGTAAAGTCATTTTGCAATGCAAAACTTTAAATTTATTAGTCTCTACAATATTCAATAATAGAAAGTTACATACGTGTTAATACCATTAACCTCAATAAATCTATAGTCACATAGGTCATAATTTTTTAATAGAAACTAAATTGCTATCTAGAATAGTCGTTCACTAAGTACAACTTATGAATCACATAAATGTTTCATGGAGCAAAATGGTTTATGCTATGTTTTACGACTTATGACCAATGACTGCGTAAGTTGGATTCACTTTAAGCCCCGTCGCCAATTGTTATGTATTGTGAAGATACACAGTGCCCTTGAGAATTGACAATCAGTGTACGAACACGTCTGCCCCTCGACTTACGGTCCCCAATCCGAAATAGAGGAAAAACAACCATTGATGAACCCAACAGACAGAATTGAATTGAATTGTATTTCAATCATGCCTTTATATATACACAAAATCAAACCACACATCAAACCAATTAGGAAATTAACATTAATACAGAACTAAAGAAATAGTGATAGTGAATAGGAACAACTTGTACACAACTGACTAACTGTAGTCCATAATAAGAGACAATATAATGACAGCAAATATGCTAAATGGGAGGATAGGGTAAGAGAAACGTAACAATAATAGAAATGTAATGTTTACACTACTCACGACCAGAATAAATGAATTAGTTCTCAAAAACACAGTTCTGGAAGTTTCTTACTCTTCTTTAGTGGTTCGACATAACAGTTTACACTTATGTCAAGTGTATAACTCATTGAACAAGCTTTGGCAAATATTACAGATTTACCCTCCAGTATTATGTTTAAATTAAAGGCTACCGATATTACTGTAACATTAAGTCAACAAATCCTAAGGGCTTTATGATATTTAGTCAGTATTATTGAATATTTTTGAAGGGGTTTCACATTGTTCTCAACATACAAATTAGTAATAATTCATATTTCTGTCAAATAGCTTTTTTATTTTGGTAAACGTATGTAATGATCTATATAGTGTATCGAAAAGTTGATTTAGTTTTTATTTTTACTGTTGACATTTGTTAGCAGAACTTTATCCTATCCTTAACACAAAATATTCACATCGGCTAGTATGCATCGATAAAAACAAACAACTCGGAAGTAAACAAAATTTAAAATCAGTTTTGACAAACATTGAACGGGATTAACACAATGAATAAAAAGGATATATAAGTCAATTTGATAATTGACATGTCTTATGGTGTTGTATAAGGCTGGTTTAAGATGTATACTAAAGTTTGTTGAGGCCTTAGGTATACAGGAGTTCAAACCACCCATCTCCTTGTGTGTATAAAAACAATTTGCACTTTCACTCAACCTACACTGATGGAGTATGATTCATATTGTTCTCCTTATTATTTTTGTTTCCTTAGCCTATACTCTAATTTGTCTAGTTGACCTTAATTTTTTTTTCATGTGTAGGTTCCTGAACAAGTTTGTAACTTATTAGATTGTTCGAAATGTATTGTGATAAACTTTGTATTCTTATTGCATTATCAAATTATATTAATCAGACTATGAATAGAAAATACATTCCCATCTCACACAAAGAATTCCATTCGGGATTTTTCAGAGGATTTTAACTAACTGACGGTTACAGGTAACATAATATCGTCATAAAAAGTGTTGATTTTGTTAATAACGTTTTCACTGTCAACTGTGTTGTATTCAGTATAAATAAATGACTAAATAGTCATTCTTCCACTCGTTTAATGGGCATGTTCTATGTTAGAACATAGTTTTTACCAAATATGTTCTTTAAAACTTTTGGAAGTATCCTTAGCGATTTCTGTGAACATGTAGGTATAGTGGAATCAATGGAAAAATAGTGATAGAGATTGAAACAAAAAGTTTAGTGTAAATTATACACCATTCATTCAAAATTCACTCAGATATACAAAATACTTGAAAATGTTGAATATAGCACACTGAATACGTTACTGATGAAGTCAATGCAATATTATCACAATCTATTCAATCACCATTGACGTCTACAAATACTGGAAATTCATCTGTTTATTTTTTCACTGAAATCAACTCCTTCACTTCTTAAGGTCGGCTTAAGCTCTGAAGATGTCAATATTGACTAAAGGATTTTGTAGAGACTAATTTTTATTTCGTGATATTAATCATTAGAAATGGATTATATTGAAAATCAATACTAATCATTTATTGGGACAATTACTCCGAACTGATTAAGAATAATTATTGATTTTAAAAGAAAATTATAGGAATAATCAATTAATTATAACATTTCACTTAATAATGTGATAATGAAGGAAACAAAAATCATTATGGATTATTTCTAAAAAAAAATCTAGAATTTCAATGGACAAAAGAAAAATCGATAAAATGCGAAACACGATATGTTTGAATGTGTGTGCATACATTTAAGTGAATGAGTGCGAATTATGTATGAATTCTGAATAAGAAATAAGTAATATAATCAATCACTATCCTATTATCATTCTACAGAGAAATGCACATTGAATAGTGCTGTAAAAATAATTATATCTCACTTAAATAATTATTTTAATGAATTGCATTCTTGATTTCATTGTTTCCCATTCTTTTTCTCCCTCTCTTAGGATTGTAATTATTCAATGAATATATGATATTTAGTTGATTGAATACGTTACAGATTGATGTTGGTTGGGTACCATTGATGATGTCACAAATTGATGGAAGTGGGAATTCTATCACTGAATGTCGACCCAGTGGTGCAGAGAGTTGAGTGTCCGTCAATATAAAGCCCCTGGAGCTGAATCTAGAGTGCGTACTGCTAAGGAGTTCCATACTTGGACGACACAGCTGTCCAGTGTTCCTTGGTTTTCAATAATACCTTACCAGCATCAATATGTGACATTTAATCAACTAAAAACATCAATTTCCAAAAAACTATCACAATTCAATTGAATATATAATGTGGCAATTCGATATCACGGGTTGGTCTGAATTAAACAACCACTGACCACAAGGTAGCACTAGACATCCGTTTTATCCTAGTATGGGACTCAGCAGTTCTCATCCACGACCCTACTAGGGACCGAACGCAAGACCCGACTCTGCGGTGAGCGCTTTACCATTACATAAATTAATGTGAGAAATAATAAAGACGTTAGGTGGTTTGGATAGTCTATAAGAAATCCAGTTTTACCTACTTTTTTTGGTACTCGTAAGTAAATTATACTTTCAACCTTGACGGATTTAATGCTCCGAAACCCAAGATAACCCATTTTCTTATTCTAAAACATTATCGCTGAGTTATTCGTCCCTCAGTTAACTACCTAAGTTTAGGCTTAATCGCCGACTATCACCAATCATCTAACATCAAAAACACGTAGTGCATGCATTATTGAGTTATTTAAGTTGGTGACTACATCACAATTCGATCATTAGCATTACGTATTACACAAACATGATAGTGTTCACTACATAGATATCAATATCGAGGAAGATTTAACTAATTTCATCAACATTTCCTGTGTTAGTTACAATTTATAATGTAGTTAATAGGGAAGAAATTAATAAAATGCGATAGGCCATAACAAATAACTTATTTTGAAGTTTTGATTTAAAAGACAAAATGAAACACTTATTCAGTGCACATTTATTTTTCTATGATTGTCAAGCTTAAGTAAATCGGTAATAATTATGACAAAGTGAGTCTTATGATCAAGAAGCTGATTTGAATGAATGATTGATAAGCTGATAACAATTATGACTTTGAAATAATAAAAAAGATTTGCAGCTGAGGAAGATGATTTTACTTTGATTACATTTCCTTAGCTGAAATATTCTATTTTACTGAGTTACGGATTATCAGAAGAATAACCTGGCTCGCAGTTTTCGAGATTAATGTTTTTGTGAAAATGTTACCACTTTATATATGAATTTTTTAAAGGATGATTATATTTTAACTATGACAACTTGAAAGTGAATTTTGTAATGAACAAATGTTAAAGCTAATGAACTATACGGTAGAAATTATCAAGATACTGTAGAATTTATTAAGATGATACTTGAAATTATCCTAAATACAAACAAGTATTAATGTGAACGTCTGTTATAATTCGAAATTTCATTCTTGACTACATAGTATCACATCTCACTTCCGGAAGTGTCATTCACTAACAATGATCATTTTCAGTAAACTTTTAGTAGTTCCGTTTAGTTCCCATCAAATCAATAATGTGAATTACCTTCATACTGAACAATCTCTTATTTTAATCCTAAATAGTTTCTCACTAATAATTGTCTTTAAAAAGAATGAATGAGGAGCTTGGACTGGAGTGAAGTTCAACCATGTCCACAATCAGACATTATGAATTTCAATAGATGATAATCGAGTAATATATTGTGAACTAAATAAGTTGGAAATGTGAATTATTTTATTCTGAATCTGTAGTTTTGGTATGGTTTGGTCACCACAAAACATGAAGTTAATGTTCTTCAACCACTAATGGATCAATGAGTGAGCTTTAATTTAAAGGGAAACGACTGTTAATCGTTAGAGATGTAAATTCTCTTTGAAATGAACATTTGTCATAGGCCTGATCATCTTAACAATTTATGAACACTTTGGAATTTCAGTCTGAGCTTATTAGGCACGGATTTTCTGTAGAAACGTTTACCTTTAATAAGTAGATGAAGAATAGATGAATTTTATAGATTCTTTGTTGGTTCATTTCAGAAGAATATTAGCCTTTCTATAATCTTCAAGTCCTTAAAATTAACCATTTGTAGGGAACACCTAGCAAATCTATGCATTTGTCACCTGTCACTCAGATGACATTAATTCTATCTGGATAATTATCTTTCAGTTTTTATCAGACGTTTTTCAAATTAATCACCACTATGAATACTAGTATCACATATTTGGTCCAGCACAACATATATGATTTATAGTAGGGACACATGATAGTCACTGATCTTAAATTCGTTGCTCGTGATTAGCTCTACGTATTTATTTTTTATATTTTATTGATTTTAAAGGAAGTAAAATAAAGATACATTAGAAAGGCAGTGGTGCTAAGTAATATCAGACAATTTGTTTAGACTTATAAAAAAATGCTGATTTGATAAAAATCTGCGATCAGCAACTTTATCTTTAATAAATAATGAAGGTGTAATCTGTTCTCAAATCAAGAGGCTGGGATGATGAGAGTGAAACGTTGAAGGATGGTTGAATTAATTTGCAACACTTCAAAAGTTACGATTGGGGGGTTGTGGCGATAGATAATTTGACAATCCTGATATCACGAATTGATTTGAATCAGACAACAACTGATCACCTGGAAGCACTGGATAGCTGTTTCGCCCTAGTATGGGGCTCTTCAGTAGTGTGCATCCACAACCCATTGGGGATGGGAACCCAGGACCCTCTGGCTCCGTGACGAGCGCTTTACCATTGGACCACTGAGTCGGCTTCTAACGGTTGATATTTCTAATTCAGTCAATTCGTGATACATTTGCGCGACCTCATCTATTGTCATTGGTGGGTAACTGCCTCACACCCGACGCGATTGAACTCCACCTGTCATGTCTTCACACTAGAACTCCAGGAGTTACCTAAAGGAGTTAGTCACTAGTTAGCTGATATTTAGTTACGATTGGGGGGTTATGGAGATAGTGCTTCCAGGTGATCAGTGGATGGTAATAAGGCCTGGAGGATTGACTCAAATGTCCGAAAATGCTTGCCCAGTTTTATTGGAAAGATCGTTTCTGAAACTAATTAGGATTAAGAAGGTGGAAAAGAGGTGGAGAGATGGCCGAGACTGTTGATTGTAGTAGTTTGGATAAGATAGAATATGTCTTATTTTGAACAGATGTTACTTTTACTAATATGATAACGGAAATACTATTTTTGGTAACATTGCAACACTTAAATTAACAGAAACCCGATAAAACTAGTAATGTTTTAGACCTGGATGTGAATACATAAATCAATAGCTCGCTAGCTAACTGGTTCCAGAATACACGTGTGCTTGCTGACGATCTACTATAAACATACCTCATGAGGTGAATGCATCATTTATTGGCGAATAAGACTACATTTTCGACTTTCGGTATAGTAATTGAAGGATTAAGAGCTAGCTACGAGATACAAACTGCATGAGATTGACCTCATTTTTGTTGGTGAAGAGGAAGAAACTATCATCCAGTACATCTTAGTTTCAATGGTAACCTAAGTAATGTCATTCCTTGTCATCTACAGACTAACGACAACATTCGTTTACAAGTCTGAGAGCAAACAGCTGGTAATTGCATGACACAATCGAAACAACTAACAAAACACATATTCTTGACGACGCAGTATAACTTAGATTTATCTTCATATGTGACTGGGTTTTACTTCTCTCCCCAAAGATTTCATCTTTATTCTAGTAAGCACTATAGTTATTTTCAATTTTTCTGCTTTTTATGGCCAATCTTGTACAAACATGAATCGGATCATACCCTTTGACCTGATTTTAAATTGATGACCTTAAATGTTTGATTCTCTGTTCTTAATGCGGGTACAAAATACTAAATGGATAACTACCTTAATGTTTTGAATATGTCAATTTAAATGTGTTTAATCTGATAAACCACTCAAACTAAGTTAACAAAGGACAATTTCGTCACTTTAGTTTTAAAGAATCTAGACTCACTATTTGATTAGATATTAATAAATGAAGTCTAGCTACAAGCTGTGTACTATTTACTCAGTGTACTGAAGTACCTAAGTTGTTATTATTCCCAAATCAATTCAGTTAATGATATAGAGGAAATTTATTTTAATACCAATGACAGATGTACATTTTTACTATTAACTTGTTATCGTTATTTTTCAAGATTATTTAATGCATTCGGTTATATTAGCATAATACCAAAGCTATAGCAAAAATTAGTTTTAAAGTGGTTCTGAGATTATAGCAGTGTTACTAACTCCATTTATTTACATTATATACTGAAAGATCGTGCTATACAGCAAACTTCTAGAATGTATGAAACATAAAATTGTTTTTGTATACTTGAAAGAAATCAGAAAGGTTTATTAAATAACTTTTACACTGTCTAGTAACAGGTACCAAGAGATCTATTTAAACTTAAATACTTTCAATGCCTCATTTGTAAATATAAGCTGGAGTTATGTAAATATTCTATGGATGAATTACTTAGATGACTACTAACTTTGGTTGATACGAAGTACATAAGTTGGTTTTTAAAGAGGATGTCGCTTATAATGTGCAAACATTGTGCACTAATTTACTTAGTCAGTAAATTACAACGTAGAACTTGGTATATGCGTACATTAGTTCAAGTTACCTTGCCTTAATTGGCAGATACAGATTAAATTGTCAAACCAAATAACAGGGTAGTGGAGGTAGTATAAATGGAAAGGATTAGAAATCGAAGATAAGATTTAAGAAAACATAATTCAGTAAAAAGAAAATTATGAGGAATTCAGAAGCTTAGAATTTGGTGGAGGACAAGGAATAGATGCACCTACGATGTTGCGAACAATTTTGAGCCATGTCACCCAGTCTCTAATTACTTCTTACGGTCATCACACGGAATCTAACCAGGCAGCCTGCGCCTATTAATATGGCTCAGTTCAATTATCAATGACTTCATGGACTGGTGCCATGTTCTGGTTTGACTGCCTCTAGCTTTCTTTCAGCCTACTCCTACACCAGACAGCATTGCTCGTTGAGTTAGGCGGTGGTTGGATATACGTAACATATGTCCTACCAACCTTAGCTGATGAAGATTCATTACTTCATCAAGAGATTTACTATATTTAATTGATATTCCATTCCTAACCCACTCATTGCTTAATCAGTGGTTCCAGCAAACACGAGCAATCCTTCGAAGGTATCTTTAATCGAATACTAGAAGCCTACAAATATTCAGAATCCTTAATGGCAATGTTTCATATCCATAAAGTAAAACAGATCGAATTACTGAGTAGTAAACGTATCCTTCAGTCGATAGACGGGTGTCTCGCCCACACAACAAGTGACACAAATCGGCAAAAGTCGATCGAGCCTTCTGTTTAAGAGCCAAGATTTCATTGCACATCTGATCATCAGGACTGATGAGACTCCTGAGATAATTGGAACAGCCAACACGTCCCACTCTTTACCTCCTCACCATTAATTTCTGTGCCGAAGCTAGCCCATCCTGGAGCAACATTTCGCATTTGGATGAGGAGAATCACATCCCAAACATGCTACCAGTGATACCTAATATGATCAGAAGACTTTGTATTTTGTCAGCATCTTCACCCAATAGAACTATGCCATCTACATATTCGATGTCAACAAATGTATCACCTAGGAGAAAGCCAACCTCTGAGAAGTCAGACGATGATAATGGTAACTCTAAAAGCTCGTCGATAATAAAATCAAATAAAAATGGGAAGAGCGGACAACCTCTGTGAACATCACTTGAAGCAATCAATTCTGACGACAGTCCGCATAAGTTCTGTTTCGATTAGTAATGTTCGAGTAGAGAGCTTGTATACGGTTAATCCACTAATATAACTTACTCATTATTATAGAAGGTTGCGAAGATTGTTGAATTTTGTTGCTTTACATCATGAACTGACTGTAGCAAGATAACCTTTATAAACCGGGTAAGCACTTTACATCCATTTCGTTTGAGTATAGGACACTTCAAAAGCAAGAATTCATCATATAACTAGCGGTCGAACCTAGAACCTTGAGATTCACTGGGCAACTTTGTAACCTGTAGAATTCTTATAGCTACAATTAATTCAAATAGAAAAATTTTCTACCTGAATATGTGAGAGTAATTCCGATCTAGAATCAAAGCTTACTTTAATTTTCATTTAGCCATGAAAACCCATTTCTTATATAATAACACTGTGAAGAGCCAATTTAAGGAGATGAATAATAAAACTAACTATCTTTGACTGACTTATTTAATTGTCATTGTAGACCAGTTTAAGTGTCTAGGTTTTTGTATGAAGTCTGCAATCACCGGAAGATGCTGACATTAGAACCAGAATTTTGAGTAAGATTGAACTAGTGTCCAACCATCACGCTACAAGAAGTCACCAGTGAATGCCAGAGGTTAGTGAACTTGATACATGATACTTCTATGGTTGAGAACTGCAATCGTCCTTCGTACGTCCATGCAATAACGGAGAGAAAAGATTCTAGCACGCAAAAGCAATATGGTTCACAACCTCCGTCTCCATGCTGGTTATGCGGAGAATGGCACTTTCAGAAGTTTTGTCCATACAAAGATCACCGTTGCAGCAAATGCCATCGTAAAGGACACAAAGAGACTCACTGTAAAGGAAAGTTACATCGTCGTCATGCACTGAAACCTTATTCCAGAAAATATAAGTCTCGTGTATTAACCAACAAAATAATGGTGGCTCACACTAGTACACGACATTCCAGCCGAAGAAAATATGTTACCATAAAGGTCAACGGCCGTCGTACTCGTCTACAACTCGACACCGCTTCCTGACATAACGCTTATCAGCCGAGCAACCTGGAAGCATATTGGCGAACCCCCAGTGTGCCCAACAATTCAGCTAGCCTACAATGCATCCGGAGGTAAATTAAATAATGTCGGTGAGATAGGCTGTGAAGTTGCTAGGGGGAACGCGAAGGCAAATGCAACAGTATACCTCACAGAGAGTCCGGGGTTAGACTTGTTGGGTCTCGACCTAATAGAAACTCTGCATCTGACGAACTTTTCGATTAACCACATCTGCAGCCGCATCAGGACTTCTGAGGTGTCGGAGGCAAAAATGAGGAACACTGTGTTAGGAAGACATCAAAGGGTGTTTGCAGAAGAATTGGGGGAGTGTAATAAAGCGAAAGCACGACTAGTCCTCAAGCACGGTGCCACTCCAGTTTTCCGACCTAAACGTCCAGTACCGTATGCTGCTTTACCTATTGTCGAGCAAGAGTTAGATCGCCTTCAAAAAAGTGGTGTCATCGAACCGGTAAATTTCTCCGAATGGGCAGCTCTAATAATAATCGTTAAGAAGCCCAATGGAAGCATCCGATTATGTGCAGATTATTCTACAGGTCTAAATGAAGCACTAGAATCCTATCCCCGTCGCCAGTGTTACGTCTCGTACTTGATGCTTGACTAGTCGCGGACTACCTTAGCACCCCGAACGCTTGGACCCTCCTGGTCGCAAATCAGAAGACAGAAGATGGGTAGACAGGAACTTTATTCCAGTGAGATGGAGAGAGTAAGTTAGGTACAAAATATTCGTGTATTTATAGTTTTCTGAACAACAAAATCAGTGTTATAATCCATCCAATCCGAATTAAGAAGTTTCAACAGTTACCCAATCAGAACGTGCCACGTCAAGATTCTGGAATGTTCTATCGATCAATGATTGGATGGAATGTCTTCGGCTCCTTCAAGGGATCTGGAGGCTTCGTTGAATTTTCTGGGAGCCATCCCAGCACAAAAATGTAGGAAAAATGTCTCATTCGAGTGCTGATGGGCCGAAAATGAAATAGATAATTCATAACGGGCCTACAGTTAATGAAGTTCATTAAAACTATATTTTAATATATATTGAACTGCTTGCTCCACTGCTATACTACAAATATTCAACTGTATACATGTTAAATGGTTGGAAGTAGTCGGTAGAAAACCATTATTGTTCTAGATTTTATGACAGTTGATACTCATCGGTAAAGTGTACCTCTAATATTGAAGGAACTCATGTTTCTGATAGGATCCAAACTAGTACCACTAAACTTTTATTTGAGAAATTACCACTGATCCGTGACTGACCTTCTGTAAAACTAAGATATATACATTTAGTGATGAATATCTGTCTAGTCATTTTAGTGCCAAGTGAACTCTATCAGTTAACTTGGAGTGTGACCACCAGTCCAAACGGTGGCCAATGTCACTTCACAGAATACATGCACATACAAGACTTCTCAAATAATTGACAGAATGAAAACTTAGCAGTTACATACAAAGTTGAATCAATAGGGTAGTGGAATATATTTCGCATTAAGTGGGAATAAAAATATAAACATAATGGTTGCCATGACGCTTGAAGACTCACAGTCCAATTCTAGCAAGGTCGTGGATATACATTGTTAAAGGATTTCACACGAAGACGAACAGCCTGAGTAGTGCTCTATGACTTTTAGTATCTGTCCGTGATGTGAAAGATATTGTACACGTTTTATTATTAACTATGATTTTTACTAAACTAGACATTTTTCTCATCATTTTTAACTTATTGTTACTCCTCACAACATTTTTATATTTATTCATACAGACATACTTTTAGTGTATTTCTTCATATCGATCTGTAATAATAATAATAATAATAATAATAATAATAATAATAATAATAATAATAATAATAATAATAATAAAGTCTGGCAAATAAGATCAAGTTTAATCTAAAATGGCATGATTATATTAAAATACAAATGTGACCTATAAAAAGTCTACAATTATCTTTATATGATTCATTAATTAATAAAAGATATTTTCATTCTGTACTTTTGCTTTGATTACCGTCATAGAACCATTGGCATCTGATCAGTAGAGACAAAACAACCAGTACATCTGCGATAACGTAAGTAAAGACTAAATGATGTGAAGCGAATTTCACTGCAAAACGATGTCACCTACAGAACTATTTAAAGGCATTTTGCTTATTATTAGATATAGAGGTCATATGTTCTTATTCCAGGTAAAATAGTAGGTGTGTAGTGTAAAAGGGTTCAAACTGAAGATAAAATAAGTATTCTTTGCACCATGTTTTCTAGTAACTGTCCAGTTGATAATAATTATTTATGTAACTTACCATATTTTCAGCTCATAACGAACAAGTATTTGTCAGTCAGTCAGTAAAAGGAATGTAGACACATGGAGATTGGTTCAAGTTATCTCAGCACGTCAGTACTGCAAGATAAATGTCAAAATAGTAGTAGTTATGATATCAGGATCTTAGGGCAAGCAGTATGAGTAAATTTGTCCATCGCTACTAGTTCTGTCAGCCAACCCCGAACATTAGGCACAAATATTGCATGGGCCATAACTAAGTAGTAACACTGGATTCTATCAACAATCACTGACCTCACAGACTTCTACCGCGTTCTGCTGTCGCCATCTGAAGCCTAGTTTCAGTCTAATCCTACACCAGTAAACATGATATATAGAGGCGATGGCTGGGCGTGGAGAGCATGTCATGATCGCCACATTTGATGAAAATTTAACATCTAATCAACCGGCCAACCGGCTTTATCTAATACCAACCTAATAACTCTAGGAATACCTTATTGACTACTCTATCAAGCATGATGAATGATTGAAAATCAAATATGATCAAATACTGGTAATCTACGGATGTCATGTGCTTTTAAGGGCCATATTTCACAGCATCAAATTGAAACAAAGTGAACTGGTGAGCAGTATACCCGTTTTTTTAACTTGCAGACAGATATTTCGCCTATGCCGCATAAACTTGGTTGGCAGAATCCAGGAGCTATTAACTAAACAGTCATATTTACAACAATATAATGGTTACTGATCAGTAATTGATTGACATACATTTTATGTAATATGCAAACATTTTAGAGTAGTGTGGATTTAACAAATTTTGGACAACAAGCAGATATAAACGTACCCCCCCCCACCCCTAAATTAAGATCACTTAGATAATCTAATGGTTAAAAAAGATTACTGATACATTGTAGAAACAGTGTTCTACTTTACAGTTTTTAATAAGGATAGAAAATATGCAGTGATCTATTTGAAATTATCTCTGTATTGTTATGATACATTTACCTGCTATATCATTCCTTTAAAAAAGAAGAGCTGACAGTTGCTGACATCCTTTCCAAATAGGCGATATATTTTTATCTGCAATATTCATCTTTATTGTCTTACAGTTCGACCAGTTTTGGATACAACTCTTTTCAAACCAATACAGCGACCAGTGACAGCAAAACTGATTATTCTATGCCCGTAAGTCTGCTCCGATTCTACTACTGGTGCCAAACAGGAATGGAATTGAATCTATTAGTGACAGTCTATGTTTCAAGCATTTCTTCATATACATGCTAGACCAGACCTCTTATTCAATCAATTTTAAAATTAACATCAGTGTAAAATTAGAGCCATGATGATAGTAAAATGAGTAACACGTATACAATTAATTTGTCATAGTTTGTGAGCGTAAAATGATACAGTAAGTGAGTCAAACGTGAGGTTAGGGCGAAGGGGATATACAAATAATAGAAATAAAACGTCTAAAGTCTATGCAATCAAAATATGAAAGATGATATTATAAAATTAAATTGTAGAAGTTCAATCATTCTTGTTAATTCGCCAATCGATCATTCTTTTACGTTTTCATTAGCACTGAAAACGTTGAACTAATTGTAAACTATTTCAAATAAATGTTCCAACTACTTATACGATTCAATTATTTCCATCGGTTTCATGTCACTCTTTTTACGAATGTAAAACCAACTACCAGAATTCCACCATACTTCAAATTGGAGTAATAGTTTTAAACACCTTTTCCAATACTGTAGTTTCGATTGTCAAACATTCATTTTCGCCAACTACTTGACTAACTTAAAATTAATGACTACTGTTAAGAATTTTAGACAAGAGATTTCTATGTAGATAACTGACTAGCAAGTCTCCAGGAAATCTATTAAGTAGGACAGATTTATTTAACAAGTATGGCTATGATAAGAAGGCTAATTACATGTGAATTCATTCGAATGATTATGATATAAAACAGGGATTAAAAAGATTCAGATAACAATTTAGTGAACTTGTAATTTACCAGTCAACTCTCTACCAATATAGATATAAATCTACTTGGAGCCTATAAGTAGAAAACTTGAAGCTACTTTGTATAGTAAACAATAAAGTAATTAATTTGAGCCAAAAACAAAGATACTTTTAAATTAGTATTAAACAAATCATTCTACTTCAAGTAGATTAAAATGCTAAAACCTAACCACGAGTTACTCAATGTTTTAAAGTGAAAGGATCTAATAATTTACTGTATTTATTGGTAATATTAATAGTTCATTCTTCAATTATTTTTAAAGTATACATTTGTATACTAGGTTTTGAATATGCATATGAAAGCAGAGGGTAATATCTGACTAGCCGCACCGAAGTAGACGAGGCGGAGTTCGAACTTGCGATTTAGCGCTTTCAGTACTAAAAGCTATTAATTCAAGTTTTGCTTGAGCAAAATGAGGGGTTTGAAAACATAATCTGTACTAACCATCAATAAAAATAGCATATAGAATGTCTATATTAATAAGATAATATCATGAAGAATATAGTGGTATTTCAAAGGTTGAGTACAAGCCCCCCTCCCCGATCCATCATACGAACACGATTCAGATGATTAGTTGTAAACGGGACATAGTGTACCTCAACTAACCAACCTTCTGACTACCTTTAGGTGTTATTGAAAAGAAACATAAGTTTTCAAGAAAATATTACCTATTCGCGTAATTAACGACTACATCTTTACTTAACATTTGATAATTGTATTACTACATATCGACACTCAATTTCTGAAAAACTTTTATATTTTGTTGAAGTTGGTGTATATAATTAAGGTTAAAATATAGTTAACCTGAACTCAGCCTCATCTTCGCGTCATCTACCTTACTTAATTGTCAATCACAGAGCTGTACAACGTAAAACATCCACCAGATTTACAAACTTACACCATCATTTCACCTATCCATCAGCTAAATTTAGTTATGAGTTGAAATATTTAGCATGTAACAATTTAAACTAAATTATGACTTTTCAATGCAGGTTTATTTTCAATAAATATAACATGTACATACACATGTTTCATGTTATAGAATATTTTAATTTGCATATGATCATACTAATTATAACAATGTTATAAACAAAGAACGGAATCGATTGGTTATAATAATGGTTTCACTACAAGTTACATGCAACCATTTTTTTTTACAATTGTCAATAGTAATGAAAACAAAGACATTTCTTACCAATTCCCATGAAATCGTCACTTGAATCAATGTTTCTCAGAAAAGCCATGTATACATGCCACAAGATAAAGATCAAAACACATGAACGTCATTGATTATCGTGAATACAGGGGTTTTCATATTATTGCCGTGATGAAGTATTTCTTGTTTAACTTTAAGAGCAAATACACTTTTTGTTTCGCCTCATGACTTAATGTTGTGTTATGCCGGACCGCTAAAGAAGAGTGAGAAACTTCCAGAACTGTGTTTTGAGGATTAATTCATTTATTCTGGTCGTGAGTAGTGTAAACATTACATTTCTATTATTGTTACGTTTCTCTTACCCTATCCTCCCATTTGGCATATTCGCTGTTATTATATTGTCTCTTATTATGGACTACAGTTAGTCAGTTGTGTACAAGTTGTTCCTATTCACTATCACTATTTCCTTAGTTCTGTATTAATGTTAATTTCCTAATTGGTTTGATGTGCGGTCTGATTTTATGTATATTATAAAGGAATGCTTGAATTATAATAGGATTCTGTCAGGTTGGTTTTCCGGCTCGTATTCTTCTTATTTCGGCATGGGACTCAGTGGGCATAGAGAAGACTGCGCAAGTACCGAATAGGCACTCGGTCAACCAACCACCGAATCTCTCGCATCATAACATGTTATCAACTTATGACTAAATAGACTTGTAACACATATATATGGCTTAAATTGTGTAAAGGTTAAATGATTGAAGATAGGTGGTAAAACGTTCTGTCTGATGAAAGTTTCCTACCAGTTGGGAGCCATCAGTAAAGATAACCTTCAATCTTTCGGGAAATGTTGCTGCTGGTAGTATTCAAACCTTTGTCACAAAACTTCATAGTTAACAGAGTTGAGCTAAGATTGACCTTATGCAGTACTAAAATACTTAGACTGAATAATCACTAAAACTTAGTGCTGATCAAATTATATTAACCAATAGTCTGATCGACTCAATATCGCGTATATAGTAGGTTAATCGATGCTTACGTAGCTCATTTTTAATATTAAAGAATGTCAAGTTAGGTGATCCAGATCTCAACCTAACAGGGATGATCAGTTCTCCAGAGATTGTCATAGAAAAATTATTTTACTATAACAAGGTAATCAAGTAATTAACCACAAATGTCGAATATGGGATTTCCTTGTCTAACTGAATTGCTTTAGACTTTTGTATTTCCAAATTATCTTACGTAAATAATTTGAACATAATAAAAATTCGCTGAACGAATCCCTTTGTGTCATATAAACCGTTTGAATTATTTATACCTCGAATTTTGTCACTCAGAGAAGCAGAGAGTATGTACTAGTGATTCACCTACGATGTACAGCCAGTTTAAAACTACCTAATAAATATTTATGAACAAGGAATTCAAGTATTTGCATAATTAGTATGAATACTGCGATAGAATCCACTACGTTTAATCCTATCTGAAAATTATCAGCTAGAAATACCTGCATCCATGTATTGGTGTCCATACTAAGAATAGGATCCCGAGTCCAATAATTTAAGCATTCACATGTTATACACTAAAGTCCTAAGCTAAGATAGTAACGCAATTGTTCAGAGGGTATAAAAGTACTAGTAATGGTTTGTAAATTTCCATTGTTGATTTTCGGGACTAGAAGTGACCACTGTCTGTTATCATAACCGTGTTTTAAGCAAATCACTTCAAGGTAACAATTATCCGCAAGTATTCATATATTTGGAATTCAGGTGCTTCATCAATAATAACAGCAAAACTCAGCAATAACTATCATTTTACCTTGTTTGTAAGTTGGTTGCGTTTAAAATTGAGAAAAGGCTCATTTCCGACCACATCTCCTAGTTAATCTGTTACTTATTAGCAACCATACATAAAATTTCGCGATTACATCTTGACTAATTCAAACAGTGGCAAGCAAAAGATTATATATATATATATATATATATATATATATATTTGTTTATTCAAAAATGGGTAGGATTCACGCAAATAGAAATGGTCAACATATTTTACACTGTAAATGTATTCAAAAACTACCACGATCACTGGAAACTAGATACTGTTTTGTTACCAGTTGTTGTAAAAAAACAGTAGTTTAACAGCCATTTTTCACGAATAAATGAAAAACAAGTACTAGATAGATATTGCACTTTACTTTAGAACTGTTCTGAACAACGGCACCAGGGAAAGAAATCAAACTTCAGGTGTTACGGTGAGAATAATATATCATAAAAGCCTAGTCGGAATCAAGTGATGTAAGTTTTCAGCTTCATTCGTTTTGATATGTTGATATCAGCAACCAATTCTATTAGAGGCCACTAGCAACATGGAAGGTTCCCCATAATTCCACCGTCTACTAACACTTTTACATGTGCGTTTTGAATTTAGTCATCAGTGAGCACACAATTATTATTGACAAATTTTTATGATTTTCGTCGTGGTCTGAAGTAAGTTAGAAATGTACCTGTATTTTATACTCTTTTCTATTTATATGTATCCGAGTAACTGGGAAAATACGTGAATGATATGCACAACTGAGATACTGACACTCGTAATCAGTTAGTGAAATTCTCATTTAAGTATGTACTCATCGCTGTAAACAACACCTTATATATGAGTTGAATAGATGTGCATACACAGTTGTACCGGGACGCATTAAACAAGAATCATTTTGCTCATAGCAATCCATAATAGTGACATAAGTATATGGAAAAGAAATTATCAAGATGAATACCAGAGTAGTAGTAGCTTAGATGGTAAAGATCGTACACAAAGATAATTAGAGAATGAGATAGTTGGATGATGTAAAATAAATTTTAAGTCCAGTGTTTGGGGGAAGAGAGTGTGAATGAACATGCGACATGCCACGTAGCGACTACAACCACTGGTCATAAATATCAAGGAGGACCCTCAAACTAAATAGTTAGAACCTACCAACAAGACTCAGACTAATAGTCAATGGTTCAATAGATTGCCGTCGCACATACCACCTGTCCAATATAGCACATCGAGATAGGCGGTGGTCTGGCATATGTAGTACACGTCTCAACTACCATGGTCGATGATAATTCTTAATCCTATCAATAAATTTACCTGGTATATTGTGCTTAACCTTAGACATATATGGTCGAATTTTAGTAAACTACAAACATCGTCTGCATAAATATTAAGTAAAAATGGGCAGACCGGTGAATTAAATCGCTTTCTTAACGGTTTGCAATCATTAAGACTTCGCTAAAGTAGATTCCTGAGCGCTGAAACCTATCGACTATATTACTGAGCGACCGTTTATATTTTTAATGCCCAGAACTGAGGATGCTTAACTACCTCCAGCTGTTTACATTACAGAATGAGCTCGTTTATAAGTGTCTCACTAGTATTTTAATATAAAATGCTGTTACTAAGGGAGTTTTTAAAATGACCACATTATGCCGCTTTCATTTATATTTATAAAATGTTCTCATAGGTACTAGTTTCTCCAACTCCTCTTACTTAGTATGAACAATTGTAAGACTAAATTTTTTCCTCTAACAATGCTAATGTGAGATATTATAAATAGGTTATTGTGACAATAAAGTTTTAGATGATTGTGATTGGTCTCATGAATTGAAAACGTGAATTAGTACGTTATATTCACATGTAATGTATGCATTTTAGTGTTATTACTGTCTAGAATCACGTATTAAGTCATAACTAAACTAGAAATTCATATATTTTAAAATAGTAGTGTAAAATTAACTAATCACAATCGTTATCATTTTATCGGTAAATTCTTGACTATCCATAACTTCCACATATGTGTAGTTTAAATAAATGGTACATACCTTTTGCTTCTCTAGATGATTAGCAGAAAACAATAAAAATAGTTAATTTCGCTGTCAGAAGTATGAGTGTAGTTGATAATCCACGGTAGAAAAATTGTTCTCATTGGGCTATCTAAAACCGAAATTCGACTAAGGGTGGTCATGATAATCTTAGAACGTAATCACAAAGCCAAAGGGACAACTGATTGAAGCTGTTCAGGTATAATCCAATTTTGAATAGCTTTCGATGTATTAACTTCATAGGACTCAAAACTTAACGCAGATGACAGAAATTTGCAGAACAAGGTAGGCTGTGCCATTTTAGGGACATGATTTTCCGACACCCTTCTCCAATTGTGGAAAGCGTCACTGTAGTTGCAGGTTGTCTAAGAAAAAAATGCATTGCTCAGTACAGTTGAAAATATGACTTCGCAGTAAAACTTCACCTCCAAAAAATTATTAAGGACTATAAATTTAGTGATGCAGATTGTAGTCCTACGTTTACTCTAGTATATTGATTCTTAAAATGAAGCAACTATAATAATTTGAAAGCTATAGGTGTCAGTCAGTCTACGTAGAGCCCTGTGTATGTATATATTGCGCACAACCATACATTACAATGGCCAGAAGAAATCAACAATATGAAAAGCAACGGAGAGAAAACAAGATCAAATACGATGGTAAATTAGGTACAAATATAAAGCAGTAGGAATATGAAGTAACTTACCAAGTACAGATACATGAACACATTCTGTGCGAGGGCTAGTGATACTACTCAGAATGAAGTAGATGAGACAAGATCTGAATCTTCGACGTGATGGCTGAAAGTTGAACGCCGTAGCAAATATACCATCCTTCCAAAGAGAACAAGATCGAAGAATAAGTGGAATAATAAAGAAGTAGCATGTGGAGAGGTAGATAACCAACGACTGTAATAACGTCACTTAAATCGTTTCATCGGCCGTATCGTCCAGAATCTCCAACTAACAACCACAACACAGTTAGGACGTATCTGCACGAATTAGCAACCAGTTAGTAGCATCCTAGGCCAGTGTCATTTCTTGGTCCACTGGGCCCTAGTTTTTCTACGGTATCTTTAGTATTTACGATCTCCACTACCAAGCCCTCTAATTTTGATAGGGCAGTCCATGAAAAGTTAAACGGATAAAATAATTCAAACACATAAGATAACGACGAAGTGACTATGTGATATGGCAATCACACTAGTTACGTGACCAATTCTGATCCTCTACGTACATTCCTGTATCTGTCCCTGATTGCGTTCATTGCGATTCAACTCTGGTTCTAAATCATTACACTAATTTCCGGAGTGTTTGTGAGAGTGCCTGGATTATTACTATTATTATATCGACTATAAACTAAACACCTCTAATACACTCCTCTTTTAGTGTTAATCCAATTACTGTGGAAGTGTTATAACCCAAGATTTGAATTAGTACCTACAACTTATTTGAAGAATAATCTTAGTTGCTAATGATCTTGATGTAGATATCAATAAAGTTAAATAATAGCCCGTTACTAATATCCTCCATAGTTGTTGAGCAAATTAGTATTCATTTAGATTCAGCAGCTCAGTGAATAACACTAGTTTTCGGAGCGAAAGGTGCAAGCACATGAAAGCAAAAAAAAATCAAAGGGAACAAAGAGAGCGTCTTGAATCCTACCGATGCTGACACTTTTCCATTTTTATACCTAAAAAGGTATATTTGAAATCAGCAAGCCCAATTAACTGCCCAGTCATGTTTACTAAGACGATTTTTAGCAATATTTCCTGATTAACTTGGAATTATCAGTAGCCTGAGTGTTTCTCTAGAAGAAACACAAAAGGATCACGGTTATTTACTGACTAGGCTATTACTTTAATGAACGTTTTGATTAGTATAACTTGCGGATTTATTGAAATTAAGATCAGTAACTCAAAATGTCAGGGGACTTTTAGTAACGGAATATTATGATATTCTATTAATGAAGTATATCTTACAAGCTCCGAGCTTTGCTTCTTTGTATAAGGACGCTTTTCAGAGTATTTCGGGTGTTATGGGTTAAGATTAGGAAAAATAGAATTCTCTTATCCTACCAATCTAAGTATTCTCGGTAATAAGCATACCACAACACGAACAAGCTCGTGCAATGAAAGAAACACCAGTCCATAAAAACGAATACAGCGGAGAGTATTGTTCATCAAAGGTTGTTGTGACAGAGTAAAAACCACACCAACACTCAAATAATGTCCTGAATAAACACGTTGTAGTGTGCAACTCCTATAATCCGAATCGATATAACCACTTGATAATGTCCGTAGAAGTAGCACGTAATTTTTATCTCCAGAGTACATTCGCCAGATTGGTAGGTATCTGTACCTGCTCTCGCTCTTTGTTGTGAACCATTAGGAATAATAGAAGCGTTCGTTCATCTTGGTAGTTTGTGATTGCTGCTGGTAGTGTTAAAGATAACATCAATCTACGCATAGTAAAAGCAAGATCGTACTATGCCGATTTGGGTCACCACCAGGGTTTTCGTGATGTAAGAGGTAGGGTTTACAATGCTTTAGTGAGTGAAACTCTGCCCTATGGTTGTGAAACCTGACGTCACCGAGCTGAGGATGTTCGGCGTCGCTGTGTTCGATCACCATTGTCTCCGAAGATTTGGTGACGTCCGGTAACAATACTTTAGTTAAGCTTAAGTTCAGCAATGTGTATTAAGGAACAGTAATGACATCAAATCATTAATATCTTCTTAAAATACCAGCTTCAGTTACTTGGTTGTGTTTTACTAAAGTCACTCAGACGGGTTCCATATCATGGACTATCGATTCTGGTACCAGGTGAAGGGAGTAACCAGTTTATGACGGGGTCGTGGAATCAGTCAGTCAGCTACAACGTAGAACTTGGTACATGCGTACATTAGTCCAAGTTATCATCCCCCAATCAGTAGATACAAATTAAATTGTCGGACGATTTTAAGCCATGTCACCCAGTCTCTAACCAGTGGTTACGATCACACGAACCCCAAACAGGTAGTCTGTACCTATTAACATGGCTCAGTCCAACGGTGAAAGACTTCAAGAACTGGTGCTATGTTTTGGTTTGGGCTGTGGAGTGAAATAAAGCTGTGTAGGTCCATTTCGACTTCCTAGTTGAGGACATAAAACGGTACAACTAAGTGGCTAAGAACCTTATCAGATAAAATAGGAGACAGTTTCGCTGCAATCTTATCTAGGAATTTTCATAGCAGTGTGATGCTTTCCAGTAGAATGAAGTCTTTATTGAATGTATTGCCACCCGAACAGTCTCGTACGTTGTAATTTACTCGTTGTAGCATTACATTTTGCCTACTTTTCTATTATTACCTTCTACCTTTAATTTCTTCATAATACCATTTTCTTGTGTGAACGCATTATCGGTGGTCATTTGTATCAAGTATTGTGTGTAAATAAAAATTACCCGCGTTTAACACTATACAGAAATATCAACTGGGTATTGCGTAGTATGCACGTATCATCGTGTACGTCAATAAAATGCAATAATCAGTGTTTACATTTCGTTACTTTTTAAATGAATAAAAGTTAAATTCATCAGCTTTTGATTCCCAATAGAGCCAATACGATAAACTTTAGATTCTTTTTGGTAATTTAACACATGAAGACAAAATTATTCGAAATAAGTTACCATTCTACGTTACAAGACTGACGTTGATAGATACTGGAAACATTTTTTCGAGAAATACTAAGCTTTGTTCAACAAAGGACTTATTGTCATAACCTAGTTTGAATTTCCATAAGAACAAATTCCTGGGAGGAAATGGGCACATGAAAATATATTTGTGCAATAAGCAGACTGAAACCGAGTACGCTAGCTAAATAGAATAGAAGGAAATTACACAACAGTATAACTTCAAGAAATGATAGGAAAATGAATAGAACTCAATATGTAAGCATACATAGTAAATAGAGCTTA
Organism: Schistosoma japonicum; assembly: GCA_025215515.1. Taxonomy (NCBI): domain Eukaryota; kingdom Metazoa; phylum Platyhelminthes; class Trematoda; order Strigeidida; family Schistosomatidae; genus Schistosoma; species Schistosoma japonicum. The sequence continues at coordinate 69,180,556 of CM046061.1, read as the reverse complement.
TAACATTTATAGCAATAATCGAGAAATTAATAACCAAGCACGATTGAATACGCAACTTTCGCACCATCTGAAAAGTTTAGGACAAAATCCCACACACAAAAGTGGCAAGCTAACTGTAACCTACAAACACAATACTACAAAATGGGTGAAGGAACACAGCCGAGTTGAACATAGTAAAACTGGTGGGGGGATTTTATGTGTACAAACCAGCAAAAACATGCTGGTATAATTGGAAAGATTCATGCAAGTTACGAAAGGATGAAATAATTTATGCTGCCACGAACCTGAAAAGACAGTATAGTGTTAAAGCACTAACAGATGCGATCATAAACACGCTAATACGACGAACATTTGTTTTCAAAATTTTCGTATATGTATCAAAATGAATAAAGTGGTAGCTGTTTAAAGAATGACACAGCCTAAAATACACACTTAATTGTAAATGGAGGGGTAAAATAAATTTTGACTGAATTTAATAATTTTTCAACTTCACACAAAATTTAAAGGATCACTAGAATACAATATAGTTTGGGCGGAAGTATATATGCAGTAATCATTTTTCTGACATTCTTGAATGATATGAATGGCAATATAATCCATTCATTCAACAGTATGACAGACGGCAAGAAATTAGTCCAAAGTAAACAACAAATACTGCAGGACGAATTGGTGGTGCATCAATGTGAAATTTTAATGATAGTATACATAACAGGTTAATTTTCAAAACCAACAGGAAATAGTTTTTCCACAAGTGCAACTAGATGAAAAATAAAAACAGTCATCGTAACAAGATTCCTGATCATCAGTTTTTACAAATGGGCAATACTAAGAACATCAAATTTTTTGAACTTTTTGACAAACTATTTGGGGATTAGAACGACGGATTTCTTTCTGTCCTGATTCCCGGTAATCAAAGGAACAATTGTGAGCATCCGAATAGCGATGAATGCTACAGTAGAGGCCACCACAGCGACAGCTGAAACCTGAACAGAAAAACAAATATGCAGAAGCAACTGTGAGATGCGATAGACGATAAATAAAAGTAGACTTTATGTGCAAATGTAAGTTTTGGATACCTGTTAATCCCACACGTTTATGACATATAGCGCAGCGTGGCCTAGTTTTTGAAGTCGACCCAGAAGAGCACGTGGATGCTGTAAGACGTAATGTAATGCAAAAATAACAAAGTTAGTGAACACAATAAACGAATGCTTTATATGAGATGAAATTCCGGTATCGTTTACATAACTGAATCGTTAAAAAGATACTACTGGTGCATTGATTTTGTAGAAAACTAAATGTAGATGTTATGATGACAAAATTCTAATTTACTGGATAACAGATTTAAACTTTGTTCGACCTATCATTTACGGTGGGCAGTTTAGTGCATTCACCTGGGTGATTAATGAGTTGTAAACAATTCGTGAGATTGGCAGGGCAGCGATGCTAAGAAAAAAACTAATTGCAGGACAGTAAGCCAACCGGTAAACTAATGGGTGAGCAGAATAACTCTCAGGATACTAGACTATTATGGGAAGATCAACTATTCCTTACATAAAACTGCATTACCAAAGGAGATAGTAATAACACAAATATTATACTCATTTCACAATCTTCAAAAGGCCCGATTGTCTGAAGAGATCTACTCTTAGATGAAGATAAGACAAATGAATCAGTAATCCAAAACAAAGAGAAAATGAAGTGTAGAGCATATTGAAATAAAAGACAGATTGGATACTTCCAAAAGGTGTACAATTAAAGGTTACCCAGTACTATAGGCCACTCATTTCAGATATCTTGAAAATAACCAGAATTCTTAGTTTGACACAAAATTTGATTATCACCTAGACCTATTAAGCTCCAATGTCCGTATAAGGGAAAAGTAAGTGACTCCCAGGTGTAATAGAATAAAGGCCGAATATGCCACGTAAATGTCTATGGACAATTATGAAGGTAACCAAAAGTAATAAAGCTTAAAATTATTTCATAACTTTTTTTTTCACGCTCCCTAAACACTACTCTACGTTCACACTCCTTGTTACTATTATTATCATTGAAGCAACTTCTACTAATGTGGTGTTAATCCTGCGGTGCTATACAGATATGGTAACTTGGACCGATGCACACATGTACAAGGTTCTATGTTGATCATACATACATACAACAGAGTACTGACAAAAAATAATGAACAAATAAAACAATAGGCTACCAAACTCATTATTCAATCGCTTGATAAGCAACTACAGATAAATATGCGGTAAGAAATGGAATATTACACATTGTTGGACTCTACCCGCAAAAGCACGAGAGTCCAACCAAAAAATACTTCTGTCTAATATTAGAAATGTTAAGTAACAATGCCCACATTAATATGTAAAAATAAAAATAGATGAAATAAAACTGGACACTATCACTAACCAGGGGAATCCGGTTTGCTATCTGGTTTAAGATCATCATTTAGAGAGTCCAGCAACCCGACACTAGAAGTATCAGTCTCTGCACGCAATTCAGGAGCTGATGAAGTGAAAGTCAACTCTGATCCCTGTTCAAGGCTCAAAGAAGAATCTGAATGCGAATCGGCAGAAACTTTAATAGTCACAGGAGGTACCAATGGAGAATCACGTTTAGAGAAATTTCCAGCTGAAAAGTAACCCCATAGAAAGATCAAAATGAAGTGATTAGTCATCAAAAAGGATACTAAATTTGTTAGTGAATTAATTGTGGACTTTTCTCATAAGTGATTAGTGTTACGTAAGCCCAACCATTTCGACGCGTTATGAATGCTTACATAGGTGTAACTTCGGAAAAGGATTAATCAGACACTAGTTCCCAAATGCAGCGGTTAAGTCGTGAAATTAGCTGCTATTTGTAACGCATAAACTGGGAAACATGCATCGATCAAAGTTGCTATACCATAGACCAGTAAGGTGAATAACAGTGGTAGGAAGACTGCCATCATCAAGCATACGCGATACATGTGATCCACAACAAGAATAACTAATTTTCCAATTTCCCTGATGAGCTGTGTCTAAACATAGCATGAAATGTCTCGAAAATACTTGAGAAATGACCAAATACCAATAACCCATGAATGATATCTGAGCTGAAAAGTAATGTTGCATATCAATGTAACGAGAGTGAAAAGTATACGCGTCATTGGATTGGTCAGGGTTGATAGTATAGGTGATAAGTTAGCAAATTCAGTAAAGGTAAGTGAGGTTGTGTTGAGATTTCGTCAGACATCAACTCTTCAGTCGGTGAGCTTCCGAATATAAGTGAAGTAGTCGACCAACTCGATCATTTTGTCTGCCTCCCTAGTTAAGGAGTTGACGTAGACGAATCTTAAAGTACCATTTTGTATTCCGAAGAGAAACCCATGTCGAACATTGTTCAGGATTGAAACTGTTGGCCTTATGGATGAGGACCACGCTATGTCTGCAATGCATATTTCGAAATTAAATGCTACACAAAAGCTATCCCCTTTATTTTTGAATTTTTACGTCATATACTTTAGTCGTCGACTTTACCTGAACGTCTTGAATACAGTATCGCCCTCCCTTTGTTGAGTTCTATTCACACCGAAGCTGTTACAATCAGCTTAGAGTAAATGAACTACTGGTTTAAAACTCAAATCTACAGATTAACGTAGACTCACAAAACACTCAGCAATATGTTTGGTTTTAATTTAGTGAGTAGTAGCTACCAGTATTCCTGTGTGGTCTAAGTAGCTGTGTGATTTTCTGCACTCAGATTTTAGCCGCACTAATTTGGAAAGGTGACAGTTCATGGCTTTCTAAAGGTAGGGTAAAGTTTGAGCCTCCTATCCCGATGACAGAATGGATTAAGAGATCGTACTACACGAGTGAAAGTACTATATCTAATTATTTCTGTGCACATAACAATATGTCGATGTTACAGCGATGAGACTGACAAGTCATAGTCATAAAAAAGATTTGATACAAGCCTGCAAAAGACCTAGTCGCAACATTATCTTTGCACAGAGATTATCCACGTAAACACCTAAGCAGTATTACCAGTTTCACTAATAGTGACATTAAGTGTAGCAAATACATTTCCAGAAGTATGAGAATCTGGGAAGAATTAATAAATCGTGATATAGTACCTACCTACATCACTGGGATCTATTTCGAACTATGCCACATAACACCTCCAGACTGGCAACATGAATCTACCAGCCACTTGTGATTGCTGTCCATAACGTCCTAATATGCGTCAACGCCGATAAGTACCACGAGATGGTCAGTTCGGCCTAATAATACATGTCTAACCACATAATTTGAAGATAACCATAAACGTCACATGAAGAATCCTGATTCCCATCTTACATTCCTTAATGATAAGGGAAGAGAGCAGACCGAATAGGGTAACAAAATAAATTCATCTTAGTAAAAGAAACTATCTAAAGTAGAGAAGTACAGAGGAGAGGGGAGATTAGGATAGTTCTACAAGGTGCTGTAATCTATACTGATACCAACTGTAAGACTTATGACTGATGATACCGATCAACCTATATATGTATATGCATTTATGACCTATTTAAATATTAAAGAATCTATCATTCACAAGAAGGCAACAAACACTGGTATTTATTACCTGATGAAGCTGTCATTTTCACGCTTCTTTCAGGAGACAGTTTATCGTCAAAATCAGAAGTTATGCGAGTAACTGCCTGTGCACTTTCAGCTTGAGCCTGCATACTGCGATGACATTTAGAACAAAATCCATCAAAATTAGGACTGCCATAGAATCCACATCCTTTACGGCATAGTAAAGGTATATTTTGGGATTGGTCGTTTTCCTCCATAGTCTCTGTTATGTTTAAAAAACCGAAATAATATATCTTTGGACGGATGAAATACAGTGACAGTCTGTAAGCAGTGGTAGTCTTAGAGCGCGAATCCAAGGAACACCAAGACGATGACTAAGGAACACCCTTCGATAATGGCGCTCAGCAACTCAGAGTTGCTTATAACAACAAACCAATGTTTCAGATGCTAATTGGGATAAAACCTAATGTCTTTATGGCTTCTGTACTATTACACTCGGTTAAAGAGTCTTATTATTCTGCCAGGTTGGGTGCAACTCTACAGGGTGTCGGGAAATTATTGGTCACTTGAATCGGATTATCCTCTTATCCATCTCTTTAATCAAAGCTATTTTTAATGTAGTAACCAATCTCTATACTTGATAATTTGACTAGTGATAGTTTGATGATGATTGCATATGCATAGTGTTATTTTCTTTTGCAAAACCATTTGAATGCAGACGAAGTGAAATGGTTATCACAATCAGCTACTAGGATCTCTGGAATACCGAGGCGGGCAGATAGTGCTGACACTTATTTTTATTTTGCTTCTAACGTCAAACATGAGATGTCAGTGCTTCTATATTACGGGCCATCGTCGACAAGTATGCATATTTTTTCACTTAGTCTTGGATACCCAATACAGAAATGCTGTAGGACTTAGAACTGGAGGATTTAGGTGGTAACAATGAGATTGCCAGACACCGGGGAAAAATCAAAATAGTCCTAAGTGTCTAACTCATTAAAAATACTTCGGAAGTTCTTCATAGAGTGAAAGAATATGTCGCTTGTTGGGTATGCAGAGGCGAATGTTACTCGACGTTCTCTCTTTACAGACATAAGAGAAGCCTATGTCTTGGAAATGTAATACAATTCAGAGAATGTATCTACAAACAGTTCATCCTACTGATTCAAGGAAAAGCTAATTACCCTTCAAAAACCTGCCTATTAAAAATCCCTTGTTGGTTGGTACCTTTTCTTGAAAGTGTAGCCCAGTAGCTTACTAGCCCATCGTTGTAATCGTGTTGCTGTATAAACGGTGGTGTTTGTGATCTGATAATATCACAAATTGTATGCTAAACAGCACATCGTTGGACTTCCTGCAGCTAAAATAGTGGAGGGGCACAAAATGCTTACACCAGAAATCGTGAAATATGATCAGTCTTTCCTAGAATAAGTTCACCAATAAGACTGATACCATTTGTTCAACTAGCTTGTTCCAGTCGTTGACCACGCAATGTGAAAAACAAAGTCATGCACTAAATCAATTCGATCTAGGTTTTTGAAACTTTCTGTAACAGCCTCGCAGATATTTATTTCAAGATAAAGCAAAAACACATGACATTGACACTTACATCATTATTTAAGATACCCAAACCTAATACTTAATGTTCTAAAATGAGATACGAGGTAAAGACACAAGAGTTACAGAAACTTGTCGTAAAGGAGGTCCGAAAAATCTGTTACTGTTGTAGTACCTACTAAATGAACCCACACACGTGTTTAGACATACTGAATAAGATAAGGACTTGTTGCTTGGATACAATATTTAAGATGACGTTTCACACACGCAAGATATAAATTCCGTGACCTCTTCATCAAAACATTCGAATTCTCTGTGGAGTGATCAAAGTACTCGAAACCCTTTAGCCACTGATACGTTGCGATATGGAGTGATTGTCAAGTTAATTCGCAATTACTCACACGCTTTAAATTCTTCTACTTGTAGGAGTGGTGTATCATTCAGTGTGTATTGGCGGCCATTATTGAGGCCGATGTGCATTAGTGTGCTATTACTGCAATTACTCTCTAACCCCCTAACTTTGAGACCACTGAACTAATCCGTCCAAGTCATAATGAAGATCAAACTGGTCAACATTACTACATAATATTTTTATTAAATCTCTACGTCATCGGCAAATAGAAACGTCAATTTTTCCCGTCGGGGCAATTCATTAACGCGATGCACTGATAAGAGACGACCTAATATAAATATTACACCTGACTTTGAATTAACCCTGTTGTCCCAAATTTTGCTAATTTTCATGAAATACCAACGTAAGAAACTTTATCGAACGCTTTTCTGAAGTCAACGAATATTGCAGCCACATGTTGTTCTTTATTTGTAACTTCCGCCAAGTCCTCCGTAGCGTTTAACAAGTTAATTAAACGAAAATGAGCTTAGGAAATCCATGTTACTCTTGAGTCAACAAGTTTTTTTCTGACTACCTGACTTAGTACATTACCTAAAATAATCTTCTCTAAGATTTCAACTGTTATGCTAGTCAAACTGATGAGTCTGTAGTTCATTGCCAGTTGTCTATTTCCACTCACCCAAAGATAGGACTGGTTATAGCATCCTTCTAATCTATTGGATGTTGCTCTTGAGAAAGGAGCATCCTGAATAATTTTGAGAGTGGTTCTGAAAGGATGTCTGCAATCGACGATAACAATTTAGAATTCACTACATCAGAACCAAGTGACTTCACATGTTACAGGTATCTAGGTCAGTAAAAGAAACTTTTGCGTAATAATAAGGACTTATTCCACTGCAACCATTTTTGCTAAATTTGTTGAACATGTATCAACATTGTTACCCCTCAATGCAAATCTGATTAAAATAGTTTGACTGCTTTTCAGTTTTGCTGGAATCTGAGTTAGGTAACATTAGTGGGTTGTCGTGTATTATTAGTAACGGGATTTCATCTGTCCTCGTATTTTACCTCTTAATATAAGAAAAGAACTGTCTAGGGCAAATAGAGATTTCTTGTACAGGGTGTAAGTTGTACGAGATCTGTTGATAGTTAATTGTTTTAAACTTAACAGTACTCGTGCTTAAAGGTTCCACAACTTGTATTAATGTACAAAATCCAAAGATATTTTCTACGTTGATTGCTTATGTCATTTCACAGAGGATGATGTAACAACTTATATGGAACTGACCACAGACTGAATAAATTCGTTGCTTCTTGGAATGTTTCTTCAAAATTTTGCCATGCTTCTTTAATTATATGGTTTTCGGCAACCAACCAGTCCTCAGTCCATAGAAGTTGGAATACCTGCTGGCCATATATTTGGATAGAGTGAAATAAATTGAAAACCTAATGTCGTAAGTATAAAATTCAAAGGACGCGACAATGTAGTCTCTATAAACAAGCGAGGGGGATAAAAAACAGACCACTGCTTAAAAAACATACGTGCTATTGTCGGTTACACTGAATTCGACGTTTGTAGTGGTTAAAATAAACCTAGTTTGGTGATAAGTTTGTATATAAAGAAGTAGGTAGTATATACACCTGTTATAAATGCAGAAAACTAATCAAGACTCAATATTTGGGAAATAATCACAGACTGGGTGCCAAGAGTATCTCGGGTTGCTATTATACTGTACTGATTAAAACGTGTACTGTAGATGTTAGACTAATACTGACCAACGATGTGGCACTGCATGATATGGTTAGCATAGTGTACTTGCCAGCTGTCAATGTTTGTTGCCTATTGTTACCTACTTGATCAACTATTCTATTTAGTTCAGTTCGTTACCGTTTTTGGCAAGTAACCATACTGAATGTTATTGGGTGTTCAATATGACTGATCTAGAAGAAATTTCACTTAAAACTGCCTTGTTATTCATTGATAGTTTTTATTTTATTAAACTTTGTTGATATCTAGCAAGCTGCTGATATTTGCAATTGTTGTACAAATACAAGTGTATTTCGACGATTGAATTATTTTAAATGCACAAGGGTTGCGTAAAAAATCAAGGTGTAACTGTTTTGAGTGATTAGATCGTACGTAGTCGCATAAGAGCTTGTGGTAACTTCGTATCGAAACTCAACGTATCTGATCAACGGATAAACATCGAGTCTAATCTGACACCTGTTTTGAATGGAGTTACCCTAAAGCCATACTATTCGGTGACTCCTTAGCCTGGCTATACTAAGCTCTGTGGACAGAGTTCTATGTTTCTGCAATATCTGCTACATAAAGAGGTAGTCTTACAAGGCAAGAATATATCTGGGAAAGTGAAAAGTAAGCTACAAAGGTGTGTAAATTCAAGAACAGAGATGCAGTCAATCCTGCTAACAATGACCTTAGGGGTTTACTGACGTAATCTATAATCATATCCTAATTCGTTGACAGTCATGTTTGACAAGACACGAAAAAATGATAACAAGAAAGGGGGTAAATTTCTATGTTTTCCAGAACAAGAAACAGTTCATTTAAGGTTATTTTTGAGAGGTGTTATAGATACGTTTAAATAAACATTGAAAAAAGTATATAACAGGCACATTGATAAGAATTTAATACACACACGGAATGACCAAGGTTTTGAAAAAATCATATCTATCCATATCACCTCGCCACAGGTTTGTATAACTCATTTAACTCTTATCACAATTTTATACATCAGATTTTTACCCTCGACGCAACCACTGGCGAATTCTAGTCAACGTAAAAAGTATTCCACTTTGTGTCAGAAAGTATTAGCAGTGCTTCCAGAAGGTGGGACCAACCCTACGATGCTGATCCTTAATTTAAAGATCTTTTTGCACTCATATATTATTAGGTCAACGGAAGGCTATCCTCTGAGGTTTTTGAGAATAGATTGAGCGATTTCAAGGGACTCAGTGGAAATATCTTGTTCTTCGTCCGCCGATGATTAAAGTCAATTTAACCTAAGTAAGGTTCAGTGTTTTAAATGTGAGCTAGTTATGATGATACCTATATCTTTCAGCGTGTATGTGTAACCCGTCTTAAGTTGATGAATGACAACCCTAAAGGTCATTCTAATCTCACGTCTATTCTAACAGATATAAGTTTAGTGATGACAAGTTTTTACAATATACACGAGGTCTAGAAACCAACTTGGTGGCTCTTCTTTGGATGAGCTTCTAAAGTATTCCTACTCTTTTGAAAAGAGAGAGTAGGCATGTATCAGAACACTCTAAATGAGGATAAACGTACCTATGATAATTTATATGATAGTCCGACTGCCAACCCGATCATCAAAGCGCCTTGGATTCATTGCTACAAAATTAGGTGTGATGACGTTCATGACACATCATACAAGTTAGGCCACCGGAATTTCAGTTAGTGACTCGCTTAAAGGAAATTGGTGAAGTGGTTATTTAACCTATCTAGCCTTACACCTCCCAGTGAGTTTAATGGGAGCCCAGTTTCATCTTTCCAACACTTTGAATTTAAGTCGAATAATCTCCCCAGTAATAGCTGACCGTCTCTAAATTTTAACGTGTGTGTCAACACACAAACCACTAATTGACGTAGGTCGCTTATATAGATTAAAAAGGAAGGGGGTAGGACTGATTCATGGGGAACACCATTGGGAAATCCTGTAACCTGAGGAAACAAGCAATCTCATATTATTATGAATAGCAAATTATAGTGGTAAACATAACCTGGCATAATATCAGAAGGATATGCACCTGTCGGACCTTAGTTTCCTTATTCCCTTTTACCCAACGATTGTTAACGATAAAGAAAAAGCTGTCAAAACAGTGTAACAGCTCTTCATATTTTCCAGCCCACGAAAAACTACCCAGTGTTGTGCCGTTTTTCTAAGTCAAACAAAGAGAACAATTTCATCATCCAGTTTTATTGAATAGGAAGTATGATGCTTACGAAAAATGTGTAAGTAAGTGACTCTAAATTTCTATCTTAGGGATTCTCATCCTAGTTGTAGGCTCTGAAACGATTCTACATCAGCTTCTCCATATAAAAAATTTCCACTGAAATTTCGATTCAACCTAGTGAAAAGTTGAAAACGTTTTCACGACGAGATAGACAGCGAAATTCTTTCACACAGTTCACGAGAAGCTACATGGGTTTCGTTAGAAGCAATAATAAGTAGCGCATTACGTGGACCACATGCCCAGCTAGTAATTTAGTATTAACCTTCACCTAATGTAGCCGAGATGGGTATCGCATCGTCGGTTGTTTCGACCCTACCGTGAAAATTAGAGTTAGAACGTATCAGATTAAGAAGCCGAAAGTAAAATTCGAAATTGATTATCCCAAGAAATTATCGCTATCGAGCTACTAAACACCATGTTGATAAAGTAACCTTCTTCCATTCTCCTTCTTAAAATCAGGCATTACTTTCTTGCCTCGAATGTCAACCTGAAGTGAAAGAAAATAAGAGTCTGTCTGCAAGCAATAATATTAATTACAATCAAACTTGAAAAAATGTCCCGCCGCTTTCTGTTTTTTTCACAAATAGTTTCTATTTAATTGTAATAATAATTGCATAACACGCCTATCTGGTGCCGTTTGTTAGTTTGACGAGCATGGCTAACACAGCTGAAGGTTGCCAAAAAGTTGGGACATACTACATTTACCACGTCGTTGGGATCAAAAATTCTAGTCCAGTTGTTCCACCACAGACATCAGGTTTGTAATGCACGAGTATCAATCTGTAAAACCATACTAATTAGGTGCACAGAATCTATTGGATACTGAACAGTCCCTTAAGCTTTCACGGATTTGGAATTCCGCTACTGTAATGGGTATCGATAAGAGAGTTACTAACCAGTAGTTTGTAAGATCATTTCACTGATCTTCGATGATTGGAGTGACATGCACCAGCTTTGGCGTGTTCAGAATCATGCCATAGGTTAGAGAGTATGACAGCAGGTCGCTGAGATAATTTTTTGGGACAGAAAACTTCCTTTCTTAGGACAGAGATGAATAAGCTGTCTGGGTCAGTAGAAGCGGGTTTACCAAGCTACCTCCGTCTTTGGGACTCTTATTAAGTAGTTAGAATGAATTCAAAGATCCTTGTGGTTCTTGGATTGAAGCTGTGTAACCTATAATATGTAGATGTCTGTTTGAGCGTTATACAATACTGGTTGGCTAGAACCTCTTTCATGTTGATGTCACTATCATTTGTTCCAATGGAACGTAACAATTTAATCAATGCTAGTTATGACTTTTCGGAATGAAGCTATATAACATAATAAAATTTTCTCGTTGGAGATGAGCATATCAATCAACTTCATTTGATACTTGTGTTTTCTCAGAGCCGTTGCACTGAAGTTCTTGCAGTGTTTAAAGGGTTCGCAATAGCTTCTTTTTATCTCACCCGATAATATCTTTTAACTTCAACCTGTCTGAGAATTGGTTGCCCATTACCTTAGGCTGCTTGAAATGTTTACGAACTAACTTGGGAACGGATATAAGATCACTATAGTTGTGAATTTTGCTTAGTGTAATAAACATATTCCATGCAGTTTGCGACGAATAATCACCATATATTTAATCTGATACAAATGTTTTATAAGTAAACCAGAAGGAAAAAGTTCAAAGGTCACCAGATTGTATAGTGATGCGAAACAAACGTGCAGCTTCTTGGTAGAAAATGCGTGTCATTCTGATTATCAGGATATAAGATATTATACAAATAAATGTCAATTTTATTATAAAATATATAACTAAATTTAAATACTATTTACGCTTTTCACTGTTGGTGAAATCGTTGCAATGCTGTCTAAAATGAGAAAGCTTTCTAAAATAATTTGTAGAACTGACGTACAGGTTTAATGAAATTAGTACTATTGTCAGTGTAACTCAACTAAATAAATTGAAGCATACATGTATTTACTTGATAAAATAAACGCGGTAAATGGTAATTGAAGGTGGATAATTTAACTTAGTAGATAATATACATAGATACAACTAAAAACACCACGTTTAACGGGAAATGATTACAAGGGACAAAGAATAACTGTAGAGCAGATTTCTTTTTAAAGAAACATATTTTAAGGTAAACGATAAATTCAAATGCTCAGTCGAGCATTTTTAGAGTTGTCATGGATCACTGATGGATCTAATCCTTTCAACCCACTTCTTAAAAAGTGTGGAGAAAGCCCTTTATTAAATTATAAATAGGCTAGCATTATTTTTTTTAAATGCACTGCATATTCAGAGGACACCATTGAAACCAGAACTATCCGTGCACTGTCGATTGAAAGTAAATACCTAACAAGCTGCCTGACAAGACGATCATTTGATGTGAAAACAGAGTAGGATCTTCAACAATGCGAAGAAGAGTCTTATTTACCAATTAGTCTTAAAGATGACATCTAAATAATTCTGAACCCGCTCAAGTGTTTTGACATACTGAATAAGATAAGGACTTGTTGCTTGGATACAATATTTAAGATGACGTTTCACACACGCAAGATACAAATTCCGTGACCTCTTCATCAAAACATTCGAATTCTCTGTGGAGTGATCAAAGTACTCGAAACCCTTTAGCCACTGATGCGTTGCGATATGGAGTGATTGTCAAGTTAATTCGCAATTACTCACACGCTTTAAATTCTTCTACTTGTAGGAGTGGTGTATCATTCAGTGTGTATTGGCGGCCATTATTGAGGCCGATGTGCATTAGTGTGCTATTACTGCAATTACTCTCTAACCCCCTAACTTTGAGACCACTGAACTAATCCGTCCAAGTCATAATGAAGATCAAACTGGTCAACATTACTACATAATATTTTTATTAAATCTCTACGTCACTGGCTAATGAAAGTGTCAGTGATTGTAGCTGATGCGGAAATTTGTTGAATGGACGATACACATAGAGTTCGTCATATCGGTAGTTATTACTTTCAATATTTCATGTATGTGGTATATATCAGAACACCGTGTAAAGTCCGAATATTAGTTAGTTTACGAGATAAGAAGCAAGTTGTATGCAGGATACTATAGCAAATAAAAAAAGTAAGCGAAAATAAGCATAGGGGATCGTTCTAAAGTGAAGACAACAATGTGTAAATAGACGAAGGTAAAGTACACAATTATTTACTTTCCATAATTTAATAAAGAAGAACATGCCTTCGGTCCAAATGATAGTTCTTTACATTTGGTATTGAAGCCAGGATAAATGTCATTCTGCTTCAAACTACTTTATGAAATTTTGCAAGTAGTATTCACTACAATATATCTGCAGTACGTCAACATCATTACTAGCAATAGTAACAATTGTACAAACAAAATGATACCATCTTATTCACAAGACAGTGAATAAATTGACGTTTTACGTATAACTGATACTTACAGATTAATAATGAGGAACCGAAATACTAATTTAACATTCGTCATTAATCAGTGACTAGTTAATTTGATTAGCTACCTCATTCCTATACAAAATCGACCATGACCGAAGTTGCTCAGTAATGACGACTAAGAATGTGACGCATGAATAAAGTAGGTTTAAATCCTACAAGAAGCATCAATTTATTTGCAGCTGTGATAGGTTAAATGGTAGCAGATAGATCACATATTGTCTCACATATATGTGGTGATGGTTATGAAAGTGAGTACAATGTTGTATGTGATTTATGCACTTGTCCAATACTTTGCCTATATATATAATGAAAGCTACAATTATTCCTAGTCTTCTGTTTATCTGAAACTGAATGGAACAGGCATTATGATGGAGATGTATTATTGTAATTGCAGATACATCATGTTGATGTATGGAAAATTGTAATAAATATATAAAGTATAAGGTCTGTAATTGGTGTTATTTACACAAGTGATAAAAAAACTATATCGACCGTAATATTAACCTACTAAAACTCTAATCAGTTGTCTACAAGTAGATTTATCATTTTTCAATAACTGTCAGATTTTCTATTCTTTTTCTTTATTAATAGGATATAGGAAATATGTAATTTATTAAACAAAAAGACAAAAAACAAAACAAACTTATACAATAAAGAAATAAATGCACTTAATGGAATGTCACCATTAAACAATATGTAAACACAAAAATAAAAAAAATTATATGGTCAGATTTAACTAATACTAATGATAAAGGCATCAAACAGTAGTAGTTTAATTGTATAAATTAATTAACATTATATTAAAAGAAAACTGGATTTCATATCATTGTACTATTTTTTAAAAATTAATATCAGTTAGTAACATCATCAGTTTCTACTATCTATACGACCCACATTATTAATTACATTAAAGCATAAAAAATAAAAGAAAACTTAGACAAAATAAACGTTGATAAAAATTAAATAATATGCATATTATTTATCATATTACCTTTGTTTTTTTTATATTTAAACAATCTAATAAAATATTTTAGTGAAATTATTGTAGAAAAATAAATATTAACAATTTGTAGAGTATTCACAAGTAATTACTTTTCTTATTAAGTAAATCAATCGATTTTAGCACAATCAGAAATTATCATCATTATAAATTGAAAACTAGAATTCTACTGTTGGATGCCTATTCAGTGATGTTGATAGTTAGGAATTCACTGAGAGACCTGAAGGTTATGTGTTCGATTGCCTAATAAAGTTATGGTGAACATTATCACTAAATAATTTAATTTTAGGACCCAATTAAGATCAATATGTGAAGAATAAAAACAACAAATCAGAAAATAGTTATTGTAATAATTTCACATACTGTCGAGGTTCAAAATTACTACCACAAAAACTGCTTATTGTTATTGAGATGACTTGGACTTCAGAGATGACCTAGCTATTCCTATCCCACACACAGCAACAAATGCAGATGAAGGTGAACAATGTACTAGCAGCCTCAGTAGCGGTAGGTCTCAACAATCACTAAGCAAAAAGCAAGCTCCTTCGATACAAAACAACGAACACTAACCCAATCCCACTTGACGGAGAAATTCTGGAAGATGTAGAAACCTTTACATATTTGGGCAGCATCATCGATAACCAAGGAGAGTTTGATGCATATGTGGAGACAAGGGTAGGATTTCTACAACTGGAAAACATCTGAAACTTAAACCAACTGTTAGTTAGCATCAAAATCACAATTTTTCAATACAAATGTGAAGACAGTTCCGTTGTATGGAGCTAAAACTGGAAATCATCAAACTGTGTCATAAGGTAAGCACTAGCTTGCAATCGTGAAGGATAGAGGGAAGGAAACAGATCCAAGGACACATTGGATCGGAAATTGGAGGCAGATATGAATAGCACAATAAGCAGCACTTGAGGGGAATCGGAAAGGAAAGCTTAAGACAGAGTTGGTTGGAGAATGCTTGTCTATACTCCACATGGGGTAACAGGCATTGATTGATTTAATGTTATTAGGAGTATGTTATTATGAATATGCCAAAAGGGAATTCGCACCCACAATCGGTATTGCATGGTCGTGTGGATAGGTTTTTACAACGTCGTTGTTGTAGCTGAAGATAAAAATCTACAGAAAATTATTAGATCTATTAATCCCTTATAATATTACAATTTTTATTCATCATAATATTTTCATCTACAGAAATTGTTTTCTAAGTGACTAAAATCGGATTCACTATAATCAAATACGTTGTGGACATTTCAAAAATCCCGAAAATTCTTTCCATATTGTATTTTTACTCATTTCTGCATTAAACATTAAGCTGAACTTTTGATTAGTAGGCAGGTTGTGGTTTGAACATTTTACTCTTTGACTGGAAATCTACCACTCTGATCAACAGGTTACATGTTTATATAACATTATGTTAAGTTGCACTAATCATCTTAACACATTCCTAAACTAAAATTCAAGTATGAATTGCTGGTATATGCTTTTACATAACCTTGAAAGTATAGTAATAACAAATTTATGATTTATATTCGAAAGAATTCTTAGTACAGTGTGTTATGATTGATTTCAAAGTTTCATATTATGAGCTGACTTTAGTCAAAACAACAGGTGGAATAAATAAAGGACCAAGTATATTTCGTCCTAGTATAGGACTCTTCAGCAATTCGCATTCACAACAGCATCAAAAACTGAACGCGGGACATTCATATCTCGCAACTACCGTGGTATCTAGTAACTTACATTTATCATTTTAATCAATTTACCACATTCAACAAAGTTTGTAGATTCAGAATTCAGTTGGTAATAGGGCTACTGATGAGCAATGACATCAAGGAGTCTCATGCCAGGATGAAACACTATGCTGCCCTTCCAAGTTATCAGTATGTATGCAACTAAACTCAACTTGTAACATAAACTTTAAATCATTTTGTTTTTCAACTATTTAAAATTATGTCTAAAATACTGATGATACCTAGACACATATTTCATTGATTTGACTGAATATATTCATTGTACATATCACTTACAATGTAAGAATCAAATTGAAAGAAGAAAAATATATATAAAAAAAAACACTTAGAAACTGGTATTTGATTGAAATGAAAATAATTAAAACTCGATAAAATAATTTTTTATCATGATAAAACTAATAAATTAAATCAACATATTGAAATGAGTCATTTAACAAATATTTTAGTAGAATGACAATTATTTAAAAATTATTAGAAGATATAATAAAGTTAATGTTGTTATGGTGAAAATTGAACAATGAAATAATGTAATAATCATTAGTAATGCTCCATTAATGATGAAATACTATTTTCAATGTACAATAGGCTATGTATTATATTTAAAATGTTTAGTTATTTCCCTTTCATTATGTGAATGAATACGGCAGTTTAATAAGTAATTTTCATTAAACATTTCATTTAATTATATTTTACATCTGAGCTACCTCTATATACTGAAATGTTCATAAAAGTAAATTATAGATAATTTTAGATATTTAACTTACAATTACATTGTAATATGGAGGGTTCAGTCACTAAATGAACAGGATAAATGACAGTAAATGTTAGTGATTATTGAAAACGTTGAAGATAATCTTAACCTTCTCAAAGTTGTCTATTATCTCAAGTTACTAAAATCTATTTCAAAATGAGTATGAAATTAGAAAGGAATGATATCAAAAGGATAATTGGTGAGAAACATTAGGAAAGCTAAAAAGTTGAGATTAGACTTCTGATTATTACTGAATTAGTGATCTTATATGACTGAAGTCACGAATAACGAGAAATTCATCTAACATCTAAATGAAATAATAATGAGCAAAAGTAATACGAGTAGGAACATCAAACATGTCTGTAAGGAAGAATGTCTCAAGCGAAATAATACAAGTATTTCTTCCCTGTATTTTAGTGAACTTATACAATACGATGAAAAATATTATTAGACTTTCAGTTTCAGGCGAAGTTTAAAAAGTGAGGGTGGTTAGGACTAACTTTATGAAGACTTTCATAGAATAAGACCTAAACATAGTACACAACCTCGCCAAAGAACAGCACCAAAAAGTCTGTTGACCTAATATTATTGTAAAATTGACATGTGAAAGGCTAACTATTTAATCTAGTTTCTATCCAAAACTTAATTCAATAAGAATTCTACCATCTTTCCAGAATGTCGTTACTAAGGTTGAACTATTAGACACTTATATTGCTTTAGTATATACATTGAGGGCTAATAACGTCATTTCTCCGAAATTTTATCAATATTCACATAAGTAATATGTAAACTATAAGAAATTCTCATAAGTATACATTAGTATGATCTGATGGAAGATATGAAGGTGAATAAGTCTCCTTCTGAGTGAGTGAGAATTTTAATTAAACAGTTTGTTAAAGGATAGAAAAAAAATTACTAAAATCCATAAGCAAACTAATAAATCGCCTGAGATCAATCGCTAGCTTCGTGTACTCTCGTAAGTAATGTGAGAAATGGAAATGTTACAAAGAATTACTGATCACTTAGGGTAGTCCGTATAGTTCAACATTATTTATCATCTACAAAACATTATTCAAATTGTCCTAAACATTTTAAAATAATGCTAGTCACGAAACATTTAAGGTGAAATCTCTATTTCGGAAAACCATACTACGAAATGTTGCATTCTTGTGTAATCTGTATACTAAATATAGATTAGTTTACTCAGTTTTGAGTTCGACTGTATGTAGGCTACCTAGTTTCCCTGAAACGGAAATAAGTCGAGAATGATTTGAACGTTGAAACTACTGATTGAAATCTGAATACTTAAAGCACTAAGTTATAGAGTTACAAATAAGTCTATCCTGTTTCTAAATGAAATAATAAGAAATATAGATTTTATTAACTTAAGAAACTTGAGAGAAAAAACGAAAAATTGAGTAGAATAACATATAATCATTGTAACTTCATTCGGTTCACACTGCATTCATGTATGATCAACATAAAATGTGATACATGTGTGCATCGGTCCAAGTTGCTATACCTTTAAAGTACAGCAAGATGAACATTACATAGTAGAAGTTACTATAATAATAATAATGATAACAAGGAGTGTGAACATATAGAATATGGTTCATGGAACGTGGGAAAAATGTTATGAATTTTAAGCTCACGATTTAGGGAAAGACAACAAATGGATACATCTGCGCCATTATGACCCATTCTGAGCCATGTCACCCAGCAATTCTAGCCACTGGTTACGGTATTTACGAGGACTCCAAGCTAGGTGGTCCGCAGCTACCTAAACGACCCAAACTAGCAGTTAATGACTTCATGGACTGATGCTATGTTTTGGTTTAGCCGCCTCTTATTCTTTTTCATCATGCTCCTATATCAGTCAACTTCGCGCGTCGAGACAGACGGGGGTTGGGTATACGCAACACATGTCGTGACCACCTCAGACGATGAAGATTTGCAACCGCATCGACTGATTTACACCCTTTTCTTAATACCCGTCGTTTGACCACGTTATTACTTACCCGGTGATCCCAGCTGAAGTGATCGATGTTTGGAAAACATCGCTCACTAGCTCCTATTACAATCTAAATATTTTTAAATCAAAATTATGAAATATAAATTTAATATAGTTATACAGTGAAGTTATTCCGAGGTAAACAAGTGTGTAGCATCGTCATGACGAATAGAAGAAGTGAAGTTAGTAATGGTGAATAGTAACTTGTAATAAAATTTACTCAGCAAGCAGAAATTCTAGAATAACGAAGATATTAATAAATTATAAAGTTTAGGATTTTAATTGACTGCTCAACAGAAGGCTGCATACAAGTTAATGGCGACTTAGGAACAATCAGATTGTGAAATTGAAATAATTTAATGATGACTTAATCGAAATAAGTGAAACGGTTTGATGGAAAAAATCCAGTGATGTGACCGAATTAAGATAATGTTACAATGAAAGAGAGTGATTAGCTAGTAATATTTTTTGAATCCAGTAGATCTCGTTTAGCGCACCTAACAGTAATGGCTTGAGTGAATTTTAGAGGAGCTGATTCTAGTTGCCTATTACTTTGAAAGATTTCAGAGTATCAGTCATGTGTCCTGCTGCCATGAAATAGGTACTATTGAAGGTCTTTGAGCCGTCCAAAACGATTCTTCGGGACATACTTTAGGAATCTAATTTAGGCCCGTCTTTTTGTTGTACCAATGTAGCTGCTTTATGAGATAGATGTATTTGGCGGTAAAATGAACTGGCTTGCCTATCAACCTTCGGTCGAGATAAACAACATATTGTCTCGTAAATGACGACCAACTTGGTTACAGAATACCTACTGCCTAATGTGATTTTCATTCTTCGATTATCATAGAGATGTCATCTTTTAATCAGGAGTGGGAGGCAAATAAGTTCTTTTCCAACAGTAGGCTCATCCAGTTCTTCCCCTCCTCAATTTGTCTATATTTCCCGAAGAACTTCTGTAGATACCCATTATCTTACATGTATACTTTGACTCTCATTAGGTCGTCTTCTAGATAATGAGTACAAAATACTTTCACTGTTCCGTGAGCTATTATTTTGACTAATACCCTTTTGCAGCTAATTAAACAAAAGCTATTAAAATTCAAATAAATTACTATTCCATGCATTTTTTAAATAAACTGAACTTTGAGTAGTACTACTCTCCATTTGGTGTATTTCAATATTAAGAAAATGAAACGTATTATTCATTTTATATTCAACAGTAAAATGATTAATTTTATGAGCTATACTGAAAGGTGTCAACAGACCAGTTACATGTTGTTGACTGTTATATAATCAAAGCTAATTTAAAACGTATAAAGAATTCACATTATCTTGCCTTTCATTACAGACACAAATACAATGAAGCGTTAATTCTACCACTGAATGCCGGCCCAGTGGTGCAGATTTAGGTGTTCGACAACCTGAAGCCCCTTGAGTGGAATATGGGGTATGCATTGCTGAGGAATTCTACACTAGAACGAAACAGCTGTAAGTGTACTCCCTGGTTTTCAGTGGTACCCTGCAAGCATCAATCTGTGACATATTCAATCGATAAAAAAAAATACCAATCTCCACAAAAATAGCCATTACAATTCAATTACAATTAAGATTGTTGTTCAATTTCGATCTAAAAATCTAATTCATTTCTAATTTAATGTATATTTATTATAATGAATTTCATTATTAGCTCTTATTAACTAGTAAGCTAATAGAAATCATGAATTAATGACACTGTTGTTTTATCTTAGATACGAGTTGCTTGTATAACAATATGAAAGTGAGAACTCAAACTAATAAAAAATAATGAGATCTCACAATAATCAATGTTTGTTTGAATTATAGTGAGTTGAAATTAACTAGTTTACATTACTAAGTGGAGTGAATTTTGTACTCTGGAAAAGTATACCATGGAATGTAAACATCAAACGAGTAGTTTTCTCTTGATTTGTTTATAATTAATGGTTCATTAAAAAATGTCTGTACACAAAGTTCAATGCTTTTACAAGGTTGTCTAGTAATTTATAATATAGTTGGATCAATACTGAGACTATTTTATGCACGTGAGATGATAAGAAGTGAATTTAATCAATTTCTACTAGCACATGTATATACATAGAACCCAGGACGCGTTTTTGTTCCGTTTAGAACTCGTCAGTCGGATGCACTGATATCCCACTGTAAATGTTTATGCTGGGACTCCAACCTAGTAATTTTCTCTTCAAATGAATAAAATGTTATCTAATGAGCTTGCTGAGTCCAGATAACCACTAACTTGTTCAGCGAGTACGAATTATGTATACATACTAATTTTCAGTACCGATTTAAAGTACTGATACTAGATGCAGGTGAATCCAGTTGATGAGTTATCTCCAATTATTACAATATTATGCATCATTACACCAAGTCTCAGTGATTCCTAACAGAGTTCAAAAAATTGCTGCATATTCCTTGCATGGCCTCGTCTTATTTGGGACTTATTACCTGAATGTTTCTGCATATTAGTGTGGATATTCAAAGTGAGATTTTAAATTTGTATTTTCCGTTTCAGACGCTTAATTTGGTATTATCTGAGCAACTAAATCTAAACAGTCATGCGTTTTTCCAACCTGTATAAAGATATTAATAAGAGTTTGCAGGAAGAAGTGTGCCCACGATTCCACTATTGGCTACATACCAAATATACTAATGCTAATACTCCGCCCTTCTAAGATTACTGCTGGTCGCAAGTTCAGATAGTGGAGAAGGGTTGGGCATAGGGCTAACAACCCCATTCCGTAGAAAACAAATTTCATAAAAAACGCTAACCAGAAAAGGTCTTTTATATTAATAATTATAACGCAAATATATATCGAAGCGATCTGATCAGTACGGTAGTAGAAGTTGGTTAATTTCTGTTGTTAATATAAACAACTAGGAAATTAAGAACTATTGCTTATAGTTTGAAAAAGTTGAAAGTATTAGAAGCTATAACATAAAAAGAATATATACAGAAAACCAGTTTGTGATAGATTGGTTTTTTTTATCAGGTAAAATAACAAAATACAGAAAAATACATGTATTAAGTCTTGTAGTAAACATCTCCACAACATCAATTGTGTTGATAGGAAAAAGTTAACTTTCATTATCATTCAGTAAAAGGTTGCCATAAAGCAAACAACGCCAAACAGTTAGAAGTGTCCAATATTATAATGTTATATGGTGAATTAACATTTTTTTCATACATTTTGATCTGAAAAAGTTAAATGCACTTCTATGACTGCAGTCTTAAGTAACAAGTTAATAAATGGATCATTTATTTTTCAGGTGATCAATGCAAGTTTTAACATGTAAGAGAGGTTGATCCAAAGACATACTTTGTATTATTTTCTGCATGTTACAACAAGAAAACTATTTTGTTCTATTCCTAAATTTACAATCTATTATAATGTGCAGGTAGTTCATGTATAATTATTGTTTCTATCACTTTTAATAACATATATTAGTTTATTAGATTATTCCTATAATGTGCATTCGCAAATAACTTTTCTAAGCATTTATTAGATGATTGCTAAAAATTACAGTGTAATTTTTTAGTCTTTAATTTTCATTACGTTTTGTATTTTTTTCAGTTGAGAAATCAAACATGTTAATTGGAGTCAAATGCAAATAATTCTTGTCGCTTGAAATGCAATTCTTTTTTAGAAAAAATTACGATCAAATGTGCTTTAGTCAAACAATAAACCAACAGAAATGTGACCGGAAATGATAGATACAACACATTTGCTGAACATTGTAAAAGTTGTAAATAACATGACTTTAGTCGGTGTAGGCGCAGTATACTTTTCAAAAATGACTGTATATAGGTTACGTTTCATAACATCGAATTGATAAAACTGTATAGCTCAATATGAAGTTGATAACATGGTTTCCTTTAAAGATAAGATCGGGTACTTAGGGAAAGTTGGGCTGAAGTAGTCTGTAAATGTTTACACAATGATAGATGGTTGAAACTACTTTTAAATTAAAGGGAATATACTACGAAACCACATGTTTTAAATGAAAGCCTACATAAAATACAATTCCTTGTCAGTTGACGAGTAACATTTATTTATATCCATACACGGCACATGAAGCTATGATGTGTTAATTAACACTAATAATAGTGTGTCTCTTAAAATCGATTAGTGATGACAAAGAATGATTTTTAGTTAGTTAATCATAAACGTAAGGCAACATAAATTTCCATCAATCTGAGATGTTAAACTATATTAATTCAATAAAATGAAGTCAGCAAATTGCCTCAGAAAGGAATCGAAGTAAAAATAGTATCATTGACAACAAAAAGACTAATCTTAGAGAACATGACTAGGGAAGAACTAATAGATTAAAACGACAAAAATAGTGAAATATTAAAGAATTATCGCATTTCTGTCAGTAAGATAGTTCCTGATCTGTATCATTTACAGTTTGCGATCATTATTCATGAGAGCTCTAACCAGATAATCTGTAGCTTTAAGCATAGCCCTGATCAATAATCAAGGACTTCATGAGGTGTTAAAGCGTCTAATAAACATTCCGAACACTTTTTTTGTTGTAGTCACGTAATACAATGAAACGTAGTTTAATCTTATATATCAGACAACTGGAGGTTTGTCTACCTCAGAATCTTACGCGCACTTTATTAGAATCCTGATAAATTTTTATCTATGACCATGCGGACTGATGTAATAATAGAAACAAATTGCATTAAGTAACGTGACTGCCCTTTTCGGGTACCCAGAAGTAGTCGTTGAGCTAAAGACAACACTTAATTTATCCCTTAGTAGTTTGAAAAGAAGTACAATTAAAGTACCCTAGTGCACTATTAAAAAGCATAAAGACTTCAGCAAATAGATATTTTTCGACGAGATCGTATACTAAAGATATACAATCGTACTTATAGTTATTTCACACAGTAGTATTGATCACATAAAGCAGGGCTCTTTCTAAATACATAACCTAACACCCCTGTATGTGGTCATCTAAAACTGAATGCGGAACAGTCAATAGTCTCATTGTTGGAAGTCGAGTAGATTCCAGTCAATTACCTTCTTTAGCTTCATTATTAAAAATTATCCACAAGGTTAAACCAACTGCCTTTATAATAAACGCAAGTAGGTTTATGTGGTTCTGTGAAAACTCGCCTACATCTATTTCTTCATATGCCAAGTGCGAAAGCATCCTTCAATCTCATAATGATTATAATAATGATCCGATGTTTGGCTTATTTTATTCTTGGTTTCATTATTATGAGATATTTTTGGTATCGAATTCTCTTCGGTCGATGACGTAGCAAAAGTTCATCTACTACTCAGAAAACTTAGAACAAACGAACACAGCAAATATGTTAATTTTATACTCGTGAAAGCATTTACGTGACATTTCATTTGGTGAAACTGTCCAGATATTGTCTCGGATTATTGATGAAAAACCATCCATTGTTCAATGTCGGTCATCAATGTTTCCAAATCTCTAAATCTGCAGATGATTATTTGACATATGCTGCTAAGGTCAACCAGTAAATGTAGGACGCAATGATAGAAAGTAGATCAGAACCTCCTGTCGTGAGTGCAATCAATGCAGTTAAAACGCCAAAGCCTTATAATGAGACAGAAGAGTCTGAGCTCAGTTCATCGACTGTAAAAACTCCACTGGAATTGTGGTGGGTGGCACCTTGTTAAATTGTCTTTCTCAGCAACATAAGTGTCGTAAAGGCTTTCACGCTGGTCAAAAAGAAGGCCTCTGCAGGTCAATGAATAGTGTTGACCAACACAAGTTAGCTATGAACGAAGTTTACAAATTTTGTCTGAACCGAAATAGTAAATTACGTACACAAACCCAATTATTAGTAAGTCATTAATACGGTGAAAGCTATTATTTCTCCGTCAAGTGGAATTGGATTAGTGTTCGTTGTTTTGTATCGAAGGATCTTGCTTTTTGCTTAGTGGATGTTGAGGCCTAATGCTGCCTAGGCTGCTGCTACATTGTTCGTCTTCATCTGCATTTGTTGCTGCGTGTGGGATAGAAAGTCCAAGTCATCTAGTTGCATCGATGTTGTCCACTGCATCCGAGTAGTATCTTGAGATGATGCAGACTTCATGGTCCAATCAACTACCAGCAGAAAGTGAAAGGGCGAGAGTAAGCAGCCTTATCTGACACTGGTCTTCACTTTGAATGAATGTGTGAGCTGACCTCCATGCACAATTTTACAGTGTAGTCCGTCGCAAGAATTCAGTATGATGTTGACTAACTTTCCGCGTACGCCAAAATGTCGTAGAAGACTCCATAATATTCTTCTAGCCACGATGTCGAATGCTTTTCCGTAGTCGAGGAAGTTGATGTAATGTGGTGAATTCCATTCAATTAATTGTTCAACAATGAACCATAGAGTAGCGATTTGGTCGGTATACGATCGGTTTTTACAGGATTCGGCTTGTTGATCTCGAAGTTGGGCGTCGACTGGATCTTTCATTCGGTTCAATAACACTGTTGAAAACTTTTCCTGGTATTGAAAGTAGAGTGATGCCTCTGTATTTCTCGCAATCGCTAGTCACGTTTCTTTGTATTTTGATGAAGTGCTCTTTTTCTAGTCTGTTGGCACTTGTTCTTCCTCCCAAATCTTCCTGAAGAGAATGTGGAGTATCTTTGAAGTTGTTTCCATGTCTGTCTTCAGTGCCTCGCTCAGCTGGTATGTTGTCTGACTCTGTTGACTTGTCACTCTTGATTTGTCGGGTGGCCATTTTGATTTCTTCGACTGTTGGTGTGTCGTTGTTTATGGGGAGATCTGTGGCTGCTGCTTCGATGACTGGGGAATTCAGTAGGGCTGATCTATTCAAGAGTTCTTCGAAGTGTTCTACCCACTTGTTTCGTTGTTCATGCACTTCAGTGATTGGTTTGTCAGCATTGTTGTTGATCGGTCGTTCTGGCTTACTGAATTTCCCAGCTAGTATTTTCGTTGTATCGTATAGGTGCCTCATATTTCCTTCTCTTGCAGCTCCTTCCAACGTCATTGCTAGGTCCTCCATATATTTTCGTTTATTCAACCTGATGCTTCTCTACACCTGCTTGTTTACTTCTGTGTATTCGGCCTGTGCCTTCTCTGCTCCTGCCCGGCTGTTATTAATCGCTATTTTTCTGCTCCTCCTTTCTTTGATCTTGTCCAGAGTACCAATAGAAATCCATTCTTTATGGTGCTGTTCCTTGCGACCCAAAACCTCCTGACATGTTGAAGTTATTGTTTCCTTAATCTCTTTCCATTTGTCTTCCATATTAGTTCCACCTTTTTCTAGTAGATCGTTAAATGTCTGGAACTTATTATTGATAATTATTTTGAATTCGTTGCATTTGTTAGTATCCTGAAGAGGGGCTGGGTTAAACTTTGTAATACTACTGCTTCAGTTATCCAGTGCTTCCTTAGCTTCAGTTTCATTTTGGCCATTATCAGGTGGTGATTTGAAGCTATATTAGCTCCTCTCCTTGCTCCTACGTCTTCCGTAGTTCTTTTCAGCTTCTTATTAATACAGATGTGATCAATTTGGTTCTCTATAATGTGGTACGGTGAAACTCATTCAGTTTTGTGTATATGTTTGTGGGAGATTATGGTACCACCTATAACCATTTTGCTGAAGGCACATAGGTTTGCAAACCTCTCACCGTTATCGTTCCTTTCTCCCAGTTCATGTCATCCCATGATGTCTTCATATCCGGGGTTATCCATTCCAACCTTGGCGTTGAAGTCTCCCATCAGAATGGTCAGGTGCTTGGCTTGGCATTCATCGATGGTTGATTGCAGGCTCGCATAGAACTGGTGTTTGTAGTACATCGTGGCTGTCGTTAGTGAGTGCATAGCACTGGATGGCATTCATTGTAATCTCTTCCTTCTTCGTCCCGAAGGATGCTTTGATGATCCTAGATCCATGAAGTTACCGTCGTATAAGCGCTTTTCGTGCTTCTCGGGATAGCATTAGTGCTACTCCATGTGTGCATGAGGCGTTTTCTTCTCCTGAGGATAATCTTTTCTATCCAGCTTGTAACCAATGGGTCCCGCTTATTCAAAGTAACTTCAGGTTATAGCTTTTCATTTTTTTTTCAGCTATTTGGATGCTTCTCTATGCCTCCCATATCATGCGGACATTCCATGTACCTATATTAATTATTACTCTGGTTGTCAGGTGGGGCATCGGATCCGTGGCTTTCGACGAAACTCGGCTTTCAGCATGAGGGATCATAATCGTTCAAAATGTAAATCTTCCAACTCCCAGGGCAGAATCAGAATGGTATAAAAGGTTTTTACTGGTTAGTGTATTTTTAGCAAGGTTGTTTTTTACGGGATAGGGTTAGTCAATCGCATTATCCGACATCATTGAAACAAGGACAAATGAAAACAGTGAAATCAACCACATAAGTAGTCATTAGAAAAAAATGGCTGAACACATGTAGGATGACTAAAGTAGGTACCGAGGATGTCCAAAATGATAATTACTGGTTATTTCTAATTCTAAAAGAGAATGCAACACCATCAAAAACATAATCTATTCAGTAATAGTAATAATACATAAGTAAAATAAGGTTATTATCGGTCCCTAAAAATTCGCTCATAAAAAACGAAGCACCAACAAGACAATGGAGTACCGGCACGCTCCCAGCAGAAGTCATATAACTATCTACGGTAGCCGTTCGTTCACAAAAGTTTGGGTATGTGCATGAAAGGAAGGATAGGAAGAATCATAAAAAAATAGAGCGAAAGTGATGGGAGAAAAAAGCATAAAACAAAAGGAAACGTTAATCAAACCTTCAACAAAGTCTTTTTTTTTGCGTGTGTGGTCTTTTTCCCGGTTAACCATTTAAAATACAAGCAAAATGTATTCAGTAACAAATATAAAATGAATAATAACCGGAATAAATCCTAAGAAGGCAGAAGATGAAGCGAAAACAAAAACAGGAAGAACAACTGGAGATAAATAATTTAACCGGAGTTTTTTTATTCAAGTTGAAAACCTTTATTAACAGTGCCATCACTTTTGTGATTCATGTTATAATTAGTTTTAGTAAAATAAGAATTTGTTATTTTGTTCAATTTTGTACAAAAGTCATCTGTTAACAAATGTATCGTATTCGAAACAATGAAAATGGACAATGACATCAATCATATTATCAATGATATGGAAACAAAATGATGATATTGGAGAACAGGGTGATGAATGAATGGAAGTAAATGGGAGTTTAACAGAGAAAGGGGAAAATGCTCAAACTGTATACAGTATGTTATATTGAATTTCATCTTTCAACCTTATATATATAATCTAAAATAAGTAGTTTCCTTTTCAAGATAACAATGAAGACAATTATTTTACTTCTTCTAAAAGCTTGAAGCGACAAGATGAAAACTTAAACTGTAAGGTGAACGGAAAAAACGAAAGTTGATCACTTGATGCATAATAACAGTATAATATATGGCGCGTGTAATAGAAAAATCTATTCGTGAAAATAAGTTTAGTGGTGTTATTTCTTTGTAAAAAAAATAGATCGAAAAAAAATCTTCTTGCATGTATGTATATATATATATATATATAGTGGTTACAAAATTTGGTCCAGTTTTATGAGTACTTTGACCGTTTCGCATATTTTGGAAGCACATTAGGTGAGTTTTGAGACTCCGCTGTATAAAACAATAAAGACAAATGAATTTAAAGAATTATCAATGAACGTTACAGATATGCAAACTATTGAACGGATCACTTAATAAGAGTATGATGTTCAAACACTATTGGGTTTTTACTACTGGTGTCGCGTGCAGAAACAGTACGTGCCATCCCTGAATTTATCCTAGTCGGAATACGTTGATATGTATCTCACTTCGCTTCGGTCAAGTAAACGATTGTCGATCATTTCTCCGATTTGTAAATTAATTATATTTTAGAACATTAATCCATTCCGTCACATTCTTTTGATGCATGAAACTTCTAAATACCTTATTATGTAATCGCCTATTTTTCAATAGACAAATATCTTGTAAAAATTACTATATGCAAGATTACAATGCTATAGTAAATGATATGGTCGGAAAGAAAGTTCTCTTCGATAAATTGACTTTACATTTTTTTTCATGGGCTTTTTCCGTTACTTTGTTACATGATCATCCTAACAAGACAATCAACCTATTAAGTTGACGAATTATGAATAAAGTAATCAGAAAGGGTCGATGAAACTCCCGCAGGAAAACTATGAAGAAACACGCACTTCAACATGAATGAGCAATAATTGTTCCAAATATGCCTAGACAATTTAATAATATAAAAACTATGTACAGTTCTCAAATGAACTATGTGGCAATATAAATCTTATATATTTTTGTCTTTTGCTATGATGAAGCGTATGTTACACGAATAAAAAACAAATGAACTGTGTTGTAATCCCACTGTGAACATCAACATTGGGATGCAGGTACATCCAGCCGACGAGTCCCAAATAGGACGAAACGCGCGTCCTGGATTCCACTTGCCAGTCACAATACAAATTAAATGTGTTGTAATTTGTTGGATTTTGTAGTTTTATATCTAAAGGTGACATTAGACAATCATTATGGAGCTGAGATATAATGGTTAAGGAGTTCTACTTTAATCCAGTAAGCTCCTCTTAAAGTTTGAGCAATCGAGTAGTATTACTAGCTCTTATGAATAAAGCACAGCTTGGGACGGGATACATAGATTTGTATTTAGTGAGTTACATTATTATAATGATAATTGTTGGGAAACGAGAAGCACTAGACAATTGTTTCGTTGTAGTATGTGACACTTCAGCAATGTGTATCCACTATCCAACTAGGAATATCAGGGCTGAATTCCTGGTGTTTACTGATCATCTAAATAAGCCGAGTCTGTGATGTAAAACTACGAAATTCCTCTATTATCGATCACGGCGGCGTCTGGTACGAAACGTGCTGAGTTCGAATCTCAGTGTGAACATCAACATTAGTCAAAGAGTCCCAAATAGGACAAAACGCGCGTCCTGGATTCCGCTTGGCAGTCGCAATTCAACTTAAAGATTATTATGTTATTTTTAAAATACTCAGATATATTGTTAACTGACTCATCACTATTTACGTGGTGTTCGTATTATATTTAGTCGTCAACTATATATGTTAGTTTAGAAAAGTGATGAAGAACTGGTTGAAAATAAATATTTCTTCACTCATTTTTGTATATTATATGTCATAATGAACCCATTATTTATTATGGAATAAGTGTTCATTTAAGATAATTAATGAATCATGTCTGTTGAAATGATGTTGCTTTAAGTTTTCTATCAACTTGATTATCTTGGTTTTGTGAATTAAACAGAATCCAATAATTGTGTTGAATTCGGCATTTTCGATCACATAGTTAGTGAGTTGCATATTAATGTCACTTATATAAAAGATATCAATCCGACTGACTGAAAGTAACTTCTATAGAGCAGCTCAATGAGATGAGAAATGCAAATGTAGTAAACATTATGGTTCAAAATGAATTTTGTTATGACAATCGTACTATAATACGCAGGGATGATCCGCTAAATGAACGGAAAAATAACTGGAAATGGTGAATATAATACACGCATTGAAAATTGAAAATATTGACGATATTCTCATTAAAACTTAAAGTTAGATTGAAGCCGGAAAAAAACGTCATAGTAAGACCAAATAACTAAAGAAAACAACTAAAACACTAAAAATAATAATAGTAGAACATACATTCACAGTAGCCAGATACCGTATCCATATTTACATATGATGATTGACTAACTGGCAATGGTTGAGTAATAGTAGGTAATGAATTCTGATTTTCGGTGCTTGGACTCAGTGAAGATGACGAAGATGCTAAGGAATTAGATATAGGACTATGACTAATAGAGAATATAGGAGGTTCTCGAGATGCTGGAGGAGCAGGTGACAATGATAAGACCTGATGTAATCCTAACCGATAAAATATATCAGCAGGAGATAAAGTATGCCAAAGTGAATGATTATCTGAGGGATCACTTGATGAATTATTTCGATGACTATCTAAACGACCTAAGTAAATTAAAAAATGAACATGAAAAAACCATAACTAGGTAAATAGAAATTTCTTCAAAAATTTTAAAACAATAGATAGCTTCCATTAGAGACTGATTTTGATTTGGAGAACATCAATGAAAACCAAGAAGTGACTGAAGATCATTTCATCCTAGTTTGGAATTTCTTAACAATGAAAAAACATGAACTTCCTGCCTTCAATTGTTTTTGTATTATTCATGTTGGCTGTCATGCTTGAATGAACGTGTAGTAGCAGACAATGGTGATATTGTCTAGAACGGTAATGAGAAAGCTGCTCAAATAAACTTACTTGACTAACAGAGTTCAATAGCTCCTAATTGCCTTTACCTGAACTATAATCTCTATCACTCATAAAGTGAGCGAGAAGTCCACCTGCCAGAAAAATTACGAATACAAATCGCAGTTGTTCTCTCTGTTTCGTCATATACAGATGGAGGACGTGGACGTAGAAAACATTCATAAGCTGTTGGTATTTGGCCATAGGTGTCTTTGGAACACCACCCGCATTTGTTGGAACCATAAAGCAAGAAGGTTGAAGTTAGGCACAAAGTACTGGCGAAAGATGATGAACTGATTGATTGGCTTGTGGATCCTAACCGACTGCAGCGATTGTGACCTGCGTAACGTATGCCGAACTGCCAACTACCTCCACATACCATGATGATTAGCAGTGGAGTCGGGTAGAATAAACCGAAACGCTAGCATCAATCTACCCAATCATTAGGTCATTCTGAGACATAATGGTAAGTGCAGACAACCTGGTTTTAGTATCCTAATCAATTGTTAGAGATATTAGTCGACTAGTGTCAGAATTAGTCGCAATACCATACGTGGATCCACTCCATATGATGGCTTAAATTCTGATCTATGAAATGTCTATAAACCGTTATTAACACGAAATGTTTTCCTCTTTTCGAATCGTATTCTTTATGTCTAATCATTTGTTTTTACTATCACTATTATTACAGTGACTTCTATTATTTTAGTATTCATCCAGTTGTGCTATCAGGGTGTAGAAACTTGAAATGCATACGTATATGACAGGCTCTGCGTTGAACATGACTGAAATTGTATTGAACAGATGGTAATCAGTCAGTCAGTCAGTTACAACATAGAACTTTGTACATGCGTACATCAGTTCAAGTTGCCATGCCTCAATTAGCAGATAAAGATTAAATTGTCGGACCAAATCCCAGAGTAGGGGAGGTAGTAACAGAGTAAGTACTAATGGAAAGGCATAGAGATCAGAGATGAGATTTGAGATAAAAAGTGATTCAGTAAAGAGAAAATTATAATAAGCTCAAAAATTAGAATTTGGAGGAAGACAAGGAGTGGATGCACCTGCGCCATTGCAATCGATTTTGAGCCATATCACCTAAAGTCTCTAACCATTTGTTACGATCATCGTGTGGGCCCCAACCAGGTAGTCTACATCTATTAACATGGAACAGATGGTAATGCAAAAAGCGATTATTATGAGTATTATGTATACGAGAAAATTTATAAACCCACTACATATTCAACTAAAAGAATTAACTTCAAAAAAACTTTCTAATACGCCCATGAAAAAATCATGACGCTATGATCGCGGCTATTTGCAAAGTAGTTAACTGTCGACTACTTTTCCTTTTGCGCCGAGTGGAGTTATTCGCAGTGAACTTCTATGTATATGTCGATGTGGCGCAGAATGACATGGCGGATAAGCGAGATAAAGCTAATAAAAACTAACGCTTGAAATAAAATTCGTAGGGGTAGTTACTTTTTAATGTATAACGCTCATTTATAAAATGAACCAAGAAGTTTACTGGAAGTAATGAACAAAACAAATCTAGTGAACATTAGAAACACTGCGGTTAACCTCAGCTCAACTTCAAAGATAAGTAAAATAAAACAAATTGGCAAGGTAAACAACAGCGACCAACCTACCAAGTTCATTTATCACTTCCGGTGTTGACAGGAAATAACCATTTGGTATACTAGTTTGTCGTGATAGTGTAGAACTACAAGTTGATGGTAACTTCAAATGTTTCATTGCTGGTATTCGTTTTAGACGTGACTGGTTTTGTCGCTGCTGTGGCGGAACTTCTTCGTCTTCTTCTTGCTGTGAATCTTTTTCATTCATATTAATTTGATTGTTGGAATTTTTTGTGACATTTTTATTACTAATACTATTAATATTATCACTACCCAAATGATTGCTATGACTTATTTCCGATGCTGTCAATGTTACTGTTCTAGAAA
The DNA here is from genome assembly GCA_025215515.1 of Schistosoma japonicum. Taxonomy (NCBI): domain Eukaryota; kingdom Metazoa; phylum Platyhelminthes; class Trematoda; order Strigeidida; family Schistosomatidae; genus Schistosoma; species Schistosoma japonicum. Next base: position 69,146,773 of record CM046061.1, on the reverse strand, counting down.
CTAAAGAAGTTGACATTGAAGTAGTATTAGTAGTAGTAATGGATGATGATGACAATGATGACATATTATCTAAGTCAATAACATTATGTAATGTTTGAGTTGGTGCATCCATTTTTTGCATGATTACTACAGATTCCGACAGAGAATTAATATTTGAATTTATACGCTGTGGAACAATAGTATGTTTATTCGAAGGTATAGGTGTAGTCAGTGAAGCATTCGTTGTAACAGTAGTAGTCTGTTTATTCAATAGGAAATAAAGATTTAGGATTATAAAATACAGCAACAATAGTAATAAATGAACAAATGAAGGTGTGATGTCATGTGCAAATATGTAATATGGTTGAAACAACAATTGTATAACCGCCTTGAATTAGTAGTTACTATAATTATCGCATTCCATGTATTCACAATAGCAACCAGCTACACAAAACACTAGGCTACTTAGTTATTCATATTACTAGATAAATTAAGTCAGGAATAGCAGCTTCCGATTAAAAGAATATAAGCTGGAATCCTGATTCATTCACCTCGAAATGCTAGATGGTATTAGCAGACGTCAAATCGCCCCCCACCCCACAGATGTCTTGGGACATCGGACATTTAAAGCCTTTGACAGAGAATCCTACACGCCGATTTCACGTAGCAGGAGTGTTTTTATGAAAGCATGTTAAACCCTAATTCCAGATAATTGAAGTACATTAGCTCCAGAATATTAGGTGGCCAAACAACATATTAACCTATTTTCGGCATCAGATAGCATGATAACCTTTGCTTTACTGGTAAGTGATTGTGATATCTAATAGCAGAGTTAATAATAAGTCATTATAAATTAGCTGTGAAAATGTTACAACCAAATTATTTCTACATTGTTATGGACTAGTGACAGTAAGTCGCAGCATAAATGCTTGCCCTGCACTCACTCCCTACCGTAGCTGCTACCTTGACATGGTGGTCAGGCTTGCCTATCGTGATGACCCAACTGAGCTATATTGGCTGGAACGCATGTTTCTCAAGGTCCTACCATGCCAAGCAGGTTTCTTGGAGAGCGATAAGACTAAAGGCTTGCAACCTAAGATATGAGGGTGAAGTCGTACTGCTGACTGCAGCAAGGTGTGACAGCAGTAAGGTATTTCCCTCGGATAACCAGCATCTGCAGCGATGCTGACTTATTAATGGAAGGAAGGAGTTAGAAAAGGTCGACCCTAAAAATGTCACACCTCACCTTACTCCACGGATTTCCGTCTCCGGCAGGTAAGGCCTTCTAAAGAACGGAGCTAACACTTCGAAAACTCCCAATAACAAGGTCGTGCGTGATCAGCCTCAAGCAGCCTCAATGGAGTATGTTTCGACTCCAGTCACAGACTACCATGTGACTTCTATCAACAGACGATGTTCCACTACCTTGTGGACTAGACATTAGAGGTCAAAGGCTCGGGTAGTTATGTCTTAAGGAAACTACCCGCTCCGGCGTGGGAATATTCAAAACTACGCATAAATATGACGACCTGATATGCAAAAAGGAGATGAATTACTAGAGGTTGAATCCGTGAGCACAATGGATAAAAACTTCGAGTGATATCAAAAACAAGCAACAACTACAACTAGACTGCAAGTTTAAATCCAGATTATACAAGTGGCCTACCTTGCCAATATCAAGGTGCTTTAAAAATTATGAAATGTGGTAAGATTACCTCGAGTACTATTAGTGGTATAAAAGCAATCGTCACTCCCGATCTCTTACCCGAAGGGTTCTTTTAATTGAAGTGCTTGAAGAGAGAACGGGGTAAGTAATAGTTTTGATGAATGAATATGACCATAGTTACAATGACCGGTTAGACATAACGTCTTGCGAGCAGTTTTTGACCTATTACCTCTGTACTTTTAGATATTTCCGGGAATGGAAATCAGTGGTGTTCTATTTTTAAGACTGACCTTTAAAGCGATTTCGCTGATGATGCTTGTTTGAACAAAACACCTTACGATAGTCACAATCCAGTACATTTGGTAGCGCAACTTCAAAATTATAACCTAAGTTTGAGGCTTTGAGTCCTACCGCCGTCCAACAAACCTACCTGGGATAGGACATAAAGGAACAAAGTTTCATAAATGGATCACTGTGATAGGCAAGTCCAATAGACACATCAAGGTAACAGCTACGATTAGAAATATGGGTATATATAGGGACATGATATAGTGCTAAGCACATAATAATAATGATAGAAAACTGTTTTATCAAACATCCATGTATCAACACTATAAAGCATTATATGATAGCAAAAAATGACACTAAAAACAGTATTGGGGTTCGATCAGTAACGGTTATTATAGAGGTTTATATTGCTTAAAACAGTGTATCGGAAACTGCGAGAAATGCTGATCAACCAGTTATGAACAATGTAAAACCTAACATATAGGTCCAAGTTGCCATACATAATAAGTACAGCAAAGTGAACGTCAAAGTAGTAGTACTATCAGTAGATGTAAGAATAATTAGAATTTGATTGAAGAAGAAAGAAATAATTCTTTGAAAGGCAAATAAATACTTATCAGCTGAAGATTTAATAAGAGACAAGAAATGAATAAGTTTGCACCGATTCTAAGACATGTAACCTAACGTCAATAATCATTGATTATGAAGATGGCAGGGACACTAACCATAAAGTCTGCTGTGTTGTATATTTTAATTTTAGGCAATTGTTATGTACTACACTGTTAAAAATAAGACATATGTAAGCTCAGAGTTACTTACTTTAACAAGATTAGCAGCTGAAATTGTAGCGAAATGATTGACAGGATTTACATATACACCACTTCTATAGTCATCAATTTGTCTGTGCTGTTCAGATGATTCGGAATAGTTATGTTTACTGCTTAAATGAGGCAAATCTTGAAGCGCATTTTTGCGAGGTACTGAAAAAAAAAAAATCCAACATTATTTTATCATAGTGAAAAAAAAAACAGAAAAAAGGTTAGTATTGATTACTAACCCACAAGGAAGGAAGCAAACGAATGTGCAGAATAATAATAGATCTAAAAAAAAGTAAATAGTGAATACAGGTGATCAGTTCATGAAAAGTCAAACGACACAGTCAGGAATCACTTATTGCCACACTTATGCTTCTAGCCAAAAAGCATAAATTTAAGAACACTCATCTTTGACATTTAAAGGTAAGAGAATCTAGTGCTAAATGTATCAAATATTAAGTTCTTATTAGATAAACTACGCATAAACCAACAGGCTAAAAATTTAACCTAATCATATCTCTAACCATAAACGTAGCATAACCATCACTATGAACCCCATAAAGAAGTATTTTAAAGGTGTATCAAAGACAATTTGTGTTATAATAATACGGGTGTTATGTAGCCATTTAGGTGAGATTAAATGTCGTTACAGGCGGGAAAGTTTACAAGGAATTTGAATAACTGAAGAAAATTCGCATAACCGGCTGCATATTGCTTATTTTCTAATAAATATTTATTTACAATAACTGACTCTGTCTGGTTTATTTGTACACACGGATTCAAGAACTATGGACTGACTGGTTGAAGTGTTTAATTATGGTGGACATCTTAAGAATCACTAAAGTTTGTCATAATGCTATATTTCAGGCGATATTTAAAACAGCATGCATAGGAAAAAATAAATAAAAACGGGAAGAGGGTGTGGACATGATGAACGCCATTCGACAATTCGAACTTAACCAGTAGTATTCAAATTAAATCTTTAACAAGACAGAGTCGAATATCAGTTACAGACCAGAGGCGTAGATAAACCATACAATCACGCCCTGCAGTGACATAAGCATAGTAAGAAGAAACTTATAATCACAAAAATAAGGAGTGATTTAATTTAAACAGCCATACTTCATTCACACATCCCCTACTCAAAGAAAATGACTGAATATCTGACAGTATGGACAGGTTTGTCTATATGGATTGGAGAGTAAGTGATTATATCAATCTCAGTTCATGATAAATCAACAGGAAGATTCAAATAGATTCTAATGAGTGATTATATTACTTACTCATTTACATCTATGCCTGTTGAATTTTCGATAATACATTGTATATAAGCAAGCTATTTTATTAAAAAAAATTTTTTTTTCTGGTTTGTGGTCATATTTTTGATTACAATTCGTACGAGAGTTTGAATAGAAAAATTTGATTTGTGAGCAGTTATCACTTAATCATATCTTATAGTTGTGTTTTAATCAATCAATTAATGTTGCATTCTCTTATTCAATAATCTCTAGCCGTCCAAATCATCAGTCTTGCGGCTGTGACGATAAGACGTCAATATATATATATTCCTCTCACATAATAGAATCATCCTTACAAAATGATATGGGATCCTTCCATCGTAGCATTGGCGAAAAGAAAACGCTTTTTCTGTTCTCTTATACATCTGTTATGAAAGGATGATTTGAACAACTAGAGAATACTGAATAAACTAATGTAATATAAGTCGGTTGGTGTAAATAAAATAATAAGATATAACCCAGTGATAATCACTCAAGAGTTAGGATTGTTGATTAAAACTCCTGAATAAATTGAAATCAAAAGTGAGATTACAATCCAGATTTTTCAACAGGTCTTCTATGATCACCGTAATAAAATCTTCTTTACAAGATCATGCTTTGGTGGAGCCAAAGTTAGTAGGGAACGGAAGCGGTGGCATCCAGTGTTCAGGATTAGTATCAGTGACTGACTTTAGTCCAACTGTATCGGGAGTCGCAGCTATTGTCGACAGTATCGAGTCGTCTGAAGGATGTGTCAGCGACATATATTACCAAAAGCTACAGAGCCATCATTACGGGAAACATATCACTGACCAAGTATTAAAATTAGAATAGAGGACAATAGATTGAGGAAAATGAAACATAGCATTCTGAAAATATAGCTTAGTAGTTGAAAGAAATGGATGACATAACAAGGAATTGATCATGATAACTTTAGTAAAATTGCTCTTTGTCTTCTGGGTTTTACTACTATTTTACATATTCTATTCAGATAATTGATTAGTTCTGGAATTATATTCTCCATGTCAATTAATTTCCACAACCACATATGTCACTACACTTCTTGATAACTTTATCTTGCATTGGCGATGTGTTGTGGTTAACTGAACTTCTGAACAGATGAGAGGCTCTAAACTACTCATGATTGGCTACATAACTTAGAATCATATCTTCTTCGTAAGAGATGGTGATTGACGAGTGAAAATTGAATGATTTGACTGAAAGTTCGTTTCTATAAATTAATACTAATAAATATATGAATAAGAGCCTAACTAGATATACCCACCCCTCAAAAGTTGAAATAAAGCAGAGGCGTATATTTCACAATAATTTGGCGAATTATAAGAAGTCGAAAACTACTGCAAGTACGCTTAACCAATGAAGCTAATAAAATTTACGAAGGGTCTATAATTTCAGGATAAAATTCAAAACGAGACAAAGGACAATTTAAAAGCTAAGTAAAACCTACCAGTATCTACCTTTACAGACACTTTAAAATGATAAACATGTAAGACTTAACATATGGGACCGCATTGAGCGGGGTTTTTTTAAAGATGACATTGAAAAATTACTTATTTCTCAATGTGGAATAAATACAATCAGAAGATATCAAACAGTTTTCCAAAGTTAACTTTGAGGTTCCTAAGTTCGGAAACTAAAGAACTAACAGCATATGAATTCATTCACATGCCTAAAAGTATTCCTTCATTCTAAACTTAAGACTAATCCGTAACGCAAACGTTTCTGTAGTTTTATGTAGTAAATTGTTAATTGATGTTACAAGCATTATGATTAATTAAAGATTCGTTGGATTCATCCTAAGTTGTTTTAAGAGTCGACTAAGTGTACATTAACTTAAATACCTTTTAGAAAATGATTCGAAACAGGTTTTTATGTCAATCCATATTTCCTTTAACATTCTCGTACTGAAAGTAGAAACTAAATTTATTCGTAACCTTTCCCGTTTATTTAGCAGATTAGTGTTGTGTATTAGAGTGTAACTACATTTTAAGCCCTAATTCCTACTGTGTAGTTCTCCTCCGAAAGGTTAGAATGCACCTTACTAGAATTTGCAAAAATCACCTAATAAACACCATCCAATTACTAAATGAACACAAAATGACAGAAAATATTAGAAAAATTACATATATTAAACAGTGAAATTGTTATTCATCATTATTTTTGAAAACTGATTCACAAACGTAATGTTTAATTAAAATGCATTTATCATACACATTTTAAATCAATACACCATGGAAGATGCATGTATATACGTTACAATCTAGGTATGCATCATTTTAGCTTTCCAAATGAATTTTCAATCCTGAAAAATAGTTGAATCTTAAATTCATCAAATCTATATGAATGTTTAAGTAACCAATAACCATTAAAATAATGAGATGGCTGACTACGTCATACAGAAATTAATGTAAGCAATTCACGGGATCAGATTTAGAACATGTAAGCACGTACACAATATTTGTTTGCATACGTATGGCAAACTCTGTGGATAAGGTGTACAACATAACAAAAAAAGTCACATTGCTATTTGTTTTAGAATAAAAGAAGCTTGGTTGGAAACAAACAGAGATAGTGATGCAGACACATTGAAACAGCACGTAGTCTTAGTTACTAAAGGTGTATACTGATGCTAAGTACATTTACATCTACTACACTTACGCCGAAACACAGATAAACCTAACTTGAATATTATGCTAATTGGAAAAGTCATCTTATTTCCTACACAAAAAAAAAAAAACCAAATTATCATGTGATTTTTTAAAATAACACATTTTTTCATGAAAACAACTGATTTTCTGTCATATATCTACCTGTTAAGAGACAAGCATAATTAACTTGAAGTAGTAAAAGAAACAGTTTACAGGTAAACGTAACATCGAAACCAATCGTCTTTGTTATTAACTGTAAGCTTAAAATGTATTGTACTAACCAACAAAACAGAATTGTGTCAAGCTAACAATTTTGTGCATTAATTAAAAATAATCTCTTCGATCTGGTCCTCCGAACTGTAGCTTTCAATTATTTCCATACAGTTAATATGATGAAACTCCATGATTATCGCTGACTAGCAGGATGACATGACTTTAAACTTACATTAAGAATTGTCTGTAACCAGTAAACCAAGAAGCAGTAGACAACTATTTTATGACAGTGCAGAGCCCCTCGGAAGTGCGTAATTCACAACCTCATCATGAACCAAACCCAGGATAATAGAGACTAGCAATAAGCGCTCAATGTTAACACCACTCAATTGATACCCAATAATTTACACTCGTGAATGTCATCTTAAACCTTACATCCGACATGGTTGAACTTTAAAAATAAACGAAATTGCCATTAGAACTCAGAGAATTACTTACAGTTTGTTGATATAAATCATTTTGTCAGATAGCTGAAACTTTAAGCGACCATGGATAGATGTAGAGGATGCAACAGAGATACATACGTGAAGTGTATATTCTAAGTTTGTGAAATGAACAGTCTATACGAACCAGCTTGACTTTGTGTTAAATAAACATAAATTATTTACCTATAAGAAGTTAATCAAATGTAAAAGCTGATTAAGTAATTGTGATTGTGTTATTCCGACGCCAGAAAGAGGAGGAGAAGATTCAGCTGTTAAGTAATGAAACTACGGAGCTGTCTATCACTAGCAATATACATCGACCTAGATTTTCGCATGGTAAAAAAATCAATAATACCATTAAGAAAACAGTGCGATAAGTAAGTTACCTCAATGGAAAGCTAACGTAAGAAATGGAGTTCAAAATGGAGGGAGATTTAAAATGATTGGTGATAAGCGGCACTAAGTTTAAGGTTAATGAAGACGAATACAGATGGTTTTAGTCTACGCTGTCCATCTGTGATTAATAGTCAGATTGTGACTAGTAAGTGGAATCGAAGGCAAAAAGCATTTTGTTATTTCGAATTTGTAGATTATGTAGGCAATTTATAAAGCTCAGTACAATGTAAGATCAATAATAATATTTTGAAGTGTTAGAAGTCAAGAAAACATGTAACATATTAAGGTTAGTATGCACTTTTATGTAATACCAAAGACACTCGAGGAAAGTGATGAGGTGTAAGAATAATTAATGGCCTAACATCAAAAAAACGTTAGCAAATGAGTTTGGTACATATATGTAATTACTCCGTATTTATTTAGAAAAAAGCAACCATATATTTCAAGTAGTTTGCATAGTAAAAAACAATCAGGCACATAGGGTATGATTTGAGAATTTATTAGCGAAGGCATAAAATAATTTTATCAACTTTAAGAATAAGGGATGATAAAGAGTTAATTCATCTACACCATGATTTCAACATGTTATGCAGGCGCTCAAACAGAATAGATTTGTGTATATAAAGCAGAATGCATACTAAAAGTGTACTGTAAGTTTCTGTAATATATATATATATATATATATATATATATATATATATATATACAGATTATACAACCAGCTATATCGCTATAAGCCAGAATGGCGAATTCTCTACCTAATGAAGTATCACGCTTATATACAGACTATTCAAAGAAAGATAACACGATTATATGTCATAAACGATCGCTTGCTTTCCAATAAATGAAGATCTGACAGTTAGGTTTAATTTTCACATTATATATTTGTAGCTTTGAGGTTTACACAAATCGACCATATGGATCAGTGATCTAGTGGTTCAAGTGTTTAACTTTGAACCGTAAAGTCATGGGCTCAAACCCCATCCTAGCTAATTCGCTAATCCAACCGGGTAAATAAATTACATCATCTTCAGACCAACATACTCACAGAAACTAGTAGAATCGCGACGCTTAAAAACCGCTCTGAAACAGTTAAATGTTCATCTAATAACTTTATATAATTGAACTATATTATAGTGGCAGACAAATGGGATTCGGGAACCATTCTTCAAGGTTGCGGTGTATAGCTGAAATCATGATTCTGGTGCCAGAGAACATGTTTCGTAATTTAAATGAATCAGTCACAATAACCTATTTATAAAATAAGAGAATATTACGGAGGACAATGTTTAGCAGTTGTGGGCAGGAAATCAATAAAAATAGACACAAAGAGAAAAGTGGTAAGTACATTTTTCGACATCATTAGAAGATTCAAACAAGTTCTTCTGTCGGCACATTCAAAGTGATAATGCAGCGCATGTTAAGTATAGCCTAGTATTATTGGGAAAACGTAAAAACATGACAATTTGGAGTGGATATGTCATACTTTCATGATTAATAAACTTTTCGAATTTATTTAGTGTTTTGAATAAATAAATAAATTTGTCCGTAAGACTAAATAGCATGTTTCGTCGCTATTTGCGATACGGCCATAAGCATTTCTTCAGCAAGCTTCACATTGCTTTCGTAAGGTATATGGACGAGTTTCATTATCGTTATTTATTCATCTTTAAAAACACTAAACCACTAAATAACTTTGAATGGCAGTTTGACACAACTTCTTTAAATTGCCATGTTTACACGTCTTAATAATACTAGATTACAGTTAACATATGCTGTTTTCTCATTGGTTCCGATTGCCTCAAATTCGTTCGTCCTTTATATCACAGATTTATAGTAGAATGAATAACCACAAAGTGTTTAAAAACTTACATTCCTGTTCTAGTTTCCCTGGAGAATTCAAATTAGTATCCAATAGACTGTGATTAGAATTATTAGCAACAACGGATGACAATATAAAGATAGGCTGATCAACTTTCAATTCTTGAGTGTAGGGTGTTGGTGATAATAATGTACACTGCAATTGGCCTAATGTATTGGTAGGAGAAAAACTAGACGAAATATTTGTATTGGCAACAGTTGTATGACTGAAAGAATGAGTTAATGATGTGTTCATATAAGAGTTATTATCAACTAAGTGTGTATCATGCAAATTTGAACAATCCACTGGTAATATTGCTTGATTATTAGATGAATGGTGAAGCATATAAGGCATAGAAGACTGTTTTGAAGGCAAAATATTACTTATTTGCTCCGGAGCTAAAACAAAAAGACCACAAATATATTTTACAATAGTATAGAATCTGAAATATGAAGTGACTCCAGAGTTCTAGTGACACGACTAAACAAAGCTCAAATATGTTAAATATGAGGCATAAGATGCCGACTCAGTTAACTGTGAAGAATGGAACCTCTGGGTTCGACCTTTGATGAAGTCGTGGCTGCGTAACGACACCGAGAAGTCCAATTGCTGGATAAAACAGCGGTCAGTAAGAACTTAGCACGTATGCATATAGGTCCAAGTTGCCATATCACATTAGCACAATGAGAACAAATTTACAATACTAACACGGCAATATAGTTCAGCAAAAAGGAATGAAGCAAAAGTATGTACAGAAGATTAATAGAGTGAATATATTTGTACCATTGTACTGTATTCTGAGCCATATGACTCAGTATCTCAAACCACTCAAACGGCTGTCCTATTTTCTAATCGTTATCTTATTAAGAGAACTACTCGTATTGTGAAACTTATAAAAACTCAGTAAATTTCAAGGCAATATCGGTCAGTCAAAAATTGAGGAAAGAAAACTGGTAGGAGCTTTGCTGAGAATAAATATACAGCACATACGTTTAGTAACTCAGATGATCACTAAGAATCTTTCAAAAGATGAACAAATTCTGAGTATTTTAAAATATGAACGTAAATATTAGGGAGAAATATTATCGTATAGGTGAATGTGTGCATATACATACTTAAACGTTGGTTTTTAAGCTTCAACCTAATTGTAATAGAGTTAGATAAGAGTGGTGACTCAGGTTAAAACGTCACAGATTTGAACTCCACACCATCTACCTGGGTGTGGGTAAATAGATAGCTATCAATAGTGTTCACGAATATAGGGTGGCTCAAAGAGAAATAAGTGAATCGGTACTCGGTAGGTGACTTAAAACAAATATGCAAACACAAAACAGAAAAAAAACTTAGTACTTAATCATAAAGCATCCCTATCTTCCAGTAAAAAAACCCAAAATAGTCTAGTCATGTCATTAAATTATAGAAATATTTCTACTTACGTTGAATAGTTGGTTTCGGTAAATTAGTAAATAATAGCTGTTCAAAGGAAAGCAGACAGAAGAGTTTAATGCTGAAAGTTATTCAGTCAAAAATTCAATTGTAAATAATTAATGATGCGTTAATATTCACATCGGAAAACAAAAATTCGTTTTCTGTTTCGTAAAACGCACAACAACATTTTACATCACAGGAAGAATTATTTCTAGTCTGAGTGTCAAACCGGAGGTGCATCTGCTATAGATCGGGTACATGAACTTAGGCTACTAACTTTTGGACACCATACTAATTAATAGAACTTCACTTGAAACCGTTAAGTCAAAAATCAAAAGTTGGAAGGGTATGATGGCACTTGTTCCAAGTATAGTGTCAGTCGGTTAGTCATATACTACATAGAACCTGAAATATGTGCATCGGTCCAAGTTGTTATATGCCGTAGGTGGCGCAAGTATGCAAAGGCTAAACGACCATTTTGAATCCGTACCCAGATTTAATCAAACATCAACAATCAGGACTAACCAGACTTCCAAGATAACTGAAGTGATCAACATGCCCACTTACCTCATTCCCTACCTTTGGTTTGGGTGTTGAGACAGACTAGTCCTGAAGTAACAAATTACATTTGGAGAGGGAAACTCATCTTGAAAATGGTTGCATTGTTGCTCAATGTTATCAAAAGACTCAGTATTGTACTAGCATCTTCATCAATAAGGAATATGTCATCTGAGTATTCAAAGTCAATGGATCTCCTGGTGTGAGATCAGTTACTGAAAATCCAGACGATGAGTGTTATTTCTATCAGTAAATGTATTATTAAATTAAACAAAAAAATAGGAATAGTAGAAAACCTTAACGAATACAATTTAGAGTTACGAGTTCAGATGACAATTCGCCGTAGACCCCGATTCAATTAACAGTGTTCGAGTAAAGAGCCTTCATAAAGTTTATGAACTTCTGAGGTACGCCTTTCAATGACAGACACTACCATAGAAACTCCCGGTCTACAAAGTTAAATGCCACTTTCAAGTCAAGAAAATCCACCATTATCGAACGCCGAACAGTATGTTTATGCTCTAAGACCTGACGAATAGTTTAGCCGACGTAACCACGACTAGATCTAAAGCTAGCCCGTTTTCTTCGCATCTATAGTCTATGAATCGTAGTTAAGAGTCTGATAATTATTAAAGTTAGTATTTTAGACTATATATATATATATATATATTTCCAGGAAAATAACATGCAGTAACATAGAAGACACCTACCTTCGAGTTTACAACATTATTATCACAGGTAAATGGAGCAACTGAGGAGCAAAGACTTGATTGAAGTGATGAACTAGGATAATGGATCATTTGGGAATCGGAAGAGAAAAGTGGTTGTGAAGTTGATACATGAGAAACAAGAATAGGTTGAATGTGAGGCATATATTCAGTCTCTGTTGTATTGTTTATTGATGACATAAGTGGATTGGGTGGTAAACTGAGTGAGCTCACTGGTCCCATGTGGGTTTCTGTTACAGGATTTATTGATCTTAGGGGATGTATATTGTATGTAGATTGTGGCTGAACAACAAATCTAGCATTTATTTGCATATTAATTTGATCAAACTTTTTATTATCATTATCAGTTGGTTGACAAATTATGTTACAACTATTATTTATCTTCTTCACTTTCGTCATGGAATCTTGCTCCTCCTCATCTTCATCTTCCTCCTCATCGTCATCATCAACGTTACCATTCTCGCTCTGCTCACTTTTTATGTTAGAATAACGCTGTGAGGGGATAACATCAGATTCATTACAATCTGATCTCATACGGCGGTTTGTCAACTAAAATGAACATATGACGAAACACTAAACAAATATCGAGATCGCAAATTATTGACAGGAAAGATTAGATTCAAATGATGTTAAGTTTAATTTTTGAGTGATACTTTATAGACCCGTTCCTGTCAGCCAATCTATAGAGGTATTAATGATAATGTAGTGTCTGTAAAATTTACATTAATAGTAGCACTTGGAACTTCTTACATGATTCTATTAGACTAATTGGTATCGTAATTCGAGAAATGATTTGTCCCTGGTTTCATATTAATTATTATAGACTGACGACGGCAAAACCAATTTGATTGACAGTGAATCGATACGACATGGTCGGAAACAAGGTATGCATGTTTTATGAGTAAAGTAGGATACATATCATAAAACTACCAATATTACAGTCTCCATTCCATGAATATGATTCTGTCAATGGAATTCAGACTTACTCTAAAAATCAAAACATGGATATTCATTTTCATTAACTGGAGATCTAAACACCTAGTAAGAAAAGTTAACAGACCTACTCATAAGGCGACTACAAGTTTATGGTTAGTTTTGATTCACACTACGCAGTTTATTTAAAGTTAAACAGCGGCGGAGCGTGGTGTGAACTTGAGGCCTGGCAATTAATACCTAGTGTTTTAACGGTTGTACCATTGACCCAGACAAATTTTGTAAAACGAGATACTTAGATGGAAGATGAAAGCACAACTAAAAGGTTTATAGCGACTGATTTTAACAAGTTACATGCGAAACTAGAGACAATAGAATGTGTATTAAAATATGAACATACAAGGTATGTATGTACGTATGTTCAACATAGAAGCTGATACATGTGTGCATCAGTCCAAGTTGCCATACCTATAAAGTACAGCAAGATTAAAATTACGTAGTAGAAGTAAAAGTTAATTCAATGATAATAATAACAAAAACCAAGAAAAGTGAACATGTAGAATATGGTTTATGGAGAAAGAGAAGGAGCGTGAAAAGAAAGTTATGAAATAATTTAAAGCTCATGATTTAAGGGAGGATAATGAATGGATACATCTGCGCCATTGTGACCCATTCTGAGCGATGTCACCCAGAGATTCTAGCCACTGGTTACGGTATTCACGAGGACCCCAACCAGGCAGTCTGTATCTACCGACACGACTCGAACCAGTAGATAGTGACTTTATGGACTGATGCCACGTTTTGGTTTGACCTCCCCTAACTCTTTCATTCTCCTCCTATATCAGCCAACATGGCGTGTTGATGCAGACGGTGGTTGGGCATACGTAACACATGTCCCAACCACCTCAGTCGATGAAGATCCACAACCTCATCTATTAGTTTACCACCTTTGACTAATACTCGTCTAACCTCGTTATTACTTACTCAGTGATCCCAGCTAAAGCGAGCGATGTTTCGAAGACATCGATGGTCAAAAACTAATAACCTTCGAGTGTCGTCTACTCTTAACGGCCACATCTCACACCCATACAGTGAGACAGAGCGAACTGTGGTGCAGTACACTCTTCCCTTTGTTGAGAGACAAATATCTTGCCTAAGCCATAGGTGACGTAAGTTGACAAAAGCCAAACGAGCTTTTCGAAGTCATACTGAAATCTCGTTAGAAACAGACTCATTAGGGCCAATCAGACTTCTAAGATAAGTGAAGTGGTTGACGAGATCAACTACCACACTCCCTACCTTTAGCTCAGGTGCTGACACAGACAAGTCCTGGAGCAATAGTTTGCACTTAGAGGGGAAGAAATGCATTCCGAATATAGTTGCATTGGTGCTTATTGCTGTTAAGAGATTCTGCATCTTATCAGTCTCCGCCAAACAGGACTATGTTATCAATATATTTTAAATTAGTAAGTGGAATCTGTAGGTAGGAGATCAATTCCAGAAAAGTCAGATGATGAGTGTAATTTCCAATAGTAAATCAACCACGAAATTAAATAGAAATGGAGACAGTTGACAGCCTTGATGGGTACCACTTAAGGTTACAAGTTTACATGATAGCTCTGACACGACTAATAGTGTTTGAGTAAAGAACCTTAACAAGATTAATGTACTCCTGGGGGACGCCATTCAATGAAAGACTGCCATAGAAATCCTCGGTCTACAGAGTTAAATGCCGCTTTCAAGTCAAGAAAAACCACCATTGTCAGGTGCCGAAAAGTATGTGTTTTAAAACCTGACGAATGGTGAATATCTGGTCTATAGAAACAGCAACCAAGTCTGAAAGCAGCCTGGTTTTCTCGTATTTGCAGATAACGAGTGCTAGCTTAAACATCTGATAATTATAATAGCTAGCATTTTAGATACTATATTAGTAAAGCTAATTCCTTTGTGGTTATCACAGGATGATTTTGACCCTTTCTGATGTACTAGGACGACACCAGTTAGATGAAATTATGTCGAGTTCCCAAACTCTAGTCAAAATATCAGTTAGCCTAATCATCGAAGTGGGACCACCAACCTTAAAAACCTCTGGAGATAATCCATCTAAATTCGCTGTTCTACCTCTCCTCAGATTAGCTATAGCTTTTTCGACTTCGACAAGAGTCTGGGGACCTAAATCGAATTTGTATTCAGGCTGCCTTCAAATAGTGGGAAGTTCTAGAGCATCTAAAAGCCAATTAAATAGCTCCTTGAAGTGTTTAGCTCATCGTTCCAAACGTCTAGACTAAAAGCAAATAACCGTTCCATCTCTTTCGGAGATTGTCTTACTAACGCTTGATTTTTTAACCCTAGTTTTTTTATTAACTTGAAAAGTTATCTGGTGTTACCTAACGCCGCTGCCTTTTCCATCTCCTTTGCTTTCGTTACCCACTACTGCTCACGATCGCTTCACAGACTATGCCAGTTTGTATCTGATTACTCTTTGCTCCTCATCGTGTTCGGAGCCTGACGAGATAAGTTTTCGGGAGTCCATCAACTCAACAGAAGCCATAAAGATCCACTGACTTTTCTTGATATGTTGATTCGAGTCATTGATAGATGTCACTGTAGGCGCCACAGTTGCTTGGAGATCTTGCAAGACAGTATCTAGTTAGGTTGCATCTTTATAATTGCCTAGGTGATTTTTTAGTTGTTTCTGGAATTCGCTCTTGGCTGTCACATTGATGAACTGAATTCTAATAGGTTTTCATGTGGTAGTTTTTCTTCGCCTACTAAGATGCAGGCAACACATGCTCGTACTAGAGATTGATCAGAATCTAAACATGTGCTCCAGTGAGATCGGAAACCTTCTATCGAGCCCCTAAAACGCTGACTAATGACGATATGGTCTATTTGAGTCCACCGTTGAGTAGTGTCATGTTAGACGATGTCGCTCCTTATGCTTAAAGTTCGTATTTGCTAGAAATAAATGATTGTCTGAACATAGTTGTAGCAGATGGTCACCGTTATCCGTTCTCTGAGCTGCAACACTGAAGCATTCACTCAAATGTCTTTCAGATTGATCCAAGCTACCTACCTGGGAGTTAAAATTACCAGGTATGAGTACCAAACCTGAGTATTTAACCCTATGAAAAAATTTCAGAAGGTTTTCTGTGAGTTACATCCTTCACTTCATTCAGGCTGCCGTTAGTGGGAGCGTAGGCAAAAACAACGAGAAGATGACTGGCGTGTGTCCCCGTCTTTTCGAGTTCTTACTGAACCATTTAGTTGGACAGCACATAGGTGACTATCGACAGGAATCTATTCGAAAAATGCTTGTTTTGCCTTCATACTTAACGCAATACCTACACCTGGCTAGCTCACGAGAAGTTGCTCTTGAGTCGTCAGATAAACGAAGAGTGTATCGCGTAGGTGCTTCATTCTGATTAGGTGAGGTCAAGTGAATGATCACGCTAGGATCATGTATGCGTGTTTCAGAGACACAACATACATCAATGGAGCGAGATTCTAGTGTCTTAGTTAGGAAGGCTTGCTGCCCTATATAACACAGGGTTCGTACAATGAATGTACCGATGAGAAGTTTGGAGCGTGAGTTAGTATACTCGGGAGACTATATCGTGGGCAGGAATCGTTAGCACTGATGACACAAGAGGAAGCTGAAGATAAGGATTTAGGCTTAAGGAAAGGGGTAGGATAAATATTAGGAATAGAAGAAGGAGTTTGATTAAAATGGAGGTGACCTTATATGTTGTTAGGAGTATGAGGGCGGTTATCTCTTCCCAGTCCCGACCTTAGCTGCTACCTTGTCGTGGTGGTCGGGCTTGCCTATCGTGATGACCCAACCGAGCTATACTGGCTGGAACATATGTTCCTGTAGGTTCTACCATGCTAGGTAGGTCGAGTGGAGAACGATGAGACTAAAAGCAGCTACTCAAGGTCTGAGGGCGAAGTCGTACTGCTGACTGCAATGGGGTGTGACAGCAGTAAGGTGTTTCCCTCGGACAACCAGCATCTGCAGCGATGCTGCCTTCTCACAAGGAAGGAGGGGTTAGAAAAGGTTGACGCTAAAAATGTCACACCTCACACTACCTCACGGATTTCCGTCTCCGGCGGTATGGGTGCCCACTAAGGGCTTTTAAGTGCGGAGCTAATACTCAAAAAACTTTTCATAAAAAGGCTGTGCGTGACAGGCCTCAAGCAGTTGTCCCTTGGGCTCTGCGGTCACGCTCTCAGGTCTCTGAGACCGACACTAATCTGCCTTCTTTTTCAGGTTCCTCAAGAAACACCCTTCCACGGTGTGGGCAGCCGGGAAGTGACAACCGCCCTCATACCCGCAAAAGCACGAGAGTCCAAATTGGTCAAAATCAAATCCTTTCTACACCCCATAATATCTCTCTTATCTCTACGGCTAACTCTACTCACATTCCTTTATCTCACTGCACCGCTAATGCAAACGATGCGAGCTCACGAAAAGTCATTCCTGGTCTCTTGAAACCCCGTTCTAGACTATATGTTGGAGCTTTTAATGTTCGGACATTAAGTCAAATAGGGCGACAGGCTTCCTTAGCTAAGACTTTAGAATCTCACTCAATCGATGTATGCTGCGTCTCGGAAACGCGCATACAGGATTCTAGTAAAATCATTAACCTGATTTCACCGTATCAAAACAAAGAAGCAGCTCGATTTACTCTTCGTGTATCCGGTAGCCCTGATGCTGCTTCCCGGGGTCTCGCTGGTGTAGGTATAGCATTGAGTCGTAGGGCAGAACTAGCTCTCCTAGACTGGATCCCTGTAGATAGTCGCTTGTGTGCTGTCCGACTGAACGGGACAGTTAGGACTCGGAAAGATAGGGACACTCGTCGTTGCCTCTTCGTCGTATCTGCCTATGCCCCCACTGACTGCAGTTCAGACGAGGTGAAAGATGAGTTTTACAGCAAGCTTTCGGACCTCCTCCAAAAAGCTAGGCGCTCTGATATAGTTATAATGGCTGGTGACCTTAATGCTCAAGTAGGTAGACTAAGTGAGAATGAGAGACACTTGGGTGGATGTTATGGTGTCACGGCTCAAAGAACAGATAATGGCGATCGTCTGTTGCAACTATGCTCAGATAACCGCCTGTTTCTAGCGAATACTAACTTTAGGCATAAGGAAAACATCTTTTGACCTGGCGACCCCCAAAATCGTCTCAACGTTGGACCCAACTAGATCACATCGCCATCAGCCACCGATGGAGGGGTTCGATAGAGGACTGTCGCTCGTTCTGGGGCACATGTTTAGATTCAGATCATGCCTTAGTGCGAGCGCGTATTTGTTTGAGGCTTACTGGACGTAGGAAAGACATTGCAATGAAGCCTCTTAGGGTTTTACTTAATGATAATAAAGCTAAGAATATATTTCAGGAACAACTAGAAAAACAGTTAGGCCACCGTGTAAGCGATTGCCATCCGGAAGCAGGTTGGAATGATATCAAAAATGCTGTGGAAACAGCAATGATATCTGCTAGTAAGGTAAATCATAAGGCTAGGATGAAGCCGTGGATTTCAGTAGCATCCACCGAACTGATGGATGCTCGTAAACTAATCCCACCTGGCTCTGAACATGATGAAGAGCGAAGTGAGCTTAGGCGCAGGCTGATAAAAAGCCTACGCAACGACCGTGAACAGTGGTGGGTGGCGAAAGCAAAAACGATGGAAAAGGCAGCGGCGATAGGCAACAGTAGGCAACTTTTTCGACTTATCAAGGAAACTGGTATTAGGGATCCGAATGTGAGTGAGACTATCTCGGAAAAGGATGGGATTATAATTTATTCTCAGTCCAGGAGATTGGACCGATGGGCGGAACATTTTAGGGATCAGTTCAACTGGCCTTCAGCCACACTTCGGTTGCCCACGATCCCCGGTCTTCCTGAATGGCAAATCGACTTAACTCCTCCTAGTCTTTATGAAGTTGAGAAGGCTATAGGAAATCTGAAGCGAGGTAGAGCAGCAGGTCCTGATAGGCTTATCCCTGAAATTTTTAAGGATGGTGGTCCAGTTTTAGCAGCTAGATTGACTGAAATCTTAGGTAGAATCTGGGAACTGGGCATAATACCATCCGACTGGTCTCAATCCCTGATTGTCCCAATTTATAAGAAAGGACAAAAGTCTTCTTGTGACAATCACAGGGGAATCAGTCTGACTAATATAGTTTCTAAGCTGTTAGCATCGATTATACTTAGACGCCTAACTAGAGCTCGTGAAGAGCAGACTAGAGAAAACCAGACTGGATTCAGACCTGGACGTGGCTGTATAGACCACATCTTCACACTGCGACAGGTCCTGGAACACAGACACACATTTAGGCGTCCTACAATAGTTGTCTTCCTGGACCTAAAGGCGGCATTCGACTCTGTTGATCGTGAGGTTCTGTGGCAGTGTCTGTCATTGAAAGGTGTACCAAAGAAGTACATTAACCTTATACAAGCTCTCTACTCTAAAACTACAGGTCGAGTGAGAGCTTATGGCGAACTGTCATCGGAATTCCTCACTTCAAGTGGTGTCCGTCAAGGATGTCCACTTTCCCCATTCTTGTTTAATTTTGTCATAGACATGCTCCTAGATATAACCTTATCTTCGTCTAACTTTTCAGGAGTTGACTTACTACCGGGAGCATCGCTTACTGACTTAGAGTATGCTGATGACATAGTCCTATTCGGTGAAGACGCTGACAAAATGCAGAGTCTTCTGACTACCCTGAGCAACAATGCAAGCATGTTCGGGATGCGGTTTTCCCCCTCGAAATGCAAAATGTTGCTCCAGGATTGGGTTGCATCGGCACCTGAACTAGTGATAGGGAGTGAAGTAGTCGAGCGTGTAGACCGCTTCACGTATCTGGGGAGTCTCATCAGCGCTGATGGCCTGGTGACTGACGAAATCTCAGCACGGATACAGAAAGCTCGATTGGCTTTTGCTAAGTTGCGTCACTTATGGCGCAGGCGAGATATCCGCTTGCTAACCAAAGGACGAGTGTACCGTGCAGCAGTTTGCTCTGTCCTACTATACGGTAGCGAAACATGGCCGTTAAGAGTAGAGGACATTCGAAAGTTACTGGTTTTCGATCATAGGTGCCTCCGAAGCATTGCTCGTGTATCATGGGACAACCGAGTGAGCAATGCTGTCGTTAGGAAACGGGTTCTAGGAAAGGAGGGCAAATCAATAGATGAAGTATTGAAACTTCATCAGTTGAGGTGGTTGGGACATGTGTTACGCATGTCTAACTACCGATTGCCTCGACGAGCTATGTTTTGCGGCGTAGGAATAGGTTGGAAGAAAGCTATGGGCGGCCAAACCAAAACATGGCAGAAATCGATGAAGTCACTGACAAGTGGACTAAGTCATGTTGGTAGATGTAGGCTGCGTGGTTGGGGTCCGCGAGACGAAAGTCACCAATGGTTAGAGACCTTGAACGACATGGCTCAGAATCGTTCGCAATGGCGCAGGTGCATCCACTCTTTGTGTTCTCTCAAAATCTAACCTGCCGAATTCTCTATCTTTCTCCTTTCAAATTTATCTCACTGAATTATACTTTTCGAATCATATCTTCGCTCCCTAATTTTCTGCATTACTGCTAATACTTCTATTATCGTTATCACTCTTGGATTTGAACTGACAGTTGCGTCTCTGTGCTGATGTGGTATGGCGACCTGAACTGATGTACATACGTACGAAGTTCTGCGTTGTATCTGTCTCTCTCTCTTCCCAGTTGCCCATATTGTTGAAGGGTTCTCCTCGATGTACCTGAAAAGTAAATTGGGTTAGGGTTGGTATGAAAGACCTGGGAGCGTGACCGCACTGCCCAAGCAACAAATCCTTGAGGCCGGTCACACACAACCTTTTAGAGAGATTTTTGTTACTGTAGATTCGTACTTACTGTTGGAGACTGAAGTCTGTGGAGTAAGGTGAAGTGTGCATTTTTGGGCCCGACATTTTCTAACTCCGCTCTTCCTTTGTGGTAAGGCAGCATCGCTGTTATGCTGGTTGTTTGAGGAAAACACCTTACTGCCGTCACACCTCCGTACAGCTGGTAGTATGACTATGTCCTCGGACCTTATATTTGCTGCCTTAGGTTTCACCGCAGATAACTCAGTAGTGGAGTTTCCAAATGTGACAGTGAGATGTTAGTTCGGATCTTATATAAAGCATTAATTAGCTCAATATTACATGCACGACCTCATGAGGAGTGTTACAATGTACTAGTGGTTGTAGCACACAGCTTTCAAGTAGTAGGTTATGCATCTCCATATCGCTACCCACTCCAGTTTACGCAGCTGTATAGAAACTCACATAAACAGCAGCTTAAACTTGATTATACTGTATGCGTGATCAACATAAAAGCTGGCACATATGTGCATCGGCCCAAGTTGTCATACCCCAAAAATACAGCACGATTAACACCACATTAGTAGACATTAGTAAAAGAAGAGTGAACATACAGAATATGGTTCAGGAAGAATGATTATAATAGCCTGCATTTAATGTGTGAATTACAGTGATTAATATGAGTACACAGTCAGACATGGTTGTTAAAAGTTATAGGTACTGGAGTATGAGTTTACAGCACGGCTGATCAGCAGGTGAAGACATTAAGTGAGCAATTATGGTGTTTGGCTACTAAGATAAACAAGATAATGATATTAACATACAGCTAATTAGGTATTTAATAACTTGCAATGATGGGTGTGACCAACTAAAATCTTATAGTAGTTCGACGAAAACGTAGAATCAGTTTATGTGAAGCTGTTAGTAGTGATTGTGTCGGTAGAGGTATCTTGGTCGAAATATCGTATGACGAGAACAGTAACCCAAACGTCACCACAGTCATTCTGGGCTATTCACCTGGTCAATGGATTTATGCGCTGATGGAAAACTGAGAGGATGCACTATGATGCAACGTTTTGCATGATTGAAATCGGCCTGTTTCTTGAGTACATCTAACGTAACATGTATTCCTAAAGTCATGAATAACGACTACTCAGATTTCCAACCTATGCTGTGATTTAGTATATTGAGTTCTTTAATTAAGAATGATCGAGTCTAGAACCATACTAATATATAATGAAGGAGACGTAACAAATACAGATAGAAATTGAGAATAGGTGGCTGGGACTAAAATCCAGCACTAAAATCCAACAAAATTTGGAGACTATATAAAATAAGTGGTTAGAAAGAGATGCGTAAAACACAGAGAACGACGATAAAAAAATCCATTAGCTTACTTACTCTTTCCATATCAGAATTACTAAGGAATTCATTCGCACGATGGTGTTTCTTTAATCGTTGCAAAGCATGATCCACTGTAACACTAGCATACTGATAGAGACGATTGCTGCGTGTGAACACCAATAAAGCTATTTCACATTCACACAGTACACTCAGTTCGTAGGCCTTTTTAAACAGGCCACTTTTACGTTTTGCGAATGTAACCTATTATTTGAGAAACAATAGGTTCAGTAACGTAAGTCAATTTACCAGTCGATTTTTTTCGTCTTTGATAAATTTTATCTCAATTTTTTTCCGTCCCATTACCTAAAAGGAGAACATATTTGAAGTTAACCAGCCTTTAATGTATAACAAATATTGCAAATTACCATCCCTTAAAAGGAACTCAGGACCAATACTAAAATGATGTAGTTTACACAACAGCGATGAATCTTGATATAAACAAGCTGTGATATTTAGTTATGCAAGAACTTATATGTATATGTAATCAGCCGAAAACTCTATTTTTCACTTCGGAAGATCGAAAGCATGTTACTGAGCAATAAGGTTCAATGTTGTTGCCTGATAAACTGACAATTGTACTGACAAATATGGACTACCGAAAAGAACTAGGCAACTGAATCGAAAATAAAGATTAATTGTCCAAATAGTAAGATTGTACTGCACTTGTCTAAGTTATAAAGTTTAACTATTTGTACCCATTTCATTGTTTAGTAAAAATATTCAGAAGTGATTGATCCGTTTAGTTCGTGTGCTCACTGAATCCCTAGCTTGAGTTGAAGTTATGTTAGCTATGGATTGATATGAACCTAAAAACTTGGTCGATACAGAACCATCTAAGCTAGGTTAAAAGTACAATCAACCTGTCTAAGACAATGGGATATTTGAAAAGATTGAAAGAACTGCAACCAAGTAGGTTCCTAAAAATTCAAAGCTGGAGTATGACGAAAGATTGGCTAAACTAAAGTTATTTTTTTTTCATTATACAGCGGGACTACGAGTGACTTAATCATAATCTTAAAATTAACAAGTGACAATGTCGCACCTAAGACTCCTTAATTTCTCCTATAATCGACGAAAGAGGATCTACAAGAGCACTACAACGCTTGCAAGCCTAGGTGACTGCTGAAACCCAAAGGAATCAATAAGTGGAACTATTGACAGCACCACATAGCCAAATACATCAAATGGTAGTCGGTTTTATATACAAACGAACGGTTATGAAAACAAAAATAAAACATACAGACGAATAGTATTTATAGCGCTGAATATAGCAAAGCAATATGTTATTGCAGAAATGATGACAAATGTGACAAATAATTAGTTATATAGAGTAAAATAAATTCTATATATATATATATATATATATATATATATATATATATATATATATATATATATATATATAAGTACTACACAGGTGCAGTTTAAGAACACAAATGCGGTTATTTAATGAGCAATGTCTACATGGTTATTTCGAGTCATTACAGCACAGGTAAACTAACGACTGCTGATAAGTCTGTTGATAAGTCTTCGGGATAATTGGTAAACTAATTTAGAGGCCGCTCTTAACATAAAAAACGAAAATACTAAAGGCCAGATATCTTGAACTAAATACAGTACTCGCCTGCCGATAATCTGAGTTGAGAACCGATACCCATCGGCAACAACATAACAACTAATAAAGCCTTCAAGTGATTTCAAACACACCATACAAAACAAAGATTTTGTATCAAGAAACTTCACATTTTGCATTTTAGTGAATTAACAATGTCTTATGCATTAAGCATTATATTAGCGTTACAGCATTAAGTATAACTTACTCATCGAATTCATATGCATACTGAACACTTATATACTTGGAACCATGTCATCTTTCGAATTTACATCCACGGGTTATTAAAAATACCCGCCTATACTATTCACTCTAACTTCTAATATAGACTTAGTACTGTTTGTGTAAGTTGACAGAATATACATGTGTGTCACGAAGATTACATGATTCCAATCACATAACCTATTTATGACTGTGAAGTTATGACGTTTAAGTTTAAGATCACACAGAGTTCTAGGATGCCATCCGACTATAGTCTGCGGGTTTAAAGTGTGACTTTCATATTTTAAGTTTGAACTGACCAGAAAAGAAAAAAAACGAGTTAGTAACACATTTGTAGCGATTAAATTTTAATAACAAGAACTAAAGGCTGAAGACCAGCTAGGAGACTGTGGCTCGTTTTCGTTAGTTCAGTGAACTTAATAACCTAGGCATATGCAATTTATTTTGAGTCAAATAGACTGATTGCGAGTGGAAATATTATGTCCAGGTTTTTGTGACTTCAAAATGTGTAAGTTTATTACGAAGGGTGAGGAAGTAAGTCATAAAAAAATCAAAATACCCTGATTGCTTCAAACTTAAGGGAAAATTTAGTAATAAATAATTAGTTGGGTAAATGATTAGTCTCTACTTATGGATAACTTACTTGCACAAAGAACGACCCGCTAAGGTCATCCAACCCTTTTTCAAAGAGAAGCACACTCTGCAAGTTACCTTGAAAAATATTTTGAAAGAAGAAATTAGTCAACAATATAGATCTCAAGCACTATATTAGCAGTATAACCATTGTTGTATTTTTATAAACCAAGAAAACTCTAAATTACCGGGACCAGATATTAAGAAACGTTGTTCAGCTAATTTTTCCAACCAAAATTAAAACAGAACAGACTACCTAGGAAGGACTGGAGATGCTTGACCTCACTTATACAGGCTTTATTGATAAGAATAGTACGTCTAGCGATGTGCATTAATTATTGCAGTGGTTTATACAGTGTAGATCTAGATTCTCCAAGCAAGAGTTCACCGATGCAGCTGATACCACCTATCCTAGTGGCGCGTCATAGTGGTTGACCACTAGATGTGAATAATGAATTTCGACCCCCCAGTCTATTTAACACTGATTATCGAATATTCCTGAGACAGCTTATCAGATGATTAGTCCATTGAGGTGCAGAAAGATAAGATATATTAACATCTAAATCATTAATTAAGGTATGTAATACTAAAATGAGGTCACCTCGAGTTCTACGATAAAATAAGTGTGAAATATTCAGGCTTTTCAGACACTTGTCATTGGGGAGGTTTAAAAGGCCTATTACTAGCTTTGTATTTACTCGTTAAACTTGCTCATGTATCTTGACATTCTTAGTAGGATATGCTGCTTTGATACAGTATTCAAGGTGCAGTATCATAGGTAAGATATAAATTCCGTGACCTCTTCATCAAAACATTCGGATTCTCTGTGGAGTGATCAAAGTACTCGAAACCCTTTAGCTACTGATGCGTTGCGATATGGAGTGATTGTCAAGTCAATTCGCAATTACTCACACGCTTTAAATTCTTCTACTTGTAGGAGTGGTGTATCATTCAATGTGTATTGGTGGCCATTATTGAGGCCGATGTGCATTAGTGTGCTATTACTGCAATTACTCTCTAACCCCGTAACTTTGAGACCACTGAACTAATCCGTCCAAGTCATAATGAAGATCAAACTGGTCAACATTACTACATAATATTTTTATTAAATCTCGACGTCACTGGCTAATGAAAGTGTCAAGTGATTGTAGCTGATGCGGAAATTTGTTGAATGGACGATACACATAGAGTTCGTCATATGGTAGTTATTACTTTCAATATTTCATGTATGTGGTATACATCAGAACACCGTGTATAATCCGAATATTAGTTAGTTTATGAGATAAGAAGCAAGTTATATGCAGGATATATAGGAAATAAGAAAATAAGCAAAAGTAAGCATTAGAGGGTCGTTTTAAAGTGAAGGCAACAATGTGTAAATAGGCGAAGTCATTGATTTCAGCTGACGTGAAAATTCGCTAACATAATGCATAAATAATAGAGGGCCAACGATGGTACTCTGAAGGACTCCGCTTACTACATGTTTTTACTTAGACAGTGATACGTTTTAGTCAAACTCTCTGTCTCTGCTCGCATAGGAAATTCTTCATTTAGCACCGAATTAGTGCGTTATTCGTAGGTTCGGTAGTTTTCGTAAAAGTCAGACGTAAAACATTTTTTAAATGCTTTTGTGATATCATTAAATATTCCATCTACAGATAGTCCTTTCTCAACAGTTTCCGCCCAGTCCTCCATGGCAGTTTACACGTTTTCATTACAAGAAAAGTACACACGAAACATATGCTGCTTTGAAATCAGCAAGTTTTGTAACTCCACGTGAATTAAATTTTTATGGTGAACTATTTTCGCTTAAATTTTAATCCCTATTCAGTCAAGCTGACGGGTCTATTGTTAAATACCAGTTGTTTATCTTCACTCTTAAAACGGGGTTGATTATTGCATTTCTCTACTCTTCTAGATGTTCATCTTAAAAAGGAGTCATTCCGAACAATTCCGAGAGTTGTTCTGAAATTATGTTTGTAGGTGATATAATTACTTGAGGTGCATCACAAAATGTCTCGATGATCTATCTAGTCTTAGGTGGCTGAGGCAACTAGATTAATATTTCCACGGTTATAAAAACAGAAAGAGCTAGTAACAACCATCTGGGATGGGTGAGGTTATAATATGCAAGCTGCCTTTCTTAGATTATACGACAACCATAAATATTTAATGTACAGTGGTCTCTTATCGTACGGTACTTGTGCCTAAATACATTTTAAATCGTATTAATGTCCATTCCCACAGAAACATTCTTCTTAGTGGTAGTTTTCAGGTGTTTTGTTAATCTATAAGAAAATGATATTATAACTTACGTGGAACTGATCGTGGAATGAATGAGGTAGTTGCCTCTTGGGATGTTTCTTTAAACGTGCATTATGTTTCTTCAGCTGAGCTGCTTTCGTTCATCAACCAATCCGCCGAAGTAGGTCGGTTCCTAATTTCTACAATGTCTGTTTGTCATATATTTTTTAGAGGGGTGGAACAGATTCACATTCAATAATATAAGTCTTAAGCCCAAATCACGGGACAACGTCGTCGCTATAAACAATTGATGATAGGAACTTAAGACTTATAACAACGTCAGAACTATGTGTAGATACAAGATCTATGAGTGACAGTTCATGGCCTAGATAGAAACACGTTGATTTTATGGCACTCCGTTTTGAGACATACTTAGGATCGACTAGCAAGAAGTGCCTATCAAAGATGTGATCTCTCTCTCCAGTTGATGTGAAAGGGATCAAAGTCGTCAACAATAAGATACCTACTAACTTTACCTCACTCATATATGTGGCCCGAATCAAAAATTTTCGCTATCACAAATGGCTGCAGTTACTATTGAAACATTTAGATAAAATGGATATGCACTTCCATACAGTATTCGCGAATACAAAATTTAACATTAAAAGCGAATATTTCAGCCAATCGTCGTACAAATGAATCGTTTTGAGCTGAAAGCTTCCGGGAAGTTTGAATTGCTTAACCAATAGTCTTTTCACAGGTAGGTTGCCTGCTGAACGTGAAAACAATCAAACCGGTATTATACTAACGCCCACAAGTTTCGATTAAAAAGTATCAACTGCTTTTGTATGAATGATTCAAGTCTGCTAAACATTATAGATGAGATGTAGGATATTACTAGTGCAGTGAATGTCTGTGTGTTAGGGATATTAGAAGCATTATTATCTTTCAAAATTACCGGCAGTGTACTTATGATTCTTGGAATATCTGTCTCTGAACGACAGAGGTACTTACCTTGGAAGTGGGGTTGCTTTACGCATGAATCCTGTTTTGTAGCTCATCTAGTAGATACTATTGAACCGACCAGTTCCATGGAATCTGTTTCATATTTTGTGAAACTATCAAATACCACAAGATTTTTAATCAGATTTATTTAAATAAGACCCTCTGCCAATACCTGATACGACAATATGATTTTGAGGTTGATATGGGTGTAGAAATAAATCCTTGTTTAGAGTATGCTTATATTTTTCTTATAAGAGGGTCTATAATCGATACTGTGATGACTCCTAAGATGATTGACCACAAAGAGTTCAGAAGGATAAAGATAAAACCTGTAACACTATTCAGGATGAGAAATCCAGACCTAGAGTTATCTAATGCCATATGATAAGTAAGAAAAAAAAGCTCAAATGTTTAAATTGTCCGTCTTAGTGGAATATGAAATGTCGCTTACTAACTAAATGTCTATATATATATGTGTTAATATCTACTTTAAGAATTAGGTTTACAGCCTGGATCGAAAATATAAGTTGTGATCTCACGTACTTAGGACATAAAGTTCAAAACATATATTTGTCGTAACAGCTGAATGCTTTGTGAACTAACATTAGAACTATAAACTCTTTAGAAATATCTGGATTGAAGTAAGTACACGTTTTTAAGTCATCAATTTCAGTTACTGCTATGTTTATTTTGTCACGTACTTTTAGAAGTGGTATATTACTGATGCTAACAGGGTATATGTGTCTGTAGTGTATTCTTGCTATGATTAACAGCTTCCTCCTCATTCCTACGACAATCTAATCAATTTGTCTAAATTACCATGGGGATAAAATCGATTAACATTAGGGTTCATCGTTCCCCAAACCTTTATATCAGCGTCGCTATTCAGGCTTCCATACCACGTAGTAAGTTAGTAAGTCTTAAATATAGCTCACAGAACTCTTCTTGAACTGGAGTCAGAAAAGTTTGCGGGCTCGTATAAATAAGTAAATTGTCTCGAACTGCTATCTCTGTTATGTTCATTCTAATGTACTATTTGAATTAAAAGGCTGGTAGTTAGATGCCTGCCATCTATTTTCATACATAAAATACTAAACAACTGTATGAATGGTTTTGATGCAATGTCTGCGAGGTAAAATTAACATCTGAAGTAGAAGGTAATGGAACGTCGCGTGAAAGTGAGAAGAATCAGTGAATAGCATATGAATTGAGTTGCGAGGTGGTAAGGAACATAGCATGATTAGAATACATAGGAGAATTGAGATCAACCAAGGAAAACAAGAACAGGAAGAATATACAAATTTATGATTAAAAGTAATATATATATATAATATTTACGACGCTCTCTGTTTTCACCAAATGATCAGTTACTTTGTCCAAGTGGTCTTCCACAACTGAATTGTTATGAGACCATCGTTATTCTGTAATAACCATGCATTGCATCCAAAATGTAATGTCAGGAGTGACTTTAATTCCTCAAACCTAATTTGGAATATTAAAACGTCGTCATAAGCTAATTATTTACTTTACCAGTGTCAACAAGAATAGATATTCTGATATAGTACAGTAGATGTACATGCAGCATATTATGATGTACTACTGAGCAATACTATCTCCTAGTCTGTGATATTAGTACCTAATAACTGTGAACTTTTAGTGTTTAGGTACGTTCCGTTCTATTTAACAGAAAAAACAATAATCTTTGGTAATAGGTCTTTATTTCGTATAGTGGGCAGGAAACAGTTAGAGCGGGATGCTAATCATTCAAACACAATGTCTCTCAACATTCAATATAAAATAATAGGAAACATAATCCCTATTAAGAATAAGAAAGTGAATGAATACTTAAGCTTTTTTATCTTCGTGTATACATAAGTTATGAAATCAACTCTTAGCTAGTTAACTTAAGTCACTACAAACTTAGTCACTTAACGGCAGACATGACTTTTAAAGCCAAACTTGTGTTACTATAGAGGCCTTAATCTTAATGAACCAATCACGGCCGTCTAAATAAGAACTAACGAATTTTTCCAAAATTTTAGTGATCTGTTAGATAATTTTAAGCAAAGACTCATTGTAATATACCTCTCCCACGGAAATCTTCGGTAAACGATGAAAAAATTGTTTCAAACTACATACAGATAATATTAAGACTTAATCATAACCAGAAATGTGATAAAAAAATCCTCAATCTCTATTGATTTTTTTATGATTGGAATTGAAAAGTTACACAGGATGTATTACTTTCATATCATCAAAAAACTTGTGTACGTTATTCTTCAACTCTTCAGACTTAATGGTACGATGTATTTTATATAAATATTTATTTAGGTGACTCCATAGCATCCTTCCTTGTGATATAAAGTACGGTTCCAAATGACATCTAACTCGGCTCCACATTGATGGGATATTGTTGGTATGAACTCCCATTGACGGATCACGGAAGTGTTTCTTATGCACTACGACTCTGTACGTACCCCATGTTTGAAAGGGATTCATAGGGTTTCCAGTTGTCCCTATGTATTATTGTCGCAGGTAAGATGTATTTTCTACCAGCCCAAGTAGTGTAGTGGCCAACCTGTCACGAATTCTCTCACAATATCCTTTGTTTAATGCTCTGCCCCATATACCAAAGAGCCACAAATATTAGAAAAAAAGCCACTTACCCACTCTTTTTCAACCTATCGTCTCCTATTATACTTTCGTTTAAAAATCAAAGCCTCATTGATTTCGACTACCTTTTCTCGTCCTCCATATTGAATTTGTAAGGAGACTTATACGCCGAAACATATTTCACGACAACCCAATAAATGAAAAAGCTGGACCAAACAACATGTAAAGCGATGAGCCACACGCAGGGCTTCCTGATGTTTTTCCTTATGATAAAGAGACATTTTAAAATACAATTGATTTACATATTGGTTGGATAAGCGATAACTGCTCATTTGAATGTGGTAAAAAGCATACCTGTGGAATATAATACTATGAACAGATAAATGTTTATTGAACTGATTACACAGTATGAGAAATAAAAAGTAGCATAGCAACAGATCAGTATGACACTTAGTAGATGAAGAAGTATTTGTGCCACCCATTGTTGCATTTTCTCATTAAACTACAGTCACCAAACGATAATTTGTCTTTTTACATATCACATGTAAGGTAAATTTGCCAATCATAATTAACCCTTAAACGGACTCTTGTACAAAATGTTTTAATCTACTGGCAAGCTGTAGGTAGTTAAACATTTTCCACGTAATAATGGCCCAAATGTTCCCTAGGTCTGGCCCAGCCCTTACTTTTGGTCCAATGTTTTAGTCATTTGACCCAACCCTAATGTTGCCCAATGTTTTGTGTATACACCAGCAGAAAGAAACAATAGCCATCTCGTTTTCCTTGGGTTTAGAAAACTGTCATTTCCTTGACACATTGACATTTTAATGCTTTTCGTAACAATCCCATAGTTTGAAAACGAATAACGAGATTTTTATCACTAATAATTAGAGAACGTGTTCTAGATCTTATAAGATCTAAAACAACAACCTGTGAAAAGCAATAAATACCCCTTATAACTGGAGTAACACTACACAGTCCAATAAACTGTTATTGACATATAAACTCCTAATGCGTGTAATTTATATATCATAAACGTTATATTTATCTACACAATTTACCATATTGTACACCTAATTCAGTAGTTTCTATAATGTTTCTGAGAGTTTTGAATAGTAATCAGCTGACCAGATTAAGCACAAATAAAAAAACACTAAGGTTAGGTGAAGGTGGTATTTATTTTTTGAATTGAATCAGCGCACAATTCAAAAGTACAATGCTATCACTGTTTCATACAAACACCACAGATTCCTTTAATGTATCGTCATGACCATGCTTATAAACTGGCATAAAGTCTGTACCAGAGTATAATTTGTCATTATTATTATTGTTGTTTACTTTTATGACGTTAGAGAGGGCTGTTATGATTTATGTTTACGACCAAATGGTTGATGCTATCTTGTTCTCATGAGGACATAACAGCGAGTGCCAATAAGAGTTTCTAGCTGGTCACTGCATGTCTGCCCAATACCTACTTAGTCCCAAGCCGGAAATAAGAGGACATAAAACTGACGAACCAACCAGACAGACAGGATCGTATTGTATTTAAAAACATTTCTTTATATTTACACAAAACCTGACCACGCAGTCAACCAGTTAGGAAACTAACATTAATACAAAATAGTAGTAATAGTAAATGTGAACGGGAGCAACGTATACACATCCAATTAACCGTATTTCACATAAGAGGAGTGATCTACCAACAGTTACTGAGTATAAAAGTGAGGATAGGGCAAAAAGAACTGAATAGTAATAGAAATAAAATGTCCACTTTACATGCAACCAAAAATAATGAAATAGTTTACAGAAAAGACAGCCCTGAAAGACATTCACTCTTTTTTAGGTGCCTGTGTATAATTTAACCAAATATCACCAGAAGGAATAGCTACTAATAATGAAACTTGATCAAATCAAACAAAATTCAGCAGTATGAGTGCACAGTTTTCTTGATATTACTCCGCAAAAGGGTGGTGGTGTAGTAATTTATTTTCCAAGTTATACCCAAGTTGCTTCAGACAGAGTTAACAACAGGGAAAACAAAAGACACTAATGGCACCACTAGCATGCTCGTCACATTTGCATACTTTATGCTACACTTTGCCCTCCGACGCGACATGACTTTAAACTAGAAAACATGCCCAACCCTTGTCGCAGTTAATTCCAATGGCACTGATCCCGAGCTCATAGTTAGCTAACAAACAGGAATGAACTCTAAATCAACTTCTGTCGCATCAATGACCTGTAAAGAAAAATACTTAAAATAATCACGTTTAATGGGTGCAGAACTATGCATATACAAACTGTCATAGTTACTGACAATTTCCAATAGCACATTTGATACATCGTGTATTTTGTTTCACATTAATCAATTCTCAGGACTTACAATAGTTCTCCTAAGAGTCATTTATAGTGCACTCCAATGGTACATCAGACGAAAAATCAAAATTTTCTGACCCATGTTACTGTGTTTTGCCTGTTTCTATGCTGGCTCCTTAGGATGATTGCCTATTCATTTATTGTGACAGTGTAAACGGAAAAATTTACAGAATCTCTCTTCTGCTGTTATTTAAATGTCAGTATTATTAATAATATCAAATGCATCATCAGCAGCCCTAAAAACTGCTTGCTAATTTCTGAACATTCATGTACAACAAGGCGAGTCTTGACGA
Organism: Schistosoma japonicum; assembly: GCA_025215515.1. Lineage (NCBI taxonomy): Eukaryota > Metazoa > Platyhelminthes > Trematoda > Strigeidida > Schistosomatidae > Schistosoma > Schistosoma japonicum. Next base: position 69,113,219 of record CM046061.1, on the reverse strand, counting down.
AGAGTGGGTATGGTAGTGCACCCAGAGATTATTAAAATTTGAATAGTTGGCAAATTTGGTTGTATTAATCATAGCCTGCTTGATTTGCTGACAGTATTCTAACTTCCTGAGGCCATTGGGTCAAGAGCCCGTTTACTTCTGAGTACGTTCATTTCGATAATACATAGGGACACGATATTACTTGATCCATAATTAAACATCTGACACCACAGCGAATCGATCATCATTCTAATCATTCTGGCCAAATCTCGTTGCTACCCATTGTGATACTGATTGTTTTTAATAACCTATATAAATATTTCCATCCAGTTATCCGACCAAAATTTGTTCTACAAATTCATATGATTAATCCAATTCCAACAAATAACCTAGAATATTGTTATGTAATTTCTGGATAGATCATATACTGATTGTTTAAAAGTTAATTTTAAAATCTAATGGGATATGAATGATAAAGTATCATGAGTTACTTGCTACAATACAGTATTTCAAGCTCTGGGAGTGTGCTTAAACTCACAGTTAAGAAATATGCGAATTCAGTCATTTCAAGCACCACAATCAAAAGAAAGAACAACATAATGTAGTAGCCACCAAAGCCAGCATGTTGAGTGGAGTAGAGTAGATGTACTTAGTTAGGATCACAAAAATTCAGTAGAAACGTGAGAAAAGACGAAAACTACAATAAAAATAAATAGTAACTATTTCATTTAGAGTAAAATAGATGAACGAAATTAGCAACTGAAAGAATTAAGAAGAATAAACTCACATTTGAGAACTGGATGTGCTGAGTTGTATTGACGTTAGTTTCTGATAATTTGGTGCACTTAAACCTGCGTCTACCACTTTGATCTCATGCACTTATACTAATGATCAAATGAACGTAAATAGAGAAATCGTAATTCCAAATTGCATAAAGTTATATTTTGAACCATCTGAATCCAATAATCAATTTAAGTTCAAGAAGTCTGGGAGGTAGAAAGGAAGTATTTTGTAGGAATTAACTAAATCACTTTTGGACTTGTATGCCACAGAGTAGTACATAATAAGTAAAAGTTACTATTTGACTATGAACTACGGACTACGTAACAACGATTTATTAAGATCGGAATCATTTGTGGAGTGTTATAATAGAAATATAACAATTGTGGAAGATGGATTATTTTTCTGACTAACAGTTTTATTATTAATCGTTAGTAGAACCCTCTTATCATTAGAGTTGGGTAATGCAATGGCCATGGAATACTCTATGCTAATACACTAAAGTAACAAAGAAAAATTAAGTGTAAAAAGAAATATTAACAGTTAATATGAGTACATTCGACACGTTCAAAGTTTATCTGAATACAATTTATTTGAAAAAGCAGCAAACTTGAATCAGAAGGTGAAACGGATTATATTATCCATTAATTTATAAACCTAACCAAAGTTGATGAAGCAAGAAACATTGGAGCAGTAAGTAGAAATTTCGGCAGTCACAGCTGTCGACTGAAGCTATAATATGAATCAGTTATTAAATCTTAAGATCAGTCCACAGAACACGACTCAGATTAAATTGCATGGCAGCAGAATTGATACGATGAACTGGCAGGGAAAGCAAAGCTAGAACAGAGGAATAAATTAATCTTATTTAAAATCGAGTAACTAATAGTGAATGTCCTAAGTTGTTTAATTTAATTGTTCACAAGAATGTTTTAATGTCTATCGTGAGGATGTAGACAATTATTTTTAAAATTTTCTTTGAGCATTAATGTCGAAGGCAAGTCCATTGAATAATTTCATTGTTAGAGTTATCTACATATCCTAAATAGCTGAGTAGCTGCATCTGTCATTTTAAAAGTAAGTAGAGAGTGTAGAAGCTTAGATTGTTTCATAGAAATAACAACATTCAAGTTGTACGTTTACTTAGTGTGCGTATGTTCAATGTATGATTGAATTTCCTCTCTCTGTCGGCTTACTTGAACTTGTTTGTTTGTTGAATTTAACTAGTCCCAAATACAGCATCGTACATCTAGGGAAAAAATTCTTATTTTACGCGTATTTGATCACGGCTATTTGTGCATGAAGCCAGAGTGTTGTAAGCGAGAATAAGTACTCTAAAGATAATTATATGTCAAAACCTCACTTCACATAGCGAGCGTCGTACGTGGTTTACCGGTCATCTCACATTACCATTTACCACATGAGGATTAAAACCTCACATAAAGAATGATTTTTCTTGTAAAAACAGATATATTTTTCCTATGAGTACTAATTAAAACTAACCGAAGGTTAATATCTTTATGCTGATTATCGTCAGCCATTTAAAAGTCATTGCATCATATAGTATTAAATTAACTATAATTTCCAGCATTATAACTGTATTTTAGCTTCAAGCATATATTTTCTGACATTTAATTATTTAACATTATATTATTATTATCATCATCAGTTCAATGTATTACTTGGTAATATATGTCTTGAGAGTAAAAAAGTATCATGTTTTAGTGTTGGATATTTAGACATCATCAGCAGAGAACTCTAAATCGTTTAAGTTTCACTAAACTCTGTGATTCATCCACAATCATCCAGGAAGTGCAGAATTTAAGTCTTCGTCATCCAACTCTTAGGTAGGAAATGATTTTACTGAACTCTTCAGATTATATATTAACACTAATTAATTAGTATGCAAATCATCTTACAAGTAAGCACTATGAAACAATATTTTAATCTTAAAGCTTAAAATAATTATGCCAAGGAAAAAACAAATATGACCAGATTTTTTAAGTCCTCAATAATTTCTTTTGAACATTTCATTCTAATGTCATCATATAGAAAGAAGAATCGTATATTGCATATATTATGTTCATAAGTCAAAATTAATAATATGAATCCACACTATTTTGCATATTTTGTAAAAAAACAAATGAAGAAGCATAAAAGAAGTAAATCACTGCACAATGAGGGAGATAAAACCCCTAGGCATAAATTCATCGTACTGTTTTGTTTCTTATACCCCTTCATTATTTTCCATTCATATACCATTCAATTAGATATATACATTTTATTCAGTAGTTCACAAATATTACAGTATATATATATATATATATATATATATATATATATTAACAGATAATATAATGTAAACATTTAACATCTATATCTCCATACATTTGTTAGGAAAAGCACAAGTTTTTATTTCTCTCTTACAACTTATTCTCTCATGAGACATAGTACACTTATGTATATACTCAAGGGATAATGAACTGAAAGCTTTTATTTAATTTACATTTATGCACAGAAAGTTCCATTTGTCAACACATGTATTCAGATTAATCAATTAGATATATAGTCATAATGTTAATTAAGTAACCATCATTTTCAACTTTCTTTATGGAAGAGAGTTCATACATATACATATTAAGTGAACACTATACTGCGGAATATTATGTAATAATAGTAGTAATGATAATAATAATACTACTCATAATTAATACTATGGAATATGATTATTTATACATACTTTCTGTGTTAATTTATACAACGGGGAAAAGGGGATAAAACGCATCCTCTGTTCTAATATTTTATTTCATATTTCAGAATGATCTATGTATGATATATTTCTTGACCGTTCTTATAGAGCTAGTAACATTAGCTTCATGACTAGTCAAATCTATTATGGTATTTCTCAATATCACCCTTCTTGCTTCATCTAAGGATAAAGGAAGATAATAAAAAGTCCAATCCTCTCAGACCTGATCAATACAGTTGTCAGGTAGACATAAATATAGCTTGTAAAGTCATATACACGATCTTCACTAAAGTGCTTTTAGCTCTAAATACCGCCTCTTACAAATGAAGGCAACCATAAATATTCACGTATATAAACCAGACCTTTGTAATCATAAAAGGTTTGTACTACCTTTCTCTCAATGACGTGGCCAAGAAAATAGTTTCAAACTTGCATCTTCACTCTCCATTTATAAATCTAATTCTTTGTCTCAGTTTTATTGCAAACATTTCTAACAATCAACAGATTTAGCTTTTGTAATTGTCATACATTAATGTCGGTTAGGTATTAGTGAAAAAACTGGAAAGCTGTTTCATCCTAGTATGGGACTCTTCATTAGTGCGCATTGTATACTAATCTTTCAGTAAACTATGAGTAACCAAATAATTTCTAGTTTAACTTATTATCACTAAAAATTGACTTTTAAAATGACCATATTCTTACTACTACTAATAACTCTAGATACGTTAACACTTTTATCCCTCAATACACCGTATTAACTTAGTTTTCTGTTAATATTCTATTCTTTTAATCTAATTATAAGCTTATTTATTAAGTCATCTTTTACACCGTCCGAGTAAATACTAATTTTACTCATTCATTTTATTAATTCTGAGATGATTCACCCTGTTGTTTTGTACATCTTATTTTCTTTTTCGCCTTAGTTATAAATGATCAGATATAAAGCATGGATGGAATGTACATATCGTTATATTGAGCAGTTCAAGAACAGTAACTAACTTTCTGAACTGTTTTCAGAAGACTATTTCACTTATTCTGAGTATGTGTAAATCCATTATCTTATTTCTATTATTGTTATGTGTCCATTACTCTAATCTCCTACAAGACTCATAGCTAAAAACATATCATTTGTCATTCAGAAATTATAATCAACTAATCCTGTATCTGTAGCCTCAGTTTCTAGTCACTATTGTTTTCGTTTGGCATAAATGTTATTCTTCTTATTGGTGCTCTGCGTAATCAGATTTTTAGTGTCTATAAATGGATGATTGAAATATAATCTGTCTGATGGTTAGTTCATTCGTCTTGTTTTCTTCATTCAGGTTGTGGGGACTGATAATAACAGGCAGACGTGTGTTCACTCTGAATGGTCCTTTCGAGATTACTAATTTCCATATATTGTGATTGGTCATATCAATATATAACACATGCACTGGATTATTTAATTCTCTTCTCTGAGTCATGGCGTCTCAACTTCCTTCTGAATAAAGAACACTGTATCAAAGCACGAGATATAGTCTACTGGAAAACACCTGTGATGACGTCACACTGTCACTCTTTGCTCCATAGAAATTTCAGCCTCCGTTCGCTATTGTAGATAAGTATGTACTGATACGATGTTTCTGATAGTTATAATGATGTAACTATTATGATACTTCCTCTGATATCCGTATATTCAATCAACACTCTTTTCCCTCACAGATTTTAACAACTATGAATTTAAGGTTCCAGTGGAACGATTTTCGATGATTATCTTTTCAAATAATGTGCGCTTACATTTCGCATTAAAAACCTATGCACATCAGTAAATTAGTGCGTACTCTGGAGTTAATTTCAGATTTTATTATTATTACTGTTATTATTATTATATGAAAACGTTTTCTGTGAAACTTTCAGACTACATTATTACTGATATGGTAATGTGTGCTACTCTAGTGTAACCAATCATTCCCCTTATTGCAAATTTTACTTTTTACGTATGTACTTATTTCTCCAATGTTAATATGTATTTGAGGAGCCTGTAAATTGGCGTGGATTTTGTAGGAAATTCTGAAATATATATTGTATTATGGTATCCATCTTCATCAACAAATGGCTTTTTCATTCCTTTTAATTAAATCAATAATAATAATAATAATAACTATTATATACTCACTACCGCTTACTGGTATTGGCTGCATATATAAAAGTAAAATTTGTTGAGTGTTGATGAGCAACTAAGCAAATAGAAATGCTTCATTGTTCACTTTGTCTTCTTAATATCTTTTAGGGAATATTTTATAAATAAAATAGTTTCATTGTATTAATATATTCATTTATTTCTGCACAGAAGAATGTTTTACTTGTAATTAGAAGCATCTTTCAATATGTCGATGAAAATGGATGCGATCGTTTGATGAGACAAATGTCAAAGCACGAGAATTATCCACAGTTTAGCATTTAGTCGGTTCTGAGCTTGCAAACATTCGTTTTTTCTCCTTGTATATAATGGAGGAAAGGTAAAAGTACAAAACTATCATAACGTAAACTCTAAAGTTGAAATCAAGTATATGTGGTTTGTTTTTAAGTTGACAAAGACTACAGCATTAAAGTGTTCTAATGAAAACCATTCTGATTTGTTTTAGCTTCTTAAGGATCCATTTTAATACTGTTGAACAACATGAAGACTGTAGAAATTACGAATTCCTATTAATCAAAATCTATATAAAAAAAATATTTTTATGTTATGTTTTGGGAGCGTGGATATATAAGCATAAACGTCTAAGTTGCATGAATCAAATAACACTACACTTTTCGTTATCCAATTGAATAACGCTGAAAGAACACAGTCGATAATTAGGGTATATCAGAAGTCAGAACGAAGAGTGATTAAAAGGTATATTAATGCAACAACTGACGAGTGTGTATTCGAAATGTAAAATGGGTTACAAGTACATATGAGGTGTTCAGTATCTATATATAAATGCAACAACTAAGCAATATCTACTGCTTCAACAACAGTTTAATGCTAATGCATATAAAATAGTTAATTTGAGATTTGTTACTGTTTCAACAAACTAACAGAGGCCATTGATTGTAATGCTATTTAACCATGTACAGTGTGTTCAGAAGACAAAACTGAAAAGGAGTTAGTTGTACTGTGACATTGTTTAAGCGATAACCGTTATCCTAGAAAGTCCATGACTATGCATGGCGATGCTAGAATGAGTGACAGTAAGTATGCTACCACTAAACAATAGGTCGTCTTTCTAAAGATAGACTTCATAGGAAAGTGAATACGTGGAACTACTAATTTCAGTCGAAAGACTATATTCGAAGGTGGGTATTCAGCTGCTAATTTAATGCACCTATATCAAAAAACAGGATTTCTTAGAACAGTTAAATGTCAACAAACTCTTGTATATTCTGTGCCTCCAGTTGTGTCTATCAGTTTACAGGTGCGTACTATGGTGCATATTTCAATGGAAAAAGTGGGTTAGTATCCATTCATATTCCACAAATGTCAAAGCTAAAAGATCAAATAATTTATTATTCATTTATTGAATCAATCACAATAAAAATATGTAATTAAAGTTAACTGCATCTAAATTGACACTGTGATCATTCTTGCAGTGCCGTAGTAACTCCAGTTACATAACATTTAAATGCTAGTTTTTAATCATTCTTATCTGGGCTTCAATCAAATAATCAATGCTTTCACTTAAATTTATTATTGCATGACTCATGCCATTTATCTACTAGATTCCGTTTCCATTATCCTATCAGTTTTCTTCTCTGAAATTTTCTTGTTGCTGCTCTATAAATAACCGACTGTGTTATTGTCTTTTAATTCTTGCACATTTATTGAGTTTATGTTATGCCGGACCACAAAGAAGTGTAACAAACTTTCAAAACTGTGTTTTAAGAACACTATTTCATTTATTCTGTGTGTAATGTAAACATTTTGTTTCTATTATTGTTACGTTTCTCTTACGCTATCCTCCCGTTTAGCATAATTTCTGTTATTACATTGTCTCTTATCATGGACTATAGTTAATTGGTTGTGTACAAGTTGTTCCTATTCACTACCACTATTTCCTTAGTTCTGTATTCATGTTAATTTCCTAATTGGTTTGCTGTGCGATTTGATTTTATGTATATATAAGGGAATGCTTGAAATATAATAGGATTCTGTCTGGTTGATTTATTGGCTCGTATTCTTCCTATTATGGCTTGGGACTAAGTGGGCATAGGGCAGACGCACAATTACCGACTAGGCACTAGTGATTGGCACTCGGTCAACCAACCACTGAATTTCTCGCATCATAACAGTTCACATGGATCTACGTTTAAATATCAACCTCACATTTGCTCAAGACCTTCTTGATAAAAGTATGTATTTTCTCATCGTCTTTCGTTACTATAATTGTTGTCAGGTTAGATACGATCGATGAGAAACCATAAAATGAAATGAATTTATGTGATTTTGTTATAGTTGATATTTCTACCTTATTGAAATGGATAAAAAGGAACAATTGTGTGAAATTATTGTCACATAGAAACACCGCATCAGCCAATGAAGTCATTGACTGTTATTCAAACTGTAGTGATAGGTACAGACTACGTAGTTAGTCTCCGTGCAATTCACATAACCAATTATTGATGACATTGAGTGACATTTCATAAAATCGATTATGATGGTACTAATCTATTCATTCTTTCTCTTCTTTTAATTTTTTAGCTCGAAATAATTTCATGACTTTCTTCCCATGCATTTATTTGTTTTTTTTAGAATCATATCATTCACTTTCAATATCTTTTTGCTGCCACTGATACAATCACTACTTTTATTACTTTAATATTCATCATACTGATTCACCATATTGAATTATGGCAACTTCGACTGGTGTGTATCCGTGCCAGATACTACATTGTACATAATTGAAGGATATGACAAATTTCATATTATTTGTTGATTAACTGAATTAACATAATATGATACACATTTACGTATAAAAGTCTGTGACATTATTTTATTTGTTTAAGAAAACCCTATTTGCTTTTACTTTATCACTGAATTGTTACTTTAAGCATCTTTCATTGTCTTCAACTAGGCATATTGTTAGTGTGCAATAGTTTGTAATTCAAAAATTCTAATTATTTTTTGTTTTTACTAAAGCCTCATTTCTTTTCGCTTCTATTTCGATTGGCTATAACATTTAACAGAAACATAGCGTTCAGTTAAATAAGGAACAGTGTGAAACTACAACAAAAACCACCCAGTGATTATTTTGATATGTTGACATTTTAATGATTAAAAATGTTTTTTGGCAGTATTTATATGTTTTAAAATAGTGAAATTCTTCTATAAACCTGTTTGTACACCTGATTGTCTACTGATATTTATACTTATTTGTGCATATATACCAGTCTGTAATTATATGTTACAGTCATTAATTTGTGGTGTATTCACCCCCTTCTTAAAGTTTTATTTGTTTTGTAGCTAATTATCCCAATATATATTTTGTTTGGATTTTTGGTCCTTATTACAGTTACTACTCCAAATATTTTTGTCTGTTTGTAGCAATAAGTATTTGTGATATTGATAATTATGTAGTTGGAAAGAGTATGCAGGAAGACTTGAATTTCAGTTTCTTGATAGATGAAACTGTTCATCATATATCTGAAATGTTGAGGGAAATTGTGTTTACGTGGGATTTAAACCTGTTTTACTTCATTGTCATATGTATTTTGACACTCTTAAAAAATCTTTAGTTCCATTTAGATAGATAGGAAATCGTCGAAGAAACTTCGAAACCTATCCGATTTGATGATTTGGGGTCCGGAAATGCTCACCAGCCTTCGAGTATGATTGTTTGATTTAAAAGTAGTTATATATATGAAGTTTGATATGCAGCTTACATTAAAGTGGACCGATAACGCATACTATATCTATACTTATCAAATGAATGCCGGAATTGTTTCCGGTAAAATATATAACAGTCATTTTCATCCTGCACCGTTGTCACTTGTTAAAATTGTGATGTAAGTAAAGGGGATTATGCAATGGATTGCTAAATATGCTTCTACATTCAAACTGAAATTGATTGCAAAATCGACGTGATCAGATTGGTGCAATTCTTTGAATTACTGTGTTTTAAAGAATAATCATATTATCTCTACAGTGAATCGTTATAATTTAGCACACTTATGCATCAGTAACATCTGAATATTCATAATCTAGATCTCACCTGTCAGGATATGGTTTACGGTTTGATTAATTAAATTTGAAGTCTTTGTGTATTAGTTTATATGAATAAATTGTTTATTTGACTTTTATTTACCTACTTCTTGAAAAAAGAGCAACCACTGAAAACAAAGATATTCATTCTAAGTGTAGGTCTAATTACTAGTGCACATCCATGATCCTGTAAGGGGTCAAACCCATGAAATTGAAACATTGCAAAGAACGTCTAATCTACAGGCTGCTGATTTAGTATTTAGTGACTTATGTTTGCGAATTCAGTCAGTTCTGAATGTTGCATGGCATCATCAATTGCCACTTGTAGGTTACTGGATTAGACCCGAAGTGCTTGATCCTCAGTGATTACAGGTTCTGTTTAGGATTTAGTAGGTACCTATGTAAATCTACTGCCAATAAGAATATCATTATTAATATAAAGGGTATGCGAAGATTATGGAGTGTTATAATGATATACTCGGTCTATGTTATAAATCTCAGCATTCGATAACCTTAAAAAACACCTATTTTCGTACTTACACTTTAGCATCACTTCTAATTAAGCCTTTATGTTCTAATCTTTAAGTGACTTACAGTGTAAAGAAAATAGTATATTTTTTCCAGTTTCAAACTCTTCAACTGAAACTATTAGTATTTCTATTGACACATTGACATTACCAGTGTAAGATAATCTTTATAATCCTGTTTTATATATCACTGTGTTAACTATGAGTTAAGATAAACAGCATGCTTTTCAAATATCCAACTGTTTTAAGACAGGAGTAGGTTTGAAATCTACTTTGAGTGAACTATTAAGATTGCACGTAAGTCTTGCTGATGAGTACCATGGTCAAATGGTTTCATGCTGACTAACTAACATTGAAGCAGTGTACAGGCGGTATTGACTAACTTAGACTAGTGAGTACATTCCAACATGATCAATAGAATCCGATCGGTATCAATAAAGATTGAAGAAACGTAATCAAACTGTTTGAATTATGACATATGAGATATTCATAGCCTAATTAACCAGGCAACTAATTTACCTTAACCATTATGTTTTGGCAAGTAACTATTAATATTTAAATTAAATAATGCTTTCTTTTAAAGTTAGTGAAAATGACCTGAAACTAATCATTTTCCGCATACAGATGTGTGTACTAAAGTATTAAGTAACAATCGAAACAGAAAAAAAGCTGTAATATGAATCTCCCATTTGATATCTTGAAAAACAAACAATTAGTAGTTAAATTGAAAGAGTCTATGGAAGACAATATTCAGTTTATCATCTGCATTTATCATCAATTGATTTTCGTTGGATACCATTAAAACCCATGAATTACTGAAAGAATTTAATCAACAAACGAAACACTAATCTCAGTAGAGCAACAGTAATTATCAGCTTACTAAAATCTACAAGTTTTCCTATGGTTGTAACTAGTGGAGTACAGGTATGTCGTGAGTAAGACAATTAGCCATAATAGCACTCATTCATCATCACTCCATGTCACAAATTAATTGAAGTAGGAGTTATGTCAATGGTCTTCAATACAGTGAAGATTATGGTTCGGTGTTTAATATTAGACTTGAAGATCTTGAGTAGGATCAAGGATGCATAGTGCCAAGAAGCGTCATATTAGAATGGGTCAGGTTTTCAGTGGTACCCAACTGTGATTATTTTGCAAATAATACAAATAACAAATTGAATAATTAATAACCAAAAACTAGTGAATAGCAAATTATAAATAATAATTACAACAACATATTATGAATGTTTGTAACCAGCAGTTGAAAGCAACATACGTAAAACAACCCTACTGTGAGAGGGGTAAAACTACAAAAAGAAAAAAACACTGGGGGGTTGTTTATAAGCAAAGAAAGAAAACAAAAGTATTATATAATAGATGATGTATTACACCTGTTAACATAATAATAATTTTCTACTAATTGCTTGGAAAACGTTACGTCTTTGTATCTACAAGAAATACATTAAATATAACATAATAATAATAATAAGTATAATAATAGGCATAACAAAATAACACATACTAGAAAAACAAATTTGAACAAACGGATATCCGAGAGGGATCCTGCATAGTCATCTGAATGATGCTACAAAGGATTTCACAACTCATTTCTTGAGCGTTTGACCAATTCGTGTAATGCATTGTCCTGGAAATTAGCCTCCAGAATCATTTACATAGTTAAAAGAACTGGTTTACAAGGAGTTTAGATAAGGGATTTGTGTATAGCAGGGGTTTGATCTTTGTGTTGACAGGATTTAAGTTTAATTCGTGATTTTATTATTGTCTTAATACCTCCATTTGTTTGTTATCTTCTGTTTTCTTACTTTCTAGTTGTTGTATAAGTTATTGTAGCCACTTATTCTTTATCCTAATATCCGTCAAGTTGATAATTATCCTTTACATTTCACTGTTGTATATTTAAAAACTGTTGTTTTAATTTGTTACATCCCATGCTTGAGAACGTTTGATTAATTTTGACAACTTAGTTATGTGACACAACACCTCTGCAGATGACTATCTGACAGACTAATTATAAACCTCCCACTTTATTAGATACTTGGGAATAATGATTAGTTTTTGAATACATAACACTATTTAGTGGTATGCAACTACCGTCTTTCTCATTGAAAGAATGGCAGAATGTGACTATATTTAATTACAATAATGAATGTGTGTTGAAGAGTTCTTTGTTTCATTTAAAGTGATTTGTTAAACGCTTGTGCTGGTAAACAGAAGTTCGTCATATTAAAACAAATCTTTTATACTAATGTAGTCCTTATAGCTCATAAGAGACATAATTATGTTGGCCTATGCAATGAATAACCAGATCAATTACTGTATACGGAGGCAGCGAAAATGAAGTGGTTGTAGACAGTTATTAGTTTACATGACCAAATTAAGAATCTAAACAAGGACTGTAAAATTCAGGATGCTTATTCATTCAATTTAATATTTTCTACTGGTAATTTTAATCGAAACGAACAATTACTACATGATCTTTAGAGTATTGACAAGTAGTTTGAGGAAGGTTTTCACAATAAACTTTAGCCACCTCAAACAGTAATCCATCTAGGAACAGTATCCTGTCACGTACCGTTGCATGCCCAATATGTCTATAGACTTCACAATCTCACCTACTTTCTCATTCCTAATAATGTATACCTTGAATTTTGTGTTCTGTGTATATTGTGTAGTGTACTTGCTTAGTACAGTGTGGATATGGTTTATGCCAAACATTCTCATAAGCCTTTATATTTACTTATTTTTATTTAATTCCACTGTTATCTCAACTTTAATGGAGTAATGTGTTATGTGTAACTTATTTCTAACTCATCATTCTAATGCGAAAATTTCATGAGCATCTTTATTCTTGCTTTTACTGTTATTGCCTTCAAACTACATTTTACTCGTTAGATCTTCTTCACTAGCTCTTTCTATTCCATTCTGACATTTTTCCCTCATCGTCTCAAGTTTGTTTAAAAATATTAGCAACCGACTCAGAAGTTTTAGTATTAAGTGTTCGCATTGGAGCCTGAATATCGAAAGGTAGTGGATGGGCAGTGATGAGAAGTTCAACATCATGACAATCCAACTATGCAGTTCATTGTGGTTTTAAATAGTTGTTTGACCGATATAAGTTAATTTCTTTTTAATTTAAATCATAATCATTTAAAACTTGTACTTTATTCGGATTATTATTACTTCCTAAGATAATACCCTAGTTGAACCTTATGAATAATGTTTTTTAAGTTCTGTCTGTTCCTGTCCAGCTACAAATGACTATTATTATCATTTGTGGAGTTTTCATTCAATGTCGTAATTCGTTCTAACATACATTGGTGGTAATCAGGGCCATTTTATTTCGCAGACCATTTTATATACCAATATACTACGCCCATCGTTCAATAAGGTAGCTGGTGAGGTAATAAGTGAACCACCGAATGTCTTCGGACGATGTCGTATACTATCATAAATTAACTGAAGTCAGAAATATAATTTATTGGATGCTAACTCAGTGGTCTGAATGTCATGTATTGAATCTCTTTTGGGGTAATGCATGTATACTATTGAATAGTCCTAAACTAGCGAGAAATAATTTTTCAGTTCTATAGTCTGTACTAGTTAACTTCTCATGATAAAATCTAAACAAAAGGAAATACATTAAAATATGCGTGATATTAGTTCACTATTTAAGACCAGTTAACATAGCATAAGCCTAGAGAGATTTCTCCTATGCAAGAAATAAATTTCATTATCAATTTAGTATAAAGAAATTAGTTTGTAATAGAGTTGTTTCAGTCAACCCGATTAATGTTTATTACAACTTGGACTTTTACAAAAACGTTTCTCTCTTATACAAATAACATCTGCACCGGTGTAAATGTTAATCTAGTTGCCTGTTTTGTTTGAATACAGGTCAAAGTTAGTTGTAAACTATATGCCTGGTAATAAGAATAATTATAGATTGAAAGTAGTATAACAATGAGATTGTAGAAAATGAATGTTATACACAATAAACAATTTAATTAATTTCATTTTAAAGAAAACTTTAGCTACAATATACACACTTCTTTTTTAGTCCTATTTATTTGGTAGTATCTATGAGTATAACTAATGGTTTATTAATTGTAACGCATTTTCAATGGTGTTTAAATGGTTACATGTAGAATTTAAACTTTTATTCAGGAAATTTTTTCATTGTTTGTAAAAGGTACTTACATTTTAGTGATATTACGTAACAGTGTTGCAGTGGTTATATGAAGAAGAGTAGTGTATATATACATATATATGGATGTATTCTGTTCATATCTTAGTTTGGATTTCTAGTAATTGTTCAAATGAAACTGTGTTGGAGGGTATCATACTTTCAATAATCCTAGAATTATGCAGTCTACTTACTGAAGGCTGACTGTTGGGTATGTTCTTTTCTGTAATCCTATTCGATCTATAATACATCATATTTAATCACAAGTTAATGAGAGAATATTAAAAACTTATGAACACAAACTTATTACGTACGTGTTGTTTTTAATATACTGACTATGGTAGATTTTCAGATTCTTAAACACAGTGACCATATTTTTAACTAGTTCATCTGTATTCGTGAATTCTACTGAAGAACATCTGAGAGCATTAAGAAATCTCAAATACAATGTCACTTTAGTGATTTTACAGATAGGTAATTGTCCGGGCATAATGTTACAAACTAAATTTAATTTTACAAGACCAAGTGAGATTCAGGGTAAATAACTGTAGCAAGAACCTGAACAATTCATTGAAAAGCTTACTCATAGAATTTCTAAAAAAGAAAATAATTGATAACGCTACCCCTAGTAGTCTAAAATCTTAAAGATTTCAATCACCGTATATGCGTACATATATATATCAAAGGATACCGAAGTGAGGTCTGATACGTGAATACTTAATTCACTGTATCACAAATTTTCACGCTGACTGGGAGGAGAAATAAAGTTGACTCAACGATTATTCGCATGTGCATTAAGACAATAATACCAGTTTTCTGATGCGTTTAGTCTCATCAACATTTTCCATAGGTAGATAGATATATTCACTAGAATACAAATTTTTAAAAACATTAGCCAGAACTTTGGTTCTCTACAGCTACCGGCAGGTAACTTCAATTGACTACTACTTACGTACACAAATGACTTACTATTTTGGTATAGATAACATTATATAACTCGAAACGGATAGTTTGGCTGTAAAAAGTCTATTATGTCCGATCCCAACAAATATTTTTAAGGTGAACCTGAATAAAACAAAACTTAATGGAACAACTGATTAGGTTACAAACTATTCGAGGTACACTAAATATATATTAGTTATATGTAACAATTCAAAAAATTCAGCATACCTTGTATAGCCATCAGTATAGCTCACAATAATATTCAATTTTCTACGGCATATGATAAAGTTCATAGGTTTCACTTTCTTGATGTCACATTACACTGAAGGAAAGTGGAATGATTCAGTGTTTGGTTTAACAGAAAATTACATAAAAATAATTTCAGTAATGTTAATTCAGTTAACTATAAGAAGGAACCAATTCATAAAAATATAAAAAAGATGTTATGTTAACAAACTAAAAAAAGCTCTAGCAAAAGCCAAAACATGCCTAAATTCTTATGGGTATCCATAGAAGATTTTTGACAGTCTGACATAGTTGAAGAATCAAAAATCCTAACAGAACTTATATTTGACAAGGAACGGATTTTCATGTTATTTAGATTTAAAGGTGATGACATTTCAAGGGGTATCAAGCTGAAACGTACGACCACAATAATCATAACACATTCTGTAGACAAGCTGATTACTGCATAATAAACAATATATTCTTTAACAGAATCAAATACTTATCAGTATCATACTTGATTTTGACGTTGTTAACGTTTCAGAATTTTCACTTCTTCATTATACTTTTTGTATTCTTTACTTGGCTTTATTGAGTTTCCATTATTCTTTGATCCATTGTGATGATGTTATTCACATATAACTTTAACTAACTTTACTATAAAATCATGTTGGATTTTTGTTTAATAGTTGTGACTTTTAAGCACTGGAGATTATAAGTTGCAGCTGATGAGAACTGGACAAAATCATAATGAATTCATGTCATTCTACTTACCTGTTTGTTCTTTTTCTCTTCAAGTTTATTAAAGGAACCAGTTGTATGAGAAATCTCTGTATGTGAGTGTTGTCTTCATAAGATATCAATTCTCATGTAGTATTAAACTTGGATATTGCTCATCATGATAATTTCAGTACAGTTTTAAATTCTTAGGGATAGTTGTGCAATATTACTATGAATTTCTGTTTAACATGCATTCGAACGGTAGTTGTTCAAAACAATAAGTACTCAACAACTATTTTCTTCATTTATCAGCTATAAATTGTATGCTTTTTGATATACTTATCAATGTACTCTTCATAGGACAAACAAATGATGCAAAGAAAACATGCCAATTAATGTAGATTGTTTCTATTTGAATTTCCGATTATTTATTATTTCTATTATTTGTAAACCGTATATAATATTGCATTCATAATAAGAGAGTGGTATGAATGTTTGAACAGACCTTGACGTTTAGTTCATTCCGAAATCAACATAACAGTACATTACCGTTTTGTAAATCATTATTGATTTGTAATATTAACTATATTTAGACACTAAAAATATAATAAAACCGTTGTATTTCTTTAATAAGAAAACATTAAGCGAATCAAAATAAAACATATTTACGCCATCAGTATAAGAAACTGTCATATAGTCACTATTACCAAAAAGAATGCATAATGAATATTTATCATATTTTAATGTGATTGTTGTTATCCTTTGTCTTATTTCGTATCTCTACCATGATTTAAAGGTAGGAAATTTATGGAAACAAATAAATAAAAAAAACATGTATTCATTCTACTGATATATTAGTTCAGTAACTAAGAATTTATTTTAGAAATGTTAAAGGTATTTGATTATTATCAATATAAGTAAATGGTGATAAATGTTGTCATAGCAAAAATTGTTTTTAAATGTCACAGATGGTTGAAATGAAAAAATAAAGAACCATTGTGTTTTTCATTTTAATTTTTCTACTTTTACATTTAATAAACGTTTAAAAAAAATAGAAAAAAATGTTTTATTCAATTGAATTTTTTAAAATTTACTTTTGTTAAAGTTGAAAATTTTAATGATCTTAGAATTTTCATTTACTTCTTTGTGAAATAATAAAAAAATTCTTAGAAATATGCTAAAATGCTTTTTGTTCCTCATAACATTAGAATACTTAATTTACGGAATTTTTTGTAAGTTTGAATTTGGGTTACGTAGAAGGAGGAAAGTAATCCAAGGTAGAAAATCATTGAAATCTAGAGATTAGCGGGTTTATTCAACTAAGTAGTTACAAATAAGACAAAACGTATCTTTTGTGTTCTAGTTGTTAGTCACAATCGTACTTAATTCATATTTTTGAATAAGGGGTGTATATAAAGAGTTCTCTCAATAAGCACATGTGGCGACATAAATTGATCCATTTCATTTCATAACAACATCAACGGGAAGTTACAAATACTTTCGAATTTCAAACTGGCGATCAACTGTTTAGTGAATAGTTGTTTACTTTATGTATGGTGCAATTCAACCTTTATCATCAACAAAGAGGTCTTCTGTCTAACCCAGAATAGAAGAATGAACGTGCAAAACAAAATATGCAATACATGAATAAATTATTTCAGATATACTCTGATGTGATTTTACATTTTATCTACTTGGTTTTATTCACTAAATTGTAAGTAATGATTACTTCTCGTAAATACAACTAAACCTAAATAATGTGATCTGGTTAATAAGAACAGGTTCCTCTTGAATCAGACGATTGTTTGATAAGATGAGGTAAGTTTCTTGAAAGCATCTGTATTGTTGTTACCTATGATATATTTCGTCAAAATTACCGATTACAGCTCAGTTCAGCTATAAATATCATAATGGAATGATAGGAAACCATCTATAACCGATGGTCTTTGTTATGCCGGAATAGAAGGAAGCGTAACAAACTTTCAGAATTGTGTTCGCGAACATTATCTCATTTATTTGAACTTTCTATAATGTAAACATTTTGTTTCTATTATTGTTACGCTCCGCTTGCCCTGTCCTCCCGTTTAGCATAATCGCTGTTATTAAACTGTTTCTTATTATGGACTATAGTTAATTAGTTGTGTACATGTTGGGCCTATTCACTACCACTATTCCCCTCGTTTTGTATTAATGTTAATTTTCTAATTGGTTTGTTGTGTGGTCTGAATTTGTCTATATATAAAAGGATGCTTGAAATATAGTATGATTCTGTCTGGCTGACTTATTCGATCGCATTCTTCTTATTTCGGATTGGGACTAAGTGGGCACAGGGCAGGCGCGCAATAACCGACTAGGCACTAGTAATTGGCACTCGGCCAATCAATCCCCCAATTCTCTCTCGTCATAACAGTCTTTTGGCGGTTATTCGATATATACTTGTGACTAGTTAGTAGTACACACCCGCAAATCAACAGTCCACCTAATCAATGAACCTAGTGCATGATAAAGTAAGCACAGAACCATTGAACAAATGAACAGAAAACTAATAGCTTACATAAATACAATCAATAGTGATTACCACCGATGATGTCGGTGTTCTTTATTAATACTTCTCAAGCATGTCCAAGCTAATATGATAGTGAAAGAATGATAATGGTTAAGCGTAATGGTTTTGTTCACAGCACACAGTGGAGTGAATAAGTTGTTTAACACTTTCTAGTTCTTGTTGAGTGACCGAATGACGTGTAGTTAATATAAAAGTAAGAAATCTGGTAACTAACTGAACCAGTTAATTTTTGAACAAATATAACTGCTTTAATTACAAAGACAGCTATAACTCATCTCAAGTGGTTTAAGTACACCACTGAGGCTCTACAGAATGAAACTTAAATGATTAACCTATTTATTTACTTAACATTTATTATTATGCATACCGAGTTTTGTAATGTAATGTATTGGTAGCACATTCATTTACATAAGTAGTGAAAATAAACTTCATCAAAATATTTCTTATACTAATTAACTGAATTGTCATTGGTTAGTTATTTTGACCAATTAAATTAATTTCCGAGAAAAATATAAAAATAAGTTTTCATAAAATTTTTATAACAATGTTAAATATTATTTAATTTCACTAAAATAAAGTTTAATGTTTGATGGATTTTATAGTAACAGCATGGAATATGCTCCATTCGATTTTTACTACACTAATTAACTTAATACACTGAAAAAAGGCGATATATCAATTTGTCACTTAATTCTGGATGAAATGTTACTAGGTATGTTGTTTAGAAGAGAATTATATTTATCATTCATTATATACTAGTAATTGCATGTTTATCTCCAAGGGTTTATATTTTTGTATTGCAGAAACACTTTTTATTAATTAATACTGAACCTAATAATTGACAGGACTATTATCGTTACGATAATCCCAATTGACCAGAGAATAAAGTACGCAAATGTAACTGCAATCAAGTTGGATATAACAACTATCTCATTCTGATTCCAGATGTTCAGATATAGGGTTGCCTTTAATATCTTGATGATCGAGCGGTCAAAACCAATTGTTTTCATGAATATCTCTTCCTGTAAATCGTTCGTTGTTTCAGTAGACGTTTTCCACTCTAGTTCTGGGCTGGACCGTTAAACCACACTTATTATAAGAAAATTAATTATTGTAATAATTTCTTGTATCTTCAATTCATTTTAAAATAGTTTAGTGATTTTAATTAGGTATTCGAAAGTAAGAAATAATCTAGCGAAGAACTATTTTCGGTAACCTTATTTTCAAGCTAAAACAGTCGTAGTTTGTGATTGCATATGAAATGTTCTAGTAGTAAAGTTGAAAGGTTATCAAAATTAGTAGGAAAATTCAATTTCTTAATTGTTAATACTACTGAATGAAAAGTATGACAGTCGCATAAGGAGAAATTATGAAACACATTTCATTCATGAGGTAAAGGTAACTGTCGAAGAAAAAACATTACAGTCAAGTGAAGTTTACTCCAATCCTAGTGTAGATTCTATCAAACTCAAAAATCATGAGTTGTATGTCATATTTAGGTTGGGAATGTTCATTAGTGACGAGTCCTAGACAAAGATTACACAAATAGTCTAATTCTCTAATTTTAAATAACGTCTATTTTGAAAATTATTCATTTTGTTCAACGTGTATCAAATATTCATATATTATACCTAGTTGTCTTTATTTAGAATATGGTTATAAGTTATGTAATCGATTAATAAAACAGTATTTCTAGGTTTGCAAATAAGATTTTTTACCGAATGTCGTTTATCATTTAAAAGTGTTTGTAATAACTTTAAGATAAGTAATGCAAAATTCACTCAACATTTTTGAGTGTTTTACTTTTTTTATTCCATCTTGTCAAATCAGAAATGCTTTACTTGGTGCAGAACAATCAAAGAATAAATGTATACATGCACAGTTAGACGGTATTATGAATGTCACAAGGTAGTTAGTTAGAATGGTTTAGTATTACTGAATTAATTCTTTTAGTGATTACAGAAGTTGATAAATAATTTATGGAGAAACAATTAATAATGAATGAACCAGATTTCGATTCGATTGAATCAGTCATGCAAGTTTGTAGGCTGTACACATAAAATTCAATATTTTGATTGTTTTAACGACAATATAAAAACTTTAGAAACAGATTAACATGTATATTGAAACAAAAATAATGGAATCTATTACTACTGAAATACTGAAAACTGTATAGTTGATAATTACTGTTACCATGGGATATAATGTGATTGTATAAACTAATAACACATTGAGTATAGTAATTATATGCATATAATTACAGAATACACACCATTTTATAAGCATGTTCAAGTTGTTAACAAAAATAAGGATACATTATTCAAAAAGTAGTTTATTATTAGTTAGTTCTAATTGAATATTAAATTCACAGGTGTTAGAAAATATGAAAGGTATGATATTGGTCAAATGCATAATTATAAATAAAAGCATAATAAAATGAGGTGGTTTTCTGGGAATAGATATCAAGTTTTGTTGTTTATTTTTGTTGCATATTGATCCCGTCTAGTTAACATTAAAGACCAGAAAGCACTGAACAGATGTTTCATACTGGTATGATACTTATCAGCGGTGAGTAATCTAGATTCTCCCTCACCCTCACTTCCCACTAAAGCCTTTAGGTTTCACAGAGAACGCATAAACGTTTACACCATTTCACTAGCCAGCGTCTAGTGGTAAAATTTTCATGTAAATCAATTCGTGATATAGCACGACAATCATCCACTGTCATTGGTGATAACAGTCTTAGTTCCAAGAAGTCTGAAATCCACCAGTCTTGATATTCTTAAAAAACAAGGGTGTACACAACTGAGTAGTCACACGCTAATACAAAGCAACTTTTTAGTCCTCCCTGGTTTTCATTGGTACCTAATAAACACTAATCTGTGACGAACATAAACAATTGAGCTTGACAACACACTATTTAAATAACTATTATCTGAAATAATCCTGTGGGTATGTAATTGTCGTTACGAAATTGTGTGAGGGAGTTAAAATTCATATATAGATATTTGTAAAGATATATATTCTGAAGAATTTTGGTGTTGCCCAAATCTTACAGGATGTATCGGTAAGGACCAGTGTCTTATTAGCAAGCGACCTGAGATGCTCTGTTTACAAGGAAGAAAAAATTAATTCCATTTCCGTTATACATTTTATGTCTGTAAACATCTACAACTAAAAAGAACGAAATGAAAGTACTGATCACAGAGAAACAGCAAAAATATCTCAGGAGGGACGAACTGAGTTAGTAGAGTTTAAGCGTACTTGTAATTTATATAGGGAGTCAATTATAAATAAGAAACTAAGTTACAAAGACTGAAACAGGGGGGGTTTCGAAAATTAGCTTGGATTCATGAATGTAAAATGTAATTTATTTAATATCTTGTGTAGGAAAATTAAATTAAACAAGCCGTATTATCCACAAATGGTCGAGTTGTAACTCATAGCATTTAGTTCTATAGTTAAGGGTACATTTATTCACAAGAATATTAAGAGTTAAACAACGCTGAACAAATTGTAATCACATTTTATCCTTAATGAAAATATTACAGTAAATGGAACAGTAGTATTCTAGTAGTAATCTGTTACATACTCTATATAGGGGAAAAAGAAGATTAAAATAGATTGTTACAGGTAGGTGACACTTCTAGTTAGAACTCGTTAACAAGATATCTTAAAGGTATTAATAACTTTTGTGGAATGAGTCAGCCTAAAATTTGAAGACGTTATCACTGAGCTAATAGAGTCACATCTGTTTCTATATTGTCCGTTACTTCGATTAAACATACAGTAGTGTCAAACTTACCTTGGCGATTTTGGACGTTTTAAGATATAGCATATATGTTAATCCCCTTATAGTACTTCATATAATTCCAATACCATAATAATGGGAAACAATTCCTCACATTATTTCTAACTGTTACTTTGTTTTTTTTGCATTTTTTATTACTATGGGATGTTTGTAGGAGTCCAACTTAATCTTGAGTTAGTATAGAAAGATCAAAGAGATAACTGACTTCAGTAATTTAAATTACAAACTGACAGTCAAGAAATCAGAATGAACTGAACAGTTATTTCTTCCTATTATATGACTCCTCAATAGCACACAGCAACGAAGCTTATGAGAATTGTTTAAAGTATATTTAAATCATGTGGTGAAAGCTCGATCTGAAGATTAGCCTCATTGTTGAATGTGGGTTTGCAAAAGAACTTAATGAATTATTAAAATTGTTACTTTTATGTTGAATTAGACTATTGTATTTGAACACTATACTTTATATATGCTTACCTAAAATAACTCAGTTAACACATGTTTTATGCATCTGGAAAGTTCTATTACTACTTTAAAAACAAACTAACAACGTAATCTAAAACTAGTAATAACACATTTCATCACTCTTTGGTTATAATGATATCAATATGAAGAATGAATTAAATCCAGATATTGTATCTACTAAGGAGTAGTGCTTTGAATGTGTTTTCTCTATATGTTGTTAAAATGCTGTGAAATTTTAATGGTAAGTAAATCAAGAAATTGATTATTTCTAGGTTATTTAAGGTGGTTTTTGTGGGGTTCGGCATTTTATTTGTTCTTAGTTAATATCATATATTAATCTAAGGAGGATATAATCAAAACCATTAAGCAATGGACAACAGTTTTGTCCTAGTAAGGGGCTTTTCATTAGTGCATACCATCAATTCTACAAGGAAATCGAACCCAGGACTCTCAAGTCTTGAAGCGAGTGACGTGTTAAATCTCAAAGTTATGAAGATACGAATTACACCACTAACCTTAGGCCCTGTGGTGTCGATTGTCGAGCGTTCGCATAGACACCTCAAGATACTTATTTCGGTAGTCTGGTGGTTTCAAGGGTGTTTATCGGGGGGGGGGGGTGTCAAATACTATGATAAACAGCTGTCTAGTGCTGTCTGGTTATTAGTGGTACTCAAGTGGGATCGATCTGGGACGGACATAAATATGAAATCGATTAATTGGTAAATTAATAAATAATGAAATGATGAAGAATATTTATATTTCGAGTTGGATGATTACCTCAATATTAGATTCTTTTAGTAGGATGGTTACATTAAGAAGCCTTCATTGTGGTATTGTTTAAATTTATTAGTGCTAAGTTGAAGTAGAGATAAGGATTTATAAATATTCTGCAAGTAATAATTTGTTCATCTCTGAGGAACTTGTTATCTGTTGGTTTAAATCAAAATTCTTGTTTTCTTGTGTTCTTGAGCTTTTGTTGGCCTGGTTCAATCAATCTATAATAATAGAAGTGCTTGACATATACCTTATCTATTGATAGATAACATAAATGTTGATGCATCTCGTAGTCATTCTCGTGAAAGTTGACTAGCCTTATTGAAATTTCAGCCATTCAAAAATTCTGCTGCAGTTGTTTGTAAGTCTTGGTTAAAGTGATGGAATATCATGCCTTCTTATTCCGGGACTGTGTCTATATGTATACCCTTGATAGAGTGTACACACTGCCCGATATATTACTCTTAAAAGGGAATGCAATTTATTTTTACCGATAATGTTGTATATGTATTTCTCCTCTGTTGAGTCATTTTGTCTTCATATAATAAATTTTAGTGATTGCACTGATTTGTTAACAACCTCGATTTCAGTAAGTTCCAAAATTTTATTAACTGCTTCTGAAAATTTACCCAAATATGAATAAGGACCCGTAAATATAACCTTTCATGAGAACGAATTTATTTAATACATGTGGAAAAAATAAAGATTCGTCGATTTCCATTTCGAGTATGAACCGATGATTATGTCCAGAACAACAATAAAAGCTTGTATTGATACTATTCAGACCATAAAACCCAACGCTATTAAAAATAGCACATCTAAGTTTCAGGCGCCAAGAGGGAATGTTGACGCGTTAAATATGACAATACTAATTTAAAGTAGAGTTGATATGGTTTCATATTATGAAATGTATTTTTTCAGTCGGCTTCATACACAGTCATACTAAATCTTGCTTCAAAATCTAGTAGTATGAATCTTAATATCTACTATATAATACTATGCAACTTTATTTAAACTTCAAATATTTGAAATACTATCATCAATCATAAACAACAATGAGATACAAACACTTATTGTCATGAAAGGCTACATTTTTCGTCAACACATTAGAAGACATCAAAGAACATGAAAACTATAGAATATGGAAAAACAATAGTACCCATGGTTGTAAAAAGCCGAACGATGAAGTAAGTAACATTAACTATATAAAATGTTCAACGTAAACTGTTTAACCGTATAACATCAACTAAGAAGTTGGTATTATTTAATCTATCTTAGATCAAACCTTGATTGATCATTGAGTAGTCCTGGCTTTTATAATAAGTACTCAGTTTCTTATTTCCATAAATTATTAATCACTGCAAGAATAGCTCAGTGGTAACATTTCATAATTCGAAATTAGGTGAAATGAAGTTGAGCAAAACAGGGAACATCACTTTCCACATAATTTTTAAGTAGACCATCTAGAATGACACATAACTAAAGCAAGATTTCCTGCAAATCGCATGGAATCACTCAAAATCGAACTGATCAGTTGATAGATACATGAACATATTCTACGTTTCAATCTGATTTTCCAAAAGATTTTTCAATCTACTACTCTATTTGCAGTACTGGTATGAGTGTAGAATGTTAATTAGCATTGATTTTAATATTCTAGTGTAATTTTATCTTCACGAAAACAAAGTATTAATGAGTATTTCTTTCGAAAATAACAGCTCGCAATATTTTTCATTCGCATATTGAATACTTAATCTACTTCTTTATACTTTAATGCAGATGTTTCTTCAATTCATTATTTCACATTTCTCATGGGAATACAATTTTTATATCTTCAGTAATAAACTTTAATTATTTCATTGTATTTATTTGTCATGTATCAGTGTCTTTACAAATTATCTTCAGAGATTTGACTACTCCACTATTAGACTTGATTAGGCTAAATTAATTAATGTTCATTAGTGATCTAGGTCTGGCTAAGAACATGTTTTCTTAGTGTTGTGGAATGAGAATATTAACCCTCAGCAGAACTTAGAATGAATGTTTTATTTTAATCAAAACTTATTGGTAGGATTATATTATAAGAAGATAATTGAAAGTATTACTTTATTCATTATAACACATTTGATCAAGGATATATTTAGATGATGTTCATATTTTCTTTGTTACTACCAACATGTAAAAAGAATGTTTTTGTAAGGATTTATATATTTTCGCGCTGCTGATGTTAAGGAGTGAAAACGTGTAACAAAATGCCAAATTAAAATATGTTGCTCAGAAGGCTCATTAATTAACTGGATTTCGTGACATCGGTAACAAGAAAACAGTTTCATAAAATTGAACTTACAACTGTTGCACAAGTGACTGATTCTAAAGATTCCATCACTTAGTAAATTACATGTTGGCGATTGGAATGGACAAATTTAATTTGTATCCTAATGAAAACATCAATATTAACGGATAGTACATCTAGACAAAGTTTAAATATGAATTCATTGTCAGATAACTTTAATAAAACTTCGGGAGTATGTAATTATATATTTATATGGGATGTCATTCAGCTTATCTTTATACAAGGAACTATTAACTAAAATTTCTAATTTGCTAACTGATCTATGCAAACATTCAGATACCCACAACCAGCGACCAGCAACTAAATTACTCACCATTAAACTACATTTAGAAGACATGAATAAAGTATTCAGACGATTCTATTCTGTTTGTTCGAACACTGTATATATGGTGATAACAACAGCATACTAAAAGTGACAACAACCCATCAGGAACAGTAAAGTCACTGCGGAAAGAATAAACAGTGGTACTAATTACCACTAGCTTAACAATCAATAGAAAAATATAGCAGAAAAAAAGAATATTTTTCATAAAAATAACTAGTTCAACTTCATATCAGCATTGTAAAGTCGGATTTTTTTAACAGTACTCATCAAGCTTCCGAAAAACTTTATCTATAAAACAGTTAGAAATTGATAAGTTAATGAAGTTCAGTTTTATGTGAGTAGTATAGTCTCATTCGAGTAATCTTAGAACATAAAACTTTTTAATTAATCTTACTAACAAATTAGTGAATAAAATGTCGTAATCTCATTAAATTAATTGGTAAATTCGAAAACTATTTTTCATTAGTAAATAAATTGTTCACTTAACAGTAATGATGTTTAGCTTCTACTACTTATCAAATTCTTTTGATGACGTTGAAATTTGACAACGAGTCTTATTCACTCAAAGTCACTGTACACTATTCGGTGTTAGATGATAGGATATATGACATTAGTTATGGCTGAGTAAATATTTAATATGAAAAGATCACAGTCTTACCAATGATCAATTACAACTTGATTAGCTTAGTAGCAGTACCTCGGGTTATGATGGATACTCGAATCTCAAGAAAAATATCATATAGTTTTAGTAACTAACTTCTGGAGGTAATTTTTAGAGTTCCAGTGAAAAGAAATGACTAGTGAAGTCTTGTTTATTTCAAGTGTAAGATAGTTTTCCATCGATGGCAACTGATGAGGTCTAACAAACCTATCAAGAACTGAATCAGTTAGAGATATCAACAATTAAAGTCAAATCAATGGTTTAATGATTATTATTTCACCACGAAGACTGAAGGCAATGGGCTCGATTTCCTGGTGGGTTGTGGATTGATACTGTCCAGTAGTCCCATGTTAGTCCAGTTCTTCCTGGTATTTTAAGACTTGCATAACTTAGATCAATTCGTTGTATCAAATTTTAATGACATTCATTTTACATTGATTACTTTACCGAAACTACAATGATCATATTTAAAAGAATTTGTTTCAAATATAATCCTTTCATGTCATATATTCAATGATTACATGAATAAAAGTAGATTAAAGTAGTATCTTCCTTAAATACATTCATTGATCATAAAAAAGTAAAAAAAAATTGTGATATACCATTTCGTTTATTCTTGTAAAGGTTATCTCATTTTTTTATTTTCATGTTTAAAAAAAAACAACTATTTAAATATTTTTCTCCATGGTGTAGGTTATCATTTTAAGGGAAGCAAATAAACAAACAACAAGAATCTTTAGTTCAATTATCGTCTTTATGTATCATTCATTGTTGATTTAAAGCACAGTGAATGGACAGAATCACAATTACAATGTGTACTTACATTAAATTGGTTACTGTATTCAAAAGATTGGTATTTTATGTAGTTAATCGTTATTTTTTATAATAGTGTATTTTTTTTTTAGATTATTTGCTAGTTACTTCAGCTACACTTAATGTATTCGTTTTGTAAGTCAATATACAGGGGTTGGGGTTAGGAATTAGAGTAAAATTATTTTCATTTTATTAAGGTAACAAAGGTAGTTAAGATAACCTATAAAAAATAGAACTAAAGTATAAACTGATAAATATTTAAGATATTGGTATTCTGAAAGATAATTTAAAGTTTACGAAACTGAAATGAAAGAATATAATGCATCATGTGATTAGTTCAGAGCGCATTTGTTCAGTTCACCAGCATATATGGAGCTTTTCAAGGGGGGGGATGTATCATGATGTATACGAAATCACCTACTAGTGTGGCTCAGTAAAGGACAGCGGAGAGGTATATGTTCATTTATTCTACAAAATGTGGTTCACCGTTGCTAAGCACCAGGTGAATCAAACATTGAGATTATATACAATATCAAACTCAAATCTACCCAAAGGTAATCTCACACATCCTTGTGTTTCGAAAGCGTCGGTGATATGGAATATAAAGTCCAGATTTATGAGCATAATAGCTGTTTGTATGATCATGTTACCTGTCATGTCTCTTCTACAGATTTCCTCCATGTAATATTTTGTTTTATTTATTCCTTTAATTCTTATGTTATCATACCCCTACAAATTCTACATTTGAATATATTCCACTAACATGTATTCACTCTATCTAGTGTGTTATTATTACTGCTGTTATTTTGACTCTCATGTAGAACACTTTGAATCCTCAGTTATAATGACTTCCATTTACGTAGTGGGAAAAAACAACAACAAAATCTCTTATCTTATAGTTGTGACATTTGACCTGTTGTCACCCATGCCACTTTTAGTCTATTTATTGACTCAGTTATATTGTATTATTTGTCATACCCATTATAACAAATAAGCAATCTATGATTTCCACTTATACATATACTCTACCAAACAGAACTTATTTATCACATTATTTCACGTAATTTACGATTATACAGCTACTGAAAATGAAATCCTTCAAAGGAGAAATTTTCTCTAAGGGACTATATGTTTAAAACTGGACGAAACGCGCGTCCTGGATTTCACTTGCCAGTCACAATCCAACTTAAATAAAACTGGAATTGTTTTTGTCCGTTGTAAAATCCTGTGTTTATTTGTTCACGTAATGCAACTGAATGAAACACTTTGATAAATAACTTTCTGTACGGTATATTACAGTTTATAATGGATGAAACGGCATTCTTTTAGGTGGAGGGTGAACTTTCAAAGAAAAATGACAATATTATTTTTATTTCTTACATTGTTAGTACTATACCTTGAAATTTTTGTACATGTATGGGTTAAATATCCTAAAGATAGTGTACTACTAAACAAATAATATATGAAACTATAATTGTTTACTTGGAATATGTAATGTTTAAAAGAGAAAAACGCAGAGCTGTAAGGGCGAAGTAGTAGATGCTGATGTTTTGAGATTCTCTGGGTTAGATGGTTTAATTAAAAAACTTGGATTGTTGTTTTTGACAGTAGTGCTTGAGTCTGTTTCATGCAGAAGTGAGCTTCTTCGTCATTTCAAAAGTGATAAATCAATCTGTCTTGATGGCTTTGTTTTAAGTGATTTCATTTCAATTGAAATTATTTGTATAGATTGATAGAACAAATTTTTGATTATGTGCTCATTACTTGTTGATTAGTTTTGAAATCCTGTCCTAACAAATTCCTGAATATTTTCATAATCCCCTTCGTAGAGCCTTGTGATGCTTTGAATTTATGTCCCTGACAAAACATTGTTTCATTGCTAGCCTGTGTTTGTGCATTGATGATTGAAGGGAGGTAAGCACAAACTAAACGATCAAAGATCAACTAAATAAAAACGTCTACAAGACATAAAGTTAACATAATCTCTGAAAACCACCAATCACACGCAAAGCCACTTAAACGGACTAACTTATTATTTTTAATGTGATGGAAAAGCTCACTTGTGCATGAAATATGTTGGAACGATGCTGTTCAGAACAGTAATCAAAAATTTGGCAATTAAGCCATCTTACTCAGATAATTTAGTGGCAACAACATCTACCATATGAACAGGAAAATCTTCGCCTTTATAGCTCTGTATCTTCCTCTTTTAGGCATTGTATTTTTCAAGTAAGCACTCGTAGTCGCTGATATTTTCCAATACACTAAGCACAGTAATCTTATACTAAGATATACAACCATCACTGATGCAACATTTCATTCATTAACTGTGTTACGTTCAGTGTAAAAGAAAACCTCATGTTTTTTTATATATACTCTACTAATACGTTTGATCAAAGTTCTAATCAAAGAATTTGTATGAATAGTCGTTAAAATGGTAACCCCTTAGGAGTTTTTCAAATCCAACTTTACGTCTGATGTCAATTGGAGAATAAAATGGGAAGTGTCCGTTGAGTCATGAAAAACATGAGTTTCGTTCAGAGAAGAGATTCCTATTCAGCGATTTCATTTTCATTGCTGTACAAACGCATATAAATATATGATAATGAAATATGATAACATTTGGTCAAACATGGCAACAAAAGGAGAAAAGTATACGTTAAAATGTTAATCATGAATTAAACCTTCAAGCTATACAATTCCACTACTGTATGACTTACCTCAAATTTATACACCCGGATTTCTCATTTGTCCGTTTCTTGAAATATATTATTTACTGTAGCCGTATCTTGCTAAATGGTTGGTTAGCCTCCTTGAACTAGCAAGAAGACTGATTTACAAGTATATTTCATGAGTTTTCTTCGATTTTGTCCACCGTAAAGGACATTAACCTAAATAACAAATGTATGATCTTACTTACCAATGTTCCTTCTACTAAAACTATTTCCTTTGTCTATAAATACACTAATGGCAACAGGATAAATTTTGGAATACTAACTATGCATCACAAAGAACTTCTACTAGAATACAAGCTTAATCTGCAATTTCTGTTTAATAATATAATTTACACACACAAATAAGAAACAGCCATGGGATCCTCTTTAGGTTTCCTACTAGGAGACTGATTTATGTCTGGTTTGGAAAATAACTATCCAAAAACAACCACTGCAAACCTCTGTTGATATAGAAGGCATGTAGAAGATGCTTTTATTTTCTGCCAGAATATGGTTAATTTGATTAGTTGTCTACGGACCCTTAACAATTTCCTTACATCTACCATAATCTCTCGTGTAATGAAAAGTAGAAAATATTTCCACTTGTTGGATATCCCTGGCTTCTAAACTCCGAAAAATCTGCTCCTACCCCCACATGTTATTGATAACGAATAACAGTTTTTCAGCAAAAAAATTAACTGAAAACGCTTTTCCAACACAATTTGTAGACAAAAATATGAAACCAAAACCTTCCATCAACATGGAGTTCAGAGATGTTCAGTCTACAGATACTTAAAATGAATAATTGCAGTGCTATGTAAAAAAATTTTTTCGTAGTCACTCTGAGTATAGTGTTTTAAGTAGATTCTGATTTGCATATAACTCACAGGGCAAGTTATTGCGTTTGGCTTCATTTAGATGTGTAATATAATTCACTTGCTCCTGTGGAGTAAGGTTTGTTGATCGTTCGATTCACATGTTGTACAAGATAGTCCGAAAATATTTTTCAGTATAAGAACTAAAAGCGCTACTTTAGAGCATCTCGTGACTACTGGCCGCTTAACCAACTCGGTTTGCTTTTCAAAGTTATTTACATGTTTGACCGAAATTTACCATAATTAGTAAGTTTTCACCTTCTATATATTGCTAAAGCCACTGCCATGCACATAAAAAAACCAAAATTATGTTTACGAAAGGAACTGGTTTAACATTAGGTCTTATAATGGATTCTATCCGAATTTCTTACTTGTTCTCCTTTAGATCATAATTTTACTCTATTCTAATTCTACCTTATTTAATTTGTAAAGTCAGTACTTGTTATTTGTTCCTCCTATCTTTCGCATTCTCTTCCACCGATAAAGTCATTTTTACTTATGTTTCCACTCCCTTCTCAGAAACATTTCACTTTTTAAGTTATCTTATTACATAACTCAACTCTAAAATTACTACTTCCGATCTAGTTATCTTGATTTCTTAATCTATTTTGAATATCCTATATTTCTGTTTAGTTATCCTGATTTCGAAGATTTTTGTCTTCATTAAGACAGTCCAAATAAGAATAACATTACATATTCTTGATTTTTGTTACTATATTTTATTGTTTGTGGCTATTATTGTAACAGAGACTACTTTCCTTTTGTTGTCATGTTTAAGCAATTGTTATTATGTTTCATTATCATGTATTTATATGTGATTGTATGTCTATGAAAATGAAGCCAGTGAATAAAGATTTCTTTTCTGGATAAAACTTACTGTTTTCCATTAAGAATTATGCATAAACTACTAATTCTGGAATTACATATCCTACGTTTTACCCCGATCCTATATCACCGCTATACATAACTTCAGGAATAAGATTGGGAGTTGACTGGAAACAACATTTATCGTACAGAATAATATTGTCCTATAGTTTTCAATTTTTGTTATAATGCACAGATACTTAAAGCCAATAGCTGGTCTTTCATTGGTTAGTGGCGAAATTTAACGTTGTTCATTCCAGCAATCCGTTTTCTCTTTCTTATACTATCCTAAAGCCGAATCTTCTAGTTATTACTTAAACGCATCTAATGTTGTACTGCCTAGAAACAAAAAAACCTGAATAACTAAAGCATTACTAAGAGACATTGGAATATTCTTAAAAGAACAAAGTGTTAATACAACTTTATTCTCATCTACATAACAGATTTTTGTATACCATAATCACTTAGTCTAATACTGCCATTAGCATATTGGTATTTTCAAACTGTACGATTATTATTACTATTATTATCATTTAGTTTTATCAGTTAAATTGTGATGGATGTATATATTCATTTTCTATTTACAATGCAATGTACCACTTACATATAGATACACTTATATTACAATGAATTAAAATGAGTTCTTCTAATATATTGGCTTGCTTATTGACAACTGTATGTTGAAGAAATCACAGTAGGAAATATCCCTCCCGGAATATTATCTTTATCTGTGAAATCATGCAGTGATAAAAATTTCAACACATATTAAGTACTATATTCATCATGATGTAATAATATTATTTTATTACATAACAATTAAATGGAAGTTTGGGTGAATGGCATTTCTGATAAAGTTATATTGGGGAATAACGAAGGTGTTTTCCTTTCTTATTCTGTTTATGAATAGTTTATTTCCTACTGATTTC
The DNA here is from genome assembly GCA_025215515.1 of Schistosoma japonicum. NCBI lineage: Eukaryota > Metazoa > Platyhelminthes > Trematoda > Strigeidida > Schistosomatidae > Schistosoma > Schistosoma japonicum. The sequence goes on along the minus strand of CM046061.1, from coordinate 69,079,726 downwards.
ATTGATTCATGTTTTTCTAATATTATTAAACAAATTATATTACCTAAATTAAAATTGCACACTGAACTGAATGCTGGATAAAGTATTATCTACCAAAGTTGCTGATGTAAACCAATGAAATCTAATTCACCACTATGATTAGCGAGTTTACAAAAATGTAAACTCTTCCATTTGTGGATTCATGAATGTGTACTGTTGAATAGTCCCTGATGATAACACATTTCTTAGAGATTATACACTGTTGAAGTTGATTCTAACCAGTTAGTAAAAGAGTATGTCCTATGAAGTGAGGATTGTGCCAATAATTATTGTTACAAATTAGTTAGCATTAAACGGCTACTTTTGTTGACAGCTTAGGCTGTTAAGTATTATTTACTGAACATTCAGTACCTTAATCAAATGTTATGTGAATATATTGAGGTTGGGCAAAAATGAACTGTATATAAAGTAGTGTAGTGTATACAAACTTAATTTACCTTTTTCCAATCAAACAATCATTCTTTTTGATATAAAGACAACAGATATAACATTTTTATTATGTCACACATCCCAGTCAATTGTCATAAAGACTGTTATTTACAGCGGCAGATTAGGTTTGATTTATGGAGCGAAAAACTATTGTGTTTTCTTATTAGTTTATTTCATTATTATTCTTCAAAAGTTGAACCGGTCCTTAGAAAAGCTATTAGGTGTATGAACTCAGTAATGTTAATTATAGGATTTCAATCTAACAAACGACATTGATAATGGGATGTAGGTACATTCAGTGGACGGGTGAATAATATAACTTAAGACGTATGATTGGATATAATTCTGTAAACAATCAAGTATGCTGTAACGAGCACATCTGTCTGTAAGAATAAAACTGAGATCACTGTAATCCGTTTATGGTTGTCGAAAAAATTTTGAATTGGCTTGTGACTATTCAGTATTTTGACATGAATTTAAACTTCAGGTTTAGATTAAACCGGAAAGTATATTTCAAATGTAGAAATCACTTATGAATTAACTAATTAGGTAGTAACAACAAAAAAATATGACTTTAGTAACTATTCACAGATTGGTCAATGAAAATATTCGAGTTGTACAAGTGGTTATTCATAACTCACACAACTTATTACTATAATTATTTTATGAAGTATTCAGTGTTTTTTAGGAATATCAGGATAATAGCCATAACTTACTGTTCGTATTCGTCACAGATTCCTGTTAGTTGGATACCAGTGATAACTAGGGAATCACTGGACAGCTCTTTAGTTTTACTTCTGGGCTCCTCATCAGTATGCACCTTCGACCTCACGGCGTTCAAGTTTGGAGGCCAGTTAACTGAAAATTGATTACAGTGGGGATTATACAATTGAACACTGAAGCAGTAATGAAAATGGTTAATCATTAGCTATAAGACATGAAAGTTCTTCGTTTTATTTCCTGATGGAATCTAGTGTGTCCACCGTTATAGATTCTCATATTAGGAAGGAACAAATGTCCAGTATTTTCCTGGTTTTCACAGTTACTTGGTCAAGATCCATCTATGACACATACAAACAGCAGCTTCAATTACCACTTTTGACAAGACCACCTCAAATCAGCTATAATTGGATTATTTATAATCAGTGAATCAATCAATCAACTAATCAACAAACGCTGCCCCATTAGGGATATAGGTCGGCAGCTAGCATTCTCCAACCAGCTCTGTCCTGGGCTCTTATTTTTACTTTTTCCCAAGTGCTATTCATTTTGATATTAATGTCTGTCTCCATTTCCCAAACCAATGTGTTCATTAGATTTTCCTCTCCATCTTTTGCCTTTAGAATTTTAAGTTAATGCACATCTTGTGACAAAGTTTGATGAATTTTAATGTGTGTCTTATCCAGCCCCAGCGACTTTTTCTAACTTCTTCCTCAGCCGTATTTTGGCTGGTTTACTTTCTGCTACAGAAAATTATTATCAATGGTATCTTGCGAATGGACCCGAAGTAGCTTGCGCAGACAACTGTATCTTTTGACTGATGCTTTCCATAGTTCACCAAGTTTTAGCTTCACACAACAGAACTGTCTTGTCGTTTATATTAAAAATTGTAACATTGATGTTGACCAATAGCTGGTTTGATTTCTAGATGTTTCTTCGGTTGTAGGAATTCTCTCCTTGCTTTGTCAATCCGTTCTTTCACATCTACATCAGACCCACATTGTTTGTCAATGACGCTGCCCCGATATGTAGAGGTTTCCATATCTTTCAGAATTTCTCCATTAAGTGTAATTGGGTTAGTGTTCGTTGTTTTGTATCGAAGGATCTTGCTTTCTGCTTTGTGTATGTTGAGGTCTACTACAGTAAGTAGAGGCTCCTGCGTCACTATCCGTCTTCTACTGCATCTGTTGCATTGTTCATAATCCAATCTTGAATAAGCATTAAATTACGTCAACCTGAACTAGTACACTTTCTATCAAAATATGTCTGTAATAATAGTAATAATGTTTTTCTACTTCTTTTAAAATTGGTTCTCTTATCCAAATGGATACAGAGAATTTACAATGAAAATGAAAAAAAAAAAAAACGTTAATAATAACTGTTGCTCAACCATATCATACAGACAGATCATTGATTTACTTATCATCTCAATGATTTACTAATATTTCTTAAGGGATTTTTCATAAATTTCCATATTTTAATATAAAGTTATAATTTATTTTAAGTGTTTAAATTGTATTTCTTTCTTCATTTTGATATCAATCCACAGTAAATAAAGATTAAAAAAGAAAGATCAATAAAAAAGGGGAACTTAAGTGAGGCTTTATTTCGTCGTTAATTTAATTAACATTTTTTTTACACAAAAGTATCTTTATTAGTATGTTGTATAGATACATTGAATTGATCTTAACATTTTGTAACATACATCTATATGATACATAATAAATTTTTATTATGTACATTAATAGGTGTATATTTGAGACCAGTAATCAGTTAATATAATATATTTTGATAGTTGTATGAAAGTGTAGTTGATATAAAATACAGGTATATTTCAATTAAGAGTCTATTACTACTTATATTTATACTACATTGAAGTCTTGAATATCGAGTTGATTAGTTAAGTATGAGTATGTATCAATGAAAAGTGATCAAAGATAATTTTAATAATTACCAGATCGACTCATTACTTAGCTAACAACTGAATTCCAAATCAGTAGTTTAAACATATTGCACTTACTACAATACATGTGGAGATATATGATATACTTCTATTTATTGTTGCAAAAGGAAGTAGTAGTGAGTGTTTAAAACTGTTTTAATGTTTATAAAGTATCAACGGTTCACAATGTTATGTTGTCTTATGAAGATAATTGCCTTTAAATTATATAAATCTTTCTGAAGAAAATCTTATTAGCTAAAATGATATAGCAAAGACATTTGAACGAAGAATATTCTTTTCGATAAATGCTCATCAGGTTCTACATTTATTAGTTCAAAATCATTAGTCACAGGAATAGCCAGTTCTGAGGTAAGTAAAACATTATTTAGATATCAAGAATAATTGGATAATTGAAAGTTTTCCTCACACACACCAAGACTATATGGTTTACCAAAGGTACATAAACCTGGCGTTCCAGTCAAACCAATCCTAGATATGCAAAATTCGCCTTATCACAGCGTAGCGAAATGGCTGGTACACCTACTGAAACCTCTTTGCAAACAGATAGTTAAACACAGCGTCAAAGATGTATTTCAATTTGTAGATATGATCAAGGAACTGAACACCAAAGAGCAATGTATGCTATCTCTGGATGTCACATCCTTATTCACCAATGTTCCACTAATTGAGACGGTTAACTATATATGCGACCAAGTCATAGAAACCGGGCTAGATATCACCATCCCGTTAGACACGCTTAAAGAACTATTACTGAAGTGTACAATGAATGTTCATTTCATGTTTAATAATGACATATATAGACAATCACTACCTTAATCATGCGACGATTTAATGTGATTAATGCATATGTGTTCTCCCTCTGGATGTGCATTTCCACATTATTATTATTATTATTATTATTATTATTATTATTATTATTATTATTATTATTATTATTATTATTACTATTAATAATAATCAAAGTACACAGAATGAATTTGAATATCGCATTTTAAGATGAAACAAATGAACTGATTGTAATTATGTTTGTTATTGTTATTGTCACTATTTGATGAATTTTGACTATCGTTCACTCCATTTTACAAAATCTTACCCATTCGGTTTCATTTTAAGTAGGATTTGACCTACAAACACTTGATCTAATCGTATTTTGCTACCACCCCATCTCCTATGTGATATCTTAAATTTGATTTACTGAAGAATGGATTGTATGCAGAAGTGTACAGAATAAATTATCATGGATCTGTACGACCAGACTTTAAACTTGTCATTTTTCATGCCAGCAACAATCCATTTAACCTACTATAAAATTTCTTCTTTTTTGGCAGAGAAATGAACGTTTACGTTTTTCCTATCGATTCATGACTGAATTTAAAAATTGCAGAAAAAAGTAAACTTTCAACTAACATGATTTTTGTGTTACAAAATGTTTCTTTACTGAAAATTAATTGAACAATATCATATTATTGATGATTAGTAAATAGTAGTATAATATAATCATGATGTTTGTTATTTGAATTACTACTTATTCATTTGCAAAGATTTGAGCTTTTCCCTTAGTAACATCATGAATTGTAATCGATAACTTTTCACTGATGCATTTTCTGTTTTTCTTTTTTGAGTTTTATATTACTTAATACTCATCTACTTACAAGTTTAATATACACATTGAGATAAAAACATTACTCATTGTTTTTTGGTGTCAACATAAACGATGGAAAAGCACTAATCTATAGAAATTACTATATATTCATTGAATAAGCTAGTGGTTAACTGAAATTAGTAGCTTAATGGCTAATCTATTCGTTTCCGAAGCGATATAAGTTAGCATTAAGTGAAGGTATACTTTAGCTAATGAGTCCTGAATAAAATTTTAGTGGTAGTGATTAATCAATTGTGATAAAATTATGTAAATAATTATAAAAAGAAATAAATTTCATCGATTTTTGAATGAATTACTAAAGTAATTGATTTTCTGCTAGTCGTTTTATACAGTCGCATACAGTTCATTAGTGTTCTTTGAAAACATGTGTTTCAGTTCCTTCGGTACTTCTGACTGCCGTCTCAAACTTTTGGATCACATTTTTTCCAACGGTATACATATTACTAATAACCATCCTCTCTAAGACTTGAAGCAACTGAATTGTTATGCATGTTAACTATTGTATGCACTTGTTAATCATAATAAAGAGTCTGTAAATTATTGTAGTACTAAATACTAGGATAATCAAACGAAAAGATTACCTTTGTCATGCATATTTACATCTATGCTTATCTTTATAAAAAGTGAGAAACAAATTTATTGAAATTCCCTTATTTCACAGATGTGGGATGAATAAAACATGTTTGAACATCTGAACTGGTACAAAACCCCTGGGGGAAAGTATATTTTCTCTAATAATAACAGGTATTCTGAAGTGGTTTACTAATTCTCACTCATTATGACAGAAAAGCAATATTAACCACAATTATCGTTTCTTGATGTTATACTCACTTGAAGTAATAATGTCTGAAGAGAAATATTCATGCATAAAAAGTTCACATAGAACAGATAACTGACTTACTTTTAATTTTGGGTCTCAATAATAAGAAAACAATCTTATTTATTCTTTAAACTCAGAGTATTAGAAAATCTGTTCGTAAGAATAATTAAGATACAAGCAAACTATTAAGTAGTGTGCTTTTTTAAGAAATAGATATTCTTTGTGATTTAATAAGAGAAATTCATGGTTTTCGTAAACACATAGTTTATAAACTTCCAGTTCAAGAGGGGGGTGAGAATATTGCTGTTAACATAGCGAAAAACCATCTGCACTGATCATTTTGAAAGACGTTTCATGTAGTACTGCTCTTTCTAATCTTCTGCACTTATCCGTCATTTTGCAACCAAATGAAAGATAAGTTGATACAACCAACCATCTCACTTGCTTCAGTGAAGGTGGATATATCGGCTTAGGCCACTTGTACACCACATTCGTCGTGGCACGAGACAAAGATCAGTTACATAACCTGTTCTAAAGCATGTAAAAAACTTAGGAAATTTTTCTTCAAATTCACGGATTTACATCATTTACAAAATTTATTCAAGAAAAGGAAGTATTGCATGACAAAACTCACTTTATATTGTAGAAAACGTATTCATCTATAATTTAAAACGTAAATTATGTGTACAGAAACAACTTGTTAGTTTCCTTTCTTTATCATGGCTGTTATTATATTTTCTTTCTCCTATGGTTGCAAAAATGTTTCATGGTATTTTATCTTATATTATCATTGTTATTATTACTGATATCAGGAGTGTATTTGTCTGAGAATTGTAAATTAACATTCATACATCTCTCTTATTTCAAATGAATGACTGTTGTAAAGAATGCTGGATTTTAATTTGGCGTCATGAGTTATTTCTATTTAGATAACCATTAACAACCAAAAAGCATCGAACAGCTCTCCCGGTATGATACTATTCAGTAGTAATCATACATGATCCCATCAAGCATTCTTATCTAAAACCTTCAATTTCCACAACCAACGTTTATCTGTTTGTGCGATAAGCCGGCATTTAACGGTTGATATTACTAATTTAGTCAGTTTAACATTCATTTGTATGATCTTATCCATTGCTGTACAGTTTTTCCTGGTGATTAATCATGCTTCATATCACTGGTAGTTGTGAATTAGACAACCACTAGCCACCAGAAAGCACTGAACAGCTAGTTCACCTTATTACGAGACTCTTCAGCTTTATACATCCAAGGACCTAATAGGGATCTAACCCACGACCACCTTGCCCCATAGTGGACGCCCCACGATCAAACCACTGAAACGGATTTTAACGGTTGATATTTCTAATTCAGTCTATTCTCGACATGTTTGCACGACCTCATTCATTTCTCTCAGTGGGTGCCGGTCTCACATCCGATATGGTTGAACTCTACTAGTTACGTCTTCTCACTAGAACTCCAGGATTTACCTGGAGAAGTTAATCATTAGTAAACTGTTATTATTTGAAATCAGGTATTGAGAATCTTGTTAATCGTTGTTTCGACATCACAAATTAGTCTGGATTAGATAATCATTGACTATTAGGAAACATAGATGAATTTGATTTCTGAACTTATAACGTATAAATCTCTTCTATGGTGACCCTTTATCAATTCAAAATTATTTATTATTTCATTAGTTATTTATCATCTTGTACTACGTAGTAAAATAAGGGGATAATTTTTTTAATGATAGAAAAAGTTTCAGATAATAAATCCTATCAGTTAATAAGTTTCTATGCAAAATTCCTAGTCTTCATAATATTTATATTTCAGGCCAGGAATTATTTGTAGTTCCACGACTTCTTTGGCATCAGTTGATAATAGTGCGTTATTCGTCATCATATTCTGTTATCATCAATACACTTACATTTGTGAAATATAGACTAAATTAGAGAAATAATACAAAACATGTTTAATGTAAATATACACATAAAATTATTATATCAGTCGTTCTAAGGGTAGTCGTTTATTTAGTCAATACACAAACACATCACTAAATGTAATAGATTTAAACGTTTTCTTATATCAGTCGTATATTATTAACGATAACGATCACATTCATAAAAGATTTCAACATCACAATTATTCTGAAAAATTTATAAAGTTTTACATTTAATTTCTCCGCACTCCCCCCCTCCATATATCAAACTATAAGTTTCAGTCATAAGTAGACAAAGGACCTTAATACTCCTTTGAATTTGTATGATGTTTGTACAACTGGAGACTCTCTCATTAAGACTATATCAAGTGTCACTTATCTTTGTATAACTTTTACTTCCAATCTTTCTTGGTCTTCATATGTTTCAGCATTAACGAAGAAAAAAATCACGTATTTTTAGTGCTACCAAACACTTGTATTACACATGTCAACTCCTGTATATTATTTTGTAATGGTCGCAGTTTTTTTCCAGAAATTTCGAGAAAACATTACTTAGTGTTATGTAGATCATTGAAATTGTTATTAGAACGGGTAATGAGATTATGATTGTCACTATGAACATGCTTGTATATAGACACTTGAAATCCTGCGAACAATAACCTAATACATTTCTATCAGATATACATTTTCCTGTTCATTCACATCTGTCACCTTATATATCTTGTTGCAGAACGATACGTTTTTACATCAGAGTTCATTTACGCAAGGAAAAGTGTAAAGCTTCACTAATTCGCATCAAGCAAACATCCCATGCAATGAGGAAGTTGTAAAGGCTGGTCTAAATAGAAATCTATGCTCTTAAAACTCAGGTTATCACGTTGTGTAAAAACTTGATATTAAGAATATCAAGACAATTTAGTAAACTTCTTCAAATACAAAGAAAGGCGAGTAACTGAGGCTTTTAATATATCGCTAAGCACAACCGACCTTATTATTTATCCATGCTAGGCTATTTTTCCACACAATCGCATATTTAACTCATTCCTTCCACCTGACACATAAAATATACTCACAAATTAATACTACTCCTCCACACTGAATGTATTTGTCATTCACTAATTCAACTCTGGTTAAAGCCACTAAGCGTCAGAAACTTAAAGATTCTACAAATTGAACTATTACAAATATATTATTTATTATGTTATTATCATTATTTATGAAGTAAAACATCTCACTATGTGCCAACTAATAAGTAAAAACAAAAAAAGATGGGAAAAGACATATCGTCTATTTTGAAATCTAAATCATTTAAAAGACCAAAGCAACAAAACAAACGAAAACAGTAAACAACTTGCTACTCTTCAATTCATTTTATACGACATTATTTTACCGATCATTCAATGACTTTCTAAGTCTGTTGGCATCAAAAATAACATACAGGAAACTGGATATTTTCACTGCAAAATGTAGCCTGTCTAAACCAACTTTCATAACTTGTGATCAGTTGAAACGTTGCTCAGTTGTTTCTATACTAATTATAATGATTTCTGTTTAGTGAATTATATTTTTTAAAATATAATCTCCGATCTGTAATCTTCTCAATTGATAATAACTGTGTCTATGAAATCAAATGTAATGATTACAATGCTAAATACGTTGAAGAAACATCACAACAATTGAATGTGAAAATCAAGGAGCATACACTTTTCTCAAAGCATATTCCCAAATCCTCCGATGATATACGAAAACTTGAAAATAAATCGGCAATAGCATTACATTCAACAGAAACAGGTCACAGTAATGATTTTAATGGAATTAAAATTCTTCAAGAAGTCTTTAATTCCAACAAAGAAAGGCTAACATCTGAAGCCCTACACATATAGGCTAATCCGAATAATATAAACCGATGAGATTGAGTACTGTTAGCTGCACCATGGCAACTAATGATTAAAAAATGAATTAAAAACTTTTACTACTCTAATTTCCAATGCGTTCCATTTATCGATTGATTGATTAATTCTGTTTAGAATTCTTTATTCTAATTACACAATTCAACGTGTAGCCAATTGCAAATATCCACCCTACCTTCGACATACAATCATCATTACATTAATTTCCTCCAACTATGATTTGATAGCAAATCCCTTACCGTAAACAGTATATGCGTACAAATTATTGTAATATGAAACTACACACAAAGTGCACATTTTCCTTTCCCTGAAGAAGCTCGGAGCAGTTTACCGAGCAAAACGTTGGAATTTTTCTTTAATTTCATCAGCTGAGATTATTTACAAATATATTCTATTCATATGTCTTACATACATTCGGCGCCCAAGTTTTGTAAATATTTTCGTTCAATTTCGGATGAAAATACCTATAAAATGATAACAACTTAGTTACTATCTTCACTACATAAGGATTCGGTCCGACAATTTTATTTCGATCTGTTAATTGGTGCATGATTACTTGAACTAATGTATTCATGTACCAAGTTTTACGTTGTCACTGATTGACTAGTTAAAATAATAATAATAATACTTGAATATTGAACATTCTCATTAACACAATGAATAATTAATCAATAATTGTAACCTGATGTATAATTTAGTTAAAACAAATTACATTTTCATATCTTATATCATTTAATTATTAATTTACTAAAATACCAACTTTAGTCAATATTTCTTTTTTCAGTTATCCAAAAACAATCTATTTTATAGTATCAACTATTTCATGCTTTTAGTTTTGTTTAAAAATAAAAATAAATGAATGAAAAAAATACTAATTCATTGGTAACTAATAACAACAACAATAAAAAAAATAAATTTATATTTGTTTTTTTTTATTTGATTAAAACAATTTTCCTAGAATATTCAAAAGTGTATACTTATATGTTTATAAGTAATCATAAATTAATTACGTTCTAAGCTTCATTACATTATGAAAAGATTGTTTTATTTTATTTATTTTATAATAACTGGCAGATAAATGTTGATTAATTTGTTGTTAATGAATTGATTAATATAGAACTGTTCAATGAATATTAGATTGAATGGGTTATTTTATCATAAAAAGATGATATATGAAGAGAATAATGAAATTATAATCTGTAACGGAAATTCTTACTATAGTGATTTTAGTTTTCAATGGTTGTCATTGAATGTCAACCCAGTAAGGCAGAGGGTTAAGCAGGGTTCAAGGTATGCACTGTTCGGGTATCCAATACTAGGACAAAACAGCTGTTCAGAGCTCCCTGGTTTTCAGTAACACCTTACCAACATCAATCTCTGACGTATTTAATCGTTAAAAATATCAATCCCCACAAAATACCATTTCAATACAATAATAATTATTATTATTACAATAGTATTAATGTGGATAATCTTTAAAAAGTGTGTTTTATTTTTTTAAAGATTCGCAGTTTTTTGACGCATAATAAAGACAAAATTAAACTTTGTTAAAATCATAGGATGTTTATTTTTCAGTGGCTTCATAGCATTAAAATAGCTTTATCCAATTATAGGATCTCTTTTTAACGAATTCCTTATCAAGCTATAAATCATATATATATATATATATATGTATATGTATATATGTTGTACGTTTTGATAATGAATTCCTCGAAGAGTGATCCTTTCGCTGAATAAACTTGTTTTGATTTATTGGGTATATTTAAATCAATAACACTAATAGTAGAATGAATTTGTATATTCCCATTGATTTGTTATAGACTAAATCTAGTCAGTCACTGTTAATATATGTACATTCTGAACGGATTGCCTGGATAAAGTGATTATTCACAAGTATCATTTAATTTGGTAGTGAACGCGTTGGCATTTGACATGAAACTGACTGAATTTGAATCTCACTGTGAATATCAACATTGGAATGCAGCTACATCCAGCCGACGAGTCCCAAATAGGACGAAACGCACGTCCTGGATTCCACTTGCCAGTTACAATCCAAATTAAATGATACTTGTCAATAAAATTAATGCTTACAGTATCCGAATCAAATTTGCTTAAATGGCGATTGAAATATTTTATTATCTATTTTGATCAGAAACCACAATAAAACTATCTCTTAAAAAACTATTTCACATTTTTATGAGCTCATTAAGTAACAATGAATGACATTCACTGTTTTAACTAAGTTAAACATTTTCATAATAGAAACGTGTATGTTTGTTTTATTTGTTCTGACGGGAAATGTTGAATTGATGTCGTTTTGTAGAGAATATTTCTGATTTATTTTTTTTTCTCACGGATTAGTGTAAAAGGATATCAGTAAGAACCAAGGTGGACTGATTAGTGGTTTCATCCTAATATGTAGTACTCTAACAGTTTACAAGGACGGTACCACTCTATGCTTTCACATTCCGCGGTGAATATTTAAGTAGCAGTACCAGTCAACTATCGTCACCACAATCAATTCGTGATATAGTGCAACCATCGCTCAATGCCATTAATCCTTGAAGTATACATTTCCCCAGTTTCCAATGGGGTATGATCGAGATCAATCTACAGTTAATACAAAAAACAAACTTAGTAACCTTTCCTACAAAATACCTCAACTCAATTATAATAATGAGTTTATTAGTGACTTAATTCAAGATATTCACGATGTTCCACTAAGAGGTCTTGATTAATGGAGTTCATGTATGTCAGAAGTTAGATGGTTATCGTAAACGAGCATTAACTCATTGTCCTTCTATATCACAAATTCAATAACGTGGGGATTCTGTGCTTATGATTAGCATTCGGTGTAGGACGTGAGAATCCTAGTGGTGATATTGTAATAGGGTGTGCACCGCTAAATGTTCTACAGTTCAGGAGTAAATACCTTTCCAGTGTTTCCTTGGTTGTCAAAGGTATTCAACCGAGATCAGTCCTTCTAAGCACATGATCTAATACAATACATATATGTCTTATGTCATTCTTATTAGAATTCTTAGTGTGACTTTCTTTAACAAGGAGTTTCGGCGTTACCAGAAAATAAATTTATATATATATATATATATATATACGTAGAGATTTAAATTTTTTAATTGCTGATATCAGTGATTGCATATTCTACGTGAATAACGAATTAATATTCAAAAGCGTCAGGTATTATGTTAAAGCCATATTTTTTGAAAATCACCATTGAAACAAAAGTATGATGAGTGTTAAAAACAGAGAGATATGTGTCTATTGTTGGAAACAAATCATATATATTGTACAATCTGAAAAATTGTTTTCAAATTTGGAAGTGAACTGAAGTCTCTGTAAAAAGAATATCAACACTCATCAAAGCATACATCAAAACAGGAAATGTAATTCGAAGGTATTTGTAAATTCTTATTGATTCATCATGGACTGCAACTGACCAGTTTCTGTTGCCATATGCAAAATTGTGGATATTTGAAAACAGTAGCTTAATAGTGAATCAAGTGGTGTTTACCACAAAGTAGATTGAGTTTGAGTCGTGGTGTGAATATAAACATTCGAATGAAGGTAAATTTAACTGAAAATCCTAAACAGCACGAAACATGCATCCCAGACTCTGCTTCCCAGCCATAATCTAGATTAATTCATGGAATGTAACTTGAATTTATTCGTATCAGTTTAACACGTAGGTTTTAACTGTATTAAAGAGATACTATGTAATAATTATAACGATAAATGCTGAAGCCTATATGAGTACCATTGTTACTTTAATTTCCTTTCTAGACCTGAAATAAATAACTGCTATTGCATATTGAACAATGAGTAGTACTGAACACTTAACGTTGTGAAACAAATTTATTTTAATAAATGATAATTATAAGCGGTGTGGAATCACTCTCGATTATCAGTTTCGGTTATCCTATTATTATCGCTATATGCTTGTGTCGTTCCATACTTTTAATCAGTTGCATTTATTATATAATGTAAGTGAATTTAATTTGCTAACGAAGTCATCAGTTCACCATTTTACCTTTATTTTTCACTTTCAGATATTCATACATCAATGGTTTTGTACAATTTAGAATACCAAGTACCTTCTGGTTAGATATCAACTATTAAAATAACCAATGAAATTTTATTCATTTCATTCAATGTATATGATAACTTATTTATTTACTATTATTATAATAATTATAACTTCAAATCATTCAGTCTATTCACTGATACATAAACGTAAAACTCGTTTTATACAAAAATATAATACATTAACACAATCAATGTTTATAGGTGATTTAAAAAAGTTAAATGTACGTTTACTTGAAGAAGAGTCAATTGGAAGAGAAGTAGCTAATTTACAATTTTTAATTAATCGTACAAGTAGTATAAATGAAAATCAATTAAATAGTAATAATAATGATAATAAAAATACTGTAGAAACAATAACCAAATCGAATCATCATTATTATCAAATATTTAACAGTGAACCACAATCGAAATATTTTCATTTAGATTCAATAACTGGTGTATTACGTGTTGCAAGACGTATAGATCGTGATCAATTGTGTCCAACATTTAAATCATGTTGTACATATTTAACTGATATAAATTATTTTAATAAAAATTCACATCTAAATTTAATGCATAATTCAATAGATAATGAACATATGTCTAATTGTCAATTAGATTTAAATATTCGTTCAGATGATCAATATTCAAATATAATTACTGTTAGTGTACATATTATTGATATAAATGACAATTCACCAACATGGTTGTTAGGCGGTAAATCAAAATTTTTAAATTTTCCAGATGATAAACAAAAACAGGTAATAATTTCATATATTATGTATTGATTATCATTTTGCATTATCATTGATATTAAATTAATTTTTTTCTTTCTGGAGAATGTGTTTTATTGTAAAAATAAAGTATAGAGTGAAATAAGGGAACTTAGATTAAGTACTTTGGTATGGCCAAGAGTACTAGAGAGGCGGTGTTCTCCCTCTATCTCAAAATGCTCTTTGTAATATAAAAACAAGCTTCTGGAGTATCGATAAGGGAAGTTTCATGCATACATTTTATGCTAAAAGGGTGTTATTTACGAAATTGAAAAAAAAAAACAGAAAATGTCTAGCAATGAAACATGGTTGGTTCTTACAAATGATCAACACTACGTAGTTAGGGAGACCCTTATTACGAGTCACTTTGGTATACGGGATGCAACATTTTGAGATAAAGAAGTGTATATGAACCTAATTTATTACTTTGTGTCCTGACGATTTTCCAATGCCTTGTAAATTAGATATTTGGGGAGTGGAAACAGCCTATTTTAGTTTTAGCCTGTAGACAGTATCCTATCTCCCATATATTTATAACAATTAAAAAGTGTGAAAAATGTGATCTATTAATAGCCATTAATATATATTCATATACTTGAGAGTTATCAGTTGGAATGTTTCCATGATTAATTTAATGCTGTCACAAAAAGCAGCACTTAATATTTTTAACAAATATGAATGGGCAAGCGGTGACCACTATATTTAAACGATCCCGAATATGAAGTTTGCAAAATTAGCGAATTATTTTGTATTACAAGAACTTCATTGTTGAATGTACACAAAGGCATACACAATGAACGATCTAAGTAACGAATTCTGAAAATTTCGCAATGATAGGCCTTAGGCTTGAAGCACACATTTTAGAATGATTTATTACAATGTTAGGCAATGAAGAGTTATGTTTTTCAGATAGAAAGTTTACTTAGGTAGCTTCTGTTGACTTTTTAAAGAATGTCATCAGCGTGGACTTTGAGAAAAAGAAGTTATTGGAATTTTCTTATAACTGATTAGTAGTTTGTTCTGTTACTATTTAATTTGTTTGGTCACTGTTCATAATTGTTAAATCCTCTGACTTGATATTTAAATTTGCAATTGCTTTTTCTTTTCCTTTTTAACTAACTGAAGGAATGCTGTTTTAATATGTCTGTTTACAGATTAGAGAGTTGATCCCGAATATTACTAAAAGTTTTCTTGTTTTCTTTGTTTCGGTTTCATAATATTTAGATACTTTTCCTGTTCCTTATTGTCTAAAAGAGCATATATAAGTGAATGCACGTCGTGGTTGAGAGATGTTCATGCTAAAACAGGACTAAGACGTCGGCCGCTTTGTCAAATTTAGTAGTGTTTCCCTCTATTTCTGTAATTTATCTTGTAGGCAAAAGTTAGTTTGTCTACTTTAGGAAATGTGTCCCATAGCTAAAATAATATTGGCTGAGAATATTTTGTTTGCTCATGAGCTACTGTTATTCCTAGTAGTTATTATGATCAGCTTCAGGTCTCCCAAACGGTTTTCCTGTATTGTGGGATTATTGTTTGTTGATTTAGCGATAAAACTGAAAGCCGCTTATTAATACAGTTACTGTGCATCCATTTTTTTGAAATGCACATATGAAATATATACATTTATTTTTACCTGCAGTGAAGCGGCTAAATTGTCTTTGTACTTTTAAACAGCGTATATGAACGGCTACATTTATAAGTCATTACTTTAATTAGTAAGTACGTGATTCGTGTCAATAGAACTTTGATTTACATGACGCTTAGATTTTTTGTCATAAGTTCTGGTGAATAGCAATTTTATAAAAATTGTGATCAACCAACAGCGCTGAAAGGACTCGACGAGTTAGTGAACACTAACTAGTGATTTTGTGAATACTGTGAGTTTTATGTCATTCATTATGATACTATTCATATTGTAAGTACAATATAGATGACATCTTCTTGAACACGATCAATGATATGTCTACATAGTATGTATAAATTTTTACCTTAATCACTGGCAAGACTAAAGGTTTCAGTATTACTAATGCTGAAGATGATCTGGATATTAAACATGTCAATGAAAGTTTCCTACTAATGATTTATCAGCGAGTTTAATCATACTTATTACTGAAAATAAACATTCTATTACAGTGATTCTGAGACTACACAGCTTGCTGCTAATAGGTGTTTGTGTTGCTGAAATCATCTTGAATGACGATGAAACCATCGAGCTAACAGAATGTAATCAAACCAAAGTTACAGTGATTCAGATAGACTGCAAATTCATAGATTTTAGTATACTAATCAAGTAACATGTTATCTACGACAGGAAAACTTATTTATAATCAACATTTCCACTTTTAGTGGTGCATTTATTAAAGCAGCACTTCAGTCAAAGTACTAATAACTTAGCAACCATATGAACGATATAACATTTTCAAAACACAATTACATTGACCTTCTATTTATGAAGAAAATTCCATGTTGTCTATATTAGTTTTATGATTCATTAAAGGAATCAATAACAGTGACCTCTGTCAGCGTTTAAAATATCCACTGTATTTATACATCTGTTTAAATAAAATTGACCTATATTTCTGTCTTTGAAAAAAGTTACACTAGTATTACAAAAATACGTGTTATTCATCAGAAAGCAGATGGTGAAAAAATATTTCACTTGCCTGTAAACAAAATTTAGTAAAATACTGTCAGATAGAAATCTTAATAGATAACCTATCGGCTAATTGTTCTTATTCATCATAGATTGGTACCAATTAGGTATCACTACAGACGATTAGATACTTCACAGCTGGATTAGCATGGTATGAATCTTCTCAGTAGTGCATAGTTTTGATTACACTAGGGAATCGAATCTACAACTTCTGTGTTTCTTTATATGAGTTCATCTGTCATTACTAACTGTTTAATAAGTTGAATTGTAGACATTAATCAAGCTCACGCAGAAGATCATTATTCGTTTCAACACCATTTCAAGTTAATTTAGGTGACAAGATTTTGATGAAATGTAATATTGATTAAACGCAGGTCATGTATTTAGTGATGATAATCTTTCAGTCGTCACAGGCATTTATTTTTCCAACTTCATTAAAAATACTCTTCAGGTTATCTTGATTATCTGACGTCAAAACAATGCAAAGAAGTGGAGTCACTTAAATTAAGGTGTATAATACATCACCTACTCACCTTAATTAAAAATAAACCTTCCTTTTTAAGATTCGTCATGATTGATTAATTCTGACTGGTAATAGCAAATTTTCATGTAGTTTCTTAAAATACATACATATTACTGTAGTGTTAATTGCTACCTATCTTAGTGGGAGCAGTGTAGTTGTTTGTACATTTATTTTCATGTTTAACGTTTAAAGAAACTAGAAGTGATTACATTTCCCATTTGGTGTACACAGTATATGGTGGGTTGAAATTATAATTACTACAGCTAAAGTAATAAAGAATGTCCCATATTGAAGAAAGCTGTGAAATAGTAAAGATTGAAAAACATTCATAAAATATGTTTTTTAAAACTTACAATGGAAAGTGTAGGTCTAAAGAGAAATCTCTTGTAATATAACATAAATAATAAGGTGAATTGCTGAAGGCAACATTGTGTTTCACATTGAATAAAGTAAATAGTATTACTAAAAATTTTTGAGTACTTAGGATAGCGATAAGTAAATATTTCAGAAGTGTACTAGACAAACTTATGGAATGAAAGTATTCTAACTACAAAAATTTCAACTAAAGGTTTGTTGAAAATGCTATGAATGTTTCGATTCTTACAATTGTGTCCTATTTTAATAGTTTCAGTGAAGTGTACTACAAAATCAGCATTTATTAGTCATTACTTTCAATTATCATCACTGTTGAATTTAACTAGCGTGATAGTGTTTCATCTAAGAAATGCATATCCACTCAGTCACTAATATGACAAACTAATGCTTAGTTACTTGATACAAATATAAATTATATTAAAAGGATGGAGATATTTGTGCAAATTACAATGAGAATTACTTATATTGTATTAGTGATTGAGTAACTGCAAACTAATTGTCAAGTATATTGAAAGGTAGCATTGCAAAGATGTAACAGTTTGTAAAATTACAGTTTTATTTTAAAATTTGTGTTAAAAGAGGATAGATAATGTTAGAATGGTATTGATGCCCAGAGTATATAATATGATTTATATTATTGTTGGAATGTTGTTACCAGGTGGCACCTTCATCGCACAAAATTACATACAAGCTACCTAGTTTATATTGTTACATTAAAGTGAAAATCTATGTCTATCAATTAGATTTTACATTTATTATACAACCAATTTAATTAGTAGTATTGACAACTGATAACATGAAATCATTTTTCTTTAATGTTTCAAGGACGTAATGCATGTTTATGTATCAGAAAGTAGCCTTATTGGTGATGCTGTACAACTTACTCCCGCTGTAGATCAAGATGCTGGATCAAATAACATTATGAAATATGTGATTGAACCTCACTCTCCTGAATTTGAATTAGAATGGACATCACTTGACAGAGATATTTCTATGACAAATCTTCAAATATCTAGCGATATACAATCTAGTGATATTCAGTCATATTCTGATCATTTGATCCGATCACCACCTGGTCCAAGGCATGAACTTCGTTTGATTGTTCGAAGTCCATTGGATAGAGAAACAAAATCATTATATGAATTCAATTTAACCGCGATTGATGGTGGATCACCGAGTAGAAATGCAACAGTTAATCTACAAGTTCACATTACTGATTTTAATGACAATTCTCCTATTTTTGAAAAAGATACATATACTGTTGATTTACGTGAAAATGCTAGACCACATACACCAATTATACAGGTAATGCATTATTGTTAATCTATTAAATTATTATTTGAATCATAACATATTTATTTATGAATATTACATTTTGCACTTCATACCATGAATTTATCATTAAAAGTATGCAATACCATGGAAGAAATTAGATATAAACACTAAAAGTGATAGGAACAACTTTGGTGTAATCATAAAGCAAGTAGTTATTTGGAATCCTCAAGGTTGAAGGAAAGGAAGGAACTGAAGAACACACTTAGCCGTGGTTAAGAAGTAGACATAAAAAGAATGATCAGGACTTCCAAAGAACTTGATAGAAGATTTAAGAAAAATGCTAGTAGACGAATGCTGATCGGCGGCCTATGCTCCACTTGAGTTAACAAGCACCGAATGATAGGTTAAGTAAACATTCCTAAGGAGTTTCATACTAAGACCAAACGATTCTCCAGTTCCTTCTGGTTTCAAGTGACGATCTGACTGAGATAAACCCATAATGTAAATTTCAATACACAACACTCACCAAAACAATTTACATCATTGTACAGTTCATTGGTATGACAATGATTGCTGGTGGTTTGTTTATTCGTAGTAAATTGTATTATTCCGATTTGTTTGATGTAAGTAGCATAGAAAAGTAAAGACATAAAACAATCAACTAAACGAATAATTATGGCATCAACGAACTGAATTTTAATCGTTGTTTAATACTCGGAAAATTTCTGTACATTTGATGGTATTTTGTACTGTATTGAGACATTTCATATAAAATGTTAGAATTATATTTGCATTCAGGATTATACAAACAAAGCATTCGTAACTACACATTTACTAATTCATAAATCTGATAAGAATTTATTCAGGGTCTAATTAGTCAAATGGATGGTTATGACTTGAGTTCCACAAGAAACACCAGCTTCTTCAAGATTGTCTGAGGTGTACCAACTTAAATAAAACTGTGATCCAGGTTTCCGCGCCTAATTCCTTTTATGGCCTCACTGTTATATTAAAGCATGGTATCCGGCACTTCAGGACTGTTAAACAACTAGTTCATGTCAATGTGCAATGTAGTCGCAGCTATTGTAACGGTGTTAATTTCTTCTTTTCTGAATACCACAACCACCTAACATCAAACAAACACATGGTACATCGCATTGCCACATTTCACTAAGAGTTAGACAAATATGTCACTGATTACCATAAGTTGATTAAACAGATGTGAATATTTCTCATAAGAATACTGACTAGCTCATAAGGCCATCCTCTAGGTAACATATTTACATTAGATATAAACAATTTCACTTTCTATTGGCAGACCACTTAATTTATTAGACGCCTTAAACTATGGGGAGGGAAAATACAACACAGTTGATAATGAATTGATATTCATACATCCAATACTTCAATCATATAACCTCAATTATAAAACTAATTCATATCCATCTATTTCACCTAAAATCTTAAGTAAAATATGAATAACATTGATTATGGTTAAATGTATCAGTGTATAATATTTATATTCCTGAATTTGAATCGCACTTGGCGCCAATCAAATTTGGTATTCACGTTTAGGTAAATTCAATATTTTCTACTTAAATTGTTATCTAAAAATAGTAATAAACAATGAACCTTCATAGTTAGGGAAAATGAGAGAATTAAACAGAACACTGTCTGTCAATTAATTAATTATAAAGTGAATAGTAAAAACGTGGATACTAAATGATGTTTATCATATACGATAGCAACATTGTTTCTTTTCTTTTTATAATTATAGGTAGTTTTAAGCTTTGAACTAAATGCTCATGCTTTGGATCGAATTGTGGCAGACAAGTGGTATTTAGGACCCACAGTTTATTCTATTTAAGATATACTAGATGAATGTACTTAAATCTTAGTGTTGATGTTTACACTGAAAATTCAGATGATGAGTACCAAACAGGATAAAATATGAGTTCTAGAATCTAATTACCAGCCAGAAGACAACTTGATTCCTACTTGTGAAACGTAGCTTTATCGAGACAATTCATTCAAATTGTAAACATAGCAACAGAGACTGATCAATTTTAACCCATATAAACATTAACAGGATGACATAAACACGTTCAGGTTATACTAATTCCGATGCAAATTAGTTGGGCTAATAATAAATGCACTGTGAGATATTTTAAGTAGATTGGTTCATTATTCAGTTATTTAGTGAATAAAATTATACAAAAATATACTTTATTTCTACCTAAATATTACTTAGCTAGGTGGATCTGAACTCTTGTATGTTCTAGTGATACTTATGAGATTAGGACGCGCTTCACCGTAGTAAAATTCAGTTGGCACTAAGAACTAAATAGGGATAATATTAATTAGTACTGTGTATTAGATCAAAACGCTTCACTCACTTTAATAAAACAGTTATTTCACATAAATATGTTGCCTGTCAAATATTTACATCACATGACAGATCATTATGACAGACGACAAATGTAGATAAATTGTAAGTTGTAACTTTGATATTAAAGGAATTTAAATCAACAGTAATATCCGACACTTTACCACTAAAATAGTGGGTTCGTCACTAATATCTTATCAGATTCAGAAATGACTTGCAAGACATATATATATGGTGTAGAAAAACAAGTCATTAACCACTATAGATATACAGTAAAGGCAAATAAACATCACAACAATTTACTCACATTTCATTTTAATATTAGAATTCTCTACAGAAATCAACACTCATACTTTTAGACTTTTTCCCTTAGTGATTGCAAGCCGGTTTCTGGTTGAAGGTCGTAAGCTGAAATATTTAAAACTACCTTGAGCTGTGGACACCATAACTACAACTAATACCTTAATATGTTTTCATTTTTTTACACTTCCCATTGATTTAGTAAGTGATGAGTAAATTAATGCAATTTTCGTATTTAACTGATTGACCTGAATACATACCTATGTAAAATGAATAAAGTGAAAGGCAGTCACTTACTTATACTGCTGTGTGTATAAATGAAACCTCATTAAGTTCATCTTGTTACTGTAAATCATAATGTTCAAGTAAATGTGTAACAAAATATATCTTGAGTCTACTAAATACATTTTTCTAAAGACTAAACAATTAAATCTTTAATAAAAATGTTCTGAAGGGGTACTTTAATTAAGCATCGTAATCCGATTTCACCTGTAAACTGTTTTGTATTAAATATAACTAGGTAGTTAGATTGCTGTTTTCTTGCTTTTCATGCTATTTTATATTTTGTATTCGTCACAAATTGATCTTGGCTTGACAGCCGTTTCGTTTTAGTACGGGATTCCTCAGCAATGTGCACCATCAATTTCTTCAGTGCTCTCTACATTTTACCGGTAGCCAACCTAAGTTAATTTATAGCGAATACAAGTAATAAAATTATTTTAACTGCCAATCTCCATAAAATTGCCCTAAATCACCTATGCTATTTGTTTAACTTTACAAATTTGACACTGACTAGTAGGAAATAACTCTGATTTACATTGGCCATCAAAGGTGATGTGATTATAAAAGCTTTAACATCTAAAAAATAAATGGAATTTCATACAAAGCATTCCCTGCTTATAGACTAGTCAAGGACAAACTTTAAAGCTCAGTAATCTGTTTCTATGGAGACATGGGAAAGTCAACGACTTTTCTCAAATAGTATTCAGCTTGGTTGAGCGATGAACAAAATGGATCCATCAACAAATGCATCTATTAAAGTGCACAACATTTAATATCCTATCATTGCATATTTCATTATCGATAATAATCTATTCTTTTCTATACTCATATTAAGGTCAAAGCTAGCGATATTGATGAAGGAAGTAATGCACAAATTAAATATCGAATAAGTTCCCTAACTAAACCCGAATTTATACGATTATTCACTTTGGATCCAATTACTGGTTGGATACATGTTCAATGGGAAGTGGATTACGAAATACACAAAAAGGTATGCCAAAATTTTGCATAAATGGTAACATATTACAATTTTTAAATTTTAGACTGACATTTGATAGATGATTCAAAGTCGTTCTGTGATAAAGAGATTTATATTCAACAGTCAGCATTCTCAGTTTGTATTCAACGTCAGCTTCTACAATTAACTTTATACTTGTACGATGTGTTTTATGATAAATTAACAATGATATTTCATTGATTC
Organism: Schistosoma japonicum; assembly: GCA_025215515.1. Taxonomy (NCBI): domain Eukaryota; kingdom Metazoa; phylum Platyhelminthes; class Trematoda; order Strigeidida; family Schistosomatidae; genus Schistosoma; species Schistosoma japonicum. The sequence continues at coordinate 69,056,392 of CM046061.1, read as the reverse complement.
TCTTGAAAAACCATAGTATTTTAAGAAGTTGATTTAAACATTATTAAAATAACGTTTCTAATGTTACCGCTATTGTCCTTCCATAATCAAGCTGGATAATGTTCTCGGACAACAAGTACATCGAATGACATATATATTTTACTTTACAGGCGTAACTGAATTAAATAGCACATCTGAATGAAGTCAAATAAAACAACCTCTTTTTCGAGTTATTTTTCAAACATAGGTCAACTTGAAACAAGGTTCGCAGAGCGGCTGTATAAAATGATTTTGTAGAGCATTTCCAATTGTTCGCAGCGAAATATCAGCAAACAAATTGCCTTTGAATTCCATATTACTACAGGGTTCCGTTTTAGGAACAGAGATTTTGAATAATGTGGAAGGTTTTGGTTTCATGTTTTTTTGATGAGTTCTGCTTGGAAAGTGCTTTTAGTATATGTTTTCGTGAGATAATATAGTTCGTCGACGACAGCATATGTTTTCAGGGAAGTAATCGAGTTTTCGGATTTTCAGAGTGAGGGATACAACAAGATTTCTCTCTGCTGATGATGACTTTACTATAAAAACTTGTCAGTTGGCTGTTTCAAGCGTGTTCCCTATAAGACTATCCTTATGGTGTTCAATCGGGTTTTCTAATCGATTTGATGCCATAGGAGTGGACACATTGTCTATTTTTCTTCTCAAGATAGGATTTGACAGGTGGAAGGGAACTGTTGAATATTCGTATGAAAATGTCAAAATTAACTTTATTACCTTAGATAATAAAAATTCAATCCACGTCCCCTCTATACACATCGAGATTTTCATGGTTAGCTTTAGTTTGTTATTTTTTTGGCTAGCCATAATGCAATCTTCCACATTGCCTATGCAATTCACCACTTTCTTTGATAATACGTGTTGTTAATAAAAAGCTTTAATTTAAAAACTTTAACAAGAAGCAATACCAAAACAACCTATTTACACTCTGTTATGTCACAGTTTTACTTATAGTTCTTTAAGAAAACCGTGAAAGAATGGGATGGTGGATATTTTTGACTTTTTATTAGTTTTCATAGCAAACTGAAAAACTACTGGGAAACTAAAAATTTCGCATAGCTGTTGCAGAATAGGAAATATTTACTGTCATGTCAAACACATATTGAAATGAGTTAGAACCTAGTTATTAACAATCGAAATTTCTGTAACTTACTGTAACTTTTGTGACACTCATCTAAGTACTACAGGCTTCGTTCACTTCTCCTACAGTTTAAAGTTTATATATGAAGTGATAAGCTACATTGTTGGATAAACATTTTGATAAACGCGATACTAGTTACTGCTCAGCTATCCTAGTCCTACAGGAATTTAATTAGTGCTTAGCGATAATATTTCAGACTGCAGAATTAAGTAAATATCATTTTCCTGGAGACTGAAGCTACTTCTTGACGAGTTTAAGTTAACACAAAACCCCAATCAAACATGATTATCTACCACCTACTAAGCTGGCGGAAAGTGATCAGTAGATAACTCGCTAACTTAAAGATATCAGTTATTTTAACATTAGTGCATAAAAAATAAACTGCTCTTGATATGCATACTATACGATTTTATGGTGATTATTTAATACACAATATGTTTTAAATTATAAAAATTTCTTGCATCAGATAAGATGCATAAAATATTTATTGAAATGAAGTGATTTTATGCAGATGGGTTGGTATTGAAGGTAGTGAAAGGTCTACCACTGAACATCGACTGGCCGTTGGGTACAGAGGGTTAGGATTTCGCCAATTTGAAGGTCATGGGTTCGACTCCATGGTAGAATCAAAAGTGCACACTGATTCGAGTCTAATACTAGGACTAAACAGCTGTTTAGTGCTTCTTAGCTTTCAGTGGTACCCAACCAACATCATTCTATGATGAATTTAAAAAGTTATTGATTAATGGTGAATTGTAATAGTTAGCTGTCAGTGACTTATGAAATTAACTTTAAACTATTACCTATCACTGTTCTTATAAGAGATAACTAATTTTAAGCAAAAGGCTACTTTTGTAAATTTCACGTAGAATTGCATAGCTACATCTAATAAAAACGTATTATTACTACTCAATACAATAATAGTACCTAATGAATAACTAACTATGACGTAGGTTAATTTCAATTTCTTCTTATTCTTACTAATATTAATAAGAAATAAATGTTAAGTACATAAAATATTAATTCACTATGATAAACATAGATTGTTTTACATTACATTGATATGATGATTGTTTTGATGGTTTCTTTTTGTATTGTTTCTATTCTTTTTCGAACACCCACAAAATAAGTTGAATTAGATTTAATTAACCTTACAGTGCATACAGTAATGATAAACATATATTGTTCAATGTTCAATGAAGTAAGCCTTTATGGTGAAGATAAAAAAAGTTATGTTAGAAATAAGCTTGTAGACATGGAATTATTTCATTACGTAGATTTATTGTTATAGATTGTTTTATTTAAAGACTGATTGAATTGTTTTTGTTTCATATTTATAGTTCTTAAATAATAAGAAAATGTTTTAAAAAGGAGTCATATGTATTTTTATGTGTTTAATGTCATTAGAATCAATGATCAAGTTGTTATGTACAGATGATTGTCTTAGTAACAGAAACATCTCAGTCGAATACTGTTGAATGAAGTAAACACCTAACAACGATACCACTATTGAAAAGAACTCAAGATTTTCATGTCTAACAGTGAATGTGTGAACATCAATCCTTTTGCGCCTTATAGGATTATTGTTTTAATCAGTTTGTGATGGGGTAGGACGATTGCTTAATATAATCAGAATTTAAGTTGCACTTTAGATATATCTTATCTTTACCAGTCATAGCTTCTATAAGAACTTCAGAATCATTATGGAGTTCGCACTAGTGAGATGATTACAGTGACTACGATCATGCGATTTTGTGGAGTTCAATTCCTAATTTGTTGTTTGCAGTCGGTACAAACTGATTTTCGTTGGACACTACTGAAAAGCTGAGCCACTAGATGGCTAATTTGTCGTAGTTTGAGATAATGTGTTCATTTATTCTAGAATTAATGGTTGATACAATTAAATGACAGTCCATATCATATTACTTAATAAGTGAAATCTTTACTAAAAACACTGAGGTTATTCATAACATGTTCAACTATCTCATAGTGCTCTGCATTCAGCTTTTCAAATCATTGTTATAATTATCCTAACACTAAACTATGTTGGTTTTTTTATCTGAGATATTGTACTGAATCTCGCTAACTTGGTGACTGCAGAGAAATGTGGAAAACTTCATACTACTTAAATAAATTTTAGTTGCAAATTGGACTGTAATATGAAGTATGCACTTTTTATATGAACAGAAAACTTGCATGCTATAAAAATAGTGAACAGATAATATCATTAAATTTAATGCAAACCGAGAGTCGATATCAAGTCGGTATTTCGTACTTGTAAAACACTACTTACAACATACTTTCATTAGCAAGTTTTAGTTATCTACCTTTCAGAAAAATAAATTCCTTTTAATATTAAATCTATTCATTTAAAACATACCAGTAAAATCACATTCAGCTTTAGAAGCAAAAGAGTAACGTGCAAAGTTTTAGTTCATAAAACATTTACCCTTTAAGAATTTCGATGTAACAAGAACAATGTTAGCAGTTTGTTTATTCACTTGCTTACAAACTGATTATTTCAATTGAATGCTAAATTCAATCCTGTTAACAACTTTGAAGGATGTGATGTTGGCAAAATATACAATCTCGGCAGAGAGCATATCAAATAAATAATGATTATTATCAGAATTAATCATGCAAATGAAGAAATGTTCAGCACAAATTGTGTAAGGGAGTTAAAGTTCACGTAGTACGTGATTAAAATGTGGTTTCTAGTGGTCAGTATAGCACAGAATGACGTATGTTAAATGGTGTAGAGTAAAAAGATTCTATTCATGTCTTATGCATAATCATTTACAATTCTCGACAAGTAAACGGAAACAGAGAGCATAGAAAAACTACATTCCTATCAAAAACATCCTAGAGTTAAGAGAGTGAGTGTCCAGAGTCAGAACTTACTCGGGCATTGCACCAAGTGATCTGTATTTAATTAATAATGTGAATACTTTAAAAGAGGTAGGGTCTAATTACTTAAATTGTCGTAAAATAAAGCTAATTTATTTAGAAAATACATTGTAATTAACTGCCCCATATTCTCGAGAATTTATTTGTAAAATAATTCATGTAGAAAACGGATTTAGAATGAAATATTTTGATTTTTCGATGCTGAATTAGGATGGTTACAACAAAGAAGAGCTTCAAACTAAATTGCATTAGAAGGTGTTAAAGGTCATTTTCTCAGAAGTTATTAAAAAGAATATTCATTTGTTTTCAGTCAACGTTTTCATAACCGGTCTTGTCCTAACATACTCCATTTGATAAGGCAGTCTAAAGTGCAATCACTCCAAAGAACGCACTACATATTCAACAACATGATAGTCGAAATTGTATTCACGACTCAAGATCAATCAAACTAATCAACATATTGACATGATTTAGCTAAGTTGTCTATGTCAAATCTTTTGTGTACACTAATAAATGCCATCAACAAATCACTTTTGTTAGTCTATGACTCAAATTCTTGACATTAGTTTTCAACATTCAATCCTCCTTAGTATGAAGATTTAAACAAAGGTCTTTCTTTATGTCACAGTTCTGCTTATGTCATTTTTCTAATAATCTGTTCATTCCATAGTTTAGTTGGGATAATTAGATTTTATCTAAAATGTTATTATGCGGAAATGCTTAACAATTTGATTGTTTGTTTAATTAATGTATCATATAAACATTGCATAATATCTATTGTATTTTGTTAAACGATATCTATATCATCACCTGAAATAATCTATACCTTCCTACAAATTTGGTCCAAATATGTATATATATTTTAAAGAAATGACAAGTATATATTTGTAGATTGTAAACAACAATCAAGCTAATCTACAATAATATGAGTACCAACCAAAATTTATCTGTGACAACTAAATGTTGTGTCATTTCGGGTATATGGGTAATATACACATGAGAACTGCTTACTGTTAATAGACGATAAATGATATAGTTTGACTTTGCAGAGTAAAATTTTACAATCAGTATGCCGTTTAATTTAATTTTTCACAGATAATACTAACTGTTGAAGCTAATGATGGAGGTAGTCTGCCAAGAAGTACAACGTGTATTGTAGAAATAACAGTATTAGATGAAAACGATCATTCCCCTGAATTACATTTTGAACCAGCGCATTTAACAAATTATGCAATAGTTCCAGAAAATGAAAAACCTGGTCGATTAGTTGCTGTTTTTAGTGCACAAGATAAAGATAGTGGTGATAATGGTCGTGTTAGTTGTCGATTAGCTGAAACAAGAAAGTGGACATTTGATACACAGAATAAAGAAAAATTAGAAAGTTTATTATTGAATCCAACAGAAACTCTGTTCAGTTTACAACAAATGCATATGCCTTTTTCAATTATGTAAGTACATTTAGTTGTGTTACTTATTACCATTTCATTTGTTAAATAATGATACACTCTGATACTAAAAATATGTTCTTCCAACTGACTACTAGGAGTTATTCAAACGTTTCCATGAAATCAATGATAATTTAGAAAGTTATCAGCAGTTGAATTCACAATTTATCTTTCATTTTATCTAAGGATCATCATATGGATACACTAACATTCTCATACTGATGTGAACATTGAGACTTGATTTTAGTTCTCAAAATAATCAGATATCGGTTTAAAAGTGTATTACATTTGTTATATAATTGTTAGTATGATGAAGTAGGAGTTATGCTAAGAAGCTTGTAAGATATCATAATGAGTGTTTAGTTCCGTTTACGTGAATTTGTCATAACAATACCATAGAAACCATCAAGGTATTAATAAAATGTTCTACAGTTGTGATGTTTGTGATAGAAGAGTTAATTAAAATGTTAATATTTTGTTGAATTTACAAGGTTTCTACAAGTATATAAAATTGAATGAATTTTCATTTAGAAGTAAACATTTGTAATGTTGTTTGAATATATGAAAAGATTTTAATTCACAAAATGAATTACCTCTATAAAATCGGATATTTTATTGTTATTACTACGTTGTTAAGCATCTGAGTTAATCAAATATTCACAATACAATGATTGCATATTAACATACTGATTACATGATTATTTTATAGATATAAATTAACAACTGCTTACAGTTTTGATCGTGAATTTATATCAAAAATAACTGTTTGGATTACATGTTCAGATTATGGTATACCACCAAGAAATAGTACAGGATCTGTAGCTGTTAGAATTTCTGATGTAAACTGATGAACCACCAATGTTTAGTCAAACACATTATTATTTTAATGTAAATGAAAATACTGAAATAGGAACTATAATACATAAAATCAATGCAACAGATCCTGACGAAGGTAAACAATGACAAAATGTTTTAAATTATACTAATTCATTTAATACACTTTTATGTTATATTATTTACTGATTCAGCATTACTTAACTTTTCGCTCTTTGAAATAATGATTCGAAAAGAAAGAGGCCTAGATACTTTAAAGGTTAAAAGATGTTGAAGTAGTGGAACGGAATGAAACTCTGATACTTCCGTACAAATAAAAAATAATGTTAAGAGACATTAATCTCCGTAATGAACGTTATCGTCAATTCATCTAGAAAGACATTTAACTTAAACCCGTAGATAAAACTGTTAACTAATTCCAGTTTTATATGAATTATGGTGTAGTAATTTTCATTTCGATTTAATTTCGGTCAAAGAATTGTCGAAAATTAAACTGAGGTAGATAAATGTTTCATCTTAGTTGTGAAACTGCATACTAGTGCTTACCCACGATCTAATATACAACCTGAGATGTGCTGATGAAGTGACAAAATGTTGACTTCAATTCGTATTCATCCTAATTTGATATTGTAGTAAAGCTAACATTTCTTAAGTAAAATACTTTACACAGATCTCGTTGAATAATCATTCACTTGTATTGCAAACTAACTGACGTTGGGAATGTGAACCAATAAACTATTATGGTCTAACAGAGAAACACTGGTAACGAAATCTACTGATCACGGATTCGATGCCTGATAGTGTCAGAGAAAGGGCTAATTTATTCAATCAGTGGGTTCCTGTTACTCCTCGTGAAGCATCAATCGCCAACTAGTCTTAACTTGGTCTATCTTTTACAGTTCCTATTAAGTACTGTTTATTGTCAGCCTCTACATTGCCGACGAATTTATGTTCTTGAGTTTTCTTCTTTTTCTTTATCCTCCAGACTTCTAAGTTAGTGTCAGTCACGTGACGCAGTTTAGAGGCTAACTCAGTGTGTGTCCTATCAACCATTAGCACCATTTCCTAATCTCTTCCTCGGTTGGATTTCTGTTGATTTGTACTCTGCCACCGAAGGTTGTTGTTGACGATATCTAGCTAGTGGATCCAAAATATCTTGTGCAGACAGTTGTTTAAAAGTAACTGTATCTTTTGACTGATGCTTTCCGTAGTTCACCAAGTTTCAACTCCACACAACAGAACTGTCATGTCGTTTGTATTAAAAATTGTGATTTTGATGGTAACCGATAGCTAATTTGAGTTATAGTTGTTTCAACAGTTGTAGGAATGCTGCCCTTGCTTTTCCAGTCTGCGATCTAACATCTGCATCAGACCCGTTCTTGTTCCTCATTGATGTTACTGGCCTTGTATATAACGATTTCTACATCTTCCAGAGCTTGTCCGTCAAGTTTAATTTGTTTCTTACCCGTTATGATGTATTAAAGGCATCTTGCTTTTTCTCCTGTATACGTCAAAGTCTATCACTGACTGCAGAGGCTTCTACACTGTCCGTCTTCACCTGCATTTGATGTTTTGTGATGTAGAAGAGCTGGGTCACTTGCGAAGCTCAGATTGTCTAGTTACATCTATGTTGTCTACTATATTCCGTGCTTTATCTTAAGATATTGAGGTCTTCATAATCTAGTCAATAACCAGCAGAAAGAGAAAGGGCAAAAGTAAGCAGTCTTACATCTGTCTTCACTTGGAGTCACATTATTCAGGAGTATCATAATAAGATGGGACAAATTTTCCGTGATTTCTAGTTCGAACTGCAGTTATTTTAACATTTAATGTAAAACATTCAATCATCTCTATTAACCTCTTATACTAGTGAATAATTTCCTCGCTAATGAATCATAAAAGATAATTTTCAATTTATGAAAGAATATTTGAATTCAATGATATGAGAACGGACCAAAAACCACTGCTTACAAGTATGTCTGTTTAATTACACAATGAAATTTAGGTGAACAAGTATATTTATTATCATGAGATTACAATTTGAAGTAACTAGGTAAACCAGATCAAATAGTTTAATAGATTGTATCAAATGCTAATTACTTTATATTGATATTTTACAGGTGAAAATGCAAAGTTAACATTTTGGTTAAGTGGATTAAATGCAAATTATTTTGATATAAATAAAGCAACTGGTTATTTAACTGTACAAAAATTATTAGATAGAGAAATAATAAATGAATTACACTTTAGAGTACATGCTGAAGATAATGGAATGCCAAGTTTAAATTCTACTTCTGATGTAACAATAACTATTCAAGATGTTAATGATAATCCACCAAGTGTAATGAGTAAAATTGAATTCTATGTTTTAGAGAATCATACAGCTTGTAAGTTAATTTACATAATATTATTATTTTATAGTAAACAATTAATTGTTTACTTTAATATAATCTCTGTAAGAATACCGTAATTAAGTAGTATAGGAGGAGAAAAATAATATTACCATAACAAAATGAGAATAAATGATTCTTTAAAGATCGTGTGATGAATAAAATCAGATGGAAAAGCAAATCAAGAATGATAAGGCAAGTGTTAATGAATTCTTTGTATGTGTTTACGATGTGAATGTCAATGATGGTGTAGGGGTGCTATCCTATACTAGAATGAAACAACTGTCTACATCGTATAAACGTTGTTTATATGGAATTAATATTCAGAGTTTTATGCTGACTACTACTATACTATTTTCTGGTTTATAATCCATTTACTATGATTTCAAATTATATCTTTGTCCTTTATTGGACAACTTGTTTACATCATATTTTTGGGCTTTTGAACAAAGGAACCAGAAAGTAAATATTTCACTCAGATTACTTTTGTTTAACTCTAATGTAAAACAAGCCAAAAACCTTCGGAATCCACTACGAATCGCTTCCAAAATTTAGTCACTAGCAAGCTGATATTGAATGTGACTAGGATGTTGTGGAAATTGTGGAATTTGAAGTTGATATCACGAATCGGTTGTGAATGCGCATCGCTGAAGAGTCCAATTCTAGTAAGAAACTGCTGTCAAGTTCGTTCTGGTTCTCGAAGACCTGTCTTATTCAGGCCAATTAGTGAAATTCGACTTAAATTCAACATTTCTCACAATACCATATAACAATGAAAATCATCATCAAGGTGCATGTGAAATCTAAAAGGAATTCGATGTTGAATTAGACTTGCTTAACGTATTATTAAAGCTGCCGTCAACTTCTTAATATTAGAAACTTATTAAACTAGTGAATTGATATGATGTTAGTTACCATGTAGCTAGTATTTGATTAGGAACTCCGCTATTACTTTAAAACTAGTTCCTAAGTCCATCATATTTAGTAAAACTATAATACACTTGAAGCAACAAATCTTTAGTTATTTGAATACGAATCATAATATTCATATTACACTCGGAGTTAAGAAGGTTAATGTATTTCCAGCTTGACTTCATCGTAAGTAACGTAGACATACTGAGTTGTTAACTCTATATTATTTATCTCATTAAATATTGAAAAAGATTGAAGTGTAAGAATATTTTCCGAAACAACCTTGTATTTATAAGTGGTTGCATTCTACAGCGACTTCTTTTGATGTATATTATACGATATAGAAGTAGTAGGTTTTAAAAGAAATGACTGTATGATTAGTATATAAATCCCGAAGCCAATCCATCTGGTCACTTGGTAAATATATATTGAACTCAGCTATTCTACTCCCTTCTAATCTATTCTACTCAGATGAAATATCATTATAATCTTGAAGTATGTCTGATTACTTGAATATACAGGTATCCTATAAACTATTGTGATATAAATTCAATAATGTTTGTACCTTAATTAGGTTTTTCTTTTACATATAATTTTGTTAAGCATTAGCTATTGGAAAAATTACTGCGTATGATGCAGATATTGGTCGAAATGCTGAAGTCACTTTCACATTGATTCATTGTACAGCTTATGGATCGAAAACAATAAATAGTAATGACAGTATATTTCATGAACCATATCAAAACCACTTTAATCTACGAAAAAATTTCTCACATTCCCTTGAAGTTATGTACACGTAAGTTGAATTAAGATAAAACTGATTGAAATTATTTGATTGTAAAGTTTGTAAATTTAAAAGTTACATTTTGATTCATAATAGTATCGTTAGTCTACGTTGTTAAAACGCTCTATACTTCAAATGAACATCTATTTGCTACTTCATAGTATTTGATGGTAACTCATCTAATGGTAATCCATGATGTTAATCATCCATAACTCATTGATCTATTATATAATTTTATCTGTTTCAAGTAGTACTGTTAGCTCAGAGCAGCATTTTATCATTGATATTTTGTTTGAATAAAAAGCTGCTATACAAAAATCATTCAAAGCTTCTACAAAAAATATAGATGATGAATCTGTTTGTAAGAAAAACTACTGAAAATATTGGTAAGTTAGGTCAGCTAAAAATTATATTAACAAGTATTTAATGAAATAGCTTTCGCTTAAATACATTATGATGTGAAAGCTTATCAGTAGATTTTGTTACCATGATAAGATATTTATTCATAGGATTTACATGGATTTATGGGGATAAATATTACGTTTAGTTACTTATGTTAATAATAGGTTGATATCTGTTGAATACCACTGAAAACCAGGGAAGGTTATATAATTGATTTGTACTAAAATGCAACACTTCAGTATTGCAAGCCACTATCGTTTCCTCCCCCCTCTCAACAACCGTTGAATAGAACTCAATATCTTTCGGTCTCACTGTGAGCGCCCAACCATTTGCATCATAAGGCTTATTGACATACAATGGTTTAATTCACACTTTCATCAATTTGTGATATAACACGTACAATCGCCTAATATTTTTGCTGACGACAATACGTCTTCGTTACGTCTTATCACAAATTAGCCAAAGTAGGGATTATATAACTGAATGCCGACTAGCTCAGTAGTTTATATGTGTAAGCATTCACCATGAAACTTGAAGGCTATGAATTTAGGAATTCAGAATATTCACTCCTAAGGAGTCCCATGGAAGGGCGAAAGAGCTTTTCAGTGATTACTGGATTTTCGTAGTGCTTGACCAACATCAGTCTATGATGAATGAAAACAAATTAACACTATTGCATCCTACCCTGAAAATGGAAAACCAGGAAAATTAATAAATTAGTTAAGCAGGAAAAATCTTAAGCTACCTTAATACACTGACTGAAGTTTGAAGAATTTATAGTCATCATTTATGTTTAGTACAGGACATTGTGGGTTACTGAATACATATGAATACTGATTTATTTATATCTTCTATGGTCTGAATTGACTAGTATATGCATTTAAATTTATAATTATGCATTCACTTTGCAACATTAGTTTGTGTTGATCGATTAGGAAGTTCAGAATCATAGTTTATTTATCCAGTTTTAATACAACATTTTAACACTTATCCACACAGTGAAAAGACCAAGGATATTTTATTTGATGTATCATTACAGTTTGCAACGTTCTTCATTAAATTAATAATACAAATTCTAAACTAAAACACAAATTTTCCTCCTTCATCTAAAAAGAAGCTCAAGCATTTCTTACATTTATTTACTATGGACGCCTACTACCGTCAATTTGATAGAATTAGTGTAAGGAGTCCGTTGGATTCAATTTTAGCAGATATTAATATGACCTACTGAAAACAAATAAACTGAAGTCAAAATTATATCTGGGGTATATCGATGATATATTTGCTGCGTCTAACAGTTATACACATACCTATCATTGATTAAATTCTCTCAATGAACCGCAAGAATACAATTTACAGTGGCACATAAACGCGAACGACAACAGGCTTTTTTTAAATGATATTAATATTCAATGTAACACAAATAGCTAACTTCGAAGAAGCTGTGAAATGAATGAATTATTCTTATTTTATTACCTTTCATTATTGTTTATGGAAATTTATTAGTAGGAAACTGTTTACAACAAATCAACTGGATCTAAAAAACAAGTAGGATAATACGGGGATCCAAATTACTATTTTATCTGTGAACATTACATTCAAAGCAATAATTCATGATCTAATTTAATTAGTTGCCACTTATGCTTAGTAACCACGATATGATTGTTTACGATGTAGTTTCTTTTATGTTAATAACTCTATTATATTCTCTATGAATATATAATGAATCAGTTAGTAAATGCATTCATTTGAGACAGTTATGATAATCAATACAGATTACTTTTAATTCTAAAGTATTTGGACATCTCAAATCATTAATGATATTTATCAGAATCAGAAAACTTGTAAATTTAAAAATGTTCCGATCACATTTTCATTTACTCGATCAGCTGTCAGTAAGATTACGTCAGTAGCTGCTGTTAAAGTCATTTAGCATATTGAATAAGTACCCTACACCTGAACTTATCATGACACACTTGATAGTTTTAACATATATTATACTAGCTCATTCTAGCAATTTATATTAATCTTTGTATTTGTCAAAGATTCTGTTAGTTGAGTATCTCTGAAAATTAAAACACTTGGCAAATGTTATACTCTACCATGAAACTCTTCAGGATTCCCGATTCTCTTCTAACTGGGAAATAGAATCCATGGTCTTCACGTCTTAAGGTGAACGCCTAACTCTATGTACCAATGGATCTGAAGTGAGTTATCATTAGTGACAATGATGGAAGTGGGAATTCTACATTCAGTATGCTGGCTGGACCACTGGTGCATATGGATGAGCCCTCACCGTAAGATCCTGAACCCTATTCGTTGTAAAGGGGGGGAGTAATAGAGGGTGCACACTAATGAGGAGTTCCATCCTAGTATGAAACAGCTTTTTGGTGATCCCAGATTTTAAATGATATCCAACAGAAATTAATCTATGGCAAATACTAACAATTAAACCGAATGCTACTATTCTTTCTCCATATATAACTATTAATAATATTGATTACAGTACAAGTATTATTATTATTTTTGCCTATTACCCAATAAATGAGTGACACTAGTTTAATTAAATAAGTAAATTGTTTACTCATTCGCTTCACTAGATAAAATGAATGAATATTTATTAAAAAGAGGATGATTGACACTTCGACAGAAATCAGACCTTAATGACCTACTGTTTTTTCTTTTAATATTTATGATCAGTATGGAGAACTTGTGGACTGAAATATGTATACAGATCAATGATATACAGATAAATCAATCAAATTTATAACTGTAAATAATTAGCATCTAGGTATAAATGAATGTAATTAAAGAATATCTTATTAGTTCATCAACTCATTTTAAGTGTTGATTGACAATTTCTAAGTTTATTACATAACGTTCTCATCTAGTTTTGCACCTCTGCTAACACAACTTATTCTGTAGATATCATGGTGGTAAATGTACACAGTCATAAAATTGCCTCTGTACAAATCAGCTTATTCAACTGTGCTTAATTCATTGTAGATGCGATTCCATTAATGCAAAATAAATGTTCAGAATAAAGTTAACAACGACAGATGATGTATGCATATACTTCTGGGATCTAAATTCAGTGATCACATTTGACGTTGGTGAAAAATTAGGATTATATTTATTAGTTTGAAAGACGAAAATCAATAAGTGTTGGTATATGGTTATGTTTATCAAAAGATTCAGGAAAGAACATATCTAAACATACAAAGTAACTGAACAGTAAAATATAAAACAGGCTACCTATCCGAACTGGATAGAGGTAAACATTTTTTTGAGAGGCGGTATGATTCTTTATTGGGGTGTTTTTTCATCTGTGTCGTGTTCCAGTTGTGTAGAAACTTGTGCATTCAACGGTTAAGAAATATCAGAAAACTAAACAACCAAATGTCTGCTTTCATTCATAACTATGTTGCTAAAAGAGTGGTTGAATGTTATTTTAACATTCAGTTCACACACAAGTATACAACTTTGGTTGTCATTATACTTTAATGAAATAATTTTAGTAGATTTTAATTCCGTTTAGATGTATTTCGATGTTCTGAGATCTTTTTGAAGGTTCCACTCTAGTGAACAATGAAGTCCTTAAAGCTGTCACTACATAAAATAAAGTATTAGACGATTCAATGTAGTTGTCACGATACCGTAGATCTAAGTTATTAGTTCAAATTCATCAGTAAAGTGAATTAAAAATATTGGGAAGGGGAACAACTTATGTCTTTCGTGAAGATTGAGACCACACCACCTAACTACATATTCCACAATTGCTGCTAAGCTATTTAGATCACCTGATTATACGGCAAAAAGTTAGAAAACTTCAGATTGGTCTTTATCAGGTGGCCACTTATCAATAATTGACATCTTGGAAACGTAAACTTTCAGTAGTCCATGTAACAACATAATTTAGTGACAGTATATGCCTTACTATTTGTAAATATTTTCCTTGTACGATTGGTTACTGAATAATATTAAGTAGGAGATCTGATTTTATCCGTTGCAGCAACATGACGTTAAAACTTTTCAACTTTATTCATTGTTTTTTTCTGTTTAGATTTTTTATTGCTAAAGATGGGCAAATTTATTTGGGTAGATCAAAGTTAGATCGTGAATCATATCCATTATATGAGTTGACAATTCGTGTCGAAGATCAAGGCATGCCGAAATTATCATCTACAACAATTGTTCTCATACACATATTAGACGTAAATGATAATACACCACGATTTATTTTTCCATCAATCGGTAATAATACTGTGTATGTACCAAAGGAAACAAAGTAAGTCGACTAATGTGATGTGTGTATACATTGAATTCGAATAATTGGTTTCCACAAATTATCAATTAGACTAGAGATAATAATTAGACTTGATAATAATCTAAAAATTAGGCGTTTCATTTCATTATTTATTTAAAATTATAACATAAGTCTGAGTCATTTAGACAAGTAACGAGATTGACACCTATTTGAAAGAACTTGACAAAAAGCAGACAAATATAACATTAGTCAATACTTTATGATAGGTCAGTGTTTGTAAGAAAATTTACTGTATGATATACTCGTCGTCTGAAACTTACAACTAATAAAACAAGTTTTTAACAAATTTCTCTAAGGCAGATTGAAATGTTTGAAAAGTCAACAATAGTACATTATACCTTCTTTTGTTTTCAATGATTAAGTTGTTGTCCACTTTGAAATTCATATTTAATACTGAAACAACAACGACAGCAACAACTGGTACTTCTACCACGACTTTATTATCAAAATGAATGAATTATTATAAGTATTATAGATTCCACTTCTTAACGTATACTGAAAGAATATGATATAAAACAATCTGAAGTTTCATTTTAGTGACTGAAATTAGTTACACAGCCTGGGAATTACCTGAAGCACTGAACTTTTGTGACATCTGTGTATTAAGAACTTTAGCTGAGCACATTCACCACTCGACCACAGAAAACTAACCAATTACCTTTTTATGTCACTGAAAAGTTGCAAACTAGAAAAAAATAATCTGTTCATTGATTCCTGATATTTGATATCTGAAATTCTTTCCTTAATGTGAAAATTTATCACTAGATTAGTTGGCTTTTGAATAGTGATCAGTACTACATTTGTCTAGTCGTTAGTAGTAATCGAATTCTATCGGTCGCTTTGTAGTGAGGTTAATTGTTTCTTCATTTCTTCATTGTGTGCTCAATGTTTTATGTATGGTGAATGAAAACACTGCAGAAACTTCCCCCACAGCACCCTTTCGACAAATGTCAGTTAGATGTACTTGCATTCTTAGGAAGACTGATATTTCATGTAGTACAAGAACCTAACATACAATGCCTGTATATCGAATAACTTGATCTAGTGGGCAACTTATAACTCGGCCAACAATTCGTTTAGCACTGCAGAGGAGTGGACAACATTAGTCACTACTCAGTAATCAATCAGTGTACATATCTCAATTTTAAAAGGAGTTCATTTCAGTCCTAATAAGTAAGCTGTATTACTTTTGAAACTGAGTTTCCTTCCACTCACCTTTAATCACCTAGGGTACTTTCAGATAGTTTGTTTGAAATATAACAAGCTATGAAATTGTAATTGACTATTGGTTTTCAATGTGAAAATTGATTTAGAGTATTTTTAGTTTAACATGAATTTCAGTTATCTAATTTGTAAAGAATAGTAATCACTAGTATTATTGATTGATCCACATTCTATTCATATGGCCTAAACCTGAAGTTGTGACTATGCAGAGTAAGAAGTTTTAATATCTTTAAATTTGCACTAAACTTTCAGTTGCTCCCAATTTGTAGATAGAACAAATCATATCAATTACACCTACAATCATTAGAATAATGAATTCAAATTCTTATCTGTTTCAATTTCTTAACTAAATACAAAGATAGTTTCTATACTCAATGTCCAGAATATTCAGTTGTCTCAAATTAATATAAAAACATAGTTAATGCAGTACTCAGTGGTTGTATAGCAATAAATTACAATACGCTTCACTGAATAGTTTTCAACTACGTTAATTAGACAGACAAACAATTCTAGTCTTTAAATAGACTAGTTTCCATTTATCCATTAATATATATATATATATATATATATATATATATATATATATATATAAAGTATGAGAGGCATTAATTTATCAATAGGGTACATTCCATATCTATTCATTCGTAATTCCGTTCTGTTAAAATGGAAGGATTAAAACAAAAATAGTTTAATTAATTACTAATGACAACTACCAAGTTGCATAAATAAACTACAGCCATTACGTGTTCTGAAAGTATTTTGTTAGATACAGTGCAGTACAGAATAGTACAGTATATATATATATATATATATATATATATATATATATATCCATCATATGTTTCTCGACATTTTTGCTTATATTCAAATTCAAAGATGAAAACATATTTGTTTAAGTAGGATTGTAACTGGCAAGCGGAGTCCAGGACACTCGTTTCGTTCTATTTACGACGAAAAAATAAAAAATAATAATGTTGGGAGATTGTGAAATTCATGAACCAGTAAAATTTTCTTTATGAATAAAATGAATTCTTAGATTACTATTCATTATGAAATTCACGTTTTATGACATTTAAATCTACTGCGAATAGTGATTTTGTTATGTTAAATGTTCATGCATAAGTTTATTCAATTGAAATTTGAACATTCGTAAGCTTTAAATTGTTCGCCATAATAATTTAGCGTTTATTCGAATTTTATAAATGTGAATGATAATATTAAGCAATTATTTTAAAAAAATATATAGAGGAAATAAAAACTGTACACAGAAAAATGATTTGAATTGATAAATAATTATATTCATTAATCATTATGAAAAATGTAGTTATTCTATTCTCATAATTGTAAAGTGATTTCGAAACTACGCATTTTCATCAGTTGATCAAATTATAGGTTTTAAACTAAATTAGTCTAGTTAAGTTCATTTTATGTCTTGAAATTACATTGAATTATATGATACTAGCATGAGAAATGCTAAGTATTGAGTAAGGTAGTTTTTTTTAGATCGGGGTTCATTTTTTGTGAACAAATGAAAACATTAATGAATCATTAGTATTCGTATACTCGAAGAAGCACATGTGCATGCTATGGTTGTTAAATTGATAGGACACAAAGTAGAGTTAATCAATCAGTTGATATGAATATGAGTCATCATGGACTAAGGTAGTTAAGTCATTTATTACGAGTAATCACCCAGCGACTAACTTGTTCCCAGCAGAGATAGAAGTATAATGAAGCTAGAAGCAGTCATAAGGCAGTAAAATAATTCAGTCTGCAAGATTATAGTTAAAATTTTTAAAGACATATAGTATGTTTTAGAATTAGCCTACATTATGCAGATGCAACCACATTTTGTCTCCATATACCTCGAATTCTAAAGTTTATTCATACTCTTCTGTTCTTTAAACATATTCTTCATATCTCAATCTTTTTATATATAACATGTACTTCCGATAAATAGATATTTATTTGAACAGTGTTGTCTTCGTTTTGATGAAGAGTAGCAACGTCTACTGATGCAGAGATATCTGAAGTTCTGCGTGGCTTATGATTGACTGACTGAGTTGTAAATACTCACAATTACATAGGGTTGTAGTAACTACTCAGCTACCGTTATCTTCTGCGCTCGGATTGTTTGATAGATGTGTTATATCACGCATTATTCGATACCTTTTATTTCCTTTTATTGTAATGTTATGTGTAATTTTTATAAAAAGTTTCATTCTGAGTGGTAATGTTCACTAAATTTTCCTTTTCCACCTTTCATACTGACTGCACTAAACTTAACCGGTTAAGTTAGATAAAAATAATTTTAGTCACTCATTATGTCATTAAAAAATGACTGAAAAAAAATACTAGATTCAATCTATACAGTCAACAACAAAAACGTAGAATGTAACCCTAGATACTACTCCAAATATGACAGTTTGGATAATCTTAAAGATAAATATCGCAATATGTTTAGTGAAAAATTCTTCATACATATTCGATGATGGCTGTCATTTATCTTCTCAACCTTTAAGAACCCTCAAGTTACTCAATTGTAATCAGTCCTGTGGTGAATACAAACAACATAACTAAATATCGATCCCCACAAAAATCATTTCAGAGCGGTTCCCAACTTATTAATGTCAATGAGTGTCTGTTCCCTGTTACATATTGCTTTACATATAAACCTATACTTTATTAAGATGTTCTAGAACCAAAACATTGGCAGACAGTTTAATAAATCACTCACTTATATTATGACAAATTTGCTGCACATTTAGTTAAACCACTAACGATTCTTATGAAAGAAGTAATTGGCCGTTTGAATTGGTTTTAGTAGAGATTTGTGTAGTTTACAGCTTTCAGCTTTATAGACTGATCTTAGTTATGATACTATTGTAAACCATTAGGTTTAATAAGTTTAATAGTGGTTGTGTGACCTGGACTTCCCGGATTCGATCTTTAACGAGGCTATGAATGACTACTTCATAGAAGTCTCATACATGAACAAAGCACTTGATCAGTGCTTCCAGATTTTCTGCTATTTCCAATCTATGACGAAAATGATTCTTTGTTGAAGTATACTGCTTGCTTAAAATACACACCTATTAATGCAGGCGCGTAATAATTTTGGATCAAGATGCAATTTTTACCTTATGTATAGTGGAAGAGAAAGAAAGAAGAAGATCATTCAACCTCTTTTCATTATACATCTGTTAACCTCATTTCTGTTAACTGTTTTGTGTATGTTCACAATGTGTATAAATAAGTTATACTATCATCTTATTAATAGTAATAAACATAAAAATGATATTTGTAAACATTGACATTTTGATATAAAAAACGAAACTGTTATTCACATATACCAGTAAATATTAGGCATGTGGTAAATAATTTTTCATTTACCCATTATTAGAAGTGAATGGGTCATCCAATATTTAACATGATGTAATTCAAGTGTATGTATCTAAGATGTAGATATTTAATGGAGTCAGTAATAATTACATGCAAACAGAAAGAGAGAGTGTGTGTATGAGTGAGAGAGAGCGAGAGAGACAGTAATTAAACGGCAAAAAGTAAGTCAGTGTGAAAAGGTTAACATTATAGTCAATTACTGATATTTCATGAATGTCTATTAGTATACTACTAACAATCATTTTCTTCATTGTAATCAGGTCATTTTGTTATACTGAAATGGCAGAAATCAAAATAGAACAATATAAAAAAAATATTACTTCAAAGAATATTAATGAAATGTATTATATATGAATTTATATTGTAGAAGAATTGAAGTTTGATATTAAATGTTTCACTGTAGATAATAACTAGAAGAGTATATTATATAGGGTAGAGGGTTATTAGAAACATTTTCAATACTAGCTATGTTATATTCAATACTTTCGGTCATTTTATTATTCATTTAGTGGATAAGTCGGTCACTCAATCATTAATAATGTGGGGCTTGGCACGTATGTCCCACAGATCCAATTTATCGTATCACATTAGCGCGTTGAGATCAAATTTGAAAGACAAACATGAGAGTATTATAAGATGGATCAAAGTAAATATATACACAAAAAATGCAATGGAACTTAGTATGTAGAAAAGCGTATTCAATAAATACACTTGGGCCTCTGTGATTGACTTAAAGCCATATCGCAAAGTTTCTCCAGCTACTGATGACGGTTATCACATGAACCTCAACCAGGTAGTCCGTATTTACCGTATTTACCTCAACTAATAATCAAAGTCTGCATAAACTGATGGTGTCTTAATCTCTTCTCTCATACTTTTCCCCTTCTTACTCCAGCCGCATCCGACATCGAACGACATAGCAGGCGATGATTGGGCATGCAAAAAAATGTTCCAACCATCTTAGTCGATGGGGTTTCACAACTTTATTAACTAACTTGCTATTTTTTTCTAGTTCTCTGTCTAACTTTAATACTGCTTATTCTCTCATTCTATGATATACTGGGAAATTTCGAAGACTTCTATGATCGAAAACCTGGCGTCTACATATATCTTTGATTTTAATCACCCATATTTCACCTCCATAGATTCAAAAAGAGCAGGCTGCTGCACAATACACACGACCTTTCATGAAAAGATGGATATCCTGTATAGGCTACAAGTAGCACGAATTGGCAAAAGGCAAATTAACTTTGTAAATCAATTCTGAGATTACGTCAAACATTGATTCATAAGGGTTGTTAGGACTTCTGAGATAAGTGAAGTGGTTAATGCACTCCACCACTTTACTCACTATGACCAATCTAGGTGACGGTGCAGACCAGTTTTGGGGTATTACTTTGGTTTACGCATACGTCTTCTACATATAGCGTAAGCCGTCGGTATCCACATTCTCAAACTGGACCTGTGTGTACATAAGAAATTTGTACAGCTTCTTTCTTTGTCTTGGCCATCATAATAGCAAATGCTCGGATGGTTTACAAATAACTTATTCCACTCGATTCTCTTATTATTATTGTTATTATTACCACGTTATGCACCTCTTAATTATAACTTAACTCTTACGTAACTGTCTTGACCATCAGATTTCTTAGAATTACTTTATCGGATTTTTCTCAACAGATATTATGTAATCAACAGTATGCCAACTCATTCACTTATCATTTGCACACTTTAAAAACGATAATTTCCCTATTCACCTCCATGTCTTAATTGCTTTGTTAATTAGTTGTAATTGATTTACAAATACCTTTGAACTTGGAAACTTAATATGTAACATACCATCGATTATTTGGTAATGGTTTTAAGCTTATTGTATACTTATATATATTTTAGTGTAAAGCTTTGATGAAAGACTAATTGAAAAGACATTTCTTCGCTTCTCTCGTTCTTTCTTAATATTCCATTATATTCTGAGACACTATTGGACAGAATGTGTCCAACGACCAATATAACGAGCCTCTCAAGATTAAGTGGAGTGATGTACTTTCATGAAAATAGTTAGATGACGGAGTTTATATTTTAGGTTGTTATTGAAAGTAGGCCTAAAATGAGAACGTTCTTTGTAAGTGATTTAGAAGTCCTCCAAATTAACTTATTTGTAGTTTCGTTGCGATTAAAATCAGTAGCCTAGTGATCAATTTTTTTAATGTAGAGATTACTGATACTTTCCAGCTTTCGATCATACACTATGTTAGTGAAACTCCTAATATTGATTTTGAATATATATTTCCCAAACGGCCTTTAAATCTTTATCTGTGACATCAAGATTACTAATTCTTCAAATTTATTTGAAGTTCACTTAAGTTAGATTTCTTGCTGTACTTATTGCAATCTAGTTGTGAAAACTTGAAAGATAACTATTCGAAACCCGTTCATTGTAAATATACCTTCTTAGAATTCCATCAGATTTTCTTGTCATCTATGCATTAAGAAAGTGTTTTTTATTCACTTTATTCGTGAATTCTATCTCAAAGTGATAGTAGCTGAAGTTAGAAGGTATGGAAAATCTTTGAGAATAGCATGAATAAAGGTCACTTGGAGATGACAGAACAAGATAACAAGAAAAAAAATCGAGATCAATGAGAACGAATTACATTAGATATTACAATAAACTGAACCCGTACTTGTGAATCCAATAAAAAGCTACGTTATAAATGAAACAGGCTCTAATGATGGCCTTGCCCAGAGCGATAACGTAAGCTTTCGTGTTAAATCATCTAGTATTTTAAAAATGTATCATCTGCATAATAAAACCTATCTAATATTGATAATATTTCATTATTGTTCTATCGATTAACCCATGAATTAAATTGTTCTGGTTTTGTGGAGATAGGTATTCAGTTTCGTAGTTTATATTCGTCACATACTGATGTTAGTTGAGTACCGATGAAAACTACTGTGCACTCGATAGCTGTTTCATACTAGCGTAAAATTCATTCATTCATTAATGAGTACCCTCGATTACTCCCACCACCAGTAACATGGGAATTAAAATCACGACCAACTGGTCTCGCGCTGAATTCTTAACCATCAGCACTAAAGGGTTAGTAAGCCTGCGATTGTAGGTTTCTCTCTTTCAACAATCTTGGATTTAGCTTGACGATCGGTTAATTCCATTGGGGAAGAATGTTTCCATTAGTCAAGACTTCTCAACAGCATTTTGGAAACATGCTGGAGTTAGTCCTTGGGTTTTCATTGGTGCTCAACAAACATGAATCGGTGACATAAAAGACACTAAACTTAATCCATAAATCACTAATTATTATTCTTTTATATTTCAGTTATAATTAGTTTCAACTTAATTCTTTATCATCTAAGGGAATGAATGTTTTTCTAATGAAAGTCTGTTATTCACCTTGTCATTAAACTGTCACCGTGTAGTGTGATAATGGATTTTTATATTAGTCCTTAAAAGCTTAGCAAAAATTACAACTTATAAGTAATTAACATTGTCAGTATTCATATCATTCCTATCTACATGCATATTACACTGTAACATCTATTTAATGTATTTTTCTTAATACACCTTTTAAAGACGTATAACATTATGTAACATTTACTGAAAACATCTTTATTGATTCTACAAAAAGGACATTTTATCCATATTAATCTTTGTTTATTTTCAAAAAAAGTATGAATGAAACGAAAATGAAACGAATCAGAGAGGAAAAAAGCAACAACTCAGTAAAGCTTGTCTAGTTGACAGACAAACGACTTGTTTCGCCAGTTAGAAGCTTAATATAAATTGGAAGAAATGTAGTAGTAAAGACACTTGGTAAAGAATCGTTAAGATATCACATCACAATCCGACATAAAATGCTTTTCTTCTTTACATAGGCAGTTATAGACTTGAATGTTCTCCTACTTTTATCTACAGTCAAATATAGTTTTCATTCCAACCTCTCTTGAATGTTTAAAGGATAATGTCTGAGAGATACTTATAAACTAGTAGTTTCTAATAGTGAAGTTTTACGATACTTTATAAGAAGATGAAGACTTACAGAAACTAACTGTGAAAGCTTCTCAATGCTAATCCAATTTAATTGATGATCTGTATAGACTTCATTCATGTATACTTCCATTTCTTATATATTTGACGAATAAATTAAAATCATATTATATGAAGGATTTGTGGGCTCTATGAAACTTGACAGCCAAATTTTCGTTTGTTCAGAAAGACACATTGTTCTCCAATTGACAGATTTCAGAAATTATATCGTTATTATTTTAGATCCATTAATCATGAATTATGCATTTTTGAACTGAGATGGTTACATAGAGATAAGTATTCAATTGTATTTATTCCTCGCACATTAATGTTTGTTGGGTATCACAAAAAATCATGTTAGGAGTCCTATGCTAGTATAAAGCAGTTTTCTAATGCCACTTGCTTTTCAGTGGAAACCATCCAACATCAATCTGTGACGAATATAATCAACTAAACATGCATATTTTTTCTAAATGATTCTCACGTTCTCAGAGTAAGAAACAACATTGCGCACTTAACATTGAATATCGGACAATTGTAAATCTCATGCAGTCTGATCAGAATATCTTGATTTCATTCTTTTTCAGAGCGGGTGTTGACTGTTACGTAGACTTAGAATCTAACAGTCGTATCTTTTTCGATTTTGTATTTTATATACTTATGAAACATACTTTATGCCTGTAACGACTATAACAAATCAATCTTTTAAAAGGTACGAATATGTACGAATATCAAAGCAAATTAGATGAATAAAATTAACAGATAATTTGATGTTGAATTTCAAAGGTAGTGTAAAGTCCCGATTAGTTTCAAGGATGATTCATTGTTCATTTAGAAAATAAACATGTATTGTGTATTTCTACATGAATTATTGTTTAGTTATTAACTACAAGTCAAAAAAACTATCTCAAAGAATATTTAGAACAGGAAAATGTACGGCTGCATCTTAACTAAATCCTGATTTGCAACCCAACCTCTTTAAACGAAAATGGAATAGTACTAAAGTTTTATATTAGTACAATATTAACAACCGTTACAATCCAAGGAACTGGTAATGCCATTTATTTCATACTTTATTAATTTCAGCAAGTGAACAACTATCTTTTATTTCTATCAATTATTACTCCTTATTACCTACTTTGCATTTGATATTAATTGCTAACAAGCCTTTCATTTTGTTAAGCAACTTAACATTCCACAGTTTTTACTATAGACAAATGTACGTAAAACTAACTATAAATGACAATTTCATGTCACAAATTCGCCTAAGTTAGACAACCACTGAAAACCAGAAAGCGCTCCACAGTTGTTTGATCATGGTATCAAACTCTATTGGAGTGAGTATCCACAATTCAACTAGATAACTATGCCTATGAACTTGAGGTTTCGTGACGGATGCCTAACTGTTAGACCATTGAACCAACATCCAACGGTTGATATTTAAAACTTTTGACAGATCACACGATGATGTGAATGAGGTTAAACAAATATGTATCGAACTGGCCTAGACTAGAAATATCAGCTATTGAATGTCGATTAAGTAGCTTCACTATTTTGTGTTTCAATGCAGAACCTTAGGGTAGTAAGCTCGATTACCTAGTAAGGTCGTAATTACCTAACAGAGTTATGAATATGCACTGTTATTGAGTTTCATACCAGGAAGGGATAGCTGTAAAGTGTTTCTAGGTTTTAATTGGTTGACAATCTCCCGCCACTCTAGGTAGATTTTTAATATCAGATTCAACATTCCCTACAATATTCAATCATAATATTTCAACCGTCAGAAGTATTTATAGAGATGATTGCTTACTATCAAAATACAATTCATAAATCTTATCAATTTATATAATAATGAATCACCGAATGTTACAAGAATCATTTTAATCTATTTATCTATTTAAACTCAACAAATATGCTTATTTGCCTTCACTTCAAAAAGTGGGAATTTATGTTTACTCTACAACATTCACTATACATTGTATTATTACTAAGTATGCTTTGTTCAATATATTGATGCATTTTGTTGTCAACTATACCATAATAATAATTACAATTATAATATAAAAGATAATAACAAACAAAGTAAAATAACATGAGGTCTACATGTAAAATAATGACCATTGAAGTTTAGTCTAATTATCATGAACTAATGTTTCTTATTTACGTTTCTTCTGAGAAGAAACGTAAATTTGTCAATGATGCTACCGTAATTTATATTTTGTTGACAAATAAATTTAAGTTTTCTTTTTACCTGAGAAATCTAATTAACTGTAGATATGGTATAACATAAGTAAGTTAATGTTAAAATAGACAAGACATTTATCACATAACTTCACTTACAATGTTTATTTTAATTATTTCTTATTGTTGTGTACTCTAGAAAAACTATATTTACTTCATCTGTCATTAGTAAAGATGGTGTTTCTAACTTATATTAATGATGGATAGTAGTTAGGTTGAAATATTTTGATCATTATTTAATATGCAAACATTACTGACAGCCTCTTATTGATTAACTTATACATCTTGTCTCGATGTTCAGTTTACAAATGGAATGCAAAGAATATACTGTGTAGACAAATGAAAGTAGTTAACACCAGAATTTTAGATTGTCACATCCCGAAACTAAGTATTATATTCTAAAACAGCTAAGGGGAAGCGAATTCGTGACCTAACCACGTAAAATACAGAATGTCATAAAATATTACATACATTACTTCTAATCATCGATTTGCACATTGTTTGGGTTCTCTGATCCATGTCGGTTGTAGACTTGTTTTCATTAATTGTTCTCAATGTTTTGTATATTTTATTTTTACTTTGCTCCTTGCCACCTCACAACTCGCTTTATATAAACTTTACTGATTCTTTCCAATTCCACGCGACCTGTTGACACTTAATACTTATGCGCAGCTCTATGAGTAGTTTCCACCATAACTTGATTTGGGTCACAACAAATTCGGTGTTATGAAGATTGTTGAATTTGAATTTGATATTCAGAATAAGTCTGAGTTAGACATTCTTAGAAAAACCCATAAAGTTTACTTACTTCTATAAAGCAAATTGCATAGGTCATTATTCCCTTTCAAAACAAATACTAGAGCATATTCCAACTTAGTTCTGTTAAGGAAAAAGAAAGGCAGATGAAAGTTATATGGTTAGACATTTAATTGATCATATCATTGATTCAATCTCCTATATTTTACAATTACTTGCAGAATCCTTTTCAATCTGCCAAGCTTTCTACAGATTCAATTTCTTAAAACAGTCAAAGTTCTGATTCTATATGAAATAAAGCGGGAATTTTGTAAAGAAAGAAAATCTATCTTAGCTCTTCCTCTTGGTATTAGGTTTATTTTAAATATCATGGTTCGTATGATTTTTAGTATTCGTGTTAATAATAGTAGAAATTATATCTTAGTGGCGCCAACTGAAATATCTTAGTGACTATTCACAAAAATACTTTCATCTGTATTCTTAATTTCATTTATCACACTTTTATCTACCTTGAATTTCATAATTATTTCTGTTATTATTTCATTTAATCTTTCTAATAACCTTAATTTATTTTAAGATGTTAACAGTTTAATTATTTTCAATTTGACTGTTTGTTTGTTACTAAAACGTTACTAGTACATGCTTATTCGTGTTTATTAATTGTTCTTATGTTCCTCATTGAATAGTTTATGTATATATATAGGATTGAACAGCTTAATAATGGATTTGTTAAAAGAGAGCGTTTGGCTGAAATATACTTTCTAAAGGCATGAATCACTAAACGACTGTTTCACCCTACTATTGCACTCATCTGAAGTATGTATTCACGAAACCACTTGGGAATTCAATCCAGGATCTCCAGACTACGAGGAAAACGCTAAACCATTAAAGTGGGATTCAAATGGTTGACATTTCTAGTATGGTCAATTCGTGACTTATTTGTGATACCTCATCGATTGTCATTGGTGAGTAACCGCCGCATAACTGATGTGATTGAACTCTTCTGATCACGTTTTCTCACCGGATTTCCACTAATTACCTCCAGAATTGACAGAGTTAGAAATATCAGTTGTTGGAAGCTAACTCGGTGGTCAAATGGTTAAGCGTTTACAACTAAGCTTAAGAGTCCTAGACTTGATTTCCAGACAGGGTCATGAATGCGGAGGCAAAATTATTTATGCAATACTGTAATTTCATATAGTTGAATCATAACCTCTTTAGTGAGTAACACAATATATTTATACCACTGAAGTTGCAAGCATCACCCATCGAATTATTGAAAATAATGTGCTTACCAAAAGATATGAAAGTCCATCATTCTACGTCGCATGCACAGTGATACTAAATCTTATGCTTGAACTAAACAGCTACAATGTATTACTTGGTAATTAATAAGTTCCCAGTTGATACCAGTCTGGGAATAAGAGCTTTGCCAAATCCTCATACATTTGAGATTCACCTCCAACATTAATAAATTGTATTTAGAAATTTAGTTTTTATTCTTTTGGCTTGATTAAAGATAGATAAATCGCCAAACTAAAAGACGATCATGTTTTCTTTTTTTGACTATTAATTTGTATATTTTCTGCTTCTTTTTAATGTTTTATTCTAAAATAGGCCTGGAACATACATAACAAGATTACATGCTATCGATGAAGATTCAGCAGAAAATGGTCGTTTGACATATGGGATTAAACCAAATGAACATACAATTATAGATTCATTGTTCGAACTAGACCCTGTAACAGGTGATGTCATATTGAAACGCTCACTAGACTACAATATGGATTCAGTAATGATAAGTGAAAATGAGAATGTTAATTTACCTAACTTTCAAAGTAGATTGAGCGAAGTAGATATTGATCGTCGAAATCAGTCAGTTAATGCAACAGACAGAGCATTTCTAAAACAAAGTGATTCGAATAGATTACTTGAAAATCAAATGGCATATAGCCTAATTGTTACTGTAAGTATACTCATTTCTACATTGTAAATAATATCTTTAGAACTACGATGCATAGTATATACTTAATAGTTTGACTAACCATTTATCTTGAGAAAATGACTATTGTTTGTAACAGATGAAACGTTTAATAAAGATTTGTGATATCTCTTTGTTGATAATCAAAATCGCAATCAATCAGTCTTAATTGTCAAAAATGATCCATGAACTAATTGCTTTGATTTTGTTTTGAACCATAAGTTTTAGTATAGTTGACATATGATGACCGGTAGAATGTAGGATGATTACAAAGCCTTGTAATGACTGTATATCTTTTGAACAAGTTAGTGGCTGATTAGTCTTAGTAGCTCAATGGGTAACTCATTGGCCTCTGAAATGTCAATGTCAACATAAAGTTGAAATAGAAGTGTCTTAAGTAGAAGGAATCTTGCGTCCTAAATAGGGCCATTGAATAGCTACAAGAATTCCATCATTTGATTCACGAAATTTTAAATAATCAAGTACTAATTAAACGAAGAGAGGACTTGTAAAATATTGGGAATGTGCATTCAGTAGGGTGAAGACGCAGTTACTGTGATTATCGTTACATTAGGATGAATGTTTACGATTGAAAAAAATGAAAAAAACTTTGGAATAATTTAGTAATAATAGTGATAACTTTTATTATTACAATGGAAGTGAATATTAAAAGTAGAAATATCATTGAGATATGAAGAAACCAATGAATACAAATAAATCAATCAGATAAGATAAGCTGCAAACTAAGGTCATAGTAAAGAAAGATATCAAGTAAGTTGATTTTATACCCACAACTCAGGCTTTAATTAGTGAATGACTAAATCCAATGAAATGTATAGTAGATTAGGGTAAAGGCCACTCGGGATATCTGATTATATATTTTGAAATTCGCGACACTAAGAACTTGAAGCTTTCTCAAACCCATTTTATGTTGCAGAATAGAAGTTGATATTATTCTACGTTGTATTTTGCATATTCATGTCAGAAGATGGTCATGGACATAGCAGAGAGGTAGTTTCAAGTAATGAACTACGCATCTAGTCCCACATCAGCAGGTAAACTAGTAAATGGAAATAAAACTGCTCAATCATGGTAGCTGCTTCTTTAAGTTGTAAGCTTCATTCCAGTTTATTTATGTATATCAGAATTGAAAACAAAACTAAGGGTTAACAGGAGAGGGGCTCTAATACTCTTAAAGGCATCTATATTACAGTTAACTTTACGCTTTATAATTAACAAAACTGAGGTTTACATATTATGTAAACATCTAAAATTTTTTTTACAATATTCAGGTAACAGATAATGGTGATCCTCCATTGAAATCTTCGACTATTCTAAGAATTTTATTTACTCCACCATTCTATCCGCCTAGTAATTCAAAAGAATCACTGAATTCTTTAACAATAAAAAATTTCGTTAGACAGAAACTGTCTAATAATCAGCTTGATTATACTAAAAGTCAACCGAATTCAAATGAATTTGATTTAGATGGACTAATGGAAAATGAATTGACTGGTGTTGGTGTTCTACTTGGATTAGTAACAGCTATAGGATTATTTGTATGTTTCTTAATTCTTGTCATTATGATCACATTTTATCAAAGTCGAAGATTTAATGAGCATAGAAAACAATTACTTGAAAGACGTCAAGCGTTTAATCAACAACAGCTAGAACATACACAACTACAACAACATCAACAGCTTCCACATAGACAACAAAGTCAAGAGCATATTCAACCGTTAAACGCAGCATTCAATACACAGTCATCTCATTTTCTGCCACATTCAATTCTTCATCCAATTCCTGTAGAACAAATAATAAATCTGATAAAACGTCAACAAATTCTTCACGTCAATATTATTTACAAGGAATGAGTGAAGTGATGCCAAATTCACAAAGTGAACTAGTGACTAATTTTACAACACTATAAAGGTGTAATTCTTCTTTTAGTTCTTCATTTAGTTCTATTTTCTTTGTGTATTATTATTTCTTCTTTTTTATTTTCACAAATATCAATTAATAATATGTCACGTTGATAAACCAAGTAATGCAACAGTTACAATATAAATAGATTAACTGGAAATTACTGTAATAATGAATGATCGGTTTATTTGATTGAGTAATTAGATGACGAATAATCATAAGGCAAATTGGATGATAGTCATTTTTCTGTTGCAAACAAAGTAAAAGACCTGTTTCTAACACGTTTACAGTCGGTTGATTGAAATTTGAATACTGATTAGTTGGTGGTAATCAGTAAGGAAAACTTTGTGTTACATGACACTAGTTAGCTTGGCATATCTGTTATGTTGGAATTCACTGGGCTATTCTAATCGATGTCTTCAACATTCGAAGACTGAGAAATGGTAACCATAATATTAAAATTATAATGCTTATTACGGAAGAAACTGCAGAGACGAAGTAACAGGGTGAGAAATATAAAGCGACATTAGAATTAACGATTGAGTAGAAAACCAAAGGGATAGTATCTATACGGGTGTAACTATCACAATGTGATGTCTTCAAACATAGGTTACAACTCACTTGAAGATCTTGGTTTGCAATTTTTGTCTTATATCCAACCAGCTTTTATGTTGAAAAGTACTACACTTAAAAGTAGTTGGTGTCATTGAATTTGTGATATATGTCTGAATTATGTTAAGTAGGTCAAGATTTGTATCTACATTCAGACGTTTATAATCTCTTGCTTGTTACATCATAGGCGACCAGTAATTCAAATAAATGTGTAAACAAACATTATTGACTTATTTATGTCTTACTGTTAAACAGTAAATTTTCAACAAAACTAAGAATTTTCCTGCTCTTTAGACAATCGATGAAACTAGGATTAACAACTACCAGCGAGTCAAAATATAAGCTAATTCACGATGTTTATTTACTGGACAATCATCATCTAAAAGTTGGACAAGTATTTTTGTTTTCATGTAATACATTTCACTGGTTAAAATTAGACGACAAGAACAAGTGCAAGCTGTAAACCGATGGATGCCTAAAAAATATGTATGAAACAATAAGTAACCACAAAATTTTATTCGTTAATATGAAGGGATCTAACGATAAAAACTTGTAAAAAAAAAAGTTAGTCGATGATCTATTTTCATTGAACTCAACTAAATGGACGGTACAAATGCCGGAACATGCAGCATAACATCAAATACTAAACAGAACCCACACAAAAATGTTTCAATTTTATTATGCCTGGACTGTGTTTACAGATTAGTATGTCGTCACTGTAAAAGAGAATATATGTTCCGTAAGATATATTCTCAGAAGGAATTTATCTTTTAGCGCATAAAATGGCTCTTTTTAAGGCAACAAACTATGAATCAAGCCTGAAGGTGCATGCTCAGTGAATATTCAAAGCACCAAAAACGGTATTCGTAGTTGTGCATAATATGCGTCAAATTAATTTATGTTGAATATTTTGTTTGAAACCTCTGCCAAGTAACTTGTTGTTGTGGAGCAATAAGGAAAATATGTATTTCCTAGTCTATAATGGATTTATATTGTAATCAAAAGTGTCATATGATCATCAGGTTGAAATAGAATGAATTACAATGGTTGAAGAAATTAATAACTTCACTGAATGTGACACTACAATAAACAATTCTGAGTAGTACAAAGTGTATGGTTTACTTCAAATGCTTGCTCAAAGATTTCCACTGATTACATGCAAACAAATTCCTTCAAATAGTACACTAAAATACTTTAGAATGAAAACGTTTATATTAAATTGTCTGTGTTTTTAATAGATCATCTCTGCAGATGATTCATGGATTTTCTTTACATCACCGTCTATTGATTGAAATGAAAGTTCAGTATAATAGAGTTTGCTTATAATAAAATTTCCTTCTATCTAGCAACTCTTTAATATCAAAGCCTTCAATAACTTTTTTTCAGAGATCATAGTTATTAGTCTTTAAATGCCGTATTTTAGCAGATATTGTAAGGCGTATTGGTTTAAATAACGAAGTTGATAGTAGGTTTAATAGTGCTCTTACTTTTTGACTTGTATTGACTTGAGGTTTACTAACTGAACTAACTTGAACAAAGCACAAACAAGATGACTTACTGAATAAAATGAACTGGTTTTGTTCTCTATACTTTCTTCAAATTGAACATTCTACATAAACCTCACCTTATCACTGATATACTGCTGGTAAATACTTCTCAAGAACCTTTTTAACCTTTATGTTTAAATATCAGAACATGTGGTTTTAAGTTACTTAATAAGAAAACAGTACAAAAATACTTTTTCCAGATACTGTTTGTCTTTATTGATTATAGCAAACATTTATACAACATTACAACTAACACTGAAATTATTCAGTAAAATTCCACTCACCACCATCTCCTTTCACAATGTACTCATGTTATGAGTATTCTGTAAAACTCCTTTTGACCTGTATTGGTTAAGTATTCATTATATGCATTCAGTAATGTTCCTATAGACATACTATCGATATAGAACACTTAATAAACAGTCACCAGATAATAATTTTCAACTAGATTTTGCTAGAGTATTAAAACTGTCAATTAATTTGAAAATAAAATATACAGTTGTTGGCGTCTTAAGATGATCAGTCTCAAGATACAGACTGATAACAAAACTACTAAGGCTGAAAAAATGTCGTATTAAAAACAGTCTTCATACTGTTATCGTAACTTTTTGGATGTTAATAGTAGTATCTTGCATTAATTTGAAATAAGTAAGCCATTTAAATTAATAGAGAATGTTTTGTAGTTTATTGTGCAATTAGGAAAATGGTACTATGTATACTAATACCTACTGTCAGTGGTTGTGTACAATTAGAATCATTTAACTATGTTAATCATTTTAATTATTGAGAGACTAATTGGTACCAAGTGTATTCAGTATAAACAGAACATACTTAATCTTTTATGGTATTATTGCTCGTATACGTGAATGAAGCGAATGTAATTGGAGTGGAAAAAAGCAAGCAGAGTAAAGATTTGAAGATACAGTGAAAAGTTTTGATTAAAGCATATTTTCTGAGCAGCATGGTTTAATTGCGAAGATTGCATCAACATTTTACACTACTTCACATGTTGAAGTTAGCGAATTGTAAGGATTTCTCCTCAAACGATTACCACCTTGTTCTACAGATTTTAACTTATTTTGGTCGTTGTCAACACTTGTTCTGTCATTTTTTACACTTAGTTTGATTCACGTTCCAAGTGACCGACTCCATGTCATTGTAGTTGTTTATTTTTTTTAACTGACTGATTAATTGTATATGTTTCAGTAAGTTTATTACCCACTGCGTTGACACATTATCTCACAAACAAATGACGATAAGCCAAACTTTATATACGCAATAAACTACTCCATATGTGAAAGAAAATTGTTTTAGACGAAGAGACCGACTCCATTTCTGTTTACAAAATTACCAGTTAGCTGCCAAACGCCAAGACATATATCTGACTGGTAGAACTTTGTGATTTTTTACACAGGGAGTACAAATAAAACCAGGAGTTGTTTACAAGCTTAGAACTAAGGTGAATCGGTAATCAGTCAACATTGTAATAGATCTAATTTATCAGTCAGTTGGAAAAGCAATAAACATCTATAATAATGCGAATCAAATAATGAGTTAAGGGAATAATTATAAATGTGCAAATAAAGAAGGATCAAGTGTTAACAACAATTATTCGAAATCACAGTTGAGAGAACAAGATGATAATAACTTGTAAAGAAATTCATATGGCTCATTAACATCAGAAGTTAGCATCGATAATGTTGCAGTTAATTCATCTAGATCAAAGAACGAAACATAATCAATAACGAGAACGACAATACAGTGTACTCAACTTTGGTTATTTCCTCTTCAGCTGTATACTCTATAATAAGTTTAGTTAGTACCTATACACCAAGAACTAAGTTATTCACCACAGAAACTGAAAAAAATATAAGAATCAAAAACTACTTCGTTGTATTGGGAGTTTCTATGACTTGATATGAACTAAAAATGTAAAACGTTACTTTTACATCTAAACAGGAGTCAGTTGTTGAGTGTCAATTGTTTGAGTAATCTAAAGTCGTTTTTTCAGGGGGTTTGCAGTCGGATACTTGTGAGTTCATTTTTAGTTCTTTCTATTTGTGTATATTATAGTCATATACTCCTCATGGGAAAGTTGTATGGGGTGTGCTATCATACAAATCAACTAACGAGTTAACGAGTATCTACCTTAATAGTTTGGAATGCAACTAGTAACATATTTTCATATTTAATAGGTGGTGGGTGATAAATATAACTCAAAAACCCAGAGTAGCCTTTTATATGTCATCATACTTTCTGGTTGGGGTTAAGTCTAGTCTATGATATAAAGCAAAAATTATAGGGTTCAAGCAAAAGATCTAAGTCTGTGTGTTCAAAATGCATGTGTAATACCTCTGTTTCTTTAATCGTGATATATGGCTTTGTAAACAGTTTACTCACTTGTTTAAAGCGGTTATCGTTTGTTCTTTTCACATCACTCCTTTCAATTTTCTTCTCAATTCCGTATATAATTTAACTAATCATTTAAACACTTGCTAATTTTAATATTTATTATTATTGTTATGTTAACATGCCGGATTTTTCAAATTTTGATGTACATACATTGTTGAAATGCTTAACCATGTTATCATTGCTCTTATTACGTTTTGTTAAAATATGTATTCATGATGTTATTTATCTCCTTATCATTATAAGCACATTCGCTCACTTACCGTCACTTTGTCCCTTTCACATGTTATGACATCATGGACACATAGATTAACTTTATTTCCTTAATGTTTTTCATTTTGATTGTTATATACTAGAGCGAAATCCGTTGAATATCCAATTGAAGAAACAATGTTGTTTGCCTTAATATATTTTTATTATGAATCGTTACAATATTATGTAAAGAAATCATCTCCAATATTTTCAAGACCAATGGTTTCATGTGTTCGAATGGTCCAGTAAACAATAACTTAATTTTAAGTTCATTATAAGTTACCATTTTCAAAAAGCTAATTGTTTTTTGATGAGAAATTTATTTCTCTTGATCATATTCATCACAGATTGATCTTGGTTGGGTAACATTGAAACATTTAAAACCGGTTTAGTGGTCCTGACGGTTAACAATGTACTACAAGATCAAAATATCCTAGGTTTATATCCCTGGCTGGATAGAGGGTGAAGTTCTATACTAGGACAAATCAGATGACTACCACTCTCTGGCTTTCAGTGGTACTCGTCTGACATCTATCTGTGATGAGAACAAATACCTCACTTTAGAAAATCATCTAAATAAAAAATTCATTTCTTCAAATTAGAAGTATAATATCACTATTTAAAATCAATAGCTTTTATGTAATTGAACAGGTTATAATGAAGTGCGAACTGTTTTCGATGTATTCTATAAATAATGTCGCTCATGAATTAGATGAGATTCTTTAAAGTTAGAAAAAAATAAAACAATCACTGAATTTAAATCTATTCAAATAAATGAAAAGTGTTAAACATTGTTTCGTCAATCATTGATATACCGAACAGATTTTGAATAGGTCTTTGTTGAGATATACGCATCATAAACTCACTACTTCGATACAATCAATTCAGTGAACATTCTAAGAATAGATGACCTGTAAAATTTTATTCTGAATACATTAACAAACGATACTTATATGTTGCTGATTATTGTAAAAACTCTTTTAGATAGTTTCAAAACACCATAATGTTTATTAAATTACTACTTATGTGTACACACTAGGTCAGTAGATAAGATGTTACTATTTTAATTGAAAGAGGTTATGCTTGAGCTATGGATTAAATAAGTATATTGTGAAACAGTTGCATTCAGTCTACTAGTCCTGAAAAGCACGAAATACAAATTCTGAATTCCATTGCTAGTCAAAATACATGGTTCTTAAATTTTATCAAAGATAATTGCTGACAACCTTAAAGATGGCATCTTTCTTTCAAACAAGAATGTTGACTACTGTAAATAGCAATTTACCAGAATCATGACCAACTCAATTGTTCAATGGTTAAATTAATAAACTGTTGTTTATTACAATCATAAGAATAGCTACTATGTTAAGCAGTTATAGAGCTATTATATCATCTTTTTTCATGCTACACCTTACAACATTATTGCAAAAAAGAATATTCTTGAAACATTAATTATTATTTAATTAATTATTATTATTATTATTAATTAATTATTTCTAGATTTAATCTGTCATTTATTGTTCTTATTTAATTGAGTGTATTTATGTGAACAGAATTGAAATAGAACAAGGAGGTAATGTAAATGGGCAGAGTTAATTCGTGCATATGATTCTAGTGTGAAATTGAAGGTGTGGGTTAGATGTGTAATTGTCTAATTGGGATGAATCACCAAATTTTCTCTTTTATTTAACAGAGTTGGGTTTAATAATTTATGAGAAGCTTTAACCACTCGGTTCTCTTTTTAGTTAGAAAAGACATTTTGAATTATTTTAATGCTTTCACTGTCGATTTGAATGTTATTGATAGTGGCACGTACTACTATTATTGGTTTCATTTGTAGATTTTTAAAGATGTACAGGATTAACAGGTAGTCTTTTTGTGTGACGTAGATGTACTTTGGTGAGAGTTGAAAAATCTCGTAACGACTCTGTAATATGTAATGGATTACAACTGACACAACTTAGTCTGTAGTATAGTGTTGTATGAAGATGAGATAAATAGCTTCTTTCACTCTACTTAGTGTATTGTGAAGCGTATCAGTTGTTTTGTAGAAGGATTTTTATATTGTGTAGTTTGAGAACTAGTTACCTTACTTAGTTTGTCTCATAGCGGTATGGTAGCGTCACAACACTAACCCATGCTGTATAAATTGAGATTTTTATTATCAGAGGACCAAATGGTTTTGGATAGTATTAGTAGTTTAGATACTTTGTTATGGAATAAAGTGAACGTTAGTGACATCAAGTAGAAAGTTGAGAAATAAATAAAATGGTTCTTTATTTATATAATAGTAGCATTATTAAACAATTTACAAGACTCTCTGATTTTCGGTGGTATCTAACTGAGATCAACCTGTAGTGAATACCAACAAGAAAATTTTCAAATCCATTTAGATGCCATCTTCATGGTTTCCCAGTAATTTTAAATGCATTTAGAATCTCGGTGATTCAAAACGACATCATATTTTTTGAATTGAGATGGTTTTGTAGAGAGAGGTTGACAACAAATTTTGTTTATACTCGACACGGATTGATCTCAGTTGAATACCACAGAAAACTATGGAGTACTGGACAGTTGCATATTACTATAGGATTCCTATGCAGTGCGCATTCTAGACATCAACCTATGAGATATATAAACAGTTGAGTTCAATTCTTATCTTCACAAAACTTTTTCAGTTCATCCGGGATAGTCATCTCATTAATGACAAACGTCAAGATATACCTGAAGTTCTAGTGAGAAGCTACGAGTGGTAGGCTTGAGACTTGTTGAGAGTGAGATGACTATCACTAATAACAATGGACGATCGATACTCTATATCATAAATTGACTGAAGTGGGGACTCTGCTTCTGGACACTGGCTGAGTCAGTGGTGCAGATGGTTATACGTTACCCGTGCGATTTGAACGATTCTATTCCCTGAGATGGGGCGGAATTTACAGAGAGCACTGTTAAAGAATCCCATACCAATATAGAAACAGCTGACGAATGCACCTTGGCCTTCGTGGTACTCAGTAGATATCAATCTGTGACGAATAAAACCAACTGCAATTAATGCACTAATCATCAGCATAGTGCAGGAAGCATATTTGATCATTCAGATGAAATCATTTCCTTTACCAATCGTTTTTGTGAAAGCGAATAACATAATTACTTTGATTGTTTAACATAGACACCTACTAAAGAGTTGCTATTGTAAATTTGTTAAACTTTCTAATAATTTGTATACAATCTCTACTATACTACTGAATTTTAATTGAATATATAAATTTAATTGCATAAAGATTTACCTACCGCTATTTTCGAAATAATTGTAATATAATACAAATATACGGAAGTAATTTATATTCTTCATTATTGCTGTTAAATAATGAAATAATAGTAGATATAGATATTGCATTATCATTTGCCAGAAAGTATTTTGACATTAGCATAAATTTACCATAAAACGTAGCTGTAGTGGTAGTAATGGTAGTAGTAGTAGTAGTAGTAGTAGTAGTAGTAGTAGTAGTAGTAGTAGTAGTAGTAGAAGTAGTAGTAGTAGTAGTCGTAGTAGTAGTAGTAGTAGTAGTGGTACTAGTAATGGTAATAGTAATACTAGTAGTAATAGTAGTAGTACTAGTAGTAGTATTAGTAATAATTGTAGTAGTCTTAGTAGTAGTAATAGAAGTAGTAATAGTAAAAGTAGTAATAGTAGAAGTATTATTGTTGTCTACTATTTATTTCATTCTACTGTTTTGACCATCAAACTCCGCCCACTGCTCTTCTAGGGTTGCTGCCGTTCCCGAGCCCGGGTAAAGGAGGAGGGTTGGGCATAGCGCCAGCACCCCTATTCCGTAAAACACAAGTTTGCTAAAAAAACGCTAACCAGAATAAACAAACTTAACCATTTAAAATCTGCCCTGGGAGTGGAAGGAATGTTTATAATGCTTCATGATGAAAGCCGAGATTCTTCGGAAGTCATGAGGCCGATGCCCCCAACTTCCAACGACCAGAGCAAAAATTTTTATGGGTACATGGAATCTTCGGACAATGTGGGAGACCTGGAAGATCACCCAGATAGCCGCAGAAATGAAGAGATACAACTTGACTGTGCTCGGAATCAGCGAAACGTATTCAACTCAAACTGGACAGAAAACATTAGCCACTGGACAGGTGCTACTGTACTCCGGGCACGAAGAGGAAAATGCCCCACACACCCAAGGAGTTCGCTCTCATGTTGTCCAAGAAAGCGCGCACTGCACTTGTAGAATGGAAACCACATGGACCCAGGATCATCAAAGCATCTTTCAAGACAATGAAGAAGGTGATTACAATGAATATTATTCAGTGTTAATAAAAACCCGCTAACGACGGTAACGACGAGGACAAAGATCAGTTTTATGAGAGGCTGCAGTCAATTATAGCGAAGTGTCGAGGAAAGGATCTTACAATCCTGACAGGGGACCTAAACGCCAAAGTCGGAATGGACAACACTGGATACGAAAACATCATGAGACAACAGGGACTGGGAGAAATAAATGAGAATGGTGAAAGATCTACAAGTCTATGCGCTTTCAACAAATCGGTTATAGTGGGTACAATATTCATCCACAAACGCATACACAAGGTTAAATGGGTCTCACCGGATCATTCTACAGAGAATCAAATTGATCATATATGCATCAATAAAAAATTCAGAAGATCAATGGAAGATGTGAGAAACAGGAGAGGAGCTGATATAGCTTCAGATCACCACCTAGTGGTTGCCAAAATGGAACTGAAGTTAAAGAAGCAATGGATAACTGGAGTAACAGCATTACAACGGTTCAATACAACCTATCTTCAAGTTATTGACAAACTCAAGGAATTCAAAATAACTATCAACAACAGGTTTCAAGCCTTACAAGATCTGCTGAACGAGGAAGAAACCACTATGGAGGACAACTGGAAAGGAATCAATGAGGTACTAACTTCAACTTGTCAAGAGGCTCTGGGCCGCAAGAA
Organism: Schistosoma japonicum; assembly: GCA_025215515.1. Classification (NCBI taxonomy): domain Eukaryota; kingdom Metazoa; phylum Platyhelminthes; class Trematoda; order Strigeidida; family Schistosomatidae; genus Schistosoma; species Schistosoma japonicum. The sequence goes on along the minus strand of CM046061.1, from coordinate 69,015,833 downwards.
ACGCCATTATAAGGAATGGATTTCCACTAGGACCCTGAATAAAATTCAACAAAGGAGGAACAAGAAGGCAGAAATCAACAACAGCCGAACTAGAGCAGAGAAAATCAAGGCACAAAGTGAATACACAGAAGCAAATAAACAAGTAACGAAGAGCATTCGAGCCGACAAACGTAAGTATATCGAAGACCTTGCAACGACAGCGGAAAAAGCTGCAAAAGAAGGAAATATGAAACAGCTATACAACACAATGAAGAAACTGGAAGGCAAATATAGTAAACCAAAGCGACCAGTCAGGAACAAAGGAGACAAGCAAATCGCCGAGATTCAAGAACAAAGAAACAGATGGGCAGAATACTTTGAGGAACTCTTGAATAGACCAGCTCCACCGAATCCACCAGAAATCGAAGCAGCATCTACAGACCTCCCGATTGATGTCAATCCACAAACGATGGAAGAAATAAAGAAAGTCATCAGACAGATCAAATGTGGAAAAGCAGCAGGACATGACAATATACCAGCCGAGACACTCAAGTCAGACATAGACATAACGACAAGAATGTTCCACGTTTTATTCAAGAAAATCTGGGAGGAAGAACAAGTGCCAGCAGACTGGAAAGAAGGAAACCTTATCAAAATACCAAGGAAAGGAGATTTGAACAAATGTGAGAACTACACAGGGATCACACTAATGTCAGTACCAGGGAAAGTCTTCAACAGAGTGTTGTTGAATAGAATGAAAGATTCAGTGAATGCTCAACTTCAAGACCAACAGGCTGGTTTCCGTAAAGATCGGTCATGCACAGACCAAATCGCAACACTACGCATCATCGTTGAACAATCAATTGAATGGAACTCGTCACTGTACATCACCTTCATCGACTATGAGAAGGCGTTTGACAGCGTAGACAGGAGATCACTATGGAAACTTCTTCGACACTACGGTGTACCAGAGAAACTTGTCAACATCATCCGGAATTCTAACGACAGACTACAGTGCAAAATCGTGCATGGAGGACAGCTGACAGATACATTTCCAGTGAGGACCGGTGTCAGACAAGGCTTTTTTCTCTCGCCTTCCCTCTACCTTCTAGTGGTTGATCGGATCATGAAAATTTCGACATCTGAGGACAAGCACGGAATTCAATGGACAAGTAGCATGCACTTCGATGATCCAGACTTCGCAAATGATCTAGCACTTGTATCCCATACACAACAACAAGTGCAAGTGAAAACAACCAACGTAGCAGTAACCTCAGCATCAATAGGCCTGAACATACATAAGGGAAAAAGCAAGATTCTCAAATTCAACACAGGGAGCACTGACCCAATTGAGATAGATGGTGAAACTCTGGAAGAAGTGGATACCTTTACATACCTCGGGGTATCATCGATGAACAAGGAGGATCCGATGCAGATGTAAGGGCAAGGATTGGCAAAGCAAGGGCATCAATCGTACAGCTGAAAAATATATGGGACTACAAACAACTGTCTACCAACCTCAAAGTTAGACTCTTCAATTCGAACGTCAAGTCAGTTCTGCTGTATGGAGCTGAAACGTGGAGAACTACTGCAAACATCCTCAGGAGGGTACAGGTATTTATGAACAACTGTCTACGCAGAATATTGAATGTCTGTTGGCCGGAAACCATCAGCAACAGCCTACTATGGAAGAGAACAAACCAACTCTCAGCTGAAGAGGAAATCAGGAAACGACGTTGGAAATGGATAGGACATACATTGCGGAAATCATCAGACTGCATCACGAGACAAGCACTAACTGGAAATCCTGTTCGGGAATGGAAAAGATGAAGGCCAAAGAGCACACTGCATCGAGAGATGGAAGCAGACATTAGAAGGATGAACAGCTACTTGAGACAGCTGGAAAGGATTGCTCAGGACAGAGTTGAATGGAGAATACTGGTGAGCGGCCTATGATCCTCTGAGAGGAGTAACAGGCGTAAGTAAGTAATTCTGACTATCAGCTGACAGTAATAAATGATTATAATTGTTATTTAGATTCATTTATATAATTACAGTGACTAAATTAATAAACTGAATACATTGTCAAAAGTTACGTTTTAATACAGTGATCGATTTGTTGTCACTATTTGTACTTAGCCACTTTATATCTTCGTAATCTACCTACTTCTAATATATTAATGATTTTACATTTCTACAATGGTATCCTATGCACACAAATATTATTATATCATCAATAAAGCTTCCTTTTTAGGATTAGATACTTCAAATTCCTTTTCAGTTACATTTATGTAACCATGTTTTACAGTGATGTTATTTGAATGAATCATTTTATCCTAATCTTTTTTTTTCTGAATCCTATTCATTCAATAACAGTGTATCTCTTAAGGTTTCAATGTAATTATTGTTGTCATTTCTGTTATTATTATTATTACTCTCACCATCATTATATCTATATAGAATTGTAGTAACTACTAAATCGGAAACGTTTACATACAAACGACACTATTAACATTATTCATTGTTTTAATGTGAATACGCAGAGAATGATGTTCGTATAAATACTTGATATCTCATATGTTTGACCGAACATGATGGAATTCGAATTGCTGAATTAACATATCATCATTGTATTCTTCTCAATGTATATCAATCGTTGTAAATTTGAAGAATTGTTAATATCAATAGTAGTTTCTCTATCAAAAAGTCGTGTAATAGACTACTGTTTCTTCCACTATCAAGAAGAATATAAATGTTAACTTTGAACTAAACTAATATTTTCTTTTTAAACGAAACAACTAGTTAAACCAACTTTACAAGAATAAAAACAAACATAGAATTCCTAACATAAAACGGAAACTGATTATTATGTTCTAATGATACACTTTGAATAGTTTCGTCTACTTTTTCCAATGTATAAGTGAAGTAACCATCTAAATATATCGATAGTTTATACCTTTTATCAATGTAACAATTCATTCAATCATTCTTATTAACACTACATTTTCTTTTAATTCATCACTATACTATAAATATTATTTGTTATTGGTTAACACATCTAGATGATGCAATGAAAATGTATGTGACAATTAAACTATATGCTTACTTAATCCTTGAATAATTTATCTCATGCTAATTACCAGAATGAAGAATGATTTTCATGTATTTGCATTAGATTCTCGTTTATTTTAAAAAAACTAGTTGTATAATCTGTTAAGATTTATTTATTACGAATATGACTATGGTATTGAATGAATTCATTTAGGAAGGCACAGATATCATTAGTTCTAATCTTACAGTGAACATCAGCTTCTTTATGATGGAGCTACTAATTAGTGACTATTAACATAAAACTTATAATGAACAGAGTTTCTTGACAATTTGCTTTAACTAACCTCCTGCTAACTCACTTACGCCTGATATTCCAATACACAGAGTATTGATCACATTACAGATTAAATTCTACCAGAATCGGTTACTAATTAGTGGTAATTAAATGTAAAGGTAAACAATTGCTACAAATCATCATTAAGACAATAAAACAAGAAGCATTATATATTCAAGTTATAGACGATAAATTCAATTGATTATTCAGTATTTAGGTAAATAATATTTTCATATATTATAGATAGATTAAATTTGGAGTTGTTAAAAGTTCTTGATTTGTGAATTAAGTACTAAATGAAGCTTTGTCTAACTAAAACACTTCACGACATACATTGTACTAATTGAAGCTAAAGAATCTTATCAAATGTTTACTTCAAATGCTAATTATGACATACTAATTCAATTAATTCAGTATGTTATGAGAAACTGTCATATAACACCTTAGAATTTTAGTAAGTCAACTTAACAGTTTATACTTAACCTATTTACCAACGTTTAATAAGTTAACTTGGGTTACAATTCACTGCAAACTTTACAAACTATAAAGATGATTTGTTGAAATATGTTGTTTGATCATCAAAGTCAATGAAAGAATTCATGATTGGATACATTTTCATAGACAAAAAGTGATTGAAATTAAGGCTTCAAACAATATAGTTGTGAGAATAGCGCATATAAATAAATAAATAAATAAATGTCGGCAACGTTCTTTTGAAGATTTATACATCTATAATATACTGTATGTAAGAATAAAACTCTATAAATTGGCTGATTGTATCTAATGTAGAAAGATTTAACATATATTTTGGATATTACTTTATACTACTTATTAGTAGGCAGGATGTAGATTGAAACTGAAAATGCTGAATATATGATATGAATATTTTAACTTGATTTACATGTTGATCTTCATTTATTACGGTTTATTTCTATAATGATCATTTGCAGCATTATTTAAATGTCACACTGATTACAACTAATCACCTCCATATAACTGAAGAGATTTCAGTGAGTTGCGTAATAAATTCAATGTATCTTGCAAAAAAAGTCTAAAAAAAACTCCCCGTAGTCAAACGATCAAATTGCATGATTGTTTTGTGATGCTTATGTGTAGAATATCAAGAGAACTTCGTAAAGTCAAATTTTATAAATTCTGTATCCTCAACAATCAAATAGAATAGCTTTGATCTATTAAACCTCTATTCACATTGACATATATCCCCGTCAAATCACAACATTTTATATTAAATATGCCAAGAAAACAAATGATAATGACAAAATAATTACCAGTTGCTTTAGCAAAGTAGTCCAAAAACCCAATGTAATATGCCTCAAAAACGTTACGAATTTTCTTAAAAATAAACAGTTGACAACAGTTAAAGTAGCATATCAGGGCCTATCTAAATCTATGATGAAAGGGAAAATGATTAAGAAATTTTTAGAGAATCCTGAGAAATATATGTTTATCCCATCTAATGCAAAAATAAATATGGTACAAAGTAAAACTTTAGCATTTGACTTCAAGTTTCATATTCCGTACAAATACACGAACTGAATCGACATAGAAATTCATTTTGAGAACGTATTTTATCAATTATTTGACCTTGGACCATCAAACAACGACAAACTTAACTGGTTAGTAACAAACATCGATAATGCTAGCTAACGTTGATTTAATGCGTTCTCTTAGTACAAAATCGTCAACGAAGTTCATAAGGAGGCACAATAAAAGATAAGAAATGACAAAAACTTAGTATCAATCATGCTAAACAAGGGTCCTGAGGTTGTCGTAATAAATAAATTAAATCACACGATAAAAATGATGGTCATTCTACTGGATCCAAGCAGATTCAAAGTAGAAAATAAAATCAAAAATATAACAGAAACACTAGGAACATGAGAAACTAAAGAACTGCCAAAACTTATGCGAATTGATGGGGAAACATATAACGAGCAAAAGATACGCGGATTATGCCCACCATTTACATCTAAACAAGTTAAACTTCATAAAACAAAGGTATTGACGAAAGTAATTGTCTCCATTACTAGTTAGTCTCGTAATCAAGTATCTTGATGACTTACCAACAAACCATAATCGATCCAGAAAAGAACCGACTGTGTATAATATATGCCAAATGAAATAACAACGATATTTAAATTTCATGACGACTATAATTAATTGCTTGAATCAGGCTAAAGAGAATACAACAGAATACGTTATGAAATTAATATACATAACAAATATTATCGTCCTAGCTTTATTTAAATTTTATGTTTAATTTTCAACTACTTGTAAGTAGCATAAGACGCTACGTACTGTATATTCATCAATCTGAGAATTTGTATTATTTTATCATGCCACTCAAAATGTTTCTAACCTGAAATTTCCACGCAGTAAGAGGGTTTTCAGACAACGACTTACATCTTTACATTCTACAGGCTTTCATAGTGCAATTTATTACTTTATTCGTTCTACAATATAGTTCATCCTATTTATAGATGCATTTTACATACTACTCTTAAATTGAAACTTTGATGATCCTTATGTATTACGCTATCTTTAAATATGAATTTTGTTCATGTTGATGTAGTTAGAGTACTGTTACTAACACATATCACTGTGCACTGATGTATGTAATTTTCAATGATTGTTACTAGTAGTGTATATGATTCTTGCTGTCTACTTCTGATTTCCGTATTTGACTCTGGATTTAAGTAAAGTCCTTTGTTTCGAAACATCATTTAAAATCATGAATTAAAAGGAGAAAGGGTTTATTTATGTTGAAATGACAGGGGAAATTCTTTATTAAGACTAAATTAAGTTTAAAGAATCTGAATACAACTCATTGAATTACTACTTAACAGAATTTCTAAAAGTTTTCAAGCTGTATCCTCCACTTGGTTAAACGCTTATTCCATAGGCCCTTTTACTTACGAGTAAATTGTAATGATGGTTCCTAGCTTACGTAAAACCCTAAATATGCATGAACCACTACATATATACGATACTTACTGGAATGCACATTCCTTCATATCTTCAATTTTCTATGTTGTGACTTAGGAGGTGTTAGGTGTTGAAGATTAAAAGTTAGCACTGAGTATTTATTAACAAGTCAGTTTATTATTCCTCCCTACACCATTTACTACTAAAGTTCCGTTTAGTTTAATCCACACTCAACATCATTTTTTATGTATTAGTTCTTATTTTTAAATTCTTAATTTCCTTCAATGTTTTACTTGGGAAATTATTCATGGTAATATTTAAGTTGGATTGTTACTGGCAAGTGAAATCTAGGACAAGCGTTTCGCTCTATTTAGGACTCATCAACTGGATTTGCCTGTATCCCAATGTTGATCTTCACAGTGAATCCATTTTCTAGTATTGAACGCGGTGGCGTTTAATAAGAAACGGACTGAGTTCGAATCCCACTATGAATATCAACATTAGCATGAAGGTATATCCAGCTGAAAATCTCAAATATAACGATACACACGTCTTGAATTCCACTTATAAGTCACAGTCCAACTTAAATAATACTAATGAATAGTCGCCATATCAAAGCAATTCGTTCAGGATGCACATATAACAGCAGAGACTGATCAGATTCAGTCCATTTCAAATCAGCGGGGAGATACAAGTTTATTCTTATATACCAGGTAAATTTACTTGCTACAATTTTTTCAGTAATTAATCTGTTTATTAAAAGGTATTTTTGACTCCTTGTTATTTCCTTCATTATAATGAACATTTAAACAAACCCATATCATCATTTACTTTTGTTTATTTTAATTTAAACTCCCTCCTCGTAGATATAACTGTTTTCATGCCATATTTTCCAATAATAAATTTGAGTAAATACTGAACAACAAATGTCACAGAATAAGATGATTTTATTTATTTCATGGTTTCTCTTTAGGCTACTTTATAACCTAAAAACAATAGCAATAATCATTATTTAACATTTCTGTACATAGTTCATATAATGTTGATCATAAATGATTAGAAGGAATGGATAGTTATAGAACTATAAAATCTATTCATAGCCATTGAATATTTATACATTAGCTAATATGCAAGTCTCAAAAGAAACTTCTATAAGTTATAAATAGACAAGTTTTCAGCTAATGTAGATTGAGGTTTAAAGTTATGTAATCATAATTATAAAGTGGATTGATTAATAGAATTACGCTGAACAATGTTTAAAAAGAGTAATATTTAGCTAAAAGCATGAACTAACATTTTAAGCACTTAAACATTAAACACTAAGGTTACTAAGGTAACATTTAAGCTGGATTGTGACTGGCAAATGGAATCCATGACGCGCGTTTCGTCCTATTTGGGACTCATCGGCTGGATGCACCTGCATCCCAATGTTAATGTTCACACTGGGATTGAACTCAGTCCGCTTCGTGTCAGACGCCACCGTGTTCACCACTAGGCTACTGTGTCCAGACAGTCTTGTGTACTTGTGTACTACCGCTATATAGAGGCGATTCTCTCAGGATGCACATATGGCAACAGAGGCTGACCAGTTTCAGTTCATTACAAATCAACGGGAAGATACAAGCCTATTCTAAATTACTAAGGTAACCCTAACTGTTATATCTTTTTTGAATGCACACATTTGATTTCAGACTTTTAATAGCAACAAATTATTTTGTTATATTCGTTATTCTTCTTTACACAACCATTTTTGTCTATTAAATAAATAAGGTGCAACTATTTTTCTTAGATTGATAAAAACTATTATTAGATTAGTGGTTACATCTTATGATTGACCGAAATTGATAAATTTGTAATAACAATAACATTTATCAATGACATAAGTAACATAGGTAAGTTCAATTCGCCCACTTGTTTTGTACTATTTGTACTTTATTATATTCATTTATATATTTTACTTTACTTCAGAGTTGAAGATACGATTGTCATTACTGAAGGGTTGTTATATTGGAGTCGGTTGATTCGTTCAGTTTCGTGTAGACAAAGCTTCATATTTATAAAACAGTTGTACAATTCATAATTTATAACTTTATTTAGGTAAATGCCATGAAGTTTAACAGATTCATCTCTTTACTACTGCTTCATATGATTTATAATATGCAGTCAGAATTTACAATATGGTAAACAATATCAGAGTTAATCTATACTGATATCATCATAGAAATAGAAGTGTTTATCTTTTTATCTCCCCTCAGCATCCTTGCCTTTTGCATTACCACGATAACCCAGTAATTTGCAGATAGGAAAATGTGGGCACTACCGTGAAATTCCAGGCTGGGACGAAACGGCTATTTAGTACTTCCTGGTTTTTAGCATTTGTCTAACTCAGACTAATTCATGATGTCAAACTAAAATTCGATAATCTCTACAACACCCAATTATAACAAACATCGGTTCACTTCTGAAGGTAATTTCTGGAATTCTAGTGAGGTTTGATTAGTGAAGTTTAGTCATTTCTAGTGTGACAGTTACCTATCTATTTCAAGAAATCATATCTTTCAGATATACCATAGATTGACTGGGTTAACATTTTTATTTCTGGGAGCCGATACAGTGATATGATGGTTAAACACTTGTCATAAAACATAAATATCCTAAGTTTAACTTCCTGATGAGTCGTAGGCGCTCACTACCGATGAGTCTTGTGCTAGGACAAAACGCAGGTCTAATGCTGTATGATTTCCAATGTTTGCATAACTGAGACCAATTAGTAATCTCAAATTAAAAATAATAATATAATAATATATATTTATAATTTAGATCAAAGAAATGTTCAATGGAGAAGTTGTCGTTTCCATTTTACTATTTCAACGATTTACTTGCTGTCGCTAACTAAAATTAATGGAACTGATTGATTTCAGAACATAAATATAATGTTTAGTCAGATAATGTATATTATGACAGAAAGAAGCACATAAATACAATATTTGTCTTGAAAATACTTCCTTTCTTCCAGTTGTGTACTAAAGTTTGTTACATTTGAATTTGACATCACAAGTTGACATGAGTTAACCAATCATTATAAGTCAGGAAGTACTAAATGGCCGTTTCAATCTAGTGTGTTGCTTTTCAGCAGTACACACTCAACACCCCACAAAAGAATCAAGCTAACGACCATCAAGTTATGCAATGAACACTTCACTGTTAGATCACTTAGCTGCCTGGCATCCATTGAGTAGTATTTCTAACTTCATTCAATTCATTATATATTTGCTGGATCTCGCCTCTAAACCTGAGAGTTCCGATCTCGATTAATAGGTAGGGTCAAGCGTGGGAACTGTTGAGGAGTTACTTTCTGTTACAAAACCTTTGTGTAGTGGTACCCGATTTTCTACTATTGTTTAAATATAGCCATTTCATAGTATCGAATTTAACTATCAATTTACGTAGATATTTATTTATGGATGATAGTGGTACTAATTCAAGTATTCAGTGGATATTTTATTTCATTTTGACTGCATGTTTAAATTAACCTATTCAAAAATTTTTAAGACCATAATATTTAATCCTTTTAATAAGCACTGTCGTTGATGTCTCATGTACTAGTTTCCGAAATATATTTTGCTTTGTATTAAGTAGTTGAAGACAAACGGTTTTACTCAGGTATCGTAGTAGTTGGGACTTATCAATAAGTTGCAATCACACTTATTAATAAAGTAATGTCTATTGTGAAACTCGAATTCGCATCTGCAAGCTTCACATTCTTTGATAGTTAACAATGAGCCACAATATAACAATATGAAGAATTTGATTAATATCATGAACTCAACAATCATGACATTAGTTCTTACACAGTCATTAGTATAAATGTCTTAGTTTTACTGATAATCATTTGCAGCCTAAATAGCTCACTAGTAATGGTCACCACCTGTAAAATTAAATGACGTGGATTTGCGTCCCACATCATGCCTATGTTCTCTAAAGTTTTCAAGGATTACTAACTGACGATTATCTACAAACATGAAACTTAGATGAAACAGGTTTTTATGTTGAATACCTTCAACTATCAAATATTAAAAGGTAAAGAACATGATAGTGGAAAACTATGACTAATTACCAATCATCTATTCCAACAATAGAATATAATGAGTATTGTAAAGCGAAGCGTTTTGTATAACTACATTATGCATTAAATAATATTGAAATCAAATTATTCTGGTATTTTATTTTACTATCACGGTAACATTTACAAGTATAAATCATAGATAACTGACCTCACTGAAGATAAATTTTCTACACAGTTCTGCTAACCATGAAACCATCAACAACAAGGTAACATAAGGCATATATTTCACTGTAGCTAGTAATTCACTTCAGGGTATTTACTTCACTCAAGATGTATAATATATTTTAGGACGTTAACATAGATCAGACAGGAATGATATAGTTGCTTGGTGTGTTACTTATTTAATGGTTCTCTACTAGATATTTATTTAGGAATATCAATTATAACTGACGTTTTTCTAAACAATGTAACCATATATTTCCTTATAAACTGAACACATCTGTAAATTAGTATGAATGTATTATTATAAACCGTTAGTTACTTCCACATAATTACACAAATTATTAATTACCAAAGCCAATCACAAGTATCTATTCACTTCTTTTCTGATTACAGTATACTTCTAATGGTACCAATAAGTAGACAAGAGAAAGAGTGACAGTAAAGGATAAAGAATAACAAATGAAACAATTGTAATAAAATGGTAATAAAAGTATATGTGTACACAGTAGATATACGTACAAAGTGTACAGAAATAACAAGTCACAGTTAGACATATCAATATAAAAAGGCACTTTACTTTCATTTAATTAGCTTGAAATAATAATTGTTAACAAGATATTAATGTGAATTGTATTAGCAACAGTTATAGTCATGTGCAATGATAACTTGAAAAGAATGAATTAGAGTTAATATAAAACTCATTAAATAGAAATGCACTGCATACACAGAAGTCGTGGTAGCTTAATATCATTCACAGTGTATAATGCCTAAATGATAATAAGTAACGTGTTACGTAATAATAATAACGATAATAATAATAATAATAATAATTCACACATTGAATGGTTCCTATTAGTTTTCACTGAATGTTTATTTTCTATGGAAACAAAAGTTTTATTTTAAGAAAAGAAGTGAATAACAACTACATAAAATGGAAATAAAATTGTGTAAGGAAAAAAGTGGTTGTTTGTTCTTTATTTGCGTCTAAATTAAAACACTCCTTTTATGTAGTTGTAATTTAACGCCATGGTTCATAAAGTCGTATATCGCCTTCTAATTGTGCAATTAGTAAATCTTTTTCAGCTAACTGTTTTCGAAGACGTTGAATCTCTCTTCTTTGTTCAATGAAAGCTTCACGTAACTAGTAAATCATAGAAAACACAAATGATTTAGTTACTAATCAAAAAAATGTGAAATTTATATACTTTTATTATGACCTGAATTATATGATCATTAAATACCAAGTAGTATTCAACAGTGACTTCGTCCTAATAAAGGATTCATCAGCAATGAGCTTCCATAATTCCATGGAGCGATCGAAGCCCCAATTTTCAGCATATATGGTGAACTTTTGGCTGTTGGGAAAGTAAGATGACTGGCACGTAACAGATGATATTTCTAACCTTGTGATATATTTTGCTCGACATAATTCGTTACTATCAGTACGTAGCATATTACATCCTACATGGTTGAAGTTCGCCGTTCACATTTTTTCATCAAAGCCTCAAGAAGCACTTCTTAATATCAATCACCAGTGAGCTGACAATCGTTATTATTAGGTGTCGTACAGATTGCTGAATTTTATTTTTTTAATATGATTAATCGATTTGAAATATACGTCCGTTTGAAACCAGGAAGTAATTAGGAGCCATTTCGTCCTCGTGAGAACGAACACTACTGAGGAGTTTTGAATTAGAAAGATACAGATACTCAGTTGTTCATCGTTTTCATTTATTTTGAACCCAGTTCAATCCATGATAACCAAATGAAACTCTTTTGAGCTTGTAATAGATGGTTGTTTATTACAACAGTAAAAATAATTCAAAAAATAGGTAAGAATAACAAATTATGTTTATTTACTTCTGATTGTAGACTTTTGTTTAACATATTAACTGTTGTTATGTTATTTTCCACACCCACGTTACTATAATCCTGTTTCTTACCACTTGTTTTGGTTTTCTACACATTGTTGTGTACTATTAAATATACAGAATGGTCTACTATGTTATCTATATGATCTTGAAGTTTGAGTAATTAATGTAATGTCACCTCTAGAAATTAAATGCCTTTTGTTTTTGACCTTCTGGTTGATGTTTGAAGATGAAAACTCGGTATCAGTTACTCAGCATTAATATGTCAGGTCAATTAAATTAACAAAAAAAGATTGATTCATTACAAAATGATACTTCAGATCATGTTTTGTTATTAACAATTAAGGTGTTTGCATTTAATCACTCAGCATCTACAATTGCATATAACAATCAATCACGTAAACGACCGTTGATTTCACAACTTTGTCAATTAAATTCGATGAACATTAAGATCCAATCGAATATGATATTAGTTTCTATTGAGTCATTAAATAGTATGGTAATTTTGAGCAATTTATTTAATAACATATTTTAACTATCAATTAATATAGTTTTGAAAATTGGTAGATACTATCGATTTCAAATCATTCAATGGTGCCCAAAATCTAATTTAAGATTAATACATGACATAGTGTTGCTTCAATGTAGACTCCGATAACTCTATTAAAGTGATTATCAAGTATTCAGTACGATTTTATAATTCTAACCTGATAAACTAGGAAAATAAAAATCGTGTAAATTTAACAGATAACAAACTTTGACTATGAGGGAAATCTAATAATGAGCGAATGATCTCAGTAAACAATCTTTATTCTACATTATTTCCGTTATCATTAAATCTATTCTTTACATATACCTGATGCCTTTCAGTGTGTTTATTTGTTATTGTAAATTATTGATAATATTATGTTTAATCAGTATTATTGTTAGTAATCTAAAGTTAATGTTGATAGTTTATAATTGACTTAATAAAAACAAAACTGTTTCTAGTCAACCGTTCACAAATACACTAAAGAATATTTTAGTTTAATCAAAGTAGTTGGAGAATGTCATCATTTAGATATCGGCTAACTCAATGGTTTAATGGTTAAATGTTCAACACGAAACCTACAAGGTTTGTGGATGCGTACTGTTTAAGAGCCTCATCATAAAAAGAAATAACTGTCCAGTGACACATGTTTGTTTAAGTCAGATCAGTTGGTGATTGCAAATTAAAAAAAATAAGTTATGCTGTAGAGGTAAGAATTAACATACAATTTTGAAGTAGTTCTTACCTTTTGATAATCCGTAGGTAAATGGCTTAATAGTTCAGATTTTTTCGGAGCACTTGTTATCTATGGTATAGAAAAAATTAAATCATATTGTAAGTAGTCTCTTATGATTTTCATTATTGTAATACCTTTTTAAGTAAGCATTAACAGAAGTTACGTACATGGACATGTATCGAGAGAGAGGTAAATAAGTAACCTTGTATTCATATGATATGGATCTTAATCTTATCAACCTTAACGGATACTATTATCTAGAGGTACTCGTGTAAACTTCAGACGAAATATTTATGTGTTTGGTGTTGACATTTATAGGATGAGTGTTATGTCCGAAACCTTCTTCAGATATTAAAATGAAGATCAAATAAGCTTTGAACATTAAAGTAACCTATTATTTATAATAATGGCAGCATTAATGTACGAAGTTGTTTAGATATTTTAGTAACCTGATGGGTTTTACATACATTCAATTTCTTACTTTACTACTTATAATTTCACTTTGCCTGTTTAATCAATAATCAATCTTATTCTTATTCACTTGTAGGTCTTTAACAACAATCTAATTGATTATTAAATCGTAATGTAAACAGTATGCATAATAACTAACTAGTTCAAAGATCCTAAACAGAGTTACTCAAGTTGTATATAAATAAATTCTGCTATTAGTTATTTGTTAACTTGTACATTTATTTCTTCAGCGTTATCTAACTCAATACAAATCAAGTAACTATAATCAACCTGAACATTTCATATGGATATAACTGTACATAAGTACACTTTGATTATTAAAAGACAACGTACATTACATTTCTACAAGTCAGTTGTTATAAGTAGAAAAAGGGATTTTATTTATAGTGTAAATGCATTAATATGGACAAATTTATTCACAACGTTTCAATGAATAATTATATAGGTTTCAAGATCATTTTATATTCATTCAGTAGATAAGTGTTGCATATTGTGTATTGTAATCCTTATTAAAGATTCCATTACAAGTAATATGAAGTTATTCGCAACTGTCAGCTGTGTATATGGCAACACTGTGTAGTTCAGAGTTGAAAAATTATAAAATACAGATATATGTACTTAAACTAAAAGGCTGACATGAAATGTTTCATCGCGATTCCACTGTAATATATATAGTACTTATCCACCAAATTCACAAAAAATTACCTTATAGGAATATATACGACACATGTGGTCAGTATTTAAAAAATGCGAATCAAGTTTTAGTCGACTTCAGATGATGTTATTGAGATATATATTTAATTTCATTGTTCGTCTTCATCATAGATCCATCTCAGTAGGGTACCAACATAAACCAGGGAGTTTTAGACAACTGTTTTGTCTTAGTACAGAACAACTCAACAGAAGGCACCTTCGACCCTACCATAAAATCGAACACAAGATCTTATGTTCTTGCGTCGAAAGCTTAACTATCTAAGCTACTGAACTGATGCCGTATAGTCGAATTTTCACTTAAATAAATTTATGATATAGAGTTATAAACTTGAATCTGTCAGGAAATCATTGTTTTTTTTATTTCTGAAAAGCTCTGTGCAAAGGTTAAACAACTATTCATTTCTTTTTAGTTTCCATCGGTAACTAATTATAATCTATCTGTGACTAATAAAAACAACAAAATAAAATTTTAATCAGAGATTATTTAATAAGTCAAATTCAATTAATCAATAATATTAAATAATGTAATTTTTACACTTTTACATTGTAACTTACATTTCCATAATCTGTTTGTTTATGGGTAGCATTTGAATCGTTTGTTGAACTTTCAATTCTTTTAGTGAATGATCCAATAATTGGCTTAATAAATGTAAAGTGTAAATTAGAAAAAATCAAACATTAATTACTTATTTGGTGTTTCTAGGATTACAAGAATTCATAAATAAGTTATATAGTTCATAAGAATTGTTTTAGTTAGATTGTCTTCTTTGAACTGATTAGTTCTTTCGGAATTTCGCTTTGATGAAATCAATTAGATAGATAATGAAAACTTAGCAGTTAAACCAACCAGCTGAAAGAATATAATTGAGTTTAGTGAAGATTGCTGACTGTTACTTTTGATATCACGAACTGATCAGAATTAGACAGCCGCTGATCAGCTAGAAGCACTGGATAGCTGTTTTGCCGCAGCGCTAGAGGGTTCTGGGTTTGATCTCTGATGGAGTCATGGACGCGTACTGCTAAAGAGTCCTACACTAGGACGAAACAGCTATCCAGTGGTTCCAGGTGATCGATGGTTGTCTAATTCAGATCAATTCGTGATATCGAAATTGAAAGAATACTGTTTAACCAAATTGCAAAATGTAATTGGCAATTCTTTTAGCCTAGAGAACAGATAACATTGTGATCTAAGATAAAATATCTGTCACAAAAATATTACACTAAAAGCTTTTGTTACTTATGTTTAGCATTGACACACTGTTTTGTACATCAATGTTAGAGTAAATAGATTTGGGTACATAAAATTTTCCAAACAAGAAGATAAAATGAATTCTGATGAAAGTTTATTACCTTCTATAATCCTATCAAGTGACATTTAGTTGTTTAGTCAAACGTCAGTCAGTTAAGAACAACGTACTACTTGGTACGTATGAGCATGTATTCAAATCACCATACAATATCAATACAACTAGATCAAAATCATAAGATTTATACGACAATACAATTCAACAGGATGAAATGAAACTAATGTATAAATTAAAAAATAATGGAATTTGTGACCTAAATGAAGATAAATAATGAATACATTTGCTCCGCTGTGACTGATTCAAAGCCATTTCATCCAGTGTCTTCAGCCATTGATCACAATTATCACGCAGACCCCAACTAGCTGGTCTACATCTGCTAACATGGCTTAGACCAAAAGTCAAAAACTTCATGGAGCGTTGTCACATTTTGGTTTGGCTGTTCTTAACTTCTGTCATCCTACCCCTAATCCAGCCAACATTGGGTGATGAAGCAGGTGGTGATCGGGCATACGAGTAAAGTTTATTGAAAAAAAATTTAAATCATACTGGTACTGTCTAAAATACAACTATTGAAAACCAGTATACACTGAAATGATGTTTTATGGTATTCGAGGTGCAACAAAAGACAAAATCCCTTTAACCTCTACATATAATTGTGTCGACAAGCTAAATTGTATTGTCTGTGATGCTTTCTATGTTGAAGAGACTTCTTGAAAAACCATGACTTGTGTCTAAAAACATTAAAACTTTAAATAACGACCTCCTTATAATTCTGTCTAACTTCAAAAAATCGCAAATCAAATCAGCAATAGTAGTACATGCTAACCATTATAACCATGAAATCGATATTAAAAATATGCAAATTATCTAAAAAGGTTTTTTTCAATTATAAAGAAATATAATTAGCTGCAGCACTTCACATATTGTTAAATCCAACTACACTTAACAAAGAGGAAGCTCTTTCTATTCATTCAACATGGACTTTCTATCTAACAGACTATAATTAAATTATTAAACTGCACGAAATTTCATTCATGTTAACATGCACACACACACATTTTATTTTCATTCAGCACACACATTTTTATATTCATTCACAGTACACTAACATTTAGTTTCTTAAAAACCTACTACCTCTGAATACCCGCATTTACATGGATTGCTTAAAATTCATAAAATTAACAATCCCGTATATCCGACACATAGATATGTGTCTACCACTTAAGCATAATCGCACAAAGTATCTAACAAAACTACTTAACTCTGTTTGATGGAGATTATATAAGTATTATTTGAGAGATTTGTTTGAGTAAGTTGACTGTTTATCTTATATTAATATCAATTAAAAGACATTGTGTTCTTCTGATGTAAATTCTTTGTTAACTAATGTTCGTCAAAAAATCTATTAGTACCTTATGTGACTATATTTCGTCAAGTAATTTTTCATTGCCTCTTCCTTCAACCATCCTTATGGATTTATTGTTACTAGGTACTGGTGAAGTTCAATTCACAAGAAACTTATATGAACTGGGTAGTATCTACGCTTTAAATTTGTTGTCCGGTACAGTATAAAACAGGACTAATAAACGGTTTATTTAGTGGGATCATGTGTATTTGTACAAATGAGAATATTGAATTAAATGAAAGTTTGTTAATAGAAACAGTGATATCAAATGAATACCCTAGAGTGTTTTCAAATCGTTAGTATTAGTAATAGTATGTTGTAACCTACTATATTACTAGCACCTAAGAACCCTGCATGTATCACCATACCATTCAGAGGTGATTCAAACAGACTCATTTCGAAACGACGGCTTAAACCTATCATCAACGAAATATTCTGCTAATGACATTTTAGTTGAAATGCCAAGGGCTAAGAGTCTTAGCAAACTCAAAAGATATTTAAATGATTGCATCACATTCCACTACGTTTTTCACTTTACATATACGTATGGACACACATATATAGGGAGGAGTAATTGTAATCTGCATATAAGGGTTGTTGAACACGAGCCTAAATTATTTCTGAAACAAATGACCTCTAACGACAGAACAGAAGCACACGATAAACAATCATCATCCTCTATTGCTAAACATCTAATTGAGACAGATCATAAAGTTGATATCAAATCAGCTTTTGTGGTGTTGTAGAAGAGTTGTTTAAGACATATACTAAGTTTAATTGAAGCCTTAGCTATACGAAAGTTCAGCACCCCCCCCCCACATCCTTCAATCGCATGTGCAAAAACAAATTACAATTACATTAAACCTACCCTAGTAATATTGGTATTACATACGGGGTAAAGTGTCATTTACTATGTTTTCCATATTACCTTTGCTTTCTTTTCTTCTTATTGTCTCATTGACTTTTATTTTTCGTATACAGATGTCTTAACAAGTGTACATGTGATCAGAATGTACGAAATGTATTGCTCAAATATATTACTTAGCTCTAATAAACTTTTATTTCTTACTGCATTAACGATATTCATCATAGTGACTTAATGTTTTAAACAGCAACATATAAAAACATGTCACAATTTGAATTAACCTGACTCCCAATGAACTGACATGATAGAATCAGACATGCATTTTGATTGTATTAACTTCCATTGATATTGATTTGTTCGTTTGTATTATTTAAACTTGTGTTAATTCAATTCGGTTATTTATTTATTCTCTGATGAAGCAGCTAACACTAAGTCGCAAAAACGTCAGACATTTAAGTTTCTATTCATTTGAACATTACAAATATATATCCCCTATTGTTTGCATAAACAAAATATTTAGTGCTCGATTTCTTTAAGATTATCGAATTTAACGTCGACAATCATACAGGCAAAGCTGATGTAATTTACTTAATTAATACATTTATTCGTTCGAAGAACAGGTCCAGTGTGATAACCATTAATAAAGATGAAACATGCAATCTGATTGAAATCATGAAGGTACGAAATCGTATTTTCCATAATTTCTATAACTCATGGACGTTTGAATAACGTTCTAGCTATTTTAACACTCAAACAAATATCACCAACAGTAATAGCACACTGTTGTGAACTGAGTTTAGAAATATAAAAACCATTAGATTTCAGTTTGTTGATTTATCTGAGAACAGATCACTTTGAGATCTGAAATTCGTAGATGTGCACTGCTATAGAGTCTTACATCAGGAAAAAATATCTGTCCAATGCTTTTTGTTTTACAACTGTTAGATTATCAGCCAGTCCGTGATGCAAACTTGTAAATAAAACTAGAGACATGGTAAGATGATCTCACAAATCAATATTGTGATATTATACACCGGGATGTGTATCTGGTTATTAAATTTTATTACTTTCGATGATTCATTGAATTACAAATCATTATAGTTCTTTAGACTACACTGTAATGTAGCTGGTTTACATGGAGGGTTTGGTAGGAAAGGCCTCTATCTTCGAACTGCATCATAACGGGTTGCATAGTTCTTTACCTGGCTCCGTTTTAAACAACGAAACAGCATTACATTTAAAATTTACTTCGGCAGGGAACAGGTGAAGGTATACCGTCAGAAATGTTTATATTACTTGTTAATTAGTATGATCTTAGTCACTAAAGATTCCTAATAATGAGTTACTTGCATAAGTAATTTATGTAGATAATTAGATATTACAATTTACATTACAGGCTGGTTGGAGTTAGACTACAACTGAAGATCAGGAAGTGCTATTTAACAATACCATTTAGTATACACCATCGCAAACCTATATCAAGCCGAGGATCTTCATGTGACATGAGATGAGCTTACCATTCTAATTCTTAAGTTAGAACCCAATGATTTACACTTGTAACTTTAACAAATTTACAGATAATTGCATCAAATCCCTACCACTTCCCAATGTTCTTGTGTCATCTAATTCAGTATTGGTAATGTAGCAATTATTATTAGCGACGAGAATGATACAGTACACGATTGCATGAATTTCAATGTTTGTTCTGAAAAGTATTAGTGTAGATTCTTGAAATTTGCATTCTACCATATTCTATACTTTAATGTATACCATATTTACACTAGTAAATAATCACGTACCCAATATAATTGTATAGAGAACAGTAAAAATTATTCATTTTTAAAAAGGTTCATTCAAATCTGAAATGAAATACTACTCGTCTATTTTAATGTTAATAATTTTATAAGTAAACAGCACAAGCAAGATTGAATTCATTTTGACATAGAACGATACACTGATATAGTCGTTTAAAAGTATCAATTAGTCTAGAGGAACAAACTATATAAGACAATAACTTTTTAAGTGACTAGTTTTATGATTGAAAAAAGAAAAAAACATTTAGTACTGTTAGTTTATTTCCGAAGAAATAACACTGTTCAAAAAAGAAAAAGAATTTCAAGTGTAAGTTGGTGATTAAAATTGTAGTAACAGTTAATGTTCACCCAAGTATCTTTCGAAAATTAAAAGTACTGCTTAGACGTGATTTATTGTCTTGGTTACTGTTTAAGTACTAATCGGTTAACAGCAGATAAATTTTTAATTCAAAGTTTTATGATAGTTCCAAAACAAGGATGATGGATTACGTTTATCCCGCTGTGGTCATTCTACTAGATGTTTCACTTGAATGGTTGATGGATAGCTTACTGTGATGATTGGATACAAGTGACTGACATTTATCATTCACATTGAACAAATAACTAGCTAGATATTTGTACTCATACAACTTTAGTCTATACAGATTTAACTGGTTTCTTCCAATTTCTATCCTATTTAACTTTGTAGCTCATCTATGTAAACTTCCCTATCTAAGGTGGTATATAGTATGTTGCCGTAAACTAAATTATGAACTAATATAACTAAACCTCTGTGTTTATAAGAACAAAATGTTAACATATTTCATCATCATTCCTAACAAGAAAATTACTTTGGCTAAGCGATTGTAAATAAAGTCGGTAGCATATTTTGTGTACAGTGATAATAATTTATTAAAGGTGAATTCAAGAGAGACCTAAAAGTAACTGACTTATAATAGTATTATGTATTATTTACAAAATAAAATGCATTTAAAGGAAATCTGATAAATATTTACTCTGGTACTAAGTGAATACTACAAACTGAAATTACTATTATTTTACTACAATGTAGGTAATATGAAGGAAATCTTGGGCATAAGTATTTTAATAACTGGCATTAGTCAACAAGGTGTACTTATAATTTTGTGAGAACTGATTCACCTTGATAAATTAGACAAAGATCAGATTTGTCACTATTCGGTATTCAATCGAATGTAAATCTTGCAGCATTACTTAGAGCGGATACAGCTCGAATAACTCAGCGGTAATGGTCTCAGAGTATGAAAGTGGATCAGAGAGGAGGGTAGGGTGAAACACGAATTTAAGACTACAGGTAAGCCTACCTAACAAGTATCAACCAGCGAAACACCTACATCTAAAGTTTACTGCCGACTATATTTAATACCACTTTTTATCACAAAACAATTGACGTAGTATTGAGTCTCCAGGACAAGTAACTACACTGTAAATTTGACTTCTTGCATGACTGAAGCACACCAACATGTGAACATCTTGAATATGTATGTGTAATTTAAACACTGAAATTGAAATATTTAGCAACAAACTTCATTTCAAACCTTTCATACAACCATCACAGCTTCATTCCATTCAAAGAAATTACACAGACATTAGTTATCTGTTCTTAAATATTTCCTGAATAACTTTCATAGCAAATTTTTTAGCTCAAACCATCCTTATTTCAAAATATTTAACAACTTGTAGTTAACATAAACACTGGTTCACGGTAATATTTTCTGTAATATCTAATTTGATGTAAGTTCATTTTCATCATTGTAGATTCTGGCACAAACTTTTAGTATCATTTAGTAACAAATTATGTCAGTAGTACCATGTAGCACCATTTATAATGTGATTTAATAAATACAGAGAGAGCCTTAAACCACTAATCGCCGTTATCTAACATATCCAAACCAAGCAAACTATACTCACCAATATGCCACAGATCAACAAAGAATGATTTCATGGATTAATACCATATATTAATTTGGTCGCTTCAATGTTTTTTAGCATTCACTCTTAATTCAATAAGTAGTCCATATCAAATTAAGCACTCGTTAGATTGTTCTTTTTAGAAATCAGTTATTGAAGTTCGTTAGTTACCTTCAAATATTTATTTAAATCTATTAATCCTTCTAATGTGATTAGCATTATGTAAAAAGGTAGTCAACTAAGTATTGTCCCCAATTCATTGTATACGACTGCTATTCATTTGCTATGTCAGTGTGTACTTCTGTTGTTAATTTTAACCTATAAATCTGTATATTTGCATAATCTACTACAGTTGTTCTCTTGCTTTTCATAAAATGTGTAATTTGTAGATTTAAGTAGATAATACATAGATTTAAGATACTGAATCTTTCTTATCAAAGCTAATTAAATACCATATTTACACCATTAATAGAACAAAGTATGTTCCTATTTTAAGACTAACCAACTGTTTACATCTAGTAAATTATGTAGATAAATTTTCTATTCATTGATAATGACATAATAATTACAACGGCAAACACTGAAATATTCCATAGATTACTTGAATGTATGATATAATTATCTCTGTACCTCATTTATTATGGATAAATGAAGAAAGAATATGTACAAGTGTAAATCATTGTAAGTACGAAAACAAAACCGTTATTTCCCTAAACCAGTTACAGTAAATAGTAACAATAAGTTGAATTAAGGTGGTTTTGTGATAATAGGTATAAAGTTCAGTTGACTTCATCAGCAACAGATTGATATTTGTTAAGAGATGTAATTACAAGTGTTTACACATGTCGGAAGTAAGATACTTATCATCAGCCGGATTGACTAATCGTTGTGCTAATAAAAGTGGGGATTCTACCGTTGGACGCCAACTAGTTCATTAGGTCAAACTGTTAAGCACCCACCATGAAACCTGAAGGTCGTGGGTTCTGTTCTCTGAAGCTGGAAGAAGAGGGATAAATCGAAGGTTTGTAATATTGAGAACTGCTATACTAGTAAGAGCTACATTTCTAGTGTTCCATGGGGTTTTAGGGGTACTTGATCTTTATTAAACTATGACAAACACAATCAACTAAAATAATAACATGTAGTAATTAGTACAACGACGTCATTCAACTCACTTTATTACGTGCGATTCCATGTGGTGGAACAGGTGGAGCTGTAGATTTTTGTGGATTTAAAGAGACCGCTGCATTGAACTTAGCTTGTATAGGAGTATACTTTTGTGAATTTCCATAATTTGCCGTTCTAAGTTGTGGTGCACTTGGTGTACGTTGGCTGCTACCACCTTGTCTAAGAATACCAGTTCGTGCAAACTGACTCTCATTTGACGTGTTTACTTTACGTTGTTTTGATAACTGTGATTGCTGACCATTTTCTTTTTGACCGTTGGAATGATTTACAGCTGTTCCATTGTTGAGACCAAGTGTAAATATATCTGTAGTCGATGTCGCAGCATTAGATTGAGTCATAGCTTCAACTTGACGAATAATTTCTCTGACCGATGGTAAAATATGGGATTCATTGTCCTCCTACATTTTTTAAATAAGGGAGTAAGATTTAACAACTTTGTAAATAATCCTGACTCAGTAGATATACATTAAATACAAACAGTTCTTGTTTACGTCTTAAAGCTCTTTTGTGGATATCACTTCCATCATATGTAGGTTCGGTGCTACACTATGTTTTTTCAGTTAAGTTAATTTTGAAAGTCAGGAGGCGCGGGACAGCCTTGTCATTCTAGTATGAATCGCTTAGGCAGTGACTATTTGACATCACGTTATCAACCAACCTCTAACAAATATTATTAATTTCTAGGCATCAAATGCTGCAATTTCAACTTTAGTTTATAGTATAACACGAATATTGTCTAATGCCGCTAGTGACAACAGTTTCACTCAGGATCTGTATGAACTTGATCAAAAGCGGCTAGTAGAATGCTAATTTTAACGCCATTTTTATGACGAGGAACGTTTACTTTAAATAGCATGAAGCTAAACATGTACTACTTGATCAATGTGAAAGCTTATTCGGAAGGATATCACAATTTATTTGACTATGAGAAAGCATTCGACAGAGTGGAGACTACTTTCAAATTATGGTGTATCCGAGGAGATAGTTAATATCATACGGAATTCTTACGACGAACTATATTGCAAAATCGTGCATGGAGGAAATCTCTCAGAACTTTTTGAAGTAAAGACTAGTGTCAAACAGGGCTACTCACTTTCTCTTTTTTTCTGGTGGTTAACTGGAATATAAAAACTGAAACGTCTCAAGGAAAGCTCGGAATACAGTGGATTACATAGATGCAACTAGATGACTTGAATTTCGCAGACGACATAGCTTATCTATCCCACACACAACAAAAGCTGTAAGTGAAGTAGCATGCTCTGCAGTCAACAGTAGGTCTCAACATACACAGATTAAAAAGCATGACCCTTAGATGCAAGACAATCAGCACCAACCAAATTACACTTGATCGAGTAGTTCTCAAAGATGTGGAAACTTTTACATACCTGAGCAGCATCATCGATAAAAAAGGAGGATCTGATGCAGATATGAAGGCCCAGATTAACAAGGAAAAAGCAGTATTTCTACAAGTTAAAAACAGCTGGAACTCAAACTAACTGTCAGTCAACATTCAAGTCCAAATTTTCAATACAAATGTGAAGATAGTTCTGTTATATGGAGTTAAACTTGGAGAACTACGAAAAGAATCCTTCAGAAGATACAAGTATTTATAAACAACTGTCTGCGTGAAATACTTCGAATCCATTGGCAAGATACCATCAACAGCAACCTTCTGTGACAAAAAACAAATCAACCGAAATTCCAGCCAGGGAATTAATTATGAGAAGACGCTGGATGTGGATAGTACACACAATAAGGTGACCACTAAACTACATTACAAGCACTAACTTGTAATTCTCAAGGTCAGAGAAGAAGAGGAAGACCAAAGAACACATTTCATTGGGAATTGGAGTTGGACATTAAAGAATAAACAGCACTTGGGAAAGACTGGAAGTAGGAATGCCGGACAGAGTTGGTTGGAGAATGCGAGTCGGTGGCTTATGCTCCGTGTAAGATAACAGGCATTGACTGGTTGATTTACTGATCACCAGTATGAATCATTAGTCAGAAAAAAAGAAAATAATTCTTAATTAGAACATAAGTAACTTTGTAGGTTCACCAATTGTATTAGTTTGCAAAGTGGGTTTCACTAAGCATTTAATTATTAATGCCTTCCCTATGAAAACAGCTGCTTATTTGCATTTTGATAGTCATCTCGTCTAGAAAATGAGTAACAAAAAATCCCAATCATTTTAATAATCAGAACTTTATAACCATAGAAAATTACCTCTGGGACATCAGAAGAAAATGAATTCACGTTATTATGTTCAACTCTTGAGGGTGATGAACCACGTCGCTGTGTATTTATAACATTCAAATTGATTTTTTGTGATTTCGCAACATATGAATTTTTTTCTCCTCCTCCTGTGCCTTGTACTAAATTATTTTCAGAAGCACGAAAACATGTTACCGGACTGATAGTTGGACTTGGACCTGGACTAGGTTGTGCACTTCGACTTCGAGCAGGAATTGTTACTGGACCAGGACGGCTACCTGATGTATAAATCTACCAAAGAAATTAATCTTCTTTACAAATCAATTCAAAATGAGCATTCTATATTCAAAGTAATAGTTCAATTCCTGATATGGAACCCCAATAACGTTTTTTTACTGTTAATTTTTATAATCAACTGTAACTTTTAACAGTTAATATCAAGTCTCTTAGCTAATTACAACATTACACAAGACCTACAGTTCAAATAATCAAGATTGATTCAGTCTAAAAATATGCTTGTCATCTGTAGTTATTGAGAAACTTGTATATGTAAGAAATAAACTTGACATCATTTTCTTAGACAATAATGGATACTGCTGAGAAAGACAATCTTAATTTTAACAATGAAATACAAATAGTGAAGTACAAACTTGTTTAAGACATTACGGTTATCACTTGTTGCATTTCAGATTAATTGTATTTAAAAAAATGAAGTGACATAATTTGATTCCGTGAATTAAGTGGATTGTAATCTTAGTGAAACTTAACACTCACTGGTTTGGACCAGAATGATGTCTTAGATAGATACTGTCAGCTGATATTAGATTACTCTTCACTTGATTTCTTTGATATTCTACTTTAATTTACATCCGTTTTCACAAGAAATGTTTCAAAACTAGTTCATTTATAATGTACTTATTATTAAGTGTAGGGAAGATTTTTGAATTCATGTAATACTAATTAAACTCAGGAAGCACCGAATAGTTATTCTGCCCTAGCGTAGAATTGTTCAGTACTAGAGCATGTCCACTACATGACTGTAGACTGGACTCAAGGCCATGAAACTTTTTACTAACTCTCCACGTTTCGATCACTGAGCTGGCAGCCAATAGTCTACATTTTCCATTCGACTTAAGTCGCACTATATTTCGTGACCTCATTCATTGTCATTTGTGCGTAAATACTTAACATTCAACATGGTTGAACTTCATTGATCTTATCTTCCAGTTAAATCACCAGAATTGAAATATTTAGTTCACTTTGTAACTTTACACCGATCAAACTTTTGAGTCATACTATAGTTGTCATTATTTTACTACTATTAAAGTGAAATCAAGTATGTGCTATATATACCATTAATGAAGACACGATTAAATGATTAATCGTAAACATCTACTTATTAAATAACTCATATCATTTACATATTAGACAATTAAATCAAATAATTGTAGTATCATAATTTGCACGTTATGTTGACTAGATTTCATGTAATTCTCAACATGCTTAATTTATCAAATGATGATGGATGTTATCGGTTGTTTACAATCTAGAGAAACATGTTTTGATTTTAATTGGTGAATAGTAACTACCCTGTTTAAATATTTTCGAGAATAACAAGGTGTTTTAAGGATGTTGACTCATTTGAATTGAACTACTTGTCTATACTTATTTCATAGCGTCCTAAGATATTTGATTTTAACAACATCAAGTCATACTGTGTTGCCGCAAGTATCGTCAAACAGGTGTGAACCATTTTTTTGATTGATTATAATGTATAAATGCATCATAATCACCTCCACAAATCGTTTATTATAATAATAATCGTATGCTTACTGGAAAATAAATTCGAGTGGTGATATTTATGGTGGTAGTGAGAGATGTCAAGTGTGAAGCAGTTATTTATAAATGATGGTAACAGTGTAACCCCACAAATAAAAAGCGATAGCCACTAAATCTAAAGGTTGAGAATTCAGACATATATAGGTATATAACTGGGTGTTGTGGAGATTGTTGAACGTTAATTTGATATCATGAATTGGTCTGAGTTCGACAAACATAGATTTCCCCCCCCTAGGATAAACTCGACAGTTGCTTTGTCCTAACAATAAACCCATCAGCAGTGCACATGTACAACCCCATCAAGGATCAAACCCAAGATCCTCTGAACCCGAGGCGAATGTCTAACCACTAGATCACTGAGAAGACGTGACAAGTGTAGCCAAACGGTGTCGAGTGTGAGGCAGTTACTAACCGATGACAATCGATGAAATCGTCGCAAACGTATCATAAATTAACGAAATTAGAAAAACTATCCGTTTGGAGCGGAATTACGTATCGAATGGTAAGAGCGTCTATCAGATTATTATAAGTTCGACTCTTGATGAGGTCGTGCATGTGCGTCCCATATTAGGACAAAGAAGCTGTCCATTACATCCTGGTGATCAACGGTTGTGTAATTCAAACCAATTCTTGATATCGAATTAACTTATAAGTTTGTCGATATTCATTTGCTAATGAATCCCATACTTGAACGGGACAACTGTCTAATGCTAACTATTTCTAAATGACTGTTTATTTAAAGTCTGTCTTATATAAATTACAGCATTCAGCACTCTTTGCAAACATAAGTAATATTTGAATTATATTTGCATTTACTGCAACATTTGTCAAAAAATAAAATTCACTACTACATTTTATATCCCTAATGGATGAATCATATTTCTGTCTGTTGTTATTCATGAAGTACCAGTCATTTTTTCACTTATTCACTCTGTTTATTCACCAATCTACATTAGATAACTTTGACAAAACAACATAGATCCGTACATTGATATTGTTGTGAATCATGGATACCAGAAGTGATAATAAACTATATGTCTGCCTAATAATCATATCAAGTAAGAAACAAAAATACATCACAAGATATTTATGTGTATGTTTATTCAGAATAAAAATAGAAAGATAGAAATTTTACAATATTATTGACGTCGCATACATTGATGAAGAGTGAAGAGTTTAACATGAAACAATCAATACACAGAATATGTGCCTAAGTAACTATTTCAATAAGTAACTAAATGACTTAATTAAATGATGAGAAATATAGAATTTTCACTTTATATTCTCCTGTTTTATATTCACAATACAAAGTAATTGAGGGAATAAATATTTTTTTTAAACTAGTTCCTAATCAAACTTGTGTAAAAATCGATACCAGTAAATAGTGGTGGTGAGTGAAATGATACTACTAACAATATTAATAATAATTGAATTGAGATGATTTGTGAAGATTGGTATTAAGGTTAATTGATTAAATTCAGTCAAAGAAGTGGAGAGGGTTAGCTGTCCGCCAACATAAAGTCCCCTGAAGCAGAATCTAAGGTATGCACTGATGAGAAGTCTTATACCAGGACAAAATAGCTATGCAGTGTTCTCTGGTTTGTAAAGGTACCCTACCAACATCAATCTGCGACGAATTAAATCAAACTTAGTAATAATTGGAAAACAGAATTCAATGTCGGTTGACATTTGAAAGTAATTATATAATGATACAATTAGCAAAAGATGGTGAAACGTGATTGTCTGTTAATTATAAGTCTTAATTAATTATCTATAAATATATGTCATATTAAAGAGTGAAAACATTTGAAAATGGATTTGGTAATCAGTTCATTAATCAAGTTGATCAAATAAGAAATAAAGAACAAGAGTAAGTTTATAATGTTCATTTGATTGTAACAAGTGATTATATAATGTAATTAAAATCGACAATAAGATATAGATATGCTTGTTTAATATTAACTTGATAGTCAAGGTACAGTATAAGAACGTAAAGCTTCTCGAATGCATAAATTTAGCATTGTTAATGTGAATTTTTATGACCTGTGCTTTTTATAAGAGTCGACATCTGGAGGTGAAAAGTATATTGGCTAAAATTCTTTATATAATTTTAAAAGCTGTATCCACATAGATTTTATGCTCTGTATAGACTTATTGTTCAAAGAACGTTAAAAGCGAATAAATAATGACGGTCAATGTATGTTCATTGAAGACGATGACACAGGAAGTCAATAGATTAGTAGAGACTTTAATCAAACTAGATGTTTATCATGTATCCAAATGAAATGATGAAAATTATTAACTGACGAGAAGGATTTTTGGTGATGTTTTGTTGATTAAGTTGAATGGTATAATCATAAAACCGTAGTTATCTTTCAAGACAACATCATCTGTACTCACGATAAAATTAAATGAACTAGTATATTTTCCTTACAGCTGTCTAAAAGAGCATCTGAATGACTAGTGTTCATAATCGTAATTCTGTTGTGTTGATAAGTAATTTGATTGTCATCTCACTTAGTTCTAAGTTTAATCATGCAGTTATCAAACCTTTTACTTATTGCCAGACGAAATAAGTCGATTTCTGTGCACTATTGATTGATATGTAAAATAAGAATTTTGTCTCTTCTATTAACAATTCCTTATTCAAATTCATACTCATACTTGTTTACGTGTATTGATATCAGTAAAGATACGTCGTTATATTTAACAGCCAGATGGTGTTTCACTATGATTAGAAGAAAATGTTAGCCATTTAGCCTAATTCAGTGTCAATGTCATTGAATCTAATAGTTCCGACAATATTGTTCATCACGATTTTGTGAGTCACACGTAATTTCAGCATTCCTAATACACTTACGCTTAATTCAGCTTCACCATAATTACTTTATGTCTCATT
Organism: Schistosoma japonicum; assembly: GCA_025215515.1. Lineage (NCBI taxonomy): Eukaryota > Metazoa > Platyhelminthes > Trematoda > Strigeidida > Schistosomatidae > Schistosoma > Schistosoma japonicum. The sequence continues at coordinate 68,985,453 of CM046061.1, read as the reverse complement.
TGAATATCACACAATGTGAAGTCATGTAGTTAGTGAGAAAATAACAAACTGTTCTTAGCTCGACGATATTTTTTCGTCATAATGTAGTTGCATGGAAAACTTTTCACTTCACACTTTGAGTTTGGTCAAAACTTAAATTTAATTCCCGATTGAAAGGTGACATCACTATGACCGGCACCAGAAACAGTCAGTAGATATGTCTTAGTTTTTACATTTCTCACAGTTAAATAGCTGTGTTTCCTGTAATTTTTGTTTGTTTTCTTTCCATCTATCACCCTTTAGTAGATATAAATCACTTGCGATGATCAACTTTAATTAAGGGACCTGGAAACTCTAAAAATATCTTAAATTTAACAGGTTGTGTTAATGGCAAGTATATTCACATTTATTCACGCTATGTACACTAGTTTATGACCCAGACTAACATTATGTGAATAACCAGGGAGAAGTGGACAGTTGTTTTTCTGTAGCTTAAGATTTATTCGCAGTAAACGATCACAGTTATGGCTTCCACTTTTAAGTTTTAATGAAAGGCCTTAGGGCCAGACAGCTGAAATGGAATTCAGTAGGTTGTTAAACTTTCAAAATATAGGAATTTATTTATTATGTCCTGTAATAGCACATGTTTTGTCTACTACATTACATACGATCACTGACCAGTCCATATAATATTATGTTTCTACACTTGTGAGTGCCTAAAGACAACAATCATTAACCAATACAGAATTTTACATCGAGTATAGTGCATCATACCGTTATTTCACGATCAGCAACAATGTGTTGCAGTTAGTATCAGTTTGCACCTAACAAAACGAGATTACGTTAATTAGAGTTCATGGAACAACTATCGTTACTGAAGTCACATTCTTTAACAGAGTGTAGGTGATAGCTAAACCTAATTCAAAACCCGTGCAAGCAAGTATTTTCGAAGTCTGTTGGTAAAATTCTACTAGAAACCAAGTTTTCATTAGATGTAAATTATCAACCATGTTTACTAAACGCGGTACATAGAAAATTTTAAATATATTGAAAGTGTCACAGTAAAGAACTTAGTTACAGTCAATGAAATGAGAATTTTCGGTTAATTTCTTGAAAATGTTGGTGTAACAGAGGATGAGTTTTGATGAATGACTTATGTTCAGGTACTGTTTTGTCAGGAAATTATTGTATATACTTTAGTTGTTGATCTAATGAACATTTTGTTTTCCTTTTATCATCATATTCCTCTAATGTTAATCTATTACTATATCATTTTGCAAACATGAACTGTAATCTATCTTTCTTGTTATACTCCTTCTACCAACTAGCACTGGTTTCGTTTGGTATCGATGTCATTACTTTGATTAATCTGATGAAAGGTCTGAATCTGGATGTTTAAGTATTAAATAAGTGCTCGAAATGTATGACATAATTTAAAATTCAGTTGGTCAATTTATCACTTCTGAGATCTTCCTATCCGACTAAAAATATAAATCGGAGTAGACTTACAATTAAGGTTGATGTCATTATTCTGTATTCCTTAATTGATCGAATTTTAAGACATACTGACTGGTCAAAATTTGATAACACAATCGAAAAAAAACAATGCTAAGTATTTGTGTTCCTTGTTTCACAAACGATCCAGTTAAACGAAATAACGATTATACACAAAAATTATTTGGTTCACATAAAGAAATCTGAATAATGAAAATGAAAAGAGGTTGTATTTAGCTGGCAAAGTTTGTGTATTCATCTCAATTTCCAGAAATAGTTCTGAAGCGAAACGCCTTGATTTTCATAAAACAGAATATTCGTTAGGTCAGCAACTGATTGTCTGATATCCTTCTTGTATTGTCGTTACCTTCATGTTGGTTAACAATCTTGGTAGAATATATAAAATGGCCTACTTTGGATTACATAAAACCTGCACTCATTAGAGATAATGACTTTCAGCTTGAAGACTTTTCGTTAATTAATTGATATTAGGAATCGAAAAATACACTGAAATACGAATAATTAGGTTTTTGTTCACTCAGATTTGCATAGTAGCTTCGTCTTAGCATGAGTGACACCACAATTTACGCGAGTATCTCATGTACCGTGAGTGACAGTATGACACACTACAAGAACCAATAAGAGCTAGAACATATTATTTATACGTTAATATGATTCTAGCAACGTATTTGACCAACTACAAATTCGTAAGTATCATTTAATTTGTATTGTGACTGGCAAGTGGAATCCATGGAATCAATGGGAATATACAAGTTCATTCTACTACCAATTCGCCCATTGCACAAACGTGACTGTCTGGACTCAGTAGTCTAGTGGTGTACGCGGTGGCGTATGACACGAACCGGACTGAGTTCGAATCCCACTGTGAACATCAACATTGGGATGCAGGTACATCCAGCCGATGAGTCCCAAATAGGACGAAACGCGCGTCATGGATTCCACTTGCCAGTCACAATACAAATTAAATGATACATGTAACTAGATTTATAAGTCAGCTAACAGTAAATCATGTTGATTACATTCAAAATAATAATCACATGAATCTGAATTTTTAGTTAGGCGGCTAATGCATAATCTAAACAATGACACAAACAAAACGATTTTTAACTAAATCATTGGTTATTATACAGATGGATCAATAACTTATAGATCATGCAAAGTGTTCCATTGAATTCTGAAAGTAAGAATACAACCTAACAGACTGTTAATGCATAATGACAAAACAAGAAGATTGTAAAATTATACCAGATCACATAAAAAACAGTTGACATTTTGGTAATAGGTTCATAAACTAATTTCTAGAAATTATTGTATTAATTCTAGGCACATACGACATTAATCCCAATTAACTTATTTAAAAATTATGGTTTCATAGCATAGAAAATAGATGTGCTAAATGTGATTCAGTATTAATATATTTCTGAATGAGTGAAGTAGCACTAACCGTCAGATTGCTTCCAGGTCACTGTGTCAACTGTTAAGCGTCAGCAGTGAAACCTGACTTTCTTGAATTCATTTCTGTAATAAAGCTCTAAATACAAACTGCTTTGGATTCGTATACTGGGACAAAATAATTGTAGAGTGCTTCGTGATTTTTGGTGGTTATCTTACGCAGACCAACTTGTGATATCGAATTAAAATTAAAATCTAAAGGTTGTGTGAACTACGAATAGTGAAGTTATACAGTATGCATCACTGTCGTACCATGATTGCAGATGATTAATAAAATGCTTGTATAAGGTATCATCCAGGATTGTTTATAGTATGCGTGAAGTTTACTCAAAGCTGGATGGTATGTACTTCAGTACAGTAAAGAAATGTAGGTGTTATCAAAATTAGGTTTGGATTTACTTTGAATTTCAAGTAGTGCTGCAATTAAGAAATGTTTAATTATGAACCAATATATTAAGCGGCTTAAAACAACTGACTACAGGTCATGTGGTGGTTTGAACTTTTTAGTAAGACCCATTACATTTTGTTTATGATACTTAACTACTCGACATCAAATAACATTTTCTGTGATGTCTAGTCATAATTTTATGCGTTGCATTTCAAATCTGTAGACAGAACTAGATGAAACTGAAGAGTTAGATAGTTGGTTAATCAATGTAATAAAGAACTAGTAAACAATTTTCTTACTTCAAGCTGCCACACATTATTAACACAGTGACATACACAGCAGTGGTGTTAGTGATTGTAAAAGAGATTTCAGAAAGAACAAATAGTAAATATGACCTATTTTGTAACATATTAGGCCTAGTTCAACATAGTAGTCTTCATCTATCAACATAATACAACATTGCACATGGACTTATATTATGTCTTGATTTGGCTAAATTAATTTTCGTCTAATATATCACTTTTCTAAACAACATTCTGCTTTAATGTAGGTTTTTGTTAGATGTAAGTAATATATACCTCGACCACCTCGATTGATAGGAATGAGGGAATTTATTGTCTTTATCCCATACTCTCCTTCTAATCTTAATAGTATAAACCACTGGCCTCAAAACATCCGAAGAACACTTAGAAGGAATTAGTAAAGTGGGTTGTTATTAAACGTTCAATTATTATTTATTCACAAAACTGTTTCTACACTTTGAGAAGTTTTGGCTTAAAAACATAAAATTGTCAGTCCTTACCTGAGCTCCATCTCTTGCTGTTGAATTAAGTGTAGTATCTGAAGGAAAACGCTTCTGTGTGGTATTCCCACCGTGAAGATTCTGAATCTTACGAAAACTTGGACCTTTAATTGAAACAAAGTAAAAATCCATAAATATGTGATTTATAAAAATAGATTTTAGATATAATAAAATATAAACTGTGTAATAATAAGTAGTATCTGTATGAAAACAATAATTTAATTGTTTATTAAACGACAATTGCATAAAGATAACTGAGTATCTGATGTATCTCGGATAATAACAATAATGATAATAATTTAAACATGTTCCAAGAATATTCAATATTGTTGTAAATTGTACATTTATTTATATGTAGAATAATATTCTGAAGGTGTATGCTTCAAATGGAAACTAAATTGTGAAAAGTCACTCTAATATGAGGCACGCATACCGAAAATGAGCGGAGAAAGGAATAAACACTCTAGATACAACATACTTGATGAACATTAAAAACGTTGAGGATAACTGCAGATAATTCAATTTCAATTTTTTTTTGAAAAACCTGTACCAATTAAACATGCTGCATTGCGAAAACTACACTTTTGAAAGTTACTATATGAACAAGCACATTATATCGGCCATTGATTGATTGTCAAAATCATTTATTAGATGTTATTTCATTTTAAAGGGTTTCATGATCTGAGAGGTATGTGTAAATAACTTTGGTACATTGAGTCATTTCACTTCGCATTTTCCATGTATAAAGACACAAAGCGTATAACAATCATATTTATTAAAATTAGTGCTTGTTTCAATGGGGACAACTCTCACTTACCGAATGTCATTACGCTATGTTGACAAGTCCCAGTTGGAATGAAACTCATCTTTAAAGCTTTCTATAGTACGTATCAATATAATAATATGAATAGTATGAATGTTTTTATTGTTAAACAAATCAGGAGAAATCATTTATCGATTACTTTATAGAAAATTCAGACCCACTTAAAATATATGTTGAATGTCATAATTATGTTTTGTAATAGATCAAGTAAATATATCCAACAAACTAATGATTTCCTATGATGTATCATTCATTATTTACCAGTGTTCTCTTTGGAGAAACAACTGACATAATAAATCAACACTATGAATGTTTATGTACACTGAGAACATAACTTGAACAACTGTTACGATTATTTACCAGAAACAGTCACTGTCAGTTCAATAATAAAGTATATTACCTACAGAAAGCCGTTTAGGCTTTGTTCTCAATTACATATTTACATAGAAGTTAGATGACATTATATAGTAGGTATGCTGATGATACATTCATTGTATGTGATGACATAAACTATAAGGTGTTTATACATGAGATCATTAAAAAACCTCGCTTTAATATCAAATTAACAATAGAATACGAAACCAATATACTAATTTCTACGTTTAGGAGTTTTACGAAGTAACGATGAAGTCTATCAAAAGCGTTTATTAATGGGAGGATATATGGAATAGACATAGCTCTTATTTTCATAGCTTCTATATAATAGACTATAAATGTGATTTAATGAAATCAATTTGAAAACTTGAAAATGATTACCTAGTAACATTTACAACGAAGTATAGCAATGAATAATAGAGGTTAATAAACTCCACATGAAACAGGAATTCATACATTTAATGTAAAGAATTCATCAGGAACATCAATCAAAGACCAAAAATAGCTTTTAAGTATATATTTTTGTTACCAAACCTTTGAATGAGATGAGATGTGTGATAAATCAAATAAACTGAAAAAATATGCATCATATGTTAATTTCAATTGTATTAACCAACATATATTCACTTGAGAATGGAGATATATTAAAAGGAGAGAAAGATATGAGTCTTCATAATTTATTGGATATATCCATATGAACCTACATCTAAAAGTATTAAACATTTGCAAAAGTTCGGATTTACGCCATTTATTAGATAAAGGACATAAAGTAGACAGAATGAGTGCATTTGAAATAATTATTAAACGGCGTAACTCAATGTTATTGGAAGTAACCAAAGTCATTGCAATGTAATAGTTAAAAGTTATCCTTTGTATTCAGAAGGAGTCAGTGATTGACTTTCATTTACCGTTGTGACAGAAATAGACCTTAACTTTGTCTTCCCATTTTTTACCTACTTTGTTTCTATAAGCATACATTCCAATAATCCCAAGTTCATTGTTAACTAATGAAATCTTTTTCACTTTTCACCATTTCAAATGATTTTGTTATATTCATAATGAAGTTTTGTCAAATAGTGTAAGCCATCTTCAATGAAATGTAGATTGTTTATCCATTGTGTTTATAAATACCTTAAATATGACTTTAATTCTTAATTTACATGTGTATTTATATTTTAAATATTTAAATGCATTAACCTGTATGCAGCTGATGAAGACAGATCAAAACATAATGAATTTAACTTAAACTACAAATGCTGTCGTTCCTGCTTTATATTTATTTCTCTTTAACATTAAATTGAATCTTAAGAGTCATCATCTGGAAGCACTAGAGAGCTATTTAATCGTAATTTGGGACCCCTTAACATTACATATTCACGATCCCATCAAAAACCGAACGAAGTACCCTCTATCTCCACAGCAAACTCTTTATTATTAAATCACTGAGTTGGCCCCAACGGTTAGTATTTCTAATTCAGTCGATGTGTGATATACTTGCGCGATCACATTCATTATAACAGTGGGTAACTACCTCACACTCGTCAGGGTTCCACATTACGACAAAAAAGTTGTCAAGTGTATCCTGATGGTCAATATTTATCTAATTCACACCAATTGGTAATATCAAGTTAAGTATTTGTATAATCAAATGGTATTTCCAAATTTATGAAACCTGTTAGAGTATCGTAGTTATTTTCCTACTGTTAGGATTTGGGATATGCTGTTATATAATCGCACTTATTTAAGTACATCATAATTTACATAAATGATTACTTTATGAATCTTCTTACAGCCGTAAACAATTGTCTCTAAACTGATTATCATCCATAAATTCTTTATTTGAACGGTTAAAGAAATGAAGTAATAAACAACGATAAGAAGGAATCATCTGTAGAAATTCCTATGTATTTTAACATTCATACTTTACTAGTTCACTTGCTATTTATTGAATTACCAATGAAGAGCTATTTGTTTAAGAGTTTATCTTATGACGAAATAAAGAATCAGGAATCACAGCCTACGAAATTTAGTCATTTGTCATTTCTCTAAGCCGCAACTTTTAATCATTTAGTCTTTTCATAGACTCGTTACTGATATGTATTTTCCTTTCTGGGTTATTGTAATTTTATTATGAACTTATTATTCCTCCCCCCACCAAACATTTCAGTCTTTAAGGTATTGTGTATTTTATATTACTGCTCGGTCCAGAATATATTATATAAAAGCCTTTGTTTATATTAAATAAACAACCTGGTATCGTATCCTGTTTGTTGGTGTTTATTTTCTCACTCTACCCCTGATCAAGCTTAGTTACACTGTCTCTGATCCATCTAATCAGTGTCTACGTAGTCAGATCGTATTAACTACGATAACAGATCCCATCGATTCGTTCTAAACACATAGTCAGTGTTAAGCGAAACTTCATCGTCTGGTTTCTTTCCTTTACAACAACTTACTATAAGCAAACCAATGTGAAACTAAAAATAACATTGTTTCAAGTGCTATACACAGTCGTTATTTGAACAAAGGTAGGAATTTGATACATTTAACGTTAACACTCATTCAATAATGACAAAATATGATAATCTCTAACAATTTTAAAAGTTTACCATCACTATACGATAGTATTTCTGTTATGTAAAGTGAAGGATTTTCGTCTTACTGTCTGATTTTTGAAAGGGTGATACTAAACTATAGTGACCAATCAATAAGGCTTCATGAATGAGTCTCAAGGTAACAGCACATAACTGAAGTGATGACCTTGATAGTAGAGAGAACATTTTGTAACTTAGATGAACTAGTAAGAATTACTTATCTTCTAGAAAAGAAGTATGCACTAAATGGCACTCTTTTGTGATTTTGACTAAATTTAGTTACTGATTATTTTAGAAATCACTCAATATCGACACTATAGTTTAGTTCTAAACAGTCTTTGATTTAATTCTGATTGACTTATCCTTAAAGTCTTTTATAGTTTAATAATACACGACTGATTGAGTTTTAAGGATCCAATTAACTTTACAATCAGTCAAATAATATTCTATTTCAAGCACATAATTATTAAACATTACAACAAATAATCTATAATTTTGACTAGTTACAAGTATTTAATGTTTTTTTCATTTTATGCAAAATTAATTTCGAAAGTTAATTAATACAAGTTAATTGATATCATTCAGCATGATGTACGAAGTGTCAGCTAAGGTACAGTATAGGAAAGAGCAACACTATACTTAAATGACAGGTTTAACTCATGTGAAACGCCCTACTGAAGTCAAAGTTGCTGCGAATTCGTAACTTTAGGTAGTATATCATAACTAAGAATAGTTTTTAGACTAAATATTCGAAATTTTAATTGAAAGTTGATTTTTATTACTAGAGATATAATTTCATGTCTGGTTTAAGGGTAAAAAATATATTGTTTTAGTAAGAATAGCCAACTAGTGGAAGTACTTTAAGTCTTGTAAGACTAATAAAGGAGGGTGTAACACAACGGATTCCTGGAAGTAATTTTTTGGGTTGTGAGCTTGCTGTAAAGTTAGGATTTAAAGTTACATTTAGGACTAAAATCCAAATGATACAGTAAATAGCAGTCACGAATAGTTGTATTTTTAATTGGCAATAAATTTTGCGTCATTAATGAAATAATGAGTATTATAATGTAATTATATTATACATTCCTCTATAGAATCCTTGGGTAAAACGAGATTTATAATTTGGTTGGAATCATTCTGGCGTATGTACATCTGTAGATGTATAATTGCTGTTCGGTGACTTGACAACGACAACGTCACTTCAAACTATAATCTATTTATTTTCCATGTAAAATATTTATATCCGCAGTAATATAATTGGAATTTCCCAGATAAACCATTCAGTCGTAAGTACTGTATTTTAATTGGCCTAAAAGTAGTGTATAAATCGTAACTAATGATAAGGGCTCAAGTTTGATTGTTCCCATACTGTACTCTAGCTGCAATAACAATTGAAATGATATCTTTTAGGTGACAAAAATCTTTTCATTTAGAAAAACCAAAGACAATTCATTGTAAAGACCTTTTTTCACTATGATGCTATTCATTGTGGCTGTACAATTGTACATGTTCAGCGATCTTTGCACGATATTAGTCCATTGATAAATAGAAAGAGATTAGATAATGAGTATCAAAAGAATCATATGAATGATACGTAATAGTTTATTTGGTAAAAAATATACTCTAAGACGAAAGTAACCTAGGAATAGGAAAATTAAGGGATGATTGTCCACTTAACTGATATGAAGAAAAAACACCTGCCGAAAATAGTAGTCATTACGGAATGTTGTGTGAGGTTTATCCAACTAATAACAAAGTATTGGAAATTAAACATGTCATCAAAACAGATCACAAAATACTAATAAACTAATAATAAGTCCAAGGTGAAGTCAGGGATTCCACTTATTGTTTCTTCACAGAAAACATTACGTTTCAACTGCCGAATTGGTAAAAATTTCAGCATTGTATAAGATGTTAATTCTTGCATCATGTAGACTCAGTCATTAAACAACATAGATGACACTGAAGGACAATCTATGTGATAGAAGACAACTCTGATAATGTTATGTTTTTCTTGTTCAATCATTTTGAAATGCCTTTTACAAAACTACTTATTAAATGTTTTATTAGTAACATTATGTCAATGAACTGTCAACTAATTTCATCTGTTCTAATAAGATGAAATTAGTAATACAGATGATATGATTCCCTATTGAGATTGAGATATGTGAAAAATTCAATTTTTAAATAGATAGTTTAAAGAAATATTCAGCAGTTCTTCTTACTTGTACATGTTTACATGGAATGTTAATAATAAATTACTTTTCTATTTGTGTATTTAATAGTTGGTTTAGTTCATTTTCTATTTACTGTAGTAGAAATCTTTTAAAATGTCTAAAATGTAGTATTAAAGTAAACATAAGTGAAAAGTATAGTAACTGTACTGTATACACATTAAACATTTTTCATTACGATACAAATGAAGTTCATAAATCTCTTAGTAGAAGAAGGTTGCTAAATGTATTCAATGTTAAGTTCATTACCTCTCTAGAAAATCTTTTATTATAAGAATGAATAGGTCCATTAAATATCACTTTCTAAATGATTTTAATAAAGAAATACAGTGTGTAGTTTTAAATGATAGAAAATGTATTTTCTAAGTGTTTTATCTAATTAAGATAGCGTAGGCAGTAAGAAACATACCAATATATACATCTTTGTTTTAGCGAAATATTGTTTATTAGGGTTATTTTGATGATTTACTTGTTCGAATTGGTCATATGGTGAACGCTTAACCGTCTGCACCATTAAGATGGTGTACAGTAGTAAAATTCCAATTTCAATCAATTTGTAATATAGCTCGATGATCATTTATTGTCATTAGTGATAATTGTCTTAATGCCGACAAATATGAATTCACTAGTCTTTATTAGAACTTCCGAAACATTATGAAATTACTAAACTACTAGTGAACTGAATAATATAATTGAATTTAGGCGGTTTTGTAGAGGTAGGGTACTTAGTTTATTTGTTTGTATTCGTCACGCATTAACATTAGTCCTCGGTTAGATTTGAAGGATATGACGATACTCACTCCTGGGGAGTCCCATAATGGAACGAAACACCTGTTCAAGTGATTCCTGCTTTCAGCAGATACTCAACTAACACCAGTCTACACTTAATACTTACCTCCACAAAATTACTTTAAATCGATTGATGACTTACATTTTATAGAGTGATGTTTCACATGACAATCCAAATATAGTTTACGTCAAAGATTAACCGTAGTCAAACATCTATCAAAAACCATGAAGTACTGTCTGAAGTGAGGTATTTACTCACGTGTAGTATTTAATAATGGTCACAAACTAAGTCAAATTGACCGAGGTCGAAAACGTTAAACATATGAAATAATCTCAATGTTTCAAAAGTTAAAGGATCTTAAGGGACATTGGACTTGGTCTCAATTAAGGTCATGGATACTTAATAACATACAGCTAAATACTAAGAGCAAACAATTTATTTATTCTACATGGTTTTTTCTTATCGTTTAGCCTCATTTCATACCGTGTTTTCTCTATTTTCATTACAAAATTTGTTGCAAGTTATATTGGGTGTAATTCATCAAATTTCATGTATGCAGTTTTAGTTATAATATCGATTGGTTGATACCTGTCATATCGATTTTGTCTGATTGATAATCAGCAGTCTCGATGACTGTAGGTTATATTTTCTAAGTGATATTGTTAAGCTACTTTCTCACTTTCACAGGAAAAAGTTCTAGCTAGAAGTTAGGCAGCAATGATTAGTGATTTCTGAACATATCAAATTCACATTCCAATATAATTTACTTCGGAATCATTCATTAATATTCTCAAATATGTCGTTTCGTTAATACAACGTACTTTGCTATTCAGTGTCCTATTCATAGTTATTTAACTACCTAATCTGTTGATTGAAGTTTTTAATTGAGAACATTCAATAATAATCTTGAAATGACCCAACAGTTAAGCATTTTAAGACAAGGATGACTTATTCATGGATAAAGTACAGATTGATGGATGAAGCTTAAAATTATATTTTAGTTGTGTGTGGACCTAATACATTACTCTACTATTCAAATTAAAGTGTATGATTTGGGGCTCGATTTTACTACCTACTATTTGAATGCTGAAAGTGTTAATAGTTAGGCCATCAGTCTACAGTAATTGTCTTCAGTCACATTTATAAAGAATATTGGCATGAAAGTCATTCAAACTAACAGAATCTGTTGCCGCTTAAAATACTACTGAATTGTAATGTAGTAACTGTTTTGAACCATTAAATACAATTCGATAAAGGTTATTTTGTCCAGTTTATGCTGAAAAGTATTTATTACTTCTTAACTGTGAAGTGATACAATAAGAAAACTTCAATATTAAAGTAACTATTTATAGATAACCATGAAAGAAGAAATTATTTCTTTAGCAAAAGAACATATTCGATATGATTTAAAGTATCTTATGATATTTCATACATTTAAATACTTATCAAAAGTTTCTTTCAGTTTTTGTCAGTATACTTGACACTGAGAATGATTACTGACGAAGTTAAAGTGAATATAAAACCTTGTTTGAATGACTACATATCTTTATTGAACAATCTCAACATTATATAATTTTAGCCTCATTTAATTTTCATATCTTTTTCAGTTGATTATTTCATTTACATTAGTTAGTATTCACAAAGTTGTAAGCAGTGGACAGATGGTGAGGTGTGAAGCAAGCCTTGTGTAGAGTGATTAGTAAATAAGATAAGTAAAAAAAAAAGACAGTATAAGACTACCCTAGAATTAAGTAGACAATGAAGTGCAAATGAATGAACGATAATAAGGTATGTACAATTTACCAGTTTCAATAAGTTCATTAAACAAAACAATTCTGTGGCTGGTGCATGTTCATTACAGTTGAAGTATTATTGGAAAACAGAGAATTCATGATCTTAATCACATTTATCATTACTGAAAAAAAAACAGGAAGTTGATTGTCCTTTCTCTACAACTTACAATTCCATCATAGTGTTGAATATTTTCTAATGCAAAAACTCAAAAAAGTACGTACTTTTGGTATTGGAAATTGATAACTTTAATGAAATAAATGAAAATCTATGTCACCCGCCTATCCATACAAATGTGAAAATGATCCAACGATACAATTATTACAAGCCAATAGGCTCAACTGAATCTAAAACTAAATTTTGTAACGTTAAGTTTAACAGTAAATATACCGCATATGTACGTTAAACATACTGTACTGTATATGTTAATTATTTTATTTTTTAAACAATCCTGTGAAAACCAATTAGTTACGGTGTTGAAGATTTCCGGGTCACGTGACTGAAATTAGTGTTCGTGAGTTCGTTCACCTTGATGATTTTGTTTGAGACCTATCGTTTTCATTCCAGACAACATTTTCAGTGTCTGTTTTATGAAGATTTAAGCATTACAGTTATGATTGAAAGTATTCGCAAGTTCTATTGTCCTCATTTATTTTTGCAAGTTTTTTGACACAGTATATTACCACTGATGCCAATGAATATGAACTAATCGGAAAGCTTAAAAATTAGTATCAAAGAGTTCTAAGGAAGTTGGAGGATTTCTAAAAGTATAACACTAAAACCAATTAGCAGTCGTTAGATATATCAATAGAGATTTCATTTATCAACTCAAACGGAAGAGAATAATCAACCACATGGTCAGAGTTCACCTTAATAAGACACAACAGAAATACAAGAACAAAGAAAGCTAACAAAACTTACCAACACAACCAACCAAAGGGATCGGAGATAGAACAAACTGACTTAACACATATGGGATAACTATAGAAACTCATTGCTACATGAAATAGGCAATGACGATGTCTACCAGAACGACAATCATAACTTCTTACTTAAACTGCCTAGCACAGTTAATACAAAACCATCGAAAACAAATTACTTAATATGATTAGGATGTATTTGAATCTGTCGTTGGTTTGTTATGGGCCGAAAGCGATCAGTCTTCGTTGTCATATGTACATCCTGAATGAATCGCCTCACTACAGGACAAAATGTAGATCCTGTATTCCACTTTCCAGCCACAATTCGATTCAAATCGCTTGTTAGTTTAATAAATCATTAAATTGTTTAAAAGCAGTTATTCCTCGAATCAACATCGACACTTAAATTTAACTAAATGTAGAAGACTAACAGTCCAGCATATCTTCAAGACGTTTTCCGATAAAATAGATCATATTTTATATATTACATAATCTACCTTCCTGGTACCTCAATTAGATTGCAAGGGTAAAATACATTTAAATTCACTGAATGTAGTCATTCTGTTTAATAGTTCCGTTTGGCGCTAAAAATATTTTCGCTTTCATATCCGAACATCACTATTATACAGTAACGACAAAGGTCTATAAACAGTATATTATCTTAGAATTTTTCGTATTCATAATTGTTGTAATGAGTTGTGGGCAGGGCAGTTATTGTAATAAATTATCATAAAAGGAAGTGTACAACTTTACTGAGTACCAGATAAATGAAGCTGAACAAGTCTGGAAGTATAACGTAGCTTTATTTGTATAAGATTATAATTTGTTGTAGTAAAGTCGATCATCTAGATTTTCAAATAACTACACCATGGAAACAAAGTACAAATAATGTTAGAGATTTTAAGAATAACGCTAAACTATGTAGCTTTCATGAACATACACGAGTTATAATTTGAGAATGTGTAAAGTTGATAAGCGTCAACTTGTCATCTTTGAAAGCTAAGCTTTAGATAACAAGGAATTTGTTGTTGAACTTCATAGAATGAACATTCTTCCAAAATTTAATGATGACGTAAAGTATTCTAACCCATGTGGTGGGTTGCAAGTTATTAAATATACATTTTTATTAAGTGGGGAAATAAATTTACATCCTTCCATTGATTTAAAAGTTAAGAAAATTAAATGAAATTATGGTTGATCAGACTACTGAATTAATGGAAAGAGTATATTCATAGTTTAATTAGATGACTTTTATGATTGTACTTTCTGCGCTTGGCGGTTTTTGGTGATATCAATAAAAGGATATGATAGGTTACCACTCATATTAATACATTCAAACAAACACAGACATAAATTTGATTAGGAAAATTTGCAACACTAATGATATCTGAGATTTTCAAGTTTAGTAGTCAATGAAGAGGTAGATGTAAACCAAACTATTTTAAACTAAAAAGGCAACGTCGATCGAATAGAGCAGCTAAAAGGAATAACAATAATTTATAAAGCTGAACAAACCTCCCTATGACAAAATCATTAAAACAGACTTATTTAAGGCTAGCACAATAGTTATGCATCATACTTAGAAATCAAAGTACCCTTCTTAAGGCTAAAAGAATGCAGTACAACCCAAATGCTACTGGATAAGTTGGCACAATATATAATCTTGAACCATTCAGGTACCAAGATAATTTATGCTTAAGTATAACTTGCAAATTACTAGAAATCACTATCATGCTAGATGCAATCAGGGTTTTCTCTTGACTATTTTCAAATACCTAATATCAAAATCATGGATAGCTTGAGTTGATAATGACTTTTAGATATATGGAAGACATTGATCTGTAAAACAAATGAATAGCTACAAAATTTGATGAACAAAAATGATAACATAATTTGTTTATCTTGATTAATGAGTTCATAAACAAGTCCTGAAAGGTATGATAGTATGTATAAAGCGATAAATTAAGTCAGAAGTTGATTAAAAATATAGTCAAATGTATGTTTAACAGTTAATTTTGATGTTTTATGCCAAGTATGCAACCAATACAACCCTTTATATTCATGAGAATTGATAGAGCGTTTACATTATTAAATGAAATTTAAGAATAATCAACCTGAAATTAACAACGTTAATAAATCTTTGTGTAATTTATGAAATGAATCCACTGAAATCTGTTGATATTGTCATATTTAATTAATTTCAATCATACAACTGGAATTATCATCAACTAGTAGTTTTAAATAGACATTTTTACAAGATTATGTTACTCTAGTACTGTTAATTTACCTATTATTAATTCAGAATGTTCTCAAAACTGACAATGTCATCTTCAGTAATATGTACTTATGCATCTTTTCATAACATAAACAAATGTTACGTTATTGGCGAGACGTATATGAAGGATATCTGTAGTACTAAATTATGGCTTAACATTGCTCTTATTTCAATCCATGAAAAGTATTAACGCAAATGACGTAAAGGTGGTTCAATATTACGAATTGACTGAAGTGTGAAATATTAGCTCTTAGAGATTGACTTAATATTTTAAGTATTTGGCAAGCGCTAAATACTCACTACGGAGATTATCGAATTCAATGATATTTAATCTGAGACTGTTTCAATGTTTTCTTTGTTAAATGAATGTGTTGTATTCGGTGTTAATGATCACTTTTTCGCTTATTTAATGTTTTACAAATATTTACATTAATAATTACATTTCGATCCGAATCGTTCACTTAATCCAATATATCAAATTGAAGTGTTAATGAAAGCCAGTTGTCCAGCACTTCAACTGTTTTTAAGTAGAATTTGAATAAAAATTACATGCTAATACATGACATGTACCCACTGGATTAAGAAGAAATCAATCAAAACTACTTGATACGCTACACTTATTGAATAGTTTGAATGTTGTGTATAACTTTGGTTATTAATTGATTCCTACTAGTTTAAGTGGTCTGCATGGTTGTACGTTGTCAAAAGAAATATTTATAGTTGTATTTACGCTTAGCCTATACTTAGTTAGACAGTGTTATAGTTTAAGGCACATAGTTGAATTACTAAAATCAGTACAATGCAACTCTTCTTTCTGCCCAATCAAAAGTAGAGCATTTTATTCAACCCCCACCCTATATTAAACTATTTTGAGAACTATCTGAAAATTGAGGGTTGGTAGCATAGCTAATTTTTCTAGTTAATAATATTGTTAGATAGATGTTAGTTGATATACGTGGTTTATATCAGTGAATAAAAGGTTAATCATTCTATCCTGTTGTACATCGCTGTAAGACATTCAACCATTAGTAAATATAAATAGTCCATTTCCACTTCATAACAAATAAGTAACCATTAAAATCTAACTAACAAATGATAGATAGCTAATTCAGCCTAATTTCAGATTAATCAGTAGTGTATACCAATGGCTGTAAGTAGACTCAAAACTAAATAATCAGTATCCGATGGCATGCATTTTTAACTTTATTTTGGTTTCCAAACATTTTGTTGATGATATTAGTTCATTATGGAAAACTATGTTCGAAATGCATAGTATCCTTCATAAAATTCAGCTACATTCAATATACTGGATAAAATGGCTTAGATTTGACAAAGTGTACTTTGTAAGTGCACAGCATAGAAATAATGAAAAACTTTATTGTATATTTGAGCGCACTACTGTATAACTTGTGAAGTGTTTTACAGTTAAATACACAGGTAATAATTATGTAATTGATATAGTAGCATTGGACGCTCAATATAGATTATCCGTAGCATTAGATGTTATCCACAGAATATCATGAATCAACTGCAGTTAGAAATGTTAGCAAATGGATGCCAACTGATTAGTCTGAATGAATAGCACTCACCCTTAATAGCAAAAGCTTTGGGATCGACCTTTTAATTAATCATTGGTGTGCACACTTCGAGTGTTTTATACTTGTTCAGCACCACTTGGTTTTCACTGACTATCTAACGAAAGTCAGTCTCTGCTGTGAAACTTCAAATTAATCTATTATCACAAGAGTATTGAATCACAATGATGAAAATTTAAAGATTTTACCGTTTGTCTCTTTGAATAAAATTGCAATCAAAAATCACGTAGTTTAAAGAAATCGTAAAACAGATCCAGTAAATAACAGTTACAAAATAGATAGGAACGAGCTTAGGCAAAGATTAAGTATAAAAATTCCATCAATAGGAAATTAAACATGCAACTTTTTCAATAGTTTCGTTCAGACATATGTTCTCTTTAACATTTTGCTTCAGGCACTAACTACATAAAGCAATATACATGGGCACTTACGTAAAACCCATTACGATCTCTGTGTAACATCGTCTATTATAACTTTGTATAGATAATATAGATAGAATTATATCATTAATTCATGTCATAGTATCAGTGAATGCACAAGTTCTTCAATTTCAAAGTTTCATATCACAGATGGATGCTAGTAAAGCGAATACTAAGAACCAGGAGGTGCAGGACAGCTGTTTTTTTAGCAAGGGAATGACTGACTGTGTATTTCCATGAACTCACCACTCAATGAACCTTCAGATGTCGTTACTTCTGTTTATCCTACAGACAACTGAATAAACATCTAGTGTTTTAGATCTCTAACCTAGATCGACTCAAGATACAATGCAACTATCACCGATTGCTATTTATGATATTTATCTTACACTCGATGTAACCAAACTCTACTGCTCAAGGCTTCCCATTAGAAGTTGGAGAATAGCATTTTGAAATTAGTCACTAATACGAGTATTAATTATAGTCATTAATATGCAATTATTGTTAAACTTTATATTATTTTATCAGTTACTGTATCTAGTTTCATAAAATTATTCATATAAACATGTATAAGTAATAATAAAATGTAACGTTTGACGAATTGTCAACTGATAGTGTACGTTGGTTGCGAATCAACTGAAAACTGATTTGTAAACTACTAGATTCCAAAATAGTGGTCTGATTGTAATGTTCATGTCATAAACCTTTAAAGTGTAAGATACTAATCACTTAAGATGTTGTAGGCATGTTGAAAAGTTACTATGCGTAGGATCAGCGCTGTGCACTTCCATAATATTTTGAAGTATAAAGAAATAAACAATGTTTTGTACTCTTTAGTTTTCACTAGTTGTCTAGTCAATTTATAATACAAAAGACTAAATTATGATAAAGCTGTTCAGTTCTAGTTTGCTTTCGTTTGTTGTCTAGTTAATAGTTCACTATAAAGTCTACTTTTGAAGTTAAATTTGTTTCTGGAATGTCATTTCAAAGATTATAAAAGTTTCATTACTAGCAAATTTTACTCAATATCATGTTCTTTCAAAACATAATAGAATAATCAAAAAAGTCATCAGTGTATAATCATAAATTAAACAATGATCCTACCTGATGCATAATTATTCATATAATCCTCGTTGATATTGTTACGTTGATTCATACTACTATTATTACCAGTGTACAACATGGTAGAACTCACTGAATTATACTTAGCAACGTGTGGATTATGTGAAATATTATTTAATGTCTGATTACGATTTCTGTTATCAAATTCTGGTAGAATAATTATCTGTTGACTTTCAGAACGTTTATATGGTGTTATAACTGTATCCAAACTAGTATCTTCACTATTTGTTGGTAAATTCAATTCAGATTGATATAACCATATAGTACGATTAGTACCTTCAGTGTCAATTGTATGTGCACTTGTTGGTGAAAATGCTGTTGTAGTTGAATCTTCAACAGTTGATGTTGGACTTGGTTGACCACACGATAAACTTCCACCAACTGATCGACTATGTTCACGGTATATTCCAGTTGGCTTTAATGTATTAGCATCACGTAAAAGTAAAGTAGATGAGACTGAATGTGATTTTGAATGTTGTATATCAGAATATTTTATTGGATATGATTGAATACCATTTAATTTTTCATTAGATGGTGATAATATTTGATGAATATCATTGATAGAATTCTTTGATGAATTATTTGTACCAGAATAACTCTATTGAAGTAAAAAAGAACCAATGAAGACGATTTGTGTTAAATAAAGTAATTCTGACTAGATTAAAATTAAAGAAACTCCGCACGCTTCAGTATATAGTTTTTTTCTAGGTTGAATTTATGGTCAGTTTCAATTTTGTAGACTGAAAAACAGAATTCCTAAGTAAAGTCGACGTTCAACAATCAATGCAAAACACGTGCTTTACAATTCAATGTAATGAATGTTGTAATGTAAATAGGTATTTAATAAATAGCCTATTACTAATGTAATATACTACACTTATACTAACAAATATTGGCAACATTGTATTGACTATTTGCATTAATTCCAATCTTGTCTGCAAAAATTTAAATCAACAAGTTGTTTTTATACCACAATCTTCTGGTATAGTGGTCATTTTAAAAATAATTTTATAATGCCAAAACTGTTTTGGTGTGTGTATGTGTGTGAAGGGTGAGAGAACAAGATTGGGCAAGGATTACTATTGCCTATTGTATATAAGTGACCTTAATTGTATGCATATACGTGCATTTCAGCATCATGCATAAATGGTCTATCCTTCTCTTATCTTACACTTTTAGGCAATCTTATTATACACTTTCACACATACATACCCAGATGAAATTCCTTCTTTTAATGTGTAAGGCTGTACACCAATTCTTGCTGAAATAGTCATATTTATTTCTTGTAACTATCGTTTAATGCGTCGTACACTCTACCTCTTAGTACATTTCTTCACTAATTCTGTGTGCTACGTGTACACACATTCATTCAGTAAGTGTATTCATGCATCAAGAACTATGTGGAAATTCATTTACAATCCCACCCCCACCCTGCCCCAACGAAAAAAGGAACAAACGTATATTACCAAGAATATTGATTAATAAACGAGGTAACTAAATGCTATTTTGTTAAACAGTGAAAAAGATTATTATTTTTATTTCATTAGTAATAGAATTACAGTATTATCAATTGACAGGAAGACATTAGCAGCAGAAGGAAAAAAGCAATCACAGATACAATGCCTATAGATTAGTATTGTTGTGTTATGTGATATTTGACTGTCTACTAATTCACACCTATTACGGATCATAAAACATTTATGGAAAAAAATAATGAGCTTCAATTAATATTTTATTGTAAATCAAGAAGTACCACTAATGAACATATAGACGTGTTTGAATCAGGAATGTCATCAAAAACATAAGTGTATAATAAATTATTTAATTAACTTGTTAGCATGGTAGGCTTATAAACGATACATTATTCGTACTTGATATAATAAATTAGTCTGTGTAAGAAAACTGCTGAAAATAAGTACTCTTCAGCAGTGCTCACGAACAACTTCACCATGAAATCGAGCCCAGAACCTTCAAGCTTCACAGTAAACGTTTTACTATTAGACTAGTGGGCTGACCAACATCACACAGTCGATATATCTAATTTACATTTTAATAGATATTTTAAAGATAACCGGTTTTTCTTATGTGCCAAAGAGTGATCTTAGTTGTGCTTCGCTAAAACGTACGGAGTACTGGACAGCTTTTAAATCCTAGTATGGAACTTCTCAATAATTATTACCAATACCGTTTGTAATAACTATCTTACTTACGACTTCTTACTAGAATCACACACTAGAACAAAACAGCTGTTCAGTGCTTTATTATTTCCAATGACACTCATTAGGGATCAATTTGTGACAAGTAAGGATGCCAAATGAAACACAGTCTTTACAAAATCACATCATTATAAGGATAATCTAGCAGTTTAAGTGAACATTTGATAATATTTATGCGAATACTTCAAGAAAAATCAGGAACTAAATAAATGGATGACCAATGTATCTGTTGGGATTCGATGGTTGATACTTCTAACCAAGGTCAATTCATCATATTAAATTCATATTTAACAATATCTACAGAACACAATTACAATCAATATCAGTTCACTAATGATTACCTACATATATAACACTATATTTCCTAAATTTAATTTCTTGTTGTCGTTACTTCCAAGAAATCTTATCTTTGGTATTCATTAGTGCAGTTCCGAGTAAATTACTCGCACGACAATAAATTTATATTATATTTGTTTAGTATCTATCTGACTTCATCCAGTGTTTCTTTGCAGAACCACATAACTGCACTGTTTATCCAACCTCTTGGTGGATGCACTAATTTGTTTCTCATTCATTCTTAATGATTGTTTTTAAGAACTCATTAAGGTAATTATTCAAACAAAGTGTAGTAAAGATTAAATTTAATTAAGGTGTATTTGTGCTCTAACCCTTTAACATGACGCGCTACTTGTTAATCAAGCACTTAATAACTATTTCCTTTCCAAAGTGAGCATGTACTAATTAAACTAATGATCTCCTGTAATAGATATGTCTTAATTAAATTACTTATGAATGTCAAGCGTACTCTGCAGTTGAACGCTGTTATTAAATGCTTACCACCTATAACAAATCCAACTATTAAGAAATAAACATAGCACCAATACAGTAGTACCAATATTTTCCACATATTCCTTCTACACAATTTAGAAAAGCAATAAACGACTACAAAAATATCTATAAATCAAGCAAATTTAGCAGTGAACAAAGAAGATTTTGAACCGCTACGAATTGCAAATGAATATTGATGGCAACTAGACGCTGTTTGATAACTCTAAGTACATACTTTCTGAATATTCACTGCAGGAGGTAATTCAGAGTTTTAATGAGAAATTGTGACCAGTGGAATTAATCTTCGTCTATTGTGTGTGTGGTAGGGTTCACGAGCTAATCGGTAATGGATGAGCTTGTACAGTACCACAAACCAGTTAAAGATAAAAATGCGAACTAGTAAATACTATCTCTCTAGTCTGGAGTGACGTGATGATCTTGAGCAAGACTCCTACTGGGGTTATGTTTGTTGTTTATGAGTAATACAGTAGGGAGAAATAGGTATTAAATGGTTTTCAGTGGTTACAGAATTACTTTCGATTCATTATATAAAGTTAACTTATCATTATCTTGATGCCTTGTTTTAATCCGTAGTCATGGGGACCATAGTAAAACGATTGTCTAAGTAAAATAAAGTTACAATATTTTTGCAATCAAATATCTTGGAATGTCTTCACTTAATTTAACTATTAATTTTTCTGATGCTTTCATTGTTGTCGTAAGATGGACACCACTGAAAATGAGCCAAATCAATTGTTCAATGAAATAATTTCTCAAATTTAGAAGATGACTTCTATCAAATTCCCCGATGAAATTGTCCAGAATAGTGATAGAAACTCTACATTTAAACCTTCTAGCTAAGAGAACACATTTTAACCAAAACTATCATCTAGAGCAAAATATATCCTCTACCAACACAAATTTCCAGTCAAAACTAATAAAAAAGTCAGATAAATCATTAGTACATTACATCTAAACTCATCCGATTTATAAACAGTCTATGAGATACTTTCAGTGTTATCGTGGACTTTAGTGATTTGTACCGATAAATCTCGGTTATTTTTCTTTTAATTTATTGAATGAATACTAAGTGATAGAGCGTAACATTCAGTGAATATCTCATAACATACAATTATTATTGTTAAACGTGCGGCTTCAGCCTCATAGACTGAAAGGCGTTTAACAGTCATATACCAAACTGTTGTGAATAACTCTAGTGTCTTAAAATAATCTTTCCTAAAACTTGCACTCCCGATAGGTACAACTCACTAAAACCATGGACTGGAAAGATGATTGAAATCATTACTTATGTAGACATGGTGAACACTGAAGACATTGAAAATAACCCCATGCAACTTACTTAATCAAGGAAAAGAGTTGCAACTAAATAGCTTAAAGTGATTGTATCCCAGTTACATTCACTGACTACTTTCTACCTGAGTAGCATACTATTTAAAAATACAGAACTTTTACTTAGTCACGGTTATATATATTCATCAGTCTTCAAAGTATTAACTCATTTATTAATTTGAAATAGACTGAAAAGTTTATACCTCCTTTTTATTTAAACTAATGGTAGTGTTCAGCAGAAACTATTAATCCAAACCAACATAACATAGACATTGTAGCTTACAAATCACGAATTGATGTTAATCATGCAACCAGTGAAGACTAGGAAACGCTAAATGACAACTTTCTCTTTTTAATCTAGGATCATTCACTACCTAACCAGGAACCAGGCTAAATACTTTCCTGAATAGTGACGAGCTCTTAGACTTCAAATGATAAGGTTATTAACCATTAGTTTTCGATTATAACTGTAGTATGGAGATTGTGGATGTTCTACATTGAGGATTCCCGTTGTGGGATAAAACAGCTGTCCACTACTTCTTCATACTTAGTGATAATTTAGTCAAAGCCAGTCCTACCTGTGAAACTCCAAATTAAACAACCTCCATAAATTCACATTATGCATTCAAGGTTAATACATTTTATCAAAACATGCGGTTTAAGTAATAAAGTGCTATTGATTTTCTCAACAGATTTCTGCATAGTATGCCCTGAAGATTTCTTCTAAGCACAATTAGCACATATTGCTGTCTCTGAATGAAGAATGAGATTCACTTTAGATAAGAATACTTGTATTTTAGAATCGTATATACATACCACTCAGAAACTGATATATTAAACTTTAAGCTATACTGAAGTTATTTAAGGACTACTAATGCAACCAAATTATCCAATTTATTGTAGCTGGAAAGGAGCTTAAATCTGTGATCTACTAAGTGGTAACCAAAAACTTTACTTACTATATAACATCTGTAGAATCGAATAAATATTAAGGTTATGACTGATGAATCGGTAATTACTCATGTAAATCATTTAAGATTTCTTCACTTATTACTGCCCAATTTCATTATGATATCCAGTACATATAAGTAATAAAATCTTACAAAATATGTATATCAAGTGTCCACCTAAACATGTATCACACTAAGATTCTTAGCTTTCTTTATAATATAAAGTGACCAACAGTAAAGCTCAGTCAAAGTAGCCAACTATAACGTCCAAAATAAATTGTTAGTTAGTAGCCTATGATCATGAATTACTTGTAATAGCTTCATGTTATATTTGTTCGTTTTTTATCAGTAGGAACAACGTTTTTAGTCGTTTCCTTAAATTTTATTAATATCCTACTGTAACTTTCCTTTGAACATACTCTTCCAACTTGTAGTTTAGATGAAAAGATTATCACAGATCACAACTTTTATCAATACTAAGTGTTTTAATTGTCTATTAAACAGTATTATTAAACATTAGTTAATCATTCTTATTGGTCATCGAGTTACATTTTCTTATGTTTTTCTACTTCTTGATACTATTGTATACATAGTTTTTACTGCATACTCCTATCAACACATAACATATTTTCCTTAGCCTGGATATTGCATAGTATTTGAATTTCACATACCATTCATTGTAAATATCATTCAACATTAAGTAAATGGCTATAAAATACACAAAACCATTGTAAGAATCGAACAACATAAGTATACAGGTATGTAAGGTGTACTTTATGCATTCATTAGGAATTGAATAGTTTTAATGAAAGAAAATGAACTGTCAAAAAAATTTCACTACAAAATCTTTCTGTTGGCATTCAAAAACAGTATCTATTCAGTCAGGTTGTTGTCTTGTTATGATATGTGGCCTTCTTTCTTGTACATCAAATATTTTCATTCAATAATATCAGTTAATGAAGTACCATAGAATTACTTTCTATCATATTCTAATTCATTATGTGTTTATTCATAACTTAAGATTAGATAGGCTTGAACAATGTATGATATACATATTACTACATTTTTCGGAACAGTCAATTGAAATAAATGAAGGCTTGTTGGAACTATGATGTCATCAAATCTTTCTTATATTGTAACTACTGAAAGAAGAAAAAATTAATTAGGAATTTGTAAATCACTGTATGTATATGTCATTTATCAGCTTGGTATAAGCTAAAAGAAAGATCCTTCCTTCTTTTTATAAACTCCTGTCTAGAGAAAAATTTAGATTCATTTTGATATGATATAAAAGAAAGAATCAAAAGATGAATGTCTTGAATCTATTGCATGTTACAAAACAAAAGAATGTAATTCGTCTACATAATTTATTACCTATTCTAAACATTTGAAGAGAATGTACCTAGTTGTGGTAAATAAGTTGTCTGTATGAATTATCAATTTACCTAGTGCAATAAAAATAGGATTTAGAATACTTAACTCAACATTCAGCTATTGAGACTATTCATACATTTTCTGTCAATTATACTTTAATCTAATATTTTTAGATAGTTGTATCAGCTAATAGGATGATCTATGAAATTCTGGTAGGACTAAGCGCAGTAGCCTTTGATAACTGTGGACATAACATTTCACTTAATGCACATGCATATCTTGGTATGAATGTTACTGTATGACTGAAGATAAAAACTTGCTTTACTAGTACTTTTAGATTTCACTTATTTGGTTATAACTAGTTGAAACGAATTGTTGTGTATCTAATCCTCCGCCCTTTTAAACTACGCGTGGGACGTAGTTGATTAATGAAACGTTGGCTGAAAAAAAGTTGTATGAGTTATGGGGGTATATTTCACATACGGAGTCAGATCGCTATCAAATATTAAATAAGCATTGAGTTCAGAAAATCAACAAACAAGAGTCTACTGACAAACGAGAACTAAATAAGCATGGGACTGATTACTTCCAAAGAATCAAACAGTATAATTCTAGTACCGTTAAACTTTTTATCAATGTAAGACACGCAGTAGCTTTAATTCATGAAATTTGTTTCACCCTTCCGCCTCTTATTGATCGAAAAGAAAAGATCAGTCTCTATACAATGAGTGTTTTCTAGATATTTTCAATCAGTCTCACGATTTTTGGAAAATTAGACCGTGGTTACCAAAGAAATTCACTAACCGTATTTCATCCCATTTAGGAATCGAGCTCTGGATGCACAGTTATCTCAGTGGAATCCAAATATGATTTCTTTTTCAATCAGTGTAAACATCAACACTGAAATATGGACACGTATAGACGGGATGTAATATGTGTGACCTGAGTTCAACTGATTGTCATAATCTAACTTTATTAAAAGGGTTGTAAATTTGTTTTAATCTTATAGTTTGTTATCATCCATTATTTTAGCTTATAATATCATTTTTTGTCCTAATGGTTGAAATGATGAACTTCACATGGATTGATTACAAATGTTGATGGACTATGTATTCAATGTATATTTCAGCTACTCCATCCGGCGGGTGTTTAGGTATGAATTTCAAAATCATTTTTTTGTTATGCAACACATAAAATTTGGTATCAGTAAACCAAACTTATATTTTAAACGACTGTTTTGGCGCTAGTTCAGGAGTAATTCATGTGTTCAATGTCTCCATATTTTATTTGTTTTGTTGACTAATTAGCAATAAATTTATTTCTAAGACAACAAAATTTCTGTGTGCACAATTAATATGGGTCAAGGATAAAAGATGGTTGCATACTTTTACAACCATTTTATTCAGGTTGGAATGATTTTATGGAGACTGGTTACTAATTTATTGTTTGTATTCTTTAATGAATTATCTTAGCTGAATGCCAGTAATAACTATGAAACAATGAGCTATTGCTATTTTTTAGTGTTGAACTCTCCAGTCTCAATCTTAATAGGAAATTGTGTCCAAGACCGTTAGGTCTACGGGTGAACGCTTAACCACCGGCATAACTGAGCCGGGATTCAATTGTACAACTCTCATCTTCATCAATTTGTGATGTAGCACGACGATCATATAACACCCTTGTTGATAAATAGCTCACTTATTATTTAGTATAGAATGAGTGAAAATTTAACCATTTTGTAATTAAATACATTACTAAAAGCTACTTCTCGTCAATGCTTCCTATAAATTATTTACCTCGATTTGTCGCTGTTCATCAACGACTTTAAACGAGGTCTATTATCTAACCTTTAGGTATCTTATTAAGGATGTCGTTAGTAAACCACTAAACTGGAACCAATGTGAACTGCTTCATACTTGTAATCGTATACGTTAAATAATAGTCATTGAAACCATTAATTATTTTATCATCAATTATATTAAACCTTAATACACTTATTGCTAAACAAAAGTCCAATTCACAATGATTTATATTAGGTCTTTGTTGAAGCCCAAGTTCTTGCGGATTTTACATACTCTTAGCAGATGCTTCATCGAAACCTCTTTTATTACAAGTTTCAGCATACTTGGTTGTGTTTGTCAATGGAATGAAACACTCATTTTGTTTCATAAACGTAAGATTAAAAACAAATTCAGGTATATTTGATATCAGTTTGTCTACTGATGATTACGTTAAACTGTTTTCAGCACTTTTGTAGTCATGTAAAACTTACATAGTTTCGAACAGAATTCAGGTAATTGTTTTGTTTTTATTTATGTGATATGCATACAAAGTAATATTTACCTTAATAACTGGAGTAAACAATTATATCCATCTTAGTCTAATGTAGTCATGTCTAATATAAAAGTAATGTGTATTGTGTGTTAAGTAAATATTAGTTTAAGCATCCTAATCCTACAGGAGGTCAGTTGTATGTCTAGTCTGAATGATTAAGCTAAAGTAAATTAAATATATTTGTATCCTTTTATTGATGTTGTTATGGACTGAAAGTGATCGCTCACTGTTGCCATATGTGCATCATGTACGGATTGTCGTGACACACAGTGATAGTTCACAATTGAGATTAAAGTTAGATTGTTGTTGGAAAGTAGAATCCAGAACTAGCGTTTCTTCCTGTTTGTGTCTAAACACCAGTGTCGATGTTAATAGTGGAACTTGAATTCAGTCTATTTATGTCAAAAGTTACACCATTCACTACTAAGCTACTATGTCCGGACGAGTCCTAAATAGGATGAAACGCTGGATTCTGTTTACCAACTACAATTCAACTTTGATTATATGAAATTTGTTGTAAATATGTGTATGATATGCCTCCCCACCCTCGTCTTACTTGTCTTCCAGAACAGGTAATATATGAGAGCATTTTGAAACTATTCATAGACATAGAATTAATCATAGATCGAATGATTGTCAACTTTCTCATAAGTTAGTCAATATATAGAACACCTTTCCCTAAAAATTTATTATAACACCTTCTATAGATGCATTCAAAGTATAGTATCATCTAAGAGGACTGGGTTACTAAGAACTAATCAGATTATTTGGCTTCTTTGAAATGATACAGAATGAAATACAACTACAAACGTAATAAATATTCTATAGGACTTTCACAAAGGGAATTTAGCTATAAACAGTGATTGTACTTTGATAATGTTCCATTCTGAACGGCTGGCGACTTATTAATAATATCATCAGGACTTATTGAAAATAATTTAAAGTGTCTGATTTGACTTCCAGTTCAAATTATAAATGATGTAATTATTCTGACAAAGTTCTTTTAGGTAATGATTTGAAGACCGATATCAAGGGGACAATAATTAAAGAAGCCACGAGTATACAATTTCAATATAAGTAACAGATTTTGGGTTTATTTATGATATTAGGCCTGTAGAATGTTACAGCTATCAGAGTAATGTAAAATGATTACAATGACCTGACCTGTAACTTAACAGCGAGCAAAAAATGTCAGGCAATTTTTTAACTACTGATAAATTATAAGTAATATATCACATATTTTTGTTTATTGGAATTAGGTAAATTTACTTCACAGAGACTTTACTTCACAGAAATCGTTATTACGATCAGATGTACCGTAAAGTTGGAACCATGATGATAATTTCAAAGCGGATTACTAGGGCATCATAATCTGAAAACAGAAAAATTTGATACCAATTTCGAACTGACGATGTGTGATTTTGTTTATGCTACACATATTTTCAGATATTGCTGACCAGTTATATATGAACTATAAAATGTCTGTAACATTATTTTAGTTATTACTCAAAATATTATAAGTTAATCATTGTACAAAACATTACATCTATCAACTTGGTACAATTACAAATATCTTATATAATCAATAATATCTCGTTCTTAACTTGTGTTCTTCACCATACATCTAATGTTCCGTTACTAAATTGTGTTGATAATGTTTCCACATACTTCTATAAAAATATGCTAATTGTCTAATTTTCTGTGGAAATATGAACTATGGAAACTGAGATTGAAACATATTGATAGCTTGATTCATATTGATAATGACAAGTCAATTATTTGATCTGTTAATGAAGCATAGTAATTAATTCTTACGAAATATAAGCCTTCTATAAGCTGAATGGATTGAATAAAAAGCTTGCATAGTCATTTTGGATGACTTTGTCGGTATCAAATTTTGAGAGAAGTGAACTACGAGATTTTTATTGCAAGTGACTAGTTGCTTGTTTTTGAAACTTATTCTGTCATTTCTTTTGGGTGCTTATCTTGATACCTTTTCATCTGGACTTAATTCATAGTATTGTGGTTGTTTATTGATTTTATAATTTGCTAATAAAATAAATTTATTTTAATGCACTTACTGACTGACGATTAACCTGAGTGCCAATAATCTTTAAGGTTTTTCTACCCACTGTCTAAATTTACCACGTTTTTCCAATCATATCTATATCCAATATTGTCAGTAAGTATCGATATACGAGATAGGTCATGGTGTTTGACAGTTAACTGATGTTCATATAGACGGAGAGGAAGAGGTTGACTGTTTTGTGTGGTTGATTGTTTATCGAGATTGACGCAGTGCATTTTGTAGACAACGTTCTCTTTATCTTCTAGTGTTATTTTATACTATGGTTTGTAAAGAAGTGATTATAATGAACTCGTTGATCTGTGCGCGATATTAATTTCTTATGGCCTCAATAGTTTAAATGCAGTTTTCGATATGCATTTCATACACTTTCGGGCAAGCCGTTTGTTAACATTCATGTTTAATTTTCTGTTTATTGGTGTTGAGAAACATTAATTTATAAGTTTTGTGGATAGCCGTTTTATTGGAAGACGGTCACTAGGTACTTTCTTCATTTCTTCGTGTGGTAGGTAAGCTTCAATTTGCTTTTGCCCCTTAGAATATTGTTTGCAAATAATTGATTTTCTGGGTTGTCAGGATGTTATCACAGAAACTTAAAGTGTGGTGGATATAAGTTGATTTCCCAAACATTTGTATCTCCAGTTTTATTTTGTCGGTTCTAGGGATCAACACATTGAAAAATGATTGTTATTTGACTATTTTTTCAATGTCAATTTTATGTCATCAAAAATGTTGCTGATTCGACTAATTATCTTTAATTTCGATAAAGGTGTTGTCTATATAGTAAATCCGCATTTTTAGCATAATCATTGTTAACATTGAAGTTCATAATCTCAGCATCACAACTTCTGTAATAGGTCCAGATATTGGTGATCCCATTGTTGTACCTATCATTAGTTTGTACTTTTCTTCCACTGAATTAAAAGTGTGCTGTTAACCACATGAATTCCAATAAGCTTTGACTTTGGAGCATTGGAAGATTAAGATCATTGGTAAAGGGCAGAGACATAGCCTTTAACTAGCTTTGGTTCAACTAAAAGTGCATATATTTGTGACATCTGTGAATACCATCAATTTGTAGTTGTTGATTTGAATGTCATGTCCGAGGATTGTGTGAAAGATTTAATATAATGATCGTAGGAGCTCACTAGCTGCTTAAATTTTTCTTGACAGATTACAAGTCGGAGTTCCTGGAGCGACATAAATGGCCATAATGGGACTCTTGGTTAGTGTAGTTACGGTCTAGAGCAGAAATTAGGGAAAATTGAACCACTTAGTTTCGTCCAAGATTGTCGTGGTTTGTTATTTGTCCTTCTTTAACAAGTTTATTTAGAGTTCTACAGAAGTGTTTATCCAGCTTTTTGATTGAAATTTTGCTTATTGGTTAGAACTTATCTTCATCCACAGCTTTCTTAATATAGTCCTCTTTGTCCATAACCACTGCTGCATATCATTTGTCAGCTGAGTGTATAACAACGTTCTTCTGTTTCTTAGTTTCTTCAATTCCTTTGTTCCTGGGTGGTCACCTGAATATTGCTTTCCATCTATCATGTCGGTGGTACTACAGTTTGCCTTATTCGCTGTTGAGTTTTTTCATCCATTCTTGATGTCATTAGTGACCACTCAAGTGCGACAAAAAATTCAAGTTAGGGAGCTTTACTCATATTAAAATTAAATCCTATTAAAAAATTTGTTCTTCTGACATAGTAGGTGATCGTTTAAGAAGGTTAACAATACACCTAAAGATAGTTTATTTCCTCAGTGATTTTAAGATCTCGGCAAGTTTTGCATGACCATGTTTTTTCTCCGTTCTCCATGTTATCATCTGGATTTTTCAGCTGCAGTTGTCAAGGCTGTCAAATGTTGTGGTGTGAATGTGTCTTTAAGGATTTTTATTTTAGGCATCCAAGATATGTTGGTGTTTACGGAT
Organism: Schistosoma japonicum; assembly: GCA_025215515.1. Lineage (NCBI taxonomy): Eukaryota > Metazoa > Platyhelminthes > Trematoda > Strigeidida > Schistosomatidae > Schistosoma > Schistosoma japonicum. The sequence goes on along the minus strand of CM046061.1, from coordinate 68,953,311 downwards.
CCTGTGATGTACATTAGTCGTTATTTATTCTGTTACACACAGCCCACTTTGATCAGTAAATTTTCATCCCATTTAACATGTGATCGGTGGTTGGCATCTGACTCTAGTGAGCAGAACATGTTGACGAAAAAATTGTGGAGGAGTATAATGGTTTCCTCATTAGAGCTTGTGTTTTAGCTCTGATGAAATGGCACAAAATTACAATGAAAGTTCTACAATTAAATCGTCAAGCCTAGTTAACGAGTTAGCCATAATCATCCTCCTGAGATACAAAACTTCTCTTCCCTTTCATTAAAATTATCCACAGATTTTAGGATTTTTGATTAATCTGTCCTCATCGTTTGGCTCATGTAACCGGTCGTATGCAAAGATTAAACTATTTCTAAAACTTCCAATTAACTTTGCTTAGATGGTCACACATCATCATAAACATTGAAACCGGTCATGAAGTCAGAGGGAATTTCTACTTGTAAGCCAGAATCAATATTTTCCGATTAATAAATTGTTTCATAATGCTCGGGAGATGCGTTAGCCTATGAAATTTAATAATTCGTAGGTAATATAAGTAATTTTAATAATTTTTGATAATTCCAATAAACGTCTACTTTATCAGTATTATTAACGAATTTCCTCGAACTACTTACAAGTAGCTCCACTTTTCAGTCGAAAATATTGTTTAGTTACGTAACAATTATTATTGTTTCATGTACTTAGTAAAATAAGTTAACTGAATAGAAATTTGATATCCATTTTCCTAAAGAAGCTGTGTGCCTTTGTCATAAAACAATACATCATTACGGATTAAGATTCACTAGGTCGGAACTTGATCCCTTATCAAAGTGTCAGACTAAATTGAATCTAACATTCCTTTCAAATTATCAAATTATCTAGTTAGAAGAAATTAGACTAATTGTATTAACTTATAATTTACTACCATTAAAACAGTTTAGTTTGAAGAGGCGTCAAGTTGTATTATTGTCAACGCACTATCAAAGGTGTAGATTTTTGCTTGATCTAGTAGCTCTCCGTATAAAATAAATGTGCAAAAAGGTTTGAAAACTTAAAAGATTTATCATTTAATTTGTATTGTGACTGGCAAGTGGAATCCAGGACGCGCGTTTCGTCCTATTTGGGACTCATCGGCTGGATGTACCTGTATCCCAATGTTGATGTTCACAGCTTCAGTCTATAACAAATCAATGGGAATATACAAATTCATTCTACTACTTAAAAGATTTGTTACAACCTATCGTCGAATCCATATCGAGTGGCTTGCATTCAGTAAACGTTTATAGAAATATGTATATTGCAACCGTAGAAGCTCAAATTTAGTGAATATTCTGTGCATCTTTTCGATAAGTATGTCTAAAGACATCATGTTCATATATTTTATTTTCAAGTTCTATCACATTGAAGATCAGTTTACGCTTGCTTATATAAAGCAAGAGACACATGCATAGATCTATACTATGAATCAACTTATTTCGCATGTTTGCTATATGCACTTACGGACTAGTCTGTTTTCACTACAGTCCAAAAAAGTGACTTAACTGAAGCACTGTAACCAGGTGAACTGACTGCATTTATTTGGTTATTCAACGGGTCATAAGAAACATAAATGTCCTACATCGAGTATGAAGTTGATGATGGGAAATTATGAGGGATCTATAACATCTGTTTAATTCTCTGTCATTTTCAATGGCTTTTATGCGGATGTTAGTGTATAATGAAATATATCGTAAACCCTAAATTACGATTTAACATTGAACTTTCTAAAAAAAACTGTCTGATTTCACTATTATACATTGATATTCGAAATAGCTTTATAGAAAACGTAATTATTTTTAGAGGTTTCTAATTCAAATTTAGTAGATAAGCATGCTTTCCTTACGATCTTTATTTGTTACTAATGAATAAAAACAAGAAATAAAGTGTATATTAACATTACATTTAAATTTATCATTATTATAACTTACATTTATAGATCCATTTGAAGCATTTGTTCCTATACTCTGCTGTGAATGTGAACGCTTCGTTGTGTCAAGTTGAAAATAATGACTAGCAGGATGATAAGAACCTTTACCAGTACCATTTCGTACTGTTGTTGACTTTGATACAATTGTATAACGTCCTGGATTATTGTTTGGTTTATTTGTATATCCATTTGCTTGATGAGCTCCATTGTAAGTAATGTGATTTACATCACGATTATTCATGAAATCATTCATCTGATTAGACTTAATCATATGAGACATATTTAAGTAATACCTAGTGTAAACAGAAACAATATAATTATTATATATAATTATAATTATATAGAATAATATTAATTAAATGATAATAGTCAACATCATCCGTCGACCATAACTCGACTCGACAGTAATCCCCTTGCTACAGAGTTAGAATGACTTGTATCATAAATGAATCATACACAAAATGAGTGTAGTGAAATCTAAACTACAATCGAATACAGTATTTGCTGCAAAGCTCAGAGAATATCCGAAACGACTATTATCATATAGAATGCCTATACTCTCTCAAGATATCAAGACTGACAGACTGTCAAGCATTACGAAGATTTAGATGAACGATACACATATTTGACCCAATTTCTTTTACAAAAATGTTATTTCCCTCACTATCCTTATCAACATGATTATTTCAAATTCACATGTTAAACTTAAACAAAGTCTAGCACATAATGATATTGATGATTAGTGTATCCCATTTATTTAACATTTACATTCATTGTACAATGAATTATAGTCAATATAACGCGCATATTTAATTTCATCATGACCTTATTGTTTATGCATGAAGTTGCTGTTTATTATGTGTTCTATAGAGGAGAAGAAGAAGAAAAAGATCAATACTGTTACACTAATTCTTTTTTCTTCTACTTGTTTGTTGTATGTAGTTCGGCGATGTAGTTATTTTCTATTTTGATGAATCATTCGAAATTGTAAACATTATAGTGATTGTGTAAATGTCAAAATGTAGCATAACTCTGATTAAAGTAATAAATATAGTAACAATATTCATCATTAACAATTTAGAATTAGTATATTTTAACTAATAAATGAAATAATAAAATATTAATAAAGAATAATTATCATAATATTAATTTTCTTCTAAGAAAATAAAGTTTGTGTTTTCTACCTGCCGTGATGAAAAGTGGTCGGTAACTAAATTGTCATCTGAAGAAGACTTTATATTAAACTTTGAAATCACTAACTGAATGTTGAAAAACAATGAACATTGGATGTCTATTTAGTTTTACGATGAGATTCTTCAATAGTATTTACTCACAAACTGAACTACTTAAAACATTCAAACTTTTGAAGACAGGACAATTTTAACTGTCAACAATATTGAACAACCATTATTTAATGACGTTGATAATTTTCAATAGGTACCTGTTATGTCGGACTACTAAAGAAGAGTGAAAAACTTCCAGAACTGTGTTTCAGAGAACTAATTTATTTATTTTGGTCGTGAATAGTGTAAACATTACATTTCTATTATTGTTACGTTTCTCTCACCCTATCCTCCCGTTTAGCATATTTACTGTTATTATATTGTCTCTTATTATGAACTACAGTTAATTAGATGTGTACAAGTTGTCCCTATTCACTACCACTATTTCCTTCATTCTGTATTAATGTCAGACTATTAATTGGTTTGTTGTGCAGTCTGATTTTATGTATATATAAAGAAATGCATGAAATATTATAGAATTCTGTCTTGTTGGTCTGTTGTCTTGTGTTCTTCCTATTCCGGTTTGGCACTCAGTAAGCACAAGGCAAACCTGCAATTATTGACTAGGCACACCTAACTCGCATTTGGTCAATCAACCGAATAATTCTCGCGACATAACAGTATCTAGCTACAGATAATTTCAAAGTTATTTTCCACATATTCCTATTAGTTTGAAACTCTGTAAATGAACATGAACTAGAAAGATTAATAATAAATCGTTTTTGAGAATGAAGTATCTTGAATAATTTCTGTTTCCTTTCTCTGTATACCTGGTTGATCAAGCATACTAACGTGGACTATTTACAGAATCATTCAGGTTAACTACAACGATGATTTAGTAAAGTTGAAGTAAGATTCTAGCTATATAAAAGCATATTTAAACTATGATTGTTGTTGGTTTTAGTTACAAACCATTTGATTCATGAAACTTCTACCAATAACATACAGTCTCTTTAGCTCTATAGATTCACAACAAAGAAGTTAGAATATTTTAATTCAACACTGTTACTTTTAAGAAAAATTAAACAAATGTGAATGAATATTTTCTAATTTGTTTAGTGTGGATCTGATATCAGCAAAGTGACGTAGATTTGACAATCACTGAAAACCAAGAAGTGTTATTAGACATCAGTTTCGAATAAATAACGCCACCGGAAAATTTAGCTGATAAATTTCAAGTTTTATGAAAAGCGAATGGTTAATTTGAGATGAGAGGAGTTAACGTACAGTTTAAGTAATACTATTGTTTACTTTGTTAAGAGTTTCAAATGTATCAGTGAGATAATCATAACAACATGTGGATTGTAAATGGTAAAGATTATTTCTAGTTCAGGAGTACGGTTTCAGTGAATATTGATTTTCTTGAGATGGCTGTTATATTCTTAGAAAGTTCTGAAAATCGATCTGTAGATCATACTAATAATGCTGTTTAGAAAAATAATAAAAACTCTATCATTCAATCATGTAGTTAAGAGACGGTGACTTCATAGAATTTAAAATGGTTCTCTCTATTTATTACTAATTAAACGGAGAATTAGATGATGTGTGAAAATAAGAAATTATGAATTTTGTCACAATCGAAATCTAATGACTATGTCAACATTGTGAAGAACTTAAATGCATAGACATTACAAGATTTCTAAACATTTCACCAGTTTTACCATTTAGCTTAACGCAGTATAAACTAGCACTTTAAATCCTTTATATTCCAAATTAATGAAAGCTGATTTGTATTTATATTTTAATAAAAACAAAACGTAGATTATATTATTGATTGTCGGCAATTATGAAGCAAGAATCTATTTAAAGTTTTTTTACTTGTGTATCATTTCAATAGAATTCAGCGAACAGTAACAAATAGAAACAACTGAAATTACCAGCTCTCTCCAAAAAACCATCTAAATTCAGTAACAATATTTGGCTCAATAATAACTAACTTCAAAATGTTCCTGAAGTTCTAGCAAGAGGTTGTGACTAGTGAAGTTTAAACTCGTGACAAGTGAGACAGCTGTCTCCAGTTACAACGGATGATTGTATAGCTATATCACAAAGTGATGTAAGCAAGAAATTACAAAGTTTGGATGCCAGTGCAGCGGTGCAGATGGCTAAACGTTGTCCGTGGAACCTAAAGGTTTCGAGTCTGATTCCCTAATGGAATCGATTGTAAAGCCGTGTCAGCGTTTTAACAATGAAAGAGATAGATGAGTAAGCTATTTCTACAAATTCAGTTTCATTATGTAAATGAACCGTAATTCTGAACCTAGACACTGTTTAATAATAGTCATTTCACGTAAGTTGGAATGGATGATTGTATAATTTAACGTTATTCTTTACTAAGCCACATTCGACAGATACTTCTTTTGGAGTCATAAGATACCTCTTGGAGAATAACTTGTGCACATAACTCCACAAACTGGCAGTCAAATAAATATGAATTCAAGTAACTTGTCCTTTAAATATGTGTGAACTAGTGAATCTGTTAATCTAGGTTAGTCGTTGTAAAGCTCATACTTTATTAACTAAACAATGTGGTGGTCATGATCATAGTAGATTGTAAAATAATTCAATTAATCGAGATAGTTTCATAATGATCATGAGACTCATGAATACAGTTGAATGAAAACTGATTTGTTAGCATTCTATTCATACTTATGTCTTCTTAAATATGACAGCGAACATGAACAGTTAACTTGATACATTCACCAAAAACGTTATTTTACAAGGTATTCTAATGCTTTTCACTGTACAATAATAGTGTTGCACTCAAGCAATTTTATCAATTTTTCATTCATTTAATGAATGTTGAAAGTGTACATTTTATTGAAGTGTTAATTTTAAGTTCACACCTGTAGTAAATTCATCTTTCATGGTAACTGTGGTAATACTGACATATGCAAGGAATTCAGTTGTTAACAACACTAAACTATTGAAATCAACTCTTTTGTTCTGTATTCCATCTTAATGCCTATAACTCATTTGATAAAGTAATGAAAACTTAATTAAAAGTTCAAGATAATTTGAAGATATTAAATACTGAACACTGAACCTCATTCACATTTAATACCTAAGTGTATTACAGAAAATTATTACTTATTAAAACAAGAATAGAATTTATTTCAAATGTTTAGACATTGTTAATTTAACTTGTATAACAGTGTTAATTAATTTTACACTGTAATAACAATAAAACTATACATACGTTTAAATTGGTTCATTTTAATAAAACAAAAAATATATACTACTATTTTGCTAATCTAAAATATACTAAAATTTATTATTGAACATAATACTTGTCTGTATTTAACAGATTAAACTACATGATGGTGTAAATTAAAACAGCAATAATTATCATTAGTAAATGTATTCTATGAATATTGAACATATATGTAAAATATAGACAAACGAAATGTAATATGGAGATGAAAGGTGATTTGGTGATTTTTTGGCAAGAAAGCATTGATTTAGGTTTAGTGATATTTGACACTCGTCATTAAGGAACATCTGAAATCTTTGAAAGAATTTATCCTCTTCAGCGAATTCAATCCTAGGTAAATGCAAGTGATGGCGAGTCATTTAGGCGAGTGACCATATTACAATTAGATTAATAAAATTCGATCATTACTTCAAAGTCATTGATGTACATCAAATTGGTCAATACACAATTATCAACAAATGTCAAAATAAATATTTGTACAAGTGAATCTCTGGAAAAGAAATGTTTATTGTTCAGGTAGACTATTAGTGTATAATTTACATTGATTATTGAAAAATCAATTAAAAGGAATGTTAAGTTGAACGCTTAGTAAATACTGACATGTCCTTAAGTTGAAAATTTTCTGAATCCTGCTAGGCTAATCGACTTATGACCCTATCAGGTGACCGAATGATGTGAAACTATGATTATAACTAGGTATTCTGTAAGCCTGTAAGTTTTTTCTGATCTGTTTAGTCGCGAGCCAGAAGAGAGAGCACGTAAAAATGAGCCAATCAGTTCTCAAGAGTAAGTACCCGTTATATACTTTCGTTTATGCATATGTAAGTAAAACTCACAGTAACCCAATTAAATTAATAACATCAGCAAAAACAATGGTGATGGCAAATCTGGGTCAATGTAAGTAAATAATCAGTTCAGTTAAGTCATTCTTTTTGACTGATGCTTTATGACACAATAAATGATAGGCATGTTTTTGACTAAGTATGAATTATGGATACCTGTAAACATTATATATTGGTTTATCTTTAAAATTGTTTTACCGTCAATAATTGATTTCATTTGGAGAACCGTTGACATTCCTTCACGGTATGAAGCCTATGGGTTCATATAATATGGAATTCAAAAAATCTAGCTCTATTTTTCACTAAGGTTTTATTAGTCGACTATATCAAGTTCATTCATGCGTATCTATGTTGATGTTAGGTGATGCAAGGAAGTTTGCGGGAAATTCTATAAATCATAAGTTTCGTGTTCGTTCTCACTGGTACCTCCATTACTGAGAAACCTGAAACATTTGATTGAATACCAACGTTCATCCATCAATTTTTTAGTCTTCTATGTTACTACTGAGCTGTTGGGCAGGCGACTGACCTCATGTTAGATTGAAATATTCATTAATCGATTATTAATATCATGTTTGTCTAGTGACTATTAACAACAAAATGATAATAGTCAGCTATTCAATGAAATGGTTGAAAGTCAAACCTAACTCATTACACACAGTTTCTAAACCCTTTTTCATACTGCGAATTTACATGATAGTTCAAAAACAGTGTCATTAACTATTTTTACTGTTCACATTGATGTTGAGCTCTAGCGCCTCTTGGATTCAAGCAGTTAAAACTTAATTTGTAGCCCAATGACTAAATAAATATCATTAAATTTTGCATTCTTATTGTTGATCATCTTATGAGTATTTATTCACTAGTTGATATGGAACAATTTTGCATTAATTACTAATCAATAGATCATATCATAGATGAGCATAACATAATTAACTAGTAAGGCAAACGTTAAGGGTTAATGTAACACTTTTGATTGCATTCCTTACTCATCATATTACTTATTTAAGCTTTCAACATGATTATGAGAAAACATGGTTCAAATAACCCGAAATAAATGAAAAAAAGAATAATAATAGAAAAACAATCATTTTATCACAACCTTACTCCTATCCGATAGTCAGCATTCTAAATGTTCTTAAATATCTAGTTTATCTGTAATGTATTTGTTTAAATGCGATTAAGAGACTGCTATTCTATAGATCTCATTAATTTATTAGGAATAGAGCTAAGTGTATTGGCCGTTTGATAAGTGTTCTAGACAGTATGGATCAGGAATTGTGTTTGCTTTGATTAAAAAGAGATGTTCATTAGATCAACAAGAAGCTTGATAATTAAGCATATTGTAAATATAGGTCATTTTATTGAAACAAACTGATCATTCCAAGTCATTTACAAGGTGAATAGGGTCCTACAGATGGCATTAAGTTTATGGCTTTTCTGCATTAAGGAAGCATTTACTACATATTTAGATAGATCAGAATATTATTCATTAAAGAAATTAATTTAGATCCAACGTGATTGTAAAATATTTAACTTCGAAATTTATAAATCCCATAAAACATTGAAATCATCTAATTCTACGGAGAAACGTTTTCTTTTTCGAAGATTTGATTGTCTCATTGGATGTAGTAGAAATTGGTGAATTTGAATTAGATATAATTAGATAAACTGAGCTAGACAAACATTGCTGTCTTTCAGTTGACTTGTGACTAGCTACATAGAAAACTCATAGATCTCATTAATGCCAGGTGTAAATAACCAACTACTAAAGACAACAGATGAACTAGCGGAACATATAAATAATTTAATGAAGTCAGATATATGCCAGCTAAAAGTTATAGGTTCGTCACGAAATCGGAAGATCTAAGGTTAGAATCTCCGGTGGGGTCGTGACTGCGCACTGTTGAAGGGCAAAACATGAGTACAGTACTTCATGCTTTTCAGTGGTTGTTAAACCCAGGTCACTTCATGATATCAAAGTAAGAATTCATTTTTAACAAGGTACCTTATTGTGTGTGTATATAATTCCGGGAAAACACAAAGTGTAGTTTTTAATTATTGGGTTAAACAGATAATACTAAACAATAGAGTTATTAGATAAGCTGGAAACTAAAGGTCAAAGGTTAAGTTAGAAGAAACTGATTGATCATTGAGTAGTGTTCATCCTTTATAATGAAAATTGGATTCAACTGATTAAGTTACATTGGATTCTCATGAAACTGAAATCGCCTGTACAGTGTTGAATTGGAAGATGTTTTGAACAACTCCGTGGTAACAGTTGCAGACTACGAAGTTAAATGACTCGAACGAAACCTAGGTCAAGATAGATTTCTTACCGACTGCCCTTAACCAACCTTCTATCACATTATAGTGGATGCGATATCGAGTCACTGAGGTGAGTGTTCATATTGCAACTTGATGGACGAAATTTAGTCAGCATTATACAAGTCTAGATATGTATCACATCAGCTATTAATCAGTGATCATTCAGTGTAAGCAGCTAAGTTCAACGGTGAGTCAGTATAGACACAAGTATCTTAATGATAATGGTCATGGATCAAATCCACCATGGTGCATTGGCATGGCGTTTAGTAGTAGAGCTAAATTTAATTTATCCAATAACCTTGTTGAGTCATGGATCAGCACTGCTAAGCAGGCTCATACTAGGATGCAACAGTTTTTAGTGTTCCCTGGTTTCCAGTGGTTTCCAACTAAGAACGATCTATGAATACCAGCTATAAATTGGAAACGAATTTTCACGAAACCATCAAAACTCAACTTGATATGTGTTTAGGAAATAAATGAAGATATTGTTGGTTCATACGTTTATAGAAATGAAAATTTCTTAATCCATGTATTTACTGTAAACATGTTTACTGTCTTGAAATTGTAGCCGTAATAACTTTCTAAGAATAATTTTTGAAGTAAACCATTTGTCAAGATAAAAATCAATCACATGAGATGCACTTTTAAAGTTTGTCTAGATTGTTATTATTTTCATCGCCATAATTGTAACTTATACAGTATGTATTTACGTCATGTGTAAGTAATCTGTAAATTTATTTTTCTAGACTGGCACTAACACATATACACAAAATAATGCTAGTGTACAATTATGAATATTTTTCAATTGAATAATTCTTTTTAATTTGATTTGTGTGTTTTCATTACAGATTCATCTCGTCGGGATATCATTGAAAACAAAGCAAGATTGTACAACTGTTTCATTCCAATGCCAGACACCTTAGCAATAGGCACCTACGACCCAACACGGGGACTGAACTAGAGTCTTCCGGTTTCATGGCGAATTCTTAATCATCAGCGTCAGTACCTTGGAGTTCATCCTTAAAATTTCCACTTCAGTCAATTTGCAATATTCGACATCAGTCTTTCAGTGCGATTGGTGATAACTGTCTCATATCCGAATTTTCTGAACTCTGCTAGTCATGACTTCTTACTAGAACATCGACAGAGTCTAAAAGTTGGTTACTAATGAAATGTTTTTTATAGTTACGCTGATGTGGTTTTATAGAGATCGGGTTTTGTTACAGAAAACAAGGAGCACTAGACAGTAGGAATCCTATCACTGAACACCAATTCAATGTTGTTTAAACTTAAGTCTGAGGGTCTTGGATTAGATCCCTGGTTGGTTTAATGGTTTGCACTGCTAGGACATACCAGCTGTTCAGTGATGACTACAAACTAGATTCGTGAAACGTAACAGTGTCATTTCAAAAAATGGGTGATATGCCGGCACCTAAAGAAGATTGACTACTTTCTACGACTATTTTCCAGTTGACTATTAATTTATTTTGGTTGCATGCAAAGTGAACATTTTATTTCTATTATTATTAATTTCCATTTGCCCTGTCCTTCCGTTTATAGCATTATCTGTTGTTATATACCCATTTATGAACTATGGGTAATCATTTGTGTAAACTTTTTGCCAGGTCATAGTTACTGTTACTCCTATTTTGTAAGAATACTAATTTTCTAATTGGTTGACTAGGTGGTTAGGCTTTATGTTTATATAAAGGACTGTTTGGAATATAATTTGGTTCTATCTGAAGGTCAGTTCAGTTGCCTTATCTTCTCCTTCCGGGATCTGGGGCGGACTAGCAATCACAGAGCAGACATGTGGACACATACTGATTGGATCATACACTCTCATCGTCGAAATAGCCTTTTGTCATCATAACATATTTAATGACGTAGAAAAACGTGAAAACTATCGATTAATTGACCTTATAGTCAGCCTGATGATTTCTTTTAATCCAACAATCGGTCTCATGTTCGGGTCATAACATTTGGCAAAATAATCGTTAGTGACGGCTTGAGAAGAAAAGGAATGAGAACCTCCCGCATTTTCCTCATTTATAGTTATATAAGTTTTACGCTGATCTATCTTAACAAATTTTATATCTAAGCTGTAAGATTTTCGAATCCCAAACAGAGATTCTACACAACGTATTTACATTCCTGAAGTTGTTATTTGTTGTTAAAACACTTGAAAATTGAAAACAGATTGTTGATATGTTCAATATACCACTAGAAAAGGATCCTGTGGAGAAAATTCCTAATAATTTCATGACTTATTCAATCCTAAACTTTATTACAATTTAAAGTTTTATTTAGACTTGACAGGATATCCATTAGTGTATGGATGAAATTCAGAAAACAAATCTGTTTAGGTTTATGATACGGACATATGATTAAATAGACAAGATCAAAGGAATTTATAAAAATTAATAAAAAGAAAATTATAGTTGATTGCTGCAATAGAAACAATACAATGTACATACCATAGACAAACTGTTTATAGATAAGGTAATTTTACAATAATTGATCATGGTTTAGTGACCAGATTTATGTTTATCATGTCTTTTATAAAACTGCTTGAATTATAACGATTTAGTTAAAATGTGGCCACTAGCCTAAGTGATTTAGAATACCAGGTATACTGTAGATATATCAAATTGTTTTGAAAGAGGGTTAGCTGGAAATCATTGACATAGGTTTTGTGTTATCTCGGATTAGTCATCAAGGCGTATCTACATTTTTTGAATGAACTCTTAGGTCAACGTCAGATTAGTTCCTAGATTACCTAACTTTATGGGTTGAGGGTGTCCTGTAGACTCTCCCACTCTTCAAAAAAACAATTTTCCATTTCTATATAGTGTTACTGATGCCAAGTTGTTTAGACCAACAACCACGTTTCAATTATATCAATGAAATTCGATCAGTACTACAAAGAACTTGATAAACATCATATTGGTCATCACATTATGATAAATTTCAGTATTGGTCTGAGAGTATGTTATAATATGAAGATTGTTGGAGGAAGAGGGTTAAGAAATAATCAACAAGAAACCTTACTTAATACCGGCTTTTTTCTATCCGACAACTATCAGTAAGTAAGGCATACCTAAAATCTTCATAATTATTATCAGACTGTGAAACCTGATGACCCTATATCATATTCACTAGAGTGCATCATTTACCATTTCTACATTTCAGGTACACCTTACTAACAAATGACCAACAATACAAAACTTAGGTTAAGAAAAATTCCTAACTATCTACCCTTCAACGATCTTACATCACAATATAGTGCATACAATGTTGGGTAACATATTTTAGTTTAGTCTAGTCTCGATGACCACCACATTAGTCATTAATTAGCGTATAGATTGTCAATAGTAACCTTATTTCGACATATGTCTAATCGTAGATGTACCAATACGCCATTCATTCTACTTTCATTAAATAAAACCAGACATTTGGATGATTATATAAAATAAAATGAAGAAAACATGTTTAAATTGTATTTAAACAGCTGTTCTTCACATATCTTCACTTTTCAATTATATTCTGAGTAATGAATTGTAAATTCGATTATAAACATCGACAAATAATTTCAATTTATTGGACAATTCTTGGTTTGTTAATTTTCTTTTTGTGGAGTTGAAAAACAAAATTTTTATTTTTCTGAAACTCATCTACTTTTGACTATTTCATTTTTATGGATTCATTCAGTCTGTGAATAGTTTTCACTATGAAATTAATAGAAGGTAAAGTATCATTGAGAATGAAATTCTAGTTTATCTACTGTTTTCACCTACTGAGGTACCATTTATATTTTGTTCAGAATTTCTTGTCTTTTTTCATGTAAGTACAAAATATGGAAAAGCTCTTTAATATTGGAGTTGGTGGCTGAGGGGGGGGGGATGGAACACAAGTATTTATTGTTTACAAGCCACTGAAATCACTGAAATTGATGTTTTAAGAAACCATAAAATAAAATGTAGAAAATAATTCACTGTACTTTCTCCCCTTAATCAGATAGGTCATACGACAAATTAATTATCATGTTGAAATTAGGCGCTAGGAAGTTAACTGAATTCGATTTCCTTATTATGAATTCACTGAATTAAACAACTAATGAAAATCATGAAGTAATGCACAGCCCTTGCATAAGAAGTCAGCATCTACAATCCCTTTAGAGAGTAAATCCCAAAATGTTAAGGTTCTTTGACTGAACGCTTAACTGGTAAATCGATGATCAAGCCTATAATGAATGGCTTGATATTTCTATTTATCACGAATTGACGGAAGTCAGACCCATATAAAGCAGTTGAGGCGAACGACGAATAAGTGTTGTGAAATCATTGAAGTTAGGAATATCAACAGCAACCTCTTCGGCCTAACGATTAAGAGTTTGCTGCCGAACCAAAATCCATTAGGTTCGATTTATTGGTGAGGTTGTGAATGTACACTAGCGAGAAATCCAATAACAATACAAAACAGCTGTGAGTGCTATATATTTTTCAATGGCTATCACGTAAATTACTGGTACTATTTTTGGTATTAGTTTTTATTTTTCTTAGAATACTCTTGACTATTTATGTTATTAACAACCCTATAAGTATAATTTTCTATGCATGAACCACACACTTTCATGTAGCATTCAATTATCAATACTTGTAGTAGTCATGTAATTTTCTACGAAGTCAATATTTCAAAATATGTTAGTTGATAAAATGAGCCAGTCTACAACATACTCAGTAGACACCCAGTAATAAGCTTCAAAATATTTTACAGAATGGCCGAAATTTTTAAACATTCTGTCAGAATTTTAACTTGACTTGTTAGTAAGGGATTATGAAGAATACAGCACAGCTGACGTCACCATCTACTCAAGATTATCATTATGATTCAAGAAAATTATGATAATAATATTCATAGTTACGAAATAAGTGGTAAGGATTGTGTCGTGAACTACGTCAACTACGATATGCGGCAAACAATAACCTTGTTTGAAGCCAATATTTTTACCAGACATTAAGACTGTCTATTCTGTATCCGTTTGTCTGTCGTGATAATGACCACTACAAAGTAGGATTGAAGAATGCCTAATAAATGAACTACCAATCAGAGACAAATTTTATTACACTTATCTGTTTATATACATGCAGAACCAAAATAAACATATGACCAATAACAAATGTAACTCTTACAAAACAACAAAGACAATAATAATAAGTTAAGGGATCAAGTATACAGTTAAGTTAGTTGTAGTTCTTGAATAAAAAATGATGTGATAACAGTTTATAAGTCTAACACAAAGTTAGAATTAAAGAAATACTATAACAGTATAGATACAACAATATACTTACTTTCCACAATAAATAAAATAGTTATCTATATTCAATCGGTGTTAATTAACCTTCCTAATATGATTCCACTACTAGTTCAAATAAGACATATACCGAAGTAACGGTATAAATCTTTACTGAAATGATATTAGTTGAGTCAAGAGACGTACATTAAACACGTTTATCTTCTTTGTGACTACACATGGATATGATTATTCGAAACATTTTATATCTTCACTATGTATCATTTATTCAATATTGTGATCACTTTTCCCATGTATTCAATGAATAAATTTCATATCTTAGTGTAATTCTGAATATTTAGTTTCAAGTTATTAGAGTAATCTACACAGTTAGGTTGAATATAACAGAAAAATCCTTAGTGATAATCATACCTGAATATCTAACATTAAATCCACTAAATGAATCAAAAAATGAAACCAACCGAAGGCAGTGAATACAGCATATTCATTTGAAAAATGAAAATGTTTTCTGATAATCTTCGTCATGTTAATTGTATGTAAAATACTTTAGAACAATTCTAAATAAATGTACGGTGTAATGTAGTTGTCGAAAATTTAGAACTACTACAAAACAGACATTTGTAAATAGGAATTAATTTATATTAACTTAAAAGTTCATGTCTATTACGTAAAATATGACAGTTGAAATTACTGCATTACTTAACAGTTCATTATAAAATAAGAAAATGATCGTTTATTTTTTTCAAAATTATGATGGATGATATGTACATGTTATGTATCTAATGTTATTTTAGACTAAGTTAACTAAAGTATACTACAGATACTCTTCAAAATGCCTCATATATTTAATATACAGTAATGGAGAATCAGTCAAAAACTGTGAAACTGTCAGAATTCTTCACCAGTGGATATATATATATATATACATTGGTTTAAGGCACTTTTTTATTGCTATAACTGTAAGCTTTCATTCTGGTCATTAACTGTTGACATATCCGTTACTGTTTATAAATTAAACCTAATTAATTCAAGTTGATTAAACATACTAATATGATATAGTAAGGTGCAACAACGATCAACCAATTAATCGATACTACAATATGCAGCAGACTCAGGACTTTCGGAAATCATTTACAAAATTCATCCAAAGAAATCAAGTGATGTTCGCCTAATTTTACTTTATATAGTAGAAGCCTTAGGTATCCATGATTTATAACTTGAACTATGTACACAAAACCATTCCGTTAGATGTCTGCGTTATTATTATCACTTTAATAGTTGTCTATACCTCGAATTATTGCTTATCATGTACACATCACTTTCATTTCAACAGTCACAGTTACTCAATTCACTTTAATGACTATATGTTTATTATTCATTTCCATAGACAATTACTTATTTGTAGATTTTATGACTGTGCCGTTAAATTTCACATAGCAACTAATCAACAATTTAGCATGCATAGAATTATTAGTGGACTTATAGTTTATCAAAAATGTATCTATAAATATACAAATGTATTGCTGTAAAAATGAATTCAATGAAAACGAAACGTTTGCTGAATTAGCTTGTTTTATAATTAAATATGCATCTGTTACTTAGATTTATACCGCAATACGTTCGTTTTATAAGGATTATGATTTAAAAATTTGGTTCATTGTGATCTTGCAATCTATGTTTCATATAAATAAATAACAAAAACACAAAATTAAGTAGTCAATCTCATCGTCTTATTTAGAAAACTAAATGCGAAATGAAATTGTGTTGGTAGATTACCTTCACCAAATACTGCATCTTGTAAAGCATATTCATAATTAGGGGGGCATATTACTTTAATGGTTCTAATATATGAACGTAAAGAGAATCGAAAGTATAATACATTGCTGATGGTCTTTTTGAATACCACTACTATATACTATCAACTTATTGTTTAGTACGAACGGACGTTTTCTTTATTCATAACAGATGAAGTTAGTGGTCGATTGGAGGAGATGAAGACTGATTATGTTAATTTGTGGTGCGACTTAGGATAGCTTTCATCTTTTCATTTTAATGAGTGTTGAAAACTAACTTATGATGACTGTGAAAAACAAACAAATGACAATATGCTAGCATTTAAATAATGATAAGTTCTTATGCAGGAAGTAGGTTATTTTCACTTTCAAATTTTATAAAGTTTGCATGAAGAAGCAGAAGAGTCGTCGCCTTTTGTCACCTCCATGTTTATAATTTTACCCTCACATTACAAACCATATAAGTGGGAAGAATATAAATAAAGGTCTTTGTTCGTATCCAAGATTATATGTCACAATCTTGATATCATAAAATAATCTAAATCAGAAACTTTTTGAAATTAAGATGCGCTGGACAGCTGTTTCATTCTAGTATGAGATTAACTAGCAGTTAGCCTCCATGACCACATCGGGAAATTGCGTCAATGAATTTCAACCTTTATAGCAAACGCAATTACCTACCAACAGTAATAGATGAGGTCATGAAAACATATTATGTATTAATTGGAATTAAAAATTATAACTGTTTGATGTCTACCGTTTCAGTGATATAACGACTGAGTGGTAGCCACAAGGCCTAAAGTTCCAGGTGGTGACTCCTTGACAGGGTCATGGAAGCACAATGTTACAGAGTCCCATACTGAGACTAAACAGTTGCTCAGTATTCCTTGGTTTTCATTGGTATGCAAACAATAATGTTTTATAAAAGATCCTCTTTCTAAGCTACTAATTTCTCATTGACATCTAAAGAAAGTCCCAAATGAATATGTTCATTGAATAATAAACAGTAAAAAATAATCATTTTGTCATATAACTAACTAAATCTTGAATAATTTAAACAAAAATACTGGTTGTAGTTCCACTAATGTAAATATCATTGAGGACTTACCAAAATTAAGAAAATTTATTGAATTACCAGAAGTATTGAATTCACTTCACTTAGAATCAATGGTAAGTGTTGAACTCTCCTAATTGAAGTGTACTCTAAGAATGTTCTTCTAATATGTTTCTATGATAAATTTTTTTTACACGAATGTATTATCATGATTATCATGAATTATTTTTCAGAAATTCTGTTTATTATCAAATTGTAATAACTTGTAAATGTATTAGATTGTAGTTTATTAGTTGAGATTTCTATTTTAAAGCCTGCCCTCTATCATTAAATTATAATTTTTGATTGGTTCACTTACTAGTTCATTCCTTAGAAAGGCACAAAAAATTGGTATACACATACAGGATTGTATTGTGATAATTGTGTGCTAAAAAGCATGTCCAGTCATCTATATTGGTCACTAGACCATAATTTTTTTTCCCATTCTAGTTGAACAAAGTTTCTATTTGATCAATATAGAAAGTAATCGATTTTGTCTGTAAAAGTGTTTATTAGTAAGTTTACTGGACTGGATGATTGATGCCACTAATAGAGAGAGACAGAGGAAGCGAGAACAAGATAATGATTACCTAGACGGTGGAATTTAGTTTAAGGGGTGGGAGGGGGGCAAGGAATTTCGTAATCTAGATACATTTTGATATTTGAAAGGCAACTGTCTAAAATCAGTCGACAGTAGTTTTCTGTTGTGAAGATTAGTTTTTGGACTAATCTCTGTTTTATAGTGAATAGGTTGGGGGAAATATTAGTGTCACATTCCATTTAGGATAGTTATACATTTCGTTAAAATAATGGGGAATTCGGATCATGAACTGTATTCTAATTGTAAATTATAGACAGTGATGAATTTGAGACAAAATATGAAAACCATTACTTAATACTGATACAATGGAATGCAGACCATTAATTAATAAGTTGTACTAAAATTCATCTCATTATATCACTTAGTTTACGATTAAAAATCCTAACAAAACTTTAAGAATGAAAGAATTGACAATTCAGTGCATTACTAATGAACTTTAACACTGGGATTATTTCCATCTATAAAGTTATGGTCTATAGATTCAAATTAAAAAGTCGACAACAGAACAACTTATCGTATGTTAATGAGCTCATTTTAAGATAATGTAAAGGAAAGATTAAGTTATTCTTTCAATAAAGTAAAAGAAATATATTTTGATCAACGCTGTCATAATGCATCAGACTGAGATAATCTTTTGTTACACAACCAACTGTTTTCAGTTACTAAGACTCTGAATTCGTTGATAATGCAATAAGAAGACAAAGTATATGAGAGCTATGGGGTATATTTCCGTAATACACATTTCGAACAATCTAATCACGCATAAACATCTAATGACGTTTGTATAGGAAAAATGAAGGTCAGTGAAACGATCAAAAGATCAACAAAGAGAACGAAGGTGATGTGAAAGGAATTTAGAACAACACTCTACTCTATATATAATATCAATATTTCTAGGGTAGATTTAGTGTAAGTGTAATTTGTTTTTCCACACACAGTTGGGGAGCTGGGTGTTGAACTTTCGTATAGCTAAGGCGTCAATCGACCTTAATATACGTTCTAAACAACTCTTGGCCAATTTAATATCAACTTCATGTCTGTCTCGACCAAGTGTTTAGCAACAGAAGATTATGGTTGTTTATCGTGTGCTGCCATTATATCATTCGAGGTCATTTGTTTCAAAAGTCATTTAAGTTTGTGTTCAACTACTAATATGTAAGAATAATAATAGATTTATTCTCAAGTATCCTTTTGTAAATGTGAGCATACTAGTTTACAGGCATGATCAGAATTTATATAGGTTTATTTACGTACAAGAATTTTTATAGAGTCATTCATAGAGGATTCACACTAAATGAAGGTATTAATTAAACACGAGGTCAACGAAATCACAGTTCACAGTACTAGGGTACCAGAGTTACGTGTTGTAGTATAAACCCTTCTGTCAAACAACCGTTGGCTTTTCTTCCCTGGTGCCACGATTCCAAGAGCCGGCTGAAAGTAAACAGAATGAACCGTATATCATATTCCGATACTGGATAAGGTTAACAATATTTGGGACTTGGATAAGGGCTCCAATCGAGCATATATATTTGGATTTCTCCGTAGTAGTTAAATCTATGTGTATTAATTTTGAACAGTGAGTTTTAGATACATTAAGTACATTGAAAGTAAGTTAGTGAAAAGGAGACTCATTCTTTATGAGAGCAGTCCGTAAACTCGGGGAGAAGATAATATAGAAGTATATACAAAATAGTAAAATAATTAAGTTAGCTAATGGCTGTAAAACGAATAATTTTAAACCAGAATCTTTTTTTTCTGTTATTTTTCCCACAATAACGTCCATGCTTGCAGTGTAAAATGTTTGGAACCCTAATGAGCCATTACTGATTAAGTCTAGGTCAAGTGGCAAGTCGTGGAGTATTTGGTACAGATCTTTAGATATATTATTCCAAGTACTGTTCGGTAGTATATAGTTTACATACTCGTGTTACACATTGAGCGGGCCGAGTAAATCGTATGTTATGCTAGAGTAGGAGTAAGCTGATAGTGTATTCAGTGCCTTGGAGTCACTAAATAGTTGGTTTATTGCTCGTATAAAGTGATCAATGCTATCTAACGTATGGATTTCTGCCGGTAAACTATTCCGAATGGCAGCGAATTTGTGCACGAAGAAATCAGATCGTAATCTAGTCTTACAATGTTCCACCCACACTGTACGTGTATAGTTACTGAGGCTGTGATTAGATGCATCTATAAATCTTAATATAGGATCAGGAGAGTGTGCTTGATAGAATGTCAAATTGAACTTAGCTCGTCTTTTCCGAAATGGTTTTTAAACCTAATGTATCACATCGTGTAGTGTAGTTTAGTCCACAATTCATCCCGGATGTCTTTTTTTGGAACATCACTGTGTTATTTCAATCTTAAGCTTATCATTCATTCGGAGGCTGCTGAGTATGAGCGGGCAGTATTTAAGAAAAGGGGTGTACACGGGGCTTGTATAGTACCACTCTAGACTCACGTTGGTAGAAATTATAGAATATACAACCCATAAGTCTGTGGGCCTTTGAGGTGACATTTTTGTTCTGTGAATGTATGATCCGTAGCGTATCTTAAGCCTAGGTTCAGAATAATTTCAAATTTATAGATTTGTTCCCCATCTACTTCAAATTGAAGGTTGAGGTTAAGACATCCAATGCTGTTCCAGCCAGATTTCTTAGTGTTAAAGTAAAGATGGTGTTCTTTGCACTAGGCAGTGACTTCGTCTAACTCTTGCGATCTTAACAATCTGTGTAGTTCAGTTCTGTGGCATTAGTAGACAATTTTCATGTTATCTGCATATAAGAAGGTTTTGCCGATTTTAAAACTGATACTGTTGATATATATTGTAAACAAGAGAGGCCCTAGTACGCTCCCCTGTATAACCTCGCTGGTTAATCTCTTAAGATATGATTTTGCTGAGTTTACTTTGGTTCTCTGATATCGATTAGTTAAGAATGATTTAAGCCAGCTCAGCAAAGGGTTTCGAATCCCTATCGAGTATAATTTCTCATAGAGTATGTTGTGTGATACTTTGTCAAAGGCCTTAGATATATCAAAGTATTGGGCTATGACTATTTTGCGTAAGTCGCGGCAAGATGTAATGTGACTAAAGAAGTTAAAGTAACAGGTTAAATACGATTTACTCTTTATAAAATCATGTTGTGATTTAGATATTTGGCTTTGTACTAACAAGTTTTCTGAGATACCATTTTTTATTATTCTCTCCATGATTCGTGAAAGAACAGAAGTAATATTTATAGGCCGACAATTACTTGCACATACTCGATCATACCAAATAGGTATGATATTGGGGCTAAATCTTGTAGGACATACTGCATCTTAGTAAGTATTGACTTAATATCGTCAACTTCCATTTTGTAAGTTGCAATATTAATGTTCTGATCAGCAATGTTGACGACCTTAACAAGTGGGGTGCGACTGTCAGCTAGCTGCTGATTGGTGGTAAACGCATCGTTGATGGATGTTTCAGAGTGTGCAGCGGAAAAGTTATCAGGTACTGGTCTTTTAGAATCGCTACAATCTGGCTGTGTGTTCGACGTGTTAAGACGAAAAAACTAGTGGAGGGGATATCGTTCGGTTTAGGAGGACTTTTATTAACCTTTGAGCGTTTTGTCTTAGTGAGTGTCATTTTGTTATTCCAGGATACTATAAGGTTGTGAGTGAAATTAAATAATACTGTTGGAGTATTACAAAGGGTATTGCAAATTGAGAAACGTGCAATATATCTTGAAAGAAACAAATTAAGCGAACCACGTGGAAAAGCGCTATCATGTCCGGAGCTCTGATGATCTTAGTCTTCTTATTTCATTATCAAAAAAATTTATCGAAAGAGCTAATTATTTTGGATATAGGATTATCATGGACATCTTTCCAACTCATGTAATAATATGTAATAATATAGTAGTTCATTATATTCTACATGGAAATTTTTGTGGCCGAGCTTGTTATCTGTCTAATAAAACCCCACGTTTGCATACTTTTGCTCAAGACACTAGGAAGCAAGGACAGTTGTCACAAGTACTTTAATTATGTAGACCTAATACTTTATAAAAAGCATAAAAAACAAAATATACCACAATTTACATATCGCAACGCTCGCATCAATAGCAAACTTCCGGTATAAAGTAGATTCATAAATAACTGACTATAGTGTATCAATGGTAAAATATATGCTCGCAATTTGTTGGTCAAAATATAGTTAACATTTGGGCCAGGAGCTAAAATAAGCGTTAGCAAATTTATCTAAAATGAATGCCAACAGTAAAAAACTATCGACGTTGGAGAATATTACTTATTGATTTATATTACAAACTGACAAGTTAACAACCATACGAAAACGGGACGCAGTGGGTAGTTGTTTCTTCTGGGACTTCTCAACGGCACGAAGTAACGACCTCACTAAAGATCAAATCCAGAATCGTTAGGCCATAAAATTACTGAGCTGGCATCCAGTGGTTTAGATTTTTAACTTCCATCCATTCGTAATACTAAGCAATTTTATCCGATCTCAATTATGGTTGACTTTCTTATATCAAACTTAGATGAACTTTAATAGTCATGCATTTTTCTAAAGAATTCCGGAAATACTACCATGATAGGACATTGGTTTTCACTGATTAAGAATCCTACGATTAATTGAAAAAAGCCATTTATTCCTTCATGGTTGTTTAACTAACATCATTCAAGAATGCAAAACATCAGAAATTAGATTGACGAAAAATAGTTTATTTGTAGAGTAAAACAGTCATTAAACATTGACTTTAACCCAGTTACTTGTAACGAGATGTCGACTAATACAACTTATAGACAGTGGGTTCGTAATCAAAATCAGTGTGGCGATGATTCCAATGAAAAGCAAAATCATAAGTAAACTGCCGACATAAAACTATTATTTATTGCTTTATGATATTCAGAGTTTATTTAAAAGATGTCAATCTGTCAATTTATCTACATATAAATTTGTTTATGTTATTCATGATTTTTGATAACCTGTTTAGTTTATTGATGATTTATTTTGAAAATAAACATATTTCTGACTTGATTTGATTGACCGTATTCAATTTATAGTAACTTAATAATCGAGATATAATCAGTTAACTGGATATACTGATAGTATGGTGTAGGTGTCAATCCACAAAGCAAAGTTTAGTACACAAATCAATTAAAATGTGTTTCTTAGAATAATAAGCAGTCCACAGTGAACTACTGTCTTTATTTATTTTTCTCGGTTGGATACCACTAAAGATCAAAGAGCTGTGGACAAGTGTCTTTTCCTATTATCTGCCATTTTATAAGTGCGCACAGTGTCAATCTTACCTATAGAAGCTGGGTAATGATTTGATGGATAAAATATTTCTGGAAAATGTGAAAATCTTGTGTTTGATCCTTAGGTATGGTTGTGAGTGCGCATTGCTGAAAAGTTCGAAAATAGACTAAAACAGTTGTACAGTACTATCTGGTTTCAATAGTACCCAAATAAAATCAATCCGTGAAGAATAAAAATAACAAACCAAGACAAATTTCTATAAAGTCACTTTAATGCAACTACGTTCTATACTGATTATTTGATGTTTTCCTGTCTAGGAAATCTTCAAACTAACTTTGAAGCCATTTATAGTTAGTGAATTCAAAGTCTACGTAATTTGAAAGTATACGATGATAAACTTGGCGGAACTTGCTTGAATGAAAAGATTTTAAAAATCTTTTGGCTTTTCAAGGTTTATTACTAATCTATCTGCCTGTAAGTTGTAGAAATAATTCCAAATAACCCTTTTGACTTGACTACGAATATAATCACGTTATTGGGTATGAATGATATCCTGGGCACAACCATGTTGTATGAATGTTGTGTTCCCAGATTACCTCTCACAACTAAACACACACTAATGATAAAATAATAGGAAGCAGTGGTAAATGACCAGGAAGGTAAATTTAAGGGTTAACCAAACTTAAAAAGATTCACAGTCTTTAAGTTAGATATCTACGCTGTTTCGTATCGTTGTCCAACGATGATAGTGTATGACTGAATGCGTTCAATTTATAGCGTCCGTTAAAACTAACAGTCAGAATCAGTGACGAATATCTACGAAATTATTCATTCATTCGGAATTTTTCTCAGCCATATATATATATATATATATATATATATATATATATATATACCAATTTCATAAAAATTACATCATATACCTGTGAAGTATTTACAAACATGTTCATTTAAATGACAATCACAAAGGAAAGTATTACACAAATGTGCTTATTCATTTATACTTCACCTACTCACTTATTATTTAACAAACCAGTGATGAGATAATTTTATCATGAGCTTATTATAAACAAATCGAAATGATTGAAATATTGCCTGATACCCACAAAGAAAGATGTATTTCACTTGCATTATACTGTCACTTTCAGTTTCATTGTAGTAAACAGATCATTTCTTACCAGTTTTAAAGGTTTTAAGCATTAGACAATGATATTTCTTCTAGGCTATTATTGTTACATAAGAAAACATATCAGTTCATTTTGATTGTCTCACATAAACTTAAAAGTTGTTAATTCAATTCTGATTGATTTAACTCAGTTTTATTACTTCATGCTGATGAAATTCAAGATGATTTCCTGTTTTTTTACGCTTCGATATCAATAGATATAGGAAAAAAGAGAAAATGTGACTAAATTATTTAATAAGAGTGAAAATTTGAATTGTTTACTGTTAATGGACTCGTCTGTTAAATGCATCTTAATCAGAATGTCATTGTTCATGCCGAGATTTAGAGCCGATATATTTTCCTTCTAACTTTAAAGCATATCTACAGGTCTATTGAGTTCTTACTGTAAATTCACAACGCACAACCAATGTATTTTAACGTAGATTAATTAACACTACTATACAGGTACATCGAAATGATGAATCTCTTTGTTTTCAATGTTAGTTACAATCTAAGCCAACTAAATAACGGAAAATCTATTCAAAATAACTACTATTTCTATTTTCTTGATAGTGACTACTAAGCTAAGTGTAGCTTATTTATGGTATTATACACTGAGAAAAACAAATGCAAGAGAAAGATTAGATTATGCATAGTTTAGTGAGAATCATGAATAGTTATTTTACTAGCTCGAACAACACCATAGTGTTTATATGAATTCAGTTATATATATATATATATATATATATATATATATATATATATATATATATATATATATATATAAGGAAAGTGTTCACATTACATTACTCTTAAAGTATTCATTGCAACATGGCTAACATTATGAACGTACGTAAATGCAAACATTCGGAGACAACATTTATATGTCCAATATTGAAAACGCTTCCTATTATTTATGTTAAAGATGTTTATATTTTGTTAGTTATTGACTTTCAAATAGATTTTATGTAGGTTAATTCAATTGTTTAGAAGGACTTCATGATAATAATTGAATTATTAAAAGTAGTTTATTTTATGTGAAGTATTATGTACAAAATACATTCTGCTTCTTCTAAATGGGAACCGATTTTAGTTCATTTCAAGATGTGATGAGCTAAGTTTACATTGATGATTATTTTGTATGACTTATAGTGAAATCTTAACATTCTTTTATGACAAGTAGATGTAACAAATAATGGTATTTATGGTGTTGGTTAGATTGTGTTGCTTGAAGTAGATGTTTTATAAGCAGAAATTTTAATGCATTTCTATCTCACTTTTGTCGAAAGTTTGTCTCAATTAAATCGTCCAGAATACAAGCTCAGTAATGAAGCCAGTCAATTTAAATAACGCAGTTAAACTGAGAAACTAGTACCCTTCAAAGATATTCAACTTCTAGGTGTATAATATGTTATTTGATTTTTCGTCATGTTCATAATTTCAGTATTATCTTTAAACACCACAGTGACTTTGAAGATTTAGTGCCGATAGATGGAATAAAAAGAATATTAACAAGTACATACCATTACAACCAACTTAATAAGTTACCACCTAACTTCAATTATTTTTTTCAGCAAATACGGTTGTTATCATCACTCTTATTACAAATGACTTAATTAAATTTTCCAGGTACTGTAAGCGAACTTTAAGTTTGGGCGGGTTTAAATTTTAATGCCTATCGTGTACCAACTTTTAATCCGGAACTATGCTCGCTAATACAAAAGTATCCAGATATCGAATTACGCATGACGTCTTGCATTTCGACGAATTCAGTGACAAATAGTGCGTATAAACTTACAATCTTGTGTTATATATCTTAGTTTATATCGTTCATAACTTGTTGTCTGTTAATTTCTCATAACTTAGAGTTTTAAAATAATTTTCTAGTTTACTTTGCACACTTTTGTTTGCCACTTACAAACTATGTTCTTTTTATTGTGATCTTCAATACACCTGTAATTATAATGTCAACTGTATTTTCTTTACATTTTGCAAACCATTTTATTTGATAGTAGGGTAATTTTGTATATTCCCATTGATTTGTTATAGACTGAAGCTGTTCAGTCAATGTTGCTATATGTGCATCCTGAGCGGATTGCCTCGATATAGCGAATATTCACAAGTATCATTTAATTTGGATTGTGACTGGCAAGTGGAATCCAGGACGCCAGCTTCAGTCTATAACAAATCAATTGGAATATACAAATTTATCCTACTATCAATTCGCTCATTGCACAAACGTGACTGTCTGGACTCAGTAGTCTAGTGGTGTATGCGGTGGCGTTTGACACGAAACGGACTGAGTTCGAATCCCACTGTGAACATCAACATTGGGATGCAGGTACATCTAGCCGATGAGTCCCAAACGCGCCTCCTGGATTCCACTTCCCAGTCACAATTCAAATTAAATGGCATTTTATTTGATGTTCTTATAGTAGAAAAAAACCCACTAAAGTTAATAAATGTTCATATCAGATTTGATACTCCTGATGATTCAACTGTCTGATATTAAGTAGAATTTACCATACAATACAGAATTTGCAGAATATCAATTGAAACTAATTTTGACTAAGTATTTATTCTTTCTTATCAACTAATCATCTTCCACACGCATTTGTTTTAGTAAAATTGTGAATATGTAAACATAAAAAAATTGAACGATAATTTTGTAATTAAAAGGAATCTGACTTTTTACTATTATATCTTGAATTGGTTTGAGTTGGATAACCGATTAGAACTGGGAAGCAGTGGTAAGCAGTCTTGTATGAGTATAGGACTCATCAGCAGTTCATACCTAGCTTCCTGGTGAACACTTAACCATTTGACCACTGAACCGGCTTCCGACAGTTTATATTTCTAACTGAACTAATTCATGATGTAACTGGACGAGCTAAGTTAATATCATTTATTGAGTTATCGCTTGTCGGTTATTTGCAAACCATTGTTTCAAGATGGATGGTTGGTCATAAATTGTGAAACTAGTAATTATTCACTTCAGATGGCATTATAGGATAAGTTAATAGCAATAGCATCATTTCATCAATTGTAAAATATTTCAAAGGATGTCCGTTTGACATATATCCAAACTATACTTATTCAAAATTAACTGTATTGTTAATGTCTGACATCCATCATCTTCATTCGTTGAAGGTTACTACTATTTACCATTCAAATATCACTTTGTTATCATGAATTCTCAAACTACAAAAGATGCTTGTTATGTCATTGAAGAAGAAATGAAGACAACTCTGTTAGAAAAACTTTCCTGATGATGATGTCAAATACAGTTGTAATGAAATGATAAAGATAATAACAATTATGGTGAATTAAAAGAAGTTACTAAGATTTGTTTGATGGTCATGATAAAATTAGTTGTTTCAAATATTGTCGTTTTCGTAGAGTTCAGGCTTCAATTGACGGTTTATCGTAAAATGTGAACAAGTTAGAAATACATGTTCGTTTCGAGCCCATTTTGTTGAACAACATATACAATTTTGGAAGGAGATTTGGAAGTGTGGGGGTGGGGCGGGGACGAACGTGGGTCAAGTTGATGAAATGATTTTAAATAATACTGATGACAGATTTGTATTACTCGAATTGGAGGAAATTTAGAGAGGCCTTAATTAATTATGATAAATAATATTGTTGAATGAAGTCTACAGTGACTACGTTAGTATTAAATTTACTCGTACATAAATTAAAATAAAAGCGGATAAGTGGTATTCCCTTAACATATTTTACCATGGATAAACACAAGTAAACAACATATTATCTACTGTATCATGGCTACAATCTTTCTCCTACGCTATAAAAATATTTTGATAAGTTAACATAGACGTGCAGATAGATTTCCATATGTATCAGTGAATTCATGTCAGACTTGTTACTGTTATGGTTTTCATTTTGATGTTGTTTTATCATTGTAGAATTCATTGCGTCAAACACTCCTAATGACCTTCGTAATATATACTGTCTACAATATATTTCGCTCTAAAGTTAGAAGAAAATCAAGTTATGTTGATTAAATAAACCGTTTTCATGACTTTGTTTTGTTGTTATTGCCTTTCTTTACATCTGGACAAAAAATACATATGCAGACCAGTTAAACCAGAAAGTCACATGATGATTCGGGGATAATAATCAAGCTTCTTGTTTTGTGGTATTTTCTACTGACTACCTTTAGACCAGCTTCCATCTCAATACGGTGACAGAGATACCGAGTTACTTGAACTACTAGCCATATTTCAAAGTGATCGATAGGATCTGATTAGCATTACGAAGGAATTGATGTAAATGATGTTAATCTTCAATCATATATATATATATATATATATATATATATATATATATATATATTGTACAAGGAAGATTATATAATGCTTGACATTTAGGAATGATCTAAACTTTCCAATAAATGCTATATGCATTAGTCTTAAGGAAATGAAATATATTATTTAATAAGATGTGAATATGAATGCACGAAATTCAGAGGGGAGATTACTTTTTTAACGGATTCATTCCAATGAGACAAACATGAGCAACTTTTATGGTCTCCAAGATGAATAACTGTTACAGACGGTCAAAGTCGATCTAGGAAAATTAAAGTTAGAATCAGGAATAATAAACTACTGTATTGAATTTGTATGATGCATTGATTGTTTACATTTAGGTA
Organism: Schistosoma japonicum; assembly: GCA_025215515.1. Taxonomy (NCBI): domain Eukaryota; kingdom Metazoa; phylum Platyhelminthes; class Trematoda; order Strigeidida; family Schistosomatidae; genus Schistosoma; species Schistosoma japonicum. The sequence goes on along the minus strand of CM046061.1, from coordinate 68,923,759 downwards.
ACGAAGTTAAAATTGACTTTATAAACTAGAAATTAGAGTCAGGACTGCTGAGAAGTCCCATACTAAGACAAAACAACTGTCCGATGCTCCCTTGTTTTCAGTAGTATCCTACCAATATCATTCTGTGACAAATGCAAACACCCAACAGCACATCAAATGCTGAGCAAGCAGAAGGCGAAATAACATTATACTTAATCCTTAATTCTAATTATTAACACTATTCACTTACCTAAATCCTATCTGTAAGCTCAACCACAAACGTCTTGAGTACCATTTGGGTGTTTACTAATTTTCATAAAATCTGATATTAAAAAGCCATATGAAAAACTTTATATTGAGTTATTCCTTTCATTTCGAAACAAAAAAAATTTATAGAAGTCAACTATAAATTCATTGTTTACGTAAAATCTGTGTAACTTAACAATAATACAATTCATTGTTGATAAAATATTCAGTTGCAATTAGTATTATGGTGCTCTTATTAGCTCTTAAAATTAGGAATTGCGGTTACATATTGAACTCCAGAGTTGTAGCGGTAGAATTGCATTGTAATCACAAATAATAGGAATCACATGTAGTCGGTTGTAAGAACTCAGCAATCCAAGGACCATCATTCACTCAATCCAGTAGTTCAGTAATACAGGCCATAAACAATCAAACCAGATATATATATATATATATATATATATATATATATATATATATATATATATATATATATATAGGAATAGCAATGTCCCAAATATAGGTGGTAACAAAGGAATGAGAACTGGACAGCTAGTAATAAGTAAAGAATGAGAAGATTAGATTAACATACGTCACCAAAATAATAGAACATAGGAATGAGCAAATAGACACACACGTGAAGGGGGGGGGAATTAAGAATTACAATATGTAGTAACGCATTCATAATAATATCAGGTTAAGAGTACACAGAGTCATATGAATGTCTGGATTCATCTGAAAAGATATTGGAGATCACCACAGGTTCGTTTCATCGTTTATTGCTGACTGTCTCGTTCGTATACTCTGATTTCATACATATAAGCAGAATAGCTATAATAGCATCTTAAACATCACACTGTAATGTTCTTCATTATCATATAGTGACCAAACCACAACTCGATAAAATCCAATCACCGGAATTCATGATAATGATTACTAGTGAATGATCGATTCACATAGGATATAATTTATAACTGAAAGCAGTTTCGTTTTGAATAATGGAGTGGTATAATTTCTTCGTTTATAATATTGTGTGGTGTTAATTTAAGTCCAATTAAAAATTTCACTTTTCATAAACTTTTAGACACCAGTAGATGGTTAGTGCTAACTGGTGAGTAATTTTTATATATATTTCAACGTTTCGATACCTTGTGTACACTGAGCAAATGTTTGTACCTGACGAATAAATGATTGTTGTTGGTGGTTGTCTGTGTACACTTGAAAAATGAACACAAATGAATTGTAGCGTTAATGTTTGTATCAAACCCGAACTCAGAAACCCTTGTTTTAAAAGCCTGTGAGTCATCTAAAAAGCTACTTCAACAAGTATGATATCATCATTAGGAATTCGTGCTTATTAAAACAAAGCAGATATGGATTAAAAATATTCTCGTTGACTAATTCTTGTCAGGTTCAGCAATTATAAATTCAAATAAATAATAATAATCGAAAGCCGTGCATAAGGCAGAAATGTGTTTTAAACTTCAAGTTTATGAAATCCGAAATATTAGTATCAAGACGATTAGTCTAGATAATTAAAAATGTGACAGGGATCAAGATCATCAGAATAAACATATGTTTGGAAATTTAAATGGTTTGATGTTGCCCTTAGTAAAAGAAGCGGCTGTACATAGTCCTTTTGACCATATAGAAAACTCTAGCTTCTAAATTCTAATAACTGTAACTTCTGCTGTTTGAAGAAATTTGAGTATAGGTAACTCTGGTAAACAGTTATTACCATGCTTGACCAATAAGAACGACTGACCAGTACCAGTAGTATGTCATAAGTGAGTGGATGAACACTGATTCGTTAACCGTCTTAGCGACACTTTTACTTGGCCAAGTTGAAAGACATTCGCTAGCTACAAAAGTGAAATTCTTTAGAACATCGGGAGATGCAAAATGCTGCACAGGACTGATGGGCAAGCCATCCTAAGTAATGTTTCCTTTAGTCTCGACGTCATCATTTGACGAGCGGAAAACAGTCATCATCGCTTTCCTGGATTAAAAGCTCACTGAACTGTTCTTTGTTACCTCAAAATTATTATATCACTGTCAGCATCACTTTTGAATTGTAGGCTTATCAGCATGATGAACAAACAAGTTATTACAAAGTTCGAGTAGAAATAATCCACATCCCTTCTAAGAAGTTACTGTCTATATACCTACAATTTATAGGTGATATACATATACGTTTGCATGGTCGAACTGCATGATTCTCTAAAAATATCCGATCTTCTGATCAAAGCACTGTAGACTAAGATGAATGAGTTACTGAACAAGTTTTTATTCTCACATACAATGAAACTTAATATAAAACTATTTCTTAACCTCGCCAATATAATCTTTGTAAGCAAATACTTAGTTTCAAAACTGAAACACATGTAGTGGTAAATAAACCCCCGAGATATATAGTTGCATATGCTCTCGATATTGATGCTGATTATGTTTGTTTTAGCGGACACGACTAGTTGAAGGTGCTTGGTCACACATCACTACCAGATCACGACACAACGCACCGTGGAAAGCAACTGTCTCTAGCTTGTCAGCCTAGACGCTGATATCCCACTGATGGTTTATTTACGATCAAATATAACTTATCTTTCATCCTTCATTGCATTCTCACTCGTAATAGTGAGTTCAATCGTAAGAAATCGCTCTGATTTTACGACAAACGTAACCTGGTCATATTCCCAGTGCACTTCATACTAAAAGTTAGAATTAGTGCAAAAGTTTTACGGTCATGCTTTCTTGACTCTAAAATAAGCTTCTTATAGACATCGGGTTTTTTAACTTCTGTTCATCTTTTCCAGTTACCTCCTTAGCTTATTCACCAGAATTTCAGCTTCACTGCTAGTTTTCAGAGACTAGGTTCTGCCTACGTAAGGGCCAGTAAATAACCGAAGAAGATGCACTTGTTATTCCCTTGAGATTATCCATTGCCTGATTTACGTCACGCAAGCGATTGGTACTATGGATAAAATCTGTATTGATAGTCTACCTCCTAAGACAGTCATTCGTCACTTCCGATGATTAATACATGTGTGCATTTTTACACTTGAACTTAAAATTTCATGCTCTGAATTATAATGACTCTATTGGGTTACATTGATAGATCTGAAAATTTTGTTTCTAACAAGCAAAGTTCTCTTTAGTATTACGAATTTTGCATTCGAACTCACGCTTTATTTTAGCACACACGTTTCGAATTTCTTGAATTCCTTTTATAGGTTCCTTAGGTACGTTTGTCGTACCTTGATGATTATGCATGTAACATCAACGCATACAATATTTTTAAAAACAAATGATTAATCGCTTAGTTGCGCAAAGTTATAAAGCTAGTTAAAGTTGTAGCGACCTAAGTTGACTAGTTAAAAGTTGACTTCATAACTTATGTATACATGAAAATACGAAAGCTTAAGTATTCATTTACTTCTTTATTCTTTATAGGGATTATGTTTCCTATTATCTTATATTGAATGTTGAGTTACATTGTATATTTGAATGACTAGCATCCCCGCTCCAACTGTCTTCTCACCACGTAGACACAATATACCCAATCGCTAAGCTGGTGAGCCGTGTACTGAACACGTATTGAACCTAAAAGTAACATCGATTTTCCTCTTATAATTAAAATTCCTTAACTATTTTCCACCATTGTGCCAAACAAGGTACTTTTAAACTGGCAAATTCTTAACAATGACCTGCGTTTTAAATCATCATACTTTGCAGCTCCAATTATGACTAATCAAATCAGAGGTCACCACAAAAAGTTTAAAAATAGCTATTAAATAAACGTGTTTTTAAAATCAATTTGTCTAATTAGTTGGCTAACGATTGGAATGGACTTTAATTGTCCTGTGTGCAAACCTACGATCATTGGTAGCTAGAAAATTTAATAGCGTTTGCTTAGATTGTTCTGTAAAAATGAGGGCTATCAGTTCTTGTTATTTGAATATGTAGGATGACAACTACATTCAGCACAGATAATTAGATATCCTATAGAAATATTAATTATCATGTAACTTAGTGATCCGTGCAAACACACGAATGGCAAAATACATATACCAAATTAGCTATGCTAACTTGTTATGAGTGAATCGATAGTGAAGCCTCTGAATACTATGTAAATCCTGTTCTAAACTGAGGGCGTATCCTGAGCAGCAATTGACCGTAACAGTAATATTACCAGTAAGCCCGTTAGAATAAAAGACACACCGTTACGATTTAATTTATAATTTCACCGCTGACAGCACAATCACACGAAGTTTAACACATTACAGTAAATTGAATACACAATAGGTAAAGCTATACCCCTAGGACGATATTAGCTCTCAGCAGCAACACACACACTCAATTAATTCTGAAATCAATATTGGTCAATAGTAGAATTCAATCTGACTTAACAACATTCAACAATACCAACATCCTATCTACCTTGACAGCACATATGATAAAAAGTCAGTAATTGCAACATAGGTATGGTTGCATTGAAAGTGAATTGACCCTACAAGTATTTATAAGATCCGAGTCCAAAAGTCAAATGTCATCCTTGGCAGCTGAGGGTTAAAATTCCTTATGTCAAATCTTGAACAAACATACCAACAAAACCATGTAAATTAATTAAACTGTCATGTTGAGATTTAAATGGGGCCTCTGTACACTAAGTGGTCATGTAATATCAACTCCGTTATTGAACTCCTTGGAGGAATTAACTGGTTCTTTACTTGAAGAAAAAATATCGTAAGGGAAAATCTTTAATGAACCGACTGATTGAATATCATACAAAGTCTTCGGCAACAAATGTACCTTAAAAATCAAGAAAGATAGGAAAGACATCCAGACTGTCCTGATGGGGTCTGTGGGACTATTGTATATTCTCAGTAAGGAGAAAAGACAATCTAACCGTAAGCATGTTGGATAGGGACTCCATGACTAATCATCGCCTTCATTCCGCGATTGCTGATTTATTAGCCACGAAGTTCCGTACCACTTTCTCCTTAACTGATACCCTCACACCAATAATCAACGCAACATTATCGCGTTTGTGGTCCCGAGTATTAAAATCCCAAGACCCATATTGTATAGAGATAATGAAGCTGCATGAATCTTCATAAGTCTCGTGACCTAAGATGAAATCCGTCTAAAGTCCTCAGAGAATGTGAGGATCTAATCTGTATCTCCCGTCACCTACCCTTTTCAAATGCTCGCTAACTGAAGGAAAGCTCCTCTCTGAGAGAGGGAAAATTCGACCTATAAATAAAGAAGGCAACAAAGTGTAAGCTACCAACTACTGTCCAGTTGCCTTGATGTCCACAGGCCATGTAATAGACCACTAACGGTTGTCTTTGTGACCACCTTCATAATGATGTCCGTTCTATCAGCATCTCAGTATATTATTTTTTCTTAACAAGTCTTTCAAACTAAACTAACTGTGCAGAATAGTTAAATTCTGTCAGTAGAACCTGACTATCATGTACATATTGCTCTGTTAGATTTCTTCAAAGCATTCGATAGAGTAGATCATGGAATTCTATACAGGTAAGTGCGATCTGTGTGCAGTAATTGTGTCTACTGAAATAGATAAATGAGGGATCTTTGGCAGTAAAACATTCTTTTGCTTTTTTCAACTGGCTCGCAGTTACTGGCGAAGTGTCGCAATGTTGCATTATTGGTTCGCTTCTCCTCTTGTTAATGCTTATAAATGACCCCTCTAACTTAGAGTGATTAATTCTTCTATAAGTAAACAATCTTAGGGTCCAAGGGTATCTTCGAGGTCCCCGTGACATTAGGGTTATTTTGAACGACTTGGAAACGATTCATGAGTGGGCTTTCAGCATCCTACTTCCTCTTAATACTAATCAGTGCACGCTTGATGAGCCCAATATTACTACTTCTAGCTAAGCAAAGAACCCATTGTAGTACCCAAGGAATATCTTCTAATTAACACACCGTAGCAAATAAAGCCCACTCAGTCTTGAGCTGAAGATTTTAAATTGACATCAACTAACAGTCTAACTATAGTCGATTCTATTGTGATGGTGTGGCTACCTAACTTGAGCTGACTCGGTTAAAACCACACTACTAGATGAAACCATAGCATAACCTAATTTAACCCTGGTGTACATGTTTCCCCGCAATTCTAATACTTCCTCCGTAAGAGATAGTCTTATAAGGAGGAGTATGTTTTTTTCTACGGGGAGGGAGGAAGTAGGTCGGGACTTACAGAAAATCGATTATAACCACGCAGCACCAAATATCGCTTCTGTTTTAAATGTTGATTGTACGCATGAATTATATTAGCCTTGTGAAAAAGGAATACTTCATTCAACGTCAAGTGAACAATAAGCATAGTGTAATTTTGTTAGGGCTTAGTGTATTCACCCTAGGTAGTTTGCATTAATATATCATGTCTTATATCTTATGAAAAATATTGTTATTTTGAAATGAGTTCAAAGAAAAGTAGCCGAAAGTTAATGGAATCAAAAGTAATCCCTACTTAGTTAGAGTTAAAGCATATATGATGCATTCTGTACGGTATAGGTCGGTCATTAGGATATGATTTATATGTCATGTAGCCTGTAACACTCTTCATCCAAATAGATACCTGGTAAGATTCGATCTCAAACTGTACCTAAGAGGGCATCATTTTTTCGACATGAGAGAGCGTGTTTAAAATCCGTCCTAATTTTCGATGTTCAAAATAGGTAAACTGTGGACTCCTTACCAACCAAGGTTGTGTTGGAGCCTTCAGTTAAGTTTTCTAAAAGAAAGCTTGACGAATATCTGGACTTTGTAGGCAATAGTGGACAACAATGTGTATGCAACACCTTGGTTATTCCTAATTTTGAATCTTAGTACAACTCTTTTCCTCACACTTTCAGAGTTACATTATCAGTTTTTCACTCCCTAAAACCAGAAGCCCCTCTACTACGTTGGCGCAGATTTTAAGAAACAACCGTTAACTTATTTCGCTGAGCAAAGTTGTGGTTAAAGCTGAAGTAGCTCACCAAGCCTACCACTTTTGTTGCTGAGAACAGACAAAGATTTTAAATGCTTATCCATCGTGCGTAATCCACTATCCTATTCTTCTTTTTATCCCGTTCACATATGTTTGCACAAAAATTATAAGGCTTTTCAGGAAGGGCATCAAGCAATGTAGACCATTGGAACATTGGATGCTTAGGCAGGCGTGGGAAATACTCCTCCAAGGTCAATCCCTTGCAAAGCCAATTTCTTGGTATGCCGGAATCAACGGTTGGGGATTGTTCCATTGTGCAAAACCTGCCATCGTTAGAACAGTAAGTGGATAAATAATTCGTTTCTGTGGTAACTCGTTTTTTTTGCGAATATATGAAATTAACTTAATCACCATCTCCTTGGCGTAGTTTAAACGCATATTGTTAAATATGTCCTAAGATATCATGAAGCTCAGTTTACAATTAAAACATGCTTACCACTTTTTACAAAGCAAATCAACGATACTTAGTTCGCTAATAAATATGAATCAATGAGGAATCTTATCTCAGGCGAATAGCTTTTCCAGTCATGGTAATTAATTTGCAAATAATTTCGCTTTTAGTGAATCCATTGAGTCTGCTGACTAAATGTGCTTTAACTATAAAGCAACGCGTACAGAATTCTATGGCTAGTAGTCCCCACAGCCATTGTCGCTTTGATTGAGATGTTTCCATTATGTACTCAACACATTTTTAGCCTCGTTTGTTATTGATCCAATAACAAAATTTGGGACTAATGATAGAATAAATTAAGTAAGATATGATTTGGCTTCCAAATTAACTAGATTGGATTAGTGTATTTCATACAAGGTCTTTGAATATTATTTTAGCCTATTACTAGTATCACTGAATTTATCAACGACTTGAAATGTAGTCTACTTACTGGTTCTATTTGACCGACTTTTGTTCCTTATACTATATTTGCATGAAAATTAGGTGGTTATATTGTAGAGATTTTTCAGATACTATCACGGTTACATTGATCGAGCTGAGGCAGAAAAGCGTTTGCAGAGTTTCGGCATATCTAACAGTTATCTTCTTCGGCTTAGTCGTGCTGATCATGGCAGTGATACGTGGGAAGATATCTACGTTCTTTCGTACCTCTCTTCAGCACTTGCCTGTTTCCATTTCAGGTGAGTTTAACCTACCAATAAGTTTCGATTTTTTTAGACTTATTCCACGCTTCAATTGTTTTCAATTAGGTGGACGATTCTTTGACAGCATAGATGGATGTTTGTCTAGGTATTACACCCGTGACATAATGACAGGGGAACGGCTTAAGCATCCCATCCCACCCACAAGTGTAAGTTTTTGTCTAAATTTGTTTAAACATACAATTCTGCATACTTTGTTGAAATATCTCTAAAATAGCTATACCGTTAGTTATAATAATATTTTGTATTAATGACTCACTGAATGCAACTAGCAGATAGCTTGATTTTAAATTGTTTGTGGTGCAGTTAGATATGGGTCTCAGGATAAACAAGTTAATAAATTGTCTTCATTCTCTCAAATGCCATAAGTCGAGGACTTAGTTTGAAGGAAAATCCAGTCTATAAGTAGATAATTTTTCTTTCTTCGTCATCTGACGTAATTTATAACCCACTTCGGTGTATGCCTTAAGATAGCCTTATTATATCTCACAAATAAAACTGTTGAAGTATGCGTAGTAGTTGTTTTCGTACCGTTTTACTTAATTGGTTTGATATAAATCCTTGGAAGTAGAAGCGTAAGACATTCGTTATTCCATTTGGTTGTGTATAAATATCATGTAATTCCACGTATTAATTTTGAAACCTACTATGACGTTCAAATGAAGGTCACATCGTTCGTCATTATCTGTTTGAAGCGCCTGCAATTTAAACTTCTCAATGACGTTGATGTTTCTGAGTACATAAATCAAAGTCGTATTACAGCAAACAAAATTTGGCTCACAAATGGTGTTGTTTTAAAGAAATTACCACTTATAAATGTTTAACTATTTATGCATTAATGATAATTTTGAAAAGCATACTTTGGAAGCTGTGATTAAGTTTCAGAACGACTGTCGGTCTTCAAAGCACAGCTACAAAATGCACAAACTGCACTCTGTCCTTTAATTAGTTGGTTTTCGTTTGTTACTCAATAACATGTGTGGTTGTGATGAATCTCAATCAATATTTTTGTTTTATCTCTGATTCCTCGTATGTTCAGTTTGAATTTACTACTTTGATTCAGATTCCCACTTTGTTTTTTGAAATTAAAAAAAATTAACTTCAGCTTCCGATTGAATATCACACGCAGCGTTTACGTGCCGTACAAGATTTTGAGCCAGAAAATGCATATGATCGTCTTGGGTAAGTTGGCAGAATTTTTCGATAAGGTACATGCCCCAAATATCATTTGGGTACTTGCATAAATATTTAAGCATTCTCTTCATATCTATGTAATCATATTAGGCAATTTGTAACAGAATAATTCAAAACTTTATCCGTGTATAGATTAATGAAATCATTTAGTTGGTCAGTTTTTGTTATTGAAGAGTTAAAGTGCAAAGTAATACCTATGAATCATTTGTCACATCAGAAATCAAAGCATGTTGCTGATAACATTTAGTCTGTCCTTGTAAATAAAATTATAGACCTAAATATTCGCATTTAGTATATTCATACAATAAGCGTCTTACAAAACTTATCCTTTTTTACGAGGAATAGATGTAACATTAGACTCATCAGAATCTTACATTTAGAAACTTTACGGTGATATTTAACCCAAGAGATTTAAATCTTCATAGTTTTCGTTATGGTAAATAGATTCTCCGAAATTCTGTTAATACATGTACCTAATAGTTATATTGGGCGATTTAAGAAGAATAACTAACTTTCGGATCTGTCTTTAAAAAGACTATTTCGTGTACTCTGAGTACTTGTAAATCGATTAATTCTATTATTGTTCCCCTTAACCTTCCACTAGACTCATGAACTTTAATCATATCATTTCTTATTCAGAAACCATAATCAATTAACTATTTATTTGTTATCTCAGTTTCTAGTCATTATTGTTCTTTTGCAGAAATGTTATTCTTATTGACCCGCTGTGGTCAAATTTTGTGTGTATATAAATGGAATGAGTGCGATATAATTTGAGTGGTTGGTTACTAAATCATCTGTCTTGTGTTCTATCCGGCTTGGGAACTAGAACTGACGGGGCAGACTGGACATTGAACAACGGCCTTAGTGTCTACGGTTTTCCGGTATTGGTTCCTGTCAAGATTGCTGTCGTTCTATATCGTGATAGGCCGTAGTCCACATCATAACAATAATTTTGGTCTAAATATTTATATTTTATAGGTGTGCTGTTGACGATCGTTTCTTACTAATTTACGAAGATCCAAACTCAGATTGGCTATTAGCTACGTCTTTAAAATCTCGTCATTCTGGTTACCTACCTAAATCTTGTGTCGAAGTATGTATTGCTCTTATTTGATACTTTTGTAAATTATGGTACTTTTCGATGCTAAACTTATCATGCTCTTATATTGTTGCCGTTGTTCTTTTATAATGTACAGACATTACAGGCGCACGTTTATGTGCCCGACTTTGATCGTTAAACAATTTAATCAAACATGATTAATTAGATTCTTTGTGTTTGGTCTTTTACAGTTGTTCAAAAGCGCCTATCTAAGGATATAATGCAAGATAGTACCAAGCTATTATGTCATCACTGTGCATTCACATAGACTAATATGTGTTTGTCAATTTATGTAAATTAAGCTACTAATTCATTATACGTCAGAATAAATTATTTTCTCTATGATTACCTAGATATATGTCTTAGGGGCCTACTTAATACTGAACTTTTAATTATTTTTATAGAAGGAATACCCAGAAATTATTGAACGTTTGGAATTTTTCCACCCTGACCCAACACCTCATCCCAAAGAATTATTGAAGAAAGGTAAGCTTTTATGTATGCACTCTTTTACGAACTGTTACATTTTACTGACCTTATTTCCATTTCATAATGTGCGTCTATAGTATTTAAATTCTGTCATATTTAGATGAATACATGGATGCACAACAAATATATTATATTGGCAAAGTCTACTAAAAACTGTATTGAATTAATAAGTTTTTGGTCTAGTCACATGTCTCATGCATAGACTAACACACCAAATGATGAGCTAACTGAAATTGAAAATTTTTTTTGCATCGTTTGGTTTCGACCTAATCAGTGATAATTATTGTCTGCGCTGTAAAACGTAGATTCGATGCATTGTGGATTCTTAATTACGCAATACCGTATAGTCTCAGATTAGGACAAAATAACTGACGAGCAGTTATTTTATCATAGTTCTTTATCTAACATCAGTTCGTTACGGTCAGCCAAATTGAGACGTGCTATCGATCCGTCATTGGCTATCGACCTGACAAATGGGATAACCGCGATCAGTAATTGGAGACACTGTAATGTGGCTCGAAATTGACTACGTTAATGCAAATGTATTCATTATTTTTCTTCTTTTCCATCTACGGTTCTAGTATTCCTTTTCTTCCTGTCTCGTCAAACCATATTCTCATTTCTCAACCATTCTCATCATAATCATAACTACATTATTTCTAGTACTTTGCCACTTGCTTTATCTCACTTGTGTCGAATTGCAACTTGAGCTAGCACACATTTGTTCTAGGCTCTACGTTGATGATGACTGACTAAGAGAGTGAATTCATAATGTAAAACACCGGGAAATTGAACCAGAATGAATATTTGAAAATTTACCTAATGTTTCATTACATTGTGTGTTCATATTTCAATGCACTTTAAGGCTTTTGGCTAATTGATATACAGCGTAGGAAGTAGCAAAAATCACATAACAGTTTAAGTTTTAGTTTTTTCACAATTATTTAAAAGTTTGATCTGAACTGTCAGTAAATTTCGACTTGAAACATCATTGTATGATTTGTTCATTTTAGTTCTTTTCTTAAAGAATCTCATCTCACCGCCGTCACTATAATTCCGAGGTGAATTAATATTAGACGTTGTTTAAATGCTCTAATTAAGGCAAAGATAACGTTTGGTATTCCTTAATTTCTGCCGATTCTCGGTATGATGAAATTCGCCTCTAAATCGGACTTCACCAAGTTTCAAATTTTCAATGTTTCCTTTTCGAAACTAATCTAAGTTAACGTTTAGTCTGATCGTAGATGGTAAACTACTTGGACGCTTTGACAATTTCATTTATCTTAAAAATCTTTTCAGGTCTGATAAGTTTGTGACTGATGAAATCTCGTCATAGATACATATAATTCCTTAAGATTTCATATATTTGAACTATATATAGCATGGGAAATATGTTTAGTAAGCAAGTACATCTATCGATAGTCCAACGTACATTACTGGCTTACAAAAGTAGACTCCTAATATTTGATCATCTTTGTCTTCAGGTCATTGCATACGTGAATCCACTAATTAAGTAAAGCTCATGTTAGTTTTAGAATACTAGCAAAGATGAAAATTAAGTTGCTAAGGTTGTAAATCCTCGTCTGTGCAGTCTCAGTTCAAGTAAGTTTAATTTAGTTTTACATTTCTTTTAAATACCTGAGAGTCTGTCGCGGTATCTCATTCTTGTAGAAATTCATTCTCCGAAAATGTTATAAAAACAATAATTTGTGTATTACTGTAACCACCGATAGATGTTTTCCGTTTTCTTGTATTCTCTTAGCACGATGGCTTAATTGCAACAGTTTATTATCTTTCTGTACACCGTCAAAGTTTACGTTAAGCCTAAGTAACCTATTTAATTAGGGCATATCTAATTTACAGTTACTGAAATAACTGAATGCATGAACTATATCCTTATGCAGAAAGTTTAATCAAACTTCTTAGATTAGTGTCTAGAGAAGTCTTGGCACAGACAAAGGAAGTTAGTTTAACTCCTAGCAAATGAATAAGTTGCAGGCCTTTGATTGTAAATATCTTCGAAGCATCACTCGTGTGTCGTGTAACAACAGAGTAAGGAGTGCTGAGGATAAAGATGGAGAACTAAGTAAAGATGGCAAATCAGTAGATGAAGTTGTGAATGTTCATCGATTGTGGTGGTTGTAACATGCATTAAATATACCTAACCACCACTTTTCTCGAAATACGATGTTAGATGGTGTAGGAGTAGGATGCGAGGAAGTTAGGGGAGACCAAACCAAAACATGACATCTATCCATGTAGTTGTTGATTGCATTATGAACCGTGCAGTTATGTCCAGACTACCTGGTTGGGATTTGCACGGTAACTGTGATCAGTGACTGAAGACGTGGAGTTACATGTCTGAATGATGCTGATGAATACACCTTTTATCCTACTTTAGATATGGAATTCCTTTCTTTCTTTATGCATCCTTATAATTTAAATCCAGTCATTATTTGTAACACAATTTGATTATTTTTGCTAATCTTTTAAATTTGACTTCGTTTTGGGTTTACGATGTTCCAGCTTGAGCTGTCGCCCACTTGTTTCGGGCTTTATATTGATTATCACTAGCTGGTCTTACTAATTGTTATTTCTTTGAATCTTTTTTAGTCATCATGTTAATGTAAACTATTGGTAGCGCTATACACTTTATTTCCGTTTTGCATTTAGACACTACAATCTTTTACCTTTGTTTCTCAAGTACGCAGTTTATTTACCTTTCATTACACAGCATTTTAAAAAAAAACCAGTGGTTTTAATTCGTTTATTAACGGAAAAGAATTTGTCAATATGTAGTTGTGGTCCAGTACATAAAGGATTCGTCTTTCTGCAATTAAGTTGCAGACTGGAACTCTGATTCACCTATCTCAGTTTAATATAGTATCACTAGCCTTCACATTTATTAAGGCTGGGATCCAGGTTACTAATCTGTATCTAGTTAACCAGGTGAGGTGAATATAATTAGTCCAAACCTTCTCACTTTTGCTTGGATAGACAGATTGCACTACAAACTGAGGTCACTAACTTGTAATTGTAAGTTAGTGTTACCATAATTTATGGTGGAACACACTGTTTCCAGTTTGCATGAGAAGTATTTCATCATTAGACATATAGATAATTTTGATTCTCGAATTAATTTTTGAAATTCAAGTCTCCAGTTTTGTATTTATTTGTTGAATATTGTGCATTTTGACCTACATCCACTTCATATCGTTTGACTTGTTAACATATATATTGTACTGTTTCATATTTGATTGATGTGTTACTATATCTTAAAGATCTATCTACAGATTATAAGCTTTCATTTGACTTCATTTTATTACTACCAAATATTGTAAATTTATTTATTAAATATCCACCTATTCAAATCCTATTTCAGCTGGTCCATTTAGTTATTTATTGCGACCGTGTGATTCACGTCCTGGACTCTACACTCTACTCTTGTTTGACGGAATACGTGTTCGTAAATGTCGACTTGAATTAGTTATTCAGTCGGAACTTATCTCTTTAGAGGATTTGACACCAACTAATAAAACTACTCAGGATTGTAAGTAAGGAACGTGAGAATAGTGGACCTTCAAATGTACATACAAAAGAGTTCAGTGATGAATCACTACCTTTTAATCATAACGAAAATTGTAAATTAGATTCACCTAGAAGCAAATCTGATGAAACGTTTTCAAGAAACAAAAACGTAATTAGAAGACAATCACTATTCACAAAGTGAACTGTTAACAAATGAATCTGTAAACTTCAAAAAGGTTTTTCAATCTCCTCTTTATAAAACAACCACTAAAATACTTTATAGTGGTACAACTTTTGCTAGTGTTGAAGCTGTAGTCGCTGCAATTGAGTCACATTATTCTGATCTGTGTCATGCACAAGAATTGAATGCTATAAATATATCTGATGATGGATGCATTTGCTCAATTGATACTGAGTCTAATAATAATAATATACATTCTGTTAATGACGCTTCATCTGGATACAATCATATTCACTTAAATGATCTAAGTTTATCAGATAATTCAAATATTCATACAATTCATGTATTTAAACCTCTCTGTCGAAAGCGTAAGGTAGGTTTCTAAGTTACTAACTGTATACCCTATATGTTTTCAGTATTCGAAATGTTCTTGTGTTGTTTATATTGTTAGTTAATATGCTTTTTAAAAGTTTTTTTTAAATGCCGGATGAGTGCAAATTTTCAGCGTCTGTCGAAGTTTACTGATTTACCTTGTTTTGTATTTATGATTAAGAATAACAGTAGCTATATTCAATACTATTTATTTCGTTATATTAAGGGAATTCCAGGTTATAACTCAATTGTACCTGCTACTTTAACGTGGAGGTCAAACTTACCTATCTTGATAAACCGATCGAGCAATTCCGGTTGGAAAATATCTAGCTATTTCAAGCGTGTCAGTTAGAGAGCGGTGAAACTGAAGTTAACAAACATGAAGCGAAGCCGTACTATCGACCCACAAAACAGTAAGGTGTTCATCTCAGTCGGTGCTACTTTCTGGCGACGAGAGGAATGACTTAAGAGAGCTTGACCCTAAAAACACACACCTCATCTTACTTCATTGATTTATAACTCTGGTAGTATACCCTCAAAACATACAAATCAGACATCTCTAACTATCTTTAATAAGGCTTTATGTGGTAGGTTCATTAGTCTCTGAGGTCACGCTTCCGGGTGATCCAGATCAACCCTAATAGAACTGTCTTTAGGGTACCTTAGGAACTAGAATTCTTGGATGATGTAGGGAGAGAGAAAAAGGCGGCACCCCTCTTACCTCCTAACGTTCCCTGTTCACAACTAGATACCTTTTTCTCCCCTTAAAATTTTTATTTTTACTTTTGTCCTATATATTCTATCCCCTACTTCCTTCACATTTGTAGTCACTATTAACGTTTATAATTCGCGTAGTACTATCCTAGATTTCATGAAACCGAGCTACAACAGCATTTTGCAACTTTCACTGCACTAGGCTATGCATTCTTCACGACTTACTGATTGTAACAATGTCCTGTTTAAAACCAACTGAAATTGTTCAGTAGCACATGTTTTGTAAATAAACGGATAGTATTTTTATGATATCTCAATGAATAGAAAACTGTATTTCTGACATTTTAAGGTTTGACATTAAGTTACCTCTTACCGGAATTACAAACGATGCATCTAGCGCTAAAATTATTTGAAAGTATCCAACCAAATCTTAGTGTTAAAGAAATTCAATGGTCAGTTACTGCCACTTCATCTTCAGTAACTAACGTAGTCTGCCAGTTTACCTGCTACTATTGAGTAATACAGTTTCATAACTGTGTTACTTTTATTTTTATTGTTTATATCTGAATCTAACTCTTATATGTTCTGTTTTCTTTTCTGGAAAGCCTCAATCATGCCCTCCATCTTCGACTATATACATGGATATGTGTTATGCACGTCAACCTCCAGCACCACATCAGTCTGTTACTGAAATTCATGGGAGAATTATCTGTTTGTAAGCCGATGTTGTTTTCTGTATAGTGTGCTTCCCAATTTTCCTAGATTATTTCCTTCTTATTTGTTTCAATGCCCGATTTTCCAGTTTAATAGAATGGAATCTTAGTGTAGTAACGATAGCGTAATAAGTTTGGTCAATTAGTGCCTAAAGTAATCATTTGAAGCTTTACTGAAGCTAAGTAACTGCGAACTCGGGTACACAATCCCGGTTTTACTTCTGATTGTGGGGTCATTGATCAATTATTTACTCTTCGTTAGGTTCCAGTACATTTCATTCTTACCGACATACAACAGTAATGGTATTCTATTGCTGGAAAGCAACATTTGACTCCGTAGGTCGAGAGATCCTGCCTCAGTTTTTGTTATCGGCAGAAGTGCCTCATAAGTACGTGAATCGTATAGATACTGTCTCTTCAAACACTACTGGTCAAATCGGATCTTATGTTGCAAATAAAAGGAATTAGTGGAGCTGCGGATTTTTTTTTTTCATAGGTGCTTTCGAAGCATCACTTGTGTGTGAGTAAGGAGTACTGAGGATATAGATGGAGATGGAGTTCAATTATTCCACCATCTATACCGTTGCAATCATTCTTGTTAAATTAAATTCTGGTATTCGTTTAGTAAAATCGATCTCGTTATGGTAATATTGTAAGGTGGCTGTAACTAAGGCATATTTATAACAGGTTTTATGTCTTTTGTAAGTGAATGATTTGCTGATTTCTTTCGGTGCATTTTTGGAATAACGATCTCAACATTAATTTTACCACTGTTTACTCTGTCATCGTGACCTTTTATTGCTAATCCATTCTCAATGTAATTTCAAAACAGATTGTTAATGTTTGCAGTAATTGTTTATATATAAATAAGCATTAAAAGCGTTCATTCTGAGCATTACATTAGGATCAGTTTCTTACAACTGCATATGATTACTTTTGAACCACATATTTTATATTATTGTAAGCTAAAATTTTTCACGTAATTGTGTTGATTTGCAAATGGAACTTGGATTCCAGTTATTAACATCTTGTTTAATCCTAATTATCTTAAAAATTCTAAAAATCTGAACTGTTAACTGTGCATTTTAAATGTAAATACTTACTGAGGTTGTGAAGATATGTTAGTAGTTGTCACATAACTAATTTATTCCAGTGTTTTATTCACCACTATATTTTTGTCCCAAATATCTTCGAAAATTGCCATCTGCTTTCCAGTTTCAGTAAAATAGGATTATAGATAGTAGCGAAATTCATTGGAGTTCATTTTTTCTCCCTTGTATCTCGTTAAGATGATATACCATCTTATTAGATGAGTTTTTATGGTCTGTGTCTGTAAGACAATGTCGTCGGCATATTAGGCATTTGAACAGTTTTTCTGGTGAAAACAATCTGTACTAATGCTATGTAATTTCATAGTGCAGTTAGAGATAATAGAGTCAATTCATCCCAGATGCATTATACCATAGAAAGACTTCTCTCTTGAGTTTCCTAGGAAAGAAACCTGAGTTATCTAGATGCATCTTTATACATACTTAGTATATATATTGTTTATTATTATTATTTTTTGGAAAGGGTTGCAACAAAGGAAAAAATGGAAGTCATATTATGCACATTTAGATAGAAAACAAAGTATCCTGACATTGATCGATGGAGAAAAACGCAAGCCAGAACGATTTGATCTTTCTAAATGTGATTTCTTTCCTATTCATTATACTGTTTATGAGTAAGTATTTAACTTAGCATATTCTTTAACGACGAAAAAACCGAATACTCAATTCGTTAGTAATAGTTCCGGTCATTAGGTTTAATTTTCTATAGTGGTTTCATATGATATGCATTGGGCCGATTATAACTGGTAATTGGCCGACTGTAGTTGCCACTTTGATTTGGTAACCGGGTCGATCAAGTATTCCTTTTCTTCCTACTCTGCTAAACCAGTAAGCTAGGGAGTGGTAAGACATAATCAGTAGCATTATTTGTGATGACAAAGTTGTACTGTCGAGTGTTCTGGGGTGTTACAACAACGAGGTATTGCCCTTCGGCAGTCCATCATCTTCAACAATGCCGACTTCTTACGACACTAGAAGTGGTATGGTGTGGGGAGGAGATCGGTTTTAAAAATATCTCACTTTACTTTTTCCCATAGATTTCCGTCTTCACAGGTTAGATCTGAAAAATACGGAGCTAGGGCACCCTAAGATACGCACAGAATGGCAGTGTGTAACAGGTCTCAATCAGTTGTCCCTTCGGCTCCTAGATTGATAAGACCATTACTAATCTGGTTTCTTTTTCAATAATGAAGCTTCCACAATGTAGGCAATCGGTATATAATAATTCCACTCACACCAACTTCTAACAGCTGTTGTTTATAACTGTTATTTATAATTAAAGGTACATATCGTGTTGTATGGGGTTTGTAAATGTTAGTCGAAGATTTGTAGGATCAATTTTTAGTTTTAAGTGTTGCGTAGATTGTTCGATTTATATCGTGGATTAGCTTTAGCTAGATAGCCATAGTATGTTATGTAATAACTGTCTATCTACATTCAGTTCTTGTTGTAATTTATAGAGATGAATAGTGATAATCCCTAAATTATGTCAATTATGATAACAAAAGTTAAACATTATCCAAGACTCATTATCATTTGTGTTGTGTCGTTAATCGATTACTTTTTTTTTCATTTTACTAGTTAGTTTGATAAACAAAATGTATTCATTATTATTTTGTTTACTGAAAACCAAATAGTAACTCAGTACATTTGTCGTCTAAAAGTAGACATTTTATGTTTTATGTTATAAGTAGTGGTTAATTAACTTATTAAGCGACTTAAGCTATATTGTGTCAAAACAAATGATTAAATTACAGTGTGCTTTTTAGCTCACAGTTTGCGTGTACATGCTATTTTTAATATTATTTAACCACATAAAATATAACACAAACAGGCATCAGGTGGCAAACAAAAAATGTGTCGATGTAATCCTTGATATCTCCATTCGTTGTAAATCTGTTTATGCATTCTCTATATGTATCCACCCGAATTCTGGCTACTGTACATAGATGATACGTTTACGTTTACGAAACTAGATGCACTTTTAGAAATGTCAACAGTATTTCTGATAGCATCCAATTAACCAAAGAGATCGAGACTGTTGACTATAAATAATCCTTTCTTGACCGTTTAGTGGAAAGAAAACAAAGTAATTGTCTAAAGCCAACATATTCAAGGAAATACTTAAACTATAAATCAAATCAGCAAAAGTGATGGTTGCGGCGAACCTGACTAACTGCCCATCAGCTTTTCACAAATACGGAGAACAAGGAAATTGGATTGAATTTATTAGTGTATACACTACTAATGATGAGTAATAACCTCAAAACTTAGTAAAATGATATGTAAAAGCGTAAAGAAAAGAACTAAGATTCGACGGGCGTGGATTGACACTGTAGTTGTACCATACCGAAACGAAACTTCAAAGAAATTAGGAGAATTTTGAACTAAGATAGCATACGAATCTTTTTCCGAACTAATAGTGCACTTAGCCCTGCATCTGTAAATACCAACAATAGAGTGCCAGAAGTAGAGCATGCGAATTGTCTCCGAGATCAAATGTAATGAATGTAATACTATATACCTAGGAGAAACATCACAACAGTTGACTGTAAGGATGATGGAACATATACTTTAATTATAGCATATTTCTAAATCCTCTGAAGATCTAAGAAAGTAGCATTGCATTCAATAGTAACGGAACACAACATCAACTTCGATGGAACAAATATCCATCAAGAAGGTTTTAGTTCTTATAAAGTAAGATTAGCAGTTGAAGCCTTATATATATGTGCGCAAATCCAAATAATATAAGCAGATAAAATGGAGTGCTGTTAGCTACGTCATAGCAACTAATGATTAATAAATGAATTCAGACGCTATCTACTACTCAAACATTCTTTTAATGACTAATACTTTGAAATACGATGAGTGCATTATTTGGCAAACTTTTGTAATTGAGTTTGCCGCTGTCGACCAGCTATGTTAAGACCTCATCACATACATTTAGCTGTTTTGTTTAGAATTATTTGGTCTGATTACATAGTCCTATTATGCTACCTGTAACAAAATATACTTCCACCCTTTGACTCTTAATAACCATCAGTACCCATCTATTTTTACTTCCTCTTAAATTCGTATGATTAGACTAATCAATCTTCAGATCTTCTGTTCTTTGCAGTGATCATAGCCAGTGGGGCTGTATGTGCACAAACGTTTAGTAACATATAAACTTTACATATCCTCACACCATCCTTCATCCGCTGTATTCTAAACATAGGTTCACTTATAATGATTCATGTAATCAAATTTTGTATCAAAACTGGAATTAAAAACTTAATGTGATTCGACACAGGAAACAACGCTGCGGGAGCGGGGGATTTTTCACAATTAAATATAGTGGTTTTTCTGTATACTGACAATACACATTCATATGCAGATTTGCATATTCTAACAAATTTTTAGGAATAAAAGACTGTCGAAGTTCAATTCAACTCATGAATGGACTGCGTATTTTGCTACTTAATTTTATTCTTCACTTAATACCATTTCACTTCCGAAACTCAAGTAATCGGTGTGGAGTTCGATAGTTCAGATATTGCATTAATCTCTTATCTTCTTTGAAAGAATATTGTCTTAGCTAATGAGGTGAAGAATATGATTCAAATATTCAGTCACAATCAATATGTGAAACATGACCATTAAGATTAGAGGATAGTCGTAGGCTTGTAATATTTGATCATAGATGTCTCCGAAATATTGCTCGCGTTTGCTGGGACCACCGAGTAAGCAGTGCGTGGGTTCGAAATAGAGTACTAGGTAAATACGGTAGGTCTATTGATGATGTAATGAATCTTCACCAGCTGAGATGGTTAGGACATGTGTTACGTATGCTTGACGACCGCCTACCTCGGCGAGCAATGTTGCCCAGTGTTGGAGTAGGCTAGTAGATAGCTAGGGGCGGCCATACCGAAAACATGGCACCAATCCATCAAGTCATTAACAATTAGGCTGACCTATGTTAATAGATGTTGACTACATGGTTGGGGCCCACGCGATGATCGTAACAAATGGTTAGAGACTTGAGGTGATATGGCTCAAAATCGTTGGCAATGGCGCAGGTGCATCCATTCCTTGTCTTCCTCCAAATTCTAGTTTTTGAGCTTCTCACAATTTTCTCTTTACTGAATCACATATTTTTTAATTCAAATCTCATCTCTGATCTCTATACCTTTCCATTAGTACTTACTCTGTTACTACCTCCCCTAATCTGGGATTCGGTCTGACAATTTAATCTCTATCTGTTAATTGAGGCATGGCAACTTGAACTGATGTACGCATGTACCAAGTTCTACGTTCTAACTGACTGACGTCACAATCAATATATACTGTCATACTGACATGCTAAAGTTGGTATACCAAATAAATGAGATTTGACAAAATTAACAAGCTTTGTAGCAAAATTATGGAAATGTCGCTAATCGCAGTATTAATTTAAACATACTCAAGTTTGTTGATAAATAAAGCTAAATATTGCGAATATGGTTCGAGGAGACCGAATGAAATTATATGCATAAAGAAATACTAAGAGACAATTATCATATGCTTGTGATCAGTTTGCAGCTATATCATCCAGCATTTCCAGTCACTGATCACGATTATTGTTTTGATCCCAGCTCTGTTGTCGTCTTCCACTAACATGTCTCAGGTCATCAGTCAGTGGACGTATGCCATATTTTGGTCTGTCTGCCTCTACCTTTCTCCAAATGTACCCCCACCCCGGGCAACGTAATAAGTCATTCATCCATCAACAACATAGAACCAGACACATACGCCCATAGGTTCAAGTTGCCATACCACATTAGCACTGCGAGATTAAATTTACAGAGGTAAAACAACAACAGAATACAAGAGAGGAGAGTTAAGTAAAGGTGTGCAGAAAAGAATGATAGAATCTTAGATCTGGATGAAGGTAAAGAGTGAATACATTTGCGCCACTGTGACCGATTCTGAGCCATGTCACCTAGTGTCTCCAACCAGTTCATCGCGGACCGCAACCAGGTAATATACATCTACCAACATGGCTTAAACTATTAGTTAGAGACTTCATGGACTGATGCCATATTTTGGTTTGGCTGGCCCTACCCTTCTTCCATTCTACTTCAACCCTAACCAACATTGAGCAACGAACCAGCCTGTGTTCGGGCATGAACAACACGTGTTCCAACCACCTTAGTCAATAAAGGTTAATGACCTCTTTGACTGATTTACCATATTTCCCCAAAAAATGCTATGAAGATTCCTATTATCAAATACCTGAAGTCAACGCATATCTTAGGTTTTCATGGCTCATTTTTCGCAGCCATATGTCAAAATGACACGGACTGCTCCACACTGCACCCGACCTTTCGTTGAAAGACGGATATCTCTACTGCATCACAAGTGGCGTAAATTGGCAAATGCCAGTCGGGCTTTCTTAATCCGTTCTGAAATTTCATCAAACACCGACTCACCACATGTGATGAGAATTCGAGATATATGAAGCGGTCAACGTATTCAATTACTTCGCTCCCTATAACTAATCTAAATGAAGAGGTAGACCGATCCTAGAATAACATTTTACATTTAGGAGAGGTGAGTCACATCCCGAATATGCTTGCATTGTTACTTAAGGTGTTCAGGAGACTCTGCACATTGTCAGAATCTTCACCGAATAGGACTATATCATCTGCGTATTCTAAGTCGATGAGAAGACTTGCTGGAAGGAGATTAATTCCTGAAGAGCTAGAAGTAAGTGAAACTGTTAAGAGAACATCTGTGACGAAACTAAATAAAAAAGGAATAAGAAGCAACCCTGACGAACCCCACTTGAGGATGATATTTCTCTGGGCAATTCACCATTTTCTCTGACTCGACCGGTGGTGACTGAGTAGAGAGATTTTATAAGGTTTATGTACTTTTGAGGTACGCCTTTTAATGACAAATACTGCCACAAGACTTCACAGTCTTCAAATCAAGAAATACAGCTACAAGTCGGACGTCGGTACATATGCCTATGTTCAGGAATCTGGCGCAGGGTGAATATTTGACCAATGCAACAACGTCCAGGTCTGAAACCAACCTTATTTTCCCGAGTCTGCTGTTTTCTAGTGTTGGATAAACGCCAAATAATTATAGAGGATAATATTTTAGATACCATATTAGTCAAACTGATTCCTCTGTGGTTATCACAAGGAGATTTCTCCCCCGTTTTTGTAAATTAGGACAATCAGTGGACGTGACCAGTCAGATGGGATGATGTCCAGTTCCCAGATGTCGACTAATATATTAACTAACCTACTAACTAAAATTGGACCACCATCCTTAAAGATATCGGTAGACAACCTATCAGGTCCTGTTACCTTCCCTCGCTCCAAGCTAATTATAGCCTTTTCAACCTCACTGAGAGTTGAGAAACCTATCTCAGTTTTCCATTCAGGTAGCTTGGGGACAGTAGGTAAGCTAAGAGTAGCTGGGGGTCAGCTGAACTGTTCCTGAAAGTGTTCTGCCCATTGCTCTAATCTTCTAGACTGAGAGTGAATCATTGACCCATCATTTTCTGAGATAGTTTCACTAACCGCCTGATTTCTTAGTACCGATGTCCTTGCTAGGTTGGAACAGTTGCCTACTATTGCCTGCCACTGCCACTGCTTCCATAGCTTTCACTTTTGTTGTCCACCACTTAACGTTCCTTACGCAGACTTTTTGTTAGTTTACGTTTCGATTGTCGTCGCTCTTCATCATTCATCGAGCCTGCTGGAATGAGTTTTTGAACCACTAGAAGTTCCAGTTCAATCCAAGTTATCTTGGAATGAGCCCGTTGGTCGTGGGCAACTAAATAGTTAGCTGAACCATTTCTAAATTCATTCTTGGTATTTTCAGTTTTGAATTGATATCCAAGGGGTTTTCCTGATGTGACCTTTCTGCTACCAGCAAAACGCATTGAAATACGTGCACTCACTAGGGTGTGGTCAGTATCTAAACATGTGCCTCCAGAATAAGCAACAGCCTCTATACAGCTTCTCTAACGGTAGCTGATGCCGATGTAGTCGATTCGCGTCCATCGTTATGTTGATGTTAAAGGACGCCAGGTTAAACAATATTTCTTTACGCTTAAAGTTTGTGCTAGCTGAAAGTAAACGGTGGTCTGAACATAATTGCATCAAACGATCTCCGTTATCCGTTCGCTGGACTGAGATCCCGAGTAACCCACCTAAGTGTTTTTCAGCTTGATTTAGCCTACCGACTTGGGCATTGAAATCCTCTGCTATAACTACTGTATTTGATTGCTTTGCTTTCTGAAGGAGTCTAGAGAACTTCATATAGAACTCGTCTTTCACCCCATCTGTGTTGCAGTCAAGGGAAGGGTATGATCCGAGACGATAATAGGGCATCGGCATGTGTACCTATCTTTCCGAGTTTGTACTGTGCCATTTAGACGGACAGCACATAAACGACTAACTGCAGGAATCCATTCGAGAAGTGCCTGTTCTGCCCGTAAGCTTAGTGTCTATGCCCACACCAGCATAACCAAGTGAGCTTGCTATTGGGTCACCGGATAAACGAAGAATGAATTGTGTTGTTCCTCTGCATTGATTAAGTGAAGTCAAATTGATGACCATGCTGAGGTCTTTTATGCTTGTTTCGGAGACTCAGCATACATCAGTTGCAAGAGGTTCTAGTGTTTTAGCTAACGGAACTTGTTGAACAATTTGACATAGCGTTCGCACATTAAAACTTCCAACATAAAAGTTTAGAGCGCGGCTTCAGTAGACCTAGTTTAGCGCTTCGGGAACTCGAGCAAACAGTACAAGTGGCGCGCATAGTAGATGTAGTGGGAGAAGTGCAAACAGTAGAAACAAGTGATGGAGAACATGTTTGATCGTGAACAAAGTAATGTCGAGTGCTGTTAGAGGTAGAGGGGCAGTTATTACTTCCCGGTTGCCCACACCAGTGGAAAGGTTCTTCTTGAGGTACCTGAAAAAGGAAGTGGATTAGGGGAGGTCTTAATGACCAGAGAGTGTAACCCCATTACCCAGGGGGCAACTGCTTGAGGCTGGTCACCTATATTAATTGTTGCTCCGGTTAGCGATTGTCTAGATATAAAAAAACTCTTCATTACAATACTACAATCACTATCCCTCAGTAAAGTATACAGACTTGTCACTTATCGAGATATATCAGTATACAAGGAGTATTATAACTAATACTAAGTATAGTATAGTGGAGTGCTAAGACTATATTTAAAAATTACGAGAAATAGTAAAATAATTTTATTAGTATGCTTACTGAATTATATCAGTGGCCATGTGATTGGAATACAACTGATGATAGTCAAGTAGAACCCGATAAAAAACGAAATACGAACTTACTTAATTTGAAACGGCCGATACGGGAAAAACACAATTGCGGACAAAATGGAGACGAAGTAACGTGGGTCGATAAGACCGGCAAAATAGCTACAGAAACATGGTTAACTGTAGAACGAATTGGTGTCACGAGAGTTTTAAAAGTTGGCTGACCGCTGACTATCCTAGTTGGGATACAACAAGCTGGTTGGTTAGACGATATTAATATCGGAACATATTCATCACTTTGTATTATTAGTGGGTTTTCATTCTTTTCATTGATAATGTGGTTAGACATTGGAACACTTAGTGACCGTAATCTAGCAACATTAGAAGTAGGTGATGATTGGAAATAAGCGATGCACATCTCAACCATATTAGTCAATGAGCGTTCATAATATTATTAACTGTTTTTCCGTTTACGCTCAGCGCAATGTATTACTTCAACATTAATTCCTAGATAGCTCCAAATATGCGAGTAGCTCTTCGAATATACAGACGATCAAATACTTATAATCTAAGAACTGACGAGCTTATAACATCCTCATTCTTGGACCGTTATGTATTCGCCGTTACCCTTTCAAGCGCCCTTAAATTCCTTCTGAATGGAGTTAAGTGCTAAGGTTAGGAATGTGATTGATTTAATGTTGCATACAGTTTAATCAGCAATAACACAACATTTCATAAGCCTGACACTATAATTAGGTAGCATCATAAACTATTTTTCCTTAGTAATTTTGACATTTTTAAGTAGTACACAGATGACTGACTTCTTACTAGCTAATTCCGAATTTCTAACTCTGTGGTGATTAGGTAATCACGTTATTCACCGTAAATATTTTGAGAATTTTGTCCCTAAATCGCACATTTATCTGGATGTACTTGTATGGATTGACCTTCTTAAAGCTGCATAACGTTTCTTTCTTAATCTGACGTTAATAAAAGGGATACTTATTTATAAAATGAGTTATATATATTTGTAAAATTCCAATGAGTAGAAATTAAAATTTTCTGACGTTTCGCGGCTTAGTGTAAGTCGCTTCTTCAGAGAAATGAATAACCAAATTGAATTAGCACAAGATTAAATAATACAATGGAACAAATCAGAATCAAAATAAGTTCGTACAATCAAAATTGCGAGTTTTGATCATGTCATATCAAGTCATTTGGGTCAAGGTAGTTTGATGTGAGACATGTGTGCATGCATATGTTAGTGTGATGTGAACTGAGATTATGTGAAAATAAAATTGTATGTATGTTCATGTGAATGAAATGTGAATGTAATTTAATTGTGATCGGTTGGATAAAAAGTCCATGTTGGGTGTATAAAAAGGCCTTCCCTTTTGTTAAGTGCAGTTGGATTTAACAAAATGTGAAGTGCTTCGGCTATTCGTCTTTCTTTATAAGTGGAAAAACCTTTTCGAATAATTTGGATATTTTTAATATCGATTTTATGGTTATGATAGATCGCATGTACTGCTATTGCTGATTTGATTTGTAATTTTTCAAGTTCAACAGGATTATTAGGAGGTCGTTTAGTGTAGCTTTCATGTTCTTTGGCACGAGTTTTGATTTCTCGAGAAGACTCTCCAATATAGAAAGCATCACAATCAACACAACCTAGTCTGTATACACAATTCTGTGTAGAGGTGAAGGGAATTTTGTCCTTTATTTTAACTAATGCACCTCGTATAGTCAGAAAATTTTAATTTCTACTCATTGGAATTTTACAAATACATATAACTCATTTTATAAACAACCTATCCAATGCTCAATTTATTTGAAATTATCAAAATTAACCTTGGATACTTATTTGTTATGTGGTGGGGTACATTTGTCATTTGAATGATGGTTATTGGATATATCTGTAAAATGATGGTTCACCTTCATTTTCAAGCAGTCGGAATCGTTGTTCCTTCTGAAGAAAAGCAACAAACTTGATTTCTAGAAGAATTTTCGTAAA
This sequence comes from Schistosoma japonicum, assembly GCA_025215515.1. NCBI lineage: Eukaryota > Metazoa > Platyhelminthes > Trematoda > Strigeidida > Schistosomatidae > Schistosoma > Schistosoma japonicum. The sequence continues at coordinate 68,895,669 of CM046061.1, read as the reverse complement.
ACAATTAACCGAGTTATGGAACTTTTGGCATAGTTTTAAACTGAAGCTTAATGATCTATACAGTATTATTATCACGTTTTAGCTTATGATTATAAACTAGTTAGTTGTCTTGTATTTTTGTCATTTTTAGAGAAAGGTTACCTGTTTTTAGTTAATTACGAGATAGTGGGGAGAATGTTTACTGCTCAAATGGATATTTTTATTTTTGTTGAATTCTCTGAGCCAGGTGGTTTGAGTTCATTGTTGAAAGCACCAGGGCCTACTTCATGTCAAAGTGAGCTTTCTAGTTGTTCTACAAGTGTTGAACAAATTCATTCCAATGGCCTTGTTTGTATTTAGTTGTCTTTGGATTTCACCTTCACCTACTCTTGATCTCTTGTTGACTGTTTTGTTCAGGTGACTGTCTTCACTTTAGTCATTTCTTGCTTTAGAATTGGTCTGAATGATATATTTTTCGAATATCTCTGGAACTTATAAAGTTGTATTAATTTAGAATTTCTGTCTTACTAATCAAATCTAATACCCATAGTTTTCTACTTCAATTAATATAAGTGATTGTGTACTATGCGCATCCTTCATGGCGTCCACTTTATCCAGTCTATTGTTTCTCGTCGTTTATACGATTTATTATGTAAATGATGTCGCGTCTGTCATCATTCGCTGTTGTATCTTTCAGTTTTCTTAAAATAAAATGAATTGCTTGGGTTGGTTTGTGGGCCAAGTTAATTCCAAGTGGTTTCGAAATTCTTGTGATTTTTGAAGATTTTTCCATATATGGTAAAACTGTCAATTTTTTCTTCGTTTCTGGGATTTTCTTTGTAATAGTGAGTAACTTCATCGTGCAATTTTCATCAAATCGCTGAGGTTGCCAGAAGATAATATCTTTAATTTCCCGCTTAATAATTAGATATGAGTCTGAACGAAATTTAATCTTATTTCAATTAGTCCAGTTAAAATTACGTTTCACTTCCTAACGGGTGTGCTTAGTTGTATATTACAGATAAGTCTCATTCTTAAACTAAATCCGTTGCAATCTGTCGAAACTTATGGTGCCGATGGTCTCTAAACAATGACCAACTAGAGTGACACCTTTTTCGCCCTTATTGCTGACTCTTATTCAAACGTTCAATAAGGACATTCGAAAAAGCAGCAGGGTAACATTTTATTATTATTCTATGGTCATTACTTAAAAACTTACATTATAATGTACTTCATATACGTAGTCATAATGCACATAATTCGTGCAAAATTAGGGTATTGATAGTACATTGTAAGGTATATAATTTAATAACTTATTAATGAACATTAAAAGATATACCTATAATTAACGGATTTAAAGGAAGCTGAAACATAGGAAAATGCAAAATATCCTAAGCACAATATTTAGTAAGTTTGCAATAAAAGTCATTACATTAATTCCCCAAAGGTCTCTAAGCTTCTTCCTTTCCGTTTATTGTAATTCTTGTAAAAAACTGTATTCAGTGTTAAATACTTTTTCATTATTGTTTAGACAAATCGATTTTTGTTTTAAGTTGGATTATGGCTGAAAATTCAAAATCAGGATGCGAGTTTGGATTGTATTGATGTTTACAGCTATACTCAAACCTAGTTCATTCATTTCAAATGCTACCATGTTTATCGTTGAGTTAGTATATTCAGGCAGCTACTCTCAACAGGTCTATAACTAAGCGAAACACATCCTGGATTCTACACGTTGGCCACAATCCAACTTTATTCATGCTTTTGAATTAATACCGTATCAAGGCAATCAATTCATGATACGTATATGAAAACAAACTGATAAATTTTCATCAATATCATCAACGGAAAAAACATCCACACTTAAATTATGCTTTTTATATTTTTCAGAAAGCGTTTTTGTTTTGGTCTAGTTTTATATGGCGCTTCAACAGGGGATCGAGAAGAATTCGTTTTGTCTGTTGATGCTCCAAACAAATTTCATTCACATTTTATTAATTCAACTATGTCTAATCGAATGAATTTATTTAGTACATATGATTTGGATGTTATATCATATTCTGGTCGTCCGGAAGAACCAGCCTACTTACTTCAAAATTTATCCAATCCATGTAAGTTATATATATATATATATATATATATATATATATATATATATTGATGTATGTATTTTCTACTTAAAAATATTTTAAACTGGTAGTTGCATTCACATAACTCAGCAGAACTACCGTGGAGAACTAAATCGCTTTCACTTTCTTGCATGGGACTTATTAGCAGTGCATTGACACAACACATCATAGTTTAACTTAGGACCATTATTTTTTACTATATTTGTTTTACTGTTAGACACCTAGTGGTTCATATTTTCAGTAGTTCGTGACGAATATGTTGAATGTCATTGGTGACATAAGTTTGGCTTCTAATATATCTGGTCTCTGCCAGTCTTCACTTTTTACTACAACTTCAAAAACTTATTTTTAGTGTTGATGGTTTGTACCACCAGGCGCAAACTTAATGGTTAAAGAATACACCTCATCATGTAGGTTCAACATTTTTATTTGGACTGTACTTTCTAGACAAGTTGAATTTCTCTCGCCAATTAACTGTACAGTGTTATTGTGTAGTAATAATAATAATTGTATTTGGTGCTGTGTATTGTTTAGTGGAAAGCCTTTGTCGGGGTTACTAGTTGGATGTCTAACATAGTAGATTGATAAATATATAATATGTTATTTCAAATCTCAACTGTTATTTTAATTATCCATTTTTAGGACGTATATCAACTACTTGGGATTTTAGGATCATTTATTTTCAACCGCTCTAGTATACAAACCTCTCAATTTATCGATTAGTCTAAATTCCACGTTTTTTCCTAAGTATTTTAAGGTATTTTAAGGTACTGTATTTAAAATTAACATATATTTATTTTTATATCATTCAGCTTGTCGACTGTCATGTGACTGGGCTGCTCGTCCAAATTTAACATCTGTGGACAATAAATCCTTCTTGTCTTCATCAGTTAATCCGATCACCAGTAGTAATTTGTCAGATAATAGTAATGTTAATTGTGATTTGCCACCAGCTACTTGGGAGATTGTTTATCAAAGATGGATGACAAGTTTGAAACGACATTGTCGCAATACAAAAGCGGATTCAGAAACAGAAGATAGTGTTTCACTTAGACAAACGCACTTAAGGTGTTATCGTAATCTTGAAATCAAGGTAATTATTTCTCTCTAATTAAGTAGTTGTCTGTGCAGGATGATTAACTGTGACTAGCTTTCAGTAATTTCCCTTTGATTAAAATTCATTGAACTTCCCTTTTTATTGTTAAAGCAGTCAAGCTTGTTGCGTTTTAATGGCTGTGAGTATATATTGCTCTGTAACGGTGGGAGTTGATGGTTTAGTAGTTGAAGCGTTTGACTTTCAGGTCAATAACCTAGGAATTCGAACGCTTTTCATTGTACACCGGTTTTATTGAAAGTGATCCTCACATGTAAACAGAATAGCAGAAAGCTGCTGGTACACGTACCTACAAGTTCATTGATCACTGACTAGTTACCTATGCTTTAATTATCTGGTTCTTTAGTGGTGATCGAATTTTATTGATTACGTTGCAATTCAGCCATCATGTGCGTTACTTTTAATATGAAGTGGTTGAATGTGGTCGGTTGGAAGCTCTAAAAATATGTATTATTCTAGTTGGTACTCTGTTAACAAAACTATAGTTGTGTTTTTATAGAGCAATCCATAGCTCGTATTCGCCAAATGTTCTAGTGTCTATTCAGTCATTTGGAATGTGGCATCAGGCTATAAAGTCATCGACTATTAGTTTGATTCTTGTTGGTTTCTACAAACACCACCTCTTCGGCGTATTAACGTTTGGAGGTGTTGAGATATAACATAGATTTAAGTTCATCACAATGATGTAAATGGATTTATTCTTTGTCTTTTTTTAAATCTGAATTAAATAAGTTTATTTTTTACTAATTATCTTTTTCATGCCTAATCGTTTTAACTACCACTGATATTATTACTTCCTTTTTGTCTTAGTATTCACCCTGATAATTTCTTTTTAGTATTCTAATTTGGTGTATCAATTTACATGTCACATATTGAAAACTGAATTACATAAATAGTTATGTCTTTACGGAAGGCAGTGGGAATAAACATTTTATCAGCGTTTCGCCTTTTATCAATCATTAGACGATTACTGTATATTTCACACAAGACTTCTAATTATTTTTTTCTCTTTATCGTAATTTACCTTTTTAGTTCAATAATGCCAAATTAATTCCCTAATTCATCATCTAAATCTCGTCGAGATGAAATGGTTTATTCTGTTAATCTAGATGGATTTGAAATTGCACGTGCCTATTCCGGCTCGTCTGCAGTTTCTATATTTTTAGAGTAAGTTATCTTGTTTTTTTTACTAATTGTCTTAGTATTAATGGGAAAATAAATTCTGTTTTGACTTTTCTGGGAAATGTCGTGTTAATTGATTGGGATCTCTCAAGTGGATCTGATACTTCTTTGTGGGCTTTGTTAAACCGTCTAACAAGCTGTATTATATTTAGTAAAACGACAATAAAATTTAATATCCAGTTGGTTTTTCATTATGATAGTTCAATAATATTTGTGTTTTACAATAAAATTGATATAAATCAGGCTATGGTATATTAGGTAATAACATTACAAATTTAAGTGTTTGTGAAAGTGATAACGAATTCTTTACATATATCATAGAATTTCTGAATATCGTCTTCTTTTACTAAACAGGGGACAATCAAACCCTACTAAGAACTATATATTTGGTCATTTAATAGACACAGGACATAAAGTAAATATAAACAAAGCTCTTGGAATAAGTCGTTGTATTCAGCTTAATTTCTTACATGATTTCTGCAGGCACTGGTTTCATCCATCAGTAACTGTATGTATTCATCACAAAGGCCGAATCTATACATCTATAATAAATTAATTCCTCCCATTCTACCAATGTTAATTTCTTTTGTAGCTATTTGAAGCGAACCACCTCAACTCTTAAAATATGCCGATACTATCACTACTTAATTCCCAGGACTTTATTTATGTTGTTAAAAACAAACAATTATCGGTCTCTTTGTGACTTCATTTTTATTTCATTACAGTGTTATTATTGTTTTTAAAATCAAATTCATTTTATGACAGTTTGTTTTTAAATCGATATAAATTTAAGTTATTGAGCTTGATTTATATTATTCCCACTTATCGTTATCTGTTTTTGATTGCTTCATTACGTAATTCCTAGTAATATTAGTTTTATTTTCTGTTAACGATTGGAGTGTTAAAGGTTTTTTTTTCTTTTTTTACTAATTGTTTCGTATTATATATTTTCCTATTATTTGTATCATCTACATATTAGTTAGCCTATTTCCCCTGTGTACTTTTCGAAGACTTATTTTCTATTTCAAATTCCATCGACGTTTCTATAAATCATGAGACTCTAGTGACACAGCTCATTTCTGAATATATTTTGATTGGTTCTGTGACTGATTATCTATTGTGGGTCGGGTATGATCAGTTACCCTAGAGCTAATTTTAGTATTTGCTATTATTAACATTAAGGAGTATATGGAGTTTCTACAGAGTAATAGAGTATTTATTACACTAAAGTTATCCACATTCGTTTCATAGTTCAATTAATTTTTTTTATCGAATATTTTGAGTCTTTCATTTTGTTCATTTAGTAAGTGAACATTTCATAATACAGTGCGATTTCCATTAACGTTTTTCTTTCAAATTTCCGGGGTTACCTCAATTGACTTGTCAGTGTAGTGAGAATTGATGTGCTGGATAACAAATACAAAAATAGTGAAAGTTGCACTTGATATTATCCTCTAACATGGAGTACACATCCAGAAAATAAACGAATAAGTCGATTGAACATCCGTATTATACTTTGAACACGTTTTAGATAACCTCAGGCATTTGTTGTTGATTACACCAAAGTTATGTATAGTAGCTAATTGACGACTTCTTAATGGATTAAACTTTCATCAACAAAAGATCTACTTTTGCCTGATTGGTTTTAGATACTTTTAAAATCTTGGTATGGTTCTCGCTTTAAATTAGCTTCAACAGGCGATTCATTAGAGAATTAGAGAGTTTACTGGATAGCTGCTTGGAACTCTGTAATGTTGCTCTCATCAAGCGTAGAACAATTATCCCTTCTTCTTTCATTGCAAATGAATCACCTTTGATCTTAGCTGCCTAAAGTCTTAAAGTTAACTATTATTGGTTTCACGAAGGCCGATACATAATGTTTATCTAATGATTCTTATTTAGATCTCCTTATACTCATTTTAAGTGTTATACTGAACGTATTCCACATATTTCTAGTCATATGAAAAGATTTCGGATCAAAAAATAAGGATGTCGAAAGATTTTGGCTCTTCAATCGGATTGCATCATATTTTATGTTTGAAGCGGTGATCCTTTTGTTATATCTGCTTAATTAATCGGTTTGCTCAGCAGTAGAATTACCTTTTTAGATATTCTTTACTAATAATCCACTTCAGCTTTTAGTCACTTAAATGTAACTATTTTTCTTTTTTAATCGATGTCTTTGTTATTCAGCAGAATAATACTTTAGATATTATGTTCTCCTAATTCAATACAGTTGTACAAGTGAACGTTCTTAAGAATAATTTTCTTTATATAATATTAAAATCCTGAATACATTAAATATTCATGCCATCCTCGTCAGATAATGCGTATCAACATGGCGTATTTACAGGCCTTAGGGGGCTACAACAGTTCCCAGTCTTTTAGTTGAAATTTTCTGTGGGTCATATTTCAAATTTGATCCAATTATTTATAAGATTGTTTAACCTGCATTGCTCATGTTATATTTTCTAAGCGAGATAGTTTTATTGTCATCATCACGGCCTACTTCATGTAAAAGTATACTTTTTAGTTATTCTGCAAGTATTATATCAGTTTAATTTGATGAGTTTATTTCGCGACTTACTGGCATCGTATATTTTTCGTTCTAGTGTATTGTTATAATTTCTTCTTTGTAACAAAATTATTTTCCTTTAGTGAATTCCCATATGGTTTTAAGAAGATTGAAGTTTTAATGAAAGAAGATAAACGTAAGCGTTCCAGTAAGTTAACTCTATTGAATACAAAGATATGTGAACAAGTAATATATTTGCTTATAAATTGTATTGACTATTCCACTTATGTAGGGAGCTTCCTTAAACTTTATGGGTCGGTGTCAGAAGAAGTCGCACTACAAATAAAAATGCTCATTTCGCTCTTGCCAACGTTCGTCATTTCTATTATAGATGAAATATTCGTCTGGTAACCAAAACACGAGTATACAGAGGTTGTGAATGTTCATCGACTAAGGTGGTTATGATTTGTATTAAATATGCTTAACCACCGATTTTTTCTGAAATACGATGTTGGCTGGTGCAGGAGTGGGAGGGAAGAAAGTTGGAGGCTGCCAAACTAAAACATGACATCTGTCCACGTAGTTGTTGAACGTTAACGCGAACCGTTAGGGTAGTTATGATGGTTAAAATAGGTCTGCGTTGTGATGATGATCATTTATTGGATACACCCGGTTACATGACTGAGAATCGAAGGCAATAACTAGATTCACTGACTCCTCATCTTCTAGCTCTTTCATTGAATTATGACTAACTGATTAATCTTATGAATTTCAAAATTGTTCTTAGATAATTACTTAAATGTGTATTATCTAACTATCAATCAATGTAACCTGCTATAGAAAAAAAATTGAATTAGGGAACATAGCAATAAAGTTTCAGGTAATTTATCCTTTTTCTTCGATTTCTCCATGGAATAAGTTCAAAAAACTCAATTTTTTCTTTCTCCCATCTTTCACATGATAACTTTTTTAAAATGCATGCTCTTTTCGCATCACCGCATAGTAATGTTATATTTGAAAAGTCACTTTGCGGTCGATATTTTCTATAGACTCTCTTAAAAATAGTTCATTTAGATCAGTTGTATCCTTATTGATTATTAAGAATTAAAGACAATTCAGCAAAAGCTTTCTCAACTAAAGCTGTACAGTCTCATTTATTATGAATTTTCGGAAAAACCAGTCTATTGAAAACTTGAGAGTGATTACATCATAGATGATTTTAAGAATTTTAAGTATCATAAAGATCTAAAAAGATTTTCATAATGGTCAAAAAACATCTCAAAAAAAGAATTTATACAACTGAGAAATTGAAAGTAATTATCCACTTGACAGATATAACTATGCAGAAGACGCGCTTACTGGGGATAATTTTTAGTATGAAAGTTGGAAGAGGATGATACTTATTATGATAAATTTAAAAAAAAGAAGCCAAAATCAAAGGTCTATAAATCCCTTAGTTACTCGTTTTTCTATTGTTTCTGTTTTGTATTTTTTTTTGATTGCAGCTTTGAATTTATTAGGTTCCTGTAAAATTGTCATCATATGAATATGATCAGAATTATTCATTAGACCAGCGTCAGAACCTTTGTTTGGTTTGATTAAAACTAGGTTTTAGTAATTTCATATCTTCCGTAGAACAGGATTTATAAGATTCAAGCCATTTTAAAAGTGAAAATACAAATGCTGGCAAAACGGAAACACCAGAGAAAAAGAGGTATCATGGCACATGCTGCTATCGGAGATAATGTTACTGTTTGGTATCTTCAATAGTCTAAGATTACGCAGTATACAAGGTTTTATACATGCCTCTTCCGAGCTCTCAAGTTTGGTGACGTACGTAATAATGAAAGAAGATTTAGGCGGAGCAGTTTAATCAGAATTTTAAGATGTTTTCTTGAAGAGTTGATATACTTACTCGATTTAAAAGTCAAACTATGTAATGTTTAGGAATGTGTTTAGAGTGCATTCACTTTATGTAACCTATGTAATCAACTCAATACTAGCTCGAGTGTTAATTTTTTTTCTTTATTTTTCTTTCTGTGACAAAATAAACTTTTTCTAATTTCCAATTTTCAAAAGTTTAGTACAGTTTTTTTACAGCATCTTATATTCATTCTTTTAGTTGCAATTGATTTTGACATTATACAACATAATGTCAACAATACAAGTCATTGTGAGGCCATAAATGTTAATGGTTCCATGATTGCAGATCGTGATAAGAATTTGTCTTCATGTCGTCCATCATCTTCATCTCTTTCATCATCATCATCCACTCTAAATTATTCCATCTGTAATACACAAGAACGTAGTAATGGTCAAATATCTATTGTATACAAAGAATTATATGTTATACCATTCCAATTTTATGAAAGTTTTCGTCAAGTAGGTAACATTTTTGGATTCGCTCTTTGTGTGCTAGTTTTTAGTGAAATGATCTAAATATACTGATCTGGTGTTCTACAATATTTATTTGTCAATTTTTATCATTTCGAAATAATACTTCATTGTTTTCGAGATTGTTCCAGTAGTGATTGCGGGATCGAGTACAAATGTACATCTCCTGTTGACAAAGTTCATTACCATTATGAGGTAAAATCAAGCACAGTGAATGTCGAGGAAGTTAAATTAACAATATCGTCAATAGTAGTATAGGAATATCTATAAAAAATTGTTTGGAAAACAGTATGAATTTATGTGATGTAATAGATTGTTGGTATGAATTGATATTTATGAAATTTATATTCTAGGTAAAGATAACGAATGATTGTATATGTACTGCTGTGAACCACTTTGACCTATGTCACTCAGGCTCCTCTATTCCGTAATTATCATTATCAAGCAACTGTCAACACGACTTATTGACCTCATGCATTAATACTATTTTGTGGTTTAGCTGCCTCATACTTAAGATTTTATTATGGCAGATTCGTCAGTGGTACCATATTGAAAATACATTCATTGAATCTTTTTTTGCCAAATCTTAAAGATCATTGAGTTTTACTAGAATTTCTACTCAAAAGGACGTTTGTTGTCATCACTTTCTACACGAACACGCATTAAAGCCATATAAAAAAAGCTTATAGAAGTGACTTAATTGTCGGTACTATTAACTTTGAGTCATCAAGTGAACAATTTCAATCCCTCTCTCCTTACTTTTGTTTGAGATTGCAAATCACATCACTAGGCCTCACTCACTCCCGTTGATTTCTAATCGATATCATCACTTTACGAATCATTCATTGGTTTATTTGGTATCAGCAGAATTAAGATGTGCTTATTTCCTGTTTGAGGTTTTTCTCAAGATAATCGTAATTTATGGTTGGATACTTAATGTGATCTTACTTGAAACCGATCTAATTGGTGCATATTTATGTCATCTTTATTTTCATTTTAACTGTCAGTATAGATTTTATTCCTATTGTTCTCATCTATTCTATCTTATTCGTTCTTGTGAAATTATATTTCTTATGTTTGGTTCGTCTTTTTCATGTAAGTCCGCTTATTCGAGGAACACTGATATCCACGATGCTACTGCAATTCACGATAACATTCATTAGCTTGGGCGATAATTTGTTCTAACTTTTCGATCAGAACATGCGAAAAATATACCGGTTTACCTTTAAATTACTATGACTCAAACGTATGATTGTAAACATGGAAATCACATTTATTATAAAGTCATATGCGGAAACCAACTGATGGATTACTATACTATACTGTACTATATATACATGATCACGTCAAAACTTACAACCAGATTGCATATAGATAATTACGGACATGTATGATTAGGTGAATGTCTAAATCTCATACTAACATCGGTCCTTTTGAAAACAAAATTTAGTAACCGCTAGGCTACATCACTTAGGAAGAGTGGATCAATGAAATAAACACACTGACAACAATAGCACTGTTATTAACATTGACGAATCATATTACGAGTCAACCAAACAAGTGCTAACTTCTGTGGAAAGTGTTGCTCAGATCTATAAAGTTATTTAAAAAGTAAGTGACAACTCCACGATTAAAACACATTATTCAAGAAACGGAGTCATAACATAATCAACATAGCGAGCCACAAAGCTTCTCAGTAGTCTCAAAATTTATTATATTACTCTCAAAAAAATTTCACTAGCCTTCTTCATTACATTCGTCGGCCTATTGGTTAAAGAACTTGACTCTCGACTCGTAGGTCGTAGAATCGAACAATGTACACTTCGCTTTGGGCAACCGATTAGTTATTATTGCTTCACATAATTGAGGTTTGGCTAAAAGTTGGGCACATATTATAATCTCGTTATATATGGATGTCATTTCGCCCTTTATCTATTATATAGTGTTTTTCTATTGAATATTTTGTAGACAATAAGAAATTACATGAATTCAGAATTCATCCCACTTTGCATTCATGTTTGGAAATCATTTGCACACGATATGAATCAATTAAATTTTGTTTCCAGTTTACTTTTAACAACAATTGAATTGAATTGTCATTTGGAATTGATTGTGAATTTACTGAGAATCGAAGTAAATAATAATAGACCAAGTATGTTTGTATTTTTACGTATTTGTTTTACGTAAATTTGTATAATAAATTGGGAAAGATTTTAAGCCCAGCTAAACGTTACCGATGCTACTAAGTGATCTAAGATAGTTGATTTAGTCGCAAATGTATCACTGTCACTATCAGCACTAAATTAATCTGGAAGTGAGCCTTCCAGTTAGTCCACAATCGTTAATTTAGTGAAAATAGTTTAGCTTCATGGGTTTCATTGTCTTTATTCAAACTTATATTTTGGTCGACCTTTTTCATTTGGGTCAATAAATTGGATTTGTATCTACGTATCTGTTGATATTCTAAAACTGCATTCACAAATATGAGGTAAACATTTATGATATTTCTCGCGATAACGGTATAAGTTAAACAGTTGAACTTAAGGCATCCAACTTATACTGGAGTCGATAGTATTTGTATTACTAACATCAGTTTTCAACCGCCCCTTATAAGTTATTTTGTGAGTCTAAAACAAATACGCATACATCTCCATGCTTAACGTCCATCAGTGGTTATTTATATGAACACATGAAGTGTCTTGATCTCGTCAATTCCAAGTCCTTATGCGTTTAAGTTTTACTTCCTACAAAATGATAGACTTGACTATACCGTGGCTAAAAGTGCATTACATCTGTTCATTACTATCTTATTAGATGTAGGTACTCATTGTCTTCAATCTCCACTTTTTTTATCTAATGTTGTGAGCCTAATAGGATAACCTGAGTAGATAATTCATATTATTGCAAATGCCTTTTATTTTGAATAACTATTTGCTTATGAGCTGAATCAAATTTAAGATTAATATAAATTTCCTCGTAAGTGAATCAGCTGATTATTCTACGTAATGCACACATTAAAATTTAACACAAATCAGTCATTCAAGGGGCTTAAATAACCTCATTTTATTTGTAGCATCTGCATTCTTTAGATCAGCTACGTCAAATAATGAATGACGAAATATGGTATGTTTACATTATGCGACGTTAAAAAGCATTAATTTTTATATTTTTCATTCACTTGTAAATATTTTTTACTGTATTCTCCATAGGCTCTTCTTTTCGGGGTAGTTCATTGGGGGCACAAATGTTAGATATATATAGCACTGCTGTTTGTTCCGTTTGGCGTAGTCAGTGTTTTCGACGTGTATATGAAAAAGCTTTGGAAGGTCCATCAACATTAACACACTCTGGTCACTCTATCACATCATCGAATCCGTTTCTTAATTCGAGTCAAAGTAATAATAATTATTGTTATACAAAATCTACATTTAATCAGCGTTATGGTCCTGAAAAAAGCTCTCACCATGGTACAATTTCTGCAAATTTGCATCATTCACTTACAACACGACCATATTCATTATCTACTAGTGCTACTTGTTCTGGAAAATTCGATCAATTCTCTTCTGCTACATCGACTCAAGGTAGGCTTCCTGGATTATGTAAATATATGTCAATGTATTTAACATTTGAGACAATAGTTGACCTGGTTTTTAAGTGTACACTTTTTCAAAACCTTTTCTTAATCCATAACGTGCCTATCGAACAAGACCGATTAAATGAACGCCTATTGGCTACAGGAATTGTAAAATTTAGTAACTCTATCTAATCCCATTGTAGTTTGGAATAATGTACCGTGGTGGTTTGTTGTGTAACCTCACTTTGCTTGCGGTTTATGTGTGCTTCTGAATTCACTTGCTAATCAGTAGTTGCTATCGTATGGCTAGCTGTTAATGCGCGGTTTATTTAATGATAGAATTCATGCTTGTTTGTATCTGACCTTCAGTCTTGCAGTGCATAGATAAAATTTACATTTTCTACGTCAGCCTCGTGATGCCTTTGCTTAGACATTTGCTGCGACACATGTAAGTCCTGAATGCTATTCTTAGTGGGGTTATGTGTGGATATCGCTAGAGAGTCCCGTACTAGGATAAAACAGCTGCCAAATTCTTCCTAGTTTTCAGTGGTAACCAACCGATTTCGATCTATAACGAATACAAACAATAAATTAAAACCAATCTCTGCAAATTTAGCTTACTTTAAATATTTACTTGTTATTCATGAACGGCAAACAACATTTAACATTTATTGACATTTCACTTGCTTATAACAGTAGTATCTCTTACTGTTGTCATTCATTTCTTATGAAAGCAAGAACATTTTACGTCTAGATCATCATTAACTTGTATCATTTTAATTCTCTTTGTCCGTGTTTACTTACTAGAAAACTTATTTACTTATGTTTAGGTCCTCTTCAAAATCATCATACTCGCGAACAAGATTGGCATCATCATTTACTCTCTATTGCTGTTGACGATTTAATTACGTATGTTCGCTCATTTCCTTTGCAAATTCGATGGATCTATTCGGAACTTCAGGTAAAATTCAAAAATACATTTATTCACTGTAGGTATTTATAACATTAAGTTGCTTAGTTATTTCTTTCGAGATTGGTGCTACGAACAGACTTTCTAGTTGAATGTTATGAAGATTGTGGATTTCGAATTAGTTTCACGAATTGACTTGACTTTAATTAGATAACCATAATAAAAACTTAGAAGAATTGGACAACTGTCATATCTTAATATGGGATTTCTTCACCATTGTGCATATAGCGAATTTTGATTGTTTTATAGTCTCTACAAGTGGTTTTTTTTTTATCTAAACATAGTAGAATTTATACTATCAATATCCTATCACCTTATCATTAAGTTGATTATACCAATATTTGTTAGTTTGCTTTAGAAGAGCTTGAGTAAGTTAGTTTCTTCTACGAAGATTAAAATGTTCAAAGTAAACGAGGAGACCGAAAACACTAATACTATTCTGGGGTTAGCATCTTTAATTATAAATCACAATACATTCCGATACACAATCAGTCAGTTGTAATCACCAAGGTAACTAAAATATACATTAGTTCAGGTTTCATATCATTTCACCACATCGTATTGAAATAATTGAGTAGATTTGATATCCAGTAGCTATTAGAAATTGTGTTATCACTCGGTTATCTATCAACATTGTGTATCTATTAGCTAGTAGAGATTATGCCTTCGGTTATTGTCTAACACAAGAACAAATCATGAATGTTAAAGGATCATTAATTATGAGTGCATCTGAGCCATTTCAATCAGTTGTTTCTATCTACGACTTGCGTACGTGAACCATAATTATTTATTTGCCATTTTATTACTGCAGAGAATATTATTATGTTGTCTATTTATGGATTGTACTTTGTGCTGCTATGTCGTAATCATTATATAGAACCCAAATGTTCATTAGCCCAAGTTGGTACATATCAGTGAGACGAGATGAATAACTTATAGTGTGGTAGCACTAATAATAAAAATAGCTCTAATAAACTTAATCTTCTCATTGCATTACCAAAATTTATCAAAAGGGACGAATTGTTTTAAATATTATGAATTACCGAAAAATATCGTGTGTAACTACATACCTTTGAAAAGTGGTTTTAATATTCTTACATATTCGATCTATAATATCCATTTGTAGTACAATTTAGTGCTGTTTTCTTAAAGAAAATGTTAGAATTTTTGATGGTTATAAGTTATTTAATGCTGTTCTTTTTTTTTCAGGCATTATGTTCACCTAGTCACAGTAATGTTGTTGTGTGTAATCTAGTATTTCTACGTGGTCTTTGTCCATTTTTATATTCAACTACAACATTGGGTAAAACAATACGTTCAGATTCATATAATGCATCTACTCATCATGGCATTTTATCTAACCTATGGGCGCCTAGCTCTCCTAATGATGTTTTTCATTCATTTTACACAAATTCTATTACTAATTCTTATTATTCATGGTCTTCTTTTCCTCAACTGGATTCTGGTGCCAATTCACCAACTATTCCATCATATGCATCTGATGTAAGTTTTTCCATTATCCATTCACTCTTTTCGTGTAATTCACAGGTTGACATAAATTATAAACTAATATTCTTTTTACACGTGTTTCAACGAACTTATCTAAAATTATTGGTTTACTTCGTTCGCGTATGCCAAGTTTCCTGTATTAATGAAATATCAAACAATGCAAATCCTAGTATGCGCGAAACTCAAGTATATAAAACATAGATTACTATGGAACAATACTCTCGTTTGTTGGAACCATCGAGTAAGCTTTACTTCGGTTGAACTTGGTACTGGCTAAAGATGGCATGTCAGTTGATTATGTTGGCAATCTTGACAAACTTAGGTGATTGAGATATGTATTATATATGCTTAATAACTACATCTTGATGCACTTCGACATTTATCTGACTTTACTAATGTACACTTTGTAGTGATGCACAAATTTACTACATGACTGACTGAATGGACATAAACCCTTTTTCTTCAAAGTACGAGGATTCGAGAAAATGGACCCTTAAATTAACACACCCCAGTTGACGGTAAAGTTTATAGAGTATGGAGCTGACATATAACATCAACTTAATGAATTGTGTGACCGGCTTCTATCAGCTGTCGTTTAAGCTCTATGGCTATAATTCCAGGTCACAAAGACTATCCTTAGCCCCTTTTTTTTCCTTTACGTCAAGAAGAATAATCATTTCACTATATATAGCAACTAGTAAGTGGCAGTTACCTTTATGTATGTATAATGTAAATATTAAATTGTATGTAAATGTGTTAGTACAGATTGTTGTCTTCACGAAAACTGTATTAATGCGATATTTATAACACTTTTCCCCCTTCCTTTCCTACTGAAATATTTATGACAACGTCTACTTAGGCTTTAGCTGTTGTAGCTAAAACGCTGCTGGCTCTCGTCGGTTTAAATGAAACACCGAAAACAACTCAAACTGAAGGCTTTTTATCATCAGAACAATTTATGAGTTTAAGAACAAGATTATTGAATGAATTCCGAATGCCTATTACAGTAGGTTTTTGTTAAAAATGGTTCTTTGATTGTATCGACATTTTTAGTGTTTTAATTTTTTTTTTATTGTTGAAAGTACTACTATCAGTTATTTGTCATATGGCTGTTTTGTTGATTTATTAATTTACTGTGATTAATTTAGGAGGGTAAGTAATTCTATTTCTTCATAAATAGTAAATTATCACTTTTGCGTTAGCTGGGATACTGTTTGGGCTTCTAGTATGTGAATGATATTGTTTTAACGTTCTGACGTAAACAATTAATAATTAATGTCCTTATGCCATGTATATTTTTCACTTTGTATATCCAAAGTATTTCTCTACAATTGACAGTAGTTCGTGTTTACTCTCTTTGTGGTGAACCGTTATAAGTAGTCGAGAAGTTCGAGTATCTAAGTAACTGTGTAATTGCTGGTAGTGGTGCTACAGATCGGTTTATGAAATGTAATCATCTGCTGTGGTGTCGTATTGTGAGCAGTCCAGCTCCTTAACTTATCAAACCTTGTCTCCTATCTTAGGATATTTAGCAACTCTCAGTGTCGGGTTGTCGTTGGCTCCAGAAGTTTACTGATATTCAGTGTCAACACTGAGTTAGTAATTTTGAGATTTGACAATGCATGTTTTGGCATAGTGATGGTATTTTAGTTCGTGTCGTCATCCTGAATGAGTCGTGTTAGTTGCAGACCACCTTGTTAGGGTCTGTGCGATTAATTGTGATCAATCGATGTTATTAAGGGGTGGGGGAGTGCATATGTGACATTTTCTAATGCATTCAGTCTTTGCTTTTTAATCCCAAGCTTCATTATTATTCCACACTTACCTTCAGTTTTTATTGTCTATGTATATTGTATTATTAATCTTGTTAATTTGATGCTAACGTTCTATAGTTATACTCCGATTTATGTTCAAGTCTTTAAATCAATAACAGAATACACTTCTGAGCAGTCCTATATTAGGTGAAGTATATGTTTAGTTCTCCCTGGTATTCAATCGTTTCGCAGCTGAAATCTGTCTGAGACGAAATTAACCTGCTTAATTTAATGCATACAACGTTCATATAGTGTTTTCGTTACCTGATATGTTTGCTTATTTATTTTTCTTCCAGTCTCCTCTATCAACAAATGAAATTAAACAATTAGAACAGTTATATGAAACGGAAGCACGTAAAGCTAGTTGTAAATCACTTAGTCGTGAGTTAGCTCAATTAGCTTATCATCTATTAGAAGCATATTATCCAAAACATCGTTCAATCTACCTGTCGAACAAATAACAGCAATAATATTAGTATTGATAGCAACAGCATATCCAATTCTCCATGTATAGTTAATCATTCTGCACTAACAAAAGCTCATCATGAAAGTCAGAAGATAGCAGATAACTATTGTATATCATCATCACCGCATTTTCATGCAGTTTTAATTGATCTAGCTGAAAAAACACATCAATTTGTACTGGCTAGTCGATTGGCCTAATAATTCGGATTATTCTTCACATTGTTGTCATTCTAATTTACTACTGATTACGCCATTGTTTACATGCGGTAAATAACATATAAACAGAAATTGCATGATTCTTTGGTTCAATATACTCAATTCATAATATAAAATAATTCATTCTGTACATTTTGGAATGTCTTATTTGTTGTTGACGTCGTTTCTTACGCTTTCAGTTTTTGACTATTGTCTATAAACAGTTCAGTTGTAGTCTTAAATGATGATGTATATCAATGTGTTAATCAGTTTAGCATTTGATCATTCCTCACTCTAATCTATAACCCTTCTCATTTGTATAATAATTCTGAGTTCGATTCTGCACTTCCTACTGCATTATATCTTTATGTATATATATAAGAGATTTCAGAGGAGGTTTTACGTCTTCCAATTAGAAATACCCTTTGTAATTTTCACGCACTTGTATTACGCAGTGTTGTTTGTTTGCATGCCTATATGAGTGTTTCCGGTCGTTCTTTTTCTCCACCTGTTCCTCTTTCAAATCTTTTTCTTTTAATCATTTATTTGTTTTCGATGATTGTTATTATTGTCAGAATTTCTAATGCTACTGATGTATGTTCTATTCTCTTTAATTTATTGCGTTTATTTTACACAGATAGAATGTTTTATTACTTAGTCAGTATCTCTTATCAAGAATCTACTTTTTGTTGTCTTTGTTAAAGTATATTTGTTGTATGCATTGTATGGTATTTCAGCTTGTCCTTCAGTTAATGATTAGTTAAACGATAATGCTTAGTAATGCGTGTTTGAAATTCCTTCCAGTACTTTTAATTTCATATAGATAGTTTCGACAATATAAATAATTGATCAGATCTAATTTGTAATTGATATTACAATAACGGCTATTATTACAATTTTTGTGTTAATGACGATTATTGTGAACTTTTCTTTCTATCAACTCATCTTTTCTATTGAGGAATTGCTTGTTTCAATAAGTTTCTTATTGTTATTATGCTCATTATGTATACATACACACGATTATTTTTACTATTTCAATATTACTTTCAATAGCTGTTCTGTTTATTTCCCTTATGATTTTATTTCATTACTTCTGTTTTATTTTTGAATGCTGGTGTATTTGATGATAGTAAAGCTGATGAATAGTAAGCAAAACAATCATCATACTGCGTATGATATTGTACAATTTCAATTCTTTATCTATTTTCTGGCTTATTTTCTTCGTTTTTTGTTTCTTGACCAGAATGAATACGATGCTTTACCTAATTCAGTTTTGGTTATCTATCACTTTCTCATCGTCATAATACAACTTAATGATTATGTTTATACATATATAGACATATTTCTATTGACATAATGCTGTGTTTTTCCCTTAGGATAAATGACTTTTGATTTTCAGCCACTAAGTTATTGCTTTGGACAACCGTGTAATATCACTTGCACAAACATTTAAAGTGCTACTCAATGTTGTATGCTTACGAATCTGTATTTGGCAAATGGGCCATTTTCATATGTTCTGTAATAAATAGTTTTCTATAAGTAACATTTGGCTGACTGAAACACTCTTACAACTTGGTTTTATGATATTTTTGTAACGTTAAATATGTGATAGATGTTCAAACTGTTGAGTGATCAATTTGGTCATCCTGTCTTTAGCTAAATAGCTGCTTATAGTTTTTCTGTAGAACTGCTTCATGAGACGGCTTGAATGATATGCAACCTGTAAGCATTTACGACGAAAAAAATTTAGAATTCATTCTAAATAACTTATTGAATGTATGTACGGTGAAGTATTTAGTGGTGGCACAATATTCGACTTTTAGTCACTATCTAGCCAATCCAAATCCAACTCACTCTTCAAGTTGGCATCTGAATAGAATCACTAGCATTCACAATTAACCTGACTATTTTTGCTATATTGACGTGGTGGTCAGGCTTGTTTATTGTAATGAGTCATTCGAACTGTACTGGCTGGAACAATTGTCCATTTAGAGTTCAATCATCCCAAATAGGTGGATTGAAGAATCGGAGCTTTCAGCGAACTGTCATCTAATATTTCAATTTTAAAACTTGTCTTTCAAGGCTGTTTACTATCCTCATTTTTGTTTAATTTCATCATTAATATACTACTAGAAATAATGCTTTCATCCGAGTTTTAGGGAGTTTATCTCCTACTAGGATAACTTTCTCCGTCCCTGATTACGAATTGATGTTTAGGGACTAGTCTGCGTCATCGACAAGTGATGTGGCTCAGTCGTTCACTGGAGCTGGTTAATTCTCGATCTTTGAAGTACATTATAACTTTCCACGAATTATGATTGTATCACATTCTCTATATCCACTCTCTTTTTACCAGCATTAATATTGCTACGACATACGATACCTCGTTATTTATCTAGTGCTAATAAGGCGTGGAAATTTGGACCTATGTATGTCTGGTCAGCCTCACAATCACAGTATGGATCGAATTTCATTGCATAAAACAAACCATCAGAAAAGCATTAACCTCTATTAGGTGAATTTTAAAATATAGAATATCTAGTGACTACATATGCTTTTTTCAGCACTTGTACACGAAATCCTGGTTGAAGCGCTTTCACTTATTTGAAAGTAAATTGATTAGAAGCATAATTTATAAGTATACCTATGCTGCTGTCATTTCAAAGTTATGTACGCTCATAACTCACTGAATGATGATTGGTGTTATGCCAAAATTTTGTGCACTTATTGTCAAGTCACTAAAGCTATTGATCATATTACGTACTACCAAATAGCTACTAGAACGAAGCAGTTACACAGTTATCATTTTTCAATAGTTTCCAAGTTGCAAACACTGTGGCATGAATTACAATTTTCAATAATCTCTTCAAACCTCATACCAATATTTATTTTGCTTAGATTCCATTTATTTCTTCAATGTCTATTCCAACGAATACTTGTCTGATCAGTAATTTATCATCACAATTCAATTTCGATACTTCACGATGTATCGGATATAAGTCATAGGATTTGTCTATGTCGTCTATTATTTTGTTGGGGGGGGGGGAGGGAAGGTGTTTTTTCATTAGTTTTGAGACAATTCATAAAAGTTGAAATAAATGCAACATTGTATCACATGTATGTAGTAACATTTAAAATGACTTTCAATGAAATTATACATAAATGACCTAAAAAAAATATGGTCAATGCATTTGATATGAAAAAAAATGTATTGACATCTATTTTTTCTATGTGGTATGAATAAAATCTACTAACAAAACCAGACATTCGAATTATGTAATACTGAATGAAGTGTTTATGTGGGTAACCGGTTAAAAGTTACAAAATGCAGAGAATTGACACGAAATACGTGACGAAAAGAATAGTAAGATATAACTAGCGCTGTCTTAGGCAGCAAAATAATTTAAAGAATCAATTCAGAGAATAGTTTTTATTTTTAGTTGATCATTAGTGAATTTTTTCACTACACTTCAATATAATCCATTAAGTTTCTGTTGAAGCAACAAGATAACTAGTATCTCTCTTCATGGTTTGGGAATTTGTTTAACAAAATTAATGAGTATCACTATTCTTAATAGATCTTGTAAAACAACCAAATAAAACGAAGTACACTATCCTGGTTTCTACTTAGAGGGCTCATCCACTGTTTTGTTGTCTTCAATCCTGACCATATCTCTTTTATTATTTTCAAATGTAAAATAATTACTCATACTGCTTTGATCATTATCATTTAACTTAGTGACTATTATTTCGATACAATTATTTTATGGGGTCTGCTATTTCTATTCTTTGTATCATGACCACTACAAAATCCCTTGAAGACTACTTACAGTAAAAAGGTGTCATCAGGACTGAGTTAACACCAGTGGGAATATTTTGAAAATCTAATTTCTAGTTGAAATTGATTTTGATTATTTTCCTCCTGAATGATATTGGCTACTCCGTAGTTAATGAATTCAGGTCACAGAATAAGTAAATAATGTACCTGATTAGGATAATGAAAACAGTATCCTGTTGAACTATAGTATTCTTTTTCAAGTTTCTATTTAAAATTAGTTTGCGAAAATATCTTTTACATTTTATTTTCTTATCCAAGAATTACGAAGGACTTCTGACAAAAACTCTTAACATTTGAAATAATTATCAGAAAATACTAAGTGAACAGTGAAGTTGTAATTAATAAAGTACTATGAATGGTGACACAAGCTTGCATAAAGCTGATAGATTTTAACTCTAATTTCAATAACAATAAACAGGACTGCCTTAATTTGTTCTCTGAAAACAAGTAACAGGAAATAATAACAATAAGTATTTTGTTGAGTTGAAAAAAACACGAATAAATATTTACACAGAATATGATGAATTCATTTTATTTCGTTTGATTCTCGTCAGCTGCACACAACCTATTATATCATAAAATCAACACTTAAACAAATATAACATACTTATCATGATAATTTTGGTTGGAATTTAAATGGAATTTCTCTTAACATGGTGGAGAGAGAAAAAATCTCTTTTGCGAGTAGTGTGAAAGTATCAGAATATTGCCAGTAGATGTAAGATACAATAGAAAAAGTTCTACAAAATCAATTAATAAAGTAACAAGAAATTACAAAATTGAAGTAATTACGCAATGAATAAATAGAAAGCAAGTTGGTATAGTATAATTGGTATGATGCTGCAGCAAAAGAATTGAATTTTATGAATGAAAGAAGTGATATAATGAATCAATCAAAATATTTTAGAAATGATGATGGAATTACGCTAATCATTTGTTATAACTGATGTCATAAAATCGTAGGTAAGTTATCAGGCTAAAGAGAAAGTAACGATAGCTTAAGTTTGAATACATAAATTCGGTTTTAAGCGGTTCATAGTTATAGCTTCGGCGAATTTTGAAAGATTAGATATTGCTTGTTTGTTAAACACCTCGAAGGACTTCAGTTTATCTACAATGTCGCTGAGGTGTCTGGAGATGACGCTGCCATAAGTTTTTTCATACCTTTTAAAGTAAGATTTTTCATAACATACTCGTTGAATTCAAGGCAGGCTCTTTTTTCAGTTCTACAAATCTAACTGTTTTGGCAGATACACGTAAATTTATAAAAATATTATGCATATATACATAAATCCAGAAGAATGTTTTATAAACGCGGATGCAATCCTTTACGATAGTTAATAGCCTTTGATTTCAAAAGCATAGACTTCTGGTAAAATCAAACTTAAGAACTCCCACATTGCAAAGTATATGTTATGGATACGGAATTGTAGTAATCTCGTACTTTTGTTTGTGTAAATGAATTCTAACATAGCCACATCTCATGCTCTCAGAAGGATATATAAATTAAAAGATTTGGATGGCATCAATACCTTGCTAAGCACCACGTAGTATTTTCTCAGACATTCGCGGGAAAAATGACTGGAAACAGTATAGAAGAATAAGTAATATGCCGGAGTTGACAAATTGTAATTAGGCATTTTGTCGTACCAAAATTACAGTCTCTTTACATGATAAATTAAACGATTAACTTTCTTTAGTAACGCCAAGCATGTAGAGACTTAAACATCACTTATGATTATTAGCTAGATCGAGGCACTCTACTCAGGATGCACATATAGCAGTAGAAGCTAACCAGTTTCAGTTCATTACTAATCAACTGGAAGACACAAACTCATCATAATGTAATCACCAAGAACATAATTAAAAGTTACATCAAGAAAAGTGATACTCAAAATAGTCCACCATAAAACCCAAACGAGCAATGCGAGCTAAAAAACAAAGAAAGAATAGCACCTTGTGGTACACCGATCTCTGTCAGTAGATGATTGGTTTGGTCAGGATCAACAAACAAAGATGAAAGTAATTACACACACTCACACTGGCAGAATTTATAAATATTCCAGCAGCCAGTAGTATGTGCATATGTTTAACTAAGCTCAGTGAAAAGATTTGAGTGTAGGAAAAAACTAATTATGCAGCTACAGTTTGTTTGTAATAAACGTAGCGCTTTTGTAAAATCGTTGCTTGCTGATAGTACATTTAAACATAAAGAGAATTTATACACTATAAACGTGCTTACACCTAAAAGCTAAATTAAGCCTTGTTCAGTTGGATTAGCGTGTGTTTGAGTAAAAATATTAAAGCAAGTCTAAGATTAGTTGTTAGCTTACCCACTGATGTTGGCGAGTAACGTTAATGCACGATCGGGCAACCCGTATATTTATCATTACAATTCTTAAGTATTGCTGAGTTTTCAAAGTTTATGTGGAACTGTTTTACTTGTTTAGTTTAAAGTTTTTAAAAGAAAGAATTCCATCTAACATTTTTTAACTTTTAGAGAAATACCTCTTAGTTTAGAAAAAATTACAAGTATGAATACAAAAAATGTGACAGGCTTATGTAAAACTTAGTTGGTTATAATGTGGATGAAGTATTCTTATTACGAGCTAAAGTTGGTCAGAAAACTACTCAAATCCGAGGAACAATAATGAATTGTCTCACTTTATTTTCAAACTCTCATGGATTGTGCATTTATAGTCCTACTAGACTTTAGGCTTGGGACTACATGTCTCCCTATAGTGCGAAGTAAATGAAGATTGTTAGATACCCATTAGTCTTAGGCTGGATCCGTTGTTGTCGTGCATGGTTACTGACGAACATACAGACTCTAAGCATTAGCAGAAGATTTCCAATGTTTGTCAAATTGATGTTATTTTGTACTAAAATATATCTCTTGATATTCATGAAATTCCTACTAACTATATTCAGTTATTTTATAGTAACACTATATTTAATACTGTCGATTTGTTTATTTGCTAATGATGTCCTCCATGCATAATAAATCTCTTCGAAAAAATTTCGAAAAAAATTTGTGAACATTGCTAATCATTGAAGTATAAACAACAGAGTAGAAGTTACTAGAAAAGATGGTGAATAACAAAAACTGAGAAGAATCCAGTTTTGTTAACTGGAGTAGTTGAATTTTACTTTGATAATAAATTTTTTCGAATAATGTGAATAGTAAGTTTGGAACATTGAAAGTTTGAAGCGCAAAAGATATCTATATTTAGAATAAGTTTGGATCTTCTCGTTAATTTATTATGGACTAGAATTGATTAGTCTCGTTTACCATATGTGCATCCTGAACGGATCGCTTTGATATAGTGTAAGTTCATAGGTATTGTCTAAGTTGGTTTGTGACTGGCAAGCAGAATTCTGGACGCACGTTTCATTCTATTTGGGACTCGTCAGCTGGATGTACCTGCTTACTAGTGATGATGTTTACACCAGAACTTGAACTCAGTTCTTTTTTATAAAACACCACTTTGTTAAACATTATTATTTTGAGTCCAGATAGCCACACTTGTTTCAAATAGGATGGAACGCGAGTACTGGATTTTACTTGCATATTACAATCCCAAGTTAACGATATCTGTAACAGGATATTGCGTTCCATAAAACTAAGGCAGAATCATTTACTGGTTATTACTTACTGCAATAAAGCTCATCTCCCTGTTTAAATTACCCGACTTCATAGTTACACACTAATAAAATATTGTTCCTATTTATTTGCCAACTAAAAGATGGATTGTTTAATTGGACATACCATTTTATCCTTAAAATTATTGTTTCCTTTGGAAACAGACTACTTTAAAGTAGCATAAATTTATTTTAAAAATAATAGAAATTCCAACTTGTAATAATGAATAGCACAAATAAATGCCACCACCACTGTCTTCAATAAGATCTTCATCAGATTTTTATTTAACAATTAATATATACGCCAATATACCATCTATTGGTATTGATCACATAAACACACGTAGAAATGTGGGGAGATTTGATAAGACACCAACTGAAAAGAAATATTTCTTCATTCGATTCGTCCTTCTTTATAGTTTTTATTCGATTATTTAATGCATCAAGCCGATATCTATTTATGTAGAATATAAATAACACAACCAAGCAATCTTCACAGAGCCATCTCACTTTAACGATATGAATAATCCGCAATAATTAGTTCTTGTTAACAAAAATTTGGTAGTGTAATAAGATACATGAGTTGATTTGAAAACTTTGGTGTATTTCCGTTACACAGTTCTAACCACCTAGTCACAAATATGCTTTTCAAAACATTTATACATAAATATAAATTACTAATGAAGGTCCAATTGAATAAAAAGCTGAGTTACAGCAATGTGATAACTGAGTAGTAAAGGAAAAGATTGCGAATGAAAAGGATATAAAAGATTCACACTAACAAATAGCAATTAAAAATACCTGGGCAGACTAAAAGTTATAAAAATTTGCTTTTGTGTGCATAACGATGGAGGCTTATGATATGCCGGGCACCAAGAGAAAATTGATTTTCTTCAAGAACTGTTTTTCTGTAGGCCATTTAAAAAATTTTGGTTGTATACAATGGGGACATTTTATTTGTATTATTATTCAGTTCCCTTTGTTCTTTCCTCCCATTTGACACATTAACTGTTAGTATATCATTTCTCGATTTAAACTACGGTTAGTTAATAGTGTATACGTTGCTCTAGTTTAAATTCCCTATAACTCTTATTTTGTATCTATGTTGCCTGGTTGATACATCGGCTTGTGTTCTTCCTATTTTGGCCTTGGATCAAGTGTATATCGGGCAGACGTATACGGACCGACTAGACACACATTAAGACTGTCATTGTGACCACGTACCCACAAGGCCATATCGGTCAATTAGTCATAATATAACATAATATAACACCAGTTTGTATTACATTAAATCTGTATATTGAAAACGTCCCGCGTAGAAATCTTTAAGGCATATTATGTAAACATCGTCCAAAGTCCACTTATATAACGGAACTTTCATAATAAGTTTGGTCATCGTGTTTTCGACATGTGTCCCCGACCAAAAGTGAAGCTAATGAACTGTCCATATTGACATCATCAGTCTGTCAAAAATGTTCACCTTCAAACATGAAATAGACTTTTCCACGTATAATAAAATTAATTCCTTCAAATGTATTGGGTGAATGGATTGGTCGACATATTTAGTGCAGATATATTACATTTTCGCGCTGAACTTCGTTTATTCATTTCACTATCTAAATGTGAATAATCGACACTATTCGTACATTACGTCTTTTGGCTGAGAAAGAAGCAAGAGTGTTGTGAATTTCATTTGAATATTTGAACAGCTTCAAACTGAATTTATTCGAACCCTCCTCAAATCACGTATGGAGGTGATCAGTAACTCAATTGCCCTAGTTTTGTGGTAGGACTTCTTAGATTCTTTATAAAAGCAGCTGAATTGATAAATAAAAATAGATGCGAAAACTCGTCCGTTGATAATCTATCACAAGAAATATGATTATCTGATTATGGTAGTCATTAGCGGATGAGAGAAGTAAAAAAGATTGTAAGTAAAATCTCTGGAAAGTCTAAAATTTGAAAAGAAGTATTCAAATGACCCAAAACATCATTTGTATAATGTTTTCCATAGTAAACTAGACTGTATCACTAGGCCTGTAATTCATTGACATCAAAAGTATATTTAATCAATTAGATATGGGAGTGTAATATAAGGATTTATTTTCATAAACTACACAATTCACTGATAGAACTACCCACGTTTAAAACTAAATTAGACTATAATGGCCAAAAGTACAATAATTGTAATTATATCACAAAATACATACTATCGAAAAATTATAAAATGAGCTCAGAAATGACAATACGCTAATCCTAAGTAGACCGAACAAAGTAGGGGGAATGGTGCTAGTGCATAGATAAAATTACATTAATAAAATGGATTTAAGGTTGAATGATGCAATATTATTTTTAAAAAAATTAATGCTATGAAAGCCGCTAAGTTATTGAACAGTTCTCATGGAGAGTTGGAATATATGAGGATAACCACGCCGGTACTTCATGATTACTTTATATTTACAGGATCAAAAATCAACAAGATTTTACGGTCTACCAAAGATTCTCAAATAAAGACTTCCACTTCGCCATCTTATGGGTATAAAACACCGAAGTGGCTAGTTTTAACTATTAAACCTTTGCAATAATTAGTCATTAAAAGAAGCATCAAATAACCTTTTTATTTCGTTTCCAGTGTATGAGATATAAATTTTAACGGTATGCAAGTGGTGTCTATAAATCTTTTTTCGTTATATCTGAATGTATCTACAGTTAGGGAGAATGAACTTCAAGTGTCACCGATTGTCAGAAAAGCAAATGGATATTTGGATTACTTTGAACGTTTACAATTGATACACAATAACTGTCAGTAAAAAACCTCCGTCAGTACATTTGTAACTGAAATGAGATGCGATCAGCAAAATTTTACAAAACAGATTGACTAGAGATGTAAAAAGATATAAATATATGTTTATCATTCTCTGGAAAACATAGAAGACATAACTCAACGACAATTTATATGATTGAGAAGCATCTAAATGCATTTATCAATTTAGCTGTTCTTATGAAGTAAGCTATGTATGGAGTACTACCATAAATAAAGACAACGATCACCTTACTACGTGGTTTAAAGAGTTTTCGAATAGATCCATTTTTAGTTCTACCCATTCACACTATAATGGCATTGTTTCTATATTCAAATAAAATTCATATCATCCTTGTCGCTTACCTGACCTTCGAAAGACATAATATACGAACTGTTAGTTATTTATATCTACGTTTATTGTTTCCTTTCTAATACCTCTTCAGTATTTCGACTTCTTTAAGCAAGTACTATGTAAAATTACTGTAGAACCATTTTTTTATTCGTATATTTAATTCAGTATACAATTATTCCGAGAATTTAAGATAGTCTTTTGACTTTGCTGACCTCTAGTGCGTAATTCTATTGAATCTAAAAGTATTTACTTTATGCTTTGTATCCATCAGTTGGAGAACTATCCAGCTGCAAAATCTATTCTACCACTGCACAAATGAGTTCATGAGAATACTCTTAGTAAAATGTTTAATTATTTTTATTTCTTTCAATTTGATAGACATAATTTTGTCTGTAAATTTAAAGTGATTTATGCAATTAAATAATCTATATGTTAATGAAAAGAATATAAAAAAAATCCCTGAACTCATCATTTGATTCGTCTTACACAAATTTCCTTCAATTATTTATCCTGTTAACTTAGACTTGCAAGATCTTTACGTAGAATACAACGAGCATCAATCAAGTCACATTTTACGGAGAAGCTCTGCAAGATGTGGAAACATTTACTTACCAGGGCAGTATAGTCAAGAAACAAGGAGGATCTGATGCAGATGTGAAAGAATATATTGGCAAGCACATGCGACAGTTTCTACAATTAATCAACATCTACAACTCAAATCCAATGTCAATCAACATCAAATTTTGAGTTTTCAATACAAACATTAAGACAATTCTGTTGTATGGAGCTGAAACTTGGAGAAGTACCAAAAGCTTAATCCGGGTTATTCAGATGCTTATTAACAGTTGTTTGCTCCAGATTCTTCAAATCCGTTGGACAGATATTATCAACAACAACCTACTGTGGCAAAGAGCAAACGAACCAAAATCTAGCTGAGGAATAAATTAGGAAGAAGCGCTGGAGATTCTTTCTGTATTTCACAGCTAGTAACTTCTTAAATATACTCTGAGAGGCTTTCGTTACTTTTTGTTAATAATTGGATTGCAGCTAACAGTGGTATTCAGGATGTGGTTTTATTTTGGTTTTGTTACTCGATAGCTGGATGTATTTATATCTTAATATTGATATCCACACTTGACACTTGGTCTAGCACACATGTGATGTTGTCCATATAAGGCGAATTGTACATTCTTGATTTCAGTATGCATTTTCACATATTATCATTCATCTCTGTCCAATTGTAAAATCGAAATAATTAATGATTATAGCTAGACAACCTTTTGAAATCAAAAATCACAGAATAGAATATTAGTTCTAATTTGAAACTCCTAAAGATATCCTAACAAGCTTGGAATGATGAACACTCAACATTCCATGTTGACTTAAGCTAGAAATGTACACTATTTTATGCCATCTCAATAATCTGTAGGTTAAGCATTCTCAGTAATAATAGAAAGTTTCAGGTAATTGGCATGCATTACTGAGAATTCTTATTTTAAAACTAGTATTCTCTATTTCTGAATAGTTATCTGACTACAATCAATATATGAAATAAATTTCACGATTCACAAATATATCGAATGTGACATGATTATTAGTGACGACAATCAATTCAGATGGAATTGTTGGAATAATTAAGATTACATACCGTTTATTAATAGAATTAAATACTAAATAAAATTTACCACCTTTTTCTTATGTGATTAAAACATCTGGTTTTTTAAAGAAACTGGAAATAATTGATAAACAGGTGCCGTAATAATGGATACACAGAAGAAATGTCATCGACTGGAAATAATTCATTCTATCCTTCTCTCCCTCCCCCCCTGCCTCACCGAGAAATTGATTGCTATTTTCTACAAATGATTTCATCTTTTCACAGAATAAAAAATAAACTGGAATGTGTTCTATTTACTATGCTTTTACTGAAATGCAATTTTCACAACAGAATAACGAGATGATATTGTTATATTAGGCGAAACAGAAAGAATAACTAACTTTGGAGCTGTCTGTTAGAAGACTATTTCATTTATTTTGAGTATATGTAGATCGTTTTTTTACTTCGATTAGTGTTTTGTTTCTATCACACTAACTTCCAGCTAGACCCATCAACTAGAATCAAATCATTTGTCATTAAGCAACTTTAATCAATTAACTATGTATTTGTTCCATCAGTTCCTAATCTTTCTTTCGTATTAATGCTATTCTTCTTATTGATCCTCTGTATTGTCAGGTTTGTGTATAAATAAATGAACAAGTAAAACTTAATTTTATTTGTTGGTTGTTGGCACATCTCTTGTGTGTTCTTGGATCCTGTGTGAGGACTAGGATTCACGGAACAGAAGTGCAGGCATTGGAAGAGCAGCCTGTGTCTGGGTTTGGTGATATTGGTTCACATCAAGGTTACTGTCTTCCTATATCGTAGTAGGCCGTAGTTCGCATTATAACATATATGGAAAAAGTATTTCTAAAATTTCAGTCAAAGCTGATTTTAAACAAGGGCTATTAATATTGCTTGTGACATTTACTAAATGTTACATGCAGAAATTTTGCTTATTTTTCAACATACTTAATGAGTATATTCTATAGATTAAGATATGGTTTATACAAGACTTTGTGTATGGCGTCCATAGTCAACCAAAACTCTCTGGAAAGGACAAGTACATGCAACAGCCGATTGTAAACGGTAGGGGTCGAAATGAAATTTTTGATGAAAATGATGTTATAGTTTGAATCATTTATTCAGCAACAGAATGGGAAAGTGAACAGAAAATGCTACGTTCAACATACTTGTTGAACTGTGGAAACGTTTTTAGATACCAGTAGCCTCGTATTCGGTTATGTAATGAACCCTTCAATATTAATCACTATTCTATTATCCACAGCTAACATGTAGGTGAGTGTGGTTGTCATCATTTAAGAATGATTAATCGTTGATTTATCTGTACGTGAATGTTATGAAGAATAACTGGGAAAAAATGTCTAATAGAGGTGTAGTGACTTATATAAAACATTATTTGATTTCGTGTGCATAAATATCAACTATAGTCACCTGAAGTTCACCGTAGCTCTTGCTACTAAAAGTTTGAAATATAAACAGTCTGTTCAGAAAAAAACAGTTGTAAGTTTTATTTACCATGGTAATATAAACCTAACTGTTTCTGCCAAGGATAAGCACACACGCCGTTGCCACTTTGTTGTCGCTGCCAACGCTCCCACTAATTGCAGCTCAAATTAAGTAAAAAATGAATTTTACAGAAAGCTTTCTGACCTTCGTAAAGCTAAGCGCACTGATATAGTGATACTGGCTGATGATTTTAATGTCCAAGTAGGCAAACTAAACGAAACTGTAATGCACTTAGGTGGACTCGATGTTGTCGAGGCTCAACGAACAGATAATGGCGACCATTTACTACAACTATGTTCAGATAACCGTCTATTTCTCACAAGTAAAATTGCGCTGAACCATGTTAATAGATGCAAACTACCTGATTGGGGTCCGCGTGATGATCGTAACAAATGGTTACAGACTTTAGGTGATGTGGCTCAAAATCGTTCGCAATAGCGCAGGTGCATCCATTCCAAATTCTAAGATTCTGAGCTTATCATAATTTTCTTTTTACTGAATCTTATGTTTTTAAATCTAATCGCCGATCTCTATTCGTTTCAAATAGTACTTACTCTGTTACTACCTCCCCTACTCTGTGATTTGGTCCGGCAGTTTAATCTGTATCTGCTAGTTGGGGCATGGCAACTTGAACTGATGTACGCATGTACCAAGTTCTACATCACAACAGACTGACTCAACAAATTTCATTCGTAACTAATTGAACTTTGCTCAATTATTTCGATTCTTTTTCATCATTAACATTTTCTCGTTCTAGTTTTTCCGTTAGTAATTACAGTCTCTGGAACGTTCTTCAACATATAGATACATATTATCAGAATAAATTTTGATCTTCTTCCTGATTTATCATGCACGAAAACTGGTCAGTCTATGTTGCTATATGTGTATCCTGAGCGGATTTCCTCAAAATATTGATTGATTACAAGTATTACTTAGGTTGGATTATGACTAGCAAACGGAATCCATAACACGCGTTATTTCTTATGTAGGACTCGTCAGTTGGGTGTAGTTACATCCTAGTGTTGATTTCCACAGCGGGACACTATGACAAACCAGCGGTTAGGCCCAAGTACATCTAAATTATATCCATATACCCGTTACATAAATATGGCAGACCGGACTGAGTAACCTAGTGGTAAATGCGGTGACATTTGGTTCGAAACGAACAGAGTTCAAGTCTCTGTGTGAACATCAACACTGGGATTCAGTTACATGCAACTGACGAATTCCAATCAGGACGAAAGGTGGTCCTGGATCCTGCTTATTAGTCACTATCCAACCTAAACAATACTATGGATATAAAATTGTAGTGTTTTATTGGATCGCATAACTTTATTCATTACTCTGTTATATCATGCCAATGTTAAGTGTTAACTAAAATTTCCAACTAAGCTCACTGTATATTCAAACTTCTTTATAATTTTGATTTTAAAATATTATAGGTTGTCAGCAGCTGAGGAGAACCAAATGAAATAAAATAAATTCACTTAAATTATGCTCAAATGCTTACTTTTGATGTTTTCAAATTAATGGAAACAACGACGTATTGTATGACATCTCACAATCAGTGAATGGTCATTAATACCAGATATTTTTTTCCTTAATGTAAACTTAATGTTTAGACTAAATCAATAATGTATTTAGGAGCTTCAAAATCTAATTCCAATTTGGGTCTTAATGTTAATTGTTTATGACTGAACAGAAAGATCTTACAGTTATGTAGGAGCAAAATAACATATAGGAAAATATGTAGGAAGTGGTAAACAACAAAATATTTGTAACTCTAGTATTATCGGTGATGATGATCAAGATAATATGACATGTTGTATAAATGATTTTTACTTAGTCTGGTTAGCGTTTTTCATAGCAGGCTTGTGTTTTACGGGTTGAGAATGCTAGCCCCATGCTCAACCCTTCTCCTTTACTCGAGCTTGGGACTGTCAGTAACCCTAGAAGAGCTACATGCGGAGTTACAATTGATTTTTGGATGAATATAATTAATTTATTAGGCTGAGTACCGGTAACCGTTTTTGTATGAGTTAAACATGCTGTAAATCAAATAGAATCCAATGAAATATTCAGGAAGCATTGTTTATATCCACTTATGCCTTGTACGTATTAGATTTGAAACAATCGAGATAAAAATAGACTTAAGTTGTCCATTTATCATTGCCTAGACCCTAGGGAAAAAAATACTTACTTGCTCTATTGTCGTTTTACAAATTATGTAGTCTACTACTTAGATGATAGCCTACTTTTATTATTAAATGGTCAAGAATTATAAGCTGATTCCTCAATGACTGGTTTAGAAATGTAATAATCTTCGTTAATGAAACACAAGCGCATTGTGTCAGAAAATGGATTTAAGATTAGTTCACTAACTATTGTACCCTTTTCAAAGTATGATAAAGCAAAATATTTCTCTGTAATCTCATCAGCTATAAAACAGTTGATGTTTATTGATAATTCAAATTACTTATACACCCGAAATCCCACATTAGGTAACAGATTTTTTCATAAAATGAAATTAGTAAAGTAGTTGAAATAGAGGTTTCATAACTGCGTATTCATATATCGCCTGCTCTTAAATTGGTTTGGAAAAAAGTGGAGAAGTGGCTAGTTCATGACATGGTGTCATGAGATGATGGTTATATTAGACTAGCTCATGTCCAACCACCACTACTCTTCTGGTGGTGTCCTAATGTTAGTACAATTACTTAATTGAAGTTAATATCAAATACAGTTCAAAATAAATGCTAGTGACGACACTACTGTAGTTTGATTTTACATTCTATATAAAAGTGAGGGGAAGTGCTTTAATTTAAGGGAAGTTAACAGTATTTCCTATTACATCCTAATCTTTTTCAACAATCATCCTTTTTCGGTTGAATTCGCCTCTTTATTTCTTCACAATATTATTGTTTTGTTCTATTGGTGCCTAAATACACTAACATTTGTGTGTAATCTAAAAAGCTAGTCATTACTAACCTTATGTTTAATTTAGACGTAAAGTGTTTTTACAATTGCAAATATGGAACTGATAGTCAGCAATATATTCAGTGGTTGTCATATAATTCAAATATTATTTCGATTGATCTTTTCTTAGTAAAAACTTTACTGCAGACGTCTGAGTTACATTGACTATTGAATCACAGATTGCATAATATTAATACAGATTACTCTCATATTCTTTTATGCAAAGTAGGTATTCAACTACTACCTAAAATACTATACTTTCATTTTCAGTAGCGATTGTATTAATGACAAACGTAGATTAGGATCTTTCCAGTGTCACTTTGCATAATGTATTGGTAAGATTGATTGCATCCTGGACTGCATAACTAGATGCACTAAACTACAACTTGATTTTATATAAACATGACCCTTCATCATAAATATATCTTTACTGATGAAATACTAAATTAATAACCCTTTACATTGTCTCCTTTATTTCATTTTTCAGATTTAACCAACAGTCTAAATAACTAGGGTTCGATAGTGAACGTTCGACTATTTAAATCCAGTCTCTATATGAGTTACTTTACTATTAAATTTCTAAGTATCTGTAATAGTCTGCTACAATTTTTCCGTGAAACAGACTTACTTTTGATGTGTGCACAATAAATTTGTGATTCGTTCTTTTTGAAACTGCATTAAAATCACCTATGCTCATAATTATTTAATACTTCACTAGTAAATTTGAAGGGACTCCAAATGTTTGAACAAAATTACCACCCAGTATCCTCACATTGCTTCGTCTCAGGATACATTTAACACCCTGATTTTGTTATAAGTTTATACCATAAACTATTTTATTGAATATCGAGTAAGCTGAAACTCTATCCACTCACTTCATAACTCCTAGAATATATTCTAGTTCTTTGTTTTTTGTTTCGTTTTCCTCATCTTCACTTGTACATTACTATGCATAAGAAGTAGATGGGATTTTCTTATGCTGCTTCGCCAACATTTTTCCTTCTCAAATATGGTGTCTTGGTTGATGTGTTACATCTGATTAGCGATTGATCACTACAAAACTCACCATGATGTATCTTCTTGGTAATGTTTGGTCATATTATTTGAAATGTATTGCGCAAATATGTATCACATAGTGCCACGATGAACTTATTCTAATCGTATTATCTAAATTCATTAAAAGGGCTAATTACATCAGTAAGTTGTTTTCTTTACGCTTCAAATGGACAGAATAAGTGATTTAAGCTTTTTGTTATACGTTACGTTGTGATTTTTAATTGCTACTAAATATTTTGCTGGAAAATCATTATAAACAGTAGAGAGGATTTATAGGTAAGGAGGTAAGTTTTTGTTATACTGCGTTCTCTGAGTTGAATGGCTTAATTTCGGCGCTTTCATCGTCATTCTAAACGACTTCTTTGATTCGACTGTATCCTCTTAGACTATTTGTTAAAGACAATTATCTAGTAAACAATTCTGTTCCGGATAGTATTTAATACACTATTACAAATAATTATGAGTTATATTAATATTTTACCCTTCGTAGTTTAAATGACTTCACATTAAACCTGCGGTTGAAATAATTGTTGATGAAGATCGTTTAGAACAATGTGCCTTATATGTTATTATCACATTATCAATAATATTTGTTGACTTGCCTAATAGTATATTTTTGGGCAGCGTCATCGATAAACAAGGAGGATCTGATGCAGATGTGAAGGCACATATTAGCAAGCAAGAACAGCATTTCTACAACTTAAAACATCTAGAACTCAGACCAAATGTCAGGCAACATCAAGTTAGAGTTTTCAACACAAACATTAAGACAATTCTGTTGTATGGAAATGAAATTTGGAGAAGTACCAAATGCATAACTCAGAAGATTTAGGTACTTATGAACAGTTATTTGCTCCAGATACTTCAAATCCGTTGGACAGATATTATCAACAACAACCTACCGTGGCAAAGAGCAAACCAACCAAAATTTAGCTGAGGAATAAATTAAAAATTGCTGGAGGTTGATAGGATACACATTTAGGAAATCATCAAATTGCTGCACATGACAAGTACTAACTTGAAATTCTGAATGCCAAAGGAAAAGTGAATGACCCAAGGACACACTGCGTCGGGAATTGTGATAGACATAAAGAGAATGAACAGCACTTGGAATCAAGTGGAAAAGGGCGCTGAGTTGCATGACATAAAACCCACAATAAAAAATTTAGTTAATTTCAAACTGTACTTGTAAATGTAAGTGAAGTTTTAACTATTTATTAAACAACTTATATAGAGTTTGATGAAGTTTGATGTGCACTTATCATTTAGAAAATTATGTTGAAAAGTTTAATTGATATTTTAATTAACTTTTGTTGAATATTACTTCGTAATGTTTTACAATTTCATTTATTCATTCGTTGAACAACTTGATGATGATTATATCAAGCAGATCAACTATGCTATTCAATCATACTAGTAACTACGGATTAAATTTAACTTATACTAATGATTTTGTAAATTACCTATTGAACCTCCTTCTCCTCTACTGATCATAGAGATCCCGATTTAATAATCGGTCAGTTTTTCTGGTTACATAAGTAGTAATTTAATGCGTAAATGTATCTTATATTCAACCTCTTTTCAGGTTCAGTAAATCTTATTCATTCAAATGAATGAATTTTACTACAATGTGCTGAAAATGTCATCGCGATAAAATTAATTTTCAGTTTAATGAATATGTTTGCTGGTGAAAACTGTACATTGAAGGCAATAATGTATTGAGATATACTCATAATGAACTTTTATTCACTGTAATTGACTGTAAATTACTAAAGTATCATTTATGATTACGACCATTAAAACAAATAGTAGTAGGTGTTTTCATCATATTTTAAGATGGCAGCATTTCAATTTGATAAAATGAAGTTGTTTATCATAGAATACTTTTGATTTGTTGACTTCATTCATCACATAGCGATGCTGTAAGCGGACCAGTGAAAATAAGGGAGTATCGAACAGATATTTCGTTCTAGTATGAAGCTATTCGGTGGCAATACATACACTGTGACCTCACTTGGGGGATTGGACCTAAAATATTCAGGTTTCCTACGATCCTATGAAATGTATTACATTATAAAAATCGACTTTGGGGTACTTGCTGGTTTGTGAGTAATCTCAATAATGATTGATATATGCTTTTTTCTAATTTACCTATCTACTTGTCTTTTTTGTTCATGCCTTTATTGCTAGATACCATGGATACTCATAATAATGTCTTAACGACCTCATAATTCAACATTTAAATGTTGTAAAACAGTAAATCAAATTTTCTCCTTGTTATGACGTCAGAAAAGGCCGTTATGACTACTGTATATGACCAATTAGTTGATGCGGCCTTGTGTGCACGAAGTTACAATGATAAATGTCAGTGAGTGTGTCTACCTGATCCATGCATGTCTGCCTGTTGCCCATTCACTCCTGAGTCAGAAAAGAAAGAACACAGGTTGGATGAGCAGCCAGACAGAATTAAATTATAGTTCAAACAATCCTTTATATAAACATAAAATCTGACTACTTAGTCAACCATTTAGAAAACTAACATTAATATAAATTAAGAGTAATAGTGATTATAAACCGGATTAACGTATACACAATTGATTAACCATAATTTATAAATGAGAAAGTGATATAACAGTTAATGCAATAACCAAGAAGACAGGAAGAGGGGAAATAATAATAGGAATAAAATATTCACTTTGTATACAGCCAAAATAAATAGTCTGCAGATAAACAGTCTACGAAGATAAGCAATCTTCTTTAGGTGCCGACATATCAATTTAAGTAGCTACTTCATTAAATAAGAATAACATTTACTGAAGCCATACTATTAACGATTGCATGGTAACTCATGCTGAAAGTCAAAATCATGTCTAGTTGAAAATCTGAGATACAATAAGTTTTATACAATAATGATAACACATTAGACCTACGAGTCATAGATAAATTTACTTCACCCCGTTATGCAGTAAATGAGACAGTAGTAGTTTATGTTCAGAAAGTTATGAGGCATGCGACGAAGAACCCCATTTTTCCTCTATCAGAGGAAAAATATATCTGACTGACTATCGATTTCAAATTTGTTGTTTATAATTATACTGTAGAAATGTTCATAAGTATTAACCTCAAAAACTCGTTCAATACTTAGCATCAACCCAAACCACTTGTAGCAACGAAATTTAAATTGATTAGTTTGCACATAGCTTAACTATAATCAGTAGGTACTCGCTAGTGGCTAACTTTGAGAGGGAATTCATGTATGCTAGTTGAAGTCGAGTAAATACATTACGAATTAGCTGAAAATAAAAATATTATGAGTTGGATGTCGGTTAACGCGTATGATTGTCAAACGTTTGCTGTAAAACATGAAAGTCTCTTTTTAAATCATGTAGTGAAGTCATAGGTGCTCATCGATATGGAGTCCCATACAAGAATGAAACAACTATCCAGTGTCAGTTCCCGGTTGCTTATAAATGTCTATGTCAAGCTCCTTCGTGATATTAAATTCAAAATGAATTGTCGATTCTAAACCTGAAGTTAAAAGTTAAAGTTTCATTTATTCGTAAATATATAGAGTTATTCTAGGAATTAGTTTATTATTCGAAAATGTTTTCTATGCAGTATATACCAATAATGACTGTCATATCTTTCTCATTCTTTGTGCTTTACTGTTATTCATTTGTCAGTGGTTCGTTTAAAATCCCTTGGTTTTTGATAATTATTTATTGAATCATTTATATCATTCAACAATGTAATCGACTTTAAGATTAAAAATTCATAGTGATTGTAAGCCCTAGAATCAGTCCTTCTACAGAAAACATGAGAATATCAACTTTTACCGTCACTTCAAAGTGTATTACATAAAGTATCAGTTATAATTCGAATATATTTGGATCTTCCCGTTGTTTTTTCATAAACTGGTTAGTCTCTGTTGCCATATGTGCAAGCTGATTGGATTGCTTTGATATAGCGCCAGTACACAAGTATCATTTGAATTGGATTATGACTGGAATTTAGAACGCGCGTTTCGTTCCATCTGGGACTCGTTGACCGGATGCACCTGTATCTCAGCCTAAATTCATCCGATGAGTCCCATATGGGACGAAACAAGCATACTAGTTTCAGCTCGCTAGTTACAATCCATCTAAAAGGAATCAGTTGTTTCCTTTAGATATATTTTTGTAAATAAAGGTAACATAATAAGCAATGACATAAATTCTCTATTCACTGTCAAGTTACAAGTTTGTATTCAAAAAATTCAAAACTATGCTTGTTATTAAGCTCTAAGACTATTTTGTAGAGTAAGGTTAGTAGTTTCATAAACCATTTCACTAATGCACAATAAGGTGAATTCATTATACGTAAGATTGTACTATTAGTAGACCGTAAATACTACAAATCTATGCTAGAAATAAGATCTCTAGTCACCATGAATCATCTATGTTTACCAATTTATCTTTGATGTAAACAATCAATTTCATATATCATAAATTATAAAGCTATAAAATGAAATATGGTATGCTTAGGTCTTCATTTGTAAGATATTTACAATTAATAGCGTGATTGTGAATTGTTTTCTTTTTGTATCAAATATTATTTATCGTTTAGTTTAACGAACATACACTGAGATTAAATGAACTATAGTTTTCGCTTAAATTTTGATAAAAGCAAAAAAAAATGAAAAAAAGAAAAAAAGAAAAACAACATAGACTAGATAACTGACGAGAATACATCCTGTGTTTATTATTAAAAAAATAATTTTCTTTTTGTTTATTCAATTTTGATTAGGATACAACTGACAAGTTAACTAGTAACATTGAATGGACTTCATTATTATCATCGTCTTCTTCATCTTTACATAAATATTGTTCTGATTATGTATTTCAAACCGTTGTATGTTGTGGAATTCGGATATTTCTTTATTGGAAATTAACAATTAAATGAAAAGTTTGAATTTTTAGACACATAACAATAATAAATCATTTCTCTTATTTCTTTGGCAAATTTATACCGATGATAGTAAACACTAGTGAGAGATAATGAATTCAACTATTGGTTTAATTGAATCATGAAGTTTTCACATAGAACGTTGTTAAGAAGCTGAAAGTATTGGATACTAATATTGGACTATTCATCAGTTTATTTTTATAAACTCAAGACACATTAAATGCAGGACTTGCTTGCTATGAGGAAAGTTCTCAACGTTTATATCCCTAAGTTTCTGTTTGATAGTGAAATTAGGCGTTAATAGTAGCAGATGAAGTTGTGCAATACTGCGAATTGACTGGAGTTAGAAATGTTAATTGCTGAATAACAGTTTAGTAATCTGAAGATCAATAATTCACCGTAAAATTGGTGGTTTGACTAGGTCCCTTTTTGAAGCATTTTGTGTTCTATACTAGGATAAAATTTCTGCTCGGTACTCCCTAGATTTCTGGTCTGACAAATCAAACTGTTATTAGTATCCTTCGGTGTAAGAAACTAGAAAAAATCACTGGAGGTGAATAGGAAATCATCAAACTACGTCCCGTAATAGGCATTAACTTGAAGTCCTTAAGACCGAAGAATACACTGTGTTGGAAACTAAAGGCATGCCTAAAAGGTATGAATAGCACTTAGGAAAAACTGAAAAACAGAGTCTAATACGGAGTTGATCGGAGAATACTCGAGAATATTCCACTAGGGGCAACATGTATTGAATGAATGAATGAATGAATGAATAGTATCCTACAAGCAATAAAACATATATCTTTGTTATTTATGAAGACTATGTTTATTATTGGGTGATAGAATCGAGAAGTTAGTCTGTTCAATTCGAACGTCAAGTCAGTTCTGCTGTATGGAACTGAAACGTGGAGAACTACTTCAAACATCCTCAGGAGGGTACGGGTATTTATAAACAACTGTCTACGCAAGATATTGAATGTCTGTTGGCCGGAAACCATCAGCAACAGCCTACTAAGGAAGAGAACAAACCAACTTCCAGCTGAAGAAGAAATCAGGAAACGACGTTGGAAATGGATAGGATATACATAGCGGAAATCATCAGACTGCATCACGAGACAAGCACTAACTTGGAAACCTGTCGGACAACGGAAAAGAGGAAGGCCAAAGAACACCCTGTGTCGAGAGCTGGAAGCAGACATTAAAAGGATGAACAGCAACTGGAGACAGCTGGAAAGGATTGCTCAGGACGGAGTTGAATGGAGAATACTGGTAAGCAGCCTATGCTCCACCGAGAGGGTTAACAGGCATAAGTAAGTAAGTAAGTATAGAATCAAGACTGCCTTTAATGATCACTGAATGCGTAGCTTCATATAATTAGCTACATTCTAGAAACTAACTGTATTTCTGAATATGCGAGATCAACCATTTTGGACCTCATCATCATTA
Source organism: Schistosoma japonicum (assembly GCA_025215515.1). Taxonomy (NCBI): domain Eukaryota; kingdom Metazoa; phylum Platyhelminthes; class Trematoda; order Strigeidida; family Schistosomatidae; genus Schistosoma; species Schistosoma japonicum. The sequence continues at coordinate 68,853,645 of CM046061.1, read as the reverse complement.
TTATCATTATATTATTGTTCATTGGATTTGTCACAGATTGATGTTGGTGGAGTACCTTTGAAAACAAGGGAGCACTGGACAGCTGTTTAATCCTAGTACAGGACTCTTAATCAGCGAACACCGATTCCATCCTAGGGGCTTTAGGTTAGCAAACGCCTCACTCTGTACGCCATTAGACCGGCATACAATGGTAGAATTACAAATACTGTCAATTTATGATATAGCGCGGAGATCATCCAATGTCATCAGTAATAACTTTTTCACTCCTCATAAATCTGGCCTTCACTGGTCACAACTTTCCACTAAATTTCCCGGAGCATCCTGAAGTTAATCACTAGCGAGCTGATTAGTGTAAATGAAGTAGGATGGTCTTCAGGAGATTAACATGTAACAAACCCAATCAACCCAACTTCACATCACCATCTTACATTCGAAAAGCTAAATATATCAGATAGCATGTTAACTCATTACAGTGGACTAAATAAAGCAGTATGTAAAAACAAACAGAACGTTCCAATTACACAGCCTGAGGCTTAAATTGTTATTGTATACTCATTAACAACATACACATGCATGTTCACATGTATACACAAACACATTTTAACATAAGATCTATGTCACTTAGTTTTTACATTACACAAGTAGATATTGTGAATCAGTTAACTGATCTTAAATATAACAGTAATCATTTTAATTTGATCAATTTCCTCGTAACAGTTTGCTGAATGAAACGTTGGCATCTTCAAAGTCTCAATTGCTAAGATTATTTACTCGGTGATCAATGTTCGCCAAAATATTTGATCAAACACTGACGAGTTTCATATGAGTGTTCTGATGCCTAGAATATTTCATATACCTTCTATAACAAGAAAGTAGTATGTAGTATCCCAAATGACAAAAGATGAGATATTTCTATTCAAAGTTATAATAAATCTACATTTGCTCCATGTATGACAACTGTACATACACCAGATTTATGTTTTGTACAGTGTGATTGCAACCTAATTGTTCCTTCATACATTTCATTTTTCCTACTGGTAATAACTATAGTAAAAATGTCCAAGATTCGGATAGTTCACACTTTTTTATTATTATTGCTTCATAAAAGGAATAAACCTAATTATAAGAGTGTGTTCTGTAATCAATTCATAAATACATTACATTATTGTTATCATCGTCATTCAGTCTCCTTCTTTGTTTATTAATTAATATTTGGACATGGGTTTGATTCCTGATGAAGCTTTGAATGTTCATTGCCACTAAAAGATCATATAATAAAAAAAGAAACATTTAATCAGTGTTTCTGAATCATTGGTGGTTGAACAGCTAGAATCAGTCAGTAGTTAGTGCTCCAAAACTTGGAAGTTGTCACAAATCACTGTATAAATATGCTTAGCTGAATGTTTAACCTCCGATTACATAAACTGTTCACAATACGTACTTTTCTAATTTCATAGTATTTGTTCTGCCTAAGAAATAAATGAAATAAGTTTAGTCAGGTCTAGTTTGAATAACGCTGGCAACTAAGAAATATCTGTTGCACTGTCCTCCTTATGACTGCTACAATCTCTTTTATACACTATTAAATAAGTTCAATATGTTGTTGGACCTTTGAATAGATTACTTCAAAGTATTTTAAAGAGATACTGTTATTAGATCATAGTGGTTGATCAACTGATTTATAACTATAAATAAGTAGGAAACTGTTGAGTTCGATGTCTCAAAATGACCTGAGTTAAACAGCCACTGAAAACCATAAAACATTGGATTACTGTTTCGTATTAATTCGAGACTTTATAGCAGTTAGCACCCTACTTCCAGTGGAGGTTGCACAAGTCAGTTTGCCTAACCTGAAATTCAAAACTTTTCAAACTTTTAGGCAGCTAGTTCCTTTTATGAATTTGAATTAAGCAAAGACAACAAATGACGTAGAGAATTATGAATTCATCTTTGTTACCGCTCTGTCTTTTTTGAAACTAAGCATCAGTTTCAGAAATAAGAGGTCAAGTTAACCTCTTGTGTACACCAGTTACTTTGTCTTGTTTTAACAATGCAAACACAAAAACATTACATATTTTAAATTCAGTTTCTAAATATGGACGACGATCATCACTTCACAGAGTCAAAGACACTGGAAAGTAATTGAACTGATCAGGGCATGAAAAATTAAACTGAAGTGGTTGAATTAAATCATTCAAGATTTATGAGTACATTAAAACATGAACTATCTTAAGCTACATTATGGGTAGCTTCCTAATTTTAGTGTAATACTTCACAGAAGTGCACACCTGCAGGCTCCTCTTTGAATTAAACTAAGAAACACTGTGCCGCCATACCACATTACATTTGGATTGCTGAACTGAAAATCTGATAACCTTTTAGTAAAAGAAGAAGCTCCTACGAAAAGTAAATCCGAGTAAGGTAGTCGTATTCTGTATAAAAGTCTAGTAACTGTAAGTCGTGAGGGATTCAAACAACATTTTTGCTTGATACCGTTATCAAAGAGATATTCGGCTTGGAGCTGACCTTCTTTACTCATGATATTTTTGTAATAGATTACCGATTTCTGGCCAATATTATGTTTGATTCATCCTTTAATGCCAATAAAATTCTATCAGTCAGGTCACGATTTGACCACTAGTATTACTGACTTTGTAGGAAACATTTGACTTTGGTTGCCTGTTAGTTGGCCTAAATCAGACGATTTATCTAATCATACTATACGTAATAGAGTGTCACAGACATTAATGATCATATTACAGATCGATCCACAAAATTCAATCGTTACTAAAGGACTAGACAACTATGACATTAATTACGACTCAGTGATCATTCAATGTAAAGTTAGTGCGTGATTTAAACTATTTCCACATAAGTAAACATCCTGTTTTTATAAAAATTGTGCCATCGTCTACTGATTACTAGGCAACAAGTAAGCAAACAAATCAACGAACGACTAGTACCAGTAATAATAATAATAGTAATAATAACTTTGTATTCTTTGTTTATTCTTTTTGAACAACTAATTTTATTTAGTTGATTTCCTGTTTTAATCTAATTTTTTTAGCCTGATATTTACTGTGTTCTTAAAATAATGATGATCTTTCGTCTCTAATATTCACTTTAACAATGTATATACTAATATACATAGATACATACAGACAGTTCCTGTAATTGTAGGTTATCTTCAAAACAACGTTTTCATAAAATGTTAATATTCAAAGTTAAGGTTTATCTAAGAACATACTGCTCTGTTTTAGACCACCTGATTCCAAACTCCAAATAAATTAATAGCCTTTACTAGACACAATAAAAACTGCCCACAGTCTAATGAGTTACAGTCTCCCTTTCCTTTCGTCATGCACTCACTGTTGAATGTGACACTAGTATTTCAGAATGTTCCACAGTAATTTCTTTAATGAAGCCATCACTATTAGGAGGACGAAGCTAAATTTATCTACTCCATAGGATACAGTGGTCCGTTTCCTATTAAATTAGAGATTACAGTTCATTAATATTTAGTTGCATAGTATTTTATTTTACCTTTATAATTATAGAACCCTTTTTTAATTCTTGAGCATATAATGCACCTACTAGCGTGGCTTGATAGAAAACAGCTACAAAGTATAAAATCATCTATTTTACAACATAAAATTGATCATGGCCATTCAATAGATGAATCCAATTTTCGAGATTATTTATACTATCATGCTCATCTAGCGATAGGTGGATGCAAACATCCTTGTATTGCAGAAATGTTAGCAACGCGTATTATGAAGCCAGATTTATGTGTACAGAAAAAAATAGTCAGATTACTTTCGTTGCCATGACACTAGGTTTCTTCAAAATCTCCCTCCATGTAGTAATCTTATTTCATTTATTTATTTTTATCGTACATTTAACTCACGTGTTATCCTGTCCTACAATCGCTACATTTGAACATATACCATTAGATTGTGTTTATTTCATTCACTGTATTGTTGTTATGTGTCGTCTTGAACATTCGTTTATAATGACCATTATTTACGTACTTGTGAAAGGCGAAAACGACGAAATTTCTTACCGTATGATTGGATGTTGCGGAGATCGTTAAATATTAATTCGATATCACGATTGGTCTGAAGTGTGCAATAGTTGACAACTAAAAAATTGAATAACTATTTCTTCATGGTATAGGACACTTCAGTAGCACGTATTCATGAACCGACAAAAAGTTGAACCCAGAACCTTCTGTTTCTACAGTGAACGCTTTACAATTATGCTAGAGAGCCAGCTGTCACAGGTTATTATTTGTAACTCTTATCGTATGGTTATTTCTCTCGACATCTAGTCATCTATGCCATTTTCAGTCTATATAATAACTCAGTTGTGTCATATGATTTTCAGCACTACTATATACATGTGAACTGACAAGCTAAACCTACCTACCACATTCAGTATTTCATGTAAATTGCTGGAGTACAGCTAGTAAGTATGTAATCGGCGAAAAAAGAAAATATTCTTCGCCAAAACATTTGTTTTTAGTCGTAATGGGGACTATGAACCTAATAGTTTGTCCTTTAATTATTTTTTTTCATAGTTTCTATGATGCAACTTTTGACATCGTTACACACCTTCTTTTATGACTTACTTTTCAGGTAAAATACTAATCATTGTTAACATGGATACATCTCTTTTGTATTGATCACCACTCTTACTAATCTTCATGAGGTAATTCTGAGGACAGGACATTAAATATAGTTATTTAAATTTATTAGAGAATAATGTTGGTCTGACACCACTAAAATCTAGAGAGCACTGAAAAACTTTTTTTCCTTAAACAGGACTTCTCGGTGGTACTTACTCGTGATTCCATCTGCGAATCCATACCGAGGCCTTTAGGTCCCACAGAGAGCTCATAACTATCTGAACCAATAGGTCAGTCGGCATTTAATCGTATAATTCCAGTTCCATCAAGTTGTGATATAACACGACGATCGGTCAATACCACTGGTGGCAATTGTCTCACTTTCGACTTGTTTGAACTCCACCAGTTATGACTTTTTACTAGGACTTCAGAATCAAGGGTGCGAACTGCTGAGGAGTCCCATACTAAAAAGAAATATTACCTCTGTTTACTAAAAAAAAACACTTAACAGTTAGACTTATTAGAAATTAATCTCTATTAATGAAAGAAATGTAAAAATACCTTCGTTTATTCTGACGAATAAAACCCTCAGCAAAGTTGAGATTTGTTTAAAAGTGGAATTTATAATATGAATTTGTCCTGCTTAAAGCTTACTTACTACATGTATATGCATATTATCTTTGGTATCAACGCCAGCACTTGAATTTAGTAGCTTTGTTTAAAACTCTTAAAGCCTTATCTATCTAGATATCTAATCTAGAGAGCCTACAACATTCCTAACACAGATGAGGATGTACATGTAAAGATTGGAATCATCTTTTTATTTAGTTTGTCTATAGCTGATAGACGAACTGAATCGATAATGCCTGTTACTGCACATTTTTAATGAAGATGGATTGTGAAACCAGATAATGGGTTTTGTACTATTCGGGATACGTCTAGTTGATTTACGTTCTAGTAGCCAAATCTTGACTTTCCTGAAAATACATAACTACAAGCACATTTGATGAGCATCTTTCTACAAGATCTGATCAAATAAAACTAACATTAACAAAAACGAAAAAATTTCCTTAACAAAGCGACTGCTTGTATGTGAGTTAGTTACATCCAATCATTGTTGTCCCATGTTTAAAGTCTATAATAGAAAATGCTTTGTAGTCTGTACTTAAATAATGACAATACTAGTCCACTACATTTACATAATTCAAGTAGTCTGTATTCTTGCGTGATAACTATTTTTTATAACAATACTAACTATTGTATAGCATACATTTCTATTATGATTATTATAGTGACTGTCAACAAGAAGTGAACATCGTCTCATTCTCTTCTGGGATTAATAAATCATTACATAATTCAGTCTTCCTATCATAAACTTTCTTATGTACTACTATGACAGGCTGATTATCATCATTCATTCTATCAATCATAATTGTAAATTGTTACTTCATCCTTTTGTCCTAAAGAATATAATAAGCTGACAGTATATTAATGTTATTGATAGGTCTAGTGTGCGGTAGGTAATCAAATGTTCATCTTTCTATTATGTAAACACTTTAGCAAACACGATATAAACTAGTGTTAATCAGGTGGAATCGTGCTATGAATACTTATATGTTTGTATTAGTAACAGATTTATGTGAAATGGTTACCACTAAAAACTAGGAAGCACTGTTTTGTCCTAGAAAGGGATTACTTAGCAGAGCACACCCTAGTTCTACCCAGTGAAGCAGATTTACAGCCCACATGTCTTACAGCTAACCTAAAACTGTTTTCCCCACTTCCACTAATATTTGTTATAGCTTGACAATTAGGAAATTTCAAGAATATATTGAAGTTAGTCGCTCACCAGCTGATTATTGTAGTTAAATGTAGATGATTATTTTTAGATAAGTAATGTGTTTAGTTGTTTGTATTTGTCAAAAATTTACACCGACAGTAAACACTGATAAAAAATCCCGTACTAGATTGAAGCATCTATTCAGTGCTCAATGGTTTTTAATGGTAGTAACACGATATCAATCTGTGGTGGATACAAGCAATTAAACCGAATACATTACAAAGCCATCTCAATTTCCTTAATACTTGTCGAAGAGTCATCCACTAGTTTGTAGTGTATAGATATTAGATCGGTAGAAAAAATATGCAATAGTAATTACAAAATAAATGTGAGAAATGAAGATTTTATTTTATTCTCGGTCAAAGTAGTGATGGTTTATTTATTCAATGTCTTACCTTAAATCTACTACTTAAAATTATTTCAGAGATTACTTTCTACTAAACTGTTTTTACCTTGGGAATCATATTTAATATGTCTAGTCTATTTTACTGTCACCAATGTAACTATTACTTCAACTATTCTAATGCTCATCTTGTTGTTCTAATAGGATTCGGTAGCCTGAACCAATGCCCATGTGTACTAGATTCTACTCTGTACGTGAATGACTAAATATATGAAACATAAAAACATTGTAATACAGAGCGTTTACAATGCAGTTATGCTGTGCATCGATAATTGTCTACTAAATTGGTTTAGAAACTAAAAGCTCTCCATACCCATTATTAAAGGCTCGTTTCATGATGACCTTAAAAACATCTATTTAGATTAAACAACCGATCACTTTCATCTGTATACGAGGTACATGGATAGTAGGTGCAAATTATATCCTTCAGAACTTTGATAAATGTCACGTGGCAACAATAAATAACCTTTGAAAGTGAAATATATTGAACATTCACTTTCTGACATTGAAATGATATAAAATATATCTTCATTAAGACATATTGACAACAGAATAATAAAAAAGGTCAATAAACTATATGCCAAATAAATGCTTTTTATATTTTATATAAATTTTCCCCTTTATTATTTATACAGATTGGAATTTTAGTGGTGACATCTTTTCATTAAGGAATTCGGAAGTTCCTTAAAATGAAGACGTTTCAATACAGAGCATTTTCTTTTCGGTAAAATCATTTACTAAAGCTGTGCATTCGTACTTATAGTAATTTTGGCAGGTAATTATCTTTGATAAAATAGTCAGGCATTACATCATTTGTCTTATTAAGAGAGGTTCATAATATTTCAAGTAGTCATCTAGTGAAGTGTTGTATCATATGACACTGGTATCAAAAATTAATTAAACTTCTCAAGTATTGAATGCAGCAAGTCAAATTAACAGTCATTAAAGGGAAGTATAAGATTTGTTAAAGACAATTACCAACCTGACGAAATGTCAAGAAAATAGGAAGTAAGTGATGACAATTACTTATAAGACAATTAAAACATATGAAAAAGGAAAAACAACTAAATCAAAAATACAAGGGTTTTGCTTTAAGGTCACAGAGAAATCGGAGGTCCAACATACTTCTTTTGAATACAATGATCAAACTGGAACTACTGAATTGCCAACGCCTACTGAAAACTTTTTCTTACTGATACATCTCCATTTTGATTTTATTATGTCGTAGGCCTCTTTAATTACTTTATTAAGGTTTATACTGTGCATAAAGCTGGGGGGCATACGTTGATTAGTCACTGAGTAATTACTGCTATAGTGTTGTTTAGTAATGTTTAGGGCTGATCAAGTCGTGATGCGGAGGGTTTCGTACCAAATAACAACAGTGACTTTACGACGCAACGGACTCTAGTGTTCTTAATAGGTTTCTTAGAGAAATGTGTATGGATGGACGGAATATCTGTTTATTAATTTCTCGCTTTCATTAGTTATCAATACATAGTCAATCAGTGATGCATGTTGTCAGAATCTGTGCTAACTACTTATGCTGATTAAATGTCAACCTTAAATTCAGTAACGCTGCTCAGTAATAAGAACATCAGTGTCATAAAAAGATAATTCTCTTTATTGAAGTAATTCAAATTCACATGTTACCAAGTGTTTATTCATTTACTTGTAGTAACCAATGTATAAAATAAAAGCTTCGAATATCCACCATATTACTAAGTTACCCAATTGTATTTAGTTGAAAGTATCAGAACACTAACTACATTTTAATTGCATGACAATATGCCAGGTATCCAAGGCACGGAATGGACTGCAAAGTTAGTGATATTTTTAGTAACCTGTGTTTAAAAATAAAATATAGCTTTCAGAATTCAAGTTATTCAGTACCAATAAATAGCAAAATTGTGTTAAATATCTCCAAGAAGCTCCAAGTTATTAACATCTGATAAATTCTACGTTACTTTACTTCCTTCAGACTACTGTATACAGGAGGAACTGACTATTAACTTTCCTTTGACATTGTAATTATAAACCTAGTCAACTTATTTTTAGTCCATTACGTAATCCTGACGTTAATCACTGATTGATATCCGCTTACCAAATCAATTTTTGTACATTATTTGCCGACCAATTAGTAGCGTTGATCTTGATTATCCGAAGGTTTAGTAGATGTAATCCAAAGCGAGAATTAGGCAGTAACTAATTCTTGACATTTATTAAAACACATGTTATATCACAAATAAATTATTGTTAAAGAAAGACGCCAATAATTGTCTAATGCATTAATTAAATTATATTCTATATACCACATAATCTGGACGTTTCACTATCGATTCAATGTAAACAGTGTGCACTACGGAATAATTGTACAATAAAAACTAAAATACTGTTCAGTATGACGAATCCAAAGCTAATTTCTTCATAGAAATTGTAAGTCAGAAAATTTTGATAAATCAAATCCACTTAACTTGATAGATACATAGAATAATGACTTCAAAGTTAAATAAAAATGGACAATTTAATATCCCAAACACACAATATTGCAATTAAGTACTGATAATTAAAGATATAAAGTCAGAATATACATATATTGTCGCTGTATGTCTGGCTCAGTGACTGGGACAAATGGTAATGTGGTTTCGAATCGCAAATAGAATATTAGTCCCTTTGAAGTTCTAGATAAGACAAGTGGCATCAAAATGTTGCGAGCCTCTGAAATTTTTTGCCATATGGTGACTTGATATATACAGAACCTGACAGTTATTAAAAGCTATATGATCACAATACTAGTTAATTCTCGATGTCTAATCAGTGTAAATATCCAACAAATTTGATAGATTAGTTAGCTATACACTATTTATAAAGTAATTCCCAATAACAATTTCTTTTTACTTAACATATACACGTTTTTATCAATAGTCCATAATTACAACTCAGTAACTGAAGATGAAAAGTATGAGGTGTAGATTGAAAATATAAAATTCACAATAAGAAAATTAATATGCCCAATAGGAAACATTTATTTTGACATTTAATAGATGGTATTTTCAAGTGTAAGAATAATTGGACGTTGATGAACTTAACGAACTAGTGGGTTATTCAATTTATTTTTAAATGGATGTTCATTAATCTAAGTCAGTTGTCTACAAATACATCTCATTCTTCTATTTCTCATTATTTTCGAACTATAGGCTTGGACATAATAAATCCGAAGTAACGTATATATTGAAGAGTGGGTGAGTATTTATGTTGTACATCGTCTCTTCATTACGAACTGATATCCGTTTGAAAGCGTCTATAAATCAGTGGATGACTTAATGAAGTTTTCTCCTCACTAAGTAGGTTTTGAAAATGTGGTTCGATCAGCTTTAATCTCTTTTTTCATTTTAATTAATATGATGCATTGTATGTGCACTATTCTGGATAGTAACTTCGTTGTCAACTTGATAAAGTATTTCATTCTGTTGTATTACTTAGTATCTAATTAATGAAATAACGACTTGGACAATTATTACTAAGTGATAAGAAACATCAACAAAATATCTCACAATGTTGTCTGTAAACGTCTACTTAGTTGAATTTTGCATCGATTCTGTACTGATTATTAGTATATCAGATAAAGGTGGCTTTGTGGAGATTGGCATTATGTTTTAATTGATTGAATTCGTCACAGAATGATGTTAGCAAGACACCAGTGGAAACCTAAGAACAATGACAGCTGTTTCTTCATGGTATGGAACTCCTCAGCAGTGCTACTCTCGATTCCTCTGCAGGAGCGTCACACAGACGAAGACCCAACCCTGTGCACTAATTGGCTGGTATCCACTGGAAGAATGGAGTTTAAACTTGTCGGGTTTGAGACAGTTGTCACTAACGACAATCGATGTTCATCACGAAATATTAGTTTATTAATTCGGTTTGAAACTTACAAACAACTGAAAATTTAACCCACTACGTCAATGAATAAAGATTAGAAAGTCACCAACAAAGAAACATTTTTCCGACAATGCCATTTACTTTGGCTGCACAATCGTATATTTACAGACATTCCACGTATAATAGTTTATAATGAAACAAAAGTACTACGTCAAGAAAACTACGACTGTTACTTACTGAGGAAACAAATTTATTTCATGTATCAATTAAGAATCACGTAATAGTTCAAAAATTCCCATTTGTATTCAGACAGTAATTATGAACAAAGAATATTCTTTCGGATAAACACTAGCCAAGTTCTACATTCATAAACCAGAGCTCTGCGTCCGAAAGAAATATATCCAGCCGCTGTTTTTTCCTTGGCCAATGCTTAAAGTTAGTACTTGGGAGAAATAGACGGTCATCTGAACATAGTTGTAGTAAACGGTTGCCATTATCTGTTCGCTAAGCCTCAACAATATTGAGTCCACCTAAGTGCCTTTCGGTTTCGTTTAAGTTGCCTACTTGGGCATTAATATTCACTAGCCACTATCACTACATCAGTGAGCTTAGCTTTACATAGGAGCTCGGAAAACTTTCTCTAAAATTCATTTTTTACTTAATCCGAGCTGCGATTAGTGGGAGTGTCGGCAGCGACAACAAAGAGACAACAGTATGCGTCCCCATCCTTCCTAGTTCTTACTGTCCCGTTTAGATAGACAGCGCATTAGCGACAGTTTATTGGAATCCAGTCAAGGAGAGCATATTTAGCTTCAGAACCTACACCAGCAAGGCCTAGAGTAATATCGGTGGGGTCTCCGGGAACATGGAGGGTGAACCTGGTCTGTCCATTATTTTCACAAGATGAGGTCAAGCGAATAACTGTACTTGAATCCTGTATACGCGTTTCACAGACGCAGAAGACATTGATGAAGCGGAAATCTAAAGTCATGATTAAGGAAGCTTGTTGTCCCATTTGGCTTAAGGTTTGAACGCTAAAAGCTACTATATATGGTTTTGTGAGAGGTTTCAGGAAACCAAGAATAACTTTTCGTGAACTCAAACCATTAGCATTAGAGGTGCGGGTGATAAAGTTATGCTAGGAAGATTAATCGTGGGGATAAGGGAGTTATTAGGTGTTGATGGTGGGTTTTGACCTCGAACAAGATGGTTTCGTGTGCTACTAGAGGTATGAAGGCAATTTTCACTTCCTGGCTTCCAACACCATGGAAGGATATTACTTCTTGAGTTACCTGAAAAAGAAACTGGGTTAGTATTGGTCATAGTGATCTGGGAACGCGATCGCAGAGCCCAAGAGTCAACTGCTTGAGGCCGAACACACACGAGCTTGTTATGGGAAGTTTCTGAAGCAATAGCTCCGTTCTTTAGAAGGCCTTACTGCCGGAGACAGAAATCCGTGGAGTAAGGTAAGGTGTGATATTCTTAGGGTTGACCTTTTCTAACCCGTTCCTTCCGATAAAAAGGCAGCATCGCTGCAGCTGCTGGTAATCCAGAGGAAACACCTTACTACTGTCACACCTCGCTGCAGTCAGCAGTACAACTTCGCCCTCAGATCTTAGGTTGCTGCCTTTAGTCTTATTGCTCTTCAACAGACCTGCATGACATTGTAGCCCTTAGAGGGACATGCGTTTCAGCCAAAATAGCTCAGTTGGGTTATCACGATAGGCAAGTCCGACCACCATGTCAAGGTGGCAGCTTCGGCTGGGCTTCGAAACCCGGAGGGTTCTTGGGTGCGCACTTCCGAAGAGTCTTATATTTGGACGAAAAAGCTGTTGAGTACTTCCTGGTGATCATTGTTTGTCTAATTTAGACTAATTCGTGAGACCAGATTAACATTTGTTACGTTCTATTATTTAACACCACTATACATACATTACGTTTATTCTTCCTTCGTCAAGGCACTTGTTTTGTTATAATATGTATTCATATTGCTGAAACATATTGCACTCCAATATTTATTTATTCTCATGGTGATTATTATCACCTTAGCAACAGTATCAGTTGACGCATAAACAATTTATTTTGACTATAACAGCCCCAGATTCATTGACTATTATCTAATTTCAATGATATTTCCGCCTTAAACTTGGCTATACACTTTGGATTATTCATTATTTTAGATTTACAAATGTAGAACCTAGTGAGAATTTATCAGATGGTTATGCAATAGACTTAAAAGTGATAGGGCAGAAATAATTTATGTAATAGTTAGAACAACTGTTGAAAGTTTCTTTGAGAAGCAGAATTTCAATTTTATGAATTAATTGTCCACTTGAGAAGAAAAATTGATTATTGCAGAAAATGTTAATTAATGCGTAAGAGAAAATTGAAAATTAATTGTGGAGAACAAGGGAAGGTTAGAACCAAGGTGTAATGAGTGTTTAAATGTTTTTTTTCTGAATGCAAAGTATTAGTTTGAATTAATTGATGGCAAGGGCGTCTGCCGTGCATAAGTTTCTGATCATAACGCTTTTGCGCCAATTAATGGATAATTTTGGATGATTTCTATGGGGTGACTTGATCAGAGGTCAGAGAATGGAGCTGTTAATCGATTTACATATTTCTTTATACAACGAATAAAAGTAGTGTTTAGAGATACGTTTTGGCAGAGTTCTATATGTGAGGTCAACCTACTGGCTTCACAACATGTAAACTTATGTATGCACTGTAATGTAACCGTAAGCTGTAGCTTACCTGTAACACAATCAAGAACTAAAGTCCTAGTGATTAAAGTAATTCGTAGTTGAGCAGTATATAACGTCTTTTGAACTGGCTTTCAAAAGTCTCTTCTTTAGAATGTCAGTAGCAGTATTGTCTTGAAATTTAATACTCCTGAAAGGGTATTTTTTTAGAACTATCGGTAATCTTACATGAAGTATCTTTTGCTTTAGGTTTCTCTCGACGAACCTTAAGGGATAACCACTGTTTAAAAGTAGTTAATATTCTACAGTTCTAATTGCTAATCTATTGAGGAGTCATGAAATATAATTTATTTCAGTCGAAATAGAGAGTGTAACGTTGGAATAAGATAACTAAAACAAGTTACTTCAGTGTCCACCATTGACCACCTTATGATGTTAAGGAACTGGGTTCATTCTATCCTCGTGGCATATCAGAAAAATTACTGATAAATAACATTTAAAGTGCTACACGTGTATAAATGATAGAAGACTTTTGCTATAACTGATATGTAACTATCAAACTTTCAGTTAACCAAATTTGGGACTCGAACTCTGGATACATAGACATTACTTTGTTGATTTTCATACTGTGACTCATAAGTAACACATTTCATTTCTGTCATTCAATGAATTATCCAGTGTAGCAATCATCACTAATAATAAATGAATATTACTAGTCAATCTTGTAAACGACCTAAGATTTATACATCTCATCCTACTTCCTATCAAGTATTAATTGTAACTAGAATTTTGATAATGTTACAAGGCATAAAGAATATAAAGTAATAATTAGTGTATACAATCATATATAGAGGATGGTCAAATATTCCCATTCAAAAGGTTTGCATATAATTAAGTTATAGTTTATTCACAAAACCTGCTTACAACTTTACCTTTAACTATCTGTTATGAATAAATAATAAAAAATAATATTGTGATTTAAATTGGCTTTATTCACGTTTTGTTTTAATTACAATGGTGAATAAAAATAACCCGTTATTGATTAGGAAATTATTACTTGGATTTTCCCAGTTGACTTAGAAATTGATAATCAATAATTACAATAGTTCACATCTTTTAAGATTGTTTTCTTATTCAAATATCATTCTTATTGTCACTTTCCGTAGCATTGTATTCATAATTCTCATATAAATAAATATATAATTATTACTTTTGTCTCTAAAGAATTTGGTCTACACTCAAATTATTTTACTACTTGTTACCATGTATTAATTAATATCAGTTTAACGAAAGTAGTTTGGAAAGTAGAAGATATGAATGGCTGGATATAGATTTCATGCTTTTTGATACTAGTCAATAGAACCTACCAAAAATTTTAAAGGGACTATCACCGTCCACTACATGGAGTAATCGATTTCAAATCATCCAGTTTCATGGACTGTGCTCGTTACGAACTTAGCTGTTCAGGCCATCGCAGATGTCAATTTCACTTAGACTAGTGGCCATAATATTAGACAAACAAACAGTGTCATAGCAGGTTATGTTTCTAATATCTGACCAACTACATTTTAGGTTGTTTCCACGTTGTTAATTGGCTGCATCTCAAAATCATTTGTTTAGACGATGAATGCTGGCATGACCTTGGGCATTAGGTTACCAATATTGGTGAATACTGACCTTGCATCTTAGGGAGTAAAAGGAATTTCTACCACAACTGCAACCTGACTAGATGAATACTGATTAGTCTATGAATGCCAGAGTGACTACAGAATCCCCCCCTCAGAGAATGAGAGTGTGAGAACATTACCAGTGAATAGGGAATAATGACAAGTCGCTTAGTGAGTGAACTCCATATATTATATACTAGACCAATCAACAATAAGAAAAACAAAACACACTAATGACTAAACTAAGGAAGTTGTGTATAGATATCAAGATTACAGGTCCTTAGTAAAATTACAGTAACTAAGGAAAGAAAACAGATAATGCATCTGATAATTAACTTTTGAAAAGTTCTAAATTTAAGCATTACGAATATGATGGTTACTAGATTTTTAACAGAAGTAGTTTAGAAGTAAAGGGTTTCGATATTATGGAAAACAGTTTTCATAGATTGTAATAGCGGATTTCTTGTACAGTTGTAACTGCCTTAACAATTTCTATTAAAGCATAAATTTATCGACTACCATTACACAATACCTAATCACTTACCTTGATGACAATAGTGAATCAATCTAACTTAAAGTTAGAAAGATCATAATCTAATTTGAATATTCATTCAGCTTCATAACTATATAACCAGACATAAATGCATTGGATACAATTCTCTTCATTCATGTACAAGTGTTTTGAATAACATGGAAACTTTTAAACAAGTATTTTTATGTGTCTAATTTTATCAACTGTAATGTCGTAATTATCGATTTTTAGCTGTAAATCTTGATAACAAGGCTTTGAAAATGCTGACCTCTCGAATACTCCTTATTTTTTACTACCGAATTAGAATATACATAGGGAGCAAACATTAAAAGGATGAACAGGAACTGGAAACAGCTGGAAAGGATTGCTTGGGACAGAGTTAAATGGAGAATACTGGTAAGCGGCCTATGCTCCTCTGTGAGGAGTAACGGGCGTAAGTAAGTAATATATATATATTTATGTACATTTATATATGTTATTCAAAACACTTATACATGAACTGAAGAGAATTGTATCCAATGCATTTATGTCTGGTTATATAGTTATGAAGCTGAATGAATATTCAAATTAGATTATGATCTTTTTAACTTCAAGTAAGGTTGATTCACTATTGTCATCAAGGTAAGTGATTGGTATTGTGTAATGTTAATCGATAAATTTATGCTTTAATAGAAATTGTTAAGGCAGTTACAAGTGTACAAGAAATCTGCAATTACAACCTATGATATATATATATATATATATATATATATATATATATATATATATATATATATAATGAATTGAAATCAAGCTTTGAAGGTTTAACGTATTGAATTTGCTATTTAAGGCTACGGTCGATATAAAAGGGAACAGGTATTGTAATATGATCAATTAAATAAACAGTAGTATGCTTAAATACCTTTAACTAATTTCAAACTGTAAACACAACACATTTATTATACATGATTAATAATAAGTCGATTAACAATGTATCACATCAAAATACTGTTAACTGTATGTTTATGTATTTTAGTAGCATGTCAGAAAACTCATACAAAAATAGGAAGAATTTAACATTTCACTACTTATTCAAAGTGCATCAATACTTCATAATCATGAAATCATTGAATATTGACAATATACACTTTTATAGCTAAGTTACGTCTAAAAGTGTATTTAAATAGTAAATATTTTATAAAATTCTAAATATTTTCGTTTACTGTATTACTATTGAATTACGATTTATCAAGATAATAAAGTTGTATTGTAGATTCTACAAAGATGAATTACTACCTCGGTTCATAACATTTACAGTAAGAGAATGTGAAACCTAATTAAGTAGTATGTCAAATGCAAATCTTTGTTTTATTAGTAATTTACAATTTCCGAAAATACGATCAAACATAGTGGTACTTTTATTTGTTTAATATGACAACATTGGAATTCGCATATTAAATAAAACATAATTGATTATCCACGTGCAATAATATCACAGATGCTTAACGATGCTATTTTGTATTTGACAATTGATACAAAGGTTAACAGAAAACCATAGTTTTAAACAATAAGTCTATCTTTTAAATATTAAGTGCAGCTGTTAGAACGAATTTAACAAAGGGAGATCATATAAGTAAAAGTTTCCACTGATCATTACAATGAACAGAAAATGGGACAACTCTATTCATTTCTGCTATCTTATTATAAGTTAAGCAGCTATCTGATACTGGCTTTAAGCATACTGAACGATGATTTCGATATTATTAGGTCTAACATTTTTTATACAATCTAGAACTGGTTGTGTAAGTAAGTAAGTTCGATACAGGGTTTCCTTGATCTGCTTGAATTTTCCATTAGGATACACAGTATACTCACGCTTTGTCGCCTCATTCACAGTAAGATTGTTTCTTAAAAGAACTATAACAAGCGAATACTATTAAATGTCACTCTCTGCCAAAACATGGTTACATTATTAGAAGAATTAATGCCTCTTATTGGTTGTATATCTTGTGTTTTCTGCTAACTACCTATTACCGTCCAACGTGAAGATATAATGCAAATGATAATGGGTGACCATCATTTACCCTTGCACAAAAGTTACCCTAAACGTGATCATGACTATAATCAAACAGAACATTTGTTAACCAATGTGTCATGCAATAAACTAATTTTAAAACAATTAAAAGGAATTATGTATTTTCTAGCTGTAGATAATTATATTTACACTGTAATACGTCTGTAATTAGTCTGTTACATATCTTTGGAATCTGTGAAATTTTATAAATGAGTCACAATTCATGTCGTAGTTAAAGAAAGGTTAGTTTCAAGCACTTCGATTCAATAATTGTCTGTTTATGAAGACTACTTCAGGGTTCAATAAGTATGTGGCATTCAGCATTTTTAGTCAGTTTTCCATCTACTGAGTGATTGTTGTATATTTGAAAAGTTTAAAGATTATTTGAAGTGCATTAGATAGTTTTAACTGTGTTAGGCATATGATTGGTGTAACTCAGCCTGAAACACCTGCATGGAAACATAAACATAGTGTAATAGTAATTAGTGTTATAGTAATTAGAACAAATTTAGATCTCTCCGTTGATTTATTATTATAGAGTGAAGCTGATCAGTCTCTGTTGTTATATGTGCATCACTTGCGAATTGCATCGATTCAATTGTCAATCACGAGCATTGTTTAGGCTGGATTCCTGGATTCCGCATGCCATTAACTTGCTATTCTTAGTTAGTATTCTGTGATAATATTAAAAGTCATTAAGATAATTATCATTTATAACATACAATTGAATGTACTTATTGAATCTAATAAAGAAACACAAAATCTGACATGATATTAAAGAAATTCAATAGGAAACAATATTAATGAATGACAATTAATTCTGTTAATAAAGTCATATGTTAATCCAATATGTAATCAATTGTAAACATTGTTATGTCATCGTATACGAATGTTCATCTGTACAAATCAGCTAAAAGTAATATCAGCAAAAAACGTATGAAATAATACATTGAATAAGTAAATGTGTCAGAAAAGAGAAAATGAAAAGAACAAATCTTAGCTTGGTAACCAAATCTTTAAATTTTTACCGATGAAATAAACTTAAGTTGATGAAACGAGATAGTAAACGAATAAAAAATAAACGATAAATACTAAACCCAAAGTAAGTTAATCATGTACAAGCAAAGAGATTGAAGATAGTACAGGAAGAAAATAAACAATGCAGTTATTAGTTACTTCTTTGGTGCCACAATTAATGTTTATCTTTTACTATATGCAGTCTGAATATTGAACGCCATAGAAACGAGACATCGTTTTACTGGGACTATACATTGTTTACACTGTCCTATTTCTTATTGATTCCTGGCTCACAACTCCTATATATCAACAGAATAGAACATGGAACCTGATGAATTGTCAGATGAGAAAATGTAATAGTTGTTCATAATGTAGTATTTGCATTTACAGAGCTTCACTGACATCCTTCAGACAATTTTAATAAGTCTGGTTTCATTGATTCATAAGACTGAATCATTTCCACTGGTCTTTTTTGTGATTGTCGATGTGATGTACGAAGTGTAAAATCGGCATCATCTCGTCGATCACTATTTGTTAAAAGACGATTTTGTGAACGACGAGCAATTGACGGTATACTCTCACTATCTTCATTTATACCAAGTTTCATTAAATTACGACATCGACAACCAAGTTTATAAAATAATCTTCTTAATAACTGATGAACACGTTGACGAAAATTACAACCAGTTACATAATAAATTATAAAACCAAATGCATAGTGTGATAAAGCAATCTCATCACCAAATGCTTTGATGGTAATCATTTTAAAGTAACGATTCCAAACAGGATCTTCTAAAGCCTAAAATATGATAACAGAATAAAATTATAATTTAATAAATAGAAGTATAATCTAATTTAATTCAATGAATTGAACCTGCTGAAAGACAACAGATGAACTAGGAAAAGTGTATCTTAATATTAAACTTGAATGATTTAATACTTTTAGTTGCAAGTAGTATTCAGATAGAAAAAAATTGATTACTAATTTTGACAGAGTCTCAATAGCGTTTTAAGCTTATAAAATGAAGGAAAGGATAGGATGCATTGATGTATTTTCTAAAAATATAGAATACGCAGGGAGATGTATTGTGAATTAAGAATAAGCATTTACCAAATATGAGAAAGAAAACACTTTTCTTCATCTATCGTCCAAAGAGAACGATATAAAAAATGAAGGAGATATAGACAATCTACTTAATTATACTGGTTGTTAAGTACAAAACATGTTTGTACTGATTCCTCAACAATGTACTGATTACAAATTAGTGACAGGTTACTTAAATTATCAATCACTTTCTAGTGTTTAACTTATGCTACAAATGTTTACTTGTCAGTATTCTATGTCAGCTGCGAATACGTTGTTGATACATATCAAAAATAAAGAATTAAGTGAACTAAATAGGATATTTTCAAGCAAAAAATCTATCTAATAATCATTATTTTGAATGTCGTTTAATCTCCCCATCGGTGTTGTTACTGGATACATATTGGTCGATCTCTGTTGCTATACATGAATCTAGAGAAACATGTCTAAATAAAGCGGTAGTTCCTACATATGATTAAAATTAAATAGTGGCTGATAAGTGGGGTTTCTGTACGTGTGTTTCGTTTAGTGTAGAGCTAGTTACCTAGATGTACCTTTATCACAGTCCTGGTATTTATTCTGGAACTAGAGGTCATTTTGTTTGTATGAAACTTTAAACACACTTGTAAACCGCTTCTCTATCGAAACAATCCACTCACGTTGCCCAAGAGAAAACTGAGATGGATCGATTTTTGTCCACAGAAACATCATCAGGACGACAAAAATAATTTCAAATTATAGATTATTCAATTATTTATCCTTGAAAATACTTAATGTTTAGCCTAAATATTCATTTTTATATCCTATAACATTCTATTCCGAACCGGTATGGTATACAGATAAATAATCAGAATGAATTTATCTCACTCGTAGACTTATGGCAAACTGTTTCAGATTCTGTCAAATTTAATCTCCTAGATTTGAAGAAGTCCAATCACTAGTTACTAGTATGAAGAAGAAAATTGATGAGACTAGAAGGTAAATAGCTTTTTCCAATCTGGACATATAAGGAAAACTCTTAGGAAGTGCCAGTCTACATTTCTGTAATCAAGGTATTGCGTAGTTTCTTTGGCGATGCAAAGTTATTAAAGGTGTAGCAAAAATGTATACCGCTTAGAACCTTAATGCAGTCACTACTTCCCAGTTCCCTTTTCATTTTAAGTTGAAAGTAAACAGACATCAAGACAAAATCTAGGTTGCGGATGTCATTACATCTCGTGTGAGTGTAAACCTACTTTATCCTTTGGTTCATGTTCAGTATTATGAGAAAGTTCTCTTCATATGGCTGACACATACCAATATTCCTAGCTTATCTTAAGGAAGTCGAAGTCCTCTATAGTGAATTTTGCATCACATTTTAAAGTAAAAGTATATATAAAAGCATTAATAATAGAATTTTCTACTAGGGTCGAAATGGTTATCGGTTCCACATACACATTTTAATAGCAGACTGAGATTTAGATCGACTAAGGTACTTTACTGAGAATACTGTTACCAGTTTTACTGATAGAAAATCTAGGGAATCGATTGAATATAGAAATAGCAAACATGAAATATTGTGTGACACATTAGCCTAACATTAAAGAATTTGACGGAAATCCCAAGGTCATGTAAGTTCACTATTGAGAAACCCGATACCAGAACAAAATAGCTTTCCACTGTCAGTTTCTAGTTTTAATCTTTTTTTAATCCTCGTTATTTCGTGAAATGAAATTTAGATCAAGTCAGTCTCCACAACACTTATTCACGATCCCCTCAATGTTAGTCATCACTACCAGGTACTATCTATTAAGAAAATGGTATGGACATCGACCGCTTTTTAGTACACACAGAAGTAATTTCATGTCATACTAGGAAGCATTTTCCTCTTTTTAAATTCTGCTAAATAAAAGTGGAAATCTGTAAAATCAGCAACCATTTTTCGTTTTTCTAAACGACAGCAAACTACATCTATTCTATTTATGGAATTATAAATATTTACAGCATGGTTAAAGGTTGTCAGTATGAAACCTTAAAATTAGCTTACATAGTAGTAAACACTGGTTACGAAGGCCTATCTATATTATAGTTTATAAGATTTGAGCCTAAATCATCCAACTTCATAATCTGAAATGTTACCTCTAAGCTATTTACCCTGTGATTGACCTATTTTAAGATTGAAAATCCTTCAACGATTAATTCACTTAGTAGTGATTAGTGTCATGTTTGTCACATCCTTACTAACAAACAAATTCTGTTGACCAGTGAATTATGACATTAAAACTACCTTTGATGATCCCAGTTAACTAGTCATTTCAATACGGACTTCACAGTATAACATTGTTCTGATAATTATTTACAATTCCGTATAAACACAGTCATACACTTGATGTAATTAAACAACTTATTAAATGAATGAGTTCACTAAAATATATTCATTTAATATCATGGCATACTTACTTCTTTTTCTGTTGCATTCATATTAGGTTCTTCTTGTGTTTGATGAATCAGATAAACAAGACCACCGAGTAAAGTAGTTAAAATTGTATAAAAACTAACAGTTAAAAGCATTAAAGTTGTTGATCTAAAACTTGGACTTGAACGTTTACTATGTGAATCTTTACGTGTTTGATTAACAGTTACACCGGGTAATTCAGTACTAATACGATTGTAAATAGAAGATTGTCCATTTATTGGTGTTTTATTATATTCATCAATTGAATTATGTTGATTATTAACATTAAATGTTGTTTCAATAGGTGATGATTTGATTATATCCATTGAATTTTGTACATCATATGGTGTTGTTTCAATTGATAAATTTTTATTAATTAGTATCTCATTAGTTTGTTTCTGTGATATTCTTGATTGTGATGATGTAATTTGGTTAGAAAACATTTTTTTAAAATAACAATTAATTTTCTTTTTATGTTGTTCATGATTACTAAGATGTTTTGATTGATGTTTTAAAATATTTTTACTATTCAATTGAGATAACGGTTGTAATGATGATGATGAGGTTGATGATAAATAATTTGACATAATAGTTAATTGTTTATTAGCTTGATGAACTCTATCTAATTCTTTGATAACTAAACAATTAAATATTAATACTAATAATGGGACAACACCAGCAAATACAGCTTCTAAACATGATAAATATATACTTATTATTAAAGGATTAATATGTCGTTTACTACATGTATTAATTTCAGTAATAAATATATATGCTTGTCCAGAACAGACTAAAATAACACTAATAATAATTGTAAAACATATGTAAATAGCTCTTCGTGGACTACAGATTCTATCAATATAGAATGGTTTACATATAGCCAACCATCGTTCTATAGTAAAAGCAAGTACAAATAATGGTGATGCATATTGTACAGCAGGTGATAGTATATTTTGTATTTCACATGAACCAGGTGTTAAATATTCATGAATTTGCCATACACGTGATAAATCCCTATTTAATGCAAATATTAATACAATGATATCATTTAATGATAAAGCAGCTAAGTAAACAGCAGCTGAATTCTCACGTATCATTCTTCGGTTAGACCATATAATTAATGAGAGAAAATTACCTGGAAAACCTAATATATAATAAATTATTGTTACATAACGATCAACAAATAGAGCTGTTGGAACAAAATGTTTAGCGAAATCAATCCATGTTGTATAGACCTCTATAAGCATTTTATCTGATGTGTTTGTATTGTCCGTAGAAATATTGTCCTTTACTTCTTTCATATTTGTTGATATTGATTCAGTTAATTGAATAACTAATAATATAACTGGGAGTAATAATGTCTGGGGTAATACTAGGTGGTCAGACGTCATTGTGGTGATAAATTGTAGTTTATTGTGCCTAAAAGAAGATAAATGAAGACTATTGGTAAAATGTAAACATCAGGATTTTCTAGTTAAAGTATTAAAGTGTTGATAATGTAACAATATACAATAAAACTTAGTCAGGATCATCGGAGGTAACCTACGTTTTATTTGGGTAGTTTTAATCTAATGATGTCTGTAGTTCAGAATAGGTTAAAAACAATAGGATTGATCTTTCAGCGCCTAGCACGATAAGCACTATGTGGATCTTTTGTCTAGCTTAAAAATGGAAAGTACGTGTGTATTCGTCAATAGTAAAGTCATTAGAAATAGGAAAAAGATAAGATATTTCAGCGAAAAAAGTCTTCTTCTTGACCAATTCACAGAATTGTAATAAGACATTGGGGAGATTGTTGAATGTTGATTCGCGATATAAAATTAACATTCAGCACTATCTACAACATCCAATTACATTCAATATATAGCTCACTAGTGACTAATTTTTGAAGGTAGTTCCTGGAATTAGGGTGAGATGTGACCAGCGGAGTTCAGTCGAATCAGGTGTATGAAAATCATCCACCGATGGCATTAGATGGGGTCGTGCAAATATATTACGAATTAACTAAAATTAAAAATACCAACTGTTGGTAGCCGGATCCGTAGTTCAATAGTTAGGAGTTCTCCGTGAAGCTTGAAGGTCCTAGGATCAGTCTGTGGCGAGCACGTCGATACAGACTGCCAAGTAGACTCATACTAGGAGAAAACTGCTGTGCAGTGTCTTCTGCGCAAGATATTTAATGTCTATTGGCCGGAAACCATCAGCAGCAGCTTACTATGGGAGAGAACAACTTCCATCTGAAGAGGAAATCAGGAAACGACTTTGGAAATGGATGCGATATACGTTGGGGAAATCATCTGACTGCATCACGAGACAAGCAGTAACTTGGAATCCTGTTGGAAAACAGAAAAGAGGTAGGCCGAAGAACACACTGCATCGACAATTGGAAGCAGACATAAAAAGGATGAATAGCAACTGGAGACAGCTGGAAAGGATTGCTCACGACAGAGATGAATAGAGAATACTGGTAAGCAGCCTATGCTCCACCGAGAGGGGTAACAGGCGTAAGTAAGTAAGTGTCTTCTGGCTATCAGTGGTTGTCCAACTCAAACTAATTCATGATAACAAATTATCAATTATAGTAGCTGTACACTTGTATTTATAATAATTTATGAAGTATAGCAATTAAGAAGTGTGCATAAAAGAAGGGCTGCATAACAAATTAGTGGATAACAGTAGTAGAAACATGAATTAACTGCCCACCTAACAAGTGTGAAAAACAGTAAGAATTATAGAAAATTAAGATTGTGAACTTATTAAAAAGGTGACAAATAATAAACCAAAGAAAATGAAAAGGTCATGCACTTGTTGGTTTTCGTACACACAGATTTAGTTTAGAGCCATGAATAGCCAGCACATCTACAGTGGATAATTTGCTAATTTGTTCACGTTTTGGTCCTATCCGTTTGATCCAGTAGACAATTTTGAAAAATAATTCACAAGCTGTACAAAGTGACTGGTTTGTACTTAGTGATCTAGAAATGAACTAAATCTAATGTAATCAACGAATTCCTCAATAGCTAATTTAAAATTGAAGAAGATTTACTAATATCTACACAATCTACATACTAAGTGACATATATCTTGCTACTAAGTAGATCTTGAAATATTCTATCTACTCTAATTTTAATAACTGATTAGTAAACATGAAGTCAGAATGGTGTAACACAAAATTCTTAATCAAATCCATACAACTAATTTTAGTCACTGATTTGATAAATATCCTCCACTGTAGTGCTTTACATCAGTTCACTGAACTGAAGTTATCTGAAACATTTCCGGTGTTCTTTAAATGCCTAAATTAGCCTAGTATGTAATGGTCATCTAACCATGAAAACATTGAATTCAGTAGTGTTGCAACAGGTATTTTTGATCACTTTTCATTTATTTAGTGTGCTAGTGCTGCTTTTTAGTTTATAGTAAACTTCATCTTATGTCCCTGAAATTAGTCACGATTATTTAACCCTTAGTTTTTCTTGGTCTTTACAACCATTTATTTGTTTCATTCTACTCTTATTAAAGTCAATTTTTACTTTAACAGGGTTATCTGGCGTCTTACCAAGTAATTTAAACATAATTGTAATCACTTAAACTAGAATTTAGACACTCGACTCAGTATAACCAAATAACTTAACTACAAGGTGAATATCTACAGCATGTTAATGACTGACTTTAGGAGGTAGTTTTACAACAGTAGTGGAGTTTATCTATCTAATTTGAACTATACTAAATGTTAGACATCTACTCATCAATAACATGACGTCATGAATCACTATGAATTGACTAAAGTTGGAAATGTAGAGCTGTTGGACGCCGACGTAGAATCCTGAATGTTAGACACTTACCATGAAACCTAAATATCAGTGGATTCGATCACTACTTTGTTCATGGATATATGTTGTTAAAAAGTCATTCCCTAAGATAAAAAGCAACTATTTAGTGATTTTTGTATTCAATTATTTTATAAATAAGATTAGTTCATAATGTGAAACTTTGAATTCAATATTCTTCACACAATGATAAAAGATTAACCAGTTGTTAATTCTTCTCTATTAAATAACACATAGTGAACTTTTCATGTCAAACTCTTATATATTCACTTAATTTTCTTTTTCTATTTGTTTATTTTCATTCATGATTGAATACTTTCAAGATCATCGTCAATAGAATGTACAATGTTGATGTAGTTTCAAAGAATTCCGTCCTAATTGATTATCTTTTTTACAATTTGATTGATTAATGCACTAAATCTTGTCAATAAACTAATATTATGAAACTGTTTATACATTTTAAGAAAACGCAATATATTCTATGTGATCTATATTAAAGAAGATAAAATTGAATTTGTGTCTCTTTCTAAGAAAGTTGTTTCAGTAAATTTAAACAAAGAAAAATTAATCAGTAAATATTTTATCGTTTGTGAACTGTTGAAGAGTTTCATGCTAGAACAAAAGAGTTGTTCAATGTTACCTGGCTTTCAGTGATGCCTTACTAACATCAATCTTTAACAAATTCAATCAATCATTTATACTAATCAGCTTACTGGTCACTAACTTCAGGAAGTTCTTGAAGTTCTAGTAAAAAGTCGTGACTGTTGGAGTTCAAACTTGTTGAATGTGAAATAGTTATCACTGATGACAATGGATAGTAGATGCAGAATGTCACAAATTGATGAAAGTGGGAATTGTACCACTGGACAAAGCACTAGTGACCTAATGGGTTGTGTTTTCTAACCTGAAAGACATCAGTTAGGCTCTCGATAGTGCACACTGCTGAAAAGTTTCATACTTGGACGAACTTCGTGTCCAGGGCTTCCCGGTTTTAACCGTAACCCTACCAACATCAATTTGTGACATATTCCATCAACTAAATATTTGTTGTATCTTTTTTGAATCTACCAACTTTTTGGTCCATTTTAATTGTTATGTGTTACTTAAATATCTACGAATTCATTTCGTCGTTAGTAACAGTAGGTGCTTTTAAGTAGATTGGTTTTAATTGCAGAATACATGTTCGATGTTCAATTTATATTGTGATATTGAATTGCAAAATATAGAGGATAAATGAAGAAGGATTATCATTATACCTTCTTTCTCATAGAAAACAAATATCTCTGATTTACTAATATAAATGGTGTTGTTTAAAGGAATTAAGGTATGGTTGAGACGATCGGTCATGAAACGACTAAAGTCGAAATTTGTCTATGTATTCAGTGACCAATAGAAAGTGAATTAGATTTATAATTCTAAAAATTTTATCCTGCGAGACAGAAATCTCCTTGATTGTGTAAAGTACGCCACTTTTCAAATCACTTATAGAAATTCTTACATTTTGTCAAGAGAAGTCAGTATTACTAAAAGTTCTAGTTACCTGAGTAAACTACCTTACTACTATCAAACTCTGTCAGAAATATTAATAAGACTTTGTCTTTATATTTTAAGTTTACAGGTTTTAGTCGTACAATTTTGAAATCCACCTATTCGATATAACAGAACTTAAAAGAATGAGTAATCAAGCTAATATAGATCATTTCGTTAATCAGGATATGTAAAACCTGCTACCCTATCAAAGAACCTGATAAAGCATATTTATGTATGTAACCATAAATTTATTTTATTTTGTTTCTAACATAAAAAGGGTTTATTAGAAATGTGGATTCAACAAAAAATACGTTTGTTGTCAGTTAAAATCAGCATGTTTTTACAAAGAAAATAATGAAAAACTCAGAAAGTATTTGATTTAAGTCAAAGTTAAATGGTATCTGGAATGCATATCGAACAGCGCATACAGATTTAATACGACTTATCTTCAAGTAATTAAAACAATATCACAAACCAATCACCTATTCCGTTTTTCAAGTCAGTCTCCATATAATCAAATATTATGTCATAAGAAAGCTATCAAGATAACACTCATAGTACATGTGTAAGCCGCCAAAATCAGTGTAACATGTTTGCCATACTGATGGGAAACAGTATGTTTGGTGAAAACAGAGAATGACATAAAATATTATATACATTACTTTTAATCATCAATTAGGATATCATTCGTATTCTCTGATCCATGTCGATTGTAGACTTTCTTTTCTTCATTGTCCTCATTTCTCTTATGTATTTTAATCAGGCTCTACTTCTTGCTACACCGCAACTAGCCTCATACGCTGTTTCGTGATTCTTTCCAATTCCACGTGACGTTTCGCTACCTACTACTTACGGTCGACTTTATAAGTAATATCCACCACATTGATATAATTATAGACACTGAGACTGAATTCAAATTGGGAGATATTTGCATTACGTAATAAGTGTTATCATAAAATCTAAGCGATTCTTTTAATTTAAATTATTTGTGAACTTGAAAATGCTAGATTTGTAACTGGTGATAGTTGTCTTCTATTTGTGTCAGTTAGATACAAATTGATTGATTTATATAAAAACGAATTTTCATAATAGCAATTTAGGAGTGATAAGTTATTAAGTAATGATTGTTTTTTCAACAACCACTAAATAGTATCGTAAAGTGCTGAAAATACTATTTTTAATAAAATTGAGATAGTTTTGTGGAAATAGATTTTAAGTGTAGTTGTTAGTGTTTATCACTTGATTCCCTGGCGGAATCGAAGTGCTTATTGTTAAGCAGTCCCATATTAAGAGGAAACAATTGCCAAGTGTTCCATGGTTTTCATTGGTACCCAACCAATATCAATCTTTAATGAATATAAACATTCAGCCGATAAATCCTTAATAAAACGAAATATGTGTCCTGGATTCCACTTACCAGTTACAATCCAACTTAAATATAAATAAATTTAATATTTATAATATTATGCTCATCGTGAATTCACCAAAGATTCATTTATTTTGTTAAGATAATATATTATATTGCGTAAATCGTAACTTTATATATGTAATTCCCTTATATGCAATTCATAAATTCTCTAGATAACTTCTCAAGATTAACTCTTAATTCAGTTCATAAAAGATGGCTGTTATATCGGAAATAATGGCGGACTGAATAAAATTACCTTAATGCTAATGTAAGTTACGTAGTAAACAAAACTAGACATAATTATTTCATCCACTGACTGAAATAAAACGAATTGTAAAGTTATAACGAATTTAATATTATACTAGTAATGATTAATTAACTTATATCTAATACGGATGTCCTGATTGAGTGTGTAGTAGCAGTGGCATTATTATTACTACTACTATTGTTAGTAGTGGCACTAGTGATAGTAAGAGGAAGAGGATGAAAGGGAAGAGAAATAGAAGTTCATGTTTAATAAATCAGATTTAGTCATCACCTATGAAATCGACAAACTTTGCTAACTTTCGCTTCATATAACACAGAATACTTCTTTTGATAAGTATTGTTCATAGTAGTTATACATCATGACTCTATAAATAATAATCTTAGTGCTTGAACTATGCAAACAACATACAGTATAATTGAGTTTTATGGAGACTGTTGTATTTGAGCATGATATCACGAGGTGATCTGGGCTAGAAAATCATTGAAAACTAAGAACTAAAACTGCAAGTCTGTCTTATCATCCCTCTGGACTTCTCGACAATCCCCATCATGGCGCCATTAGCGAGATCATTTCTATAATCTTGCCATTTAGTGGCTGTTACTTAACCGTTAAGCAAGTCAGCTAGTCGGCACCGAAAGGTTAATGGTTCTGATTTCAATCTATTTGAGATATATTCTATTCACGAAAATCGGCTGATAACTGCCTTACATGCAATACTACTGAATTCACTTGAGTGATATCGCGCGTTATTATTTTGAATCGAAGTATCACTGTGTCGTAGAGATACCTAAGGATGAGCATTTATTAAAATAGATTAACCGATATCTGTCCAGAACAACATTAACGAGGAAATATTGATTACTTGCGAATTATTCATCTTAGTGTTTTATACTCGAGAATAGGATTTTTCTTTAGATTTTTACCTTATCTACTTGCTTCCATTAATTGATATTTATATAGTTTACCTAAAATTCCCTAATGTAACTTTGTTTTCCTAATTGTAACCGGAAGAAATAATAAAAGAAACAAATAAACTATCATTACACTATGATTGATTGATTGTTTGATTACTGTATTCACTAAAGTCTGTTTATCCAAACTAAATATAAGACATTAGTAAATAGAAATCTATTCTTTTATTATTGACCAAACTGCTGTAAAGTCAACTTATTTACATTTTTTTTTACAAACTACTTAAATGGACGAATCTGGAACAATAAGAAGCAATGAAAATTTGTAATAGTTTAACATTCATACTTGTATGGTGCATGTTTATTATTAGTAGTGATAAATAATCTATAGATGTTTTAGTGTGACATACTGTAAAACCTATGTAATAGGAAAGTTATCAAAATATGTTGGATTTTTAGAGGCTACTGATAGACAGTTCAAAATCAAGGTATAGTGTCTGCTGAAATTCCTCAAGAAGGTACATTTGTAATCAAGATGGGATTAATAGACACTTATGTATTCAACAATCATCCTAGTAAATATTATCAGAACTGATTTTATATATATTTATAAATCACATACTTGGATTTGAAACAAAACAACAATTGTTGCAGTGAGGTTCGGTAAACATTTGGTCGATGAGTTCATTATTGATTACGTCTTAGAATATTCAACTTAGAGATTGTGGTACTAATTCACAATGAAAGACTAAATTCTTTCAAGATTGTAGGTATACATTAATAACATTTTCCAACTCAAATGATCACATAATATTTATTTTCAATTAGCTTCAGCCGCTTCATAACTTTGTTGATCAATCAATGCCTGTTACACTTCATGAAGCATAGGCCACTGACCAGCATTCTCCAATCGATATTTTTCTGGGCTCCCTCCTTTCCGATTTTTCCTAAATGCTTTCCATTCTTTCTATGCCTGCCCTTAGTTACTTGTGCGATGTGTTTTATGGTTCTCCTCTCCTCCTTTGGCCCTGAGGATTCCAAGTTAATTCTTCTCTTGTGATATAGTTTCATGATTTCCTCAATATGTGTCCTATCAACTTCCAGCGGATTTTCTCATTTCTGCCTCAGGTGGATTTTGGT
The DNA here is from genome assembly GCA_025215515.1 of Schistosoma japonicum. Taxonomy (NCBI): domain Eukaryota; kingdom Metazoa; phylum Platyhelminthes; class Trematoda; order Strigeidida; family Schistosomatidae; genus Schistosoma; species Schistosoma japonicum. The sequence continues at coordinate 68,822,320 of CM046061.1, read as the reverse complement.
AGAATCATTCTTTGCCACAGTAGGTTGTTATTGATAATTTCTGATCAACTGATTAGAAATGTCTTGAACAAACAACTGCTTGTAAATACCTGTAGTCTCCTGAATGATACTTCTCGTAGTTTTCCAAGTTTCAGTTCCATACAGTAGAACTGTCTTAACGTATGTATTAAAAATTTTGACTTTGATGTTGGTCAGCAGTTGTTTTGAGTTCTAAATGCTTCTCAATCGTGGAAGTGCTACTCTTGTGTTGCCAATGCATGCTTTCACATCTGTATCAGATCCGCTTCTTGTTTATCGATAATGTTATCCAAGGTACGTAAATGTTACTATATCTTCCAGAAATTCTCCATTAAGTGTAATTGGGTTCGTGCTCTTTGTTTTTTTCTAATAATCTTGCTTCTTCCTCCATGTATATTTAAGCCTATTGCTATAGAAACTGCTGCTATACATTTCGTATTTAGCTGCATTTGTTTCTTCTTGTGGAATAGACAGGCTAGGTAGGTCTGCGAAATTCAGATTGTCTAGCTACATCTAAGTTGTCCACTCTATTCTGTGCTTCCCTTGAGTTTTTACGGCTTTCATAATCCAGATAGCCAACGGAATAAAGAGAATGGGTGAAAGTAATCAACCCCAAATGATACAGGCCTTCAACTTTAGTAAATCTCTCAGCTTCCTTCCTTGCACGACTTTGCAGTGTAGTCCATCGTAAGAATTCTTTATGATATTGACTATCTTCTCCGGTATACCACAATGTCGAGGAAGTCGACCGCCTCATAAGGAAAGATAAATTTATACCAGGTAGTGATGTAGATATCTAAACTTAAATTCTCAAAACTTAATAAAAATGATGTCAGTTTACACTAATTTAAAGGCTTTACAACTGTAAAGCTCATGGAATATATTTTTCTTATGTTTCATTTTATGTTTACATAAAGTGTTCGTTGAAAATAACGAAATCGGTTAACAGTCAACATTTATTCAATGAAACAACCATAATATAATGATTTATATTCTCATTCCAGTAAACAAGTAATAACGCCAGATAACTACTTCTTAAGCTTCAATTATGAATTCAGTTGGAAGATCCTTTATACTTATAGAATATCATAGTTAAATTAACCTCAGTATTTCAAGTTATTAAAATTGGAAATTATTCAATGTTGAAAAAGAACATTAAATAGTTATCACAGGAAGATCAGTTATTCTCTTTAAAAAAATAACTTAAAATACTTGTTTAACATTTCATGTTGAATGATTCCATGAAAAGTGATAAGTATTGTTGAATCATCTGTTAAATTAACATGATGAATGGCATACTAGTTAAGAATTTGGCATTAAGACAGTTGTGGTATGAATTAATGTTTTCTTAGCTATTTGTTCACAAACATTATTTTAGTTAATGTTTAAGTTGGATTGTGACTGGTAAGCGGAATCCAGGACACGCGTTTAGTACTATTTTGGACTCATCGGTATCCAGATGTTCTTATTTACACCAGAATTCGAACTCAGTCTCTTTGTGTCAAACGCCACCACGTTCATCACTAGGCTACTGTGTCTAAACAGTCACTATTTTAGTTACTTCATTGTATAAAATCTAATCCGAAGTGAATACAATTCGAGATAATGGATTTCATGTATGAATATATCCACTTGTCGATCGATTACATTTAAAACTTATTTACAAGCTGATATTTGGCCTTAAGTAAGCAAGAAAAACACGTTTTACAGTACAGAATAAATTTATCAGTCTATTTTGTGGCTTCTTTTCAACTAAAAAACGTCTAAAATTGTAAGGTGTTCGATAGAATTAGGTGTGTAACATAATTTATCTGTTTAGATTGGGGAGGAAAAGAAACATGGGTGGAATAATGCTTAAACTATAACAGCTTTATCTTGCCACTAGCAAGTGTGATCTAGGTTATCACCTTCTTTATTAGAGCCAAAATGCTACACACAAATGATAAAATTGATGAAGAATCGATAATAATTGAAATGTGCCTTATGAACAATGTATACTCAAAGGAATTTATTAAGACATACGAAAAGACATCATAAAAACGATAAGTATCCGTCTGCAAAAATGGCCGATGTCCGTGCTTCATGCATTCAGAGGAGGATGAAACCTCTAAAATAATTCATGAAAGAATTAAGACAGTACTGTAAAACATCTTTCCAGTGGCTCAGCTGGTTTTCTTGTACAGTATCAGATACTCGTTAAACCTTTCGGAGGTGAATCAATGCTCCTTAGATATCACCTCCAACTATATCTGTGACTTCACATGTACCTTTAGTAACAAGTAAATAAGAAAGACTGAATGAAGGGAATCTGACAGGTTTTCTGAGTGCCTTTTTAGTAACTTATTTCTTGTAAACACCAAAGTCTTCACACGTGTAATCTTCAGACACATTTCTGACAGCGGATAAAATACAAATGCTTTGGAACTATTCCAAATTGTCAGAAGACAATCAACATCATTATTACTATGTTTTATAGATTCAATCTTTATTAAACGTTTTAAATCTGATTTATGCGTACAGAATGTCCTTTTGAGAGTTCCATACTTTAAGTGCTAGCCTCGGGGTCTGAAAATAACCAGTTCCAAGCCCTTATAGAGTAGTAAATGCATGCTGCTTATAGTTCACTTTCAACAGTTGTCTATCTAAGACTATTTATTTACTTAGAACCCCAAATTTAACAATCGCCATGAAGCTCAATTTTAAAAAATGACATGATCTTTTTCATTCATACATTTCACTCTATTGAACATTTTGTTAAGAAAAAACCATAAATTACAGTCAAATTATTTAGAATGTGTGAAAATGTGGCAGCATTGTCAAAGCTCTAGATCACTTATTGTATAAACGCATAAATATTTAAATTACTACAAAGCTAAGTACTGGATAATTACATATTTTGGATTTTGAGCCAAAAATTGTGTTGTTAGGCCAATCCTAAAACGTAGCTGTTAAATGTAAAACTACTTAATCAATAAGCTACTGGTCCACTTTGGAATGAATACTCCAGCATTTAAATTAATGATTACTTGTGTAAATGTTAGAGGATTTGCATTATATCACAATGTTAAGAAACTGGTGTCAAATGAATTAATTCAATTGAGAATTATTATCTGAATACCCGTAAAGAGTAGATTATGTTTATATGAATATTGCTATATTAATTTATTAAGGATTGATCACAACCGGTTGTTACTGAAAACCAGGGAGGACTGAACATCTGTTTCATTTTTTTAGAGGACTTTTAAGCAGTACTAAATCGAGGAACTATCCAAGAGGTTGAATTTAGGACTTTTAGGTACCTCATTAAACACTTAACCGTCAGCTCCACTTGGCTAGCATACAGTGGTATGATTCCAAGTTTTAACCACTATGGACTATAGATACGTGATGCTAAGTAATTTAAATATAAGTGTAATTCGTAGGGACTAAATTTACGACACTCATGACTTCATACATTCGAATAGCTCAACATGATAAGCCGGATATCCGGAGCTAATAAAGTAGTGTAGCTTTTGTATAAATGAACAGAAAGTAATTAATCCAAATAGTTAGTATGAAATTAAAATTAGCTACGTAAGTGAAAGTCAGCGGAGGAAAATAAGATAGATGTTACACAATCGACAACGATATGTCAACATTGTTATGTTCACCACAACAGATGATGGCTAATGCTGTTTCTTTCTGTATACAAATGTCAGGTCGAAAGCGATTGATAGCAATAATAACATTCCATGTTTATTAATTGTTTTAAACGCCTGTATGACATGTGCGATTAATCCGTTTCTCATTACCTGTTTAGTTATTACACTTAAAACAAACGAAAATGAAGTCAATATATAATGAAACGGATTCGTATGTCAGACATATTGACAATACATTCATAAAGAAACTAATTATTTAATGACTTAAATTCAGAGACGATAAATTAACCAACAGGATTAACTTCATACAAAAGATTGGATTGAAAATCATTTACGGAGCTGGTAAAATACTTTCTCATTAAGACAAAAAAGTTGACATAATCCCAAATCATATTGCCTTCAGTTACGTTTACCCGCTTTCATATTCATGCTAAATAACTTACACTGGATGAAATGAAGGTAAGGCTAATGTCTATATTGCTAAGTATACAGGACGGCATCTAGAACTATATGATCCATGTGTTTTCAAAATTGCTAGTCATCTACTTAATGGGGAACATGTGGTTGACCGAACTTATGTATTCAGAACGACAAATTTTGTCCGTTTGTCGTTGACCTGGTAACTTTAGTTTTAGATGTTTATTCTAATGAAGTCTTATATAATACGTTCAGTTATTAATCCTCTTTCTTCATTCTTACATCACCCTTTTGAGCATTACTTATTGTTATTCTATTAATCCATTGATTTCACAATTGATACTACATAACCTTTGACCTTAGTCTTCATTATCCAAATAATGATCTCAGTGTTTTCTCAGATGATTTTCTAGAATTTTCATATTATGTGACCAAATTTATCAAAGACTGATATTGGCAAGGTACCACTGAAAACCAGGGAACACTGGATAGCTGTTTTGTTCTAGTATAGAACTTTTCAGCCTACGAGAACTAAAACAGATGTGTAGTGCTCCATGGTTTTGAATGGTACCCTGTTAGCATCAATCTGTGATGAATTCAATCAATAAGACTAAACTTCATACCGATCTTCACACATAATCTAAATTCTCATATCAGTTAACAATTCCAATTACTTTGAAGATACCTTATAATTTTTCCATTATTACTGCATTTCATGTAATTATTCATTATTCTAATCGAAATATGTACAATGATTATGAATGAGTTTTATTCTTTGTAAATCGTTAAGTAGGTGAAGAGACACTACTGAGTAAATAAATTCTGATATGTTTAATGTTCCTTCTTTAGTCAAATGTTATATTCATTCAATCTCCTCAATATGGATTGAATTCTATGTCAGATTATAACTAAGTCACTTGACTAGGTAGTTGAAATGTGCTAGAATATATCATAAATTATGTTTCAGGATGAAATATTAAACTGAACAAAATAGATTCTGATGGAAAGTATTAGGTGTCTTAAAATCCAGATGAATTTTCATGAAGAGTATCGAAAACTAAGAAAACACAATGATTTTACTGATACCTTTTAATTCCTGTCATAAATAAAATTCTTGTATTGAAGTATACATCGAATTTCAAATGTAAATTATTAAAAACTAGATCAAAACAACTGGTTTTCAGTAGTTTAAAATCCACTAATTGCTGTCTAATGACTACTATCATATTTATCTAGTGTGAACTTCTGATCGAATTCTAATAAGTATCAGTGCGGTCACTCCTCTAAGTGACTCGACATCATCATGTGCACTGTGTTTTAACGACGTATGACATAGATTTCATACTTCTTAACACTCATCGAAAAGAGCACAAGACGCTGATCAGTGTATAAACAAAACAAAACTTAGGTCAAGTATGAGTTTCTACTTATTACTTTTAGCTACCTAACATACTGATATGTATTTTTATAGTTGACATTAATTTCTCATGTAACTTACCTACACATAAGAAGTTATGTCTAAAAAGACATGAGGCTTAATTATTAAATTAATTCTACTGATAATTCTTAATTCATGTTAAGTGTATCCAATAAATGAAGAGAACATTTAGACAGATAGTACCCAACATTCACTTTTTGTAAAATTACACTCCACATTACTCATGAATTCATTGAGTACCCAAGACAGAAGTTGTTATGATCCTGAAAGTAATTTCATAAATTCTAAAATTGCGAATTAGACAGACATTTAGAGAGTAAAGAGCACTTGGGAAGGGCTGGAAAGGAAATCCCAGGACAGAGTTAGTTGGAGAAGGCTGGTCGGCAGCCTATGCTCCACATGGGGTAACAGGTATTGATTGATTGATTAAAAATAGCGAATCGAAATAGAAACAAAATAAGTAGTTTGCTGATTATGATAAGTGACAGTGCTTAGTAGTGTATGAGTGAAATCCTTTATTTTGTTCGACCTATAAGATTAACTTAATGAATGTATGATACATTGTTTATAAATAAGCATGGTATGCAATATGACTAAAATAAGATATTACTATATGTTCAGAAGAATATCGATTATAAATCCGCGATGAAACTATTGCATTTTCATTACAGAAAGGCTACTAGTGACATATTAACCCTCATTGTGATTAGTATTTCATCTGTATTGTAAATTATTTACTGTATACTAGTTACAAAATCTTAGTATTTTAATATCCACCTTCTTCATTACATGTTAATACCCACCTTGTTGTACACTGAAGTCACGAAAATTATTCATTTGGTAATAAGCGCTTTTAATAAAAACTTTGGATAACCAGCGTGTTGTTCGAATTTAGTGAATCGAAGATATTCGAATACTAGTTCGATACAGTTCCAAATAGATTTAAATCATTTGGCAACACGTAGGATATTCAAAGTCTAATTGTGACAGGTGTAAATCCTTACATTTTATAGCTCTCTGATTTTTCATATAGGACGTTGTAATATTCAGGTTAGTGAGTTATTATACCACCATGTAACTAGATTTGGTAAGGTATCCTTATATCATGGCAAAACCCATAGTCACAACACGTTTTTACAAAATCCAATATGCTATATGAAAACAGAATGTACTTTCCTATGATTACAGTATGAACTAACTAATTATGACAATTTAAGAAAATTACTTAACTATCAGCAATAGATTTATCAACCGCTCTGCTATCCATAGTCTCGATTATAAATGTGTATTTAATTTTTGTAATTGACTTCAGTTTTGTATTAACTAATACGTGATGGTTCGTTTTTCTGACAGTGCAGGATAGACTGAATGTTTGAAATCCTGTGAGAATGAGTTAATGTTAGTTTAGATCATGGACTGAATGCAAATAGACAACACTTCAAAAATCAGAGTGCTCTAGAAAGCTATCTAATACAAGTTTGTAGCTGCTTATCAGTACTCATTCACAGCCAGTCTATGAACCGAACCATCAGACCTCACATTGAAGCCATGTATATGTAGTCCTAAAAAGTTCATTGCTATGATGAGACACCAGCCTAGTTTGACTTGATTTTAAATAGCTATCCAGGTGCACAATTTGGCAGACTCCTTACCTTCTTCTCTCTGTATTAATAATGTGGTTGAAGCATAAAAAGATGAAATAAACGTCAGCAATTCTGAGAAAATAATAACAGAAACAAAAGTAAATTCATTATATTTTAAGTAGTTTTCTGAAATCTTAAATAATTAGTCCCTCTGATGAAATTAGATAATAAGAGAAAATTTTTAAGACTGGTCTCTAAAGGCCTAACAGGAACACGTGATATACAACCATCATTCTCCGTGGCCAAACATCTAACTGAGATGGGTCACAAATTTTACATTAAACCAGATATTGTAGTAGTGTATAAGAATAAATTAAGATGAGTACATCACGTATTATCCATAGCACTTCATCTTCTCATTGTATTATCTCAAACTTACGGAATATAAAATGCTTGAGGTCTTTGTGATTACGAAAATTTGTAACTAATAGAATGCAAGCAGTCTTATCGGAAATTTGAGAAAAGTGATCTAACAAATTAGAGGAACCTATTTCGTCTCTGAATGAATAATACAGAATATTCAGTGAAGAGGATTTTTGTATTAACAACGTTATATACACTATCTGTACAGTTGTATATATAGTAATATTTCACATAGAATAATCTACAATAAAACGGGAGTATTAAGTTAAAAATTATTCTTTATTAATTGAGAAGTAATCAAAAGTCTACAATGATCAATCATGAATTATGTAATAGTCATTTAATCAATAAGATAGCTGAGGAATGTTACATAATGATCTGAATAATTGTTGAAAATCTTAAAAGACGAATATAACTATATGAAATAGCTATCCACTTGAGGAATATGAAGACAGAAATTAATTGGTGACGGAAAAAATGTTAAAGAGAAAGTTGAAAAATAATTATGAAAAACAAGAGAAGGCTAAGGTCGAGACAAAATGATCGATTGAACGTGTTTCTTCCAGATACAACCATTCGACATGAATTGTTTGATGACTAAAGACTCCGCTGTGCATAAGTTTTTGAGTTGTGCCTCATTTAAGTTTGCTAGTTTCACTTTATGAATAATTAAGAAAGATAATTTTGGTGGGGCCTCAGCACCATAGTGTTTTAGACAGCCAAGCATGGCAGTATTCAGAAATACGTATCGATAGGGCTTGCTTGCTGCTGCTGATGTAACTTACCTCACAAAAGCCAGTAAGTTTGTGCAAGTGCACTGATTTGGATAATGGCATCTTGCCTTTGCACAACTGTGTACCGATACAGTACGTAGCTAGTCAATATAGAACATCTTCAAACAGCTTTCAAAACCCGATCCTTTAGAATTTCGGCAGATGTGTCCTCTTGAAATCCACTGTTCATGAAGAGACTACTATCTGACACTTACGATATTCTTTCATGACGCAGTTTCGGCTTCAATTAACCTTAACGGACAGGCCTTACTGATAAGTAACAGCCTTAATCTATTCAGTTAATTCAAAATTGTGTCATTAGGGCAGATACATGTTGCTCTTGTCAGTAAAAATTTAATCAAGTATCACTTCCTAAATATTATGAAAATGTGTGAAGTGGACATTCCAGCAAGTTTTCCGTATTTTTTAATATGAGACAGTGTATTAAAAGTACAAAATGTGATTTCTTGGGGTTATGATAAATGTATTTATACTTGGGCAAGACAGGTATGGAAACCAATGATTTCTCTCCTACTGAAACTAAACTATGCGTATGGTAAACGAAAGGAGCTCAATACTGTTAACCTATATGGATTATGCACTAATTCAATTGTATATACTAACAAAGTATTCTATCATTGTCTGAATACTAAATGTTCATTTCCCATACTACTAACACGTATAAATCACCTAGAGGTGATCAAATATGTTTATGCGTCAATAAAATTCATTTCACCCACAATGTATAACTACTGTTTAATGGAGACCTGTTCCGACTTTTGTTATAGTTGTAATTCCTTAGCTATATGTACCTGCAGTTTATTTTGAATGAACAGACTCAAACGCAAAACTTAATAATCTCAAATATCAAATTATTATTCCCCTCCCTCCCTCCAGGAATTTTGGATCATAATGGTCACCTACAGACACCATTAAAGTTTTTACTAAAAAATCTATATAACACTGTAGATTGTCCAGTTGGAGCACTAAATAGTGGTAACAATAATAGACACCACCCACTTCCCCCCCCCAACTCCTTAACTATGAATACTAATACACGTATACGAAGATGGCTTATCTACTAAATATCTATCCAATCGGATGACTTTGCGTATTATTATCTTAGAAATAATTGTTATTTATATAATATGGTAATGAACTAACATAATAGTTTCGGTTCGTGGTATCTTGATTATTATTAGTCCCAATAACTACCCACCGATTTTTATCTCATTGATTTTCTATATCTATATAATCTTCATTCAGTTTCATTTATCCATACACTTAGCATCAATTAAGTAACAATTCAGCGAACCGAAACAAATACATTTAGAATAATAATTACTAAGAGAGATATATTGAAAATACTACACAACATTAGTGAGCGCCTCTCGAATGCACAACAACACATACACTTCATTGAAGCCTGATTGAATTAGAGTATAACAATGAGGGTGTATCAAGTATTCGTTAATATATTCATAATAAAATACTAATGGTTCATTAGATGATGAAAACAAAACTGCTTGTAATGCATTCAGTTTTTTCATATTGTAAAATTGAAATTTATAGGTTCCATTATGTATAGAAAAACAAGTTAACTGCATATAAATAATGAAATAGGCGTCAAATACAAAGTATATTATCATGTCATTACTATACAGTGTATCTATAACTGTTCATTCTAAACTTATACATAAAGGTAAATTTTGAATTATCTACAGTAATGAAAATAAACATAAGCCTCATCGATAATAAGCATTTCTATCCACGGATAGAAGTTGAGCTTAATTACGGAGTATGATGAAATATCTGTGTGTGTGTTCTCTCCGACAATGTTTAAAGTAGTACATTAGACCACCATCATACAGTAATTCCATATGGTAGATTAATTATTGACTTAAAGGATACATTTATAAACAGATCAACTAGATTTTATTGTTTTACGACTAGTCAGTTGAATAAGGAGCTTGTCAATTGTGGGTAGTTTAGAACTGGTTACATTTACAATTTTCTATAGGTATGGTTATTTCATTTTAAAACAAGACAGACAAGCAAGTAACATTATTTTAAAGAAGTGAACTTTACTAGATAACAAATGAAAACCAGAAAATATTACAATGCTATTATACTGAGGAAAGAGAAATGTCAACCGCTGAATGCAAGCTCATCTGTCCTGAGGTTCGGCTCTTTCTAGGACTTATGAATAATCAAATGTAAATAGCGAAGTCCAGATAATTCAGGTGTAAGGCATTTAGCAATTAGTGGCATTTGATGTGGTTGCGTAATATGATGAAATGACTGACTGTAAAAATACAAACCACTGGATGTCGTCTTAGTAGTTTGAAAGTAAAGCGTAAATAATCTGTAGAATCCTGCATTCTGAATGCCGAGTAGTAGCATCATAATAGTGAAGTTTAGCTATTCATTGATAGGTGATATTTAATGTTTGTTTAATCAAGGTTATTTCGTGATATCAAATTTAAAATTTGCGATCTCCAAAACTATAGATGATATCATTTTTCTATTGATTAACTTTAATAAGTGATTCTATAAATTTTGTAGTAAGATATGACAAGTGGAGCTCTTTCGTGTCCAGTATGGGGAAGCTAATTACAATTGGAAGAGGATAAAGTCGTGCAATATGTCTCAGATGGATTAAAGTTTGAAATATAAACCTTTGACTGTCACGTGATTTAATGGTCTGACAGTTAGCCATTCTCAGCGAAACTTTGCTGTGGTGAACCCGCACTTTTGAAGAGTTCCATACTAAGATAAAACAGATGTTCAGTGGCAGTCAGTGATTTTTATAGTTATTTAACGTATTTTGTTTGATGATGTATAATTAAAAATACTAAAAATTCTAGGTTTGATGGCATTTATTGTCATCTAATAAAAACTGAATGAATAGAAGGATGAAATGGATCAATATCTTCAGTTGAAAGTTTAACTTTGTCTAAGATAGAAACTTATATTTTTTTCTTAGTCAATATGAGTAACTTGTGAACTTACTTATTTGAGCATATAGAGAAGAAATTAATTTCAATAAATTATTTGTAACACTTACATATAGTAAAGTGAAGATAAAATAAAGTTACAACATTCACTATCATCTGTTTATCTCCAAAATGAAAAAAATAGTGCAAATGTAACTGGCATATTGTTCTTCTTCATTCCAGCAGAACCAATCGAGTATACATTCAACTGATAAACTATAAAATAATTTTAGCCAACCTGCCTACTAATGCATGATTTCTACAAGTTGAATTTTCTTTTATATCACACTCGATTAGACAAATGTTACTGTAGATCTATCATTATAGTAATGATGTAATCATATTTATTTATTTGTAAAAATGATTTTATTTACATATCCGTTTATGTATCTCAACTTCCTGTTCTGACAATGTATATCTGACTAATCTCTGATTGTTTACTGATGTAGTTTTGTTCTACATCTTGAACTTATACATTAACGTGTTTGATTGTTTTTGTTTAAAAGATAAAGCATTTGGGAAAAGAGAAGACAGATTAGGATAGCGACGGATTTTTATTCATTCATGTTAATGTCAATTGTGTTACTGGGTAATATTTCGAAATTGATTCTTTGTATTATTACTCTTTATTTTGACAAACTAATTAATGAAATTGAATGAAATAATCAAGCACAGAATGTTTACCATCAAAATGAGAACATAATCCATATTTATTGCTTATAGGGTTTCAAAGAAGATCCCTGAAAATGAGTTATAGTAATGTTACATTCAAGTAGATCTGTGAAAGAAGATAGAGTGCCTATGACATGTTTCAATTAGCTAACTATTTCCGTATTGGAAATTACATATATATAGAAAAATTTATCATAATCAATAACCGCTTAGATATTATTCATGCACTATTTACTTTAAATTCAGTTCATGTGTTCTCCAGGATAAACCAACTTGGAAAATATTACCAGATAAGTAGGCTTTTATAATGTTCTACAGAATTTGTTTGTTGGGCTACAAGTGAAAGAAAGCCATTAGTTATTATGTAGGCTCCAATGTTTTTATACAAAAACTATCTTAATCGGCCATATTGACGGTTGAAAATTGATATTTGAGTTGCTTACAATCTGTAGCTTACATGTAGTTTATCATTTCAAATTTCGATTACCTGTTGGTAATTTAGTTTTTCACATCTGTTTCAAATGAGAACTCTGAAAATCGTACATTAACTTGTGTGGTGGAATGAAAAAATTTTTAAAAATGTGACAACATATACTTTTGAAGTAAGCTGCCTGTTTAAAAACTTGTTAAACAGCATTCGGTTTGGCGAATTCCTATTAGGCTGTACGCTGAAAGCTGGATTAAGAATACTACCAGACAAATAACCAACAAATCAATGAGCATCTACAATCTTCATTTGAAATGGATCCAGTTTAATCAGTAAACAATTTTGTTTTATCACAGTTGCAAATGTGATGAATAGAACAAACGCATTCGAAGTGGTGTATCATTTACCGTCAAGCGATCCGGATGGAGCTCGATCAAGTAAACGACACGCGCCTATGTAATCAAAAGACATGCAGAACAACCATCCACGGCCATAAGTCACTTTATTATTTTCTTTGTTTCAATATTCATCCTTTTTCTATTCTTTTCTTGGCTAGATTATTTATACTTGATTTTATTCGTCACAGATTGATGTCGGCTGAGTATCAGTGAAAACCAGCTAGTACTAGACAACCGTTTCATTTTAGTATCTGACTCATCAGCAGTGTAGATACTCGATTCCTCTAGGCAATCAAATCTAGAGTCTTTAGCTCTCATGATAAACGCCTAACCATCCTCACTATTAAGCCAGTATCCAAGAATACGATTGTTACTTTCATCACTTCGTGATGTATCAGGGAATTTATCTCACTATTACCACTAACCCATAAGTTACCTTGATCAATTTGACATTTTTTACTATCTGCCTACAAATTTTACTTTAAATTATTAGAGTAAAATTTGATAACTATCTAAGTGATGAAATAATATTATACCCTCGTATACAACACATTTTGTAGATAGTGAAAACATTACAAACAACCTTATATCAATAGAAAGCTGAATAGGATCCCTTCAGGAGAAAATCTATACAAAACAATTATGTTATAGAAACAGACAAACATCAATAATAAAAACCCAATCTTTTTAATGAATTACTCTTTTCACTTTTGACTAGTAAAATTATACTATAAACATTTTATTTATTTATTTATTTACCTGAGTTTGACATTTACTTCAAATACTTCAAGTTATATATTATGGATCATAAGTGTAATCATTTAATTTACTTCAATTATGCTAATCTACTTACTTGAATAACTTACTACCTAGATTTACTTACAAAGTGAAACATTCTATTTGTTAATTAATCTATTTATTAATTTGTATTATATACATGAATAGTATGAATTACACTAGTAGAATAGTTTAATGTGATATCTATTGCCTAGAATCATCTGACCTTAATATAAAGAATAAAACAGTAAACTAACTATTCTAGTTATAACCATCGAATGTAATGATTACCACAAAAAAAAGGCATAACAGTTTACGATTATGTCCTAATTTTTAGTTTTTTTTTCTTCTTTTTGTATACAATAAACCGGAAATATAATCTGGGTTAAACTGTGATTCAATGTGTTAACTTCATTGTCATTAAATTGATTTTCATTGTTTATTATTTATATAAATTTATTAGGTTAGAGTTTATCGTCAATTTCTTTAGATGATTTGTTGCTATGATTGTGTTAGTTGTCAGAAAAACAGGAGAACAAATAAATGTATAGTTCTTTTATAGAATTGAAGAATAATTCAATGACAACTATGAATATGAAGTAGTTTTTTCATTAAAAAAATAAGATAATGAAATAACAACATATGCAGTTACATATTTAATTAAAATGTATTTGAATCTTTCTGTTGATTTGCAATGGACTAAAATTGATCAATTTCTGTTGCTTTTGTGCACCCTGAGCGGATTTCCTTGGGATAGTGATTATTTACATGTAAAGTTTGAGATGGATTGTGACTAGCAAGCAGAATCCAAAAAGCACTCTTCGTGTAATCTAGGACTCGTCAGCTGGATGTACTAGTCAGCCACAATCCAAATCAAACAATACTAGTCACATATGAAATTTGATCAGAACTGAACAGACAAATAATACATTGATATGAATTAAGTTGTAAGGAAAAGAAGACACTGATAACTGTTTCGTAGTAGATGTATAAAGGTTTCAAGCATTTAATGACAACAGCTTCAGTGAATTGTAGAAGACTGAATGTTGTTATTTTACCAACTTCTAGCAAATTTTGAAATGTTTGCTAAATGTGTTATTGACACTGCAATGTAGACAGTTTTTGTTCCCATACAAAAGACGCTTAGGCAATCTAGCAATCCAATTATTATGTTGCGAACATATAGATTTATGCAAACAACTGGTTATAACAAGGGAGGCGTAAACTCAAGTAAAAATTACTTCAGATACTTCATCAGTGATTCGGCTATTCTCTCTCTTGGCTGGAAGTAAATATCTAATGTTTCATGTTACTGTTCTACTAATGTACTAGAATATCCTTTCCAACTTTACTGGGATATTCGTAGGAGAAATGTTAGCCCAGTTTCAGGTTAAATTTTAACCAGCTTCACTTGAATTCAGCTAGACTAATTGAACAAAACAATACGAATTCATGTTATTCTATTCATTTAGGTGCTCTTAAACTGCGTAAACTAGTTAAGTAAAACCACTTATATGGCATAAAAATTAATCTTCAGATTTTCCGCTATACTGCATTCTGAAATCTGGATAATTCGACCGCTGAGGTTTCATTGTCATTTTATAAGACTTCATCAGCACAAACTCCTAATAACGCAATGTAACCAAAACCAACCTTCCAAACTACAAATCATCTCTACAGTCACCAACTTCGAAGTGCTAATTAAACAACAAAATACACTAAAATCATATTTACATCAATAACTTTTCTACTTAATTAAAATTTTGATTGTGATCTATTGATTCAGGGCTCGTTGAGGAGCTTTAAGGTCCTGACCTCGATTCTCTAATTGACGCACAGTTGCAGAAGAGTCTCATACTAGGACGAAACAGCTGTCATGTCCTTCCAAGTTGTTAATGGCTACCTAGATTCATAACATACAATTATGATTCTTATAATTTAAAAGGTAATTTAAATGAAATGAAAGTGTTTTTGTCATTTGTTTCCTACTCTTAATTGAAATTAGAATTTAATCATTTCACTTCTAGTTCTTCAGAGACTTGATAAGTTTTCGTCATTATTATCGTCATTGTTTGTTTTCTTTCAAGTGTCTTGCTTCAAAATAAACAGTAATTATGATAAAAAAATTAGTACATGACAATAAGTTTAGGTATAAGTGTTTCAGACTATCCTGATACTATTAATAGTGGACTGAATGTAATTGGTTGGGAAATCGAATCCTGTAACTTCACTTATACTAACAACCGTTTTTTACAGTACTATAAATTTGATCGTATTAATTAGTGTGTATGTGTATAGTGGGCAGTTAATGGATACTAAAAGAGGTAAGAAAGTAAGTAAAAGAACTATAAACACTCAACATTTATGACGAACGTGTAATAATATTTTGTATTGAAAACAATTATAAATGTGTTCACAATGATTGTTTCATCATGATGAAGGAAATCACAAGTGAATATATTATTATTATTATTATGTTGTTGTTGTTGTTGTGTTAATGAGTAACTATTTCGAATTCCTAAAGAAAGGCATATACATGAAACAGTATCAATTGAAAAATACATCGAAGTATCATGAAAGTACCTTATGTATACTTATGACAATTGGAAAGAAGTTATTATGCCATTATGAATGTTTATTTTCATATGCTTTGCAGCAATGTTAGTGTTTGTGCGTGATTTATAGACAGAGATTTGTGGATAAAACTACAGTTTTCAATGAATTTTTGCGAATATCTCTCATTGAATATTCATCAATTTTCATGCAGTAAGTAACTTACAACATCACTTGTATAACACTTTCTCTAAACATGAAAACTTACTATCGGTTTAGCGAATATAGTTATTTTTCCTATTTAATATATATAAGACTCCTGAATAACAGTGTATTCACTTCATATTTCATTTGAAGGATAAACAAGGAGGAAAATATCCGATGAACTGTGTTATAATTTAGTTCTTCTTATATGTAGTATCTCAATAACTAATAAGACTTTTCTAATATCACATTGCTGCTTATAACAGTTAGCTTTCAAAGTAGTTTTTTTTATTAAATAACCATAAAACGGAATAGTTAATACCGAATGCTTTCACATTTGAAAAATAGTTGATCTGAAAATACTGACCACGACATAAACAGCCACTACCAAGTTTGATTTCTGATTCACAGAAAATCCTTTTTAGTTTCTATGTAAACTATGTAAACAATATTCAGTGAACTATGAAAGCCAATCATAGCTACTAAAGTGATTAGACAGTGCTTAACCAGCTTCAAGCTATACTGATATCATTTGGTTCAGGGGGGAGGGTCAATAATTCACACTTAGATAGAAACTTAATCGTTGCTCACAAGATACTTACAGGAGATGGAAATCCATAAAATAAAGTTAGGCGTACGTTATTAAGATCGACCTTTCCTAACGACACCCAAGCAGTGAGGAGAAGTTACACCGTTGCTTCGCTGGCTGCCTGAGAAAAGCACTTTGTTATTGTCAAACCTCTGTCCAGTAGACAGAACGACTTCGCCCTCAAGCAATAAGTTTGGTGCTTTTGGTCTTATTGTTCTCCAGCTGACATACCTGATATGGTAGTATTTTAACAAACTATTGTATTAGTCCATATACCTGTAGTGGATCCTAGTGATAGGCAGTACCAAACACCACGTCAAAGTAGAAATAACAGTAGGGGCTGAGATGAACGGATAAATCAATGGATAGCCAATGAGCTATTATTATTACTCAGTGATCTTTCTGCATAGTGACACTATTAAATACGTCCGATCTATTGAATTTCATAATTTTTGTTTGGACATAAATACTGACTAATATAAAACATCATAAAAATTCACAAGTAGTTTAATATCAATGAATATTTATAAAATTCACTAGCATTAAAATATGCATGCATTATACTACTTATTAAGTACATAGAACAAATGACATATAAATGAATGTATTAGCAATCGTTATATTTAAAGAACTTATTTACTAATCGAAACAGAGTAAAAAACACTGGGATCGAGGAAGATTCAGTTGACATGTCTAAAATAGGAAGAAATGTTCCTATTTGATTTTGCCTCCCAGTGACAATCTAACTTAAACAAGAGTTAAAAAACTTCTTTTGATTTCCTCTTGTCTTAGGTCAAACATATAAAACAGATGGACAGTCAATAATACCTCTAACTTTATTTTTCCTGTAGCATTTTACTTATGTTTGACTACTCCTATTTACATGAATATGAAACACTCGAAACCAATTTGTAAGTTAGTAGTAGGGACGACATCGACTGTACAACTAATCATCATGAATAAGAACCCACAATTTGATGACAGACTTAACAGAAGTAATAGGAGTAGTTATGCTGAAAAGATGGAATGTATAACAACTAACCCCTTCAGAATTTCAAGTAGCGTAAAGTAAATGCAATAAACACTTGAAGTTACTTAATGTTAAAACCGAATGTATTGTTAGATAAAGCCTAAATACAAAGTAGAAATAATAAGGTAGGATAAAATAGGCTTGCTCAATGGTTTAAAGGTTGAGTATTAGCCTGGAAATCTAAAGGTTGTGTTTACGTAATGCAGTGAAATTTCATACAAAAGAAAAATTGATGCCGATTGTTTGTTTATGATTTTTATTGGTTGTCTAACTCAAGTCTATTTGTGATATTCAATTATGTTAGGGAAGGCGATTTTAGATTTCTTATTAAATGTTCACTGTCAAACGAATGCAACAGCATAATCAGGTTACAAAATTACCGTATGTTTAAAATGATTATTCGTTGATTTTCACAGAAAGGATAAATTGCAATTAAGATTGGGTGTTGTGAAGAATGTTGAATGTTAATTGCTATTGATGTTTTCTAAAATAAATCAGTGGATTTTAACTTAATTGAGGTGGTTTGTGAAAGCTGGCGATGAGTTATACTTGACTGAATTAGTCACAGATTGATGTTGTCACGGTACCATTAAAAACCAGGGAGCATCGGACAGCTGTGGAGGTCTTACGATTGGATGTAGGCTGATTTTAGTAGAGGATTAGGGGCTCGTCAACTCGAAGCTTCTATGGCGGAATCCAGGGTGCGCACTACTGAGGAGCCTCAGTTAAGATTAAACGAATGTCCAACGCTTCCTGGTTTTTAAGAGGTTTTAATTTGTCGAGAGGAATATGCAACATCAAAGTTCCAAGATGATCTCAATCATGATAACATACTTCGAATCAAAGACCATTTCATAGGTGTGATTTTTAATTGTATTCTTATTACTAATTGACCTTAATAGCACAATCAGTAAAAACAACAGTGTTAGACATTTATAATATTCCTTGCTTTAAAACTACTTAATAAGTTACTTTCATGATTATATGTGTTACCGAATCATAGGGAACCAAATTAAGTGATACTATGAATACAACTTAAATAGTTTTCACTAATATACATTCGTTGATGTAGTCTTTTCAAATGTTCAACGGTATTAGAAAGTAAAAGTAGCCGATAAATAAATTTATATTACCTAGGGTTCCCACTAGTAATACTCATCAGTGAGGTTTACAATCAGTCTCAAAAAAACCATTACTCTATGTGAAATTTAAACCCATGTCAATGGGCATCATAATTTAAGAAGTCACCACTGAACTATTCTGACCGCTATAGATATTTTAGAGGACCGAAATATTCATAATTACAGATTATTAAGTAGCAATCAAAATCCTACTTAACTCTATTGCTGAATGCATTTTATCGATCAAAAAAGTTCATGATTTTTAAACAATCTAGTCGATATATGAAAGTGTAATTATTTAGTTTCTACTTATATAAAATGACGCTAGAAGCAACACTGAAATCAGTAAAGAAATAAGCACTACAATGTTACTTCATTTTCCTACTGATATCAGTGCATTCATAGACTACACCATCATTTATTGACATAATACCATGTTAACTAATTTTCAGGTTTGTCTAAAGGCAGAATATTATTTCTACTTTGTGACCTAATAACCTGATATTACATATATATATATATATATATATATATATATATATATAGAGAGAGAGAGAGAGAGAGAGAGAGAGAGGCATACGCATCTTCATAGAGTACTGTTAATCATTTATATTCCAAGAAGTCTCATGAGAATTAAACAAAATAAAGGCTGTGCTTTTTTAGATTTTTTTTGACAAATTATATTTACTCTTCAAAATTATTACAACAATTGAAGTAGAAACCGATAGAAAAAAAATTTATTGAGTAAACTAAGTTCTTATAATAAACTTAAGAAGAGATATAGAAAAAGCATTCATGAGAAGTAAAATGGGTTTGTTTTTATTTTACTCAATCCACATCAGCCCCCCATTTCTATGTGTAATATTTGCGAATCTAGATTATAAAATAGAAATTTAACACCTAATTTACCAAGTAAACTCCTCTGAAAGAAAACACATTTGTGTATCACCATAATGGATGGAAGATGCAAGTGAATCCTGTGTAACTGAAAAGTAACTGTTGGCACCACAAGATAATTACTACGCAAAAACTCTAAAACAGCAGATAAAGATCGCAAATTATGAAACTGGAGATTATAATTGGTTGCCTAGTAGAGGAGTGAATACAAGTTAACAGTGATTTAAGACCATAATCAATTAATTATGAAAATTTGATTGTGAAATTGATTGAATTACAAGATGGTGTGAATGAAGTGAGTGAAACAGTTAAAAAAAATTAAATAACATAATGGAATAAAGCTGTTGATACCATGGATCTGATGGCTTAACTAGTCATTATTTCCAATTAGAAGATGTTTGACTGATAAACACTTACAATTCACAAGAGATTTCCCAATGCCACATCAGTCACAATTATTTACTATCAGATAACTTCATTAAGTAAGTAAAAATCGAAATTTCTATTATATAATTTAAATTCTCATACTTTGCAAGTAGTGCGTAGCATCTGAGGAGAATCGAACGAAATCGAAATGATTCCTTTGTTATTCTGCTTAAACGTTCGTTGTTTTTGCCATCAGAAATATTAGTGATATACAAATGTATTAACAATATTAAACAGTAGTTATTGTTAATCAGTAAAAAGAATATATTCGTTGATTTTATTAAAGTGAAGGATTTCTAATCATTAAATGTATACACCTTATACGGTAAAATCTTAAAATGCGCTTCATTAATTAAAAAGTATATCAGTTGATCATTGATTACTAACTAATGTCATTTTTGTTTAGTTCTCAATGTTGATTGAATTTATAACATCCAAATACACTATGATTATGTGTCTATAATGACATTACATTGCATCCATCTTTGTTTAAATAGTTTAAATAACTAATTGGTAATGATTCAGTGATGATTTTTCATACAGAAGTCACTTAACACTAGAATAACATTCATATCGAATGGAATTCACTGATAATTATCAACTAGCGAAAAACCTCAATCGATGAAAATAATGTATAATTGAGTGTTGTAGAGATAGTCCACTATCAATATTGATATCACGAATTAATCAGCATTAGACAATCATTGATCACATGAAAGCACTAGATAGACGTTTCGTTCTAGTGTGGGACTCTTCAGCAGTGCACACCCACAACCTTATCAAGGATCAAACCCAGGACCCTCTGGCTACGTGGCGAACAATTTGCCATTTGACCACTAAGTCGGCTCCCAACGGTCGACATTTCTAATTCAAGCAATTCGTGATACGTTTGCGCGACCTCATCCTTGCAGTTGGTGGGTAACCGCCTCACACTCAACACCGTTGAACTCCATTAGTAACATCATCACACTGTAACTCCAGGAATTACCCTTAGGAGCCGATTCAGTGGTCTAATGGCAAGGCGTTTGCTTTATAGCCACAGTGTCCTGGGTCCGAGCCTCTGTGGGGTTGTGGGTGAGCACTGCTGAATAGTCCCATACTAGGAAGAAACAGCTCTACAGTGCTTCCAGGTGATCAATGGTTGTCTAATTCAGATCAATTTGTAATATCAAAAATAATTTAGCCTAACAGTTACATTTTAATATGACTATTTTGATTTAAACAACTCTGAGTAATAGGGAAAAATACATTGTAATTATTTAATAAACAAAATAAAACATTATTATACTATTTATTTTAAGTAGTAAAATCAGACTAAATTAAAATTCATATAACGAGTTTATTGATGATGTTGATTATGACATCATCTAGTTACCATATTTATATGATGCAAAAACTCTAACATGAATAAATTTCATACATATTCATGATCTAATCAGTTTATCGTTGAAAATCGATACATACATTTAACGTTGATATCCACTTAGACAAGAAATACATTAAAAAATGAGACTGATCGTAAATTTCAGTTATACAATCATGAATGAGTACAGTTACAAAGATTGGGCTGCATCGGCACCTGAACTAGTGATAGGGAGTGAAATAGTCGAGCGTGTAGACCGCTTCACGTATCTGGGGAGTCTCATCAGTGCTGATGGCCTGGTGACTGACGAAATCTCAGCACGGATACAGAAAGCTCGATTGGCTTTTGCCAAGTTGCGTCACTTATGGCGCAGGCGAGATATCCGCTTGCTAACCAAAGGACGAGTGTACCGTGCAGCAGTTCGCTCTGTCCTACTATACGGGAGCGAAACATGGCCGTTAAGAGTAGAGGACATTCGTAGGTTACTGGTCTTCGATCATAGGTGTCTCCGAAGCATTGCTCGTGTATCATGGGACAACCGAGTAAGCAATGCTGTCGTTAGGAAACGGGTTCTAGGAAAGAAGGGCAAATCAATAGATGAAGTATTGAAACTTCATCAGTTGAGGTGGTTGGGACATGTGTTACGCATGTCTAACTACCGACTGCCTCGACGAGCTATGTTTTGCGGCGTAGGAATAGGTTGGAAGAAAGCTAGAGGCGGCCAAACGAAAACATGGCAGAAATCGATGAAGTCACTGACAAGTGGACTAAGTCATGTTGGTAGATGTAGGCTGCGTGGTTGGGGTCCGCGAGACGAAAGTCACCAATGGTTAGAGACCTTGAACGACATGGCTCAGAATCGTTCGCAATGGCGCAGGTGCATCCACTCTTTGTGTTCTCTTAAAATCTAACCTTCCGAATTCTCTATCTTTCTCCTTTCAAATTTATCTCACTGAATTATACTTTTCGAATCATATCTTCGCTCCCTAATTTTCTGCATTACTGCTAATACTTCTATTATCGTTATCACTCTTGGATTTGAACTGACAGTTGCGTCTCTGTGCTGATGTGGTATGGCGACCTGAACTGATGTACGTACGTACGAAGTTCTACGTTGTATCTGTCTGTCTGTTACAAAGATATTCCATAATTAAGCACTCAATTAGGAGTATAACAAAAAAGTGCCATTTAGCGAAGTGACCACTTTTTAACTACTCTAAATAAAATGAAGTACATTAAGAATACAGTAGATTCATTTGATTTCTTCTTTGACAAAAAAAGGTGGCAGAAAAAAAGGGATTCGCTATATTGTGCAAATATTGTAGTCGTTTTAAACTATTTCAGTATTTAGTTACTTGTATTTACCACAGATTAATGTTGTTCGGATGTCATTGAAAATCAGGGAGCACTAGACAGCTGTTTTATCCCAGTATAGGGCTCCTCAGGAGTGTGGGCTCCCGACGCCAACAGCGGATTAAAACCAAATCCTTTATGTTTCGCAGAAAACTCATATGCACCACCTGACCAGTCTGTGTCCAGTAGTATAATTTCTACTTCCAACAGTGGTACGGAAGGTTGAGCGTTCGCTATACTGAAGCCCCTTGGTTCGATTTCTTGACAGAATCAAGGGTGAGCACTGTTGAGGAGTTTAATACCGGAATGAAACAGCTATCCAATGATCCCTGGTTTTTACCGGTACTAAGCCGATATCAATCTGTGACGAATGCAATCAAATAAACTTAATGTCTATATCTACAAAACCACTTCATTTTTACTTCATTATTAAACGATACCAAAAACTCAATTGCCATGATCATTTTGTAATATTTCTAGACATTGTAATAATAAAGCAAAGTAATTGTACAAGAAACTATTCGATCTAGTTGTTACGATCTTGATTAATTATTTACGAATATAGATAAATACCGAATAAAGATGGGTAACCGAGACATGCGCTTGTGTGACGGAGTAAGATATATTTTGTGATTGGAATGAAATATCATCAGTAATAACACGAAAACAGAACTAAGTTATTTTACTTGTAAAGAGTTAACAGAATAGTAGTAAAGTGATGGATGACGATAGTGTTTGACAGGACAAATTAAGAGAATGGAAAGTGTGGCGATTTTACTAGGTTATTACTTATTTTGTAGATGGATGGATGTTAAGTTCTCTTATTCTGTGCGTATTTTTGAACTATATTGTAATATTAGTCTTGATAGTTAGATCTAGTTACGCTAGTGTGGTCTAACAAACTGAATCAATGAATGTATGCCATGTTTTATGTTGTGCAAGACTAACGGAATGAAATCACTTCGTCAAACAACACATTGTTTAATCAAAAATACTACTGCCAATAAACTGAGTATTTTTTAGTATTTATTATTTAAATAGTTACTTATAAGCTGCTCAGCATGATAATCTTGTAGGTCGTTTAGTCATTTTTGTTAAGGTGAATCGTCTATTGTATGTCAATAGACTAGTCTGCATATATTCAGGCACAAGCACTATAACACAAGCTAGTGTTCTGTTTTAGTCACTTAAAAGCTTTTCGTATGTTTATGTAACATCCAGCTGTTTTAGGAATAACTTAGGAAGCAAAATTAATGTTAGAGTGACCCTTAATGACCTTCTGATGCAAAGACTGGACTATACATAACTTTTTATGTTTTTTAGCACACATGGACATCATTTAGCAGCAGATCGTAATGGCATACCAAATATATCTTCTGTGTGAAAATAGAAACGGGCAGCTTCGTATTTTGCAGCCTAAGCATCATTTGCACTGAATATTTGTTTGTAATGACAATTAATAAAAGTAACTACTGAACATATTATTGATGATAACTCCGAAACTCGAACACAACACTTGCTTCGTATATTAGCAGATAATCTACTCGTATGTAAGAATAATTTCAATATACAGTAGAGAAGAAGCCCATATAAGTTGGATTGGGGCTGGTAAGTGAAATAAAGGAAGGGCATTTCGTTTTATTTGTTACTCATCAGTTGCATTTACTCTAAGTCTAACCATCATCCGGGATTCCAGGTGTCAGCCATAACCTAACTTAGACCATGCTTGCGAACTACTGTTGTATCAAGTCAACCAGCTAGCGGTGGACATATAACAATAAGAACTGATCAACTTCAGTCCATAACAAATCAACGGAGAAACATAAATACCTTCAAAGGAGTCTATATTGTAAAAAAATATCTATAAACATATATGACAATCACTATTATGGAAAGACAATCTCATTAATAAGAATTACACTTCTATTTAATTAAACTAAGTACAATGAGTAGAGCAATTAATCTTCACTATGTTAATAAGAATGATGTACTGTAATTTTGTTGGTTAAATAAACAGTATGTGCAGTGTTGATAGTAATCAATGTAAGTGGAAACTGTTTTCTTCTGATAACGGATAAAGTATTTTTAAACTGACAGTCAGTAGGATATGTCTGAATCCTTTCAAATTAGTATGAAGCACTTCTTAATTGAAATTGAACATTGTACGGTGCACAATTATAGTAGTGACTAAAATAAAGACGGACATCATTGAGTATGGAGCTAAGTTACTGACGATGATGTATTCAGTTTTTTTATCTTTCTACGTGATGAGTGTGCACTTATGCCGGACGATTCAGACGTTAGAGTAGACTATTGAGGAGTCATATTCTAATATGAAGCAGATGTCCAGTGTTTCCTGGTTTCTAACGGGGGATTTCAGGCATGGATAGAAACTAAGTAGGAAATCAGGTATAAAGTATTTTATGAATGGATTGTGTAGGTTTTGGCTAAGAGTTATATCCTGCACGTGATTTTTCATCCTGATGGACATATATGCATCTTAGTGTTGATGTACATACTGAGGCTTTAACTAAGTACCACTCCTTCCAAACGTGTTGCCGATTGGGTCCAAATGGCCAATACTGATAAGGCTATGAGAATTTTTAAGAATTAGTTAATTTAGTTTACTGATTATTCACTTTTATTGTCAATAAAACTAACATCGTGAATAGCTAAAATGCTTCATTATTTCAGTTATGAATGCATGATTTAACTCTACTCACAAATTCATTAAGTAATGATTAAATATTTCATATAAACAAATCCCTCTCATCAAATTGGACAATGTCAATACAGAAACATTTTAAGAACTACTCGAATTCACTCTGTTTATGAGATTCACCTAGGTGGCAAACACCCTGGATTTATAATTATTAATATTTTTATAAATAAAGTTTTAGAAACTTCAGTTAATGAAGTAAAGTTTGAAAACATAATAGAAACAGGCAATTTAAGACACAAAGTATTGCATAAAAAATAATGTGATGTAACAAGTACTAATTAAGTGATGAAATAAATTAAAAAATGAGCAATTGCATAATCATGTCTTTCTGAACTTATTCAAAAGAATCGGAGTGAGATGACATTAATATTCACTCATAAGATTACGTTTAATCAATGTGGTTTGATTATGTAATCACCTGTTTGTTATTTCATGTTGCCGCTTAATTAGCATTTTTGACAATAATCCATTTCTTTATAGTATATCATTTATCACGTTGAATATTTAGTCGTCTTCCTGTTTCCATGCTATTCTATAACGATTTTGAAGTCAACTCTGTTGACTAAAGTAAGTAGAACTTTGACGTCATTTATGTTTTGGTGTTAAGCCTGGAAGTAGACTGAATTTAGTTTATTCCGCCACTTTTAATATTCATGTATTAGTTCAAAACTTTAAATATATTAAGTCATTCAAGATTGGAAATTACTTACCTATTGTTATGTAATCCTAATTACACATTCATAAATATCTTTTTTTTCTGCAGTATAGAAGTTTCTCTTTTCAATATTAATGCATTAAACTAATGAAAATAAACAGTAATTTGGTCTAAAATGCAAACATCATGTGTTTATTTATTATTATTGATATATTCCTTATTAAATTTGTTTATGCACATCAATATTGTTCTGGTAACAGTAGTGTATTTATTACATAAATCATTTTTTCAAAGTATGTTTTTACATATTGATATACACAGAAGTGAACAAGTGCATTGTCAATCAATTAAGTGTTGACTCATAATTGATTTGTGAATTTATCTTTAATTCTAAAAATAGTAATAATGGGTGCAAAATTATAGTACTTGATTCACTCTTAATCTTATTGGTCAAATGTTTTGACCAATCATGTTTCTTTAAAAATTATATTTACTGATACGTAGATAAAAGATGCAAGGGTGATCAATGAATTGCAAATAGATAATCAAAAGTAAATTAAAACATAACAAAGTTGTAGATTATTAGAAGCCATTAGTGAGTAGTATCTATGTAACTTGCCTTTTTAACACTAAGATTAAACCTAGGCTACTCACAAATATTTATCACAAGCTTTCCGACAATATTTCTGTTTACTTAGTGGGTGGTAGTAGGATTAGTGTATACTCTTCAATAATTCATTCATTGCATGCATTTATAATTTTTTTAACTGGATACAATGTAGCTTATTTTCAATCTACCCAGTGAAAAACACGAATACCATAAAAGTATGAACTTGACATGAAGTCTATAATGGATGATCTAGTTACCATCTACTAAATTAGAAGGAGAATAAATTAACATGTTTGTTAAACAGTACACACATTAAATATAACCTCACTTCAAAAGTTAAAGACATCATTAGTTTACTTTAAGTGTATTCATAAATTCTCTCAAAATTTATCGCATTTTACTGTTTATTCAAAACAATGTTACAGCGAAAACAATCCAGTGCGAATCATGTATTTTGTTTTTGCTCATCATGATTTATTACCGACTTTATTTGTTAGAAATAGACAAGTAATAATGTAATATCACATGATATATAGTCAATAACGTCTAAACAACAACTAGTACATGAGAAACTTGGACCAATCTAACCATTATTACAGACAATGTACAGTATGGGTAAGCAACTCATCTTACTATTGTTAAATAAGATAAAAGTACATAGAACAGAATGTAAATACGTTTGCAGAGCAGGTTATATTAACTACACAAGTGGTACTCTTCTTTGTAGATGACAAACGATCAATATTTTTGTTATCGAGAAATTTGTGAAATTCTGTAATGTCGATCTCTCCTAAATCTTTTAAAATTAGCTGTATGATTAGATGATCTAGATAGAAAAGAGTGCGAACCAGGAATATTACTAAAGCAGTAGCTTTAAAAATTTATTACTAAACCTAAATTACGCGTTCACTATTGATGTGTTCGTTCCTTTCTTTTACCATGACCTTAAAATAACTAATATACACCCCTACTGGTTTTACAAGTTATTAGATCGTATTCTTTCATTATTTATACTTTGCTAATATTGCCTTCTATTCATAATCTAATTTCTTATTATGTCGTTGAATTTATGCACAAAACTACATTCTTTCTCCCCTACTTTTGGTCCATTTTATTTTTTTCCCAGTTCAGTTCCGTAAAGTGAAACTGCGTGTTTGATAAAATTATTACTTTTGTCTACGGTTTGGTCTGTAGTGGCTCTATACAAGTGTGAAGTTTAATATTAGTAAAAAGCAAACCTTAAATGCTTCCCTCTTTTAACAATATGTTAGTTGAGATCTATGAACCCCGAAAACTGCCTACGGGAACTAGTACTCCAAGTACAGGGAATTTTCGTTCTCAAGACTTACTGGTAATTGTGTTAGGGTTTTCATCTATGTTTGCCAAAACAAACATATTATCTGATATTGACGAGCACTATGAAAAACAGGAACCAGACTATATGTTTAATATGCTGGCCTCAGTTAACCTATCAGTGACGACCGTAGAGAACTTGGTTGGCGTTTCATGTAAGCATCGGATTGCGATGGATGTAACCAGCTCTTATACCACCAACACAATAATATCCCATAAAAGCTGCCCATCTAAACAGTAAAATGTACACTGGCACACAGTCGGCAGTTTATCTCATTGTGAAATAAACTGTGAAAAAGACAATCATTTTAAAAAATGCAGTCACCATCAAATTATTATACTTTTAAACAATGCGGGTGCAATAAAACTCATTCTGTCATGAAGGGTTACAAACTACACTAATCTACGGTATATTTTAGTTTTTAAAATAATCACATCTCTGAAATTATTAAGATTTGAGCCAACCACATCAGTACTTTTTTTCCTTTTCAGTATTTACAATACATGAGAAAACCTAATAGTCGATCGTTCGTAATCAAAATCCATCAGTTAACACATGTTTGATTCCCTCTGAAGAGGGGGAGTACTGTCATTTTCTACATGATTTTTAACTAGTTCAGTGTCATCTAACGCTTCGTATCAACCATATTCTGCCACACAATATCAATACATGAGATATAAAATTTATTAGGCTTGTGGACACACTTTTATAAAAATTGATCATTAGTAAAGAATAATCTTGGTACAATACAACTGTGACGTAAGTAATCACTATTTCAGAGTGTTTCAACTTAGTTCTTCAATGAACTAATCGAAGTCATAACACTTTAATCATGATAGTAATTTTGACCCATTTAATCACTATTATTTCACCTATATATTTTATGGAATATCTACCAAGTGCTTTAAATCTACAGAGTTAAATAAATAGGAAATAACGTAAAATTCTGGTAGCAACATTTGTTGATAGCTTCACCAACTCTTGAAATGACTGTGGTTCCCTGGATTCAGACTGATTGACTGTACTAGCATGGTCGTTTTAAGAACGTAAGTCTCTTCAATTATGCCGAATTCACATACAGTAAAAGAAAGTGACGTGATTCATCATTCATACAATTTAACCTACCGTTACAATAGTTGAAAACAATAAAATTAGCTTAACCAGTTAAGAGTTAAGTTGTTTCATACACATAATTAACTGTATTAATTTGGCGAGACCAAGAACAATGAATAAAACAGACGATAAGTTCATTTGGTTTTGTTTAGTTTGCATACGTTACGCATAACCACTATCTTCTTTTAAATTCAGATTTTTAAAGAGGAATTTACGAACTACTTATATAAGTTAATCTGACCAAAGATCAGTAGGCATAATCATGGTGTAATAATGATTTAAGTAAAGTCAGTACAATTAAAAATCTAATAAATGTAAATAGAATATGTAAGTGAAGATTTTAGATCATTGATTAAGCAGTAAATTATCATGCAGTTAAAGAATTAATCAGGTGATGAATAGAAATTTATGAGTAATTACGAAGAACATTATCTGTGACCAGTTAGTTACAAGCAAAATTTAAAGGAAAAAGTATTAATAGAATGTAGTCAAAATAAAGCAGAGAGTGGAAAATGATGTAACACGATAAGGTGAACTTAATCACGATGAAGACAGATTTATCACATATGTCTACTTTGAAATGTTTGACTACAATTCATTCAGAAAATTTAGTAAATGTTGAATATTGATGAATGACTTCAAAGTGACAACTAAATATTCTGTGTCAGCTACACTCAGAACAAATAATCCATTTAATTGAAAACTTGTTAAAATATGCAGTTTAAGCTGAAGGTATGTTTGTGATTTCGTTCTACTAATGTAAATGTTAAGGCAGATATATGTATATTTATATGCACAGAAGGAGATGACATCACATGAGTTCTTATCTATCTTTGACTGCACTTAAGAATATGCTTCCTTTTTACAGGATTATACGTTTCACAGCTAGATAAGTTTTAGTTTATGATGATTTCAGTCTTTTATTGTCTTTTAATAAAATGTCATCAACACTAAATGTGAACTAAATGTGAATAAGTTTATAGTGTACAATACATCCTTTTGTCAATTTATCTTCACATGTACTTGTAAAAGCAAGCACATTGAAAGGAAACAAAGACTAGCCTTTTTACGATTTACGGAACATATCCCGAAGAACTTATGCTTAAGAGATGCAACCACTTTCAGAAACTCAGTTACGCATCTTTTAATAGACACGGGACATGAGAGAAATACAACGAATGCTTTGTAAATTATCAATAAATAATATAAATTGATTCTATTAAAATTTGATGAGGCCATTCTAATTAGGAAATTAAAACTTAACCTTTATAGTTAAAAGGAATTTTTAATTACTCTGGTAGCACTAGATGGATGACCCAATTTCCTCTTCCAATTATAGATTACTTTCCAATAGAATTCTAGTTCTTACGTTACCTACTGAATTATTTTTTTGAATATTTGTCATGTTACGTAACTTAACTTCAGAACATTTATCTAATTTATTTATCATTACTCTAAATTTAACCTCTCTACAGGTTTACTACCTAGACAATCTAACATTATCTGATCAACAATTCAATTAACAAAATCAACATGCATTAATAATTTCAGTTATCTAAAAATCAATAGCATATATGTAGCTGATAAGAATGCGACGTAATACAATGGGTTCAAAGTATTCTGCAAATGTTGTCTTTCTTGCATTATTCAAAATACTCTATTTGATGATGAATTTTTGAGGTCGCTCATTGTATCTTATGCATTTTTCGACATTCATTATTTTTTTTTCAAAATTTTTTCAGTAGTAGGTATTCTTTCTATTCTCTAAAATGGTGTCTTTTTAACAATGCCACTTTTGTGAATGATAGGACAGAAGCTAGTGAAAATCTAATAAGCTTTATTTTATATATCTTTCAGATAAACTAAAAATTGGATAGTTACTCCCATTCTACGTAATATTACAGCAAGTAGAAATCGAAACCGATCATCTTTCTCCCGTTTCATAACAAGATTTATACAATTATGCGCCATGCCAGAATCTTCAGAAAGTTGGTTGCATGTTGTTAGTTATCATACACAATGCACTAACAATGTACTTAGAATAATGTGTAAATGTACTAACCAATAGGTAAGATCTGGTTTTATTCAAGAATTTCCATCAAATATTATCTATGATAGAACCCTGAGAAATTTTTTTCTGAAACGCTATAGGTTGGACAGTGTAAAATGCTATTAAAAATGACTGCTGAAAATTTCCACATATAAGCAAAAGTCATATGAAATCTGGTGATGGTGGTGACATGACATAAAAGTGCTGGCTCGATTTTTCAGTAAAGTGGAAGGATTCCTTTACTGCATTTACAGCTAGTTATTAATAAATCAACCGTAACTTCTGAGTAAGCCAGTATGTAATTTAATAACAAGCTGAATTAATAAAATAGACCTAATTAGGACATCATGTTTTTCTAACTTTCGTAAGTCATACATTTTATGTTGAATGAAACCCTTGTGGTCTTAGTCTATCATAATTGCGACTATCAAACATTTTCTGTTTCATATGTTCCACGTGAATTCACATAAGTCGTTTTTTCAGTAAACTAATACAATCTTTGTCACATTTATCTCCTGTGAGTTTCAGATAGTCAACTAGGATTGACTGCATAGCGACTTGTCATTAATACTTTTGTCTAGAATCTTTACTTACATATTCTATTTATTTGCAATTTTATTAATTTGTACTTGAATCATCCTTACACCATAATTATACCTACTGATCTCTGATTAATTTGACTTAAAAAGGTAGTTTGCCAATTTCTATGTGAAAATTTAAATTTAATAGATGTCATAGGTTATGCGTAACGAATGAGAATTAAACAAAACCAAATGAACTTATCATCTTCTGCTTTATTCTTTACTCATGCGGTCCTCCTCAAATTTTTTAATTGCTTTAATAAACTCTAATACCATTTATTCCAATCAAACTTTCGAATGTTCTCTTAATAAAAATGCATTTATCGTTTGAGTATAGATTCCTTTATTAACATTTTCAAGTATGTGAATGACATATTCATTGTGTGTAACAGCGAAAGAATATGTAATCAATCTAATAACGCTTTTAAATTGGCTGTAATTGCAGGATCCAACGTGCTGCGGGACATGAAAAGAATAGTGATTTCCATTTTATTGAGATCACTATACACTGGATTGCAGATGGTGTAGTACAACGTTCAGCATCGAAATTAACAGTTTCTGTTCAATCTATTACAATAATGCACTGGTCAAAGGATTATTCTTTTAAAGCAGAAATAAAATACGCTTCCGATAAAACTGAAGAAAATTTTATGAATATTAAAAATTACTTAAAAAGAAAATTCACAGAAATCCATCAATAAATATAAGAAAACTAAAGATAACAATTTGAATGTAACTACAGTAAAGATGAAAACACGTTTTTATCAGATTGCATTTTAAAGTTGATGATGCTGGAGAGACAGTCAGTCAAAGTCGAAATACTGCATTAATGACTTTGTACAAAACAACATGTTTATTGATTCATTCCCATTTAATGTTACCACCATCTATGTTTACAAATTTACATGTACCTGCTAACGCAATTGTATTGGCATCACTAAAGAGATAAGTTATCTTACATTTTTTGAACACGTTCCGATGATCTAACGGTTAAGTGGACAAAAAACCTTGAATAGTCTAGTATCGAAACATTCCTTAGACTAAGGACATCGGGTTGACACTTTAAAATCTTTGGAGGCGATTACTAAACACCCATGATTTAATGTCCCAAGCTGTTGCCACTAATCGTCAAAACCTTAGTTGTACGTGTTTAAAGGAACTGTTGTTAGGCTTATTATTATCAAGGTTATTTAAACTTAATTCATTACATCATAAGAAATATAATTAAAAAATTGTTACAACTCTGCCGTATTATTACGTTGTTATGTCGCTTTTGATTGATTTAACAATTTTCATTATTGGTTACTGAGTTTTTTTTCTGGTTTTATTCTTTCTCATCATTAACGTTTACTCATTGCATAATCCCCTAATTTTAATCCTCCGAACAAACAAACAAAATTTTCCAGGACTTTGTCATGACATACAACTACAATTTTTTTATTTTATCACATAACTTTATTAACTCCTTTGTTACATCATGTTAAGCGTCATCATCAGTTTCTAGGCAAACTCTTTTCTATGCAAAAATAAAATAATAAAAACAAATATTACAAGTTGTCAACTGTTGAAGTGAACCAAACGAAATAACATGAATCATCGTCTTATTCTATTTAAATATTCATTTTCACTACATTTGTCTGACAGAAATACCTATAATCTCTAAAAATTACTTTCACCATCTATGCATCTATATGCAAATATATCCCTGGCTCTAAACTTATTCAGAAGAGCCAATAAACTCATTACGTCAGAAGATAACAAGAAATCTGAATACAAAAATATAATTAGCATCTTACGACTTAATAATTTTTCAATGAATATCATTACAAATTTGCAAAAATGAAACTATTTACTAATAACTAATAGTAAATCAATTAAAATACCATGGATTGGTACGGCCGTTCTACCTTATCGCCATGATACAACAGATGAATTGCAAAGAATTTCAAAACAACATGGAATCTAAACATTCTACAAGACTACCAACATTATTCGAGATGCATTAGTTACAATAAATGACAAGATCCCCTTCACCTCTACACAGAATTGTGTCCACTGGCTAGATTGTGTTGATTGTGATGCTTTCTATATTGGAGGGCCTTCTCGAGCAATCAAAACTCGTGCCATAAAGCATGACAGCTACACTAAATGACCTCCTAATAATCCTGCTGAATTTGAAAAATTACAAATTAAATCAACAATAGCAGTACATGCTATCTGCTACAACCATAAAATCGATATTTAAAGTATCCAAATTATTCAAAAAGGTTTTTCCAATTATAAAGAAAGACTAATAGCTGAAGCACTTCACAATTTGTTTTTTTCGTTTGGCTTTTCTAACCACCCAACATTGACTTTCTATTCAACCGACCACAATTAGAGTACATCAAATTTCATTTCATTCACGTGAACATTCATACAATTTCGTTCTCATATATTCACATAATTTTCTTTCACATCACACTAAAATATGCGCACATGATTCACTACAAACCACCTTGACCTAAATAACTTGACTACTATGCAAACTCGCATTTCGATTGTACGAATCTAATTTTGATTCTGATTTATTTCATTGTATTATATCATATTGTATTAATTCAATTCGGTTATTCATTTCGCTGAAGAAGCAGCTTATACTAAGCCGCGAAATGTCAGAAATTTAAATTTGCACTCATTGGAATTTTACAAATTTACATATCACTCATTTTTATAAACAATCTATCCACTGCTCAATTCATTTGAATTTATCAACGTTAACCTTGTTAATGATTTACAGGAAACATAATTTTTAATTCAATTAAATTTTCATCAGGTGTAAAATTTACATTTACTCCGCTCGCAGCTCTTCTAGGGTTATTGCAGGTCTCAAGCCCGGGTAAAAAAGGAGGGTTGGGCATAGGGCTAGCACCCCTATCCCGTAAAACACAAGCTTGCTAAAAAACACGCTAACCTAGATTAAACGAACTTAAACGTAAAATTTACAAAGTAATTCATTCCGTTTAATTTAAAAAGGAAACAACAATTTTTAACATTGAAAAATGAATTTAAAAAATCATTTCTTTACATAACTGAAATAAAATAGCTTAATGTATCTCTTCTAAATAAGGCGGGAAAAAAATTATGACGCTTTAAAGATAAACGCTGATATTATCTTATTTTTCCAATAAATACACAATTTAGTTGTAAAACAACAACACTGAACATGTGTTTAGACGCCATATTAATGTGAATAATTCAAAGTTATAATAAGAGAGATTTATTTTAAATTATTTGATAGATAAACAATTAATTATCCTTGATTATGTAACATGTAGATTATTATTAGTTTGCATGAATTAATAAAGAAAATTATTGATTAAATAGAAAAACCAAATAAATCAATATAGAAATAGATTAGTTTCCATGGTATAGAAATACCAGTTTTATAAAAAAAAATGTCTAAAATTAATTTTTCTAGTTTATTGATTACAAAAAACAATGAGTTAACAGTAATACAATTATTTAATTAACTAGAAATTGCTTGTCTAGAAGAAAATGTTATAAAATTCATGATATATATATATATATTTTTTAATAGACAGATATGTACAGAAGCTTAATCAACAGTTTGTTTCTAACAATGTTTTGGATTTGTATATATAAGATGTTAATGAACTCTAACTTACATTTCAGCATAAAACTAGTGATATTGAATCATTTAGACAAATGATCACATTGAAAATTAATCAATAGAATTCATTCAACACTATAGAAGATTTTGAAAAAAAACATGACGTTAATTACATCTTAGTAATTAATAAATGTATGCATTACAATCAGTCCTACAGGAGATAAGTTTTTGACAGAATACCTAATTGGTAACTTTCGACGACTGTGAAATTAGGTAGTTTAAAATCGATTCTGTCAGAGATTAACACTTCTGTTAAAATTGCAGGTTAGCCGTTTGTAATGTGTGATAAATAACGTGAAACTCATTTCGAGCAGGGCTTCATGCCTAACCACTTTCTATAAACTTTATCTGTTTTTTTCAAACATATCGTTATGAAGAGATTTCCAAATTATCAATAAGATGCTAAATAATAAAGAAGTCACTTGGAAAGAGTGTAGGTGATATTTATATTTGCGTCTTTGTTTATTCAGTTAAAAAAGAAGTGATCACCATATTTGAATGCATTCGCCTTTCATTTTGGTGAATGGAAATTAACAGTTGTATTAACTTAAGTGATATTAGAAGTAGTGAGATTAATATAACGAGCGGCAGATATTTACTACGTTAGATAAATATGTTAGGCAGGGATTCGTTCCCATGTTCATTAGGCACAATTCAGAATTTCTTCCTAAAACACGACTGAATAAAGCTATCATTGCTTGTAAAACAATTGCTTACAATGACAATATTAGAGATATAGTTGCTTACTGATTTGTAAGATAATTCTAATTAGATTACGCAATATTGACAACTTATAAGTGAGTGATTTATTATGGATTACTATCGTTTTGAGATTATCTGTTGGAAACTGATAATTTACATGTGCTTATAAAATATGAATTTATTCAGTCTTTAAATTGTAATCATTACTGTGAATGTTATATTTGTTAAATAGAAAAACATCAGGACAAAAGGTAAATAAAATACAATTCACTATATATATGTTGACATTTGAGGGACCTGACCCTGTAGAATATGTACATCCTCCCTCCATGTATATCAAATACACATCAGAAGATGTTGAGTATCAATGGAACATTGTGCTATGTTATCATCGATACCAGTAAATACAGGCAAACATAGAGATGAATATACATGAATCTAGAGAGTTTTATGAATCAAGAAATTTTCTTGAACAATAGCATATCAGTCAATCAACAATCAAAAGAAATATATTAAATGGAAGCTTAATTCTTTTAGAAATTACTAATTGAACATTTTGTCGGATGACAGTCGAACAAGACAGACAATCAGGCATACAAAGATAAATAGTCATAAATGAGGATATCGTAATGAATAAATTAGACGGCAATGATGATGACGGAATAACTGAACTTGAAACATCCGTACAAAATCGGCATTATTTGAAAACACCAACCAAATATTTAAAATCGCACCATTTTAATGAAAGAATACAACACTGAAAATGTAACCAGAAATCATAACTCTTCATCAATTCTAAGTTTCATTCATTAAAGAAACCAAGTTTTACAGCTTATTCATTATGTTGTTCTATTATGTAAATAAGTTACTGTCGAGTAATTCGAAACAAAAAGATTAAAGTAATTGGATTATAGTTGTCAATATTTTAAATTGTTTTTCAATAAACTTACATGATTTCAAAATAAAAACAGAAGTAATTATTCTTTTGACAATTTAGCTCAAAAACTGACAACTGTCAAATCCATATGAACAGTTCATTTGTTCATCTTATTGCATTCATATGAACAGTAATGTAAAATATAAATGTAAACTAAAAAAGTCCATTAAAGTGTAAGAATAAAGAATGATATGGTTCGACAGATAGGTTTCTTTTCAAGGATTTCATGTGCATAACCGTACAATTGTATACATACGTATACATAAGCAGCTAAACGAAGTGCACATAAAATTAATACTAGTCAATAAAGATTTAACCAGATACAGAGAATGAATATCGTGGAAACTAGATAGAAAATAAACTGTTAAGTTGGATTAATCAATAACATAATACTCGTAAGATTAGTTGAAATTAAGTGATAAACCAAGTTATGAAAATGGTTAAGTTCAGAAGGACATGGAAACAAGATTAAATTAATTCAGGTTAATAATGTAAGTATGAGTTGGGGGGTGGGTGGGGGTCGGGAGAAAGAATTATGAAAATTTGTAAGAATAAATGGTAAGTGTGAAAAGTATAAGAATAACAATTATATGACATATGAAAAGAATATATTTGTAAATAATCCCAGCGGATGAAAATAAAGAAAAATTCCAACGCCTCGCTCGGCAAACTGGTCCGAGCTTCTTTAGGGAAATAACCCAGATCAAAAAATGTCGAATGTATATGTAAATAAGAGGTCAAATTTGATTACGAATATCCAATCGTATACAGGGTATGAAATTGTTATATGAGTCATTGTAAGTGAACTAATGTTGAAATTGTTGTGGATGAAGGAAGGTGTGCACTTCGTGTGTAGTTTCATGTTACAATAATTCATACACATACACTGTTCTGATCTATAATCATGGAGAGGGATAGACAATCTGTAGACAGTCTTGTAATCAAATCATAATTGGAGTAAATCAGTGTAATGATAATTATGGGTCAAAGGAAGAATGTATATTTGCAAATGGCTACACGTTGAACTGTGTAATTAGAATAAATAATTCTAAACAGAATCAATCAATGAAGAAATGGAATGCGTTGGGAGTTGGAGTAGTAGGTGTTTGAACTCATTTCTTAATCATTAGTTGCCACGGTGTGGCTAACAGTACTCCATCTTATCGGTTTATATTATTGGGATTCGCCCATACGTGTAGGGCTTCAGATGTTAATATTACTTTGAAGGAATTAAACCCTTTTGAGGAATTATAATTCCATCAAAATTGATTGTCCATTATATTCAACTGTCGTGGTGTTTCTCTTATGTATTTAGAATTACATTCATTACATTTGATCTCATTAACACAGTTCGTTTGTTCTTACTTTGGTACTCCATCCTTGATATTTACAAGTGCATAGCACAGTTTATTGTTTATTTTGAAGAAAAAACTTATGCCGCGTTTATTTAAAATTCTTCTAATCTCCTTATATGTTCCGATCTTGTATGGCACAACCCGTGTCAACCCTTTGTCGCGGGAGAGTGGAGTGAAGGAACACATATATTGTTTGAAAAATATTACGAAATCCTCTGACGATATACGGAAACTTGAAAATATGTCAGCAATGACTCATGTAACAATTTCATACCCTGTATACGATTGAATATTCGTAATCAAATTTGACCTCTTATTTACATATACATTCGACATTTTTTGATCTTGGTTATTTCCCTAAAGAAGCTCAGACCAGTTTGCCAAGCGTTGGAATTTTTCTTTAATTTCATCCGCTGAGATTATTTACAAATATATTCTTTTCATATGTCATATAATTGTTATTCTTATACTTCTCACATTTACCATTTATTCTTACAAATTTTCATAATTCTTTCTCCCAACCCCCACCCCACCCTCCAACTCATACTTACATTATTAACCTGAATTAATTTAATCTTGTTTCCATGTCCTTCTGAACTTAACCATTTTCATAACTTGGTTTATCACTTAATTTCAACTAATCTTACGAGTATTATGTTATTGATTAATCCAACTTAACAGTTTATTTTCTATCTAGTTTCCACGATATTCATTCTCTGTATCTGGTTAAATCTTTATTAACTAGTAGTAGTTTAACCGATTGTAATAATTTGATTGAAATTACTTTTTCTATATTTGCATATTTGTGTCTCTACCGCTTTGAACGCAAAATCACCGAAAGCGAAAGTGTATTGTGTTTATTTATGTGAATCTTTAAGTCTAATCGGAGAATTTTACGTTTATTATTATGACATTCATATATGAATACTGGATTTCTGCAACTTTAAAATAAACTTTAAACTTTCGGTAAAGTTTACTGCATTGATTCAAAATT
This sequence comes from Schistosoma japonicum, assembly GCA_025215515.1. Lineage (NCBI taxonomy): Eukaryota > Metazoa > Platyhelminthes > Trematoda > Strigeidida > Schistosomatidae > Schistosoma > Schistosoma japonicum. Next base: position 68,782,475 of record CM046061.1, on the reverse strand, counting down.
TCGTCTTTTACATTCAGTCAGTATTGTGTGTTAATGTAAATGGTAATGTAAAAATGCAATTGTGAAAAACTGTTATTTATCACCTAGAATGTAGGTCATTACTAACATATGCGGTAACTCCAATGCTTGATACTTATATGTATGTTTACAAGATACATATCATTACCTTAATAACTAGTTAAATCGATATTCCTACGGCATTCTAATAGGCTTCTTTACCACACTTTTATACACTTTTAGCCGTTGAATTATAGCATTGTTCATGCTTTACTGTTAAGCACCTTCTGAATGTATTTAGAAAGCACCTATTATATTAATAAATAAATTGTGTACAGTTAGGGATTCGTAACTAATATCGTGGGCAAATTACTGGGTTTACCACTGTACTTAATACAACATGTCGGCTAAATCATTTAGTCACATAAGATGTTTTTATATACCACTAGCATTTAATACAAGTTTCTGACATTAAAGAAGTCCTACTTAAAAGTAAAAAGTAAAACGCTAGATGCCGGTTTAATGGTATAAATGGTCAAGATTACACTGTGAGAACTGAAGGTCGTAGTACGATATTAGGTAGGTCTTGTGTTCTTACTACTAAGAAGTCCCACACTAGGACGAAACAACTATCAAATCTTCTGTGGTTTTCAATGGTTCTCAACCTATATTATTGCGTTGTGAATACAAACAACATATAAATATTTGTATTTTATGAGATATATGTACTAATTTCAGTAGTAACTGCGATTGTGTCCACAAACACCTGGTGATGAAACATGCACAATACGCAAACATCGGTGTAACAAACATGTCATATTGAACATTCATATCGACATGATAACTCCTTTCGCACTATTATCAGTAAACACAAATTACTTTAATGATGCTCCATTGTGTTATGCATTTGATACCACTTCTTTTAAATGGCTTACATCAGTAGGTTTGAAATAGCCTTCCATTAAGACAATCCAGTAAAACTGACTTAGTCACAGATGATTTATTTTGGCATGATGAAACATTCGTTACGAATAAATTCAGAATTACCACTTGCCTTCTTATCTCTTTCAGTATTCATTAGTTACAACAAAGTATGTAAGCATACACAAATGCTTATTAATTGAATGATAACTCTTTCACAGACCTTCTCTATAATACGTTTATTTATCAATATGCCTAAAACTAATAAATACAAAATGAATCGTTTATGATAAATTGTATCATAGTTCATATAATGAATCTTTCTATATTCTAAATGATTGAATTCATTAGATTCAGTATATTGATTTACTTAATCCTTTCCTTTGTTTAAATCAAATATGAATATGCCTGGTAAATGATAGAGGGAATTAAGAACTAATCATAATAATGAGGATAGGTTTGTTGTAATTAGTAGTTCTGAAAACTAATTACGTAACATTGCAACAAATTTTTGCATATTGTCGAAACAAATTTCATAAATCTAGTTTCACTTATAAACTAGAACACAGAAAGAAAAAAACCCAGAGTGCAGTACAGAATGTCCACGCTAAGTTTGCAAATGTATCAGTCATCATTTCGATTTGGTAACCACGTTAAATAAATACGAATACAGTATTTATGAATGAATAGTTAATCATGAACAAGGTAGTTGTATTACATAGGGTATAAATATGTCACATATTAATTAAATGAATCATAGTTTCTTAGTGACACCTAAGTTGTAAAGCCACAGACACAGCGATAAAGGAATTCATTAATGTGACTAGAAAGCTGTTAGGTCATTCTTCAGAGAATGTGAAGTGAATACTCATTACAATTAGCCACTCTCAAGAAAATCATTACTGAAAGGCAATGATATATCCACAGGTAGAGGCGCTCCACTATGGCTCCAACCATATTTATGCGTGATTTCCACTATAAATCTAGTTTTACTTGAAGCTTCTATGCGTAGAGCATAATATAATTATATTATAAGGCTCATTACAGCGAGCTTTATTTGAATAACGACGCGAAAACCTACTACCCAATCTTATAGCACTTTGAACGTAAGTTCAAGAATATGATTGTGACTTGTGTCTAGAAACAACATTTATCATATGGAATAATATTAACAATATGATTTAAAAACAGTGTTTAAAGTGGGATATTTTGACTATTCGTACAATAAAACCTATTTCTCTCCCCTTGAAATCTGATTTACAAACATATTTCTGGCAACATAAGCCTAATTTTAGCTAAACTTCTTAATTTTTAGCTTGAATATTAATCATGCCTTTAACATATAGACCATAGCATGCACTTGTGGTTCGAATTCGTGGTAATCCTTACGCCGATAGCACATCTCTCGTTGTTTAAGTAATGAATTTTGCGCGTTATTTTTAGTATTGCAATTACGCCAGTTTCTATGAAGTACCCTATTGGAAAAACCAGTAAGTAAAATAACATGGATTCATTTTGATTTCGTTTGATTCTCATCAGATGCCACTTGTTATATTTGAAAGCCTAAATCATAAAATGGAAATTTAGCACTTATCTAAAAGCGAATACACGTGCGCAAAAAATATCATCATAATGGATAGAAGTTGCAATTGAATTCTATGTAACTGAGAAGTGACTACTGCTATTACAAAGATAATTACTACACAAAATTCAGAAATAGCCAATGCAGATAGAAAATTATGAAGCTGAAGATTGTTTTAGAGGAATGGATACAAGTTAATTGTAATTTTAGACTACAACAGTTGATTATGAAAATATGATTAAAAAATTGAAAGAATTACAAGAGAATGTGATTGAAGGATTAAATGGTGTATATAGATAAAGTTAATGTTAATATGGAAGAGAGACATTAACAGCTGACTGCTTCTAAATAAAGTTGTGTTTGACTGATATGGTTTCATTAAATTTTATGTGAGTTGTAAATGGTTGTTTATTAATTTCTTGAAAGAGTTCAGGGTATCAATCTGATATCCTTTGTCAGTGAGACGTCAGAAAGTAGTATCAGTTGATTTTTTTATTATTGTAATCAAAATTCATTTTCCTGCACTGCTATTCCAATTAATTCGGCAAGTGGATGCAGTTGGTGATAATATGAAAGAGATCGCTGTCAATCTTTGATTATAGTAAAGAATTTATTGTTTTGTATACGTCGATCAACTTGGCTGTAGGATATCTACTACTCAGTGCTGTTTTAAGTCGTCTGCTACTTATTAATTAGGTGTTGTCACCTTAGAATCTGAGTTACAAAAATATGGTTTCTTGTTAACTGAAAGTTATTTTATCTATATTTATCAGTGAACTCCAGCGAATACTCATTATTTTTAGGTATCTTTTAAATATGTTCTTTTAGTAATTTGTATCCGACACCACCATATGTAAAAAGCTGTTCCATCATTAAAATACGTTTGTTTCTACTACAGATATAAGAGAAGTTATCATGTCATTGTAAATGTATTGTATCGCATCACTGGTTGTGTTGATGGTATTCTATTATGCTGAGTATAGTAATAGGAAGATTTTAGTGACAATTTATACTGTGTATGTAAATATCAATAAGTAGAGTAAATAAAATAATAACAGTTAGCATAAAAAGTCAACAGACATATCTTATGCGTAATGAGGTGAATGAGGCGAATATCGTAGAGTTTGTGCTTAACCAGTGATTGTTTAAGAGACTTCATTATATGAACCTGTAGTAATGTCACGAAGATAAAATATAATCATTATATACTGAGTAATAACAGTTCTCATACATTTCTGTTACCCATAATTTCATATGTGAAGACGTAATTATTAGCCTTTTTAATTATGTGCCTATAGAAAATAAATTACCTAAATACCTTAAAAATCATAGGAGTAAATCAAAAACTCATAAAACGTTTTAGAAGTACGAGATTTTTGGCTATTTCTAAAGGTATGGCACAAAAAGCCGAGAGCAGATACAGGCTCCTATCAGTAATATTGTAAGAAATAACTTCCTAATGTTAATTCAAGTTAGATTTATTCTAAATTATAATTTATTGATGCTTTCCAATGTTTATGTCTGCTACACATCTTCACTAACGTAAATGCTAAGCTATTTCATCTAATACAACCCCTCTGCTAGTCATCGTAAGAAAAATTTGTCAGTCATAATATATTCATCACTCAATTCTTCAAATGACAGGGAAGTAAGTAAAATATGCCAACTGCTATATTTTCATTCAATTTGTTCAGTATTTAGCATCATATTCATTTGTGAGCCTTTTTATGATAGCAGATAAGTACATACGTAATATCATACGGTTAGACTATATCATTAATTGAAAGAAAATAAGTACAAACAGTTTAGCAGAAAATGGCTATTTCATTAAAATAAGTTTAAATGAGAGAATGATGAAATGATTCGATACTTTAATTGATAAGTTTACTTAATGTTGAACTGAACAACATGGTTCCAAATTGATAGGATGATCCTTGTAAAATCAAGTTTACTAAAAGATACATGCAGAAAACGGCGAAGTCTAGTTACTTAGAGCGGTCATAAGACGAAAAGAAGACCGTAGGATTTAACGTCCGGTTTGTTGAATTACTAGATGCAACACTATTCTACGCAGTGGAAAAATAAGCACCACCGATAACCAAGAATAATTGATGAAAGTTGCAAAATAACTAAGGGATAACTACTACTCGAAAAAAATCATTGATAAGTGCAGAGAAAATGAGGACGAGATAACATTAGTAACTACAGTTGGTATGAAACCCGTCGTTATCTATTTGAACTATGAAGGTGATGATGTCACATTAAGTTAGAAGAGGGCTTAATATTGTGGTGATTAGAAATTTTCTTGTTACAAAATTAACGAATTTACACAAACCATGTGACCTGAATTTAATAACCGGTTATAACCATGAAATGCTATACACCAGTTTTGTTCTGGTACGAGACTCCTCAGCAGTATACACATATACCGCAACTGGGGTGAATATCGACAGGATTTTACACTACGGTACCACACGTTACTCCTTTTATTTTGTTTTTTTCTTTAGGTTATCTTTAATTATGATTACTTCATTCTCCACTCATTTCCCTTGACGATACTCATAGTATTGAAGAATTATTCATTCTCCTTCTTGTACGCCTACATCTCTATGTGCAAACTGAATGAGTGACAGAATGTGCATACTTAGTAACAGCTGAAATTTTATACTTACTGTTCTCGTATGCAACACATTGGGTTTTAGTTTAAAAAATAGACAACCCACCTGAAAATTGCTGAATATGCATTACCTACCTATCACGTGCATATAATTCGCATTTACCAACCACGTTTTTATTGAATAATACTTCACCTTTACCTATTTATACTGCGCATTCCTTATAAACATTTGATTAACTTGATGTACTCACTATGTGATTATAATGTACTTCTTATGAAAGTCTCAAACATTGTGTTATTTAATCAAGTTTCCTCAGAATTCATATAACATAAAAAGGTAGTTCAGGTGTAGTCAACTGAAAACTCTAAACTTCCGTTTGTGCCAGTTACGAGTTGTCAGCAAAACGTATTTCATGGAGAATATGATCCCTACTTAGTGATCAGTCAATGTTGAAATATTAGTCAGTCACTTCCTGAATAGCTCACTAGTAACAGCCGACAACTCTGAATATTTTATATTTGGCTTTGTCACCTGCAAGCGATAAAGTATTGTGTTGACAATAAGCTTTTTCTCCTTAACATCGAAATGGCCCTGCTAGCTGATGTTTTATGACGTGATAATACCGATGAAAATAGTGTTGACAATAATATTGAATATTACTAGTCGGGTTAAGAAAACATCCACCAATTCCTATCTGATTTTACGTACAGCTTACCGATGAGTTTAATCTAACACTCAAACTAGTTGCATTCATTCCCTGCACATTTACCGATTTACTTTCAAAATACATTTGTTAGGAAGCGTCTGAAATAAACAATTGCACTGGAACAGTATTCAATTTTAGTGCGACATCTAGCTTATTTTGTTTTGCTTACAAAGTAGTGATAAAACAATTTTACTTAGAAGTGTATTTAGAAGAGTGTTTAAGAGAATCTAAATGAGAAGGAGAATAGCCGAAATGTGAGTTAGCCAGTGTCGTCAGAAGTCATTCGAGTGCTAACTTAGCAAGTGATCAGTCCCTCAGATATAAATATCTAGAAACACCCCTCCCCCCATACACACTTGAGATTCTCGTGAATATGTTGCAAATTAACTCAGCTAATGACGATAACTAAATAAGTAATTTAACAATAGCTTAGTAAATTAAACACTAGTTGAGAATTTACGGATGTCACCAACGCTCAAGAAATGCCTTGAAAGCTGGAAAAATGGCAAAAGCTACTTCGTTTACACGGCTTCCATAAGAAACATCTATATAATCTGTATATTATGTTATGAATGACTGATGTCTACATACGGTAGTCATTAATTCTCCTTTGTTCATACAATACATATTTGGTGGTAGAGCTTCCATCCACAGTAACTACACTTTACTACCATTTTGAGGTTTCGAGCATTAAAAATGTATTCTGTAGGTCGATGTTATTGAGTTCATGTATCAAACTTATTCGCAGAGTACTATGATTTGATTGTATTTGTAGTCCACTGATCAGTTAGATAGGCCAAATCAGCAGTAAATAATGTGAAATTAGCGATCAAATTGTTGATATGATGTATTAATGTTAAATATGTCAAGTGTACGATATTCTTTTATACAATTTAGCTAGTCGAGTTGAAATTGTTATTTGAAACGTTATTAGATTAATATAATACATAGAGATACTTTCGTAGTCTGTATTTATAAACATTTTCTTGTGGAAAATCTGGTCTTTTCTTATGGTTAAAGAGACAAGCCACGAATAATAGTATTGACAATTCAGTGATCAATGTTACTTGACAGTCTCCAAATTGATAATAGTTACCATTTAAGAAAAATTCTGTTCTTCCTTCCTCCCTAGTTACATCATCTTTGTTGGGTATAGGACATCTTACATATGTTCATTTGCATAATCTACTCTGAATCATGTCATTTACTTGCATAATCAAAATTATTGGGTTGTCTGCTAAAATACATCAAATCCAAACTAATTAGGGAACTGAACATTTTGATGGGTTATGTTATCTTGTCTTAAACATCCATTTTAATTTTCATCAATCTAAATATGTTGCTTAAGACAACATTATCATATGCTGTAAATTTAGACTGAATTATTTGCATTTGGAATAAAATGAATTCGCATTAGTTATACTCCAAGAACATAAGACTGTCAAAAGATGCTTCTATGAGTCAACTTAAATGCACAGCATTAGTCCTGGTTTCCCATCACTAGTTAGGTCGTAGATGAGTACTATCGAGGAGTCTTAATCTAGCACAACAAAGCCATCTAGTACCTTCTGGTTTGCAATCAATGTGTAAATCACACCTATTCATAATATCAAATTCAAAATAGAGATACTTGAAAATTCTTATTCTATCTAAAAATAGACAGCATAAAGGAAGTACATTCTTCTCGACAATTTTTCCTCAGCTTCTATATTATTCCAGTACTTAAATTAATTTATACTGTGTAAGGTAATAGATAAATTCAAGGCAGAAATATGTTTGAAATCCGATTATACATTGTGAATTTGTGATCGTCAGTAAAGTAAATCTGTTAGTATCTAAATGACTAGTTTATGAAATGTCAAATAATTAATAACCAATTTGAAGTCACTGCATAAACAGATTGTAAAGTATAATATCAATAATGTATTTCAAATTGTCGGCGAGACCAAAAGACATAAACACTCGACAATAAACAAACCTGTTATATGATGCAATATGATTATTTGCATATATTTTACTAGTAAAGACTGTCGATTATAAATGTCAGGTTTAGGATTTTACCCTTAGTCTGAGACAGTAATTATCGTCAGATTGGGTGAATTGGAGTGACCCAAATCATTATTGTGAATACAAATCGCAACGACTCAGTTGTTTAATGGTAATACGCTCGCCATGGAACCAAAGGGTCCTGGATGCGCACTGCTGAAGTGTACCACACTTGGATGAAACAGCTGTCCAGTGGATCCTGGTGATTAGTAGTTGTCCAGTTCAAGCCATTTCGTGACTTCAAATGAACATCCAACATTCTCCACAACATCCAATAACAAATAATCCGTTTTCTAGACGATGACTGCGTAATGCATAGACTGATGTAGCGTAGTATATGGTAAAAAAACAGAAAAATGGAGTTATGGTGTTTTTTCATTCCTTTTGTATCTAGGAGATGAACAGTGATAGTAAAACGATGACAAAAAATATTAATTCAACTTTTTAAAGTCACAAACAAACAAAGAGGGATTCATTATTCACAATAGATAAATTAGATCAACTTTTACGTAAGTTGTTAAATGAATTACTTGGCTTGATATTGACCAAAGTAAGACAAAGTGGTAGGTCATGTTTCTTTAAAAAAGGGAAAACATAGCTTTCTCGTTTAAAATATCTATTACCTTAGCCGTTTAAAGAGCTTGAAATGTGATCAATTTCATCAGCCATTTACCAAGACAATGAACTAATGATAACGACTGACTTTTACTAGCATTATGATCAGTTCCAACTAAGTGGAGAACTATTAAACTGTTTACTTTTTTGATTACACCTTTGCACAGACACTCTGGATAAAGTTCACGAGTATATAAAGTACAAAAATGTTCTCACAAAGTTAGTTACTAGGGCCTATAGTTTATTGCTATGGTGATTATCGAATCCTAAGCAGTCGTTGATACTTATACAAGAAAAAGCCTCATACTAGGACAATATAGCTTTCTGTGTCATTCCTTAGTTTTCAATAGTTGTCAAACTCAGGCTAATTCATGATATTCAACTGATATTCAATAATTTCTACACATTCAATTACATCCATACCGTTATTGAATTTTTTATAGAATGTAAACAATTTTTGTAGTAAAATAACAATTATAGTGTGCTACTGTACACTGGCAGATTCACTAAACAGGACATATTGTGCTTCAATCGAACTTTAAGAATGCAATCTACTTCAGATTTTGTTTTTATATTTACAGAGAAAGATATCCAATTCAAATGATCAACTTTCGTGCACAATGTTCCCTTCATTATTTTTCAAAGAGTAATAACAACTATTTGTGCAGAATAAGATGAATTCATTTTGTTTCGTTGGTTTCTCATCAGCTACATGCAACCTTAAATAATATTTTACAATATTAACATTTGAGACAAAGTTTAGTATACTCATGAGAATGACTGAACTCGGTTGAAATTAGAATTGTATAACCATGTTAAATATGCAAACATAATTAATACGTTGGATAAAAAGTTGTAAATACATATCCGACGTAAAGGGAAATACCAGGAAACAAAAAGTGGTCAGAGTTTAAATGATTGTACAATAAAAAATTTAAGAGATGGTTGAGAGTGATGTCAATTAAGTTCAGTTATTAAACTTAAATGTAGGTATGATGACATAATTAAATAAGTTAGACTTAACAATCTCAAAAACTATGATGCAACAAAAAAAACAAATTTATATTACTCCTAATTGTTTGTATAAACTTACGTGTACCTGTGAAATCAGTTACATTGGCAGAACAGAAAGAAGGGCTTACCTACGTTTCAATGAACGTGTTCCAAAAAATCTATGATTCAGAGGGTTGACACGGGACAGTATATTGATATCTTAAAATCATTAAGGTATTCAACATGATAAAAAAACTTATATCGTAAATTATACTGTAAGCAATTGCTATTAACCAACTGAGACCAAACTTGTATGTCCAAAAAAGCTTATCAGCCTTTCTTTACTTTAGTAACTTAACTCTTATCTCATTGCATCATTGCCATTATTCTTTCTTCAAATTTGATTTATTTTATTACGTCAGAGTCACTTTTCTTCAGATCGAATTCAATGTTTTGCTACATCACAGTTTTTTAGGTTATTAAGTCTAACTTATTTAATTATGGCATTGTATCACATTTTGAGTTGAGTAACTGAGTTTAATTCACATAATTCTCAAGTATTCCAAACCGTCTAAAATTTTCTTATTGTGTAATCACGTAAACTCTCATTAATATTTTGTCTTCTGATACTTTGTTCCGTATCGGATATACATTTACTGCATTTTCTCCAACATATTAGTTATCTTTACATATCAAACATGTCAACATAGTTCTGATTTCAATTGAATACAACCATTCTCATGAGTATGTTAAACTTTGTTTCAAATGTTAATATTGTTAAGTATTATTTTAGGTTGTATGCAGCTGATGAGAAAGCAAAGAAATAAAATGAATTCATCTTATTCTACATAAATAATTGTTTTTTTCTACTTTTCAAATGATTTATTTATAATTTGAAAATTCTCATGTTTGTCAAAACAAAAATGTGTAGACAACAAATATCCTTTTAGGTAAATTCCCACTTCATGTTCTACAATTATAAGTTTCAAAACTAATGATCACAAAGATAACCAATTCTGAGGTAAATACATCATCCAGATTTTATGGATAAGTAAACATAAATATTTTCCTTTCCAAGTTATTTGTGAAATTCTTATGTTAATGCCGAGATATTTATCATCAACGACAATTGAAGTAATAAGATTTGTATTCAAGCATGCATAGGTATCGACATATAGAGAATATACTTATGCGCACTGTGGTGCAAATTTTATGGGCTAGGAAATTCAGTCCTTCTTGTAAAACTTTTATAACCCTAACTGTGATCATTTTGGTCCAGTGAGAAAATACTTACCGATAATTCATATTATTGGTTTGACTCTTTATTGGCGCCCTATGAAAGAAGAGACCTCAACTATGTGATCACTTGTCTAGTAGTATGATTTTAAACAATATTATTAACGTATCTCTTGTTGACGATAACGCAGTGTTATCACTGATACGGAAACTTTATCGTTGACTATGCTGTTCTTAGTTGCATTCCCATAACTAAATGCACTTAAGAATGCAGCAAAAGAATTTGAGAAAGCGACATTTTATTACTTTACGATTCATGATTCCTGTTTATATTACAATCAGGGACACGGGAAATGCTCCGACGCGGTGTATTCTTGGGTTTTCCTCTTGGCTTATGGTCGTCAGGATTCCAAATTATTACTTGTTGTGTGATGCACTTTGGTAATTTTTTCAGTGCGCGTCCTACCCACGTCTAGCGTCTTTTCTTAAATATCTCACATACAGCAACAAGTGCAGTTGAGAACGGAAGGTGTAGCAGAAGCCTCTGCAGTCAAAAGTAGGCCACAACATATGCAAAGGGAAAAGCAAGATCCTTCAATCTAAAACAATGAACTATATTTCTGGAAGAACATAGAAAATAGGGTGGCAAAAATATAATTTTTAGTCAAAGTCTAAATTCTACTGAAAAATGATATCAACTAAATTCGACTTTGTAAAATGAAGTGAGTGATGATTAAAATTAAATTTGTCACATAACGATAGGATGAATCAAAATCAGTTCACTTGTTTGGCTTTCAAAACGTTGCTAAGTAAATAGGAATTAGAAGAGAAGATTAGGTGCTAGTCAAATTTACTATGTATATCAATCAATCAATGCCTCTTACCCCATGTGTATACTTGATTAATAATAATAATAACAGTATTATGAAGATTTGTGGATAAATAAAGTAGTATTTGGATAGGATGAACTTAAGTTATAGTAATATACACAAATAAAGAAAGCTACGTATGCAATACTACAATTAGGTTATCTTTTGACGAAGATGGTGATTTGCTTCATGGATCTTCGGCAAGCCGTGTCAGGTGAAGGAGATGAACGTATGTTTATTGTATACACAATTCCGGCCTCTTCATCCGTATAGGTGTGGAATCTGCCGTTTTGAGTCTAACTGATCTTGGCAGATGACTACTTACATGATACGTTAATGTAAATAACTGATTTATATTCGCCATATGACCTGTTCGAATTAACTGAGTTAGTATTGAGCTGTTGATACTTTTGATAACAACTTTGGTTAACTACACTGAAAGGCGTCCACGTATACAGAAGAGTAAATTCCTTGAACATCTTCCAATGTAAATTGATAGATTGAAAATGAGGTGACGAGCCTAATTAATTTTTTTCTCAGTGTCACCATCGGCGTGTAGAAAACATTAATTTTTATTTTGCTGTGTTGAATATTATTAGCATAAGTATGCACAACCTCAAGATTATCATTTAGCTGAGTACTTCCCTTGAGAATACTGGTTGTATAGAATGCTGCTTTTTATCTACAGTCTGGTTCACCTATTTGCCTTCATGATGGTATATTTATTTTAAAACTATATAGGGTATCCATTCTCCTATAGTGTTTTATGGAATGCTTCCATTCCTTCGCCGACCATACCAGGAGGGCATATTAGTGGAATTTAATAATGGAGGGTTTCCAATAGAATTTTTTACGTCGTAGTGGCCTATAACTAAGAAAGTTTGTATATTGTCCCATCTGTGTGGTTTTCTTGTACAGATTTCTTGATGAATTGTCTATTTTTTTTGTGTAGAACCTTGAGAAATGCTATTTGATATTCACTTTCCTATTCATATGTAAATTTAACAGTCGGGTAAACCTAGTTACATCGTCTGAGAGTCTCAAATCGATTAGTGTCCTGTTTGAAAGGAATCATCCACGTATAGCCAGTAGAATGACAATTTTACAACAAGTTCTGCAAATTAATCGTTTTTCAGTTTGACTAGGAAACTATCGACTGGAACGGCACTTAATGGCAAGCCCATTACTACCTCATCCAACTGTCTATATATCATTATTAAACATAAATTATGCATTTATTTTACATTTTAGTCGTAATTTTTTAAGTAAATCTGTTGGGATGGTGATATCGGTTTCGGTTTCCATGATTTGGTTGTATATATAGTTAACTTGCCCTAACAGTGGAACATTCAAGAATAAAGATGTGACATCCAAAGATAAAATATATTGCTCTTTGATATTCAATTCCTTGACTATGTTTATAAATTTAAATATATCTTTGACGCTATGTTTAACTGTCTGTTTGCAAAGAGGTTTCAAAAAACGTTTACCAGCTATTTCGCTGCTGAAGAGTTCCATACAAGAACGAAAACAGTTGTCCAGTGCTCTCTGGTTTTCAATGGTACCCTGCCAACATCGATCTGTGATATATTCAGTCGATTAAATAACCAATCTCCTCGAAAATAACCATCCCAATTAAATTATTTTTTTATTTATTTACAATCATGAAATGACCTTTAGACACTTCTCACATTCATATCAATTACAGTTTATTTGTGTTGGATTTAATTGTTATACGCACGAATATAAGAAGATACTATTTAATACATTTTACAGCTTTACAACGATATGAATCTTATGCTTTGTGTAATGAAAAATAATTATTGGAAAATATAGTTCATTTTGTTTTTCAATCATCATTTAAACTAGTATCATATGATGCTGAAGATATTTGAGAAGCAAACATTTTTAGTTTTAGATTTTCCTTCCTGAGTTTCACGTCAAATAGTAATCGAAGTTATTCATATGTAGAAAATAAAGGAGAATTTAACATCAGTTATTTTTTTTTAGAAGGGAACTTTTCAGTGGTACTCAGCCACAACTCGACAACGGATCAAAATAGGATCTTCACGACTTGGGTTAAACACATGATTACTTGACACTAATTCGGTAACTAGTAGTTTATTTATCTAACTTCAATCATTTCACAACATAATACTCGACTTTATCCTTTCCACTGGTGAGTAAGTGTAATGTACTTTCCATGTCTCTCCTGAGCTCAGTAATTACCGCCTAACTCTACAATAGGCTTTTGCTGATTATTATTTTTTATTGAAATTATTGATCATGAAGTCTGACACTGTTTCGACAGTTTCGATATCACGAATAGATTTAAATTAGACAACCCTTGATCACCTGGAAGCACTGGACAGATGTTTTGTTCTAGTATGTGTCTATTCAGCAGTGTGCACTGCTAAGAATTTAAGAGTTATGGTGACACCTAGATACCTGTTAACGAATGTAAGACCAGCGACACATTAACAGGAAGCTAAGCTATTCCGCAGCGCCCAAGCCCAGCTAACTAGAGTAAGAAGTCCAAAGACAGCAAGAAGAGTTTAATTCCATAGGCAGCCTATCAGACGACATCAACACACACAACTCATGCGTATATATACAAAACAGAAAGCGTCCTTGGAATATCATAAATAGCGTACTAAAATAAACAATGAACCAATTAGATTTAGTGTCTTTCCAAGGGGGAAACACGAACTGAAGGTGAGAAGAGAACGTTTGGAGCTAAAACAGGCAATTTAAATTTGCACGATAAAACCACAAAAATAACAGGTTTGCGAAGTGAGTTTTGGGGATCTAACGTCCCCAACATGTACTCACTAATGGTCGACTCAGTGGTCAAATGGTAACGCATTCACAGCGTAGCCAGAGGGCCTTGGGTTCGATCCACGACAACGTTGTGGATGTGCACTTCTGAAAAGTCCCATACTAGGAGGAAACATCTGTTCAGTGCTTCTAGGTGATTAACGGTCGTCTAATACAGATCAATTGGTGATATCAAAATAGACAAAAATTAGTGTACTGGCTATTTGAAGTTGGTTTGCTGTATGATGATAACTATTGAGTAACTCACAGATTACTTTACGACCAGTGCTTTTGTAATAAATTATCGGTATATCATCTTAATATATTCTGTAAAGGTGAAAACTATCAGTCGTGGATTCAAGTGTCGTATTATCCCGTTTAAGGAGAAAATGATCAGTTAAAAGACAACCAAATGGTGTCACCATTGCGACTCCATAAGTTTGTTTACAAAACTCATTGTTGCCTACAGGTTAAACTTCCAGTCAAGAGCAAATAATGTTTTCAATCATCATTTCAAAATACAAACATCTAGGTTATTGTTTTAACTTTGTCACATGTGACACAGCGTAACGATTGTAAAAAGAAACAACATCTAACGATGTAATTATCTTTTGGTTCATATCAGCTTAGATTGTTGAAACAACCATGGTTTATTGTTATTGATCTTACTTCATACTGGTTATAGAATTTCCGCCATCCATTTAACATTAGTATAATATGGTGAATTATTTATATCCATTATTAATTGTAACGTAACACCCTTCTGACGTACTTTTGAAAGGTTCTACAATGGTAGGATAACAGATGAAGTTTTCGTAAAACTTTACAGAGACTGTTATTATAAATTTTATCTAAGCTAAATTAACCAAAGCTCCACCGATTTAAATATAAAGTTAGACGCTAACAATGCACACAGTAATATTTCCTACATATCAGCGACTACTTCAGATATAATCGACAGGATTTCCAGATTAAACGACATCAACATTAAGTCTAAGCAAACGCATTTTGTTGCAATACATTACAATATTCATCTAATAAAATCATTCATCAATCATCTGTAACATATATTGCATTGTTAAATGGTATTATAAATAGTAATCAAGAGTCAGCACCAAACAGTTTAATCTATAGTGTCATTTTTTTATAAGTTACCTACATCACTCTTGCTTTTACCATATATTTATCGTATTTCATTTCAATTCCCATGTGGTTAATAAAACAGAATGCCATTTTGCATTATGAATTGACGTTGTAAGTCATAAAACTGGTATCATAATGCAAAATTACATATATTTACATTAAGTAAGCTACTAATAGATCTCATGTCTCCTTTTCTAAACCAAATAAGGTAATGTTTTTGACTGGGCTACTCCAATGATAACTTATTCATTGTTATAAACAAGTATAATTGATTATTATTACGATTGTTATGAAGCAAAATGTATATATTCATCATTGTGCAGTACTGAAAATGAATTCTTTGGAAAGAGAACACTTTAGTCAAATGTAATCTCGTTTATATGCATTATTGAAGTAATTATTTGAAATGAGTTGATATGATAAGTACGAATGATGAAGCAGTGAGTTGTTGAGGCGCAGTGGAATACTACGTTTTTACAAAATATTAAAGTAAAATGTAAAGCAGTATAAACAATAAAGTCTAGAAGTGGAATGAAAAAAGCTTCTTTCTTCGTATTTGAAATCCGTCAACTATACGCACGTGCATTCCAGTATTAATGCTTACACAGAAGTTAAAATTTAATACACATGTTCTAAAATGATAGTAAATTATTCAGTTTCAGTCAAGGCTACAATCAAGACATCCATACAACGAATTTGTATACTTTCGGTGACTTTCTATATGTACTCATGAGCAACAACAGCAACAGGAATATACAAATCCTTACACATGAAAACAAACTGTGTACAGTATAAGTTGCATAAGCTTGGCATTGGTCGGTTAAAGTGAAGACCAAATAATTAGGATCAATATTTGTAAGTTTTATGATATATACTTTTATCCTCTCAGATACTATTCATGCAAACATGATGGAAATTATGTACGAGAACTTTAGCAAATAGGAAATTTACCTTAATTGTTAATAATACAAAGTTCTTGACTACTGTTTAGTTTGTACTTGCATACCTGTTCATTACTTCTTGGACTTTAATAACTGTCTTTCTAAGAATAATTCATGACGTCAGTTGTATGTTATGTAGTTGGAGATAAGAAATTATATTATTAACAATATACCACTAGTAGCCTATTTCGTGAAGGGATTTCGATAGATCCACCTAGACGTTGTGGATAGTAGAATCCATATAACTCAGTAAGAACACAGTCCCTAGGGAGACTGACTGTCATTGCAATATATCACAAATTGATGCAAACCGCTAGATCCCAATCCAGTCTCTTTAATAGTAACACACTGTTGAGCCAATGAGCCTGTTTAGACTACATGTGTTCTCCAAAAAAGAGGCCTATACTAGGAAGTAAACAGTTATTCATTGACTTTGGTTTTCAACGTATAGTCAGTTCGGTGAAGCAAACTACTAATTTATTTGATTGGATCCGTTACAGATTGATTTTGATAGGGGTAACATTAATAGCTATGGAGCTCATTGACAGGCTGTTCTGTTCTAGTACGAGATGTTGCAGCGAATGTGCACCCTCGACTCAGCCAGATAGTCTAACACCTGGAACTCTTGGTCAATTCTTCGTCACTTAGTCGGCTCTCATCGGTTGGTATTTCCTAACTCTGTCAGTTCGCCGATACGTTTGCGCGAACCTCATCCTTTGCTTTTGGTAGGTAACTGTTTCACACCCAACACTGTTTGCGATGTGGAGTGACGAACGTCCATTTACATGAGTAATAGCCATTCAACTGCTGAAAAGTCTAAATTTCACCAGTCACGACTACTCACTAACTTCCAGACGTTCCTGAAGTTCAAGTGAGAAAGCCATGAACAAGTACTTAAGGATAGTTATCATTGAGAAATTCGAGAAGTATATTTTCTTTTTAGTTTTCTCTCCTCACATAGAAAATAGATAAACAAGTAATTCACTTGTACACACAAACACTCAAGCACACAAACATACAAAACAAAATTCATTGTTGGGAATAATGCTGGAATATATAATTATGAAAGATAAAACATGAAGATAAGACTCATCATGGCGTACATAATAAAAAGTTTCATTTAACAGAAAAATGGGGAATTGTTATTTTATACACGTTTTTCTATGAAACGACTAAACTGAACCATCAGAAAGTGAAATTTATAATTTAGAGTCTAGTTGGATTTATAATGTATCTATTAAAAGATAAGTGAATATATGCACTGGAATAATAGCAGCATGGATAATGTCTTTTGGCAAGCAGCTAGTAAATAAAAGTTCCAGATGTTTCATAGTTGTCATAGTCATAAAGCTAAATGGTTTAAATTTCATTGTCCGTCATGATAATATCGTCAGTGGACACATTAAAATATAGTGATAAAACGATGTATTGATAGACTTCTTGGTAAACTCCCATTAGTTATTTAAATGCCATGATATAGTTTCACTTATATTGTTACATGTAAATGATTATGAACGTAAGACAAACTGGAAGAATGCTGACTATTAGTCAAAGGTGTGCCATGAAAATTTAAAGATGCTTTAGAGGCCTTCCATTTAAATCAGTCAACAATCAATATATCAAAACTAAAACCCACGATGTCATTATTAAATTCAAAAATTCACTACGAGTAATTGTGATTCAGCCAACGTTTACAGAGGGACTCGAAAAGTATATGAGTAATTATTTATCGACACAACTTACACTCACACAAATTTAGGTGCTGTTATATCTTCATGTTATTGGCCGATTCAGTGCGTATGGAAAATATTGTGTGAACTCGATAATTACTAATCCAATGACCTTATGCGTCTGATCCGCGACAACCAGTCCCTAAGTCCGAATGAAGAACACGAGATGGACTAACCAACCAGACACAATAGTATTGTATCTCAAGCATTCCTTTATACATACACAAAACCTGATAACGCATCATGCCAATGAAGAGAATAACATTTATACAAAAAACGAAAACAACCAAGGAACACATTCAGCTAGAAAAACGTCTTATGAAGAACTGAAACATTCTAGTTACCCTTCCAGATAACAGGTGTAATACTATGAGACCGCAAAATCTCACTTAGTTGTAACGAATACCTGATTATCCCACGGTAGCAAATTTTCAAAGCCCAACGAAGTAAGGAATAAAGCCGATGTAATCGAAAAACTACTAACAGATTTACTCAAGAGAATGAAAAATGATTTCATAATAACAACCAAACAATTCAAAGAATTAAGTGCCTCAAGTTTAATCACACCAAAGCATATGGCTTATTCATTCGCCCCATTTTAAACAGCGTCTAATAGCTGTATCATATGATTGCTAAGTGGATAACTCAGATCCTTGATTCTAATCAGGGACGAGTCTTTAAGTATGCTTTGAATGATGTTCTTTAAATTCGTGGATGTTATTGGTGAAGTGAATGTTCCGAGTGCAAAGATAAATTCGTTAAATGTCAGTGAATTATTTACAAATGTACAACTAATAGAAACAGTATGTTTTACGCACAACCATATTGATATTAATGGAATCGATATTGCAATTCATACTGTTTGCCTGAAAGAACTTATTCTGAAATATACTCTAAATTTTTAGCTTAGTTTTACGAATGAAATGTAATAACGTATATATGGTACAGAAATGTGGTCTCCATTGGAGCCAATGACAGCTTATTTCTTCATGGTAAGTGTTGAAAACAACACCTTGAAAACTACAGTTAATCAACTTTTTTATAATAAGAGCTATATCGATGACAAATTTATAATGTGTGATAAAAATTTAGATACACAGAATATCTTGAAGTCTTTTAATAATCTCCACGCATCATTTTAGATTAAGACAGAACATGAATGCAAACTAGAATTACGGTTTCTCTAAGTCTCATTCACAAAATAATGATGATTCAATGCAAAGATGGATATATTGACAGCCCATATGCAACGAAGAATTGATAAATTTTCACAATCGGGTCTCATTAGCGAGAAAATTCAATTCCATTCATTCCTATTGACAAATTTGTTCATTAGACCGCTTAGATAATGAACTATTCATTTTAAAGTCCACCGTCATAGAAAATGGATAACAATTGAGATTTATTAAAAAAGATATAAAGGAAAAACGGTAATTTCATACCAAATACACAGTTCCCAAGAAAATGTTATATTTGAACCTCCAGTTCAAGGGGGATATTGAAGTTAACATACTGAAAAGTCGATGGGAATTTAATTCGAATTCAGCATATATCCTAATAGGCAATTGTAGCTGTCCTTTTATATGCAACCATGCGAAAGGTAAGCCGTCATGACTGACCAACTGAATGTGGATATACAAATTCATTCGCTCTTGTACAGAGAGATATATAAGTCATTCGTTAAGGCTGCCATTCAGAAGCCCTTACTAGTATGTCGTACTAGGGGGCGAACAACGATCAGTCATATCATCTAGTCTTTTATGTGTGATGGATACAGAACACTTCTTCGAGCTCATTCATTGACATAATTTACGAAAGCTAATCAATGAAACTAAAAGATTTACGTTTAAATTTACTTTATATAACAGAAGTCTTGGTTTTCCATAATTCAAAACCAGTGTACTACAGTGATTTAAGAGATTTTTTTTAGCTATCTTAGATAATTTTACTTATTCTTTACATTACATAAAGGTCACATTTTATTTAGCCCTATATTACTGATATTGTTATTATAGCTATTTTTATTATTACTCTAAACTTTGTCTGTCTCGAATCATTAGTTATCATACACACGCTACTTATATGTTAACTTGGTAACTCTCACAGTTACTCAGTTTACCCTAAAGACCAAATGTTTGCTATCCATTCCCTCCGAGAAATATTTATTTGTCTATTTTAATATTATACAGTCAAAGTTCACACCACATCAAGTTCAAGTTTTAGTAAACATATAACCTTCAATTTATCTATGATTTATTAGATGTTGAGAAGGTAACCTTTGATTTGAAATTGTTTTGTGGAGATAGGCATTTAAGTGTTTGTATTGATTAGAGATTGATTTCATTTTGATGTTAGTGAAAACCAGAGGGCATTGAACAGTTATTTCGTTCGAGCATGGGACTCCTTAGAAATGCTCATCATTATCAGTCGTGAATGGGGAGACTTCAGACATGTCATTGGTAAGATAGTTATCACCGATGACAATGAATGATCGTCAGGTAATATTGCAAATTGATGGAAGTAGGTATCCTACTATTGGGTACTGGCCAATTCAGTAATGTCGATGGTTAATCGTCCGCTGTAAGACCTAAAGACGATGGGCTGGATTCGCTGGCAGAACAGATAGTGTGCACTACTGAAAAGCTCCATGCTCAAACTAAACAACCGTCTAGTGCGCCCTGGTTTTCACAGACATCAAAACGATATCGACCTATGATGAATAAAAACAACTAAGTGCATTGACTTGTTCATAACTAAATGAGTATGTCTAGATTAAGCGAATCGATCTGAATCGGATATTTTAATAGTCACAGATACATTAATATTCAAAATAATATAAGGAAGATATGAAGAATGAAGTGACTTAGACTTCAAAACCTCCTTCTGTCTTCATTACTCCAGATACTCGATAAAATTAACTATGATGAATACATAAAGATCCTTTCAGAATATTACTCGTTTCTTGCAACCACTAGTATCTTAGTGACAATAATAACGTCCACTTAAACAGACCAAATATAGTGACATAAAATAAAACAACGACAGAATCTCAAACAACAAGAATATCGAGAAGCTCATACAGTAGGAGAAAATATCTGTTCCGAACTTCTAGTTATTTTATGATTACCAATCTACGATCAAACTTCGACACCTCTCAATTATACATTACCAGGTGTTCGCACTAAAATGCCTAAATGTTGCCACTCGGGATAAGTTATTTTATACAAGGTAGTGAGTCCAGATATCAATCTTCAATTACCGAATAAGGTAATAGTTTTAAACGTTTACTTAGAAAATGAGCATCCTTCTAAAACCAGTGTTGCCCATTTAATTTAGGAACATTCATTTCCTGGCATATATTCTACCTCTATTTGTAGTCATCATTTTATTCTATTGAATTGATAGAAATACCTGAACCTTCTCTAAGTTATTTGGTATGATTACAGAAGTTCATTGTCATTCTAGAAGACTTATTCGGCGTAAACCACTGTCCTTCTAAGCTACATGTCTTTCAAAGCATCTTGAACATTATTTAAATGTTTTTTATTCTGAGAAAATTTATTCAGAATCCCTGTATGTTTATATTGACACTGACAGGTAAATGTTAATAACAGACACTTATGATAGGAGAGATTGTGTAGATCATTTAAGTACTTTTGAGTTTGTTGTCTTTGCTGACGTCGGTCATTTAATTCAGAGGGTTTCGTTGTTTTATTAAGTAAAACGATTAGCACTTCATGTGGAAATCAGATGTTTGAGTATTGCATAACTCTCGTTCTGTTTACCATGATTGTGAATGCTTGTCTTGATCGCATTTATCAGGTTCATTTTCCTTCACACTTTAATCAGCGATTGTGTTTGCTTGACCTCTGACAAAGGTATAAGTTGACATTTCCAGCGTAGAACAGTAAGTAAAGTCTGTGTTGATTAGTTGTCGATTAACTAGAAAGCTATGCTTGCAAAGATTTTTCGGTGTATTTTAGATTTCCTCGGTCAAGAATTTTACCATCTTCAAAATCATATGGATAAAATAATCGAAATTAGACACCACTAATCCATGTTCACATGCATAAACACAAAAATGGAACAATCAATTTATGACCGTTTTACCAGCGTAAAACGCCGCAAAACTGTTTCCCGCAATTTTTCATTTCCAATAAATGGCTTCATAAATAAAAACGACTGTAAATATAAAATAGTAGTATGTTAATATCTGATGTATAAGTTCAAAAAGTAGTCGAAAACGACACAGAATGTTGGCTGCTTAAAATAGCGAATCAGCTGCATTTAAAAATATGAACTATTGGATTTTATAGATCTTTGTTAACAGCCTTATTGAAACCAGGGATATTGCACCTTTGAAAAATCGCTTACCAGAATGAAACACTATTCAGTACTATCTAGTTTTGAATAATTGTTTACCTACAGT
Source organism: Schistosoma japonicum (assembly GCA_025215515.1). Classification (NCBI taxonomy): domain Eukaryota; kingdom Metazoa; phylum Platyhelminthes; class Trematoda; order Strigeidida; family Schistosomatidae; genus Schistosoma; species Schistosoma japonicum. The sequence continues at coordinate 68,759,832 of CM046061.1, read as the reverse complement.
CAATCCCTGGTGCAAACTATTTAAGGTCATCTATTATCGTATGCAGGGCCAAAATGATTTTCCTTGATAAATGAAATTATCCGCTGTTATATTTAACTACGTAGGGTCATGACATATACGTTAGAGAGATTGATTGACATACTACTGATGCATAATCAAACACTGATTCACATAATCAAGCTAAGTAAGTATTTATTTTACTATACCAAGTTATTCAGGGAAAGTTCTTGATAAACCAGTTACATTCATTAATTTCCGAAAATTCAGTTATTTTGTAATTTACTTAACAAATTCATTCATACTAGTTCGTGTCAAATTACAAACTTCAGCTTCTGATTTAACATCAAGTTATTTCATGTTATTACAACTTATTACCGTTACACTGTTACATTCTTATACCAACAATGACTACAATAACTCAACAAGCTAAACATGATTTGATCTTAAAAAGTATTTCCCCTTATGTGATATCAAAGAAATTAATTTATTCTTGTTTATTAAATTCACCTCTTTAATTTGAATTGTTATGCAAAGCAAACATTTGATTTAGTTGACTAAATATGTCACAGATTCATGTTCGTAGGGTACCACTAAAAACCAGGAAGCTTTGGACAGCCGTTTTGTTCCACAGTAGAACCCCTCAGCAGCGCCCACCCCAGACTCAACACTAGAGGCTTCAAGTTGACGGCGAACGCCTTACCCTCTTCACCACTAGGTCGGCACCCGATAATAGAATTTCCACTTCTACCATAAACTGAATCCTATTAGTTTAGGCTCCTAGGAAGTGATTTACATTCAGACTACTAAGTCGAAATCCAATCGTCACTGATGATTATGCAATGAGTGTTTTCACTAGATATTGTAAATTAAGGTTGTAAGTAAAGTTATGTTATATGTATCGCAGTGATTTAGTTTAAAAACTTAAATTGCTTGATACCGAATAAGTGATTTAAATCATAAAGGCTTTCTCTTTTATGTTTTGGTAGATGTTTAGTGTTAAAATGATTGACTATCACTAGTTACACCTATGTTGTGAAATTTCATAGTTTTCCTATGTAGGTCGTTCATATTTCTTTTCCATCTTCTTTCATTTATACTATCTTTGTTTTCTTTTTAGATGTATGATATATGTATGTAAATATCATTGATCATTATATTGTATACTCGGCTAAATGATTGACGGAAATACAATTAGTGAACTGATTTGACGAATACTAAATACCTTAATAATATTATGGCTTAAAACGCTCTAAATAACGATATACACCCAGTATAATAATAATAATAATAACTATTATTATTATTATTTATTATTCATTACTAATTAATTGGTATAATTGATTTAAATTAACTCATAGTAAAATAAAATGATTATTTCTGTTTTAAGGAAACTGATTACTTATCTACGCGTAATTGATTCACTGAAATAAACAATAAAGATTTTATTATAATAATGGGTGTATACAGCAATATAAACAGATAAGCTACAGAATATTGATAATTGGAGTATATATATGAACTTATTGTTCAGTTATCTACATGGTTCTTTGTCTCTTTAATAGATACTAATTTAGCCAAATGGTCATGCATTTTTTTTGTATTATCTTTCTTGCTAATTACCACTTATAAATACTATATCACTACTAATATTTACAAAATGATTAGAATAAAGCTGACTAGGTAAAGTATTTATGTTTATGTTTGTTGTTATTCTTTTTATTAAATTATCTATGAGTACTCTGTGTAACTTTCAGTTTACATATAGTCAATCGACATTGTAGGATTAACCTCTGATATTTTACTTAGAAGAACATAAAATTAATAGAAATGGATTAGAGCTTTAAAGAAAAAAATCAAATATTCCCAAAAGAATATTACATGACGGATTAGTCAATCTACTTGGAATATGTACCATAAATAGTTACAAAGGTTTATAAATTACACTGACACTAAATACTAAGATAATCAGAAGTAGACACTATAACTGACAAGATATTTCATTCCTTATATTATCCTGTAGAATAGCAAGAGATGAATCTACTGAAGTTAATGCAATATACATATAATAGATGAAAAAATTAAAGGCATGATAAGTAAAATCTTATCTAAATATTGGCTAACCTGTGTTAAGAATTATTTACCTTAATAAAATTAGCAGTATTGAATAAACCTACTATTATATTACTAGCATCGTCCAACTTAGGTCAGTTTGTAATATCATATTCAAATTCAGCAATCTTCACAATATCCCATGATAGTCAACATTGGCTTAGTAGCAGCTAAGTTCAGAAGGTAATTCCAAGAGTTCAAGTGATAGGAAGTAGCTAATGAAATTTAGTAATGTTGGGTGTGAGCCAGTTACCCGGCCGATAGTAACGGATGAGGACCCACAAATATGTCAAGAATCAACTGGAGTTAGAACTATTAACTGTTAAATGCCGATCGAATGTTCACATAATATGTGAACATGTGATTTCACAAACTACAACTTTGCATATACGTGGCTAATTCTTTTGTTATGATCGTTGTTTAAACATTTTGCCTGGAGTAATAACTTTACAGTTCTAACACTTTTGCAGTAAATGCCCATTAAAAGTAATTCATAAAATATACACTGTTGTTCTATGTGTTATTTGTTGCATCATTTAGATATCAGCTTAAACATACCAGTAAACTGGTATGTATTGAACGACTATTCTCATGTGTTCTGTCGTTCTCTTCTTTTTCTGATTTCTTTCTCATCTAAAGCGTAACTCAACATAATATGCCTTCAATATCCGTACACTGTTAAATACTACTAGAATGACGAAGTATTGTTCTATGATGAAATACCTTAATACTTAGTGTTGAAGTAAGAGTTCTATGTATACATATATTACTAATATTATTACATATATTGCCGAAAATGATATAATATTACTCATAAATGAGTAAAACTAAGGTAGTTTTATGGAGACAGGTATCAAGTTTAGTTGTTTATATTCGTTGCAGATTGATGCTAGTTGGGAATCACTGGAAACCAAGGACTGACGGACAGCTGTTTTATCCTAGTATGAGACATTTTAGTAGTGCCTGTTAAAGAAAATGGGTGATCATCATGTCATATCACAAACTGATGGAACTCACCCTTTGGACGCCTCTCCAAAAGTGCAGATGATTAAGTGCTTCGCCATGAGACTCGGAGGCTCTGGTTTCGTTCCTCTGGCGAAGTCGATAGTATACATAACTTAAGTCTTATACTAGGACGAAACAACTGTCTAATGCTTCCTGGTTTTCAGTGGTGCCCAAGTGACATCAATCTGTGACGACCAAGGTTATACTTGAAAATTTCAAATACACTGAGCTTTGGATTGGCTACACTGTCGGTGATGTTTTGTTTAGGGGGTAATTTCGTTCACTTTTTAATGTTACTAATATGTTTGAGTGACAGTATTTTCTGTATCTGAGTTAAGTGTATTCCATGGCCTTTTCTTACTAAATTTGAGGTCAACTAGAAGTTGTTTTTGTCATTTTGACATGTTTTTAATTACACATTAATATTCATTTTTATTTAAAGTAATTTCCTTTATATTTTAAAAGACTGTTTAGAAATTATGAAGTCTGAAGCATGTGTTTTTAACTAATTTTAATGTCACTACTGACCTGGAGTTTTTAAATGTCAACAGAATTGTTTTGAAGAGTCTTCCGGAGTATGTTGATTATGGATTTATAAAAAAGTCTACAATATGTGTTTTATTGTTATCTACCTCAAATTCATAGGTTAGCCATGTTTATTGTAGTATTCAATTTTAAAGTAACACGTACTTAGAAAATGTCTTTATCTGGGTTTTACGTGGGCCTATATATTCTACTGAATAACACTTAAAAGTGCTTTACTTTAGTGAAAACTTACCTACAAACAAACTAAGACATTCTCTCGAAACTGAAAACCTCAAGAACACTAAAGTTATTATTGTGTTCACCTATGGTTCATAATGTAGTTAATTCAACCTGCTTTACTAAACGACATACATTTACCAGAGACTTGGCTGTAAATAGCTATTGTTTATCTCATGCTTACGACAAACGTATTGCCACCAAAGTTTCTGACTGGCATTTCCACTGTAGCCCAGCCAAATATCCCTGATAAAAACACAAATACAAGTAAATTAGCATTTTAAAGAGCTTTACATTTTATATGCAATACTCGCCCATCAGATGAACAGAAAGTGTTATTGAAAATATAGTAAACGATATAGATTATATACTTCTTTTAATTACCAGTTGGATCTCGTTAAGTGGGTGTAAGTACTTTTCAATGTAAATGTTTATGCTGAGGCTCGAAGCGTTCTCTTTACGAACTAAAGAATTATCCACTCAGGTACTGTAAATACTAAAACTAAATCCACAATAAAGAAATTCTGTTTAAGGATCAATGCCAACAGAAACTAGTCATCAACAAAATATTATAAATCCCTACTAACACCTTCAAAACTATTGAACATGTAAGTGACTTTCTAGACATGGAAGCCCAGTGGATAACGTGTTGACGTTTGAAGCCTAAAAATCTTGGTGTACACATTATCACTGGAATTTAGTTACGTCCACTCAATGAATCCTGAATAGGACTAAACTTGCATCCTGGATTTCACTGCAAATTGCTAAATAAACACTATAAACATGATATGCATGATTAGTTATCGATATATGGGGCAACAATAACAACAATAACATTGACTGCAGATATTTTTAGTATATGTATCCCAAAGACATGAACTAAAATGTAACATAAGGAGAGCGGAACAAGAAGGACTCAAAAATCTTGGCTAAACTCACTCAAATTTGATGCAAAGCAATAACAGTAAACCTGATTATTTTGCATAACAAAACAAATAATGTTAAATAGAAAACAATTTTTTTCTATGAGAACAACGTAAACATAAACTAGAAGATGTTTTACGTTTGTACGTACCTGGTTAACAAAGAAAGGAATTTGTGATTAGCTAACATGGCTTAGTATAAACGCTTTAAAAGATAACATTGTGGAACTGATGTATTCACCTGTTATGACGTAAAAATTTGCCATCATCTATGTATGCGACCAGTTGATTGATGCAACCTTGTGTAAAACGCCAATCAATACCTAGCTGGTCCCTAAACGTCTCCTCATTGCCCATTAAGTCCCAAGCCGGTATAGGAAGAACATAAGCCCATAAACCAACCAGATAAATTATATTATATTTCAGGAATTCCTTTATATATACATAAAATCAGACCAAATATCAGGTTAATTTGGAATTCAACATCAATGCAAAGTGAGGAAGATAGTGATAGTGAATTTAAGTAACGTGTACACAACTAATTAACTGTAGTTCATAAACAAGAGATAATATGCTAACAGTAAATACACTAAACGGGAGGTTAGGGCATAATTGACATGATGATAGGAGTAAAATGCTTACATTACACAACTGGAATAACTGAAATTTTCTTCTAAAATATAGTTCTGAAAGCTATTCATTCTTTTTTAATGGTCCAACATAACACCACCAGTGTTACTAATTGTACTCATTGCATACAACTGGGTCTACTCGCAACGTTATCGTTGTTCACTGTGTGGTTTCACAAAAAAAGTTGGCTATTTTTCTGTCAAGTTAACAAGTGTTTGTTGTATATTAGAGTAAAATTTTCATTTCAAACAGTAACTTCGGTTATACTTGTAAGCTTTCATGCTGGAAATCGGACTGATCTACACTGTGTATAATAACTCTAGATAAATGAAATGAAATCTATACTGAAACTTTAACATTCTGTACTTACTTCCTGAGTGAACGGATATACGTCTAAAAATCGTGAACGTATCACACCAAATACACTTTCAAAGTATCGCAGATAACCTCAGTTTTGTATAGAGTGAGTAGTAGTTAGATCATACGCTATACCTCACTGTCATTGAGAAGATTTTCCAGTAAACTAAGGATGATAAACATAAGATAATTTTTATTACCAACTACTAATAGCTCAAATAATAGTTTTAACTATCTGAAGTCTAGAGATAAATATACTTCTTTTTATCGCCAATTAAATACAGTCATAAATAAGAATGAAACGATAATATATTGTCGACTATATAATCATCAATTGATTGATATTCGACATGACGTTGACTTCTCAAGACTAGTCAGAATAGCCGATATGCAAATAAAACCTGTAAACACTATTTTACCATAATTTCTGAAGTTATCAAAAGACTTACATCAACGATGAATATTCAAGATGATAATTGACAACTGTGCATTCTAATGGTTTGCTAACCAAGCATTCAAACAAAGGGATATCATGATTATAATATTACAGAAAATGTACGATCAAATCTGTTATAATTATGACAACTGTTAAACAATATCTACAACTAATGGGGTTTTTTATTATCAGGTACAATTATAAGCATATCAGTGAAAGGATGATAATCAACAATGATGAGGTAACATCCAGTCTAAAACAAATATCACTTAGAATGGTTTTATTTATTGGGTCTTTTTCAGTATTTAAGTAGCCGTAATTTTAATTCTGTGTAGTATACTTTTAGGAAAAGTAACTGCAGTGTATCAGTACTTCTTCTTGACTAATACAGACAGTCATAGGTTTCACCTCTTTGATTACAAGTGTCACTAAGCCATTGCTTTTATATTGCATAAAGTAGAATGAAATATGCTAAGGTTAGGTATATGGTACCGGGTACATCCGATAGTATGACTCTAAATCATTATTAACTTGAGTAATTAGGACATGTGTTACTCAGTCCTAGCCATGTGCATAGATTTTCATTTCAGTTGCAAGTAATCCCTTTCCACTGTTTAGTATTATAATTGCCTTACTCCTTGTATTAATAAGTAATGTGATTATTTGTATGGCTTCAATTAACATGAATTGGGAATTCTACCAGTGCCGACCCAGTAGTGCAGAGGGTCAAACGTTCGCCAACCTGAAGCCACTGGTGCGGAATCCAGAGTGGGCACTGCTGGTGACGTTCTGACATAACAAGTTAAATATCTCAAGTAAAATTTGAAGCCTTTAGTTCATGATAAAATCTAATTCTTCTTAAAACAAAGACAATCATATTCAGTATGTAAATATGATGCCACTTTTGCGAAGTTTAAAAATAAAGACGAATTTGATGCACTCTTATAATGACCCGGATAAATTATTACACCAAACAAAATCTCATTCCTACAGGAAGTAAATCGCAGCCCATAATGCTCAATAATAACTTTCGAATAGTTGAGTGATTTACTTTTGAATCTCACAGGTATGATCAATTCCACAAGGAATGTAGACGAGTTAAGTAGGAAACTCTCATTGTCGCCCATGTAGAACTGAGCCTTTTAATTATTCAACAAAAAAATAAATCATTTCATCTCGGTGGCCATTTAAGTTAGTTGATTACTTTTGTTGGTTTAATTGTTGTCGTCTTCCATTATATATCTTCCAGCTGTCCATTTTATTTGACCTATGATTTGATATAGTAACTATTATCTCCAGTTAATAACTAAGATAACGAATAGACATCGTTTCAAAAAACACCTGTTTCTTGCCCAGCTTACCTTCTTAGTCTATGTGCATTCAAACATTCCGCATATGGTGAAACACACTATTATAGAAATATCGATATAATATAAATGCATTATCATCTAGCGGTTTACATTCCAAACTTCATTGTAGCCATGGTTATCCACATATATGCAATGATAATGATACCTTTGACACATAACTTATCACTGACAATTAGTCCAATTTCATTCCACCTGTTGTATTAAGTTATATATAAAGAAAAAATATTAATTCTGTATATTTAATCTGCTACATGACTACATATGTTCCAAACAATCGCTACTGCATTTATTTGTCAACAAAACCTTTATGTTTGGATGATTATGTCACCAATTAAACAACCAATTAATTTCATAGTAGAGTCCAATCAATATTTTAAAGATATTTCTCAATCAGCGAACTGTGTATATCATTAGATCTACAATGACTGAACGCATCGTAATTCCTAATATCATCCTTATTTAGTTCCATGTACTGAATAAATTCTAATGATCAAGTCGCAGTGTGATCACTAGTCTGAGTGTTTCGACATTATAGGCACTAACGTGTTTGTATTTTGTGTAGTTGGATTTAGTTGATATGAACCCATAAATCCAAGTTTTATGTTAGTTGGCACTCATCAACACGGTATACCTGCAATCATGTGATATATCTAGGTTTTCCTGTCAACTAACTTGAACCATAGTGTGCATAATGTTGAGTAATCACACTGCAACTGTAATCGATAGGATTCATTCAACACTATGAATTAGACAAACAGGATGTTGGTCACTACTCAGTAATCAATCTACGTAAATGTCTCAAAAAGCCAATGACTGCTAAAATAAATTTCAGTTCCCATTCCAGATAAAAAAATTGGAGGAGGTAAGTTACTTAAACAAGATTACCGAAGAAATACCTAGAGATGAAGTGTATGAAATAATTAACTTTGTAAATTCTATTGTCTACTAAAATTTATCTCTTCTTTTCTCCAAGATACAACTGAACTATTCAAATGACATGGTAGTGGTTATTAAATTGACAAAGTACAGTTCATATGATACAAATAACAGTGTTTAAACAAAATCTCTATCAACAGGTAGGGAAAACTACAAAAATCTATAAAGAATAAGACACACTCACAAATAAGTTTCCATTGCAACTTATGATAATACGAATCGACATTAATTTCTCATAACTCATTTCTTCAATCATCTAAACATTTGTTAACAAAATATTCTCATAGAAATTTTCTCATAATTGTGAACCCTCTTATTTACTTTTTTTGTTGTCTTCTTATTGTTCTATTTTGTTCAATAAATTCTTTATGTTGAATTTGTATAAAGTATAAAATATTCACGAAATACAATCTGATCATATATACACCCGTTGAAGCATTTATATTGCCCAATTTGAGAATCATTATCCCTAATTGAATACACTTGCCCCTATATCGTTTAATAATCCAAGTTAGTGTGAAGCTAAGCTAGTGCATAGAGCTAATCAAATCAATAGTTCCACAACAAAATAGGAATGTATATTAACTTCTCTTTCATTTTAAAGAATTGAATGAGTTATGGACTAATTCTGACATAATTCTATTAAAACCTGTAAAGTGATTGTTATGCATAGATGTGATTACAAATGTTTACTATCTTAAGTGATGAAAGTAAATTCATGGCTGATGTTAAATTTAATGGAATTAATAAATTGGAAGAAAAAATAAATTCACATTTAGTGAAACTATTATTAATAAAGAGCAATGTATTTCTTAAAATCTATTGATTGGGAATATCCACATTTATATGGACTATCTAAAATGCATAATCATCTGGATCCTCTTTTATTCATTTGTCGGTCATCTCATATAATTTTGTAAAATGGCTGATAAAATTACTGAACCCTATTTGATGGAACCTATGTAAGTGTTCTTTGAATAATTCATATGAGCTAGTTGATTGTTTACGTGATGTTAACATCAAGAAAAAGACAATGTGTTTTTTCGATGTACATTTTTTGTTTACTAATGTTTCTCCGAAAAAGACTATCTGTATTTTATGGGACTATATCTTGTCAAGTCATTTTTTATTGCCCATTCCTTTAACAGCTCTTAAAGATTCGCTATTACTATGTACAGATTAAGCCCAGTTTACATTTGAAAATGAATATTTTCAACAGACTGACGGAGTTGCGATTGGTAGTCTTTTAGGACCATTGTTAGCCGACATTTAAATGGTACATGTGGAAAACCTAGCCATAGACTCGATAGAGAAGATTTAAATGTATAGGTGGTATGTTGATGATATTCTAGTTATATGTACGAAAATTGATGACGCAAATAGTTTACTACGTAAACTGAATATTATCTAAAATCATATAAGTTTATCCTGTGAAGAGAAGAACAACCGAATTCCTTTCCTAGATATATTAATCAGTCGGAGTGAGAAATGTTCAATCAAAAGTTCCATCTACGAAAAATCTACATGGACAGAACGTGATACTAACATTCATAGTCATTGTTCAAAGCAGCATAAAATGGGTTTAGTGAAAGCCATATTTAATAGGATCAACCGTATTTATATTAATAATACTATTGACAAAAATAAAAATTTGTTAACAGAAACGCTGTTATTGAACGGATATCCAAAAAAATTTGAGAATCGATGGAAATTTTGCACTATGATGAAACCTACTGTAATTTTATCACCTAAATTATCAGTCTATATCAGCTTACTTTTCAGAGATGACTCAAATAGCCCTGTGTTAAAACAAAGGCTTGAATCGGTTGTTAACAGAACATTTTATGCAGCCAAGTTAGCTGTAGTCGAAAAGTCTAAGGTATTCGTTCACAACAAACCTATACAGTAATGAAACAAATGCATCACATCCCACTGTGTTTAACAATTTACGTGTATATGTGGATGCACATAAATAGGAGTGGGGGGGGTAACTGTGATTTGCATGTAAGGGTAGCTAAACACATACCTAAGTGGCCCTAGAAACAAGTGAACTCAAATAGCAAAATAAAAGTACAGAATAAAGAACCATCATCGTCTATTGCTAAACACTTAGTTGAGACAGGTCAAATAATTGATACCAAATCATCTTTGTGGTGTTGTGTAAGAGAGTTATAAGACGTATACTCAGGTTTATTAAAACCTAAGCTATACGGAAGATGAACCCCTCCCCCTCTTATGTGTTCAAACAAGATTCATACATTCAGTCAACCTACACCGGTAAAGTGTGATTCACATTGTTCTCCTGATTATCTTAGTTTCCTTTGGTTTTACTCTGATTTGTCCAGTAACCTTTATTTTTGATATATTATTGTCTTAACAAGTGTATATGTGATCAGATTGTTTGAAATGTGAATCGCGCAAATATATCACATAGCTTGTCTTCTTATTATATCACCAAATTTTACCAAATGGACAAATTATTTTATAAAATATTTATCAATGAATTGTCAACATGACAGAACATCTAGCTAACACTAACCATCAAATCAACATAGATACATCCTTCAAAATAATGTATATAGTGAACATGAACATTTCAAAAGTATCATGTTTCCGACTCTTACGCATTCCTGAAGCCGTCTAATTACACGATGACAAACCGAAACTATGTGCACAAAAGAAAATTGTCCATCCACTTATTTCACAATGGACCTTGTTAGTAAGTGTTGATATAATATTGTCATTTAATTCTTATTCTCTCCACACTTACCACACTTTACCAGTTACTTACTTGCATATTTTTATTATTTATTCTTTTTCTCTCACTCACTCCCGAAACATTAGTTAATCGAATTAATTTGATCTTGTTTCTGTGTCTATCTGGACTTAGCTATTTTCATAATTCGTCTTATCACACTGATTACCCTTCATACTACGAATATTAGCCTATATATGCATATTTTCTATCTAGTCACCATGGCATTTATTTTCCAAATGCCTTGAAAATTTTCTTGACTAATAGTAATTTCATGTGCACCTCGGTTTGTTACCATGTTTAACCAATTGTAATGATTTTATTTAACTCGTGTTTACGTAAATATGCGATTGTACAACATTGAAAATAAAATAGCAGAAAATAGATCTCTTTGCTGAATTATATTATCGTCTTGTCAACATTTGTTAAATTAGGTTATTAGATTGTCTCTGGCAAATGAATTTCAGGAATCCTGTTCTGTCATATGTAGGACTTGTCAGTAGGATGTACTTGCATCAACCGGAGGGTATAAACACTTCAGAATGGTAAACAGTTTTTGTTTGAATTAGTGTAGAAACAGACTCTGCTCGCTTGTTGTTGTTTCTCATGAATAAAATCTATTGAAAACAATCCAGTAAGCTTCCACAAAATGAATTTCTTCAATATTCAGCTACCTTTCATAAGTTAACTATAAAATAGCCTGTCGCCTATTTACATCATAACTTATCATTAGTTGGAGAAGTAAGGATGATTAGAAGATCATTATCAGCATTGATAATAGGAATATTTTATTTAATTCACTAATTATAAACTAAATTACTAGGTACAGAATTATGCACTTGGGTTTAAGCTACACACTGAATGTAAGGAATAGTAATAATAATACCTAGTCGTAAAACGTGTATTATGTAGAACAGAGGCTTAACTAACAAGTTAATAGATGATTATCGAATGCTGTCACCACTGATCCATCACTCCAAGATTAACTCTTCTCTGAAGCAAACTTACTAAGGATACTAGCATCAAGTGTTAAGGTTAACAATTATATCCTTATAGGATTTGGTGAAACAGTAGGCAGTCAACTAAGAGGTGAATAATTTTAGGATTTTGGCAGATTTTGATGTCTTCATAAAAATATCCTATTTTAACAATTTTCATTAAAACATTTATAAGGCTGATACCTGTTTTGTTCTTAGTATTAACAGTAAGAATTAGCACCATACTGAAAAACAGAAGTATCATACTTGTAAATATCTGTAGATGGCCGAAAGATTGCACACTTGTTAGTAAGTGTTTAATAGCTATATAATGGTGAAAAATCAAAATAAATAGCAATGTATTAATTCATCATTAATGTTGAGGATGTTTGTCTTAGTGGATATTATTAAAGTACTCAGCCACTGATAACGAATTATCATGAAGTAACACGGCCTGTAGAGCAACTACTCGTTCAAATATAAAGTACAAGTGTAGCGAATCCGTTTACGAACAAATATAACATTCATCGCTGCCCTCAGATATCTAACAATTTTTGAATTACATAGTGAGAGGTATAATATTATCGCATCCAAAGTATCATTCAACTTTAAATTAAAACCGATTACTCTGTAATCACAGAAATCGTGATAGTATATGATCAAATGTAGATTATTTGATTACGTCCAAATGACTCGAATAGAACTAAACACAGTAACAAATTGTGAAAATTTCATGTATGAATTTCCGTAAAGTAAGAACAACATTCTAAGTACTTACCGCAAATAACAAAATCATAGAGTATCCAAGTTAGGATTTTAAATGAAAGATTCAATTAAAATACTTTAAAAGGATCAAAATAACTCACGCAAAATTTGTTACTCAAAGAGAGGATCACATCAAATTGCATTCATTTACGTGTATCGCTTCGTGGTTAAAACATAAAAATGAAGTTGAAATAGATAAATCGCCGAATCCAACCATTATCAAATATAATGTTAATTAAGTGAAATATACATCAAAGCACAGAAAATTAAAAACAATCACCAAAAAAGGGAAATACGAACAATCGAAGGAAGCATTTATCTAACCGCCTTACACAGTTAATTAAAGGGATCAATATCACAATCCTAACTGTCTATGGGAAAAACGTCACTCCAATCAAACCAATACATAGTCGTCAGTACGACCTCATTCTCAGAAATTTTGTTTACTGCCTTGGTATTAACGCTTTTCAAACGACATGGGGGTCTCAAAGTCGGACACCAAGAAATGAATTCCCCAAAAAAAATAGCTTAATCTGGTTATCACGATAGACAAATACGGCCACCACATCAAAGTAACAGCTATGATCAGAATTCTCTATCCATTTCGAAACAACGAAATTGGATGAATAGAATAGAAAATTTTCTATCTCATTGTCTAGTGATCCAAATTACTTTGTTTCACCATCAGCAGCTATTTATGCTGAGATTAGTTTGAGAGTACAGTTATTTCGAAATAATGTTAGATGATTCAACAAATATCATTACTGTTCTTTATAACACGTCTATAGTATCTGGCGAATATTTGTTAAGGTTTATTCAATTATTAACACTACTTTAGTCAGTCATTCGAACTGTTAGTTTGATATCACGAATCGGTTTCAACTAGACAACCATTAATCGTCAGACCAATTCGTGATATATTAAATTAACATTTAACAATCTGAACAATTCTAAACACCCAATCGCTTGTACTGTGTTTAGTTAACAGTGTGTCTGAATGGTAAAGTGGGAGATGTCTATAGCGATCTGGTTTGGAATTTCGCAAAAACGACTTTTCTTTCGATTGAGGCATCGTGACGAGCTTCAGTTGAACTTGTGTTGTCTTTCACATCTCATCCATTGAATTTGTTTGTCATGAATGGAGCTTGTTAATACGTTGTTTTACACTAAAAAAGAGAATGAATGTCTGAATGAAGAAATGAAAGCTGTAAGTTTTCCTAGTTATTCGAAAATCGTGAATCAGATGTAACACAATGATAGATTATTTCATTAGTCGTCATATCAGATAACGTGATTCACATCGCCAGTCTCTAAATTCAAAGATTAAACGCACGTATTATCCTGGTCACCCTAAATATTTTTTCATTTTCAAATCCCAGTCGGTATTGTGTGTCGATGTAGTTGGTGATTATGTATACTTGATACATGTCGGTGGGAGTTTAAGTAGGAGCAATGGAAATACGTCGCCTCATATCATATCCCTATCCACTCAACCTCTCATCAAATCATTTAAACCATCAGCACGTAGGCGACTTTCGAAAATAGTACATTCGAGATATGCTTACTTCTAATTCATGTTTAGTGCTTAACAAACATCAGCTAACAATCATTCGGAGAAGTTGCTTTCGAGTTAGCAGATCAACTAAGGTACATCGTGTACATTCTCCACACATTAATTGAATGAAGTCAAGTGAGTGACCACGCTACGATCATGTTTGTGTGCTCTAGAGATACAGCACAAATCTACGGTACGAGATTGTAATATCCTAACTAGGGAGGTCTGCTGCTGGATTTGAGTACGTAAATTGAAGGCTTTTGGAACATAGTTTCGATAGGTTTGAAATGATAGATGATGAACACGAATGCTTGGAATTCGTGGCAAATATTGAGGAAGTGAATGACGAATGTTTATGGTTGATAATGTAAGGAGGATAGAGATGGGGATTGTAGAAGAAATGTCCATCATGATGAGAGTGATCATGAATGTTGTTAGAGATATGATGGTTGTGATCACTTTTCGGTTATGCACACCATGAAATGGCTCTTATTTAAGAGGCACCTTAAAATAAGATTGCGTTGGGTTTGTCCTTAGTGATTTGGTTGTGTGCAGTGAACAACTTCCTTCAGTAGGTCACACCTGACATTTTTACAAGTGATTCTTGTTATGTTAGCTCCGTAATGTGAAATACGCAGCATGGATTCTATTTGACTGCTATAAGTCATTATACTGATGTATGTATAACGTTGCATCGAATGAATTCACACAAGATGTACAATTGATAATACACTCTGATAATATCAACTCTATCAAAACATCAACGAGGAGTAACAAACATATTCAATTTGTACATCACTATCAGTCTATGAATGTTCAATAATTGTGTCATGCTTATTATTTGAGATACAATATCATGCCAATTATGCATAAATAATCGTATGAAATAAATGTATCCACTTATTGTCCAACGAAATGAATCTTAAATGAAAACATTCCATCTACACATAAATCAACCTTATAAATTCCCTGTTGAGACATCTGTTCAGATGATCAACAATGAATTCTTTAAACATTCATTAAACAATTGAACACTTCGAATGAACAACCGACAACAACAATAATAACATTTCTTTCATACTGATCACAATATCTCATGTAGAGTTTATTACTCAAACAATTAGCTGTATCATATTGAATTTACTCACATGTTAAGTTGAATGGTGTCAACATATGAAAGGAATAAACATGAATCATTCTTCCCTCCCTTCTATCTTAATACATATTTACGTGTTAATGCTGTACAACAGTGAACTACTGATATAATTTAAGTAGTAAGATGATTGATGATGATGAAATCATGACAATTTAGGAAGTGAATGAAAGTTGAAATTTTGGTCGTTTAATTAGGAAGTGTTGATTGAAAGTGGACGATATAAACAGCTCAGTTGTCCTCGAAATGAGATTGAAACATTGTAGATGAGATGCATAAGTACATTGGAGTTAATGTCCGTAATGTGATACTACAAGGAATATTTCGATGTTGATTACATGGTGATTGTTCATAGAATTCAACATCAACAAGGTAGTCTATTTTGATATTGAAATGGAACAGACCAATTTGTCTAGAATTGAGTCGTCACAAATGAAGAGAGAGATGAGTTTTGTGTTTTCATCATGGTATGTGAAAGTGATGAATTCGAGGAGGATGGTATTGGTTCGATGAGTAAGTAGTGCTTATCAATTGATTTTTGAATGATTGATGAAAATATGAAGATGAGGGTAAAGTCATTTTTCCGTCTTCTCTTTTTTTAATGTTGTCACTTTTACTTTTGCTACTGTCTAACCTCTATATATATATTATCTATTCATACTATCTCACTAAAATCTGAGTTTATTATCTTTTCTGTTTGAATGTTGCCGACAAAGATTATG
Organism: Schistosoma japonicum; assembly: GCA_025215515.1. Taxonomy (NCBI): domain Eukaryota; kingdom Metazoa; phylum Platyhelminthes; class Trematoda; order Strigeidida; family Schistosomatidae; genus Schistosoma; species Schistosoma japonicum. The sequence goes on along the minus strand of CM046061.1, from coordinate 68,743,377 downwards.
ATTACTTATTTTACTCCACAGTGAAAGAATTACGTAACCTTGTATGCCCTCGACCATATTCACTGGCGATATCAATGTGAATGTTGTGTACCATAGTATCCAGAAGTTTGACTTAAAAGAACCGTAGAAATTTTGTTCTTACTACTTTTATTAGCAAATTGTATTAACTGATTTTTTTAATTCAGACGAATGTGTTAAAGAGAGAGTGATCAATTGCAGTTACATATGTTATTCCACTATTTCTTCAATTATAGATTCGTATTTTGTCTCATTGTAATGTTTATACAAGTTTTCTGTTGAATGAATTTCTTATTCAGTTGATTTGTGTGATTTGCAAAACTCTATGTCTACTGAAAATAATTAATGTAAGTGTACGTTAATAATACAGACCAAAAGCTACTGTAAATGGATGAATCGTACTTAGTAGAAAGACTAATGTGGATACCATATAATAAAGGTGAATTGTTAAACTGAATTTAGTGTAATAAAATATAATAATAGTCACACTAATTATATACTGAGGTATATGACTTTGATACTTAAGAAGAATATTTATTAAAGAAGTAGATAGGCTCTAAGTGAATTGTTTTGGTCAAGTTTGGATGCGTGTCACTGAGATAGTGATTGATGTGTATGGTGTTTCATTAAGAGGTTGAATATTAGTTTTTCAGAATATTACAAATAATTTTTGGCTATGAAATGTATATAACTTTGATTTGAGGATTACTACCATTTAATGTTAATGATACAAAAGTTGCATATTATGTACAGTATCGTCTCACGGAGAACAAGTAGAAGTTGTTGGGGCCTAAAAATCCACAAAAATACAATTGTTGATCAAATCAAACGAAAGAAGTTATATTGATTTTTTTTGTAAGCTTGATTATAAACTTTCATCACATTAATTTAATTACAATGTGAGTCCTACTCCTCAGTACAGTTTGATAACATTGAATTGTGTTCATAAAATGTTGATGATTTCACTCTGATTTACGATCACAATAAATTAATTGATAAAAAATTGATGCATTTTTGTAAATGTTGTTTGCTAGTCTCGTCTCAGTTTTTTGCTCGACAATACAATCTTCCTACAAGTCTAATCTTTTAGGGGAGCTGTAGGTTGGGAAGGAACAAGTCGTGGTATTCAACTGACATACAAGTATCAGAGATACAGTTTCGCTTTAATCGTAGTGACTATCGACGGAATCAGACATAATCCGGCTACTCTAGACCTATTAGTTGTATCGTATCGCAAACCGTACAAAAATCAATAAAGTCTCACGCATTTGTTCCCATACCGAAAAACATATCAGCAGTATATCTGAAATTTAGTAGTCTGACGATGAGACGAACAACTGAAGGTAGTAAACCCTGATGTAACCCAGGACTTATATTTCTAAGGTTTATTTATCAGGTGATTAATTCATGACGCTTTATTATTCACTTAGTTATAAGCTTCCAGTTGACCTGTTAATTTTCATTACATCTTTTTCCGTTCGCAAGTTATTGAAATTTAATCATGAACATGTTATTCAGCTCTTGTTGTATTCATTACCAAGTCCGTCACACATATTGTGTCTTATTATTTATTCAACAAAATTATCTTCATGTTATCCATAAAACCTCTTAGTTTGGCTTATAGGAAGTAATTACCTACAATCTTATCTCTTTTACTGTTCCTACCTTTAAGGCTGTGAACGTGCAGAATCATGTGGTGGGCTTCAGTCTTATTTATTTCATATGGCATCGCAAGGTAATATCTAGAAAATGACAAGGTCACGTCAAATGATAATCTATAGGTAGTCAGTAGACGGTCACATCGGATTTACAGAGCATCATTCAAATTAGTAGGTAACACTATCATTGAGATATATATATTGGGAGAGAATATTTAAGGTTATAACCGTTCTTCTTATGACGAGTCAGTTATCTGAACAGCGGTAAATACGATGAGTTATTATTATTTCAAAATAATCATCAAAACTTGGAGTATAAAATAAGATGTTACGTCGTTAAATGATAAAATCCTAGATCATAAATGATATTTAATATGGACAGCGCTTCTTTTAAAGTTTAGGCTTTTGTTTAAGTGCAGTTAATGTGATCCAATCTACTAGTTCATTTTCTTGAATGACTACGCGTTTATGAGTTTAACGTTCACTATGACATTTCACTCTAGGTTATGTCAAAGTATACTGAAAGCAGTAAATACGAATCCTAACTTCTAAGTGTCCATTTACTCTGACAGGTAGGTGCAAACATATTAATTAACTCAGTCGGAGATTACATGTGATCAGAACTCATCAATTATTGACTATCTCAGCTGATTCCTATAACAGCTAAATGTTAGCATTGAATGAGTTGTCACTCTACCATATATGAGTTTCTCTTTAAGTCTGAGTTACACTCCATGTTTGGAGATTTCCTAAACCGAGGTAAAACAGGCTTCAAACATAAGACTTTGTGCAAGAAGTCTAACTTCTTGACCACTTAGTAACTGCCTGATGGCTTAGTTGAAATATAATGATCGAAATACTTTGTTTTCTATTTTTTATGAAAATACATTGGGTGGTGAAATTGCTTCGAATTTTTTCACATCAAAGTCTTGAACATAATCATAATTTGTATAAACTGTATATTCGTACTAATAAAAAAAGACTTGAGCATTCATTTTACTGAATACATGTCCCTTTTGAAATTAAATTGAGCCGTTCACTTTGATATATGTAAACCAGGTTAGAAATCATAGAGTCTAGATTCTATGTGCAGTAGAGACAGCTGGTAACTTCACTGGAAAGTCAGCGTCGGTTATAAAGTTCAAATATGATTTTACACTAACTATTTTATTAAATAAGTTAACTAAGATGAATTGGTTCATAGGAAAACTTGACAAAAATTCTCAAGAAATTTATAACATCTTAAGAGCTGCTTATAATGACAATAACTCATCAAAAGATTAGTGCATAAAGCTAAACACATTGAAAGTGTAGTCAACAATTTATTGCATAAACAATAATGTACGAGCTATCCTTAGGAAAGGTGCTAATAAACACGTCTCTCTTTTGAGCACATTCATGGATCAAAGACGAGGATAACTAAATCTTATGTAAATATGGAGTATTCCGAAGTAGAATAAGATTGATATATTCTTGGCAAATTTATTATATGACCTTTTATCATCTCATATATTGAACAGATTAGTGTTTGTTTATGTACTATCAAAATAGGAGACATTAATCTTTAATGGGATAATAACTGTTGATTGGTATTCCCCACTGTCCCATAAATATAATGTATAATAGAGGTGAGTTGAGGGGGGGATAAACAGATTTTTTCTAATAAAATCTCCTAACAGTATAATTTTATACTTTACAAGAGTTAGTAATACTTCATAATTTAATTAGTTTTGTCATTTAATACAGATTAAAGTATTTAGTCCAATGAATAAACTAAGCTAATAAGCAACACTATTCGGCGATGAAATACAAAAAGTGATATTGTGAACTCAAGCTTAATTTCAAAACTAGCGTAACTTTAAGACAAACTATTAATGACGTGTAATTTATAAATAAATTACTGGTTCACGTAGCAAATTTAAATATACGAGTACCTTTAAAAGTAAGAAGATAATACTTTGACATTAAGTGTATGTGGAAAGATTAACACCAAATCTACGAATTGTGTAACGTATTACACGGAAGATCAATATTAGTTAGATAAACATCGAGAACTAAACAGGAATAGACAGTACATCTTTAATGTATGAAACTCATTAGCAATATATAACCAAAGAAATTTACTTCAAATCAAGCATAAAGACATTAGGCCTTATTGTGACGATTTAGCTTTCAGCCTATTCAGTGTGCATCGAATGATTCGCACTTGCAACTCAAATCAATTAACGGTATCAAACGACTTTTATTGGTAATATATTTCTGATGTTTAAGTGTTCCAACTTTAATTAACATCACTTAGCATAGAAAATTCGTTCTAGGTAACCAGTAAGTGCATGAAAATTGGTATCATAAAGTTCTTAAGGACTACTTATATAGGTAATGTTATTATTTTAGTATGATTGAATTCACATTGACTTTTTTAATGTACCGTTAGTTATAGTCATCAGTGCAACAGTATAAGGTTAACAGTTATTTTACAAAAACCACATCATAATTATTGGATATATACCTAGATGTCGTTAAAAGTGTATAGGAAATAACCAGGATATCTAGTGTTCACAATGGGTGAGGAAACCAACAATTCAGTCAGTTATGAATTCTCTAAATCAATGACTACTACATATTACGGTGTAATTTTCTAGGAAGCTTTTTATTTCAAAATCTCATATACACTACATTTGTACATTTCATATGATATTTCAAATGTGCTAAAGAGATATGCTCATAGTTGGTACCTGTGTACAGCTACTGACGTTGGAAATGAAACCTTGACGGAAATCGAACGCTGAGGCACAGCACACACACTCATATGCCAACATACTGAATACATAATTACTCAGACACATACAAAATAATTATGCTTCTTATCCTCACATTTTCATCAACCATTAAAAAACTCAATTGATAAGTACTACTTACTCATCGAACCAATCCCATCCTCCTCGAATTCATCACTTTCACATACCATGATGAAAACACAAAACTCATCTCTCTCTTCATGCGTGACGACTCAATCCTAGACGAATTGGTCTGTTCCATTTCAGTATCAAAATAGACTACCTTGTTGATGTTGAATTCTATGAACAATCACCATGTAATCCACATCGAAATATTCCTCGTAGTATCACATTACGGACATTAACTCCAATGTACTTATGCATCTCATCTACAATGTTTCAATCTCATTTCGAAGACAACCGAGCCGTTTATATCGTCCACTTTCAATCAACAACACTTCCTACTTAGACGACTAAAATTTCAACTTTCATTCACTTCCTAAATTGTCATGATTTCATCATCATCAATCATCTTACTACTTACATTATATCAGTAGTTCACTGTTGTACAACACGAACAACTAAATATGTATTAAAATAGAAGGGAGGGAAGAATGATTCATGTTTATTCCTTTCATATGTTGACACCATTCAACTTAACATGTGAGTAAATACAATATGATACAGCTAATTGTTTGAGTAATAAACTCTACATGAGATATTGTGATCAGTATTAAAGAAATGTTATTATTGTTGTTGTCGGTTGTTCATTCGAAGTGTTCAATTGTTTAATGAATGTTTAAAGAATTCATTGTTGATCATCTGAACAGATGTCTCAACAGGGAATTTATAAGGTTGATTTATGTGTAGATGAAATGTTTTCATTTAAGATTCATTTCCTTAGACAATAAAGGGATACATTTATTTCATACGATTATTTATGCATAATCGGCATGATATTTTATCTCAAATAATAAGCATTACACAATTATTGGACATTCATAGGCTGATAGTGATGTACAAATTGAATATGTTTGTACTTCTCGTTGATGTTTTGATAGAGTTGATATTATCAGAGTGTATTATCAATTGTACATCTTGTGTGAATTCATTCGATGCAACGTTATACATACATTGGTATAATGACTTATAGCAGTCAAATAGAATCCATGCTGCGTATTTCACATTACGGAGCTAACATAACAATAATCACTCGTAAAATTGTCAGGTGTGACCTACTGCAGGAAGTTGTTCACTGGACACAACCAAATCACTAAGGCCAAACCTAACCCAATCTTATTTTAAGGTGCCTCTTAAATAAGAGCCATTTCATGGTGTGCATAACCGAAAAGTGATCACAACCATCATATCTCTAACAACATTCATGATCACTCACATCATGATGGACATTTCTTCTACATTCCCCAACTCTATCCTCCTTACATTATCAACCATAAACATTCGTCATTCACTTCCTCAATATTTGCCACGAATTCCAAGCATTCGTGTTCATCATCTATCATTTCAAACCTATCGAAACTATGATCCAAAGGCCTTCAATTTACGTACTCAAATCTAGCAGTAGACCTCCCTAGTTAGGATATTACAATATCGTGCCGTAGATTTGTGCTGTATCTCTAGAGCACACAGACATGATCGTAGCGTGGTCACTCAATTGACTTCATTCAATTAATGTGTGGAGAATGTACACGATGTACCTTAGTTGATCTGCTTATTCGAAAGCAACTTCTCCGAATGATTGTTAGCTGATGTTTGTTAAGCACTAAACATGCATAAGAAGTAAGCATATCTCGAATGTACTCTTTTCGAAAGTCGCCTACGTGCTGATGGTTTAAATGATTTGATGAGAGGTTGAGTGGATAGGGATATGATATGAGGCGACGTATTTCCATTGCTCCTACTTAAACTCCCACCGACATGTATCAAGTATACATAATCACCAACTACATCGACATACAATACCGACTGGCATTTGAAAATGAAAAAATATTTAGGGTGACCAGGACAAAACGTGCATTCAATCTTTGAAGTCAGAGACTGGCGATGTGAATCACGTTATCTGATATGACGACTAATGAAATAATCTATCATTGTGTTACATCTGATTCACGATTTTCGAATAACTAGGAAAACTTACAGCTTACATTTCTTCATTCAGACATTCATTCTCTTTTTTAGTGTAAAACAACGTATTAACAAGCTCCATTCATGACAAACAAATTCAATGGATGAGGTGTGAAAGACAACACAAGTTTAACTGCAGATCGTCAAGATGCCTCAATCGAAAGAAAAGTCGTTTTTGCGAAATTCTAAACCAGATCGCTATAGACATCTCCCACTTTACCATTCAGACACACTGTTAACTAAACACAGTACAAGCGGTTGGGTGTTTAGAACTGTTCAGATTGTTAAATGTTAATTTAATATATCACGAATTGGTCTGACGATTAATGGTTGTCTAGTTGAAACCAATTCGTGATATCAAACTAACAGTTCGAATGACTGACTAAAGTAGTGTTAATAATTGAATAAACCTTAACAAATATTCGCCAGACACTATAGACGTGTTATAAAGAACGGTAATGATATTTGTTGTACACGAGGCTTGTTGTCCTATTTGGCATAAGGTTCGAATGTTTAAAGATCTAATATATAGTTTAGCGCGAGGTTTTAGGAGATCAGGAATACCTTTTTATGATCTGAAACCATTAGCATTAGAGGTGCGAGGTGATAAAGTTATGCTAGGAAGATTAATCGTGGGGATAAGGGAGTTATTAGGTGTTGATGGTGGGATTTGACCTCGAACAAGATGGTCACGTGTGCTGTTAGAGGCATGAGGGCGGTTGTCACTTCCTGGCTCCCAACACCATGGAAGGATATTACTTCTTGAGTACCTGAAAAAGAAACTGGGTTAGTATTGGTCATAGTGATCTGGGAACGCGATCGCAGAGCACAAGAGACAACTGCTTGAGGCCGAACACACACGAGCTTGTTATGGGAAGTTCTTGAAGCAATAGCTCCGTCCTTTAGAAGGCCTTACTGCCGGAGACAGAAATCCGTGGAGTAAAGTAAGGTGTGATATTTTTAGGGTCGACCTTTTATAACCAGTTCCTTCGGATAAAAAAGCAGCATCGCTGCAGCTGCTGGTAAACCAGGGGAAATACCTTACTACTGTCACACCTCGCTGCAGTCAGCAGTACAACTTCGCCCTCAGATCTTAGGTTGCTGCCTTAGTCTTATCGCTCTCCAAAAGATCCTTGGCATTGTAGGACTTAGAGGGACATGCATTTCAGCCAAAATAGCTCAGTTGGGTCATCACGATAGGCAAGCCTGACCGAGGTGCCAGCTACGGTCGGGGTTCACTGACTAATATAAAGAACGGTACTCTTTGTTTTAAATATTAATTCTTCATAGTTGCAGATCAGACTTTTTTATAGGATATTCCGTAACTCAATGAGATATAAGGCTCAGTAGAAAATTAATCGTACTTGTTACAGATTAGTGTATTCTCAGTGCGAAATTCCGAATCTACTTAATCATACCGTTTACCACTAGCTGCCTAAAAAATGGTCAGAAAATTTATCGTTCTATGCATAAACAATCGAAAAAACTACAGAGGAATAATAACAGAAATCTCTGACGTAAACGATATTGTTTACCTCAATTAATATACCTATATCATATATATGCATACCAGAAAAATAGGGCATATAATTTTTACATATACAATCAGCTACCATACACAGACATCTCCCTGTTTCCTTGAACATTATAACAAAAAGAAGTATGTGAATGCTTCCTACACAGTTTTTTAACGGCATTTTCTTCATTTTCAACCTTCTTTGAATATTCATCACTTTATTTTCTAAGGGACGTTAGATTCACTATTTTCTTCATTAGTGGAGTGATGTTTCGGTGGAGTGCTTTTTGTCACCGATCGAGAATCGATAGAACCTGGAGTATCATATTCTAATTTATTATGAATACTATCGTCAATGGAACGTGACTGGTGCGCTTCTGAATGAGACTTACTACTACCATCATCGAGGCTTTTAAATATTGACAGCGCCTGTAATTAACAGAAAATAAATATTGTGAAAATTTCCATTCAAACATTTAGTAAAAATGAAACACAGGGTGAAGAAGTATAAGTGCTATTCATGTTCATTTGATCGAATAAACCCTTTCGAGTTATCCACCATGTTCCATCTGTTTTTTGTAAACAGACTAAATCGGTTGGTATTTATATCGTATATGAAACTTTCATGCGCGTATTAAAATCGTTCGATTTACCTTGACTATCAACATAATTTTTATTTCTCTCCTTAAATTATACTTCACTCCCTGTATTTCTTTCATACTGCAAGAAGTATGATATTCCGCACTTTACACATATAATATTATTATTACCATCGAGAATTACTGTCGGAAACATATATAATATCGTTATGTAATACTAGTCATTGTTTGACATAACTGCGAAACACGTACACACATATACTAAAAATTTCTAAATTAGTCCACTTGTATCAAATTTGTTGTTCAAAGGGACAGACAATAGTACACGAATTCTCATCCCGCGTTACCATCAGTTGTCTACAACGGTTTACCTGAAAGTTGCTGCCATTCGTCAGAGATTGATCTGGGTTGGATACCATTGAAAACTGGGATGTATCGAACAGCTGATTCATCTTAGCGTGAAACTCGTCAAGAGTACGTACCCAAGACATTAGAGTCTCGAAGCGAACGTTTAATTATCATCCTCACTGGGTGGGGGTTCAATAGTAGGATTCCAATTGCAATAAACTTGTGATGATTACAAAGAGATGAGAACAAATTTCCATAAAGCCACTTATATCGGAAGAACAGAAAGGAGGGTTGATGTCCACTACCTAAGTGCATACAACGGCAACTAAGACCAAAAGGCCAACATAATGTTAACAATCTGATCGCCAGTTTGGTAGTGAATACTAAAAATAACACCTTAAAATCTTTTAAAACGATCGATGCTCAAACATGGCCAGACTTATTATGTTTTACTGAGGCTATCACTAATGAAAAGCTAAAACCAACTTTCACATTCGAAATGATACAGTTGTTAGTCTAGCATTCCCCTAGTGACTTTAGTCTCAAATATTTAATTGCTTCACTTGTCGGTAAGTACATCCAATTACTAATTACATCTTATCATTCTTGTGTCATTTTCTGTTAATCTGTGCATTTTACAATTATTGTTATGTAACTTCAATATCAATCTTCATTATCTAGAGTTATCTCTAGGTATTCATCAAATCTTCTCACGGAATTTTCATACCGTTTTGGACTGAAAACTTAAAAACACTCAAACGATGTGTGTTAAATCGTACAGATACAATTTAGTCAATAATTAATGACTTTGGAAGAAAACCAAATAAAGATCGTACGTCTCCACGTAAATTTCCACAGAGCTAAGAAATTCAATTCAAAGATTACATTCCCACGGTATTCGGCTTCAGATTTTGAGATGCTATTATTAAATTGGAAGCCCCAATAAAAAGCTGTTACAAAAATAATATATCCTAAACAACCGCAAAACTATGTGTACATGTTTTCTTCATTATAACTCAAGCAAATACAAACTCAAGTGATGCATCTGGGTCTAAAGTACTGTAAATATTCGAATAAATGTAATCCATTATCCATACGAGTTGAATTTTAAAATAGTATTAAACAAACACAAGGTCTAGTAACAACGTTTCAATTGGAGTTGAACAGTGCACAACCGAGCGCGGTTTATGAAAACGAAACTGACAAATCAAAACTATATAAGTGAAGGCTACATTAACAAGCGAAACTCGTTCAGGTGAACCGAATTTTTCCACTAACTCGACTGGATAAACAAGTAAGGATTCTACTGTTAAACAGATAACATTATCTATATGACATATCGGATATACTATCTGATACCACCCAGTTTTCAAAGCTTGATATGCCGGTACCTAAAGAGGATTGATCATCTAGGACTGCTTTTCGGCAGACTATTCACTTGTTTTGGTCGTATACAAAGAAAACATTTTATTCCTACTATTATTACGTTCCTCTTGCCCTCTCCTCACGTCTATCGCAATAACTGTTAGTATATTATTATTTATTTATAAACTATGACTAGTCGATTATGTATACATTATTCCAGTTCACAATCACTGTTACACCTATTTGTATTAATGTAAGTTTTCTAATTGGTTGACTGAGTGGTCAGGTTATATATATATATATATATATATATATATATATATATATATATATATATATATATATATATATATATATATATATATATATATATATATATATAGGATGTATGTAAGATTGTTTGAAACATAATCTGATTTTGTTTGGTTTTTCATCAGTCTTGTATTCTTCTTATTCCGGCTCTGGATTGAGGGAGAATCAGGTAGATGTGTAGGGATCACTAGGCACTCTTATTGGCGTTTGTCATTTTGATTTCATGCTCACAAGGTCACATCAACTAATTAGTCATACGCACCAGTTATATTGGCTTTCTGAAGTCATAGCAAAGCCTGACAAGGCAAAACAAGACTGAGTCAACCGAACGACTACTTATAGACATCCTGAAAAGAATGAAACAGTTATATAATCACATTAGAACAGTTTGACAGCTTGTAACCTTTAAGTACTATAATACCCGGACTATATATAGCTTAACCTAAGGTATCACTCTTACCTATTCTAGACACAGATGGATCAGTATATCACTTAATTCCAAAGTGGATTACACAATCCACACGAAAAATTTTTGTGTACACTATTGAAGAGTTCCATATTAGGACACAACAGTAATCCAGTTTTTTTTAGTTTTAGAAGTTATTTAACAAAAGTCAGTCCATTGTATGAAACCTCAAAAATAACAAAGTTATTGTTTCAAATTATTAAGGAAGCCACCCAGATTAAAGATACGGTCATCGATACGATCACTATGAAATATGAACCAATTATGAAGTAGAAAAACAGGAATTTGAATCAGTAAGCTAAACGCCCAGAGAAATAAGACTACTAAATTAAACATAGCACTTTTTCCAACCTATAAAGTAGTTTCATAAACAGAAATGGTAACCAGAAGGTATATCATATTGTTGCATTACTGTAAATACGTGGTTTATGGTGAGTAATAATTTATAGTACAGCTGGTTTCAGATCATGAAACAGAAACTTACTTGGGTAACCATTGACGCAACATCACCGCTATGAGATGGCAACAGTACCGTATTAGTTGTTTTGGCTAGAGCACTGAAGGCTTCTATATATTGTTCGGCTACCGCAAGTTGCACTGCATCTGCTCCACGCTAAAACAAATTACAATCATGTATCTTAGTTAATAATTTGGTCATAATAAACTTTTCTAACTTACACAAAGACAACTCTATTAAATAATTATACAAATTGAATACAAATGTATGATATGTTCTGTAACCTAAACAAATTAGTATCAAAAAATGGTACTTTATACAAGACTACAATCTTGGTTAAAACAACCATCCGACACAACACATATAGCCACAAAAGGGCTCAACTAAACTACGAAACATACAGAACCGGCTCAGGCCACCCTTCGTGTTTCCGGAGACCCCACTGCTACCATTCGAGGCCTTGTAAGTGTAGGTATAGTACTAAGTTCTGAAGCTAAACATGCTCTCCTTGACTGGATCTCAATAGACAGTCGCTTATGTGCTATCCGTCTAAACGTGACGGTAAGAACTCGAAAGGATGGGGACACACGCCATTGTCTCTTTGTTGTCTCTGCCTACACTCCCACTGATTGCAGCTCAATTTAAGTAAAAAATGAATCTTACAGAAAGCTTTCTGACCTTCGTAAAGCTAAGCGCACTGATGTAGTGATAGTGGCTGATGATTTTAATGCCCAAGTAGGTAGACTAAACGAAACCGAAAGACACGTAGGTGGATCCTATGGTGTCGAGGTTCAACGAACAGATAATGGCGACCGTTTACTACAACTATGTTCAGATGACCGTTTATTTCTCGCAAGCACCAACTTTAAGCATAAGGAAATACATCAGTTGATATGGCGACTTCCACAATCAACTCAACTGTTGAACTCAAATAGATCATATTGCCATTAGCCATCGTTAGAGAGGCTCGATAGAAGACTACCGCTCATTTCGCAGTACATGTTTAAACTCAGATCATGCCTTAGTACGAGGGCATAGTAGTCTGTGTTTCAGTGGACGTAAAAAATCCACGGCTAGGATTCCCCTCAGAGTTCAACTCAATGATGAAAAGGTCGAGAATACATTTCAGGAACAACTAGAAAACCAGTTAGTCCGATTGGCTTTTGCCAGTTTACGTCACTTGTGGTGTAGGCGAGACATCCGTCTACTGATGAAAGAACGTGTTTACTGCGCAGCAGTTCGATCTGTTTTACTTTGTGGATGTGAAACATGGCCATTAAGGATAGAGGATATTCGTAGGCTTCTAGTACTTGATCATAGATGTCTTCGAAGCATTGCTCATGTTTGCTGGGACCACCGAGTAAGCAATACGTGACTTAGGAATAAAGTACTAGGTAAGTACGGTAAGTCTATTGATGAAGTAGTAAATCGTCGTCAACTGAGGTGGTTAGGAACATGTGTTACGTATGGCTGACCATTGCCTACCTCGACGAGCAACGTTGTCTGGTGTAGGAAGTAGGCATGAAGAAAGCTAGGGGGGCCAACAGGAAACATGACACCTAGTCTATGAAGTCAATGACAATTAGGCTGATAATAGATGTAATAGATGTAGATTACATGGTTAGGGCCCGCGTGATAGTCGTAAAAAATGGTTAGAGATTTTAGGTGATATGGTTCAAAATCGTTGGCAATGGCGCAGGCGTATCCACTACTAGTCTTTCTTCAAGTTCTAAGATTCTTAGCTTATCATAATTTCTCTTTATTGAATCTTATTTTCTTAAATCTAATCGCCTGATCTCTATTCCTTTCCACTAGTACTTACTCTGTTACTACCTCCCCTACTCTGGGATTTGGTCCAACAATTTAATCTCTATCTGCTAACTGGAGCATGGCAACTTGAACTGATGAACGCATGTACAAAGTTCTACGTTATAAATGACTGAAACTACGAAACTGTGAACAATAATGCATTCTGAATTTTATTTAATGATAGCTGATATGTTTAACTTGACACATGCCACTACACATACGGATACTTTGTCAAATGGATATTTGAATTACTGTAAAATGTTGGTTTTAAAATGAAAAAAAAAACTGATAACAGACATTGGAAAGGTGAAATTCTTCCAGTAGTTAAGTAATTTAGTAAGAGCTTAGCTTCAATAAAATGAGAAATACAACAAACCTTATTAGCAATTGCACGGGCAATAATTTGAATGGACTGAGCCCGAGCTTCTGCCAAACGTTGGATAGCTTCGGCCTCACCTAAACAGGAGAGAAGTAAAGTTATATCAAAATCCCCATATTTACCACACACTACGAAAACTTAGATTTACAAGGCATAAAAGTGTCTCAAAATTATAATACTTACTGAATGATAAAGTACTATTTTTAGAAGCAAGTTGCTTGATGTCAGTATTATTTACACGATGTTACTGTAGAATGGAAACAAACGGTTAAAGACAACGATGATATAATACAGCCGTCAGATACTAACAACGGAAACAAGCGTAAAGAAGAACAACTTGCATAAGCAGCAAGACATGTAACGCCTTAACCCCATAATAACATCACGACGACACGAAAGACAGTTGGAAATTATATAAGATATTTTGGTTTTCACTACGTAACGAACACCCCCACCATCGACATATACACACAGTTATACAAATGGATGTACTTTCAAAAACTATTCTCAACAACCCATGATTATCAATGAGTCCAAACACAGGCTTCTACTCGTCTTACAAAACTAGTTTACATTCCGATGGTGCAAAGTAAGTGATGAATTTAGAACGTCAAATGACTAATTGCGATTTGAGTACTCGGTATGCTAATAATGGGCAAAAATGATATTATCTAGATATACAATGTTCAGACTACTCTCTTCATGCAACTAAACTAAGCTACTATGGCGTATATTTTCTAGAGATGTGTTCGGAATGTCAGCAATGACACAGTTAACGAGAAATCGCTAAATTAGGTAACAGTGCCTAAACTCACTCCCAGTTTCAAATAATAAAATGGGATAATATACACCCATACTGTTTTATTGCCATTAGCTTTTGAAATTTTAACAAACTCTGAATCTGGCTTCACAAACTGGAGTATGCAACCTTCATAGATCGCCATTTCCGAGTTTTATCGCTTATGATGCTAGAAGTGTCCATATTTAGAGAAAATGTTTATTGTACTTTTCTTAATGAAAATTGAATATTCCAGTAAGCAAGTAAACTAAACAATTACCTGAAGCCCTATTTATAATTTCAATCTGATGACCTTCTGATTCTAATACCTGGCTACGTTTCAAGCCTTCTGCCCGATTGATAGCAGCCTCACGTTGCCCTTCTGACTCTAGTATAGACGCACGCTTCTTTCTTTCCGCTTCGACCTGCATTTGCATAGCTTCTTTGATTTTCTGTGGTACCTGAACATCACCTAAAATAAGTACACAAATGTATCTTAATACATAATTTGCTACTTACGAATTTCATAGCGTAAGCACTCAATACCCCAAGGTTCTGATGCTTTGCCTAAAGCTTGTACGATTTGTAAATTCAAGGCCTCGCGTTCTTTAAAAACATTGTCCAGAATTATTTTACCGATTTCTGAACGCATTATTGTTTGTGCTAACTTTAATTATCAAAGAAAATAGAACTATAAGTCTAAATGAACAATTCAAATAGATATATCAGAAAACACCGTTAAATTCACAAAATAACTGCATACAATACTGCATAATGAAATCAAATTATTATACAAAATATGATGATCTAGATGAAAAGATACATGCGTAAGTTAGACGATCCGTCGATTTGCCCATTACAAAAAGAACTAACTATTAAAAACACTAGATGCAAACAAGAATTTCAATCGTTTATTGGCGCCACAAATAAACTTTATTTAACTTTATTTATTTTGTGGCCTACATTACAGACTGACTGTAGCCAGACAATCATAGAAAATCGGGAAGAACTGAAAATATGTATCCGCCAAGCGTGAAAGGTTCTCAGTACCAGCAAGTATCCACAACCTCACCAGGGATAGAACGGCAAACCTTTGAACCTCACTGAGTGAGCTAAACTGGGTTGGTATCTAGTGGAATCGGGTTTCTAACTTCTACAACCCCGACACCAATGCTAATTACGTGACGAATTTTCTGAATCTATTATGATCCATGCCGGATTGTACGTTGCTGATGACCGGTAACGTGAATAGCTAAGTTTTTTCATAACTAAATATGTGTCAAATGAAAGACAACGCCATTCAAACAAATTAAACAACAACAAGGACTGGTAAAAAAAAAGTACCTGAGTAATTGCAAATTCAGCTTCGGATACTCCATACGAAGCCAAATAGGGATCTTTGACCTTAAGGAATAGGACGCCATTCAACTGAAGGACGACATTATCTGGAGTCAAAATGTCAATTAGTTATTATTTATCTACTTATTTGTTTAAACACACAAAACTTGGTACAAATCAGTATCGAAAATTTTCGCCACACAAGTAATACCATGAATAGTCAATCAAGGGGAAAAAAGTAAAATTTGATGAGAACTAGAAAGTTACGAAGCAGGAGAATTGCTCAGATTAGTTAGTTAAATCTTCGCAAATCTGAAACCATTGTAACAAGCGTATCTAAATTACAATTAAAGATTGGAAGTAAAGTGTTAGTTGGTGGGACCCCCACATTCATACAAGGATATTAGAATGATGGTTGGGATACTTTAATAAGCAATACATTAAGCCTCAAATTAATTAGTATTTACCCACTATTGACTAAACGATAAAATAAGTGATTGACAACAGTCCTTCAACTTCTATCAAGGTTGAGAAAACTACAGTAAACCATGAGAGGAAGAGCAGTAGTCTGAAATGAGTAAACACCGAAAATTTAAAGGGATAGTAAATAGGGAACATTAGTAAGATTGACTGAACTGATTGAACTTCATATCATTTTACTGATCCCGATTGTTAACTGTTTTAGCTTGTAGGCACAATCACTAGAAATATCGGAAAAGTCAAATCCCTGAAACTGCTAAGATGTGTGACTCGGCTTATTTTAAAGCCAAATGCATTAACTTGGTTGTCTTCAATCAACGTAACACGGTTACGGTCTGATAATACCTAGGACCGGTCAGGAATATTAAAATATTCAACCATACAGACTTAAAACTACAGTGAAAGGCTATAAATGAGTTATCTAAGCATATTTTTTGGCGTATCAGACTATACATACATAAAAAACAGACTGGAAGTACCCCCATCATTGGGACGAAGTCAAATAAAATAATATCATTGTACGAAGGTTACCCAATGTGTGCTGAAGTCGCCAGTTTATAAGTGTAATGCGCGTTGTTGCCAAAATATTGACAACTACCATACTTCTTAAACTAAGAAGAATGTGGAAAAGAATGACAGGTGAACAAAAGAGAGGTTCAACTTGTTTCTATGAACATGGATTTCATTTGTTGGTAAATCTGTAGAAAAACTCGTGTATAACTTAATGTATTTAAAAAGTGAAGAATAAATCTACCTAATTACCTGACGTAATTGCTGACTGATCTGGAATCTCAATGGCCACTTCCTTCAGTGACTGTATATAAGCGATTCGATCAACAACAGGGATACAAAAATTAAGTCCCTATGATAGGATGTTAGCATAGAAATACTCAGGTACTAACTGGTTCCAATGTCCTGTGAAATCTTCCTAACCTTTCAATAACCCATGCTTCTTTCTCTGGAACGAATAATATTCCTGTATTTATCGGTGTCTGAGTGGTGTAATCACGGCTGCTAGTACATGCCTAGTGAAATGAAAACATTTGTAAAAATATATGAAAAAAGATGTTTAAATAAGACAACCATAGATTTTAGTCAGCAATATATGGATAAGCTCTTTTATAAAGAATATGCAAAAGCAACCATACAAAGTAGACAGTTAACTTCTAAGTACAAAAGTTAAATATGAACTTAACGTGAACTTGAACTGTCGGTGGGTTTTCCCTAATATTTAGGATTATGTACAAAAAATGTAGTCCGAAACACAAGATCATGACAATCAGTAATCTCATGATTTAGATGGATGGAATAAATATCTAAAACAGATCACAAGCCATGATATACCATGGTCATTCAGAAAATGTGTAACAGTTCTGTGAATAATTACAAACTTAAGAGCTAGATCACGACTAGACAAGGAAGAGGAATGTCGCAGCAAGGAAAATTCGGCTAGTCACTAAAATATAGTTTGAATCTTAGAGCTAATTGATGCTATGAAGTTTATACTAGTGACCTAAGTAGCAGAAAAATATATGACAAAAAATTAATATGGCGAACGTGACTAGTACACATTTTTACTTCCGCCGTATGATATGACATGAACGTACTGCTGAGAAAATCCATACTAGGAATAAACAACTGTCCAGGTGCTCCATGGTTTTCAATAGTACCCTATCAACATCAACTTGTGACAAATTCACTCAACTAAAACTTAATACTAATCTCCACAAACCCCCTCAACTCAAAGATATGACTAAACAAGAACCTGGAATATAATTATATATTCGTTATTGGAGCCTATTCGGGTAGGAACATTACAATCAGTTATTCAAACTGAAGTAGGTAGAAAGGAGTCCAAATATTCAACTTAATAATTGAAATCCGATTGGTTTAAATAGTGAGCAAATGGTCTAGAACAAAACATATGGGGACTTAATCTTGAATGTCTTAATGATTCATCTAAAGGTTCATTTTTTATACTTCACTTTCAATTAACTTGTCATTGTAAATTAGTGCGCCGTACTTGGGCGTTTGTTACATACTGCAACAAAATAGGAATAATGCACGAGAACTGAAGAGAAAATAACAATGGCAGATAGAGGAAGAATTAAATACATAGAGAATTCGCCAATATAGCAGGAAAAGCATTAAAAGTTAGTGCATTTTCGCCTATCATGATTAATAGTTCGATGACTCAAACAAGCTCTGCGAGTAATTTTCATCACAAGGACATGAGTTAATCGTACACAGCTTCAAGCCTGAAATGTTCATTGGTCCAAATCACCACATCCCACAAACTCGACAAGATTAACAAAACAGGAGATGAAAGTAAGTGGTGCTAATTGAAGCTGAAAGATACCCATGAAAGATATAATTCGAGAACAAACGACAATAAACAACGACGAGCACAGAATAACACCGGCAAGAAACATTAAGGCCCTCACTGCCAGAGAAACTGTATCACTTTACATGAAAGTATAGTGGTTTCCGAAGGTGAATTTAGTCCCACCCAAGATTCCGATTGGAACTGAGAACATATATGAGCTCTCTCTCATATAAGAGAGGCAAAATAATTAGGAAAATTGGGTTTGATTAAGCTATAACAATGGCAATCGACATACTTCCAACAAATAATTCAGTGCTATTATAGATGCACTCAACTATGAAAGATTTAACTGACCCTGAAAAGTCGGGAACTGGAACGCGCGATAATCGTACCGCGAATCATTGCGAACGTGACCTACACCTCATGTTTCCCTCCCTTCAGGAGTAGACAGTCAATTGGCACTTGCAGTTCAAATAAACTGACGTACGAGTAAGTAGTAAATTCTGTTTGAGATTGGGCACCTGAAGGATTACTTAGGGTGTCTGCTTCGAAGCTACATTCTGTATTGAGGCCTCTCTTTGAACGACGTTGCCTGATTTCAACATTGCTTGACAGAATTAGGGAATTGTAGCAGCTGATGACACTTACTACTTACACCTGTTACCTCCCCTAGGAGGAGCTTAGGCCGCTTACCAGTATTCTTCATTCAACTTTGTCCTGAGCAATTCTTTCCAGCTGTCTCCAGTTACTGTTCATCCTTTTAATGTCTGCTTCCAATTCTCGATACAGTGTGTTCTTTGACCTTCCTCTTTTCCGTTTTCCAACAGGGTTCCAAGTTAGTGCTTGTCTCGTGATGCAGTCAGGTGGTTTTTCGCAATGTGTGTCCTATCCTAGTTCCTACGTTGTTTCCTGATTTTCTGTTCAGCTGCAAGCTGATTGGCACCCTACCATAGCAGGCTGTTGCTGATGGTTTCCGGCCAATAAACATTCAATATCTTGCGTAGACAGTTGTTGATAAATACTTGTACTCTCCTGAGGATGTTTGCAGTAGTTCTCCACGTTCCAGCTCCATATAGAAAAACTGTTTCGACGTTCGAATTGAAAAGTCTAACTTTAAGATTGTTAGACAGTTGTTTGGAGTCCCATATGTTCTTGAACTGTAGAAATGCTGCCCTGGCTTAGCTGATCCTTGCCCTTACATCTGCATCGGATCCTCCTTGTTCATCGATGATGCTCCCCAGGTATGTAAAGGTATCCACTTCTTCCAGAGTTTCAACATCAAGTTGAATTGGGTCGGTGCTCTCTGTGTTGAATTTGAGGATCTTGCTCTTTCCCTTATGTATGTACAGGCCTATTGATGCTGAGGTTGGTGCTACGTTGATTGTCTTCACTTACATTTGTCGGTGTGTATGGGCTAGGAGTGTTAGATCATCCGTGAAGTCCAGATCATCGAGTTGCATCCCACATGCTTCTCCCCAGATGTAGAGGTTTTCATGATCCAATCGACCACTAGGAGGAAGAGGAAAGGCGAGAGCAGACAGCCTTGTCTGACACCGGTTCTTACTGAGAATGCATTTGTCAGCTGACGTCCATGCACAATTTTGGATTGTAATCCGACGTAAGAATTCCGGATGATGTTGACGAGTTTCTCTGGTATACCGTAGTGTCGAAGAAGTTTCCATAGTGATCTCCTGTCTACGCTGTCAAACGCCTTCTCATAGTCGAGGAAGTTGATGTACAGTGACGAGTTCCATTCAATTGATTGTTCAACGATGATGCGTAGTGTTGCGATTTGGTCTGTGTATAACCGATCCTTACGGAAACCAGCCTGTTGATCTCGAAGTTGAGCATCCACTGAATCTTTCATTCTGTTCAACAACACTCTGTTGAAGACTTTCCCTGGTACTGACAATAGTGTAATCCCTCTGTAGTTCTCGCATTTGCTCGAATCTCCTTTCTTTGATATCTTGATAAGGTATCCTTCTTTCCAATCTGCTGGCACCTGTACTTCCTCCCAGATCCTCTTGAATAAAACGTGGAGCATCCTCGCCGATATGTCTATATCTGACTTAAGTGCTTCGGCTGGTATATTGTCAGGTCCTGCTGCTTTCCCACTTTCTATCTGTCTGATGGCTACCTTAATTTGTTCCACTGTTGGTGGATTGACATCAATCGGGAGGTCTGTAGATACTGCTTTGATATCTGGTGGGTTCGGGGGAGCTGGTCTATTCAAGAGTTCCTCAAAATATTCTACCCATCTGTCTCTTTGTTCTTGAATTTTGGTGATTGGCTTGCCTTCTTTGTTCCTGACCGGTCGCTCTGGTTTACTATATTTCCCTGCCAGTTTCTTCGTTGTGTCGTATAGCTGTTTCATATTTCCCTCTCTTGCAGCTTTTTCCGCTGTCGTTGCAAGGCCTTCGATATACTTCCGTTTGTCGGCTATAATGCTCTTCGTTACTTGCTTATTTGCTTCTGTGTATTCAGTTTGTGCCTTGATTTTTTCTGTTCTAGTTCGGCTGTTGTTGATTTCTGTCTTCTTGTTCCTCCTTTGTTGAATTTTGCTCAGGGTCTCTGTGGAAATCCATTCCTTATGATGATGTTTCTTGCGGCCCAGAGCCTCTTGACAAGTTGAAGTTAGTGTCTCTTTGATTCTTTTCCAGTTGTCCTCCATTGTGAATTCTTCCTCGTTCAGCAGATCTTGTAAGGCTTGGAACCTGTTGTTGAGAGTTATTTTAAATTCCTTGAGTTTGTCAGTATCCCGAAGGGAGGCTGTATTGAACCGTTTTAATGCTGTTGCTCCAGTTATCCATTGCTTCTTTAGCTTCAGTTTCATTTTGGCAACCACTAGGTGGTGATCTGAAGCTACATCAGCTCCTCTCCTGTTTCTCACATCTTCCATTGATCTTCTGAATTTTCTATTGATGCATATATGATCAATTTGATTCTCCGTAGTATGATCCGGTGAGACCCATGCAGCCTTGTGTATGCGTTTGTGGGGGAATATTGTACCACCTATAATCATTTTGTTGAAAGCACAAAGGTTTGTGAATCTTTCATCATTCTCATTTCTTTCTCCCAGTCCTTGTCGTCCCATGATGTCTTCGTAACCAGTGTTGTTCATTTCGACTTTGGCGTTCAGGTCCCCCATTAGGATTGTCAGATCCTTTCCTGGACACTTCGCTATGATTGACTGCAGTCTATCAAAAAGCTGATCTTTGTCTTCGTCGTTACCGTCGTTGGTGGGTGCATGACATTAGATAATGTTCATTGTAATCCCCTTCTACATTGTCTTGAAAGATGCTTTGATGATCCTGGGTCCATGTGGTTCCCATCCTACAAGTGCAGTGCGCGCTTTCTTGGACAGCATCAGAGCAACTCCTTGGGTGTGTGGGACATTTTCCTCTTGGTGACCGGAGTATAGTAGCACCTCTTCCGTCGCTAATGTTTTCTGTCCAGTTCGAGTCCAATGCGTTTTGCTGATCCCAAGCACAGTTAAATTGTATCTCTTCATTTCTGCTGTTATCCGGGTGATCTTCCCTGTCTTCCACATTGTCCGAACATTCCATGCATCTATAAAATTTTTTGCTCTGGTCGTTAGAAGGGGTGGCATCGGCCTCATAACTTCACAACGCTTATTGTAAATAAGTTGTATGTGATAAAAATAAAGTAAAATAAAACCTATTCACACTTAATTTGTTATTTTTTGCATCACATATTTATTATGCATACTTACGTTTCATTCAGAATTTTTGATCCTCCATCGTCACCTGTTACCTTAGCAT
Source organism: Schistosoma japonicum (assembly GCA_025215515.1). Taxonomy (NCBI): domain Eukaryota; kingdom Metazoa; phylum Platyhelminthes; class Trematoda; order Strigeidida; family Schistosomatidae; genus Schistosoma; species Schistosoma japonicum. The sequence goes on along the minus strand of CM046061.1, from coordinate 68,720,824 downwards.
CATATATGTATAATAGTTTATATTGGTTTTTAACTCTGAACTTTCCTTCGTTATGCATACTTTTTTTGTACTACTGTATATGTAAACTTTTTCGATGAAACCAAAAACAGTTTCTTCACAATACCTATTCTGCATAAATTGTATATGATTAAAATAAAATAAAAGTAAATCCAGCCACTCATTGAGAGGCGGATACTTCGCCTACGTTACATATGATGTGGGCTAAAGAAAGCCATCCAGACAGTCCTGAATCCAAGCTACGATATTAACCTGATAGAGTAAACTAATGTCACGTTCAAGAAAAGTGAAGTGGTTTGCACATTCAGTCACTCCACCATCTATCACCAATCCAGGTAATAATGAATGCCAGTCCTGAAGTAGCATTTTGTATTTAGAGGGAGAGAAACACTTCTCAAATATGTTTGTATTATTACTCAAGATGTTCAGTACACTTCACACTATCGAAATCTTTACTGAATCGGACTATATGGTCTACATATTTTAAGCCAATAAATGTGCCTACCAGAGGAATACAGTTTTTGAAAGGTTAGGTAAAAAAGTGCGATTTCTGTGGATGTACGTGTTACAAAATCTAATAAGAAGAAGTGTAACGGGTAACCATGGCTGAAATCTTTGGGTAAAATGTACGTTAGTCTTTAACGCCTTGGTACATCCTGTTCTATTGGCAGAAGAAACTAGATTATTAAGGAATAAGTCTTCATTTTTATATCGTGGGCAGGAAACAGTGGAGTTCAACACTGATCATTCAAACACGAAACTTCTCAACATTCGATATAGGATAATAGGAAGTATAATCCCTATGCAGAATAAGGAAGTAAATGAATACTTGGGTTTTACTGTTTTTGAGTATGCTTAAGGTTTGAAGTCAACTTTCAACTAGTCAGTTTAAGTTGCTATAAGTTGTTTTAGTATCCTGATAGCAAGTGTGGAATATAACCTTTTCCTCCTAAGCTAGAATAGACGAAAGAACAACCGTTCACATTTAAAACTGTAGAGCATAGTCTTATCTCGTTCATAAAACTTTTTGACAAATTTTGCTTGATTGCTTTTAACTTTAAGTCCTTCAGCTCTGAAAAAACTATTAACTGCATGAGAAACAGTATTCCAATAGTGAACTTATGCAGCTCTTGCGTATGATAATTTTTTTACCCGAGTGTCAAAGTCTTAAAACAAATCCTGAATGCCTTAAAGTATTAAAAGTTTAAGAGCTTTTGCATTCTGGTGTATTAAAGAATGAGGAATATTTTATGTCATGAACATGAATTTTCAGCGTTTAGGTACGTTCCGTTCTATCTAACAGAAGAAACAATAATCTTTGGTAATAGGTCTTTATTTCGAATCGTGGGCAGGAGACAGTGAAGCCGGATGCTTATCATTCAAACACAATGCTTCTCAACATTCAATATAAGATAATATGAAATATAATCCCTATAAAAAACAAGCAAGTAAACGAATACTTAGGCTTTATTGTTTTAGTGTATACATAGTTATGAAGTCAACTCTTAACTAGTCAATCTAAGTTGCTACATTTGCTTCCTCCCAGAATCGACTTCCGTAGGAACGTCGGTTTGATCAACTTAACTAATAAAATTATCGTAGTCCTGTCGCTGTATCTCAATAGATAATTACTAGAACATCCAGAATCTGACATTAGGTCAACAGTAAACAATCTGTTAGTATTCGAAGATACCACGTGTATTACATTTACTTTTAGAACTTGTTATCTAATCTTGTAGCGTTTATATTCTCCCACAAATGATAATTGGATGCTTGAACTTAACCTCCTATCGGTGACCAGAGCTTGGAAAATAACAGAGAGTAAGAAAATGAGGCAAGAATATCTGAGGCAGTACCAGCGAGCTGGCTACCCAACACCATGTTGGTGAGGTACGATTTTCCCATGCTCTGTCCGGTTATCAGGTGTTTACTCACCTGCCTCTTGAGTCGCCCTCAAGTCAAAATGAAAGTAAAATCTACTTCAAAAAATATTGTTGAAACTCCATCACACCTAAAGAGTCGCTCCACTGTTTGTATAAAAGGTTAAAGTACAAAAATAAAATGCACAATTATAATTGACAAGTTTTCGTTTCTACGTAAGTGTTCGGTTTCAGACTGTTTGGAACCTGGAAGAAAACAAACATGGTGTAGATATCTGTGCATGCAAATGCATTAACAAAATGAAGTATATCAATTTAATTGAAAAAAAATATATATATAAGTGCTTGAACTTGCTAGGAGTCAGACCGAATAGTCGACCTTGAACATGTGAACTAGATAACCTAGGTTGCTACAAATTCTTCGGTCTCCCTGGACGGTACAAGTAGAATTTCGGAACAATAACTCGCATTCATTTTCACCAAACTGCATTCTCCAGTTATAACACTAGTGTTTAGGTTATGGGGGGGGGGGAAAGGAAAAATATGCAATCTTAGTATCATTGACTTAAAGAAGAGGCTTGTCATATTTCGTAGGCAACCGTAAATCATTGGAACAGATTGTAAATATTAATGAACCCAATAAATAAGTATGATTTGTTCTATTAGTGATAAATATTGGATCTTACAACTTATGAAAGATTGTTAGGAGGGGTGTATAACCAGTTTAATAATGGTTATTTTATACCATGAAATACTAATTATATTTGTAGTGGGTGATGAGAAACTAGGTTAAAGGCCGTAAGGAAATCTAGGTATAATGAAGAGAAAATTGCCTTTAATTTCATTTACCGAAGAGTCCAACGTGAATGTGCGCCCGGGTACATGATCTTGCGAAACCTCGTTGAGGAGAAATTAGTTGCTGGCGTGGGAAATGTTCAACCTCTGGCTCTTAACAATTCCTTTTATGGCATGTGAGGGTAAGGAAATTGTGTTGATTGGTCTGTAATTAGGTATATCTTCTTTCAAGCAGACTTCGAGAAAAGGGATAATGTGTGTAGTCCTTCAATCTCCTGGATAATGATTACGATCCACTGACACGAAAATTTTTTAGCTGTAAATGAGATGTATCTGTGCCACTGCAAATACAGAAAGACAAAGCTATGTTGTCAGCACCAGGACTGTTTACGTATTTTTTTTAGCGATTCTATGACTTACCTTTAATGTGAACACCACCATCCATACACTTTATTTACCATGGACACCCATGAACTTACGTGGCATTTTCTGCAGCAATAATTACATAACAGTAATGTTACCCGTCTGGTTACTTGATCAACACTCCTAGCCTTCGTCACTTCTGACAGTTAAAAATTAAACATTATAATGAAATTATTAGAACGTTTGTCAGTGTGAATAATATACGCCGACTTTATGCTGACATCCTGAACAAACTTACAAGCTGGTGAGTAAAATGCAATAAAATTTAGTATTTATTACAACTATTAAACTGACACATTAATTGTGACATTGTCAAAACACTGTTATTTTTTTAAATAATGCATGGTGTTAATACGAGATCTTAGTGATGCAAATTTTACTTTGATTAATCACTTATTCCTCCAAAATTCAAGTTCAATAGTGTTTATTATTATATCATACAACCATGTCTAAAAATTGGCATGAATTCTGTGTGACACTTAAGAATATACAGCATTGTTATCATGAAGTGACTGAATAAGCAATACTGACATTAAATGCAAGGTATCGAAGTTGATTCGATCTGTGTCTCTTGACCAAATCCCTTGAATTGGAATATTACATTGCCAATAGCCTTTTAGTGATAACGCACGATCGAATATACAAGAAAAGTTGCAACTTGATTGTTCACGCAACGCTCTGCTAGTGAATATAACCCAATCGTCCTAATTCACTTATATTTGTGCAGTAAATGTAAATGCCAACAGCTCGCTGGTCAGTAAGAAAGTTAGACAATTAGAACTATCGAGCGGATGACCAATATTATTATATAACTAACTGCACTAACAGCAGTCAGTGATGAGTCCCGGAGTTTAAGGTTCTTCATCAAAATATACAGCAATTACAAATGTCTTTCACACATATGTAATGAACCTAACACCTCTGTCCCACAACTCTTGAATAGTTGATATCCGCTATGGGAGGTGGACATGTTCGTATCGTCGAATGGACACTATGATTCTGTGATAAGAACTGCAGAAGGTTAGAAAAATAAGATTGAAGAATATAGGTACTGAAATATGCTGAAAACGGGCTTATCATCAAAGAGTATCAATCCGAATTTGAAGTTGTTTTGCAAATCTTTAAATACGTCAAGTGTTTATTAGTTGTGTGAGTTTACTAAGTCGGAATGTTTTGTGAATATTGTTTTTAGAGGAGTGTTCAGGGAGTACAGGGAGTGTTTACATTAGTCTTCCTGTGAATATCAAATAGAGTATTACCGATATGATTCATTGGTGACGGGTGATGTGTAGTCAAGAAGGTAAGACAGGAGCGAAATGCGAAAAGTAATAAGATGATTCTAGGAGTGTTTCCGGGAGGATAAGTCATGAAAGTCATGAGTCAGAGAAATATATCTGGTTTCAAAGGAAAATTGTAATGTCCCTCAGGGGTTTATTTTTAGAGGTGCCTTTAGACATACTGGAACAACTCCCTCAACACTTAGAGGCCACAAGTTGATGCTGTTAATGGTTAAGTAATTGTGAAGTATTGTGAAATTTGTAATGGAGTTACGAAGGTGGGTTTAAGTAATGTTTTAGACTGTAGCGGTAAATAATCCCCCAAATAAATAGTTGCATAGGCTCTCAACATTGATGCTGACCATGTTTGTTTTAGCGGACCCAACCAGTTGAAGGCGCGCGTCAGGCATCATCACCAGATCACGACTCGAACCACCATGGGTAGCATCTCTCTCTAGTTTGCCAGCATAGACGTTGCTATCCCATTGAAGCTCTTTTTGCAATCAAATATAATTTCTCTTCCATCCTTCAGTGTCTTCTGATTTCTTCTCATTCGTAGTCTGAGCGATTGGTAGTTTTTTGACACTTCAGCGGTAGATGCGTTTTTAGGAATCCAGCAGCGTTCTCTAGAAATTCTAGAAATGTTACCGTGGGTGTTGTCGTGTAAAGAAAAACTTGAAATTTATTCTTCTGCCAATGAAATAAAGATTTCCTGCGTAAAGGACTTCTCGCTGAGAATTTTTCAATCTGCACGATTGCCGTAAGTCGGAAAACGTACTAGTGTGTATCACAGTCTTGCTATTTCGTTCCCTGTTGCAAACAGCTTCCTAATGGTGGAATAAATATTATAATGGCAAGTTCAGGTGATCTTAATCTACATAATATATAATATTGGACTTCTCAAGGATTGGAGAAGGTTATTGACCAGTTGTCAATGTCACTAACTGAAGCGCTCTATTTGGGCTTGGAGTTACTTATTGGCGTGTTAAGTACTGAGTTCTATAATATCATGTTCATGTACTAACCATTAGTAGCAATGTTCTGTTATTTATTAAGTAATGAGCACAAATAATTTAATGTTATCCTGTCTAGAGATATTTGACTTTTTTTTTGAACCGTCGTCGAAATACCATGATATTAGCGTTAAAAAATCAGTTGGTAAATGCTAGTCCGTTGGAAATACTAAATTTTTAGCCTCACAAGATATATCTGACTGATTAATAGCTTGTAGGTTACACTTTTAAAAGCTAAATAGCGAATTCTTGGATAAATTATAAATTTCGTTCATACTTCGTATTTTCCTTACAGCATGTTCGCGAGTCCGTTTCTGATTTGAAGTCAAGTGGAAATTATCGTATCGTAGAATACTAGACAGAAGTAGAGCGCGATAGTACTGATTCATTAGGGATGACTTAGCAATAGGTCTTACATTGTTTCTTCTGCGTAGTGTCCGGTACCAGCTAGTACTGGGCGAACCCATATTTCCAGGCTTAGGCCACCACTCATATGCTGCTAGTTTATGACTGGTATGTACTTCGTAGTACCAGAAACCACAACCAACACATTACATTATCGCCTCCTACTGGGCAACGACACTCAAGCCGCTTAGTGCTGTTAGTTAAAATAATCCAACAAACCCTTGTTATACTACATTGCTGTAAACGAGTAGGGTTCAGTCAAAGTGAGGTCTGATAAGTTGTGATTGATTAAATAACTAGGAATAATTACTCAACAAATAAAATGCCTCTGTTCTTTCCAAATCTATCGCATGACTGTCCCTGTTAAGGCTCTCACTATTATCGCAGCTAGTGATTGGAAACGTTAAGGTAACATATCCTTAACTTGGTTGTGATGGAACAGATATGCCCATTTTTTATTTACCTATGGAATCTTAGTTTCAAGCTTATTCTGTGTATTTTATTTTGTAAGTTTAGTTTTTTTTCCTGGAGTCATGTTTTCTATACCTAATTCTCCCTACTGCCACTGATTGTGCTACTGATAATTTTATCGCTATTTTTGAGTTGTAACCTAGTTAGTACACCCACCAAGTCGCGATTTGCATGTTAGTAACTGACTGGGTGCATTTTCTAGCACTTTCCTGTCATTTGTAATTATCATTTGAGTTATAATCTGACTACTTAGTTACCAAAACATTAAATGGGCTGAAATCTTTAAAGAATATGTTTGAATACTTGAACTATTGGATTGTTCGTGAATTTAAAGCTGCATTATGTGCATAGAAGTGTGATATGTTCAATCATTATTTTATTTATAATTTTAGGTATACTTACCAACAGCGACGTTTAAACATGTTTCAGTTTATGATAAGATGACGCAAATATACTGCACGCTTTGTGGAATGTGCTTTGGAAAACCATCTCGACTGGAGGCGCATCTGCGGATCCACACTGGAGTGGTAAAAAACGCATTGAGTTTCTTTTAAGTTATAAGGTTTCTATTAATTAGTCAAACATCATTCTAAAATAAGGTTTCCAGGTATAAATAGTTGACCACTGCTGATGTTTAAATTATAAGTAAAATTTTATGACGAAGTACTAGGCTTTAAGTGATTTTTACTTCGTAGTGATTGGAAGTACTAACAAGTTCTCAAAACAAAAATGGGTTTTGAAATGCTTGCAGTGAGTTTTTAAACCCCTCAGCGTTGATTTTATGAACTGTGAAGTAGTTTTTCAGAACAACTGTCTGGATTCGAGCAGTTTGGATAACTATTTATATTTTAATCTCACATAATTCCCGTTAACATTTTTTTTAAATGATATTGCCCTATATTATCAGTTAACTAAAGTTTTTTTATCCAGTAGTTGTAATATATCTTATGCGTCATACATTTATCGTTCACTGACCAGTTTTTAAGTCATGTTGTAAATTTTGTCGTCAAATCAAGTTATTGAGCAAATACTTATTTCAACTGCCTTTCAAATTTTAGGCTTATTATCGATCCATAATAAGAGCTGGTTTTTATCTTTATCTCTAAATATTCAATTTAATTAGTAGAAATTTTAATTAGTAAAACTTACTGTATATATATGACAGCATGCATATTCCATCCAAAGAATGTGCGGACTGAGATTGTAGGAATTCTTATTTTGTAAACTACGGGTGCATCAGCACTATTATTTTCAAAACACTCCGCTTACGACAACATACTTATCTCACCTCTGTTCTTATAATATGGACAATCTTGAAAACGTTCGTGGAAGTAAGGCTCTTTAGTTATTTTACTTCATAGTTTTCTAAAATTGTGCTCACAAGTTTCTAAAATTCAGTTCATCGATCACCCTGTAAACAGCAACTCGATTGTCGGCAAGCACAAAGGCCAAATGTTCAGTGCTGTCATCAGTACACTAGGTCTATAGGTTGCCCAGATATTCTTGTATTCATTACATCTTTAACAGGAACGCACAATCCACCCTAATACAGTTTCTTTGCTTAAATGGGTTATTTTCACAAACAATTCTCAACATTCCAGAATTTCCGTTTCTTCCAGGTGTTACTAGTACCCACTGCAGCTAAGCTCGTGTATTTCATGAGTAGTGCAGTATAATTCTACTTTTAAGTCCTGTGAATTTTAGCTAATAATTTTCTCTCTTGGTACAGTACCGTCTGCGGTATTTCAAAAATTACTGTGATGGTCCTATATTGTTGCATTCTAGATTAACCTATTGCCTTGCCGTTTTAAATGTCTTTTCAGTACATGGGGAAATTTATAGTACTTTTGATGATTGCCCAAAATATCTCTCCAGTATTTGTTTACTAGGGACTTGACTTTCAGTTACTCGGTTGTTTGTCCGAGCACCTCATTTCGGTATCGTTACAAACAATAATTAATAGAAGTGGCGTTGCAGCAAAATTTATGGCTGTATATTAGTAGGTTAGATAAATCTGTAATAAACTTGGATTTATTGTCAATATATCATTCGTAACATAATAAACGCATCTTTTCCTACTTTTTACTTCCCCGTCAGCGTCCGTATGTTTGTGAATGTGGTAAAACAGTACACACGAAAACAGCATTTGACTCGTCATGTTTTGAAATGTCCAAGATCGATAGGAGGGGATGATTTATCTGTTCAGGAATCAGTAAAAGTAGAAAAAACCTACTCTTGTTCACAGTGTTCTGCTGGGCCCTTTTCAAAAAAGAAAATGGTATGGGCTCATATGGCTATAGTACATCGGTAGGTATTAAAGTTTGTCTTAATTTTCTACGTTTGTAGTTTGTTTAATGATTATATGGCTTTCACCCATTAGATCAAATTTAACCTCACCAACTTATTTTTAAGCGGTTACCGAATACCATTTGAATTTACTCAAAAGTCTTGGTTCATCATTTAGGACACATTAATATGCAGTTATGAACTAGTCCCCTTACTTTGTTAAATATCGTAACATGCCTATAGTAAGATATATTCACCAGAAAGCTTGATATTATTGACTGATTTGCAAGTAGGGGTTTGTGTGTGTTATGACGCAAAAAGAATAGTTGATTTATAGAACGCCAATTGAGTGTGCCTAGTCAATAAATGCGCATCTGCCTGTGCCCACTCAGTCCCGAACCGGAGATAGAAGAACACAAGACGATAAACCAACCAGACAGAATCATTATATTCCACACATTCCTTTATATATACATAAAACCTGACCACACAGTCAACCAATTAGGGAACTAACATTAATACAAAATAGGAGCACTAGTGTATGTGAACTAAAGTACGTATATACAATTGACTAACCATAGTTCATCAATGAGAAATGATATAATAACAGATAGTGTGTCAAATGGGAGGATAGGTCACCGGGAGGATGGGGGGAACTGAATGATAGTAGTAATTAATTGTTTCCCTTGAATATAACCAAAAGTACTGAAATAGGTCCCTACTCTGGGATTTGGTCCAACAATTTAATCTCTATCTGCTAATTGAGGCATTACAACTTGAACTGATGTACGCATGTACTAAGTTCTACGTTGTAATTGACTCAACAACAACAGACGCATGCTGGACTTAAATGCAATTAGTTGAGACTCTGACCCAGCAACTCCGAATCCAAATCCCTATATCATGCATCACATCGTCTATGTCTGTGGATACAATTGCCAACAGTATTCCAGAATTTAGTCATGACCCTGAATGTGAAGTAATAACTCCACCACCACTACGTGGTTCAAACGATCGGAAAATGCATTCAGAATAGAATTTTCGAATCAGGGTGATGCATGGAAAACTCGTCTATTGGTGCGCAAGCTAAGTCCCAGCGAATATGCACGTTTTTCTGACCATATACTGCCGAAGTTGCCTCGAGAGCTCAGTTTTGAGGAGGCAGTAAGACAGAGGTATTCGGTGAATCTATATGACTGTTTAGTATTCGTTATAAGTGCCTCAGGTTGGTGAAAGGAAAACCGGTGACTACTGAATGTTAGCTGATGTCGTCAACCGAGAGTGTGAACGCTTCAGGTTACACTCCTTGATAGATCACCAATTTAAATGTTTAGTCTTCATCGAAGCTCTCCAGTCACCTGAAGATGCCGAAATTCGGACACGTCTTTTATCTCAACTTGACCAAGATCCCAACATACAACTCAGAACGTTGGTGGTTGAGTGCAAAAGACTACAAAGCATCAAACACGACAACGCATTAGTTGAGCAGGTAAATCTAAATCTAACTAGTGGTACTGTAAATGCAATTAATAGGTTCAAGTCTCAGAAGCCAAGTAGAAAAGAGTCAATACCCAATAAACCTAATACTGCTTGCTGGTTATGCGGTGATTGGGATTATGTACGTTTCTGCAAATTTAAAAGCATAGATATCGGATGTGTAACAAACGCGGACACAAAGAAGGCTACTGTCCACCGAATCATATGTCCCAACCCAAGAAGAAATATAAATACCCTCGACATACGATGAAGTCAGCCGGTCCTCAATCACTTTCTGTAGTAGTAGCTTTCAGAACAGACTACAGCACTCACAGAAAGTATGTTATTATTCTAATCAACGGCATCCCCGCACGTCTTCAAATTGACACAGCATCTGATATCACCCTAGTATCTAGAAAAACCTAATGACTTGCATGGAAGGACACAAATGACACCCTCTACGAAGACAGCTACAAATGCATCTGGTGGTGTAGTGAAACTCGTCAGCGAGTTAGATTGCGAATTTTCCTTTAATGGAATCAACTCTAATGGGACATGCTATCTAACAGATCGAATGAACCTTGACCTCCTTGGTTTAGATTTATTAACGAAGCTTGGACTAATGGACACTTCTATCAACAGTATTTGCAACCAAATATATTCTTCAGCAGGTAACCGAAGGTTGTCAAAGAAGACAAGTGAAAATTTAGTTGAGAGGTTACGGCATAAGTTTGCACCTGTTTTCCATAATCGTTTGGGTTACTGCACGATGATGAAAGCTCATTTACCTATAAAAGCAGATGCTAAACCTACTTTTCGTCCAAAACGTCATGTATCGTATGCTACGCTGGAACTGGTCGACCAGAAAATTAATCGTTTACAACAAGCTGGTGTTATTCAGCCGGTTAACTACTCTACTTGGGCAGTGGCTATTATGGTGATCAAGAAGTCTAACGAGGCTATACGCATATGTGCTGATTTTTCTACTGGTTTAAATGCTGCAGTGAATACATATCAGTATCCTCTACCAGTCCCTGAAGATCTATTTGCCAAGTTAAATGGTGGCGCATGTTTCGCCAAACTAGACTTTTTTGACGCTTATCTTCAAGTGGAAGTAGCTGATGAGTCTAAAGAGCTTTTAACTATCAACTACTCATCGGGGATTATTTCAGTATACCCGCTTATCACTTGGTATTAAGACCGCACCCGCCATCTTTCGGCAGATAGTAGATACAATGCTGACAGATATATCTGGAGTAGCAGCACACCTAGATGATATAATCGTAATGGGGTCAACTGAGACAGAACTTTCGGATCGTCTACACCAAGTACTGAGTAGAATGATGGAGTATGGCTTTCGCCTACATGAAGAAAAGTGCACCTTTTCCATGCATTCCACCAAATATCTTGGTTTCATCTTTGATAAGAACGGTCTTCGACCAGACCCAGACCCAGCCATCCAAAAGATGCCAGCACCAACTAATGTTTCTTCACTACGATATTTCTTGGGTTTAATTAGTCACTACAGCACATTTTTTCTCAAAATGCTCTGCGTAAGAGGTCCCCTAAATGAATTACTGACGAAAAACAATCATTCGCATTGGTCATCGGAATGTCAAGCATCATTTAACAAAGCCGAATCGATGCTCAGCTCGGAGTTTCTGCTAACACGCTTCGATCCCAACTTGGAGATTGTTGTTGCATCGGATGCCTCTAGTCATAGAGTTGAAGCAGTGATATCTCATGTGTTCCCGGACAAATCAGAAAAGATAATTGCTCACGCTGCTAGATCACTCACCGCACTTTTCTTCACGTGGTCAGCCATTCGTAACACATGTCGCGACCACCTCAGCTGACGAAGACTTACTACTCCATCAATGGACTTACCGTATTTACCTAGTACTCTATATCTAAACCACGCATTGCTTACTCGGTGGTCCCAGCAAACACGAGTAATGTTTGGGAGACATCTATGATCAAATACTAGAAGCCTATGAATATCCTCTATTCCTAATGGTTATGTTCTTGTTGAAGGATGCGATGAAGTTGATCATCTGATATAGGCATCTTGGATTTGATTCTTTTTCTCCGCCGCCACTGTTAAGTTGTGTTATCTTTATTAGTCCCGGTAATATTATGTATTAATCCCGTCTAGTATTCTGCGGTCCGATAGCGACTTGATCTCAAACCAGAACAAGTGTAGAGCAGGTAGCAAGATGCATTGAGAAGATAACAGCAGAAGGCGAAGGCCAAAAGCAAAGCAAATAATTACACTAGAGTTTATATAAACATCGGTATAGAGTATTCCAGAAACTTCCTGATTGTTCGTTGGCTTTGGTTGGTTAAGAGTTGACCAATCACAACTCGGCTACGTGATCATGTTTTGAGTATACTTTAATCAATCTTTTTTGTTGCTAAAGCTCTCCAGCTATTGTTTTCATCATACTAATAGGTGATCGCATTTTTTTATTTATTTTATTATCTTACCTTTTGCTCCTTACCTTTGTGCATTCAGATAAGTTGGCAAATGGACGATTTTGTGAATACAAGTTTGTCTGCAAATCTACTGACTCATCATTTGATGATTTATCTTTTCCCTAACTCTTAGAGAGGTTGATGAAGCCATTAATAAATTGAAGTTAGGTAAATCAGCACAACCTGGAAGTTGACTGTTTTATCTTTAAGGATGATGGTTCAGTCTTGGTAGGTAGGTTGATTGAATTATTAGCCAACGTCTTGGAATTGAACATCATCTCATCTGATCGGTCCCGACTACTGATTATTCTAGTTTTCAAAAACTAACAGATGTCCTCTTACGACAGTCACACAGAAATCGGTGTGACTAACAGTGTTTAAACAATTAGCCTCCGTATTCATCTGACTCCAGGGGACTTCAAACTGAGAAAAAGCAGGTTAGTGTCAGACCTGTGCATGAATGCATTGATCAAATATTCAATATACATTAGCTTCTACAACATGAGCATGCTTACCAACGTCCGACAATAGTTTCATAACTTGACTTGAAATAGCCTTCGACTAAGTAGATCGAGAAGTTGTGCGGCAATGTTTATCATTAACAGGCGTACCTCAAAGTACATAAACCTCACAAAGGCTTTCTATTTGAATATGATTAGTTGTGTTAGAGCTTATGACGTGCTGTTGCGAGAGTTATCAGCCTCAATTGATGTTAATCAGGGTTACTCTTTATCCCTTTTTTATTTACTTTTGTCACAGATATTTCCATAGAAGTTACACTTCCTTCACCCAACCTGTCAAAAATTAGTCTCCTTCCAGGAAGCGCACTTATCGACTTAGAATTTGGTGCAGAGTCACCTGAACGCTTTAAGTAACAATATAAGCATCTAAATACAAAATATTACTCCAGGATTAGCATCCATCATTACCTAAATTAATCATAGGTAGTGAAGTGGTTGAATGTGTAAAACACTTCATTTATCTCGAAAGTATGATCAGCCCTAGTTAATCGGTGTCTGATGAAGTCATAGCCCAGACTCAGGAAGCTCAGTTGGCTTCCACTAGATGGTAAGAATACGGGTATTTGTTTGCTCACCTTATCTCGGGATAACTGTTGAAAGTAAATCAGTTATTTTCCATGTTATATATGTGTGTAAGGTGCATCACATAGTTTACAGCGACTTTTGTAACAACCGGATTATTTGTAATTACGATATTAGGCGTGCTTCGGCTATGACTGAAATAATTGCATCATTATGACAATTAGGTCACACGGAAACAACATATTTCAACCTAAGATACTAACTAATACATTATAAAATTGCTAACTACTATTCGTTTCCTTAACATCATTTTAAGACTCATTTAACTTGATTTCTGATTGAAGTTTTCTGTTCAAATTTATTTACTTTTACTGTAATTGTTATTGGCCTAATTCCAGATTTTATTATTATATTTCAATATAGAAACTGGTCTAGCGAATAACTTTTACCTGGGTGGATAGTGAACTGTAACAATAAAAATCCATGCCTATTCAATTTTCTAAAACAACTAGTACCGTTTACTTAGATCAACTACGTTAGCATTTTTTATGAATTAATAGAAGTGTCTCAAGCCAATTCTTACAATTTATATTTGCGTATAACACTACACTTCTATATGATTGTTGTTTGTCTCTATTCTACTTATGATTGAACTATTCTGCTATTCCCAGACGATCAATTTATTTTTTTTATTTCGGGATTAGTTGCCATCAAAGTAATTCTTGTTGTTCACTATGTAGATAATTTTTCTCCTTATAACTGGCTATGAAACAATCTTCTGTCAAATGAAAATAAAATTAAGACCACCTTTTTCAGTATTCAAGCATGCTCAATTGATTTCCAACTAACCAGATCTCAGCAATAAATTTTTGACAACCAAAAAAACTCTACCCATCAGGCAATCATTAAATTTAAAAAAAATTAATGAAGTCGATATATTATAGATTATATATTAACTCTCATATTCCAGGTTCTACGTTACTAACTTGTCGACTTTCTCGTGGTGCTTTCTAATGGTTCGAAACTGTACTCTTAATTCCGCATATATATACATATATGTAATGTTTATTTTTGTATTATTCCATTATTCAAGTGAACGGAAACATGTATGCGATAAATGTGACCGAGCATTTCCTACAGCATCTAAACTCAGGCGTCATTCGTCAAAGCATCATGGTTATTCATGTAGCATGTGTTCCGAACTAGCATCTGTGAATACTGAGAACTCCGCATTAAATGCTATCAAACCTCCTCATTTTGATAGTTTTGCATCTTTGAGACGCCATATTGCTGAGTTCCATCCTAAACCGCGTAAGTTAATTAAACTTGGGTTTTTTGTAATGCTTTTGTTTCATGATGTTTTGTTGCGTTTTACTTTGCATTAATGTGATATGTTGAGCTTCCACAAAAGCACAAATGCTAGTATTATTTTCAGGTGTTTATATTTTACTCTAGTTAATACCATGAAACCGGTAAGGAGCAGTGTTTTAGTTTACAGTTTGCTGTTAGAAAACTACATGCAACATTAAGTATGTATCTCTATGTTGATTTACGAGACTTAGTCACTTTGTATTTTTA
This sequence comes from Schistosoma japonicum, assembly GCA_025215515.1. NCBI lineage: Eukaryota > Metazoa > Platyhelminthes > Trematoda > Strigeidida > Schistosomatidae > Schistosoma > Schistosoma japonicum. The sequence goes on along the minus strand of CM046061.1, from coordinate 68,705,684 downwards.
TCTGCCAAGTTTTTCTTTTAAATTACCAGTCCTTGGTTATAACTCCATCCGAGAGTACATGTAATTTTTTTTATTTAAAAAAATATTCGAAGAAATTATTGGCATGTACGATTTTCTCTTATTACAATATCAATATTTAAGTCTTATGTATTATCATTATGCATCTTAACAGCTTTGCATTGTCCAACTTGTAATATGCGCTTCACAAGACCTGCTGCACTCTCAGAACATGAATCTACTCATACTCCTGGTGGTCCGTCTGTAAGACGCCGCTATGTTTGTCCTTTATGCTCACCTGACGTTGGTGACAAAAATAATTCCAACTCACAAGGAGATAATGTTGTTGCATTTACAGCTAAACGAAACTTAGATGCTCACATGCGTTCAGTGCATGCTGGCTTTAAATTTCGATGTTCATGGAGAGGATGTCCTGTTTTTTTGTCTACTAAAGTAAGTGCATATAATGTGTACATTTTTAACAGCCTTGTACTCCATCTATTATAGTGTATTTGAGTGATAAAATATATTGTCATACAAAATAAGCTTCTTTTTGAGTTTGCCGATATTTTACTCATTTTATCCATTATTTGTTATTTACTCTATTACTGAACTTTATTGCAGTTAGATAGTTAAAAGTCAACAGGAAATGGTTGACCCCTTACTAGTGACCAGTATCATATTCGTCTAATCATTAGTGCTGATCAAATTCTGTTAATTAAGTTGATAAGTGTCAGCTTGCACCTAGTTCGTAAAATGTTTTCTACTGACTACTGTTAACCAGCTACACAGTAGCGAATCACTTAGACGTGTTTACATTGCATGTTAATTGGTAGAATTCTATCAGCGCTAAGGACTGAGCAAATCTTACTTTGATCAGTACTCAGTGATCATTCGAACTGTTACTTACGTCGATCTTTCAATTGTCCAATACGGACTAGGAGGTTACTCGGTAGTAACTTCGGTTATATGAAACTAAAGTCTTTTGCAATTTTCAGTTTGTTAGTAAGGATTGTTACTTATTAGAGAAAGCATTAGGTCACTAACTATCTTTCTGTGCTTTATTGGTTAGTCCAAACTTTTTTGACCGAAGCTATCGCGTTTATTGTTATCATTCGGTGTTTGATGGCCCGAGTTCATGTGCAGTTGTTTCAGTGTATTCAATGATTGTCTTGTGTTATAACATTCTAGTATATCCTTTATTCTGCGGATTAATTCTTTTTCAAAACATATTTCCAATAATTAGTCCTTCTTTCTATCATTGACATTACCATTATTGCAATTCCTTTACTATTCATCTTGACAATCTCATCTTTGTATCATATGGAGTATGGCGATTCGGGTTAATATGCTTTTTTTCGGATTCTACCTTCAAGCATAACTGACGGCTATGACAGAATAAAAACTATAATTTGAAGTTCTGCTAAGAAAAGACAGAACTGGTTATTTTTCCTATAGATATTCTTATTTTCTCTATTTTTCTATTAATTGCAAAGTTGATGGTAACCAGTACCACTTCATTCTTGCAACACTGACGTTGCTGTTTCCGATTAGTTGTGATTTGTAGTATGCTAATTATTCTAATTGTTACAAGGCCGTTATTGTGACTATATATACAGTATTAGAACGAAATAGAACCGAATCTTCTGCGTGCTGCGTTCGTGTCTTCTTGATTTACTTTCTGCCGAGTAACCCAGTTGTTGAGTTGTTAGTCATTGGTTGCGGGTATCTGTTTTGCGTAGATCAGTTCGCCAGTTAGAGTTATGATTAGTACTTCTGTACATAACGTAGGCGGCAAGACATATCAGGTTCATACACTGATTTTGTTTATTATTTGTTTCATCAGTAAATTAATCACAGTAATGATACACAAGGAACCTTAGGGTGTTGAATCCTTTCGGTAATATTAGCATTTTTACTGTATTAACTTATCATAACATTTATGTTTATCTGACAATATTACTTACTATTTCTATACTTTTGGTGAGTTTACTTTTGTTTATTTTTTTGGTGAACATGTTCGTTTGATCACTTTCTTCATTGATTTTTGTTTTTTCCTTTAAAATAAGCAAAAACTAAACGAACATATGGAGCGTCATCAATTAGGAAAGTCAGTTGCTTTTAAAAGTCGGTTTAAACGTACCGGCTCCAGTGGTAAATGTACTGGTGATAAAAAGAACAATAACAAAGATTTATCGATTAATAACGCTGACGATGATTGGGAGACAGCTAGCCAAAACAGTATTGTAGCACTATTGACCGATGTAATCGATTGTTCGGCTAATTAAGTTCACTTAATTTTGCGTAGTTTTATTATTGTATATATTATTTCAAAATGGATAAAGAACAAACATGTTTCAGTAATAATGTGCTCAGTCGTTTACTATTTTTGCATATGTACACATATATTCCCAGTTTGATAGTGTATGAAGTAATATGGAAGTAGTTGAAACAATATGCAACTAATTCCAGATTACATGGTTCTTTGTAATATAGTCACTTTATTACGTTTTATATTTACTAACTGAACTGAAAAGATCGTAAAGTCAAAAGTCAATCTATGTAAATTCCCTGTTAAACCAAAAAATCCTGTTCAAATAGTGGATTACCAAGTTTGATGTGATTAATGTTTGTTGGCCAGATTTTCTAATTTAAAATACTTTGTCACGACCAGCCGTCGGATAATTACTCACGATCAAAATAACCAAAACAGTTATATTATTCACTCAGCCACTGTGTCAGTAGCTATAGTTAAATCGGTGTAGTATGCATATTTTTGCGAAACAATGATGAGTAGTGATAACTTGCTGGACAGTGATGAATTCTAATAAGCAGCAGAATTATCAGTTAAATACAGGCTACTTCTAATAGTATTTGTTGTGTATCTGCCACACAAAACGACCAATTACGAGAATTATAGCTACCCTAACGAACGGAATTGCATTGGATCAAACGTCCAGGATGATCATCGTCCTAATCATTATTGCTAATCGAACAAAAGGCCTAAATGACCTTTTCTTTCTTCACATTCTATGCTTCGAACATTTGTCTAGGCTACTAGGCTAAGGTTTAGAACAAAGCTAAGTAGACACTTACTCAAACAAATAATCCAAAACTGTCTTATAGCAACACATCTTTACCACACTAGGCTGTTGACTTAGACATCTACTTACACAGGAACACTTAAAACATGCTCTTATGATACGTATCGCATTATCTAATCATAGTTCAACTCAACACCGTCGTAAACATCCAGTCAAATCCTTATTACTTCAGGTATACAGGGTGATGCTAAACCTGTCGGATCACAAATATAGATCTCAGTATGATACTTAGGTATCCCAGCATATTCTATCATGGAGACAGGTACTCATGACACCTGTTTGAGTATTCTAAACGTAACTTAGATGGAACAACAAAACTTAATGAATCTAGTAATTATACTCCATTTCCTACCATGCAGAACCTTCGATGTACTTCCTAGTGGTCACAAATATTACAAGTTGTGCTCTTCCTGGGTTAAAATAATTTGCTCGCAGCAACGCCTTCAACATGTTAAAATCACATAACAAATTTGTTCCCATTTTCACCACGATATTTGACATCTTACCAACTTAAACTACCTAAGGCACATTAGTAAACACGAGAACCGTAGAAGATTTTAGAAACAACAACAAAAAATATGTACGCGGTATACTAAATAATAACGAGGGTCTGTATAGTTTATAAGATGTGTCAGACATGTGGACAATAACGAATACTAGATTGTTCGTAACTGCCGCTGTTAAAATTGAAAACACCACTTTTCGGCGTAGAGAACCTAATATTATCAAAAACATCTGTAAAAATACATCCCTAATGTGAACGACGATTATGTTTGTAACACATGAGATGACCAGATTATTATTTTAGAGCTACTACTATTCACGATACGATAACTACAACTGGCCTAGCTTTGCCTTATTCCTTTACTCATATACAAATCCGACTAATTAATCAAGAACCAGATAGGTTAGACACAATACATCATTAGCAAGTGACAAATCACAACTATCTATCCATTTAATTGTGATTCATCATTTATTTGTCTACACTATCACAAGGCGCGTAGGCCAGATGTATCAACTACCTTATTTAAAGAAATTAGACGCTCTGTGACGAGTACGGAATACTTTTGCAAGTTATGTGAATTTAAACAGTCAAAACTGAATCCGAAATATATGTATTTGTTTATGACATCTGTCGTGAATGCATCAAACAACATTGTAAATATCAGCTCAGTTTATTTGATAAAATCCGCCATCCAATTCAGTCACTTCAAGGAAGCAGTTACTTAAAGTCAGCTGACCGGGCGTCGCAAAAATTCAATTCTAAGCCTGATTCTTCATTCACATGGTATTTGTGTACTCCTCTAGGAGGAATGACACGTGACTTAAGTTTTTATAGTTACCTACATATCAATTAATTATTTACCAGGTAGGTTGAATATTTCGGCATCCACAGTCGTCTAAGAAATATTAGTAAGTACCACAGTCCATGAAAATGGCATAGATTTCATTGTTGCAAACTCTGTGCCCACGTGTTACATTCATGGTTATACTACAGATTTCTGCTCACGACCATCTAATAACCATTTGTTCTTTTAGTAAAGATGGGCACTCATATTTTGATAGCGCCTTACAAAAATATTGAAAATCTTAAACAACTTAATGTTTTCTTTGGGGATGACTATGATATGCATTCCGACTTTGCCGGCCAATTCTGTAGCATCGAAACTTCATTATTTGGTTTCTGATTCCTATGGAAACAAATCTTTTATCGTAGAATGACAAAGTGTCGTTCTTCAAAATCTGTCTTAAGTGCATTTAGTGAAGGTAATGCAACTACGAACGTCATAGTCAGGAATAAATTATTCGTGTTAGTTATAGCACCTCACGTTGATGATAATTGCACGTTATCGTCAGCAGGAGATTCATTGTTGATATCGTTTAAGTTCACAATACTAGAAAAGTTATCATTTAATTGATGTAACTCCATTTTATAGCACGTCAATTGAGATTCAAGTCTATAATATGAATTATCTCTAATTATTTGAATTCGTCACAGACTGATGTTAGTATGGTGCAACTGAAACCAGGGTACTCTGAACAGCTGTTTTGTCCTGGCATTGGATTCTTCAGCATGAATAATCGCAAAATACTTTCTTATTGGACTGAAATGATCACAGCTGGAATTAGGGAAGTTCTAATAAATGACAATTTCTAGCCAATATGATGTACATCATAGCGAATAAGTGTATACATATAGGTTAATGGCGGTATGTATATGTGCATAAATAGCAAAATTTACGCGTGCATATACAACAGCAAATTGATGAATGGGACGTACAAAATAGATGAGAATATGTATAGTACAAAACTAGCACGTAGTGAATGTTGAATGTGGTAGTTCATAATAATACTGCCTGGTGAACAATGTGCTTAAATAAACGAAAAATGTGGGCGAATTTGTAACTACGATACATAAATAAATTTACAGTATGTAGTGAATTACTGTCTACAAGTCTGTTGGACAGGGGGGGGGGAGAATAGTGCCGACTTCAGCCTCTCTGTCGATGAGTAGCTTATAACCAGGAAGTTCGCTAAATGCACATAGGAGGCGGTTTGTTGCTGCATCACTAAGTGTAGCCGCTACAACAGCTTAGAACGTGAGTTTCCCAGATCCTCACTTGTGGTATAAGTACATGGTTTGGTGCAATGAAAATCTCTGTTTCCAAATTGGCGGTGATGCTAGCATTTAATCGTTGATTTCCCCGGTGTTCTAGCTCGAGGGTCAATCGTCTCTTTTTCAAGAGGTGGGTCGTCGTCTACGAATGCTTACGTTGGAAATAGCAGACCTAAGGCTAATTGTCAGTGCATCTGATTGTTATCGAAATAACCGACTTGCCTAGTACCTGTAGAGTCCCATGGGTAGCGTTTACAGCAAAATTACTGACATGCACATTACAAACTTCCATTATCTTGCTAGCTATGTTCTCCAAAGTATCAAGACTAGTGGACGCTTCTGAAATGCTTCAAATCTGCCATACGTTCAATGGTAGCCGCTGCCACTATAGTTATTTAAATACTTCAGTAGGCAGAGTTTGCTAGCCGGTGGGCTGGTGCATGTTTCTTTGAGTGAGTATTTGTTGTTACTTATGAACGACTAACGAATGAATATATGAAGCAGTCAAATATTTAGATAACAGGAAATACAGTACTAATGTTGTAAGGATAGTTGAGAAAAAATTGTTATTAAAAGACTGATTGTTGCAATTCACTGCATCAGTAACTTTCCTGCTTATGTCCTATTTGCCCCACGTTTTGCAACAGAAGAACTACCTACCCTTCTGGATATGTAAGTGGGTAACAATCCAAATCATGAAACAAATTGTATGCCTAGTAAGTGTAATCATGAGCATTTTCGAATTATTACATGATATTCTTTGAGTTATGATAACCGACATATAATTACCCAAAGAGTTCTGTGCTCGGTCAGAACATTTTCATTACACAAACAGTATATTGAAAAACAACGTTTATGAAATTTGTTGGTAATAAGAACAACGAAATATTAAAGAGGGAAACAGGTTTCTGCAAATGAAGTGTAACGCCAAATTTACTGTCTGAAATATCATTTTTCAATTTTTATTCGTTTAAATTTATTTTAAATCGAAATTTACATCCAAAATTATATTGATGATTAATAGACAATCTATAAGATAAGCTAGTCATTGGACAAATGTATTTTGGATAATATAAGTGACGGAAAATTTTTATCCATAATCGATATCTAGTAGGAAGCTATAGAAATATTAAACTATAAAATTACAAGTAACAATGAACTCTTGATTATGTTTCAGTTAATTTTTACCATGAATAATGTTTTTATACGAAAGTAGTTGACTTGCAAGTTGTATATAGCCACACTACACTATGAGAAAAGGCGGTGGCTGCAACTGTGGAGGTTACAACGACAGATTTGGACATGAATATCTCAGTGATATGAGTTGTAAACTCTTTTTAATGTACAAATATAATTTTGCCATAAACGAACCTTGGCCTTATATAAAACTGTCGGATAATGTGATTGACTCCTTAGGAAAGATTAGAGATTATGAACTGGTTGATGAGTGAATTAGTGCGATCGCTTTACACTATTAACAGTTTTAAGGTTTAAAAATCATACTACTTACATATTGCCAGTAGCCAATTCTTGTCTCAAAAAACAGGGTAACGTTTGGAAAAACATTAAAATGCTGACACTACAAACATACGGGAAAATGTCGGAAATCCCTACTTGTGACTCAGTGTTTTATATGTTGTTTTCCTCAACCTTTCATAACTTCGTCCCAGCCTTTTGGTTCATCGACGCGTGGATGTGGTGTCAAGAACAGAATCAGAACTATGTGGATTTGAGTAGAGACGTAAATATCCGAAACAGTCGGATTCAGGTTACGTCACAGTATACACTATTATGACACAAGGTAGTCGGCTGTGAACATTTAGTAGGGTGAATACGTATATTCTACAGTTAGCAGCAAAGCGCGATAACAGGACACAAAACGGTAAATAAAGTCAAGGTTACAGAGCCATCGTTTTTACATTTTGACAAATACTGTTGAAAATATGTTTTAAGGAGCCTACGAATAAAAATGTAATTCATCCGTAATGTTAATAAACTTCTACAATAATTAGTGTATATAGGTTAATTCTACAGTAACCTCCCCTGAGTGTCCGGATGTGGCACTGGAATAAAATATGTCAGAATGACAGAGTTAGGCAAAAATAATGCAATCGTTATATAATTGTTCAGAAAAAAACCTTTCATGAAATACGTATATAATAACACTATATGGCGGTAAATAAACACATAAGCTAAAGAAGGCGTATCTGAGCCAAAACTGTATATTATTGTCAACTCGAAATATAATACGTGTGCCTTCTGATGTTTTCCATTCGTGTGTGCTTACTTAATCATTAGAAGCTATTCTGATTATACAGTAAGCATATCATGGTCATACACAAGGTACACCTCAAGTGTATGTAAATAGAAAATTTATTAAGTACATTGTATAACTTACACATACTCATTGATAAATTTGTTCAAAGATTTTATTTTAAGATTCCATACAGAATGAATATTGCAGTTTGTGGAATCTGTACACTTGTGTGAGACAAGGAATTTAGTAATGCAAACTAAAACATATATATATATATATATATATATATATATATATATATATATATATATACCTGATCCGTATGACTTTCAACTAAGTCTACTAATATTTCTTACTATTCCGAAGGAAATAAATAGCGGAAGTGACTTATAAGTGTCTCTTTGAAAATGTTATGTGATCTGTGAAAACAGGATAATTAAAGAACATCAACAATCTTATCACTTGTCATTCAGTTTACATAGAGTATACAATAAATAACAAATCTACCTTATGAAATGATTACAACTTAGATACTTTCATATTTTACAACCATATTGTTTTTCCATTGTTCTTTTTCCTTGATTCCTGATTTATCAATTTAAACTAAATTAGAATATCAGCGACAAGAATTTACCCTATTTATATGATAGATTTAATATTTACACAACTAAACACTAAATAGAATCAACAATAATGGGTGTATCAAACTATACTATTATAACTGAGAAACTAAAATCTTGAAGCTTGTTATAACTTTGTTACTGAACGTTTAGTCTTAAATGTCTTGAAGTTCAAAAACTTCGAGGTAGAAGACAAGATTTGTTTCTCAGGAGGATTGTTTTCGTAAATTGTTTTCTATGAATTGATCGGTCTAATTACGTAGCTGTTATCATCACTCCAGACAAATTCATTGGTGGGAACATCTTGTAGAAGTGGAATTAAGATGAAAGCTCTGTAACACGGAGAAAACATTTTATCCATGTACACAAATAGTATTACGACTGGAACTTACAATTTAAGATGACGAGTGATTGAATGACAAACTGATTTTAACACAAATAAACTATCTGCCATACTGGATACTTATACAGTAAATTATTTAGGTGATCCCGATTAACATCATTCTAAGATATCATAGTTGTCGTTAAAACTTATTTAAATAGTTTAATAGTGCATATATACATATATCACTAGTTTTATTGTTTCACAGTACATTATTTCACTGATATGATCTTGGTTTCGCAGTTTATCAATTGATCTATCTAATCAGTGAACTGAATATCACTTTCCACGGCCTGAAACACATAACCTTATCAAATAATTAAATGAAAATTAATTTAGAATTTTGTACTAAACATTTGTATGTTTATTCTTATTGTCATATTTAACATTGGACATTGATTTATCAGCTTGATTTAGGGTAGACAAAAAAACTATGATGTTCTAATTAGCACTTAGAATTACGAATCGCAGTCACGTAGTAACACAGGGAGAACTTAAATGCAGTAGTATTAGAAGTGTATTGTAGTCACCATTAATAGGAATCGCAATCAGTCGGTAGCCAGCACTCAGCAGTCCAGAAACCATCAATCACGTAATCCAACAATGCAGTAATACAGGAATATCGTTTATAAGTAATCTAACCTGGAATAGATAAATATACATAAATGTGTGCATGTAAGAATAACAACGTCATAAATATAGATAGTCTCTAAGGCGTGAGAACTAGAAAGCCAATGACAAGCACGCAATGAGAAGGTCAGACTAGCATATGTCACCGAAACAATATAACACTGTAGTGCAGAATTAATGGGTTAGGAAATTTTGTCATGTTTTTAAATATTTCTAGCCCTCACAGTGGTCCTTTTCGTACAATGGAAAAATAGTTTGCGATAATTTATCTTATTGGTTTGAAAGTTAGTTGGTATGGCATAAAATGGAAATGTCTCAACCGAGGGATCACTTTTCTAGCATTATGAGCTTAAACTATGCTGGTAACGAATCTCGTACTGACGATAGCGTTGGTTTGACGTCAAATTGTTGTTTGGAATGAGCAAGCAGACACACACAGGGAGGGGAATACATGGATTACTAAACATAGAAAAGCATTTAGGTAAACATAAGGAATAAAACTACACAGAGTCATGCGATTGTCTGGAATCACCTGAAGTAGATACTGGGAATCACCATATACACTTTTTAATAGTTATAGCAGTAATAATAACATTATGATTGCACTCTGCAAAAGCCGTTGTTTCTAAGTGATTGTTGAATTTAAGTTTGGCACCAAAGGTCGATTTCAGGCAAACGTAGAATCTAGAACACATTGGAGAGTTATTCGGTCCTAGTACAGGAATCCTCAGAGGTGAGTATCCACATTTCCCCCTGGGGTAAAGGTTCTGAGTGCAAAATCTTTAATCTTAGTAAGCTGACTGAAATTATTAATGTAAGAGATTGAAATGCTTGCTTAGTGGCCTAAAAACTTTTGTGAATCTGCATTCTGTGGATGATAGAGGTGACATCATCAATAAACTTGTTTCCCTGAGCTTGGATTTATCAGTTTGTTTATAACATTCGTCCTGTCAAAATAACATATTTGTTTTGATTCCGTTTACTTGGTTTGATTACATGTCTTGGAGTCGTTTGTTACCTTCTTAACTGATCAATAAATTGGGTTTAGTTTGATATGCTAGTGGGCTGATGACTGATATGAGTTCCAATCCTCTGAATTATTTTTAATTTCTTTGTGTTTCTTTAATCCAAGACATCAAACATTCTTCATTCAGGCGATTTGAGAGTTTAGCCTTAGTACTATTCATGAATATTTTGAATTTGATCCTCCTTAGGGACTTAGGTGTTTGACGGCTAGGAGTTCAATACTAAATGTTACGTTTACCCAGTGTTACTAGGTTTTCAATGGTTTTCTGGTTCAGAATAATCCGTGATATGGAACTTCAGAAGCATTTTTATAACCACAGTAATCAAATATTGAACGTGAAAATTAAGTAAAGGAAATGAAATAAATATAATTACCTCACTGATTCGGTGTTAAACAGACTATTTGTGTACCGACTACACAAATTATAAATTGTGGATTACTGTTATGCGAAATATGTTTATGAACACATCTCGTGGCACCTTTGACTGGATATTGCTAATGATATCAAAGGATGAATTGAATATCTTAGACCTACTGGGTAGTGCAGTATAGAAGGCGCCACTGGCTCGAGTTATCTGTTGAAAAAATATGTTAGTAGAAGCTTCTAGGCGCGATAAATAAGAGCTAGTGAACTTACTCTTACTCTGAATTATCAAATGGATTAATAGACACATTAGAAAAATAGATCAAATGCAATAATTTGTCATTACCAAATTTTATAAATTATAATCGCTATGCCATTTGATTTTCAGACAAGTTTGTACTTCGTTTCACCTACTGTGCTTTCGAGAGTTGAAGGTTATTACTACCTGCCAGTCATAGAGTATGGTTCGAACCCATGTAACTGGATCAATTACTAAAACTGAGATTTGTATATCATATCATGATCAACATGCCCGAAAGACGTGAATAAAAATTAAGCATCAAAGTGGTAGTGTCCCTATTGGTATATCGTATTCCAAACGTATATGTTGTGGTAGTAGTTGTAGTACTGATAGTTTTCCACAAACTAAAGGTGGAATCACAAGCAATCAATAATCAGCACTTATCATTTATCTAGCACATATACAATCCTAAGCAATTTATATAATATGTAAAATTACATGTTCCTAATGTGAGTGATTCTGTCAAATGTAAGCGGAGTATGTCGACATCATGTACTAAATATGACGGTCAATATTACAACGGGATAAGTAAGCAGACCTACCGACACAATCTCACGTATGATGGTGCATATGTTTCATAACATATAAAGGTCATACTAATGAATACACATGTGACGAAGAAATATGTAGTCATTCAATCATCAGAATATATTATTACAATTTCCCGAAGAGAGATACATTGCTGAGGTAGTTGTATCGTCACCTAACGTCTTAGATTAACTAGCTACACGTGAGTGTAAGTCAATTATTAAATATACAAACGGAAATATAAATACGTCGAGTACAAAGACGTTAGGTATGAAGATTGCTGTAAGAAGTAAAGTTGCTACAATACATTCATTTACAGAATACAAAGGAAATTTTTTAGCTATGGTATTTACATTGTGATTTATTATAATGGACCAGTTAGTTAACTTGTAAACAATTTCACAATAATTATCAATGTAGGCCTATAAATAAACAAAACACAATTGTTTAGTGATGTTAACTGTCATCCATTGGTTAGTAGTATAGGACCAATCGATTACAATAACTACTTAAATATTTTTGTATTTATGAAATCAAGCACTTCATTTGTATTCAGATGTAAAGTTGACAGAATTAAGTAAGTTCTCTTAAAACACCTGAAGATATTTTATTCAAATATCAATTTTATATAATCATACTGTCCAAATCTATTACAGTTGTACAGATTCATTCTGTCTTTATCTTCGTCTAGAAGTTAAGTTACATTGTTTCACCAATGCATATCGTTTCACTTTTCTGATCGAACTAGCTATATTTTAGTATCCATCTTGTTAGTTAGATGATGCTGTGCTATTTTGTGGTAATTGTAACTTACACTAAAGTAAATCTATACAAAGCTGTATATTATTTATAACTAACTGATACTGCATGAATTAATGACAAGTGTTAGTTCAGATACAATTTATTGTTTATCATTATATCAAACTAATAACAACCATCAATACAATAAATTTTGAGTTTAATTGGTATTCAGCACATAACATTGCTAGTGAAGTTTATAATATACCATAGTATTTTGATTTTATTACTGTGAATATAACATAGATGTATGATGTTGATATAACTCATTTATCAAGTGAAAATAGACATACTCACCTTTGTACCACACTTTCTACATAAGGGTTAGTGTGACTAACTAGTTACCCGAACCAAAGTAGTGGAGGATTTGAGCCTTACACCTAGTAATTTTTATCCAAAAACTGTTACCATGAAGTTATTGTTCCACTTCATAATATGATATGTTTTCTATGTTATGTATCATTATGTGTAATATGAAATGCTATTATTTTATATTCAATTAAGCATATTATGAATGAAGATTGGCAGAGACCGGATTTACCAAGTCACTGTACAGTTTTCATTAGGACATTCAATAATATCTGAAAGTCCTCATCGACATATCTCAATGTATGTTTTCTAAAGAATTCAGTAAAAAATCTAAAGAACAACAATTTAGTTTGAAAAGAAATAAAATTGCCAATAACGCACTAGAATTAATAGGAAATACACCGTTGATTCGACTTGATCGAATTGCAAAACATGATGGCATAGAATGTGAACTTTGTAAGTAAACGACATTACAAATAATGATGAAAAAAACACTATTTTCAGTAGGGAAAATGTGAATTTCTTAATATTGGAGGCAGTGTTAAAGATAGAATTGGAAGACGTATGATTGAAGAAGCTGAATTAAGTGGAAAACTTAAGCCTGGAGATACAATTATAGAACCAACTTCTGGCAATACTGGTATGTCCACTTTTAGTTTGCAATTCGTTCTACGAGAACAGAAATATATCTAAGAAGTTTCCCATTCATCATTTTTATTAGATGGTATAAACAGAGAATTATATTATGCTTAAATTAGTACAGTAGAACTTACACCGTTTAGTTATCATGTATGCGTATTCATTTGAAGAGTTGACTCAAGTTAAAATGTGGCCACTGGTATAAGTGACTTCAGGTGGAGTAAACTATACTGTCATATTAGACGGTTGGATGTTGACGATAAGAAGCACTGACAGTAGGTTGTAAGCTTCATGACACTTATCGATATGACTACTTCAGTTTTAAAGTATTGATGATCACCATCGGATTTGAACCCATGTAATACATTTTGATCATTACTAATAGAAACTAGACACACATTACGATGATCAGTAATCAGTTTTCAATCAACTCAGTTATTTCTGCTCTACATAAGTACAGTCACAACTCAAACAATTCATTGGTAACATATGTGAAGTGTAGAGATATGTAACCTAGATGTGAATCATACAATATCACCAACTATCTCAAAATTATAGGTAGACCTTTCTAACTAGTACCAAATGATATGAAAATTACATGGAGTTTTCTATTGATTACCTTCAAAAGAAAAGTACAATAATAGTGGAAATCAAGTATTCAATGGTATTTAATTATCTAGGAAATTAGTGAAAATTTAGATTGCACAGTTTAAGGCAGTCTGTAAAAGACTCTATTCCTATGTTTCGTGTTACTTAATAAAATATCAACTATGTTCAAGAGACTGATATTCATTATTGTATTCACATCCATATCACTCAATAATTCAGTCTTTTGTTTACATGAGATAGTCATCATAAGTATAAATAACTAATGCATCAGATCTACTATGTTTTATTAAAATCTTCCGTTTATTACTGTTAATATTAAACATGAGGTACTTTCAGGGAATATATGCATATTTTGTTACTCACTTTTTTGTTTGCATTCAGGTATTGGATTAGCACTTACTGCTGCTGTTAAAGGCTACAAGTGTATTATTGTCATGCCAGATAAAATGAGTAGTGAGAAGGTAAATTGCGTTATTTCAGAAAGTGATAGTGTGGTTATTTTGACAAACAAACGTTGTATTACGGCTTATTTCATTATTTTCTTTGTAAAACAGGAAGCTTATTTAAGATGTTTAGGCGCTGAAATTGTTCGTACACCAGCTTCAGCAAACTTCGATGATCCCGATTCAGTGTTTTTAGTATCAGAAAGTATAAAGAATAAAATTGGTTCAAGTGCTCATATACTGAATCAATATACAAATCCATACAATCCAATAGCACATTTTGATGAAACAGCTGAAGAAATTCTTCGTGATTGTACACAAGAAAATGGTAAAATCAAGTTGGATATGTTGGTGATGGGTGTTGGCACTGGTGGTACAATAACTGGACTATTGAGAAAAATAAAAATGAAAGTGCCTAATTGTTTGGTAAATTTATTATGTATTACTGTTTTCTAGCTGGAATACATAAAATTCACTGTGATCTGATCATTTAAAAATTTTAAGATTGGTGAAAGTATAAAATAATAGGGACAGATATTGTGTGATGTATATGTGAATCATTCAGAAAGCTTCCACTCCTTCATAATGGTAGATTATTCTTGCTGATGAGTGGTAGGTGACACAAAATCCAAATTCAAAGCTTGGTGCTCATTGCCCACAACTATTTCATAATAAAAGTAAACAACAATAAAAGGTGTTTTAACTATTTACAGCATTAACAATTATTGATATAACTTTGTCAATAAAGAGGTTAGATGGTTTGACATCAGTCGTGACCTAAATTTGTTACTCCTAATGTCTCAGACTGTGGAAATGGATTATGCCGGCTAGAATAATACAGGTAGTGTCCAGTTCTTCCAGGATTATATGTTACTTTCCCTGCAATTGACAACTAGTACGAAATCCGGGCCAAGGATATTTTATTAACTTCTTTCGATTGTTTGATGTTCTTGTGTTCAATTGGATGTTTTGTCAGAGAAATGTGGTAATGCTAATGGATTGATTACAGTGGTTACTTGAATACTGATAGCTAAACTTAACTAATCGTAGATTGAAATCAGAATACCTTAGATAAACTGACTAGTGAAGTGTTTACTGTAGTGCTTACTATTTAAGAGACAATAAGTCAAATGTTTTACAGTAGATCATCTTAAATATTAATGTAGTGAAATTTTATCAGTCTAAGACCAGTTGATTCCTCGTTTAGGTAAATTTTATTCCTGATGGTTAGTACCATAACGAACTGACATCAATTAAAGAATCATTTTACCTAGTATAGTGATAGAGAGTTGTATCATTCTAGTTCCAGAATCGATAAGAGAATACATTCGTGACCGTACTCAGAGTTAAATACGAGACTCAGATTATTCAAACAACTTACTAGTGCTTCTCGATTTTCAACAGACCTACTGCCATTATCTTCAACGTTCTAAGTTATTTTATGCATTTACGACATTATAAATTGTTTCATTGACTTATACATGTAATGCAGTTTGTATTTCTAACCCAGCTTCATTTATTCGCTTTAGATTGTAGGAGTGGATCCTGTTGGATCTATTTTAGCCAATCCACAGAGTAAAGAAACGACTCCTTATGAAATTGAAGGTATTGGATATGAATTTTCGCCTACTGTACTGGATACAAAAGGAATTGATAAATGGTGTAAAACGGGTGATCATGAGTCTTTTGTAATGGCAAGGCGACTCATACATGAAGAAGGCTTGCCGTCCGGTATGTGAAATATAAGTGCATTGTTGTTTATCGGATTATCTGTTGCTTTTTTTGCCACTTTTGATGTATTTAATTTCTTGGTTGAATCCCATAGGGTGCATCAGCCTTCTTATATCATCCAAGATTTTAGCTACAGTTTGATGAAGAATGTCAAATGGCACGAAATATAGATCATGCAGTGTTTCATTCCAACTAACTCAAATCACCTAAAATCAAATATTCTCGATAGCATACACAAAATTCATGTAATCTTAATTTCATAAAACCAACTAGTCTCAATTAGGTAACCATTAACAACCAGGAAGCGCTGCACAACTCTTTCATCTTAGTATAAGACTTTTCAAAAGTGCGCTTCTATGACCTCACTATGGATCGAACCCAGAACTTCCTAGCTCTTTGGCAAACGCTACTCTTTATAACCAATATTTGCACGTGACCCTTTGGTTTGATTTTATTATATACATAACGAGTTCTTATCGTATTCTGTAATTAAATGTCTAGAATAATAACCTGTTTATTTATAAATGCTCGAAATTCAGCTCTCCAATCACACCTTCAAGTAATCAGTATTAGCTCACTAGCGACTTCAAGAGATAATTCCTAGAATTTTTGTGAGAGATCATCAGTGAAGTCCAATCACGTCGAATGTGAAGCAGTTACCCATAAGTGGCAGTAGATGAGGTCACAAAAATATATTGCGAATTGAGTGAGTTAGAAATATCGACCGTTGAGAGTCGACTCAGTGGTCTAGTGGCAAACCGGTTACCGCGAAGTCGGGACTTCCTGAGTTCGTTCCATGGTAAGGTCGTGGACGAGCACTGGTAGAAAATCCTAAACCAGGACGAAATAGGTGTCCAGTACTTCCTAGTTGCCAATGGTTATCTAATTCAGACCAATTTGTGATATCAAATTAGCATTCAACAATCTCCATAACACTCAATTACAATCATACAACTTAACTTATCATTTCACTGTTTTCATTTAAAAGTTTATACTTGATCAGTAGTAAATTTCTACTCAGCATTTACTAGAGTAGCTCGTGTTTGTATAATTTTAATTAAATATAAACGTTTATGAATATATTACTAAATTATTTTATACAGTTATTTACTATAACTGGTTTAGTTGATTCTAGTGTACATACTTAGCAATTAAGTTCACAATGATTGAAAATGATAAGGCCAGTTATGTATTTTGTATTTAACCACTATTTAATTCTAAGATCAAAGAATAATATCAATATAATTAAGCTGTTGGACTATTTAGAACGGTTAGTCTCCACATTATTTGGAGGTATATGTATCATCCTGTTGATCTGTTATAGATTGAAATTGATCACTTAATGTCACTATATATGCATTCTTACTGAACTGCCTCAATTCAGCGGTAGTTTATTTGTATGCATTAAATTAAATTGTGACTGACAGTTGGAATCCAACTAATCAACGAAAATATACAAATACCTTCAAATTATATATATATATATAATTACATGTCAAAAGGTTTTGGGTAGCAAGGAACAACACCATAAATAATTGATTACTTTTAGTACTTTGGACAAGATCCTAGAAAGAAGGAACAAGTAGATAGCAATTAATAACAACCGGTCAAGAACAGAGAAAGCCAAGGCACAGGCCAAATATACAGAAGTAAACAAATGAGTGAAGAGGAGCACTAGGTCGGATAAACGGAAGTATGTGGAAGACCTAGAAAGACGGCGAAAAAAAGTATCAAGAGAAAGAAACATTAGGCACCTACATGATACAACAAAGAAGCTAGCTAGGACATTCAGTAAGCCAGAACGACCAATCAAGAACAAGTTTGGCAAACCAACCACTGTGATACGAGAACAACGAAACAAGTGGGTAGAACACTTCGAAGAGCTGTTGAATAGACTAGCCCCACTGAACCCACCAGTCATCGGACCAGCAGCCATGGATCTCCCTATAAACACCAAACCACCAATAGTCAAAGGAATGAAAATGGCCATACGACAAATCACGAGTGGCATGTCAGCACAGCCAGACAACATACAAGCTCAGCGATGCACTGAAGTCAGATATAGAAGCAACTTCAAAGATACTCTACATTATTTTCAGGAAGATTTCGGAGGAATAAAAGGTACCAGCAGACTGGAAAAAAGGGTACCTCATCAAAAGGAGATCTTAGCAATGGCGAGAACTTTTGAAGCATCATTCTACTTTCAGTTCCAAGAGAAGTCATCAACATAGTGCTATAGAACCTAATGAAAGGTCCAATTGACTCCAAACTTTGAGGTTGACGGGCCGGATTCTGTAAGGACAGATCGTGTATCGGCAAAATCGCTACTTTAGGGTTCATTGTTGAACGGTCATTCAAATGGAATTCACAACTTTACATCAACTCCCTCGACTATGAAAAAGCGTTCGACAACGAGGATAAGAGAACATTATGAGGCCTTATTCGACATTATGGCATAACTGAAGAGACAGTCAACATCATACGGAATTCTTACGACGGACTACAATGGAAAATCGGGAATGGAGGTCAGCTCACATATTCATTCGAAGTGAAGATCGATGTCAAACAAGGCTGCTTACTCCCGCCCTTTCTGTTTCTGTTAGGAGTTGATTGGATCATGAAGACTGCAACATCTCAAGGTAAATACTTGTAGAACAAGTAGAAATAAATGAAGTAATTACCAAACGTGCTTCAGAAGGATAGTGAAAACTTTACAGTCAAACCAACTAGCCGACAGAATCGGACTCACCAGTATATATAGGTTACATTGTTACCATAAATTTGGCCTGTTCGTTAACATTATCTAGATTGGAAACGTTACTACGCAATATGATGTCTTAAAATTAAATCTAAACTATGAAACAGTAGAACAGTTAACGTGATTCGATTATCATTAAAAGTAATGAACAATTGTAAATTAGTAAATAAATAGTGATTAGTCGATTGAAAATATTCCAGTCCTACAAAACATCAGTTGAGACTGGGCAGTCTAAGTAGTAATAATCATATATCATTTGTTCCATAGAATGTTGCCTTCTAGTCTAAAATATAAGCGCAGATAGCAAACTATCAGCTCTGATTTGATTTCTATGTAATAAGTCTATATTGTGTAGTAACTGGAAGGTTTACTCGATGCCTTTTATCAAACAAGGGTACACTTTTTAGAATAAAGTATTTTATTGCTTTATTTTTTTCTGTCATTCAATATTTAATGAAGGTGGTAGTTCAGGTGCTGCTGTACTTGGTGCCATCAAAACTATCAAACAACTAGGTTTAGGTAAAGATAATCGAGTTGTGGTCATTCTACATGATAATGTTCGCAACTATATGTAAGATGTCCTTTTTTAATTTACTTTTTACAGTGTGAATAGTTTCATATTTTGTAAATTATGGTTTTCAATTATTCCCAGGGTAGTTTGTTTTTCATAATCCATCGATAATCCATAAGATTTCAGTGTATTAACTGAAAGAATAAAAGTTAGAAATATAAAGATCCTGTAATAGCTTATCGCTTTAATGGTAAATAATTCTTCTTTGTATCCAGACAACTATCATTCAGTTTTCCGATCTACAAATTATTTTCATCTTAGAATATTACTTTATCAACTAATTCATTACATAATCTTCTTATGACATTAGGACTTCCTGACTGTTTATATGATGTAGTCCTTTATAGAGTTACGCTGGACTAATTCTTTTTAAATTTACTATAAATAGGATTGTAAAGCTTCAATGAATGACGTCACTGAGTTGTTATCATGTCCTCTTGAGTGACACAGTATCTTTCTTTAGTCATAATATGAGAATATTTGCTATATCGCAGACATGTTGAAATTACGGCACGTATCATGTAGTTAGTAAAAGTGGAGATACTGCGTTGTTATGCTTTGAATTTGATGTTTACGGAATATCGTCAGTTCCATACCACGACGGAGGAGCTGTTGAGTACTTTTTAGTTTTCAGTGGTACCCTATAAACATCAACCAGTGACGAATTCAATCAACTAAAATTAGACATATCTTTATTATCTTCCAAAATTCCATTTTTATATGATCAAAAGGCACATTACCGTCAGTAGGTTCGAATTTCAAAATACACCAGTTTATCACTATATTTGGAGTCTGGTGAAACATTTAGGTACACAATAAATTCGAACGATGAGTATTAAAGTTAAGAGCAACGCCATTTAGCACTTTAATAGGATGGTAACTAATATGAATCATGGACCAAGGGTAACTTGTTGATAGCCGTCTAATGTTTGCCGTTGAATAACTTTCATTTTATAAGTACGGTGACTTCTATCATGTAGGGTTCGTATTAAATAAACAAGGTAATACTCTTTATTAGTACCATAGTTTGGTAGTAACTAATATGATTGTCAAAAACAAAGACGTTTGAACAAAGATTATTCTTTCCGATAAATGCTCATCAGGTTCTACATTTATTATTTCAAAATTATTAGTCACAAGAATAGCCAGTTCTGAGGCAAATACAACATTATTGATATATCAAGAATAATTGGATAATTGGAAGTTTTTCTCATCGAGTTCTTTATAAAATACGAATGTTAATGTTGAAATAATAACCATCATTATGTAACTTGTGAAAGGTAAACGACAATTGAGATAAACAAGATTATTAGTCAAATACGTGTATATAGGTATCTCTGTATATGGGTGACATGGGAGATGGAGTGGTAGCAAAATACGATTAGATCAAGTGTTTGTAGACAAAGGTCAAATCCTATTTAAAATGAAACTGAATGGGTAAGAGTTTGTAAAATGGAGTGAATGATAATCAAAATTCGTCAAATAGTAACAATAACAATAATCGACATAATTACAATCAGTTCATTTGTTTTATCTTAAAATGTGATATTCAAATTCATTCTGTGTACTTAGATTAATAATAATAATAATAATAATAATAATAATAATAATAATAATAATAATAATGTGGAAATGCACATCCAGAGGAAGAACACATATGCATTAATCACATTAAATCGTCGCATGATTGAGGTGGTGATTAGTTTAGTGGATCTTGCGTCGGCCATGGCAGGAGAAGAGGTTGAACCTACTTCTTCTGCATGCACAGGTCTGGCTTCTTGACCCGTATAGCTATCGTCTCTGCCGTTTTAAGGCCTTTGAGTCTAACCGATCTTGGAAGATAACTGTTTACACAAAATATTATTCTGAATGACTGCAACTGGTGTTAGTGAATTGTAGACTTATTATCTAAAATATATATTGTTACTCAATATTGTTATTTTGTACCTTAAGAAAAACATAAGGTTTTATGTTCATGAATTACTGTGTAGATAGTTCATACTGTTTACCTATAGATAACGTGATTGCTACTATACAATAACCGTTTGACGTCTTGACACATACACATAAATACCAAATAACTAGAGGTTGAAAACTTGATTTTGATTTGTTGAGAATTGATTAGCCATGATTGTAGAAATAATATAATAAGCCTAGTTACATTGTTTATTTGCCAATTACAAACCTATTAGGAAGTTAACTGGAATGTCGTAGCTGCCTAACTTATGTTTTATCATGTCAAAATAATACAACCCAATGACTGCCTGATCTGACAGGCAATCTTATTCTTTTGTTGAACTGTATAATGAGATGATCAGAAAGATAATTATGAAGATGATATATTCTGTGTAGAATTATTTGGTTGTGAAGATTTCATGATCTTCCTATCCAGCGATATCTGTCTCCTCTTTTAATAAGGCCTCTTGACGTAACAATCAAATTCAGAGAACACAATGCCTCCAAAAAGGATCTTATCAAGGAAAAGGAAATAAAGGAATACGAATGCAGACTGGTTATAACTAAGCTGTATCACGTTTTAGCTCCACGGAATCAATTAATTAATATATGGTAGCCATAGCTGACTTTATCAAGTTGTGAGAAACCGCTTAAAGCTCATTAATTATCTCAGTGCCAGAATTATGTTGAAGATATAACAGTTAATATGAATTTCATTTGTTAAATCACTGATCCTAGGATTTAACAACCATGGAATAACACTGTTTCTTTTTTCCTTCTTCATTGGTAAAAAACTTTTATCATTCACATTTTAGGACCAAATTTGTGTCGAATGACTGGATGTTTAGTCGAGGATACATAGATTTTCCTCTCGGTGATATATTTCGTAATCAGTAAGCATATAGTTTTAAAAATGTGGGTAATTCAGTAATAAATTTCATTTTAGTTAATAGTGAAAGTTTCACAACAGTGTGAAATGTTTCTATGTGCATAAAGATAGTATGTTGATGTACTTTTATTTGATTACAATATGAAATTTCACTCAGCTACTGTAGTTCACTGTTAATGCTTCTGCATACATGAATAAAAATGGAGATTATTCTATGCACTTAGATAATTTTATGATATTTGTACTGTCTAGTACAATTCGCACCATATATCTTATTTCAAATGTCTAAAGTTATCCATAACTGACTTCTATCAAAATGTTTGTACAACTGGAAAACTTAAAACCGTCTAAAATGAACGAAAATTAGTTGATTGAATTCGACACAGATTGATGTTGGTAGATTACCATTAAAAACTGGAGAACACTGGACAGCTGTTTCTTCCTAGTACTGCACTGATAAGCAGTAAGAACTCTAGATTCCGGTACAGGGGCTTCAGGTTAGCAGACGCCTAACCCTCTATACAAGTGGGCCGGCATTTAATCATAGGATTTTACACTTTTATCGATTCTGTTGTCATGGGTGATGACTGTCTCACTCTCGACAAGTCTGAACTCAACTAGTCTAGTGCTCCCTGGTTTTCAGTGGTACATTTCTAACATCATTGTGTGATGAATTCAGTCAATTATAAGTCATTACGGATCTCTACAAACCACCTCAATTCAAGAATGAAAAATTAACTTAAAATCTTAATGAAACACACTTATTATGAATTGAAAAATTACTTAAAACTTTAGACCTAACTATGTTACTTCACCATTCTAAATATGCATTATACACCTCGAACTACAATAAGAGGAATTCGCATTTTGTTACCAATATGTGAAGTCACTTGTAGTTCTCAAAATTCAAATATCAATTGTAATATTATGTTCGTTTAAACACATTTCAATTTTCAAATAACATGGATATGACATTGTATCTGCTATGCTTAAACTTATAAAAATGGCCACCACTACTTAGTAAATAAGTTTACTAATCTTGTATAGATGATACAGATTTGATGTGTCCAAAACCGTGAGAAGACAGCTAAAGTACATTGTGTTATTGTTTTATTCCCATCACTCAAAACATACAAAATTACCTGAATCAATTAACAGATCACAATGTACCATGAACAAGAAATAATAATTTGTAAATTACAAGAGAGAGTAAGTAGTACAATTACTGAGTAAAAGGTTTATAATTTATAAAATAATGTTATCCTGACATATATATATATATATATATATATATATATATATATATATATATATATAGTGTATTCTTCATCTTAACATAATTAGTTTACAACATTTTCTACTTATATAATTAAATATTGTTTTGTTTAGTTGGATTAATACTACCTTGAATGAATTAATTGATGATCTGCCAAAAACTATCAAAATAACTAACGAAAAGACTATAAAACAAGCATCGGATTTAATAAAAAGTGAAAATGTACGAGCATTGCTGGTAACTGAAAGTATGGGAATAAAGTAAGTATCATCTATCTATCTGTTCATTATATTTATAAGAAGAGATTCCTCAACTGCACTACAAGACATCTTGTGTTATCTAATGTTATACCGTTAGAAAAAGGCTGAAATGATTGGTGTGCATGACCAAGTGATTGAAGCATCCTTGTGCACACGAAGACATAATAACGAGCGCAAATGACAGTATCCAGTTGGTCGCTGAATGTCTTTCTGATGCCTACTTAGTCCCATTCTAGAAATCAGAGGACACAAGTTTGACGAACCAACCAGAAAGAGTTGTATTGTATTTCAAGCATTCCTTTATATATACACAAAATCAGGCAACACCAGTCAACCAATTAGAAAACTAACAATTATATAAAATAGGATTAATAGTGAATGTGAACTGGAGTAACGTATACACAATCAACTAACCGTAGTTCATCAGTGAGAAATGATACACTGACAGTTAATGCCTCGAACGAGTTGATAGGGCAAGGGTAACATAATAATAATAAGAATAAAATGTTCACTTTGTATACAGCCAAAATAAATGAAATAGTCTACCGAAAAACAGTTCTTGAATATAATTATTATTGTTTAGGTGCTTGGCATATTATCTAATATTAATTTTGAAATACATTTGGTATAAATTGAAGATCATAGACAGTTGTTTATCCATTCACTTTTATATTATGTATAAATTACCATATACAGTTTGAATAGTTTATTATATTCTCTTTTCTAATTTAGAATTGTTGAATAGTGGTTTAGATTCCATTAGTGAAAATTTCTTTTATTGACATTTATGATGCTTTGATTGAATGTACTAGTAAATGAACAAAATTTAATTAAATTAGTCTATTGTTGACTAATTTCTGCTGTCAACTAATTAAAAGCATTAACTGTTTAATACTAAGATGCATACTATTAAATTTGAAATCTGATATGATCTTTGGATAGGAAAAAATGCTTTGGGTTTTGTTGATTTTTTGTACGGTTCGTGATCCGATACAGCTAATAGATCAAAAGTATCCGGATTATATGTCTGATTCTGTCGATAGTCGATAGGATTAATGCGTAAAGTTATCTCTGATATTTGTACTTCAATCAGATACCATGACTTGTTCTTTCTCAACCCACATCTACTCCAAAAGTTTAGACTTGTAAGAAAATTGTATTGTAGAAAAAAAACTGAGACGAGACTAACGAGCAACATTGATTTATGTACCAGTTAATTTACAGTAATCATAAATCAAAGTGAAATCACCAACACTTTATTAATACACAAATTGATAAATGTAGGAAATCTTCCATTGAACACCGACTTAGTGGTGCAGAGAGTTAGGTGTTTGTCAACCTGAAGCCCATTGGGTGTAGTCTGGAGTACGTATTGCTAAGGAGCTCCACATTAGAACAAAACAGCTGTCCATTACTCCCCGGTTTTTAATGATACCCTACTAACATCAATTTGTGATACATTCATTCAAATAAATAAAATACCAATCTCCAAAAAAGAAAACAGTCTCAACTCAGTTACAGTTAAATGTTGTGGAATGTACTCTGAAGTATGGCTCATACTGAGCTAAATTAATATGATGAAAGTTTATAAAATCAAGCTTACAAAAGAAATCTCTACAACTCCTTTCTCTTGATTTAGGGAACAATTTTATTATTCGGGATTTTGAATCCCCAACAAAATCAATTACGTAAAGATGTTTTAATCATTTAAATAGTTTTCAGTATGTATTACAAATGCGAACTAATACCATGAAACCGACTGAGTTCAAAATACCAGTATGAATAACAACATTGGGATGCAGGTACATCCAACCGACAGGTTCCAAATAGGCGAAAACGTGCGTCGTGGATTTTGCTTGCCAGTCACAATCCAACTTACAATATTTGCTGTAATCAACTAGCATTTAAGTGAGATTACATAAGGCATAATCCTTATTCACTTACCTATCATACCAAAGTAAAAAAAAACATGATTTCCTCATACTAAGTTTATTTTATTAATGTGAACCGATAAACAACCTTTAAACAATTAATAACTAATTCATTCTTTTATTTATATTTTTTAAAGAACTTGCGTTCTCGGTGTATTTGATTCAAGCGTTTTACGACAACTATTCAATGGATCAGTGAAACCTACTGATCTTGTTACCAATGCAATGAATAGAAACTATCGACAAGTAAGCTAACATTTTAGTAGTATATGTTTAGTTAATACAGTAATGGTGTTAGTTTTCATACAAGTTATATCTCTCTGACAAATTTATATAAAATAAAATTGTATCTTAAGTCTGTATGATGCAATTTTTATAGAAAGACTCAAATAAACTCGATTTTTGACTAGAAATACACAATATTAAGGCAAATAGACAGAAAAGCAAAGTTCTTAAAACTTAAGAGTCATGTAGTCACTTCTCCAGAAATAACACATAATAGTTAGCATAGTAAAGTAATATTATTAAATAACGCATATAGGTTGTCGTACAAAGTTTACAAGATGAACACATAAGTTGTTGCCTATTTGTATGTTCACATCTTGGTTCATAATTAATATGTTTGTGTTAAACAGTGGTCTATGAGCTAAATGGTCTAATTGGAGATATTTCATCATAATTATGGATGACCACATTAGCTCAATTAACACATATGAATATACTGTGAATGTAAGATAACAGATTCTTTTCAAAAATATGACCAAATTACGAGCGACACTATTCACAGAATACAGTGGATTGATTAAGCTAAGGTGATTCTTAACGTTTATATTAGCTACTGAAGGAGTTGTACCCAGAATTTTGTCATTTTGTCGTCTATTTAGTCTATAAGTTCTGAATGTACTCTACAATGAAAATTTTGTTACATTTAGATCTTGAAGTGAAAATTCTAATAGAAATTACTCTCAAATCTTCAAAAACCATTCACTAGATGAAGAAGGGAATATTAAAAATGCACACTAAATAAACATTAGGAATACTGCCGATAACTTCAGATATTCATTGTAGTTAGTGTTTTCTTCTTCAACTATATGCAAGTTCATAAGTTTAGTCGGTTCAAAATATTATTATGGAATTTTCAAGGAATGAGTTATCAGTAAAACTGTTATAAAGATCAATAATTCTATAGTATGCTTTAATATTTAATCATAGTGTTAGCTCTGAAACTTCGTCAAGTAATATAACGAGGCACTTATCCACCGATGATAATAGGTCGTGCAAAAAGTATCGCAGATTGACTAAATTAGAAATATCAACAGTTAGGAGCCTTTCAGTGCTCTAATGGTAAAGCAATTACCGAAGAGCCAGAAAAACCTGGGTTCAATCACTGATGGGGTCGTGGATATACTCTACTGAAGAAGAAACAGCTGTCCAGTGCTTCCTAATTGTCGATAGTTATCTAATTCAGACCAATTTGTGATATCAAATTTAACATTCAACAATCTCCACAACACCCAATTACCATATAACGAAAGAATGATTAAGGGCATAAAGAGGTAAGAAACAAAACTGAGTTGAAAACAATGAATGGAACTGTGATTTAATAATTTATAAAAATTAAATTTTTAGCAATATTCGTTTTGTTACCAATACAACTGAAAATTAAAAGATTGAAATTGATAGAGGTCATAGTGATCCGAAGAAAAAAAACATAATGTTTGTATTGAAAAAGTGTCTATGTTTAAGTTCCAAATCGAACAGTAATAAAAATGTAATTTCTATCTCTCATAAAAGGTAATAAGTACTGCTTAATAATTCCAACTCGCCAGTATAGTTGGAACGAGGAATGTTTATGAATGAAAATATCAAATGGATACCACAAACCAGTTAATACGAAACAACTATCCAATGCTTCCTGGTGGTCAATAGTTATCTAATTCAGGCCCATTCGTGATGTTAAATTAAAACAAACACATGTAATGGGAATGTATTTGTTTGATTAAGTCAATTTGTAACTAAGATGAATACTGGTTTATTAGATCTTGGGTTAGTTATAATTAAGCAAATCGTTAGACGTATTTCTATTATGTACATAGTTTTGACCTTTTAAACCATATGGTCTACCTAATCAACTCAGTTTTCTCCATTATCACCTTATAATATTCTTAACTAATTGTTCGTCGTAATAAATGATAAAGTTCTAGCACTGCTGCTATATAAGTACTGATAAATCACTTAAACAAACTCTTGTCTTCATTACAATATGATCTTCGTAACTGTTTTACTGATTTCTTAAAACAACTCATTGCTTTAAAGTATATCCCATATTTTGATGTAACTAAGCTTAAGAGATTCAATGTTATCGAAGTAAAAGAAATAAATTACAACTAATCCATTATATTCTGTAAATAATAACATTGTTGCTTTATATTAATTCTTTAAATGTCTAAATAAATAAATCAAAAATAAAATTAACAGGAGAAAGAAAGTCAACTTGTTTTAAACACCGAAATATATGAATGATAATTTGATATCACGAATTGGTTTGAATCAGACAATCATTCATCAGGAACTGACACTGGACACCCAGTTTTATTCCATTAAGCGACTCTTCATCAGCTCTCGCCCAGGAACCCATAAGTGATCGAACCCATGACCAGCTAACTTGGCTGTAAACTACCACTAAACCACCTAATCGACTTTGAATGGCTGATATTCCTAATTCACTCATTTCGTGGTTTATTTTCGCGACCTTTTCCATAGCCATTGATGTGTAACTGTCTTAAACTGGACACGGCTAAATTCCAATTGTCACGTTTTCTCACTAGAACTCCAGGAATTATCTCTTGAAATAAGTCACTAGTGAGCTGATATTGATTGTAATTAGGTGTTGTGGAGATATAATGGTACATTTTAAAGATTTTTTTGAAATACAGTTATGGAGGTAATTATTACATACTGAGAATAGCCATTTTTACGATATACGTTTCTCTGCTTAGCATGCATATTCATGGTGAGACTTATATACTTTCAAGATAGTTGCTTAAACTTAGGGCTCTTTTTGAATTCATTGGGTTCAAAATATATTCTTATATAACTCATGGCATAGACTCCTTAATGTGTATACTTCCAATCATCTGTATGTATGCCTGAAGTCAAAATAATATATGAGGATTTATATACAGATAAGATACATATATTTAACCTAACCTAACAGAACTACTGCACAACATCAACAGATTCTGTGGTTAGGATATCTACGTGGACTTAGTCAACGGAAGCCCACAACCGATATAAACACTCCAAGAGTTCGTTCACAAACACGGTGAAGCTACACAATCAAATTATTTATAACATTTTTGATGCTTAGGTTGCAGAATGAATTCGGCTTTGATCATATGATATGTAGCTAAGGAATTCAAATGCTCTGAGCTGAAAGTGTATAAATCTTAGTCCAAGTGAGTTTTCATTATGTTTAAATTGCTTGACGGCATAAGATTTAGCCAGACACTGTACGCATCTTAGCTAGCTGAATGTTTTAGAATCAAAGATGTCTGAATCCTGGTTCGAATGTATGGTAATTATTCAAGGCCATATAGCCACCTTCACTTTTGTAATTCGTAATTCAGGTCGTGGAAAAACATGGACTTGATCGTGTCTCATCGTGAACTCACAAATGAACCATATGTTGTCGTGTGGCTTAATGAAGGTAGGATACAATTTTTCAGTATATTATATATAGATTTATTAATATGCCTTTCTTTGTTAGTATTTCTCCACTCTTCTTTCGTGTAACCAAAGTGTTCTGCTACGGCTATATTGGATATTGTTAAGATATTTAGGTAAAATGAGAATCAGTGTGTAAAAGGAGTAAGACATTTGCGACTCAATATATTTGAATAGCTCAGCGACATGCCACATGACGAGATATAAATGTTCTGCCTACTTTTGAATAAGTATTAGTGAATGTCTTTCAGAGCTACTTATGACATAGTAGATCATTGGGGAACTTTACGTGGACTGATTACTGCATGAAAATATGGATAGTTTTGAGCTCGGTACACATACGCAGGAATATGATGAAGAATGATGCTCTAAGTACTGATTAACGTAGTCATACTGATCCAATGGCTTAATATATTGTGAAATATACAATTTAAAACTAATATGGGCCATAATATTATCGACACAAATTATTGGATAACTTATGGCCGATTCGACCACTAAATTATTTCTTGACTGAATAGTTGAGTTCACATAACTATGGCTCACTTATGATGCTGTAAACTACATCTCAGCAAATCGACAATTGATATTTACCTGAGGTGTAAATTAACTAGCTTAGCTTTATTTCTTTTAACCAAACAGTGAACTTAGAGCCAGTGTGGCATAATAAATGGTTAGTTCTGGATTTTTAACATAGTATCTGGTACAATTCTATTAATTATGGATCACCGAATTTCAAACATTCCAGACTCTGTTTGATTCAACTCTCCAAGTTTTATAAATGATTATCTTACAGTTTACATTCTGCTTTTCAAACATAGATCCTTATTTAGTATGCCGTGAAGATTTCCTACATTGGTCTCTAGCTAGGCAATCGTGAAATTGTTCAATAAGTAACAAAAACAAATAAATTATATCGATTAGTCAATTAGCGAATTTCTTGTAACTTGTATTTTCAGAAAAAAAGTAGCTTTTCAATAAAATTGCTTTTGTTGTAAATTAGAATAGTTGGTTTAGTGTTGTTTAAAGGTATTCAGTCAGTTACTGAATGAATCAATCTTGGAACTAGAAGTGAACAATTTATAAAGTAAAAAAGTGAATAATAAAACTATAAGTGAAAGGTAAATATGACCAGTTTGATTTACTCATGTGCGGAAACAAAATTGGCTCTTAGATACGTCATGCAAGTCTTAAAGTATTCACTTGGAAAGAAAATATTGATAGCTACAAGAAGTCTGCTTATTTTGCTACTAAATAAGCTCTTCCGTATTGAACAAGTATGTGCATGTACACCACATCTAGTCTCCAGTTTTGACCACATTTTATAACTTACACAGTGTTGTCATGACAAAAATATGCAAAAAGCAGTGGTGTTTTGTTCATATAGTCCGTTAGTGTAATGAGGGGATAGTCCAAAAGATGTGATTTGTGGTTTACATCCACCAATCTTATTTAATTATCAATATATGGAGAAGAAAGGATTGATTATTAGAAAAACGAAAGTATTTTAAGATGGTTCAATCATTGATAATGATTATGTGACGATTGCGCTAAAGGAAAGCAGTCCTTTTCATTTATCGTATATGTTTATAGCAACAGTTAAACTGTATAAAGCAGTATTTTAAGTGAAATGTGATCTTTATCAACATTTAGTCAAGAAAATCCATTATGAATCTGTTTTAAACGAACGTTTACAAGGTGGAAATGAATCAAATTACGTTTGTTTTGAGCATAATAACAGTTGGTGTGTGTGTGTATGTGGGGCGGGGGAATATAATTACGTAATTACAATTGCAATCTGAAAATGTTAAACCATATAAACTAAAACTTGTACGGGTGATCTGATGAACAAATTCTAATAAACATAAAGCATTTCAGTGGAAACTGCAACCAATTGTGCTTTAAACAACATTGTTTTTAGTCTGAATGTCATGTTGAAGAATTCATAAAATATGTAGATATGAAAATCTTATTCGGATTGAGTACATTTTAAGAAAAAAAGATTAAATCCCTATTCATAGAACCTCCTGAAGATAATTCTGTATGAGAACACGGTTAGGATTCTACAGTAATTATTTACATTGCGTATTTCTTACGCAGATTCCAATTCGATCGTAAAATTAAGTCATATATTTGTAATATTCTAATGAAAAGAAATTTAGATTTCTGATGTTTTGCAACTTAATGTAAGGCGCTTCTTCAAAGAATAATAAATAACTGAATTACATTACCATAAGTTTAAATAATACAATAGAATAAATCAAAATCAAGAAAATTAGTACAATTGAATTATCAGTTTGAATCTGTTGACGTCATGTTAATCTGGGTCAAGATGTTTCATACTGAATCATGTTAATGTGTACTTTTTGAAAGTTTGTTTGTGTATTATTTCTTTGACTAACATCGTTAGGATGAAACTGTATTCAATGTATGCAAAATGTTGAAACTATAAGTAGATGAAATATTGATTGACGAAAGTACATCGAAAAAAAAGCGTTTATTTTCAATTAATTAATTAATAATCCAAATATATAAAATACTTAGCTGCGCTACGTAAGAAATTCGTGAACTTTATAATTTAATAATATCGTTATTTACATCTAAAATGTACAAATATCAACGTTGTTATTACTTACTTTTAAACATTTGACAGAATTTTAATGGTTACTAACTTAAAGTTTGAATGATTCTGTGAACGTCCTTTTTTTAAGATTTACTAGAAGATTATAAGACTGACCACTTAATGACATTCATTCATGTTAAGTTGTATAGTTTTTCATTGGATGTAAAATTCAGATTTCATAAGTGTTTATAAATATGCTTAATTACATTGTTTAACATGATGATACTGTAGCGTTTCATTATCATAGATGTTACCTAATGTACAATAAAGTGTTTTGCCTATCTCCAGAGTAGAATATTCTTGTACGTTTAGTGCTAAAAAAATACTGGTACAAGCTTTTGCAATAATTTATTACGAAAGTAATAAAAGGCAACATTTAGCATGAGATTCAAATATATATTATGCATATAGGCCAAATACAACAGCCAAATTTGAATTAAGCACAAAAGAACTAAAAGTATCATAATAATAGTTCAGTCAATTAAAATGTTTAGTGTACGATAATCAATAACTTAATGAAATATCTACTGTATAAATTAAGCTTGTAACAAAACACAATTATGAAAAGTTGAAAAACTAGTTTTACGTTGATTATCTCGAAAATACTTCTGAGCCTCATAGTCTTAGATACATAGGATATTCACTAGGTATTTAACAATAGACTTGATGCATAGGCTTAAAAATTCTCTTGTTGTATACATCTGAGTATTACAAATAATTTGTAAAACTAGAGGAGTGACAGGTAAATCATATTATAATGAAGTTGATGAAAATATTTGAAAATAGAAATTGTTGAATTTGTCTTCATTCAATCAAAGAAGAAAGGTGAATAATGAAATATTAGCATCTTATCAGAATAATGCATATACGCGAACAATATTTGTTTTAGTTATATCCTAATCAGGCTTTATTTGAAAATGCAATATATGCATGTAAAAATTAAAAAAAAATAAAACCGGTGAAATCAATCTACGAGTTATTGACAACAATAAAATGATGTAATAAATGCATAATCCCTTCTATCTAATGCAATCAACTTCAGGAGAAATTAAAGGAAAATATTGGGAAAATGTTTTGGAAAATAATACATTTTAATAAGTTTTCCCCCACCCCTTCATTACTTCTTACGTTAATATATCCTAACAGATCACCGGTTTTAATCTAAAACATAAGTTTTTAATCTTGTACAAATTATTCAAGTGTTTCGGAAAAGCTATCAATTGTTAGACGTTAGATAACATATTAACTCTAATTCTTTACATATTGATCGCCTTCTTAAACAAAGATCACGTCAAAGCCCACTAACTTCAGTAAATACCAACTCTAGTAATGAACAGATTCCTAATCTAACAACCCCATGTTTAATAGACCCACTGATAGTTGATTTCACACCAATAATTTAACTTTTAAGAATAACCAGTATAGGTAACACGACTAAGTTCGAGAATAGTAGCATAGAGAATGTTATGTGTTATGTAGATCATTTAAACTAGTAGCGAACAGAAATGCTCTCTCAGTCGCAGGTAATTTTAGCTTAGCTGTTCGACGTCAAACAGTAAATTAAAACTTTGTGATAAATTAAAATTGCTACTGACTAAGGAAATAGCCAACTTGTTTCGCAAGATACAGTAAAGGTGAGAACTGTAATCAATTTCGTTGTTATAGAAGTGACTAAGCCTATGATTCGTCGTCAGGATTTTTTTTGCCTACAATGCCCTAGATAAAGCATCACTGATTGCCGCTAAGTCTTCTATACTGAAAGCAGCTAATCTACCAGATAGCTCTTCTAGTACCTCTGCCTTAACCAGAAACGTTAGGAGTGCTCTTGTCCTGTTGTCTTCCGATTTAACTACCAATTGACAGCAGATTAATTATAAAGATCCAAACAGTGGATAACTGCATCTACCAAGTATAGGAATGTTAGCGTAGCTGAGGTTAAGACTACTATCCAAGGTAACTGGGATTATCAAATTTAAGCAATCTCAAACGAAACATCATTAACCTAAGATGAATAGCTACACCAATTAGTACTACTAGAGGATCCTGTGTTAGTACTAGTAATCAACAAATTGGCGTTGCATCACAGGTCCTACAAATTTCATTACAGACCTCAGACAACTACTCCTTATATTACATTGCTTTTAGACCAAGCAGCTTCCAATAATAGGCCATTCAATGTTATTTCAATAACCGAAACCTACATATCCGAAGTGCCTAATACGGTTGTGATGGTCACTCTAAACAAATTCAGTAAGATGAAAGATGAGGCAAGAAAGTCTACAAAGATAAAAACAAATACTATCCAGAGTTTTATGATTTGATGTGCTAAAAGATGGCAACTTAGCACTGTACCTACTACGTTATTGAATTGTAGGGCCGACTACAAAGCATCATCTACAACATAAAATTTACTCAGCAATGTTTATAGTCGCCAGTACCCACAAGAAATACGTGATCTATCAGAGCCTAACTAATTAAGTCACCAGTATAAACCACGTGAGCCTGAAAATGGCACTTGTTATTACCATAGCACAGTCAAGCAATTTTACATTTGTGCTTCGTCTAACTATACTACTTACAAATTGTGAGTAGATAAAAGTTAATACAACATTCGTAAACCACTATCGGGCTGTTGGATTATCTAATGAAAATTGGAGTGAGAAGGTTAAATCTAAAATTTTCTACCTTTTTAAATACGCTCATCTCACTGGTCTGGGGCTTCATTGTTGAGTCTTAACTATTCTGATTACTTAACCAATGAGACTCTTAAAATGTGTAGCAAATGAAATTTGAGAAAATTTATTTACAGGGCAACTACATTTAGTCGATTCCCTATTTTCATACCTACTATATAAATGTTGTGTCAAAAATAATTGTAGACTGTGAACTAATTATATTGAACAGGTTTTGAAATTCAAATGTTCTTATTATACAGGTAAATATACATATTGTTGTAATTATATGATGGAATGTAAGATCTGTGGTGAAACATGTGATCAGTGTAGAATTTGACGAATGGTGACTGTATAGTTATCACAGAACTAATTACGGTTGCAAATTATCGACAGTCGACGTGTTTACAACCAGAAAAGTAGGAAAAATGGTGTATATAAACAACTGGTGATATTATAATAGAATTCTATAGTTCCTCCACATGTTTGATCAGAATGGAAAACATCTTGAGAAATATTATTATTGTGAATTCAGTTAACTATCAGTCATCGAAATACTGTAGTCAAATTTGTAATTTAAACTGCGTGATCAAAACAAACAGTCTTAAGGCTTTTGCTCTTCATATGTAAATGTAGATAATGTTTCACATGAATAAAATGAGACTGAATTATATATATATGAAGACTCGATCAGGCTATTTAGTAATAAAAATTTTCCAAATGAAATTTTCCTACTTATCTAGTTCATTTTACATGTTGGCATTTATTTCGAATTACCAAATACTCCAATAATCAATAGTGAGTGTGTTCAGTGAACAGAAAATAGAAATTTGTTTTCTATAAAGTAGATATTTACTCCGAGCATTGTCTTTGATTTCGACAAATTTCGATCAGTTTGAGTACAAATGCAACTTTGAATTTTTAATAATTTGATTCTGGATAAATACGATCCAGTAATGTGCATATCAAATCAAATAACGGCAGAGTTTTTGAGACTATATCAGGTTTACGATGCCAATATTAAGCTTGTAAATGCTAATTTAAGTCAACTGGATAAAAATATAAGTTTCCTAAGTATGTATCAGCCATATGTGACATACCATCAAATGTTCTGTATTGATTTTATTATTATTGTAGGTTATACACATATATGTTTGCCTTCCTTCTAATTTAATGGCTAATGGTCTTAATTGTAAGAAGTAATCTGGAAATACAACACTCAAAACTTGGCTGCATTCATAGTAACCTCTCTCATTAATCGCTATCAGAGTACCTAAATGAGAATCTATGACTGCATGCTATAATTCACTAAAAAACACCATTTACAACGACAAACTTGAGTTTTGTAAACATCAAAAGCTTGCTATCAGTACTTGCTAACTCTACTGTAAGTCATTCGTCGCAAATGATTATCATTGATAAAACTGTTTCTTCTTCATGAGAATGTCAATACAATATTGTAAGTTTATTTATATGAGCTACAATCGTAATGACAGCAACAAAGATTCGCCCTATGAAAGTGAAAATTTCAGTGAAACTTAATAAAACTGTGATCTTTATCAATATCTCTATGAGTTATGAATAATATCGCGAACAATAATCATAGGTTGCAGTGACCAGTGTGTTAATTTGTATCGGTGAATAATTTCCTAAATGAATAGTTGTATAAGCTGTCGTCATTAATGCTCACAATATTCATTTTAGTAGACACAACTAGCCGGTTTTCTTCGCATGCCGTTATGGTTTTGCGTAGTGTAGCTCCTTCAATCAGCAGTATCCGCCAACAGAAACATAGTAAGCTTCAATGACGAATGCCTATTAAGCCATTAATTCAAGAAAGGCGTTCACTTTCCAACTTCAACTTTGTTTAGCACAATTAACGAACTGTTGTTTATCGCAATCTGCGTTTAGATGGCGGGAGAATTATTAGTTTTGGAGAGTGTAGCACTGGTCATATTTCTTTTGTGTTGGCACGAAATGAACCTGATTAAAGCATGCTCAAAACATGCTCACAAAGCTGTGTTGTGATTGGTTCATTCTTAGCCAATCAGAGCCAACGCTTGATCGGGAAGTTTCTAGAGTACTCTATAATGATGCCTATATAAACTCTAGTGTAATTATTTGCTTTGCTTTTGGCCTTCGCCTTCTGCTGTTATCTTCTCAATGCATCCTGACAACTGCTCTACTCTTGTTCTAGTTTGAAATCAAGCCGCTGTCATTGTAGAATTGTAGGATACTTAGCGGGACTGGTACATTTTATCGGGACTAAAAGAGATAACACAACTTAACAGTGGTGACGGAGAAAACAAAACTAGTTTACAATGCCTACATCAGATAATCAACTTCATCGCATTCTTTAACAACAGCAGACGTGACTGGACTCTCAAATGTGATTAATTGAGACTCTGACCCAGCAGCTCCAAATGCAAACCACTGTAACATGCACCACATCGTCTATGTCAGTGGATACAGTTGCCAAAAGTATTCCAGAATCTAGTCATGACCCTGAATGTGGAGTAATAACTCCACCACCACTACGTGGTTCAAACGATCGGAAAATGCATTCAGAATAGAATTTTCGAATCAGGGTGATGCATAGAAAACTCGTCTATTGGTGCGCAAGCTAGGTCCCAGCGAATATGCACGTTTTTCTGACTAAATACTGCCGAAATTGCCTCGAGAGCTCAGTTTTAAGGAGGTAGCAAGACAATTGTCAGAGGTATTCAGTGAATCTATATCACTGTTTAGTATTCGTTATAAGTGCCTCAGGTTGGTGAAAAGGGAAACCGGTGACTACTGAATGTTAGCTGATGTCGTCAACCGAGAGTGTGAACGCTTCAGGTTACACTCCTTGATAGATCACCAATTTAAATGTTTAGTCTTCA
Organism: Schistosoma japonicum; assembly: GCA_025215515.1. Classification (NCBI taxonomy): domain Eukaryota; kingdom Metazoa; phylum Platyhelminthes; class Trematoda; order Strigeidida; family Schistosomatidae; genus Schistosoma; species Schistosoma japonicum. Next base: position 68,667,778 of record CM046061.1, on the reverse strand, counting down.
TCGAAGCTCTCCAGTCACCTGAAGATGCCGAAATTCGGACACGTCTTTTATCTCGACTTGACCAAGATCCCAACATACAACTCAGAACGTTGGTGGTTGAGTGCGAAAGACTACAAAGCATCAAACACGACAACGCATTAGTTGAGCAGGTAAATCTAAATCTAACTAGTGGTACTCTAAATGCAATTAATAGGTTCAAGTCTCAGAAGCCAAGTAGAAAAGAGTCAATACCCAATAAACCTAATACTGCTTGCTGGTTATGCGGTGATTGGGATTATGTACGTTTCTGCAAATTTCAAAGCATAGATATCGGATGTGTAACAAAGGCGGACACAAAGAAGGCTACGGTCCACCGAATCATATGTCCCAACCCAAGAAGAAATATAAATACCCTCGACATACGATGAAGTCAGCCGGTCCTCAATCACTTTCTGTAGTAGTAGCTTTCAGAACAGACTACAGCACTCACAGAAAGTATGTTATTATTCTAATCAACGGCATCCCCGCACGTCTTCAAGTTGACAAAGCATCTGATATCACCCTAGTGTCTAGGAAAACCTATGACTTGCATGGCAGGACACCAATAACACCCTCTACGAAGACAGCTACAAATGCATCTGGTGGTGTAGTGAAACTCGTCAACGAGTTAGATTGCGAATTTTCCTTCAATGGAATCAACCTTATTGGTCAGCAACGATGTCGAGGGCCAATGCAACTATTTGTTATGGTGGTTATTTACCAATGCAGCCCACTCTCTCTAATGAGTTTGTTGGAACCCAAAGACGTACCAGCCAAAGAATAAAACCCGATGCGTTAGACACTGATAAACGTTCCTTTGATAGCTTGAGATGTCGTGTATCTTTGAAACTTTAGCGTCTTCTGATCGTTTGAACTGTGCAAAATACAAATCTACTGCTTGCTGACCCTCCTGAGGTAGAAAAGTTAACAATGAACTTAGCAAGTTTGCGCGTAGATAATGTATTTCTTCTGTTCATAATGAATATGATGTACTCATTGGTATCAAGTGAAAGCATAAAAGAAGCCCATGCTGAGATGCAGATTGCAGTGCATTATTGCGAAAGTAGTCACATAGACAATCGCTGGCAATCGTTTTTTTTATGAGACTTGCCACCGTAGACAATTTAACGTTAGTTGAATACATGTACTTTATTGTCCAATATGTCCAGGTGTGACGACACATTTCTTCCACTCAGAGAGTAGTTAACCTACAGCTAGTGAGCAGCTAAAGAGGGCAACAACGGGGCAACGGAGTAGATCTGCAAGTTACCCATAAATTATGCGATGTATTACATCAACGCCATGAGACCTGTATGATTTAGGCACCTCAGCCTCCTTTTATAACATTAGTCTGGAGATTCACTACGCTTAGGCAGACACAGTGGATAATAAAGGGGTTGATGATTGGTTTGTTGTTACTAGTAACGGAGTAAATTGGGTCACAATTCCTTGGCCAGTAGGTCAGCTACCTTATGAAGAGAATGCTGCGTTCCATCATTTATCCAATGAGCTAGAAGTCAGATTTTCAGTACTGTCTAATTGTCTAGACAGAGGTAAATATTACGTTGTGTAGGCATCATCAGATAACTCGGATAGCTTTCGGTGCTCTGTTCAATTTGAAGGTGCATTTTTTACACAGCACCTTGTAAGAAATCTAGTCCATGGAGAGTCGCCATAAGATCCAAACCTCGCACTTCTAATAATTTTGTAGACGTTTCATTTTAGCTAGTCGAATTGATTCTTCCGAATTTATCTCACCCACTGATCAACTAACTCCCTGTTCGAAACCTTTATCCTAACCTTGTTCTTGCACGTTTACTGAAACAAGACCTTATCACAATGTACGAATAGTGTCACAAACCCTAAGGGATGGAACGATGTGGAAAGACCTCACAGTATACATTTACGGGTCATCGGTTTGTTAGTATCATCCGTTATAAACTTCGTGTCCTCAACAACGTCCCAACTTAATTTTAGAATACTTTCTTCCGGCAACGAAACCATTGATAGGTTTCGCAATAGCAATGACTAGTCTTGTTGTTCAATATCCAGCACTTCGTTAATATTCGAAACAATTATTGATATCGGAAAGCCACCGTTGACAGAGCTATTTTAAACTCCGCAATGAAGAATTTTGTATTGGCAACGTTTTCGAACGATTTCGACAATCAACATCAAAGTAGCTATGAAATGCTTCATTTAATCTTGGTTGATCTATACTGAATGTTAAGACGATTGAAAGTAGTGTATATATGGCGAAAAATGTAGAGGGGCGATACAGAACCAAATGAATGGACAGTCATTCTAAATTCAGAAATCGTTTTCCTAGAGTCATCTTCTAGCTACAGGAATTCGAAAATGACTCGGCTCACTCCAAGGACCTTGACTCGTAAAAACATTTCTTCAATATTTGCTGCATCTGCAACTTAAAACGTTAGTAGCAGACTTTGTAGAGTATACACACGGTTAAGGTAACTAAAATGCATGTCATGTAATTAGAAATCGTTATGTCTTGTAGAACAATCAGAGGACCCATGTCATGTCAGGCTTTTTCGGATTAATAACGAAATGCTGACGCAAGTATTACTTGCCTGTTTCTCTAACACCAACTGCCTCAACATATTTTCTAAATGTTTGCCTTAATATAACTTTCTCATATTTCACCCACTGGTTTGAATGAGTTTTAAATCTTTCATCCAAACACTGAAATCGTTTAAGAGCCAATACTTTGTTGCAGACTAAAACTTTTCCTTTGCCTTTCCAAGCCAAACAGAATCAACTGTTGGTATACTTGCACAACCGTTCTGCATTTTAACTGCTGGATCGTCGTCGATGGACCATGAGCTGACCGGTTGTCTGTTGTGTGTAAACTCTTCGTCGTAAATATTCCTTATCATCGTAGGTGGATCTAACAGCTGCACACAGATCTTGGATAAGTTGTTAAACTGCGTCTCTAACTGATCAAACCAATAGAGTTTTACTATCATAGAGTTCAATATAATTTTCAAATCTCTATTCTTGACTCTCTATGCTACTGAAACATTACATCCTATCAACACCTTGTCCAAGAAGCTTAAGATTGTGCCACTGAGCAAATTGTCATCAGGTGGTAATGCTTCTGCTAGCTTCTAGGTCTAACGTCTAGGTGTTGTGTAAGCATATGTAACGTAAATCCAAATTATAGTAATCAAGGATTATCTAAATAGACATCCGTTTGTAAGACCACATTTCTGATAAGTTCACAGTATTTATTCCTAACGTGTCCTTGTAACTCTTAATACTCAGCCAATGAGCTACATTAACATCAACTAAAGTTATATCTAAACCACTGTCCAACAGTACATAAAAATCTTGTGAAATCAAACGGCCGTAAACTCTTGCAAGTACAACGCCTGAATATACTTTACCCATTTCCAAATTCATATTATTGCATTTTGTTTTATTTTAATCTTTTCCAGAAGGCTATTGTGACAGTGGTAGAAGCAACTGATATTACTCGAATTCTGAGGTGTTCTTACGAATACTCATAAAGTATCTGGGCATTAGACAATTAAAACACAATCCAGCATTTTTGAAGAAACTAGATTTATTCCACAGGCTCAAATCCAAAAGTCCCTACACATTTTTACGCAATATCCGCCTTCACAAAATAAACTCTTGGATTCTTCTATACCAGGTTTCGGAATCTTTGCTAAAAGCGACATTCTACGAAATAGGGTTTGTTTTCGTGATTTGACGATTGTTATACCAAGAAAGTTACTTGATCACTGGTTGGTGTCCTTTTTGATTAATTCTAATATAATAGAGAATCGTGGGTTTTTTTCATCATTTTCAGTGAAAGAACTTAGGTTTACTCATTACCGTTGTAATCTATTTAACCAACGTCTGTCTGTTGTTCCAAATATTGACAATGAGTCTAGCCCGTGAGACATAATCAAAGAAATCAAAGTATTTCTATACACCAGAAAGTTATTAATAAAGGTGACAATTTCCTATGGGCCATCTTGTATCTGGCAACCAGTACCCTACATGGTTTCAAACATCTTACTGACTGTTACTGATGATCTCTCAAAACGTTGTTCGACGATCCTTCTAGCTTCTTTATACTTGCCTGATGTCAGATAGTTACAACATTAGTAGCATTAGCAACAACTCCTGTACATTGACTAGTTTAGTAAATTAACTTAAAATCATCTTTAATACTTTCATCAGACAGTACAATATCTGACATTTTGATAAAGCCAGAGTACTCAGTAGGGTTTATTTTAAAAAATCTTGGCACGTAACCAGACCATTTAAATAATCTCTCTTTATAAGATACACACTTCTGGGAAGTATATTCATCTACATTATCAATCAAATAGCAAATATATTAACATCAAGTTTATCAGCATTATCGTGACTTGCCGTATCAGAAACCTTCTTCCTATATCCCCTTGATTAACCGAATAGATTCTTTTTTTCTGTCAGTACCAGGATTAAATGTAACAGATTAGAAACTTCTTCAGTAGTAGCAAACAGTTTGTTTCGAGAACGGTAACTGATCTTGATGATTCATATTGGAATCCAGTCTGACCGAACAACGTCCGATAGTACCGAGCGTCGCCAACGTAATTCCTACTGGTCATCTGTGTTGCCGAATGCATTTGACTACTCTTTGAGCATGACCTTAGTAATCCCAGACCTGTTAGTAATCTCCTACCGGACCTGCAACAATGACCTATGTACAAGTCTCTATCAAAAAAGACTCTGAGCCAACATTGTGTAATATCCCTGCAGTGGTTCAAAACCACAAGAGTAACAAGACTTTTTAGTGTAAACATTGCACCCAGTTGCTCGCGATTTCTTGCTGACACTCTTTAGACAGAATACGTAAATTTACTCAACCGTAATCATTGAGAATAGCGGTAGGGGATGGGTTAATTTAAATTGGAGAATGTATTACAAACGGAAATGAGACTGTAGTTAAACGAAAATAAAATGATTCAAAGCATTAACTATCACGGAAAAATTCAGAAAATGAGTTCAATCTTAGTTTGCAAGAGAACCATTAGATTTAAAGCACAAACCAACTCAGAAAAAAAATTACTTACAAACAAATGCGTACAGTGAAGACTGATCCTTAGGAACTTTACTTTATAAGCATCTTAACCAAACTAGATGTTTAAGACCAAATTACAATTTTGTAGCTGAAATGAAAACAAAACAATGAATTTTACTAAGTAGAGAAAAGTGTCACTGTCCACCTACAATACAGCCTATGAATATTATGATACTTCTTCGGAGGTACAAACAAAATTGCATAAGAACAATTTATATCTGTGCAGCAACGGAAGTTGATTTAGTCAAAATAAAAGAGAAAACTTTTCATTTATTAAAGTATCATGACGCTTGTTTTGCAAATATCTTAAACCCTAGAGCTATATTAAGCTGTTGTGAGAATAAATAATTCCTGACGAAACTAGATTTGCACAGGCACATTATTAGCTTGGATTAATAAGTGTTAATTTGATATCGATGACCACTCTAAAATCTCTTGGCCAAGATAACCTTGATATGTCAGCGCGCAGTTTGTTTATCATTACTTAAAGGCGATGATGCTACCTAGTTGTAGGTCTTTGAGATTAGATGTAGTGTCTATGTATAAGCAAGTGTTGTATACTGTACATATGAGATATTTGGGTAAATTCGATTGTTGTTAGATTAGAAATATGTTATTGGCTTCACATCTGTTCGTAAACTTTGATTGCAATCCTAAATTAAGACCATTGTTATGGAAAACTCTCCTTAGAAGTTGGCTTGTTTGATTTACAAACTGTTTGTGTAAATTTCTAGACGTGTGTGCAATACCTAACCTAATGTTACTAAGAGGGTATTCTTACGATGCTGAAATTAAGTAAATAGTTTTGGTAATAACAACTTGGTCAAACTAAGATATTGTTTAGAGATTATGTACTAATAATTTATGTGACTGTTGAATTTCACATCAGATGCCCTTCTACCAAAGTTATTTACAAATATTGAAACAAATTTCTAATTTACTGCTACTACATCTGTATTGAATCTCAGTCGCCTTAAAATTATGTACTTAATTTTGAACACTAACTTTGATCATTGCTTGGTGGCCCTATTACAAGTTTAAATTTAGTTTTCTTACATACTGCCTGTTGTTACAAATTCAGTTGATCTGTATAATTGTGATGATTATGTCATCTTATTGTCAGTTATCCATTGACTTATCACATATTTGAGTACATCCCTTTAAGCAGAAAATAATATAAAATGCGACATGTATTATTTTTGTTTAGATAGAAACTGCTTATCGGTATTTGAAGTGCTGTATACCTCAATATGTTTTAATACACATTATAAAAGGGCATGTTCCACAGTCTATAGTTCCGCAGTACGTTACCCAGCACGATAATGTGTTTTAAATAGCTGACAGTGACAAGATGTAAGAGAAATAAGTTCAGTTACTTGAAAACTGCCATATTAGACTACATCGACAGATTCGGGTTTCATGTTTAAAGTCCAAAGAATAATTGTAATACTTTCAGATATACATATTTGTCTTCCTTTTGTCAATCTTCATTTTTGAGTCAACAGTAAGTGACTACTCGAAACACGTTCAAAACATGTTTCGTATATTTCTTTAGAACACTATGCTCAGAAAGTTTATACGCCAGTCTATTTGGCGTAAAAATAAATTGTCGACTCTGTTATTTGTGTGCTTTGGATTAATTTTCATTCTCTGGATGAACACAAACAAACCTGATCAGGATGAGGTGCATGTTAATTCTACCAAGTTTCCAGCTCAAAGACTTGCTGTGAGTGATCCAGTTCTAGCAAGTACACGAGACCAGCCAGATGACCGACATGAATCTCAGCGGAACAGTTTACTGTCGGAAAATCAAAGAGACAGACCTCAGTTTCCAAATGCTCGTCCACATCCTCGTATTGACAAAGATTCAGGTTAGTGTTCCACAATAAGTTGTCTGTTTCAGTTTACTTAGAGGGACTTGTTTTAAAATAGCGTGCGTTTTCATACTTAGCTCTTCCATATTGTATTCCTTCTTCGTATTACTATTTGATTGTTCATGGAAATCAATGTAAGTCCGTTTAAAATATCCATTGTTGTTAAGAACAATAACAGACCCTGAATATTAAATATGCTACAGAAAAAGTTATATTAGTGACATATAGAAACAAGAATACTTTGTGTCAGTTATCTAATAATATTGTGTTATTAGTAGCACTTTTTGTGCATTAGTTGTTGAAACTGACAAATACATAACAGACTAAATTTACGATATTTTTTCTGTAACCTGGTTACACTCACAAATTGTATGAGAGTGAAGTACACTGCTTAAGCGCCAAAGCTATATTAGTGAGAATGAAGTGTATACTGGTGGTTAATTTGTCAAGACTTGATTTTTCATATACATATTAAAACATTTTTGGCTAAGTATATTTAACTTGAAGGTAGATATGTGTTGCAACAGTTTTACACAAACAAACAAATTGTTTTATTTTTTCCAGTTATATGTAAAATCCCTGGACTAGCTTAGTTGTAAATCAAGATCAAAACAACTACATTTTTACTTTCTATTTGCATATATTATAAATGATTACAGAGTGCATGCCAATTTAAAGACAGTCAGGTTAACACGAGAGGAACAGCAGTAAAATATAAATACTTTATCTAGAAAGATATGACTGACAAATTATTTTGACTGACCACTTATCAAATAGGTGTTAGTGATGTGAATCATGGGGTGCATATAAAATGAATTGTCTGAGTTAGTATCGGTGATGGCTTGCACACCACTGCAATAAGACTATGTTGTATCGAATCATTTGGTCATCATTAATTGTATCAATAAAGAGACTGTGCCAATTTATTATCATTTGTTTACTTTTATGCTTTAAAAAATGAATAGTAAAGTTAAAATGGTGAGTATTAAGTAGTGTGGTTTTGTTATGCTCTCATTATTTGGAAAGTAAAATTATTCCAATATTAAATAAACATCTTGTTCTCAATTTCTGTCTATTAATCTTTTGCTGAAAGTAAATGACTTTTAATAGTATTGAGTATTCATAGATTGTTTCTCGAATGGTTAATATATCTCAATATAGTTATTAAAGATTATTACAACCCCTAAACTGTTTTTATACTTGGCGTAGTTGTGTGCTTTTACTATAGCTAACACATTGCACCTAGGTAAACGTAAATAAATTTCCATTTGAAAGACATAGTCTTCAAATTATGCCCAAGTTAAAGGTGCATATAAATCGAAACCTAGTGTACTTTGTCGGAGTTCTTGGCGTTCTCAGACATTTTATGTAGTTTGATTCGAAACTATGTCTTTTACATAGGGATACCATCCATGTAAGACGAAACTGAATTCTGTCCTAATTTTGTTTCTTCTATTTAGGAAAAAATATTATTTGAATTTCATGTATTAACCTGTATTCTTTTTGAATATCATTTTCTGATTGCTTTAATATATCATGGCAATCTAGGACACCAGACTGTCAAAGAAATTGATGAACACCATTTACGTGATACCGTACCGCCTGATAATGAACCTGAAGAAAATCGTAATCTTGCTAAACCTGATTACGATGATAAGTCATCCACAACATACAATCATGTAGCTGTTGAAGACAGTCATTCAAATAAACTATCAGTTATTGTCCAGTTAGGTTTATCACCTAGCTCTCCACCTCCAAGAAGTGAGGCGAATTCAATAGGTCCAGGTAAGTGACTCTCCCGATTATGATTTAGATGTTATAATTTTGAATCCACTTGTTTACTGCACTTAGCAGTCTTTATTTATTTGTATTATACCTGTTTAATATATTTCGTTAATCTTATAGTTTTATAATCATTATCAACTATAGCCAAATTAGTCTGTTCATGGTAATGACTACGAGCAATAGTTTTAATGGGAGGGGGTGAGCTAGAGTACATTTTGTATCATCTAGCCAGCAATTATTTTATATTTATGTGAACAGTCAGAATGTAGTGTAACTAAGAAAAATATGAGAAATAAATGGTTATGTAAAATATCAATGCAGGTATCTTACGTAAATTTATATAAATAGCAATACAAAATCAGCATAATAAAAGAAATAAAGCTAGATCCGATAATTTCGATGAGTATCTTATAGATTTTATGAATTCACATTTTAGGTTAATAAAATTTACTCCGGCTACTAAATTCATTTATCTACAACTTAGTGCTTTCCATATGTTGAGTTTTTTAGGTGTCTCACGGTGGCTTCGTTTGATCAAACTAGACTTCTATCTTTAATTATTACGTAAAGGGTTTTAGAATTTTCATTAACACATGTATGGCTTGCCTCATGTTGCTTGTGTCTGACTAATCCCCATCGAAACTATAGATATTTCAATTTCCTTACACTAGTTAACTAGTTCTATTCATAAATTGGACAATACATTGCAAAGAAGAATGGTGTAGAATGAAAACACCTAATATGATAATTTTTGTCTGGTTAAATTAAAATTGTGAATCGTTAAATGCTGACTTAGTGATCAAAACTTATCACGATCTCTGTAAGAGACTTAAAGGTACAGAGTTTGACTTCATGACAACTCATAGATGTTTGCTGGTAGAAGCCCAAAGCATTACTGTGTGGCTTCTGTGGATTTTATGCTGATATCTTTTCTTATTGATAACCATCCTAAAACATAAATATATTTTGTTTCTTTTTCACGACTAAACAATAATCCTGTACTGTTCAACATTTGAATAATACAACCATTCTTCATATTCAATAATCAAACCAATGTATATTGAATAAAAGGTGAGGGAGGTATACCATATACAGTAAACCGTGAGGATCTTTCACCAGCTGAGCAAGCAATATTTGATAAAGGTTGGAAAGACAATGCATTTAATCAGTATGCTAGCGATCGTATTAGTGTGAGACGATACTTACCAGATTATCGAGAAGGCACGTAAGTCACTTTTACAACTGTAGTGATTATTTTTGTTTTATCTACATAAAGAAAAATTCTCTATTGCTTTATACTGTTTATTCTCCATGAGGTTGATATGTTCCTTGTAATTAGACTACCTTCCATAAACTTGATTAGAATTCGATGAGCATTGGGTTAAAGTTGCAATCAAGTAGTTGGAAATACTAGAAACCTGAAAGTTTTTAGGTTAATAGACTAATTATTTTAGAATGCTGATATGTTTATCTGTGATTCGTACACTTGGGTATTTATCACTCAAACATACTTTTTGAATCCCGATTGGATTCTTAAGCATCATCTATAGCGATTCATGTATGTATGTAGCTGCATATGCCCGTTGAAAGTATTCGTTTGAATTTTCTGAATTTTCTGAACAAACAGTTAAGAGATTAAGTTGATTTTATGGTGAGGTCGGAAGTATACAGTGCTGAGGAGTCCCTTACTAGGATGAAAAGACTGTCTACTAATCCCTAGTTTACAGTGGTTGTCTTACTCGAGTGAATTTAAGATATCAAATTCCAATAAGATGTTAGTTAATTCATAACTATTCGGTGAGTCACCGATTCCCGTTTGAACACTGTCATTTTAATTACCCATAAATGTTTTTAACTGTCTATTTTAAATTAATTGGCAAGTGTTTGACTATTCTTCGTGATGCACTATGAACTATCTGACCTTTAAGTGCAACTGTAGTCTCCAATTTCTGCCCTTATGCTAAGTATATACTGGTTATGAATGCATACCTATTTGATAATTGACTATGCATACGTATATATGTATACAGATATGATCGGTAACAAATGTAAACAGGTATTCACAAATACTCGAAAATGCAGTTTACAATCACTTGTCTATTATAACTGATAGATACTGAAATTTAACAATAACGTGCTTAATGGACTCAGTAACACATTTTTGATTAGTGTAGTGAAGTTTACTATTTATCCAACTATTAATTTCTACCCTTAGTATCATCAATATGAGTAGTCAGATAAATTAGGTTTTAGCTCAAAATACACTTATGAAATCTGTGTTGTGTTCGGCTTTCAAGCATCAGGTGACAGGTTTGAATCTTTGTACGAGTACATCAAATTAATTTACAGGGTAGTATTACTAACACTTGAACTCCTCAAAACTTTGTGCATTAATCATTATTTGGTAAACAAGTTAGTGACTATGAAGTCACACATATCCCTTGAGTTATTTTTTTAACTACATGCGATAATTTTTAAAATTTTATTTCCATTCATTTAAGATTGTACTTTCATATTTATTCTAGTGTCATCTTAAGTGATATTTCTTATCTTTCAATTGATGTTCTAGGTGTAAGGATAATAAGTATTCACGTAATCTGCCGTCAGCATCTATTATAATGTGCTTTCATAATGAAGCATGGTCAGTATTATTACGTTCTGTACATTCAGTGATCGATAGATCTCCATCATATTTACTGCATGAAATTATACTAGTTGATGATTTTTCGGATCGTCGTAAGTTGAACTTGTTTGCTATTTGTTTATCAATAATTTGTTTTTTCCGCTGGACCTTTTGTGATACAAGGTAAATATATTGTTAGTGAGGTTTTCAGTGCATCATTATACATTTAGCGAAAGATGTGTATTTTTAGAGGGCTTTCCTCCAATGGAATTGTCTTTACTTTGTACTTCAACTTTTTCTCAATTGATTATAGTAGGAAAAAGTATCTGAGTGGAAGTGGTTTTGTAGAAATGTAATGAAAAAGAACAAGATGAAACTTCTTTTTGCTTTCACCTTAAGAAGATTTAAAATATAATTTTAGTCGGACGTCTGGGCCAAAGTTGGTGACAAATAATTATCTCTTCATTGGAAGGCAGCCGAAAAATGATACAATAAGCCAACACATCTTTTATTTAAGATAAATATGTACAGGTAAACACTTGCCTATTCGTATTATTTCTGTTGGCAAGACTTATTGTTTCATTTTACTGTAAGTACATGTTCATACACGTATGAGAGTTGTGCAATCGCATTCACTATTTAAGCTTCGTAGATGTTTGAGTGACGTGGGTTAGATGCAGAAAGAAAATTGGTATACCCTCAGGGTAATTAAGTTGCATGAAGCACTAAGTCACTTTGAGCAGATGCTTTAAAAAGTGTAAATTACCCTCTTCTGTGTTTACAATATGCAATAATTTACTTTTTCAGTACCAATAGTGTAATTCATTTTCCAAGTACTGATTTATATACTCGGCTTTCAGTCATAATCTGTATTTTTTTTGGCTCTAGTCATTTTTCTTGGCTTTTCAAACCGAAGTTTCAGGAGTTCGACTAGAACCCACTGCCTAATCGTAGAAAGTTGAACGTCTTGCCACTAGGCAACCGTTCCTTGTTACTTACTGAATTATAACGCACATATAGGACTTCTCGTTAAGCTACACTAACGCTTAAGAACTTGCTATAATCTCAACTACATTGGCCAACGTCATAAGATACCTTAATAATCGGTAAATTGTATATTTATATAATTAACTAGTGTCATACATGTGATAACAGTTTCATAGATATCAGCAAGAGAGTAAGGTAGTTTCTGTGTATATTCACTGGTATTTAATTCTATTAATTGTGGTGAAGTGTTGGACAAACACTATACAGTTGATATAACTTTTGCATGAAAATTCTCATCAGAGCGTCCATAACCCTATAGTTGATCAAACACTTCTGGCTTCGTTGTGACGACTGATTTAGCATCCTGTCAGTTTGCAATATTGCCGAGCCTCATCCAATAACGTTAGTGAGCAACTGTTTCATTGTACGGAACTGAACTTAACTGGTTTCGTTAACACACTGTGTCTCAAAAAATACCTTCCAATATTATTTACTAGTGTGCATTTTAAAATTAATGAGTATTAATCAATTTAAGTTTTTCTAACCTTCATCTACATATCAACTACATTTAATTTTCTAATTATCAGTCTCCTGAAATTTTGTTTAATTGTAAAAACTTTTTTTATATCTAGTACATTTAGTTTTCTGTCATATATTTGTGTATCATAGAAGTATGTTTTAATGTATCTATGACCTAATTAATTAGTTTGTGTTATCAATGGATTTAAAACTGTATTGTACACTGTTTCTGCATAATTTCTACTGTTGTTCTTTTAAAAGTTCTTTATGAATGATACGTTTTGTAGGGTCCTCTCCAGCATTAGTTTTAGTATTTTCACCTTGTTTAATTAAATATCAATAAATTATAATGTACATTGTATAGACGTACATAATTAGTTAATGAAAACATTGTTGTTTAGTCAAACAAGTATCTATGCATGTAATTATAAGCATACATATTTAAATAACTGTGTAGAAAAGCAAACAAATACTTGATAATTCTCATTTTATTGTGTCTATTACTAAACAGCTAATAAGCATGTCTTCGTCACAGTAAAACATTTTAAGATATTGAATTGGATTGTGGTTGATAGATAAGTCCAAAACAATCTGTTTCATCTTATTTTGAACTCATCAGTGTTAATGTTTACACTTAAAATTCAAACCCACTACTTAACACTATATAAACTAATACATTAACTTGCTGACTTGTTCAGTGGGTATTTATTTGTTAAAAATGGTTTAATCAACAGATTGTTTAATATCGACAATAGAAAATACATTTTCTTATAAACTCATATTGACAACTAACATCTATTTTTAAATCAGTTGATGAACAAGGAAAATCTACTTTACAATAGCCATTTTGTTGTCTTCGAGTTTGAGAATTTCTGTGAAAATTAAAAATAAAATAACAGTCATACTATCATTTATAATCTTGTGGCAAGTGTTAGTTTAACAGAATTGACTTGTGATTGGTAGGTGGAGTCCAATATGCACATTTAGTCTTATTTAAAACCTATACGTAGGATGTATCCACCATATCAGAGTTTTAATATTTACACCGCAACTCAGATTTGATCAATTGTAGCCAAACGCCAACGCGTTATTCACCAACGAGATAATGCAATAGACACTGATGGAATTCAATCTTTAAAATTGCTAACAAGATGACGCAAACGTATTCATATTAATTTTCTTGGTTATAATGTGGTTCTGTTGTCATTGAAATCAAACATTTGTTTGTTGGACGTTTAAGGACACAGTGACTGTTGTCTTCTTATCATAACAATACTAGTATATTACATCCTTTTTATTCCATTAAGTGACACTCATTGTAGAATATATGCACCAAAGCAACAGTTTTCTAGTTTCAAATCCACCTAAATTGTAAGTAGTCAATACTGAGAAGCGATCATTTATCTTCAACAAACATCATAGTTTGGGTTGAATTTTTTGTGGTTATTCACTTCGTGATTAGTTTTAAGCGTTTGATGAAATAGCTTGAGTACATGGGGTTTCTATGCATAGTTGTTAATTAAAAATACGGAAACTTTATTATATTATTTGTACAGTTGTAAAACAGGTGACTTAGAAGTTTGAATATGTTATGACGAGAGAAAATTGGGGGTGAGTGGGGTTGGCCGAATGACAAATTACTGGTGCCTAGTTGGTTATTGAGTGTCTGCCCTGTGCCCACTTAGTCCCAAGCCGAAATAAGGAGAACGAGAGCCAATTGGTCAGCCAGACAGAATCGAATCGAATCTATATTTCATGCATTCTTTTATATATACATAAAGTCAGACCACACAACAAACCAATTAGAAAATTAACATGAATACAGAACGAGGGAAATAGCGGTAGTGAATAGGAGCAACTTTTACACAACTAATTGACTGTAGTCCATAACAACAGATAATATAATAACAGTAATTATACTAAACGGGAGGATAGAGCAAGCGGAGCGTAACAATAATAGAAACAAAATGTTTACATTACACATAGTTAGAATAAATGAAATAGTGTTCTCAAACACAGTTCTGAAAGTTTGTCACGCTTTTTTGTGGTCCGACATAACAGAATAAGGTATTGTAATAAAAGAACAATGCAGGGGGTTGTGTGTTGGGCAGTGTCTGAATTTCATACAGTTTATTGCTGTCAAAAATGCAAATAGTGCAAGAACGACAGCTTTTGCAAATTACACTGAATTCAATGAAACGCACTATATTCATACCATTTACACACTAGTTATTGATTTTAGATAACTCAAAATATTCGATTCCGTTATAAATCTGAATTGGATTATCCATCAGTTAACAATAGATTTGTATTTGACATCACGAATTAATGAGTTAAAGAACCATTGAAATCCAGAAGATATTAGATATTTGTTCCGTCTAAGTGTGCGACTCTTCAGCAGTGTTCGTACAACACTGCAGGAGAGAATCGAGCCCAGAATGTTCAGGTTTTACGGCGAACCCTTAACTGTTAGGCAACTGAGTCGACTTTCATTGACTGATATTTCATACTCCATCACTTCGTGCTATATTTGTGCCACCGAATTCATTGCCCATAGTGAGTAACTACTACCTTACACCCGACATGTTTGAACTCCACTGGTCACGTTTTTCAGTAGGACTCTAGAAATTACCTTTTGAAGTTAGTTATTAATATTGATTGTTTAGAAAGTGAACTTGGTAATAAAATCAATTCTAATAGATACATAAGAATGTCAGTTTAAGAGTGCAGTGGAAAGGATTTAATCAGGCAGTTATAAACACGAATTTGTTGTAAATATGTGGAGTAATTGAATATAGTACGAATGTGAGAACCAAACTTATCAAAATGTGGTTAAGCAAAAATCAAAAAGACTGGCTCATCGATTCGCTTGTTACCGATGCAACTGAAAGTTAACCACTGACTCTTTTTGAATACAAGTGTTAAGTTCAAATCTCCTAATTACAGTGATACTAGAGAATTTTGACAGCATGGAATTAAGTTGTTTACTGATTGCTTCAAATGAATTCATCTAACCTATTTCGTATCCTTTGTCTGCTGGGTGACTTAGATGCTGTCTTATTTTAGAAATAGGTATTTGGCGATATGTTTAGAAAATCGTGAGGATATCTGTCCTTTGTGTTCTTCGAATGTACCTGCTTTTGTAAGTACATATAAATGTGTAAGTGTAACTGAAGGTGACATGTGTCGGGATTTTGTCTACTATTATTTCATATATATTGAACATTGTGTAGTATACAATGGTAGTAGTTTGATGGCAATAAATGTTTGTACGAAAATCATTTTGTGTCCTTGATTTTTCAAGTAACTTGGTTGGCTTTAGGATTTAGTTGAGCAAGTACACATTTCTTCTAGATTTTTCGAATTCGGATTTTAGATTACTATATCTCTATATGAATGCCTGTGAATGACCATTTTGTCGATGTTATTCTTTTATTATTGTAACTGTTTTTTAAGTTTATCAGTAAAGCTCAGTCATCCACCTCCAAAGTAAAGTGATTTTACTGAACTACATTCGTAATTCATCAAATAATCGTTATGAAGATAGAGTTATTCGTAATTCAATGTATCTTTTTATTATATAAACTTATGAAATGTCATATCGTTTCCTTGTGAATTTCATAGGTCTTGAAATTAAGGTGTATTCTTATTTTTAATATTCAGTTGTGAATTCGATACTAGAATGAGATTTGTTGAAGGTCACGTGGTTTTCTTTGCAAAATTTTGGTTGTCACATAAAATAAAATTTTCATCAACATACTATCTGTATGATGTGATTTGATTGATAGCAGGTACTAACTTTGTTTTTTGTGAATTCCCTATAAACATGTTGGCGATAACTGATCCTAAGGAGCTTCAGGTAGCTACACAGCTACACCTTTACAATATAACTTATCAGTAAATTGAAATTGAACGTTTGTATGCATTGTAGTTACAGTTGTTTGAATGATATTTTCAGTATAAATTCAATTAAGAACCAGTATCCAACAAAAATTGATTTCCTCCAAACACTTGTAATATATAATTCTGTTTATTTTTGTATTAATATTTTGTACAGAAACATATTATTTGTCTGGTTTGTGTTATAATATTCGTTTATGTTTGTTGGGATGGTGGATTAATAATGCGATTTCGTGAGGTGCCGTCACTTGGTTACAATGTGTTATTGTATTTCTTCTGTTAAGTAACATATATATGTCGAAGATATTCTTAACCCTTTTATTACATGAATGCATCTACCTAACAGAAACTGCCCTTCATTAAGTTTAACATTCATTAGACTGACGATTGAGTTTATTTTGCAATGAAAAGTATTTCTGTCACAGAATTGTTTGTTACTGATTTAATCGCTGAACTCATGTTGTGAACTGTTTTGATCTAAAGTAGTTGGATATAATTAATAAGAAACACCTTATTACAGTTTCTCGCTAGTCTGGTCTGGTCAGGAAGACGTACCTAAATTGTTAATGGAACTGATACTCTGTGTGGATTTTAACCCTGGTTTATTCAATTTTATAGTCTGGGACTACCAATGAGCTATTCACGATATGACGGACCTTCTATTTTGAGCACTTTTGAATCTTTGTAAATTGATACTTTGTAGTATTAATACCTATACAATCCATTGTTTCATTTTTATTATTTGTTATTATCCTTATAAATAGCCAAACACACTTGACGTTAAATAAATCCTTTAGTTTGTTGTTATGATCAAGATAGCGTTATTCTATTGTGTTAATTTCGTTACAGTAAAGAATTTTCAACCCCACTTATGCAATATTCCAACGAATGTCTGGTTAGCAAGCATTCAAACTGTTATTATTTTAGAAACAAATTTTACAAATGGTTGTAAGATGTTCAGTTGGCCATGTGTTTTCACTCACAAAAGTTGACTACTAATTCACATAGTAAAACAATTTTTCTAGCCAATCCATCATGTACCAGAAGTATCAATTATAACACATTCGTTTATTGTTTTTTTAACTAATAAACAAAGAGGAAAACATGTGAATAACTGCAGCGTTTTCATCCGAGTATTTAGCATCTCAATAAATAAGCTACTTATAATACTGTGTGACAACATACAAAATCTTTGTTATTAATTAGTCGAAACAATACTAAAACAAGATAATTGTGATATATTTACAACTGGGCAGTAGTTGGCCTAAATGTTTTAAAACAGGAGAAGAGTTGACTTATACCACAAAATCAAGATAACCACAAATGGCCTTTATGTTATATTCGAACTCCAGTACTAGTAGGATCATAGTTGGAATTATGATTTAGATATAGAGTCTGGATTGTTGGTTATATTTAGAATTCGGTGTTGGATGCATAACTTATTATTCTAATTTAGGATTAAGAGTGGATTTCACTTTGAGACAGGTTTTAAGATTAGATCTTCTGATCGGAATCATGATTTTGTGTTAAGAATGTTACTTAATAATTGAATTCACGCTTAGGAATAGGTTAAATGTTAGAATTTAAAGTTAACATCAGGATTGGAAATAGGGTATATAATATTAATAGTATTTAAATAACTCTAAATTTCCTATAGGATTATGAATAAGGATGATTTTTTGTCATTATTAATAGAATAAAGCTTCGGTAAAATAAGCATTCAGTAAAATGATATTTTATGTTAAGATTGAAATTTAGTGTTAGTTATTATTCTAGATTATTTGTGATCCCATTTCTATGGCGCAGTTGGGCAGAAAACTCACTTTCTAAGTAGAAAATTATAGTTCGATTGTATGAGTCTACTTCACCAGACTTTGATATTGCACAGCCATTTAGATACAGAAAACACTGTTTATTTAAATTAATTGACACACTAACTGTTCGGAATTGTGTTTAGTAATAGAATCTAAAACACACATTTCGGCTTATTTGTAACTCGTCAGCAGAATGTGGTTGCACCATTATGCTGATATTTACCCTAGGATTTAAACGCGTAAGCAAGTCACCTTATTTATGTTGCATAGTTAATGAAACTCTTAAGAAACATAATTATTGATAAGTAATATTCATTGCTAAATAATTTCGTTGTTTTATTAGTTTGCACTATCATTTAACTCTTTATTTAGCAAACTGAATTATTTTAATGATTCATGGCGTTTAAATTAAAAACATTTATATATTTCACTCTCTTTTATCATAGCTCATCTTAAGGAAGCATTGGAAGAATATATGAAAATGCTGAATGTTGTCAAAATTGTTCGTACTAAACGACGTGAAGGATTGATTAGAGCAAGGATGCTTGGTGCAGCACAGAGTTCTGGCAAAGTGCTCGTATTTCTAGATTCCCATATTGAATGTACCACAGGTAAGTTTGTAAATATACGTATATATATTTATATATATATGCATATATATATATATGTATATATACATAGTGATTGGCATTTATAATTTGGTGATGATATAACCCTAATATTTAGTTTTGGACTATTCACCTTGAAAATATTTTCATCTGACCTACGTCAGTGTTGATATACAGATATGCACGTAATTGTAAATAATCTTTTGGGACTATTTCAAGAGTGACTAACTATTTTGCAGCTTATTGCCTATTAGTTTTCATGATTTTAATGCATCGTTTCCTTAATACCTACTAATTCGTAACTTGACTAAATATTATTATTGTCATTCTATTTGATATTGAATATACGCTAACGCGAAATCACAATAGTGTTGTTTGAAATTTTTTCAATATTTATGATTGATAGCTATTTTGTAAGTTGAGGTGGTTTTCTGACGATTGTTCACAATATTTTGTTTGTATTTGTCAAAAATTGACTTAGTTTGAGTGCAATTGTAAATCAGGGGGTTATGGACATCTGTCCTGTTATAGTATGGTATTTCTCAGAAATAAGCACACACGACTCAGTCAAGGATTATAACAAGAATCTTTAGATCATATGAAAAATGTTGGAATCTCTAAGAATCTCTAAGATTAGGAATCCTGCTTTATTTTTGTGGTGATGGTTTAGTTTGATGTTGCGAATTGACTTTAGTTAGACCTCAATTTCCACATTACTTAATTATAATCAATATCAGCTTGCTAGTTACCAACTTCAGGAGGTGATTCCTGGAGTTTTAGTGATAAACAATTAGTGAAGTTCGATCATGTTTCATGTGGAGCAGTTATCCACTGATACCTCTGGGTGGAGTCACGCAAATGTACTAGGAATTGATAAGTTGTCAATTTCGACGATCAGTTGAAAGCCAGTTCAGTAGTCTAATGGTTAAGCGTTAGTCGCAAAACATGAAAATCTTGGTGTTGATCTACGGGTGAAGTTACGAATGTACAAATAGATAGGGCAAGAAACGATTGATAGAGATTGCTTCTTCATGAAACGTAGTAATACAAGTGTTAGTGTATTAATAAATAAGTTTTAATGCTTCCAGATTTTTGTATAATGTTCGCTGTCCACAATGTGTATGGAGACTATAATAACGAAGGCCTAACTGACTTCAGGATATAGGTTCCAGTCACGTTCTGAGAAGTCGTGGCAGAAGCTCTTATTTGAGTACTCGCTATATTGTTTTTGCAACAAGTACATGTGAATCTATAAACACAATTAGTAAAATTAGAAGGGTATTAATTTTTCTTTACATGCCTTGACCAGCATCTGATGTCGTATAAGTTAACCACTTGAGTTGAACGATGGTTTCTTTTCAGTACTGTCATGATTCCTCCATCATTCCTTCTTAAGAGTTCACCTTTTTTTAACAGAAAGAAATATGATGTCTATAAGACCACTTTTTTTTGTTTCGAATTCATTATTTTCCTTATTACTAAACAATTGTATGTCGAGCATAGTTTAACTGACTGCACTGTAGACACAAGCACACGTGTAACCATTAAAACACTGCACTCAATTTATTTTGAGCACTTTACCTCAATAATCAATCATTTATGTGTATAATAGACTGAAACACTTATGTTACACTGAGCTCTTCTAAATTAAAAGAATATGGTTCCAGACAGATTAGTCGGTGGATGTTTGATAAAGTTGATAGCCATAGTCTTATTAACTAGTTGGTTCTTTATTTCTCTTATCTATGAGTAGTTGTGGTCTTGTCGAACGTTGCTAAACAATATGCTTATGCAAAGATGATCTCAAATGATAACTATGTATACTGTGATGCTAACAAAATATTTCAAATACCTGTCTGTAGTTCATGTGTTTTAATTTTCAAATTTTCGAATTTATTAATATTTTGCATACTTACGGACTACAACTAGTTCAAAGTAGTTTGTTTAATTCATTTTCGGTGAATAGCTATTTGGTACTTCGTACTACTACCGTTTATTTGATTGTTCAGTGTATTCGTTCAATGACATCACCATTTAAAGTGATAAAGATAACAAGAAGATTGTGCGAATTATTGAACTTATTTGTAGATATTTACCAAGTTAAGTCATATTCATTTTCATAAATGAAATTGTAACGTTGTAAATGAAGTCGTTAGTTGAAGCGTTTTATAGTTTGGTGCTGTTTTCCATTGAAACAAATATAGAATTGTATGTGTAGATTATAGAAAGATATATTGTCTCATTTTAGTTTCATGATTTATATGTGTTGATATTGTAATGTATGATTGTTTTACGTTCTGATGAAATAAGTAGTAATGTCTTTAATGAATCTTTAATGAATTTAGATTGACTTGAATATTGTGTTTGGAATCACAGAGTTTAATTTGTGAAATTTACATTCTAACATCGAAGTATTTGGATGTAATTTAGTGTAGATTTGATTTCACATACTTACACGTAGATGGGTTACTTAACAATAAGCAGTTATCATCGATTGATATGTTTAATACCTTCTCATTTACCACGTACTGATTAGTTTATTGTTTTTCGAACCACATTCTGAGTATAAGGACTTCTGAGACTGTTTTGTCTACTAAACTGTAACAAGCTTGCAGCTTATTGGCTAAAAGTTAAGCGCCTTAACTTCTAAGTCACCATTCTATTCAATGTTTGTAGGTTGTTTAACTGACTTGTTCACTGTCTTTAAAGTAAATCACCTTGTTTTGATACTATTTCTGCTGTATGACAATCGTAAGTTTGTGTATTTTAACTAAGCCATATATGATGAATGCCAATGTAAAGAATTGACTGTAATGTTATTTACTTTGAAGAGAAATGTGCTTTAATAAAAATGCATACAATGAAAATTAGTATTCTGTAGTTAAATACTACACTTTGGAGAACACAAAAGCACCTTGATACTGTCCTTCCTTGTTTACATATCTCTGATTACCACTGACTAACTACCGTATCTAGGGAAAATATTTTGATATTGGTAATACGAATTACTTCAGTAGTAAGTGTCGATTACTTTACTTATTATTAATAATTATTATATGCATACATAAAACGGGAATCAACTGAACTCATATTTCTAAGTTCATATACGTTCACATGGCTTCAAGCTACAATCTAAGTGTAAGGGCTTGTGATACTACTTGTTTAATCACACTGAAGTAGATGTAGCGGGTTCGAATCTACGATCTAGTTTATATTATTCAAATAACTTAGCCACTTCGATAATAATCCACTGAGTCTAAAATATAAGTGAGCTTTTTTGAACTTGAAAGTTCCGCATTGAAATTCAAGTTTATTAGTCTCTAAGTCCTTACCTTAAAGTAGAATATCATATGTGAAGTCCGTTAGACTCACAACCCAGTAATCTATATTATTTCAGTTATAAATCGTTAGCCAGATTTGTCACATAATTTTAAATCCTTAATCACAATAAACTACTTCATTGGCTACTAATATCAAGCATATAGAATAATGAATGGGGGATACTAAACTTTGTAAATATGTGAACTGTATATTTATATTGCGTCACTGACCCAACTAGTTTCTTTTCTGCTTCTGTAGTATACCTTAACACACTGAAACATTATTTATGCTTATCTTTGTTGTATTTACACAATTAGCTGACCTCGACTAAAACATAACTGTAGTCGTGTGGTAGTTACGAGTGGACTGTCAGTTTCACTGGTAATCTTTAAAACCGCATTTCATTGGTCTAATCACATCGTCCATCGTGCATATTATACATTCACCTGATTGTTCAGTGGTTGTTCTTCGTCTACAATTACTTCTTGTTTTTAGAAAGCACATAATTATTTACACATGTTATATTTATTTTGTAGGTTGGCTTGAACCACTTCTAGATCGCATCGCTTACAATTCTTCAATTGTTGTTGTCCCTGTAATTACGGTGATAAATGATAAAACCTTGAAATATGATTTACCCAGTCCATCAAGAGTTCAGATTGGTGGATTTGATTGGAGTCTGTCATTTATATGGCATGAACAAACTGAACGACATAAAAATCGACCTGGTGCACCATATTCACCTGTACAGTAAGTGATGCATGTTACCATTAAACTATCTTCAGTAAATCATGCATAACCTGGTGGTTCGTGGTTGTTGGTACAGGTCAGTTGTACCATTAATACCTTAGTGGCTACAGTCGTAGTCTGTGAAGCTGGGTGATACGCATGCAAATTCCACAGACAGCAATAGTTCCCCCAGGATCTCTGGTATGCCATGATGATGACTGTCTACTTGAAAAATAGCTATTTCCAGGATATCTAGCTAGCTAAAAACCTTTACATACATTACTTTGAATATTTATGTTTCGAATAACTACCTACATAGATATTCTTAATTATTTGTATGTTTTAAGCTAGAAATAAACTTTAGTTTTGTCAGTTGAGGCTTCGTTTATTATCAGTTGCAATCAACACCATATATTTTGTTTGTCTGTCAATTAGCTTTTTGATCGTGAAAGTACATCAGTTATGATAAGACTACAATCTGTTCAGTTGACAGAATTTTGGTTAAACTGTGTAAGACGTTTGTTAAGCGGACTTAAATATTTCAAGTAAAGAAACAAAATTTACCTATATTTAATATTCGCTAACATGAAATTCGTTAATAGATCTTCTGATTCCATGATCTTTCCCTGTGTAACGTGTCGTTTTTAACTTCTATGTTAATATGGAGCTGGTGTTTCAAGTATTAAAACAGTCGGCCTTTAAAATACTAGGATCATCGATATCGACGTGTTGTCACCAGTTTTTCGATGCAAAATTGTATCATCGAGCTAAGTACATGTAAACAAGTTATATAAATAAATGTAATAAAGTCACTTTTCATGAACCTGCCTAATGCTTTTCGAGATGTTCAAACGTGATCATTATGTTTACCGTAAGCCAAATAATAATCGAGACTTATAGATGATGTCTTTCAACATGTAATGTCATCTTAACACAATGTCGTAGATGTTGATTATTTGTTTTACTGTACCGATTTATCTTCCCTTTCCCCCAGGTAGTTCTTTCTCACTGTTGAAATAAATATTATAAACTTTCATCTTATAAGGAATGTTGGCAATTTTATATTTCACTATCTTGTCATAATGAGGATAAGTAACTGCGACTGTATTGTCGATTTCTTGACTTGACTGTTAATCACTATCCTCGGTTAGGAAGTTCCTTCTTCACTGTGGCCATTGTTAACCATTTTTGTGTGATTAATGTTTATTAGGTTTCTTTTCGAATGTTTTTCTAAAATGTAAGACAGAAGATTATGATATTGATGTCTGATGCTTGAATATTGGGTGCTGACATTCTAGCCGTTTATCAGTTCTGTGAGAATCTATTCTGTATCAACGAATAAACAGGTATTTAAACTACGCTCTTGGTGACCTTATCTAATCACAACATAATATTTTAATTTATTAGAAGTTTTCTTGGGCGTTTGTTAGACGATGTGTTTTAAGTACTTTGCCAACTAATTAAAACTGTCTTTTATTAGATACAATAAGATATCTTACCCAATAATCATTTACCTAGAATTAGAGAGTAATGAAAATGGTGTGATTTAATAATATAATTGTTGGTGTGTGGAGACGATAGATTGAATGGAATAATCAGCCCTACAAACTTCGGAATGCAAAAGATCCTGTTTGTGAATGTGGATTTCAATAGGTTGGACGTTTCAGCCATATGGAATAATTAGTGAAATGTGATAAATGACTTGGAAATATTTATCATGTTCGATTCGGTATACCATGCCATTCATGTTAGCCAGAATAGAAAATTCAGTATGTCCTGAATGTCCACTACTCAACTAAGCCGGATGGTGACACACCTGCCAAATCCTACACCTTTAATAACTGACTGCACAGAAGCGAATTAGCCGAATTCGGGGAGTATTTTTAATTGTGGTGGAAATCAAACGTCAATTATAAAATATCACATTTTGTCTAGTCTTATTGAGTTAGTATCTCACTGGCGATATCATTTCTAAACTATAGTTTAAATAATACTAACTTATTTTAGCTTTCAACTTCTGCCTTATTTTCATCTGGTTTATGCGTTTTCTGCTGAATTTAGTTAGATGTTGATTGTTGCTAAGTAGATTACGAGTAATGATCATCTCCTCTTTGATTGCTTCATCGAAGCCTATTATCTAAAAACGATGTGTCAAAAGTCTTAGTAAGTTTCCTGTGGGCATAATTGCAACAGAATTATGAAAATTAGTACATTACTCGTTTGACTACTCACTGCGTGTACCTGCTTCTAATGATCCATCATATCTAATTATTCGTAATCTGTTTAAAATTTCTTTGTTCACTTATTGTGAACATTGTTTTCAACATTATCCTTTATTTGAAATATCTGCATAGTTCCGTAGAGTATTTACATACATGGAAGGAAGTGTCAACTATTAAGTCACGGATTCATATACTGAGTTCTTAGATAGATATTTGTCAAATCAATAGAAGTTGTTATTTGTAGTACTTACACGTTTATGCTAAATGCTTAATAATGTTAACTAAGAAATTTCAATGACATGTCTCAGTTTGGATTAATTCCTCAATTATCTAAATGTAGGAAACTACATTATGAATTGCTGTTTGTTAATAATGATCTAGTATGGTTACTTTGAATTCATCTATTATTTATCGTGTTCTTTATGTTACTCTAACTAAACTCTTACTCTCACATAAACCAACCAACCTACATTTTGATATGAATAACGTTCTTTGCATACACTTAAATCACTTTCAAAACATTATTTAAACTTTATTGTACTAATATTGAATATCACATATAAAAGAATTTGAGTATTATTATTGTTCGTTGTACTAGAATATATTGTATGCATGTAAAGATATTTAATTAACTTAGTTGTAATGTAACATACAACAAGTACTAGAAACCAGAAAGCAATGAATAGGTGTTTCATCTATTATGTGACTCAGTAGTGTGCAACCACTGGTGCATATAGGAGTGTACCGAGGACCTTCAAATCTCGCAGCAAATGCGTCAATATCAGAATATTTAGTTACCTATCTAATGATTGTCGTTTCTGCTTCAGTAAAATGCATTCACCATCATTGGTGGGTAAACGCTTCACATTTTGTATGACTGAAATCCACCAGATACGGCTTTTCACTAGAAATCAATTAGAATAATTTCACTGTTACTTTAGAAGTATAATGGATCAATGTTTGTAAATATTTTGTTATTTATCCAAGTTGTATCTAACTGATCATCCAATAGGCAAGGATTTATACTATCTTTATGTAAAGGTTTGGACAAATCACTGAAACTATTTTTATCTCACAGCGTTTTAATCTATTTGTTAAAGTTTAGTAATCTTTTGCCTAAGTTAATTTCTTTGAAATATGTATTTAAATCTGAATTCGTGAAGAAATTTCGTAAAACTCAAAGTTTGGGAGGTCCGACGATACTTTTGTCAGCCATAATCAACTTCGAATTCGGCACAAATGTACGTTAGCCCAAGTTATTATACTACATCCACACGAGGAGATAAAGTTAAATATGATGAACAGTAAATAAGTCGTAATATTTTAGTGAGAATGGTCAAGAGATTGACTGAACATTGAGAATATGGTTTAGTGGAGGAAGAATAAAAGTTATGTTTTAAGTGAAGATAAATAGGGATTGTATATACGCCAGTGTAATCGATTTTGATTCATGCCGTTCGATTCCTCCAACCACTGATAGTTCTCATCAGGTTGACTCCATCCAGGTTGTCTGCATCAAAGAATTTGACCATAAGTTTATGAATTTACTACTGATGTCTTGTCTTTTTTTTGTTGCGTTTAGTTTACTTCCATCCTATTCCCATATCAGTCAACATAGTGAGTCATGATAGATTGCAGTTGTATATAGCGAATAGATGCCTGAACTACATCAGTCGATAAAAATTAAAATCTGATTAAGTGTCCTATGTTTGACCTTGGAGTTACTCAATAAGCCATTTTAGCGTACTTAAGTAGTCCTCTTAAGCCATATAGGATTGAAAACTCGATACTAACATACATCTACTTCTAGAGAGGGGATTTCATAGCTCTACTTTGGATAAACTTTGACTGTGGCTCTGTACACTTTCTGTTTAGTGAATAAATTAAGGCATCTCGTATGCCAAAGATGTCGGTAAATAACAGAGGAACGTTCTGGGATCCGTAGTGAGATTTCCTTAGGATTTAATCTAAAGAAGGCTTATGAAACAACCGAGCGAAATAACGAAACGGTCAATCCACTCAACTATGTCATATTTTCATATAACTGACTAAACAGTTACCATCTGTCATTATAATGTCATCGATAACCATCCTACATCATTATGAAAACACTTCAAAACTGATATTAACCAATCAAATTGGGATGTGTTTATATTTCCGATTTCGTGTCGGTTCATTTGTATAGTGTTAAGCTCTATTTTCGTGCTGTTTGTAATTGCAATGATTCAACATGAGAATTATGCTAATTACTTACACTTGTAAATACTTAATGTGTATGTGTTGCTTGTTTTTAAGTTGATTAATTGAGATGATATATTTGCTTGATTGATTCTCACAAACAACACATCTATTGTTTAGAGTTTCCTCTTCTAACTGATTAGTTAATTTATGGTGTTTCATATCAGTGTTATCAATACATAATACTGCAGTGCATCATTCATACACACACGCACCCACACTCACCTATATTGCAATATTGGCTGGATTTCATTTCTACTGGTTTCTGTAAATGCATGTTGGTTGGTGTATCTTCAATGGTGATCTGCTTTTTTTTGTTTTAGATGACACGATATGCAGCCATGATAAAGTGTTTATCGTTTGTATGTTGCCCTTGTTAATTCACCTATGATCATTTCATAGATCATGTTTTACTCAGTTTAACACTTGTATAACTAGTTCAAATGAATGCTTACTATTCTATAGATTGGTGGTTATCATTATATAGTTGTTTCTACACGCACATGTGTGTTTGGATAGATAGTGTAGCGCTGAAACTGATATTCTATAAGTAAGAATACTAATTAGATTCATTCTCTGATATTTCAAGGGTAATTCGCATTTAAATTTAAAAGCATCAACAGAACCAGTTGTATACACTTATAATTACCTATTAACTTAGGTCATATTAGGATCATGACAATTTTCCACAGCTAAGTTAGTATTTACTGTTCGATACTTTTAGCAAAAGTGTATTGCATGACCCGATCATCCTTTAATGTCGCCGATGATATCTTGACTGATTTCAGATTATACAATTTTCGCAAGTTATGAAGTGATTTAGTTTATTTGGATGAAACAGTTTGTGTGATACTTTTGTTACATATTATTCGGAACACTAAGGTAAATCATTCAAATCGTTTGTTTAAAGCATATAGTTCTACTGAAATCATGTATTGTATACATGAATCACAATAGATTGATATATGCAGTTGATCTTATAATCTTTTTCTTTAACCACTTGGTATACACTTGTATTCTTCAGGTCACCTACAATGGCAGGCGGTTTATTTGCCATAAGTCGTGAATACTTTAACCATCTTGGAATGTATGATCCTGGTATGGAAGTATGGGGAGGTGAAAATTTGGAGTTGTCATTCAAAGTAGGCTATAGTTTTGAGTTCATTTGTATTAATCTTACTTTGTAATTCTGACATTTGTAGTTTATTTGCTTTATATAGTTTGTTCTAACACTTTTCTTTAGACACATTCTACTCCATTTTCTGTCATTTTATTTAATTCGAGTCAATGAAGAAAGTGTTAAGAATCGTAAATTATGAATATGATTGCATTTCTAGTAAACTTACAATTAAAATGGATGGGTAAACTGCAAAAACTTCAATGCATAACACTAACTATCATAAATTGCTTCAAAATTGGCCATATTCATATAGAAGCATTAGTCATTTATATTTCTTAAGATGACACTACATTAAGTCTAGGCGTTTTCCAGGCGAATATTAACACATCATCTAGTTCTGGAACACAGAAGTTCCAATATAGTGGCATTTGCTGACTTGAAAGAAACAGTAAAATTATGTATTAGTTTTTAACAATCTTTTGAAATAATATACTTTATTCATTTTATGTTTGAATGTTTCTTACTACTCTAATGTGAGATGTAATGCTAAGCTAACATACATCCCATATAAGCGCTCAATAAAATATCACTAGTATTTTATGTCTGATATATGCACTGAACTGGAATACATAATTCAAGTGCACATATGATTTATGATTATTGTGGTTGTGTCAAACCTCTCTCTACTCATGTCGATACTCATAAATATCTGATTATAAGTAATAACATCTGAATAATACTTCCACATTGTAGAATAACATTCGATTGATGCAATTATGAGATAGACAGGCTTGAGTATTTGACTCTAAGTTACACATTTTAATTTCCACGTGTTAATACCGCTACTTGACTACCGAAATTAAAGTAGGTTGACTGTGGATTGAAACATGGAATTTAATGATGACAAGTTAAGTTTCATGAGCATTATGTCATTTGCAGAGTCGAGTAAAACATTCAGTCAAATATTAGCTGATAGATAACTTAACTCATATTGTACAAATAACTTATTCGTGTAATGGAGATTGAATCAAATTGTATTCAGTCTGAATGTCAGTTATGAAATTCACATTTACGTAATTTGTAGATTCCAGCTATGCGCAGGAACAATTACAAGCTAATTCTCATGGAAACAAGTGTATAATTTATGTAGGCGGTTGATTGTACTATCCTGTGTTGACTAGTTTTCCGTTTCATCTCATTTATCCACATATTGTGGATTGTATACTGTGAATATTATGCAAAGAAATTCTTAATCAGTATATTATCATTCTTGAAATGCAATTATCAGTATTCCATTGCATTGTTTAACTTGGTTTGGTGGAAACAGTATTGATTTAATGCTTCCTGTTGGTTTAGGCATGCAGACTTTTGGATAAGCATTTATTCAATCAATTTACTGGTTTTATAATGAAGGTCCATGCCCACATTGCTGAGCACACGTCTTCAACAATTATATTGGTTGTTATATGCTTGATCGTGTATAATATATTGACATTTTCAACATAATTCATACACAAAAATGACTTAGTTTGTTACTTTTTACTATCTTTATAAATGAACTGATTGCTAATTTGACTAAAATAGGTTCAGTATCAGCTGAAATCAGCATCGACTTGGTTAGCAATTAAATCAACATACTTCACCAAACAGAATGTTATTTTTGGTGTTTTGAACCAGATACTTGTGATACTGGTATCTCACCGAATCTCTAGACCTGACGAGGTTCACTTCCATGACTTTTCGGTAAATATTTTCGAATCATTGATCATCAGTGTAAGCAGATCACGAATAATTGATCCGGTGTTTAGATTTTGTCTGACCGTGTAATGGTGACGCTCCTTTATCAGTCTATTTAAACAGTTTCTGTCTGAGATATTTTCAAGATAAATTTTATTTAAGAATGCATGGTTGACATTTAAGCTGCTTAATAATTTGTTACTTTTTTCATATCCTTATTATTTCGATTATATTTCAGATTTGGATGTGTGGTGGTAGCTTAGAAATAGTGATTTGTAGTCAGGTTGGGCATATTTTCCGTGATCGTTCACCATACATTTGGGATGTTGATGTAAAAGATCCATTGAAAAGAAATTTACTTCGTTTAGCTGATGTTTGGTTGGATGATTATAAACGATTTTATCATGCACGTATTGGATTCGAAATGGTAAGCTCGTTTACTTGTTCATGTAATCGAACAATATTATTTTCAAAAGATCATCATCGAGCTTACTTTAATATACACACTAGTATTTCAAATGCAAATATGAAAAATGTCAAATTAACAAAGGACATTCGAAAAAGAGTTGTGACAGTGATATTGACGAACAACATAATTGCCAATTATAATAAGTGAAATTACACACTGGTAGTAAGAGAATAATATCGACATAGACTACTCACAAACAGCCCCTATTCTTGAAATTGCAGTTTAACGGAGAAGTGCTTGTTGAGGTCCTATACAACAAACGAACTTTCCATACAGGAAAATGTTGTTTGTCATTTTTCAGACTACCAACAATATTCACTCAAACCATCGACAGGTTACCTTAAACTACCACCTCCATGCATGTGCATCAATTTTGCAGCTTCTATGAAAAAAGGTTCAAAGACCCGACGACTAGGCAGAATAGCGAACCGAATGAATGAACATCTTGCAGAGTGGTTCCCTAAAGGTCAAATAAAGGGTATAGAGTAGATCGGTTCGGGAACAGTTTTAGGAAAAACCAAGTCATTCGAGGTAACATACAGTATATCATCAAGGTATTGAAATAGTCTAATTATTTGTTTATTGCACATACCAACAATCATAAAAATCAAGCCAAAATCCCTAGGATATATATGTATATATCATCATGATGACAAGCTCCTTCTGTGTCACCGGGTCAGTCGCCATCCAGTGGTATAATTCCTACTTCCATTAATTTGTGATATAACTCAACTATCATCCATTTTCATTAGTGCGAAAAGTCACATATTAGAGTATAGCCTCATGAAGATCTGGTTGGAAACAATATTCTGCACTTGTATTGGTTATTCTAATTTACGTTATATTAATTTTTAACACCACTTATTACCAATAATTTTTTAATGTAGGTTGATATTGGGAATGTTTCAGAACGAAAAGCATTACGAGAAAAACTGAAATGTCACTCATTTGATTGGTATTTAACAAATATTTATCCGGAATTGTTTGTTCCTTCGAAAGCGTTAGCTTCTGGTGACGTAAGTTTAATTATGCTGGACAATTTCTATCATCTATGCATATTAGCATCATACATGTGTGATACCTAAATGTCTATCCAAAAGTTGTTGCACATTCTCTTTCCATGTTATTTCATAACTCATAATCAGTAAGTATTGAATGCCTTGAGCAGAGCACAACGTTTATTTCAATTAGTAAGTGTAAATATTTCGAAAATGTAGTGTATGAATAACGTGCTTATTCAAAAAATATTTAAGCATGAAAACCCTTCTCGTATTGTAATGGATCATCTTCCAAGTGTTTTATTCACATTGTAACGGATGTATTTGAGGATATCGTCAAATAATCATTGAGAATGAAAGATATGAGTTTTGTCACAGTTGTCTTCAATTCAGTTCATGTCAACAATCAACGACTGTACGGAGTGATGCCACGTCTATGTTTGTAAAGTTGTTTGGTCACTCTAGGATGATCAATCAATGCACATATATGCATAAACTTTTAATCACTTCTTTCACTTATATATATATATACGCTGAAAATACCTTGGAAGCCCTTGTTATCAGAGATTTGCAGCTAACACATAAATTCTGTTTTCACAGCCAGTGTTGCACAACAGTAGGATAATACAGAACAGATTCATGTGAATTATACTCATGAAATTTAATGTATGTCCATTTAAACGTATTATACACATTCTGTTTTACTCGAATTGGCTGGTAATATCATCAAATATATAAAGTGAATAATCAACTAGTTTGTTATTTAATTGTTATATTTATTTACTATCATTATAGATTGAAAGTGCAGCCGGTCCACACTGCTTAGACGCACCATTACCTAGTGAGAATGATTCTTCTTCAGTTATAATCAAAACTAGGCCATGTCATAAACAAGGTGGTAATCAGGTAAGTTCTTTGGTTGTTTACAAGTATATTTACAAGTTCATTCAGAATAGCATTTAGTGGAATCTGTATTCTTCAAAATGATAATTCTCTGTTACTTTTAATTAAGCTTACGAATAAGAATGTTTCGAAGATCTTTTAATAAGAAATGATGACTATGTATTTGCATTTCTTATGTTTTTGTTAGAACCTTGTGTGTTATTTATAAAACTTGTAAACATTACTTAACTTGTAAGAAGTGCAGAAGCAGTTAATTAACCATAAGTATCTAATAAAATATGCAAAGATTATAAGATTGAGAGTGAAGGGTAAACAAATACAATTTGTTGGATGAATCTCTAAACTTTCATCTAGTAAATGAATTTTACATACATATAACCACTATTTACAGTGATATATTATTCTTACTAACATAATACTATATTCTAAAAACTGTAATGTAGTCATTGGACTAAACGACTCAACATAGCGTGCATCATATCATGATATAACATGGTATAAGAGGGTGGGGATAGTCAACAAGAGACCCTAAATGACCCACTGATTGAGTTCGCAATGTAGCATCACTTTACATGATCATAGTTACATCCTTCTGAGGTGTGTCAAATAACACGTAACCTATAAATACGGGTTTTCCTTCCAACTCCCTCTAAACTACCTTCCTTCTTGAAACCAGATTTATATATCAATCCTGTATATAAACTTTATATCAAGTTTATTCGCAAAGATACATAGGTAACTACTTGTCATGTTGGTTAGCTTTACTTGTATCGAATTCTGAAGAGACGAAAGATGATTAGATTTAACTGATGACTAATGGATTTGCAGTAATGCTCAGTTCTTTTGGTAGTGAGAAAAAAGCGTCATTATAAAAGAGTGACAAAACAGTTTAGACATTCGTGCGTTCATACGACGGCTCAAAGTTAATAGCAAAGTGAAAAGTAGTACGAGTGGTTCTTATGCCGACAAACATACTTTTGATTTGTTACGTTGTCTACTTTTATCAAACCAATAAATAAATCCGTTTATCAGCATGCTATCTAATGCGAAGGAGCGGTTAGAAAATTCACCTACTAATGAGCCATGGCTCAGTGACTTGCTCACCTTACATCACTGCGAGGAACAGGGTTGTGTCACTAGCCTATATAAATACATCATAATATAAAGCTAAGTATGTGAATATATTCTTAATTAGCAGCTATATCTAAAATAAGAACAAGTGGATCATTGTGTTTCAAAAGACAACTGAAGTGTGAAATCAGTGGTAGAGTTAGCAAATGTTCTTTTATTTTTAACTTGATTAACTAATTCGTTTGTTTTAGTTTTGGTTATTATCATCAGAAAATGAAATTAGACGTGATGATTATTGTTTTGATTCTGGTATTCAAAAATATAGTATTGGATTATATCATTGTCATGGTTCACATGGTAATCAGGAGTTTACTTATGAGAAAGTAAGTTTCCTCGGTGTTTTTGCATTGAATATCGTTTTTGTTTGTTATATTGTTTAGTATAGACTGTTTAATTTATCAACATTGAGCATAACTAGCACGTTTTAGAAACTTTCAAATGTTGAATTGATCAGTCTCTGTTGGTAAATGCACACTTTTTATATTTTCATGGAACAAGTCAACTGTGTGGATTGAGCAGCCTAATCGATATGTCGTTAGCGTTTATAGAACTAGTCATTGGGTTTGATTTTCAGTGTAAAAATTAACGTTTGGAATGCAAGTAATCCTAACTAACTTGTGATAAATCAGTTGAAACATGCTCCTTTAATTTTGCTACTAGCTACAATTCAAATGTGCTAAAAGTGTTTTAATCATTTTCAATTCAGGAATACGTCGTAAAACCTAGAACCTTTAGGTTATTCAACTTCATTTTCTCCGTGATTTTACGTCAGTGTAATCTGATGGCATTATCATGTAAGAACACCTTACGTTTGACTAAGTGAACTTTATAGATTAGATTCTCATATAATCTCTCTCTACATTTAGCTGAAAGTCAGTGACACGATTGTTATTTCGATAGAAAGTCAATCAATGTAAATATTTACAAAATGACTAGTGTAATTTTGATGATA
Source organism: Schistosoma japonicum (assembly GCA_025215515.1). Taxonomy (NCBI): domain Eukaryota; kingdom Metazoa; phylum Platyhelminthes; class Trematoda; order Strigeidida; family Schistosomatidae; genus Schistosoma; species Schistosoma japonicum. The sequence continues at coordinate 68,632,729 of CM046061.1, read as the reverse complement.
ATTGAACTCCAACTGGATTGAAATTGGACAAAATACATTTTCACTGTATCTTAACAACTTCTGTACTCGTTTAATGTATAGTTACCAGCTTTGTAAAATTGTTTGTCACGAAAGGCTTAATTCGAAATAACTTTTTATTAAAACATTATTAATAGATTGAAATCGAAAGAATGCGAACAGAACTTAGCTACTTATTTCCAAGTAGAAAGAACAGTTAAGAATAGGGATTCTCAAGAGAGCAAGAACAAATATTTGTGCAGAATAAGATGAATTCACTTTATTTCGTTGGTTTCTCATCAGCTGCATACAACTGTATTTTAGCAACATCTGCAATCGTTTAATCTATAGAATGCCTAAAATTAATTTGATACCCCAAAGTCGAGAGAAATGAACCCTATAAAAGCCTTCTTAATGCAAAAATCATATTTGTTTAAATGGTTTTCTATCATCACTGTTGTTTGTAGGAGGCGATAATTTAAAGTAATAAGGTAATTCGATGAGATTCAATACATCACTTCAAACGTTAGGTTAGTGGTAGCCTGTAGCGAACAAATATACTAGACCAAAACTTCTTGATTTTCTTCTTTGTCGTTTTTCCAAGTTAAAAGAGACGTTGTTTCGATATTTTATGCATTCATTCTATTATATTCATAGTTGTCTTCATTTCAACTGCTCGAACTGACAATCATATGACTAAAAGGTAAAGAGTTAATTTGGAATAAATGTTATGCTGAAATTGTTCTTAGTGAATAGGGAACACTCGTTGGATCATGAACACCAACAAAAATGACTTCATCGACGTGAATCATTTGGCAGCAATTTCATATACGAATCCATGTTATCGCATGTGTATACATGCATATTTGTTTATTTATTCACTCACTCGTAAACTGACAACAACGAGTATATGAATATGGCAACAAAAATGAAACAATTATAATTTGAAAAAACATTATTTTCTCACTTACAATGTCATAGTGATTAGACAGAGAAACATTTCGAAATCGGAGTAAGCAAAGTTTGGAATAGATAAGAAGTAATCAAATAGGTTGTATGGCATGCATTATGTTATGCTTGAATAAAGACTGAGTGTAATAAATCTGGAGTTGTTTTATGTGTTAAGATGCATTAGAAAATGAAACACATTGGAGAGAAGTGTGACAACAAAGTAATGGTGTTTTTACTGGAGAAAGTGGTTGATTGAGAGAAGAAAATATACAGTATTCATCTAAAATAAAAATAAAGTTATAATTTAGAGTATAGTGTATAAGAGTTTCGATTAACATACTTGAGTGAATGGAATCAATATTGGTGTAAGAAAAGCACTATCAGAAAAGTGTGACAATTATCAGTTGAGGCGGTCTTTAATTTTGATTGATTGAGATGATTGGGACGTGTTGTGTATGCCTGTCCTCCGCCTACCTTCCTGCACGATGTTAGCCAGGGTAAATTTAGGATAAAAGAAGATTACGGGTGGCCAAACCTGAACATGACATTATTCGATGAAGTCTTTGACTGTTGGTCTGAGCGACATTGGTAGATGCAGACTACCTGATTAGGGCTCGCGTGATAACTATGATGTGTTGATAGAGAAACCAGATATCATGGCTGATAGTCTGTTTCAGTGCCACAAGTGTATTCACTTCCTATCTTTGTGCAGATCTTAATTTGTATTATTTTCTCATGAACACCTTCACTTTATTCGTCACTCTTGTACTAGATTGTTGTGCTATTCTGGTAAATTTGATGTCGTCGTACAAATTTATTGTAGCGACTTGGACCTATGAGCATAAGCGTCAGGTTCTAGTTTGTTATTGTCTAACTTATTAAGTTCATGACAGGACCAAACACTGGACTAGATATTTTTGTACGCCTAGTTCTGATTTCTCTGTGTTTAAGACGACGAGTTCAGTCATGCTTAGGAGATAAAAGCTTACTGGCTTTGGTAGATTTCTGTTCATCGTATATAGGACTATAAAAAACAAGTGTATTTTGATTATAATGTCAATAATGACGAGATGTTATGGTGTCGCTGATGTTGCATTTCCTTAACTAATCAAAATGTAACGTCTTTGGTTGTTTTAAATGTAATCTTACAATTACAAATTATCTATTAAAGAAAACTTTGTTATTGAATAACTTTTCTTTACAGGATGATACTATACGTCATAAAGGACAATGTCTAGAAGTTGATATTAAAAATTCCAGTGTCCTATTTGCTGAATGTAGTGGATCACTTAAACAAAAATGGAAATTTAGTCGTCAACCTTATCTACCATCCGCAAAAGATAATCAACATTTCTGACGTGCTTCATAAAGTACAATGCAATTCTATCGAAATTTCTTCAGGTTTTCAAGCTGAACATAACATGTTTATATGTACTAATGATATCTTTCAACAAATACTGTCTGTTAAAGAAATTAATGTTTACAGAATATAAAACTATCTTACTATTTTGAATCTTTCATGTCTTCCTGTTCGTTAATCTACTTAAGATTAGAAACAACATATCATTTACATTATTTTTGAGCACTTTTGTTTATCTGTGATAAAAAAGAAATTTACTAATCTTTTGAAGATGATGAAGTAGGACAACAAGTAAACGAGTCACATTAATGTATTTACTATGTGCCTTTTCTTATGGTGATTGGTTCTTCTCTATACATTAGTAATAATGTAATCTATGAATAATGTCTGGATGAAGTGACATGTATATTATTATAATAGAATCTTCTTTCTCTTTCATTTCCTGTCTTTATTACCCTGTTATTCTGTATCTTTTATATTGTCATTCTATAGAATTATAACGTATTTCCACATTCTATTCTATTCTATTGTTATTACGAAGAGTTTCTGTTGTTGTTGTTGTTGCTTAGTTTCTATTGTCTTCTTCTATCTTTTTAAGGTAATGACTTACTTTGTTTTCTTTTTCCTCCAGTTTTTAACCGTTTATTTTTCTAATGTCAAACCTACAGATGATGCCGTACATCTGAATGAAATGTGTTATTGTTTATCATTGTTATTTATACTAAACTCATCGATTGCATTCTATTGATGATTGAAGAGGACTGGAAACAATTCACTGTAAACAAGTGAGTGCCTTATTGATGATAATGAAAAAAACAAAAGACATTCTGTAATATTCATTTTATTCTTACGGAATATTTTATTATTTCTTTATTTAACGATACACATATTATGGTTATGTGTATGTATATGATGCCGTACAGTGAAAAACAACATGGTATTATACTTTGTTTTCTTTTTCACTCTTTTCTTTTTTATCCCTGTTCATCATAAATAAACTATTTTATCATGGATCTAATGTTAAATGCTTTCATAATTATACGTTTATGTATTTAGTTAACAGTTCATATATGTACATCATTAAGGTGGTTATCTACAGTTGACTATAATTTATACGTTATTGTCTAATCAATTACATGTATTAGTGCTACGAGGTGACGTGAGATGCCTATATATGTATATATATGTATATGAATACTAAACTGGCACAGATAATAATATCAGTGATAGTAATAACAATAAGGCCATAATTGATTCGATTAAGTTGAGAACTCTTTTGTGGCATATTCATTTCTCCTCGAATATATATGCAATTTACTGCATAATCATAATTAATAATTTTTGTTATTAATAGGAAATAAGTGTTCATAGGTAATAACAAGAGTAACAATGTTATTCTTGTCAACAATCGAAGTTGTAATTGTTAAGAAACTGATAAAGATCAATAGTTACAAAATCAAAAACGGTTGGAAAATAAAATTGGTTCTGAAATGAATGTGGAAATAAAATAAAAATAACTTGGTTAAGAGGAGAATAATTAGAAGGGAGGGAGTAAATCAAAGACTCTCTTGAATACAAAGTTCTGGATTTTTCATAGGTGCATAGTAAAGACTTTGGTATTACTAAGTAGGTGGAAGCTCATTGTGAATGATGTCTGTTAACCTTGTAAATGACTCTGTATGCTAAGTCGATTTAGACAGACAAAAATATTTGATTATTTACCTTCTTCTGGGTCAAATTCATGTCACGTGAAACGAATTGGATATTTGAATGGGACTTATTCAGTCTTTGTTTCTGCGACTGTTTTTAGTATTAGTTTCAGTTATTACCAAAATATCACTACTTCCTTCTCTTTTTGCTGACCATTTAACTCAAACCGATTTTTTTCCATTTTGTTTCCGTATTCATTTGAACGCATATACCAACCGCTTTTATTATGGTAATCTTATAAGAGAAGAACTTTCACTTATGAGGGAAAGATCCCATCTAAGTCGAAGTTTATAATTTAGCTCTTCAGAATAAGTTTGACATCAAGGAAAACAGTATTAAAAATAATCCGTTTGATTTGTTGTGGAACTAGATGAGTGAGCAATTCCTTCTTCTCTTAACGTAGTCTTTAAACGAACAGAGCATAAATATTGTTGGCTAACTAAATGGTATTTCACCCAAATAGTATGTTACTTCATAACTGACAAAATAAAATTACTTTTTGATCTATTACATGTTACAGCATGATTTATTTAATTTTTGACGATTAGGCGTACGCTATGAAACCTGAAGATTACGGACTGAATTCCTTAGCAGAGTTTTTGTTTAAACGTACAGTTTTTCTATGAAAAACGACTGTAATAGTGATGACAATATTAAACTAATAATTATAATAGCTCGGCAATTTCTGTGAGATTTGAGATTCTGGGCTGGACTCCAGGCTAAGTTACACGTGTGCACTGTCACTGAGTTCTATGCGTCTACTAAGAAACTGCCCACTGCTCTGTAATTTTCAACAGTATTCAAAAGAGATAAGATTTGGACGAGTGCAACATAGACTACTTCAACTTCTAGACTATGCAGAAATCACTATTTCTCACAAGCTAACGTTGCATAATACACCAGATACGTCTTGTAATTAAACTGAGGTTTCTCAAAGTTTACAGCTATAGATCATCCAATACGTGCAACTTTATCATATGGCGGTTAATAGTCTTTTCAACGTTTATTTTAGTTTCATCTATAGTCAACCACCTGTTGATCACATAATACATCTAGTTTTTTTGTGGTTAACATCAACTACATCTATGTCCAGTTTCTTTGATTTTAAGTTTATCAAGTAGACTAAAGTGAAAATAAAATAAACTAAATGATAATATTTATCATTTTGAAACTTACTAAAATATTAAATTAAGTAGGTTTTATCAAAGTAAATGACGTTAATTAACATCGACATACTTGATTGTTCCCTTTCCTGTGGCTTCGAAATACTCTAATTTTTACAGCTAGACGAAAACGCTTCCTTGGTAATGGTGCTTCTAAACAGTAAGGACCAGCAGCTCTTTCAATCATAAAACAAAACAGGTTAATGGAAGAGAGAAATAATGAAAAATATAACTGACGACCGTTAAATTTCAAATTGTATATCACTAACGGATATCAGTAAGTAAATATATGAAAACAAGAAAACACTGGAAAATCGTTTCATTGTCGTAAAGGATCTTTCATCAATATGCACTAATGACTCCATTAGGAGTCGAATTCAACGTTCATCACTATACCTAAATCCCTTAGGTACAATCGTCAACATAAATATGTGTGCATATTGAATTGACTCGATGAAAGGCATCAGTAATAACAAATCACATACTATTCATTTTTTAATCCTTATCAAAGTATAATGTGACATAAGTAGATTGAGGTGATCATTGTCGAACGCCAGAACTACAAGCTGTCAACATTTCATCTTATGGACATCTCACAATAATTTGAACTAAACTTTGAGTCACGCTACTTGTGAATACACCAGTTAACTAGAGGAATCGAGATGAACTACTAAATGTTGGCTATTCCCAATACACTAATTTATGTAGATGATGCAAACGTTACAACAACAACTAATCTCACATTTTGAAGTCCAAATATACACAAAATCTATAATCATAAAAAACCGTATAACAACTTTCTTGTTACAGTTGTATAATTCACAAGTGAATGACAGCGTCTTAATGCAAACCAAACACTCGATTAAATCTCGTATTGATTACTTCATCTCACTGAATTCTGTTTATTTCTTGGCCTCCAACAACACAGATACACAGAAATCGCTTCATCATTTCACAACGAATATTACAAACACCAATAAAACATTTATACAATAAAAGAAAGAATGGTCAACTTGTTTCGCAAGTAGAGAATGAATGTTTAACGGGAAGAATGACAAAGGAAAAAACTCAGTTGAATGGAAAAACTACCATCCATCAATGACAATGTTGAATGAATTAACTTCGTATTGTCTCTCAACATTGTTCACATTATAAGATAGAACGAAACATATAAATATCGACATATTTCTATGCAACTTAACAGACATGTTTGTTTCCACATACACATTGCATCAATCGATGGCCAATAGAGAATGTCGGATTTCTGAAATTCCACATCTGACTTCATTGTGTGTTGTGTTGGATTACTGAATCTCATCATTACTCTCATAGTACAAACTGTCTACTACAAAATTGAACCTTCCAATCTATATCGTTTAAACATGTTTCACTTCAATAGTACAATCAGTGAACGCTACACATATTTGTCACTTCAGTTGAGCTCCGCAATTCAACATACATTACAAAGTGCAATTTCTGAAGGAGTGAATGCACTTTACCACATAACTTGTATTTAATAGGGTGTGTGTTTGTGGTAATGCGATGTAATTACACTTGTTAACTGTCAAATTACTGAATGTATTCACTAATTGCGATTGATGTCACAAGCAAAAGGTAAAAGCATGTAATACGAAGGCATTAATAAGAAAAATACATTCATAGTAATTCCATACAACAATCACTCCATCATCACTGATAACATTATAAACATTGTGATTAACGAGTTTGTAAGTAATTAGTGAATAAGAATAGATTTAGCATCACAGTACATCATCGAGAAAGTAAACTGCTGGTATCGATGCACTGGATTATTTGTTACTCTGTTTTAGCTATGGACTTATCACAATCATCGTATTTATGGTACGAACCAGGATCGAATTTGGAGCATTCAACTGTAATACCGTTACCATAGGTTGACTTCATAATATACAATAAATTGAGCATTGATTTGGCTTAGAAAAGTTTTTAATCTCTATCATCACTATCTTATTTATACCTGTAATGAACTACTAGGATATCCTCCATCTTGTTCATATCGCAAACGAACTTCCATATTGCCTAACTTGAATTACTCTGAACATTGTTGTTTCCGATTTCTATAATAATTCTTTTATGATCCAGCAGTTTCTGGCCCCTTTCGCACTACAACTTGTTCAGTCACTAGCCCAAACAGTCTGTCTTTCAAGTCAACATTTCATCACAGTGCACGTAAATGACCAAGAATAAGATCTTATCTGCTTCTTTGTAACTCATTCATAAATGTAGAGCATTTTAGTTAATAATAGATACTCACTTCGTGATAAAATATCGACTCTAAGATTTATAGTCTTATAAGTTAAACCTTTTGTTGTGCATGCCACAGAAACATGGTATTTTCTAGTAACGGACTCCAAATTAGGCATCAATGGTTTATACTATATCGCTGTGATACAGACTATAAACTTCGTGACGGTTGATTGATATAGGTCAGTACTTGCTTGTCAATTAATAAAATTGATGATAGTATCCTGGAATAAGTACCGGAGTGGGTCTGAGTCCCCGTTAACAACACGAGCCGTGTGCATTCACACTCCTTGAAACTTTGACTATTGTAGACAGGCTTACTAATAATACTTAAACACATAATTCTGCCCCAAATTTTAGTATGAATATCATCACAGATGACTATAACCTATCTAAGATAGATTGAAATGTTGGCAGAAGTCAGTCATATGACGATGGAAACTTTCTCACAATATTAGTCATACACTACTGAACACAGTAGGTCCACACGCTCACGAGGCAACGGTTTTGACCTAGTTTTCTGCCATGATGTCACTTCCCTGTCAATTCAAGTTAGCAAAGACCTCGAAAGTATTGACCACATGACGTCTCTGTATGCTCTTCATTTTGCTTATAACCTCTCTGATAGTCTTATATTACAGAAAACTAGATAATATCGAAGTAATAAATATATGGACTTTTGTCTAGTAGTCATCAGGCAGTATAACCTTACGAAAATCAACCAGTTACACCACTCCATGTATTATGCGACGAAAATTAGGCTAATGGTTGAGCCAATGGTAAAAATCATTAAGCTTATTTTAAAACGATCACCTCTGACGTTTGTTTTTCAAAACAACACCCTTATTCATCGTAGTTTTCAACGACTATAAATCTAATGTTCCGCCGAAATTATTAAGGATATTTGCCTGTGCAGATAATGTGAACTGAACTTATTTTAACATCCTGAGCATGCCTGCAGACTGGTGAGTGAACTATGATTGAATTCGGAATATATTATTATTATTATTATTATTATTATTATTATTATATTGGCACGTTATCTGTGGAATCGTCAGAACACATTGTTACTATTGTTGTAACGGTGAGTGTTACTACAACATGAACCTGGTTGTTGTAAATTTTACTTCTGTCTATGCACTTATTCCTATAAGATTCATGTTTAGCAGCGTTTATTATCATATCAATACAACTATGCCAGTAAACTGGCAAGAATTCTGTAAGACATCTCAGAATGTTATACATGTTATATACATTAAGTAAAGTTCTAGTCACATCTATTATGGATGGTCTTCATTTACCTACTAATAAAGTTAGTTCATGTAATTTTTTACCTAAACTAAAATAACTGGTGTAGATAGTTCCTAAGGCTAACGTCATACTTGCAGAAATCTTAATATGATCCATTTTCTAGACCTGATTACTCAAAAGCCAACCAATTGTAGATTCCTTTCACCATGTCAATGAACAGCTTCTAGTTCAGATAGAGACCCTATTTCTCTAATTCCGCCTTTTAGTGGTTCAACAAGTCTTCAGAGATCCTAATTACTCCTGTATATAAAAATAATTATTCAGTGGACATTTTCTGTAATCTGAAGTTGAAGGTATGATTAAACTACTTCCAGATAAAGGAGCCTTAGTATTTACCGGGTTGCTTGAACTATGGTAGTTTGTTGGACTTTTTGAACCAAATACATTTTTATCTAATTCTCCTCACTAATTACATATTTTCGTGCATTTGATTAACTGCATTTGCGTATGAAGTCAATTGATATACGAGAATTATATACACATAGGGTATTCATTAAGTTGACCATTACGCAGCATTTATTCAACATATGTAGTTCATGCAACTGTGCATCCTAAGTGAATTCAATTTATCTTCTATGTACACACACGCGCTTTGAACATGTCTTGTTCTAATATTCGCATTTTCATACGTCCGAGTTCCAATCAATTAATGACTTTGTTGTTGCTCTGAATACATGATAAACAGTCCAATTCCATTTTAATGAAGGACAAGTCTTATTTTGATTCCAGGACCTTCTGATTTTTTTAAGTTACTGATAATATTAAAACTTGATGGCTTCTTGTCGTTAGAGCTCGATATTTGATACCCATTCTTTCAGGTGGTTCCTGTAGTGATATGCCAGCTTTCACAGATACATTATTCTTCGCTGCTTGTACACCAATAACGAAGCTGCCAAATCAACCACTATCATGTCTTGAATATTGTTGTCAGATTTCGTGATACTTTGCCAACATTTTTAAGTAGTTACAGCATCAACTTACCTAAAGGTGTTTCTCTTTGCAGAGGCTCGTTTGTCGGGTTAAATAACAATCATTTCTCTCTAGTCGTAATCTTGTGTTTAATGATGCTTACTAATAGCTGTAGAATAGCACTCACACGGCCCTCACCTTCTGTACCAACATTCCAGACGACCACTCCTCTTCACTAATGCTGAGGATTCATAGCTTCACAAATTAGCTAGATTTTACTAACACAGCAAAATATTCAAAACCATTTGGAGTTTGGCTCTGAACAGCGTTTGTAAGCAACAGGAGTTAAATGAGTACACATCATGTAGAACTATATTTCACCACCATCTCACCGTATACCATTCTAAACTGGGAAAATAACTAAGTTGTTCACTCTGATGATAGCATACAAACGTCTCACAAAAATTGTTGTCGTGAAAGTGTACACAACCCAGCGATTTATCAAGAGCGGACAATAATGATAGAGTTCGACTAGCCACAAACTTATGATATAAAGACCGAATTATTGTTTTCATGTGTTAAATAGTCAAAAGCAGACAACAAAAGATGCCAATGTTCGGACACGTTTTTTATCTTGACTTGACCAAAATACCATTTTCGTCACCAACTGTTATGACGCGAGAAATTTCTGGTTGTATGTGTCGAATACCAATTAGGTGTGCCTATTCATTAACTCGCTGGTTTTATCTGGTTGGCTTGTGTTCTTTTTATTCCGGCTTGGAACTAAGTGGGCATAGGGCTGACGCGCAATTATCGACTAGGCACACGTAATTGACATTCAGTACATACAACTGAAAATTTCTTGCGTCATAACATCCGAAACCGAGAGTAGAAAGAGTTATATTGGAAATCAGGAATAAAAGTAGCTTCTACAGTATTGTTCCTCAGTGCCCGTTAAACTAGAAGTGTATGGAGATATATTTCGAATGATTTAACGAAAATTGCTAACACGATGTCGGCCGGTAGGAAATCCTATAGTTTGTTTATCCTGACTGCGAAAATGTTAGCGCGAACTTTTGTGTATGGTTCTTTGTGTTCAGTCCCATAGTAGTGTCCTCTGAGGTCTAGTTTGAGGATAATATTGAAGTGCACCCCGGTACATGACCAAGTTTTGTTTGTCGTGCAACCAGAGCAACTTCTGGCGATTGAACCCACTCTTACGAATGAAAAGAGATCAGAAAGCAATGAAGGACGGAGGAAATGTTACATTTGATCGTGGATAGAGCGTCAACGAGATAATGATGACGAACTACAGAGAGATACTTTCCAAAGTGCGTTGTGTTGTGCCCAGGTGGTAATGCATGACCTAGCCCTTTCAACTAGTCGTGTCTGTTAAAACAAACATGGTCAGCATCAATATCAAGAACCTGTATCAACTTGAGTTGACTAGTTAAGAGTTGACTTCATAACTTATGTATACACTAAAACAATGAAGCTTAAGTATTCAATTACTTCCTTATTCATTGTAGGGATTATATTTCATATTATTTTATATTGAATGTTGAGAGGCATTGTGTTTGAATGATTGGCATCCCGCTTCACTGTCTCCTGCCCACGATAGGAAATAAAGACCTATTACCAAAGATTATTGTTTCTTCTGTTAGGTAGAACGGAACACATCATAACGCTAAACTGGTGGGCCCTGTATTGAACACTATATTTGACTTTTTATTGCACATTAAATAAGCCTTCTGTTTTTGCAGTAATTGAGATTACGTATATATCTATATATATTATATATAGTATTTCATTTTTATCGTTAGGTACTACTATTAGACTCATTGTTTTCGGCTTTTTTTGCATCATTATATTATTTATAACATGTCAAACTCAATCCTAACCGAAAACCTAGAAGATATGTCAGCGGTAGACATAGACACCGTTATGACTACAAAAGTCTGACTTCCAGGATTCGATCGTAGTGATCCTGGGTTGTGGTAAGCTCAGCTAGAGCATTATTTCACTAGACACAATATAAAATCTGAAGGTGTTCGCTATCGAGACCTATGTTCAGTCCTACCTCCTTCAGTAGCCAAAGAAGTCCGAGACTTGATTTCAAGTCCACCAACACCACAACCATACACCATCCTAAGACGAGAGGTAATGAATCGTCTATCATTATCAGATGGACAAAGAATTCAAAGGCTTTTCCAGGGAGGAGCATTTAGTAATAGGTCACCTTCACAGTTTTTGCGTCATCAAGCTTTAGTGGATGTTTTGATGCGCGAAATTTGCGAGTGGTTGAGCGAATGCCAGATGAGAGTGCCTAGTCGATAAATGCTCTTCTGCCCTATGCCCACTGAGTCTCAAGTCGAAATAAGAAGAAACACAAGCCAACCTGAAAACACTAGCGAACTGCGAATATATTTACATAAATACATCGGTTTTTATATCAATTAATTTACAGTGATTATTCAACGGGTGAAATCATTATCATTTAATTAATACAATTATTTCTGTCAATCTGTACTTAGGAGTAGGACTCACACTGCGATCAAATTATTGTGATGAAAGTTTTCAAATAAGCTTACAAAAACTCATTACAACTTCTTTCTTTTAATTATATCAATCATTGTATCTTTAGGGATTAGGAATCCCTAACAGTGGGTGACAACACAATGGATGAAGCAGTCTTAAAACAAGGATGGATATAAGTTCTCAAATGCTACGTTCAACACTGTTTAGGCGCACAAGATCCTAACACCTCTCTATCTCATTTAGCACGGATTGCAGATAAAATAATGTAAAGAGGTCCACAGCCGCATCACGTATGATATGTCATACACAAAAGACAGAATCAACAAATGATCCAGTGATAGTACAACTGATTACGAGTGTTAAAAATCTCACAGAGGCTGTCAGCAAAATACAAACGATTTATAGAAATAGGAGCAGGTTACCATAACGACCAAGATCCAAATCACAAAACAGGTCACAATGGTCCAGACAATCTGGACAATTTGTTGGTATCACCAGAAATTTGGTGCTCAATCGACCATATGCAGCCAACCATGCGCCTGGCCCAAACGGACTTCGAAGAATCAGGGAAACGAATAACCCCTCCACAGGTTGCGATAATTGAGGATGGGTGCCTAAACAGTCGCTTATTTTACGTTAGAGACAAAAATTCAGGCTTGAACTTTTTGGTAGATACTGGTGCTGCACTTAGTATCATTCCTAAGAATAAAACCGAGCTGGGTCGAGAAACTTCTTCAGTCACACTTCAAGCTGACAATAAGACTAAAATCGCGACGTTTGGGCAAAAAAAGTTGACTCTAGATTTGGGGTTTAGAAGACAATTTCCTTGGGTTTTCACTGTAGCCGAACTAGATCTGGCAATATTAGGGATAGAATTTTTAGCGAGATATGAATTTCTAGTTGACACTAAAAAACTACGTTTTACACTGAAAGGAGCTTCGAAATACACGAAATGCACAGAAAGTCATATCACATCTCTACATTTAATACAAACTTCCCTAGTAACAACGGAAAAGTTCCAGGATATACCCACGGAATTTCCAAACCTAACAAAATCAAACCCTCAACCTTCCAAAAGTAAGTTAAAAGTATGCCATATAATCAAAACGGAAGGTGCACCTGTTTTCGCTAAGCCCAGGAGATTAGCACCTGATAAGCTCAAAATAGCTAGAGCGGAATTCGATTACATGCTACAACTGGGCATAATACGTCCATCTGATAGCCAGTGGGCATATCCTTTGCATATGGTTTCAAAGTAGAATAAAGAAAATTGAAGACCATGCGGGGATTACAGTGTCATTAACCATCAAACGGTATCAGACAGGTACCCCATCACATACACAAGAATTTACGAATGGCTTACAGGATATGAAGGTATTTACTAAAATCGACTTAGTCAGAGCATATAACAATATTCCAGTAGCTGAGGAAGATATTCCGAAGACAGCTATCACAACAATTTTTGGAATATTCGAGTTTGTACGCCTGCCGTTCGGCCTACGGAACGTGGCACAAAGGTTTATGGATAATTTACTTCGAGATATGCCATTTGTATAGGGGTACATAGATGATTTAATGATTGCCAGTCTGTACTTGAAATCACATAAACAACATGTGAGAGCAGTGTTGGGACGACTAAATCAAAATGGCACGAACATTTATCAAAGTAAGTGTGTTTTCAGTGTAGAAACGCTAGAATTTCTTGGGCATACTGTAAGCCTTGAAGGAATTAGACCAATCAAACAAGAGGTAGACACTATTAGACATTACCCTATACCAAGCTCTCTAACACAACTTCGAAGTTTTTTAGGTTTAATAAACTTCTATCGCAGATTCATACCCGATTGTGCTCAACTAATGCAACCATTGACGGATTCGCTCATAGGAAAACCGAATGAATTCAAGCTAACCTCTGATGCTGTCGAAGCTCAGTCAGCTTATATATATACATATACTAGCGAAAGTTTGTAGTTGAGGCTTATGGTTTTTTTAAACTGAGCTGAATGACTTGATTGCGGAGCTTTTATCGTCGCCGTAAACTGTTAGAAGTGAGCTCTAATAATTTCTCTATAAGTGACCATGAGGTTTTCCTGTCTACTTAGAGTTTAACTGGTTGTTTGTAGTATTTATCATGTCGTTCTTTATACATACACTTTCACCCTTGACTAGATTCATAGCTTTGTATTTGTTTATTATTTTAATATTCGATTTTTAAATTTAATCTATTTCATTATGCTTATTAATTTGGAAGACATTTATCAGATACTTTCATTTTAGTTAGTGCACTGTAGTGTTTTTTACTCTTTTGTTTAAAGTTTTTACGTAGTTGATTTTGCGAATTGTTAAACTGTTCAATCTTGTGTGTTACTACTGGGTTATATAGGCGCGACCGTAGCTGCTACCCTGACGTGGTGGTCGGGCTTGCGTATCGTGACGACTGAGCTATATTGGCTGGAACGCATGTTCCTCAAGGTCCTACTATGCCAAGCAGGTCTGTTGGAGAGCGATAAGACCAAAGGTAGCAACCTAAGATCTGGGGACGAAGTTGTACTGCTGACTGCAGCGAGGTGTGACAGCAGTAGGGTGTTTCCCTCGGATAACCAGCATCTGCAGTGATGCTGCCTTATTAACAGAAGGAAGGGGTTGGAAAAGGTCGACCCTAAAAATGCCACACCTCACCTTACTCCACGGATTTCTGTCTCCGGCAGTAATGCCTACTTAAGAACGGAGCTAACACTTCAAAAACTACCTATAACAAGGTTGTGCGTGATCGGCCCCAAGCAGTTGCCCCTTGGGCTCTGCGATCGCGTTCCCAGGTCACTATGACCAATACTAATCCAGTTTCTTTTTCAGGTACTCCAAGAAGCAATATCCCTTCATGGTGTTGGCAGCCAGGAAGTGAAAATTGCCCTCATACCTCTAACAGTACACAAGCTGTCGAAGCTATTAACCAATTAATGGATAAACTTGCTCAAACAGCTACATTAACTTATCCAAATTCTCATTACCCGTTTGCTTTGATGGTAGATGCTTCGGACAAAGCCGTAGGCGGTACTCTTAACCAACTAGTTAAAAACACCTGGAAACCGATTACATTCTTCTCAAAGAAACTCGCTCCAGCAGAGACGAGATATTCTACCTTCGTTCGAGAACTCCTCGCAATCTACCTGACCATCAAGCATTTTCGACACATGCTGAAAGGCAGGCATTTCACAGTTTATACGGATCAGAAACCGTTAACTAATGCATTAAAAGCGAAAGCCGATAAATACTCACCTCGAGAAGTCTGACACCACGAGAACATACCACAGTTCACTAGTAATATACGTCACGCTAAAGGTCAAGACAATCAGGCAACAGACGCATTATCTTGATTAAAAATGAATATAATACAACAGTCAACAATAAATTTCAAGACTTTGATAGACAGCCAGGAAAATGACCTAGAATTGCAGAACTTTTGTCAACCAAAAGCTCTAGTCTCAAACTAAAACAGCTTCCATTACCTATGGAAGATATTATGATTTACTGTGACACAACGAAGGCGATGCCCCGACCTTTCGTTCCTAAAAATACGCGACGATTAGTATTTAGTAACTTTTATTCGTTGTCTCACCCTGGAGTGAAATCTTCGACTAAACTAATCAGTGCCAAATACATATGGCCAAATCTTCAGAAGGACGTACTTAAATGGGTTAGAGAGTTTTCGGCATGTCAACAATCAAAAGTTAACCGACACACAAATTCGCCCATCGAAGTTTTTCCCAACCAGATGCACGTTTCGCACATGTCCATATTGACTTAGTAGGCCCTTACCACGTTCGAATGGTTTCACGTATCTATTCACGTATCTATTCACGTATCTATCTATCTATCTATAACGACGGACAGAGTAGCGCAGTTCGAATTTGAGCTATTCAACAACTTAGCTAAACCTCTAAGCTCCAACAGAGTACTTTGCACGGCATATCACATTCAAGCTAATGGGATGGTAGAACGGTTCCGTCGTCAACTAAAAATTGCTCTTTTATCTCATTCAAACCCCAGTCAGTGGACAGAATTCCT
This sequence comes from Schistosoma japonicum, assembly GCA_025215515.1. Classification (NCBI taxonomy): domain Eukaryota; kingdom Metazoa; phylum Platyhelminthes; class Trematoda; order Strigeidida; family Schistosomatidae; genus Schistosoma; species Schistosoma japonicum. Next base: position 68,616,442 of record CM046061.1, on the reverse strand, counting down.
GCCATTAGTTATGTTAGAAATGCGAACGGCTGTCAAAACTAAATCACAATGTTCAGCAGCAGAATAAATCTTCGTTGAAGCCACTCTCAGACTACCAGGTGAGTTTAGTAACCCTCACACTGACAGTAAAACACTCGATTTAGGAACTTATGCAGACCAACTACGGGACCGAATGTCTAAACTTAAGCCAATAAACACTCGTTAACAGTCACGAGCGACGTTTCTTTCTAAGGATCTAAGCAACTGTTCGCACGTCTGGATAAGATGTGACAAATAAAAGCACCACTTAGCCCTTCTTTCGAAGGTCCATTAAAGGTTATTTCAAGAAAACCTAAAGATTTTGTGATTCAGAAACAAGGATATATCGACTTAGTAAGTATCGATAGGCTAAAACCGGCTTATCTAGATAATGAACCCCATACGTGTTGTCAGATCATTTACCCGACCAAACAACCACGGAATTAAAAAGTGAAACGTTAAGGCTGTAAAAGTGGCTCATAACGTTAGGTGAGCACAACCGATTATCAAGGCAGAAATGCCCACGGTTTTAGTTCAATCTAAAAGGTAATCACGTAATTTCTAAAATCTCGAGTTTGTAGATATATGTTTAAAAAAGTTAAATAAAAAACAGTATTTTTCTCGTTGCCCTATATCGACGTTGTCAAAGTAGTAATAATAATAAATAGTAGTAGTCCTAAATATTATTCTACACACTTCCCCGCGAACTTTGTCTTTTGATATATGAACGATATAGTCAATTTTTCTATATATAAAATAAATTGCAGCTAAGCAATATATTCTTAAACAATCCGTTGAGTACTATAAGCCGCAAACCTATGAACGGAGGTTAAGCACTAAAGAACAGAGAATCTTTAATTCAGGTCAGTGTTGTAAGCAAGCTTCGCACGCGGAACTAATCATTTTTCTAGGTTTTCCCACTAATGGTAAACACTAATCACTGTGAATAACACAATAAACCTTGACAATAACGACGAATTCCGAAAATAACTCAGGCAAATTTCACTGTTTCTATCAGTTGATTTACTAAACACACCACACTATTATTTAACATGTATGTATTTTTACTAAGACTAATACTAGAACAATTTTCCACTTGAGATATGTATGTTTTAATAACTTGACACGACAACATACTACAAAAAAGAGTGTGTTGTTTTCAGGAAATATCACATTCCATAATGATTCGACTATCATAAGTTCTAATTGCTTTGTCACAAGATATAAATAGCACTAAGCTAACTACAGTAAGTTGTTAAACGTCTACATAATCTCTAGCATCCTTCCAACTGTAGTAACATAAGTCATGTCTAAAATTTTAGATTTTGTTGGTATATTTTCCTTGTCTTTTAATGATTTATATGAACTTACACGACAAATTAACTTTCATATGCGTTGTATTTTCTGTATGCTATTTGGATTTATGAATGATTTCTTTTTGCCAAACCTTGGATTTGTCATGTAACCTATCTTAATAGTTGATGCTGGGCATATATACTCTTATAAATTGGGCGATCATGGCAGTTGCCTTGAAAGATGCTTAACATAGTCCATATTATAAAGTCAGCAGTAGTTAGGTACCATAGTACTTCAGCGATATAATGAGTAAGCTATCATGTACTTATTAGTCAAATAAACCCCAGAACCTAACATTAAAAATAAACCTAAATAAACGATTACTTCTGGACCGAAAAATAGTAATATAATCAGGCAGCGTGGATTCGTTAACGGCTAAATGCATCTACTATCCATGAATCACAAAAATATATATATTAAAAAAATCCAACACCTCTTTTTCATTAGCTTATCGTAAATCAACACTACGATTAGTTATTCATAATAGTTTCGGGATATCATAATAATGCATTGTCGTGAATTGGCAAGCACGTAATATGATTGATAAAATCAATACAAATTATTAACAAACCGGGTCAATAAACTGACTCGAGATTATCATTAAATGGTGCGCTTTCCCCACAGTTAGCTTTATACAAACAGTTATTATAAATCCATACTATTATCATAGATATGGGTAAGGAGTAATACTTCCCTCAGCTAAAACCTATGCTCTCTCGTATAATCGCATGGTTTGCGTTCAGCTTATCGACATTCAAACTACTGCACTATACTTTACGTTTGTCGATTGTTACCGACACTCATGACTAATAAAACTTACACACTTGTAAGATTAGAATCTACTCATTTATTAGTTGACTTTAGAAGATACAACTTCAGTCTGACTTGCATGCCTACCACACATCGAGTGAGTAATCTGTAAAACGTAGATTATATCCTTGACCCAATAAGCCCAAGCACTCTTATGTTCTCGATAATTTATTCTTTATTAAGTGTTTACTATAATTTCTCATCCTAACGGTTGCTATCAGTACCCACCGTTACAGACCCAGTCATAAAAGGCGGCTGTTACACGTTCAAGCACTTATATATATATTTAAATTAAATTGATATGCATTTTTCTGTTAATGCGTTCGCATGCACAGACATCTACACCATGTTTATTTTCATCCAGGTTCCAAACAGTCTGGAAACCGAACACTTACGTAGAAACGAAGACTTATCAATTATAATTGTACATTTTATTTTTGTACCTAATTTTTTTTAAACAGTGGAGCGACTATTTGCGTGTGATGGATTTTCAACAATATTTTTTGAAGTAGATTTTACTTTCATTTTGACTTGAGGGCGACTCAAGAGGCAGGTGAGTAAACACCTGATAAATGGACAGAGCATGGGAAAATCGTACCTCACCAACATGGTGTTGGGTAGCCAGCTCGCGGTACTGCCTCAGATATTCTTGCCTCATTTTCTTACTCTCTGTTATTTTCCAAGCTCTGGTCACCGATAGGAGGTTAAGTTCAAGCATCCAATTATCATTTGTGGGAGAATATAAACGCTACAAGATTAGATAACAAGTTCTAAAAGTAAATGTAATACATGTGGTATCGTCGAATACTAACAGATTGTTTACTATTGGTCTTATACCAGATGCTAGATGTGATAGTAAATATCTATTGAGCAACAGTGACAGAACTACGATAATTTTATTAGTTAAGTTGATCGAACAAACGTTCCTACGAAAGTCGATTCTAGGAGGAAGCAAATGTAGCAACTTAGGTTGACTAGTTAAGATTTGATTTCATAACTAATGTATACACTAAAACAATGAAGCTTAAGTATTCAGTTACTTCCTTTTTCATCATAGGGATTCTGTTTCGTATTATCTTATATTGAATGTTGAGAGGCATTGTGTTTGAATGATTGGCATCCCGCTTCACTGTCTCCTGCCCACGATAGGAAATAAAGACCTATTACCAAAGATTATTGTTTCTTTTGCTAAATAGAACGAAACGTACGTAAACGCTGATAATCCATGCAACTATTTGTCTTGGTTGTTATTTTCCAATACAGATCACTCCCTCTAATGAGTTTGTTGGGACCCTAAGACGTACCAGCCAAAGAATAAAACCCGATGTGTTAGACATTGATAAACGTTCCTTTGATAGCTTCCGATGTTGTGTGGCTTCAGAACGTTAGCGTCTACTGATCATCTGAACTGTGCGACCTATTACTTCGGCACCCTTTTGAAGGTAGAAAGGATAACAGTGAACCCACCAAGTTTGCGAGTAGATTGTGTATTCCTTCTGTTCATTATGAACATGATGTACTTATTGGTATCAATAAAATGTATGAAATAAGGTCATGCTGAGATACAGATAGTAGAGCATCATTACGAAAGTAGTCACAGAGAAAATCGTTGTCAATCTTTTCATGAGCCTTGCCACCGTAGACAATTTAACGATAGTTGAATACATGTACTTGATTGCCCAATATGTCCAGGTGCGACGACACATTTCTTCCACTCAAAGAGTAGTTAACCCATAGCTAATTAGCAGCTAAAGAAGGCAACAACGGGGCAACGGAGTAGATCTGCACGTTACCCATAAGCTATGCGCTGTATTTCATCAACGCCAGGAGACCTGTATGATTTAGGCACCTTAGCATTCTTTTATAACATTAGTCTGGAGATTCACTACGCTTAAGCAGACACAGTGGATAATAAAGGGGTTGATGATTGGTTTGTTGTTACTAGTAACGGAGTAAATTGGGTCACAATTCCTTGGCCAGTAGGTCAGCTACCTTATAAAGAGAATGCTGCGTTCCATCATTTATCCAAAAAGCTAGAAGTCAGGTTTTCAGCACTGTCTAATTGTCTAGACAGAGGTAAATAATACGTTGCGTAGGCATCATCAGATAACTCGGATAGCTTTCGGTGCTCTGTTCAATTTTGAAAGTGCATTTGTTACACAGGACCTTGTAAGAAATCCAGTCCATGGAGAGTCGCCATAAGATCCAAACCTCGCACTTCTAATAATTTTGCAGTCGCTTCATTTTAGCTAGTCGAATTGACGCTCCGAATTTATCCCACCCACTGATTAACTAACTCCCTGTTCGAACCTTTATCCTAACCTTGTTCTTGCACGTTCACTGAAACAAGAAGTTATCACAAAGTACGAATAGTGTCACAAACCCTAGAGTATGGGATGATGTGGAAAGACCTCACAGTATACATCAACGGGTCATCGGTTTGTTAGTATCATCCGCTATAAACCTCGTGTCCTCAACAACGTCCCAACTTAATCCTAGAATACTTTCTTCCGGCAACGAAACCATTGATAGGTTTCGCAATAGCAATGATTAGTCTTGCTGTTCAACATCCAGCACTTCATTAATATTCGAAACAATCCTTGATATCGGAAAGCCACCGTTGACAGAGCTATTTTAAACGCTGCAATGAAGGATTTCGTATTGGCAACGTTTTCAAACGATTTCGATAATCAGCATCAAAGTAGCTATCAAATGCTCCATTTAATCTTGGTTTATCTATACTGAATGTTAAGACGATCTAAAGTAGTGCATATATGGCGAAAAATGGGGAGGGAAGATGCAGAACCAAATGAATTGACGGTCATTCTAAATTCAGAAATCGTTTTCCTAGAGTCATCTTCTAACTAGAGGAACCTGAAAATGTCTGGGCTCACTACAAGGAGCTCGACTAGTAAAAATATTTCTTCAATATTTGCTGCATCTGCAACTTAAAACGTTAGTAGCAGACCTTGTAGATTATACACACGGTTAAGGTAACTAAAATGCATGTCATGTAATTAGAAATCGTTATGTCTTGTAGAACAATCAGACGACCCTTGTCATGTCAGGTTTTTTCGGATTAATGACGGAATGCTGACGCAAGTATTACTTGCCTGTATCGCTTACACCAGCTGCCTCAACATATTTTCTAAATGTTTGTCTTAATATAACTTCCTTATATTCCATCCGCTGGTTTGAGTGAGTTTTAAATTATTCATCCAAACACTGGAATTGTTTAAGAGCCAATACTTTGTTGCAGACTAGAACTTTTCCTTTGTCTTTCCAAGCCTATACAGAACCATCTGTCGGTATACTTGCACAACCGTTCTGCATTTTAACTGCTGGAACGTCATCGATGGACCATGAACTGACCACTTGTCTGTTGTGTGTAAACTCTTCGTTGTAAATATTCCTTATCATCGTAGGCGGATCTCACAGTTGCACTCAGATCTTGAATAAATCGTTAAACTTGGTATCTAAACGACCAGCCAAATGGAGTTTTACTAGCATAGCACACTGACTTACTTATGCATGTTACCCCTCTCGGAGAAGCATAGGCCGCTCACCAGTATTCTCCATTAAAGTCTGTCATGAGCAATCCTTTCTAGCTGTTTCCAGTTTCTGTTCATCCTGTTGATGTCTGCTCCCGACTCTCGATGCAAAGTAATCTTCGGCTTTCGTCTTCAGTTTTCCCACAGGGTTCCAAGTTAGTGCTTGTCTCGTGATACATTCTGATGATTTCCGCAATGTATGTCCTATACATTTCCATGGTCGTTTCCTGATTTCCTCTTCGGCAGGAAGTTGGTTTGTTCTCTCCCATAGTAGGCTGTTTCTGATGGTTTCCGGCCATCAGACACTCAATATCTTGCGCAGACAGTTGTTTTTAAATACCTGTACCCTCCTGAGGATGTTGGAAGTAGTTCTCCACGTTTCAGCTCGATATAGGAGAACTGTTTTGACGTTCGAATTGAAGAGTTTAACTTCGAGGTTGGTTGACAGTTCTTTTGAGTCCCATATGTTCTTGAACTGTAGAAATGCTGCCCTTGATTTGCCGATCCTCGTCCTTATATCTGCATCGGATCCTCCTTGTTATCGATGATGCTTCCCAGGTATGTGAAGGTATTCACATATTTCAGAGTCCCACCATCAAGTTCTGTTGGGTCAGTGCTCTATGTGTTGAATTTGAGGATCTTGCTCTTGCCCTTATGTATGTACAGGCCTATTGATGCTGAGGTTGCTGCTACGTTGGTTGTCTTCACTTGCATTTGTTGGTGTGTATAGGATAAAACAGCTATATCATCCACGAAGTTCAGATCTTCGAGTTGCATCCTACTTGTCCATTGAATGCCGTGCTTCTCCCCAGATGTAAAGGTCTTCATGATCCAATCAACCACTAGAAGAAAGAGAAAAGGCGAGAGCAGACAGCCTTGTCTGACACCGGTTCTTACTGGAAATGCATTTGTCGGCAGTCGTCCATGCACAATTTTGCACTGTAATCCGTCGTAGGAATTCCGGATGTTGACAAGTTTCTCTGGTATACCGTGGTGTCGAAGAAGTTTCCATAGTTATCTCCCGTCTACGCTGTCAAACGCCTTCTCGTAGTCAATGAAGTTGATGAACAGTGACAAGTTCCATTCAATTAATTGTTCGACGATGATACGTAGTGTTGCGATTTAGTCTGTGCTCGAACGATCCTTACGGAAACCGGCCTGTTGATCTCGAAGTTGAGCATTCACTGAGTCTTTCATTCTGTTCAACAACACTCCGTTGAATTTTTTCCTTGGTACTGACAATAGTGTGATTCCTCTGTAGTTCTCACATTCGCTCAAATCTCATTTTACTAGCAGAGTTCAATGTAATTTTCAAATGTCTATTCTTGACTCTCTATGCTACTGAAACATTACATCCTATCAATATCTTGTTCAAGTAGTTTAAGAATGTGCCACTGAGCAAGTTGTCTTCAGGTAGTAATGCTTCTGCTAACTTCTGGGTCTAACGTCTAGGTGTTGCATAAGCAGATGAAACCTTAATGCTAATTATACCAATCAAGGATTCTCTAAATAAACACCTGTTTGTAAGACCACATTTCTGATAAGTTCAAAGTATTTGTTCCTAACGTGTCCTTGTAACTCTTAATACTCAGTCGATGAGCTAAATTAACATCAACTAAAGTTACATCGAAACCACTGTCCAACAGTACATAAATATATTGTAGAATCAAACGGCCATAAACTCTTGCTAGTACAACGCCTGAATATACTTTACCCATTTCCGGATTCATTTTACTGCATTTTGTTTTATTTTAATCTTTTCCGAAAGGCTATTGTGACAGTGGGTAGAAACAACTAATATTACTCGAATTCCGAAGCGTTCTTACAAATACTCATAAAGTATCTGGGCATTAGACAATTAAAACACAATCCAGCATTTCTCACGGAAATAGATTTAATCCACAGGCTTAAATCTAAAAATTTTCTACACATTTATACGCAATGTCTGCCTCCACGAAATAAACTCTTGGCTTCTTCTATAACAGGTTTTTGAGTCTTCGCTTAAAGTGTGATTCTTCGGACTAGAGTTTTGTTTAGTGATTTGTCGATTGATATAACGACAAATCTACTTAATCACTGGTTCGCGTGCTCTTTGATAAAATCTAATATATTAGAGAATCGTGGGTTGTTTCCATCATTTTCAGTGAAAGAACTTAGTTTTACTCATTTCCGTTGTAATCTGTTTAACCATAGTCTAGCTGTTGTTCCAAATACTGACAATGAATCTAGCCCGTGGTACATGATTAAAGAAATTAAAGTATTTCTATACACCAGAAAGTTATTTATAAAGGTGACAATTTCCTATGGGCCATCTTGTATCTGGCAACCAGTGCTTTACATGGTTTCAAACATCTTACTGACTGTTACTGATGATCTTTCAAAACGTTGTTCGACGATCCTTCTAGCTTCTTTATACTTGCCTGAAGTCAGGTAGTTACAACATCGGTAGCATTAGCCGCAACTCCAGTACATTGAATAGTTTAGTAAATTAACTTAAAATCATCTTTAATACTTTCATCAGACAGTACAATATCTGACATTTTGATAAAGCCAGAGTACTCAGTAGGGTTTATTTTAAAGAATCTTGGCACGTAACCAGACCATTTAAATAATCTCTCTTTATAAGATACACACTTCTGGGAAGCATATTCATCTACATTATCAATCAAATAGCAAATATATTAACATCAAGTTTATCAGCATTATCGTGACTTGCCGTATCAGAAACCTTCTTCCTATATCCCCTTGATTAACCGAATATTTTCTTTCTTTTTATCAGAACCGGGATTAAATGTAACAGATTGAAATCTCATTCATCAGCAGCTAGAAGTTTGTTTCGAGAACGGCAACTGATCTTGATGATTCACAGCGAAATTCAGTCTGACAAAACAACGTCCGATAGTATCGAACCTCGTCAAAGTAATTCCTATTTGTCGTCTATGTAGCCGAATGCATATAACTACTCTTTGGGCATGACCTTGGTAATCCCAGACCTGTTAGTAATCTCGTACGGTACCTGCAACAATGAACAAGTCTGCAACAAAATGACTCCGAATTAACATCGTGTAATATCCCTGCAGTAGTTCAAAACCACAAGAGTAACAAGACTTTTTTTTGTAAACTTTGCACCCAGTTGCTCGTGATTTCTTGCTGACACTTTTAAGACAGAATACGTAAATTTCCGCAACTGTAATCATTGAGAATAGCGGTAGAGAATGGGTAATTTAAATTCGAGAATGTATTACAAACGGAAATGAGACTGTATTTAAACGAAAATAAAATGATTCAAAGCATTAACTATCACGGAAAAATTCAGAAAATGAGTTCAATCTTAGTTTGCAAGGGAACCATTAGATTTAGATCAAAAACCAACTCAGAAAAAAAATTATTTACAAACAAATGCGTACAGCAGAGATTGATCCTGAAGAACTTTACTTTATAAACATCTTAACCAAACTAGACATTTAAGATAAATTACAATTTTGTAACTGAAATGAAAACAAAACAATGAATTTTACTAAGTAGAGAAAAGTGTCACTGTCCACCTAGAATACAGCCTATGAATATTATGATACTTCTTTGGAGGTACAAACAAAATAGCATAAGAACGATTTATATCTGTGCAGCAACGGAAGTTGATTTAGTCAAAATAAAAGAGAAAACTTTTCATTTATTAAAATATCATGACACATGTTTTGCAAATATCCTAAAACTCTAGCGCTATATTAAGCTGTTGTGAGAATAATTAATTCATGACAACACTAGATCTGAACAGGCGCATTATCAGCTTGGATTGATAAGTGTTAATTTGATATCGATGACCACTCTTTAACCTCTTGGCCAAGATAACCTTGATATGTCGCCGCGCAGTTTGTTTATCATTACTTAAAGGCGATGATGCTACATAGTTGTAGGTCTTTGAGATTAGATGTAGTGTCTATGTATTAGCAAGTGTTGTATACTGTACAGATGAGATATTTGAGTATATTTGATTGTTGGTAGGTTAGAAATATGTTATTGGCTTCACATCTGTTCGTAAACTTTGGTTGCAATCCTAAATTAAGACCATTGTTATGGAAAACTCTCCTTAGAAGTTGGCTTGTTTAATTTACAAACTGTTTGTGTAAATTTCTAGACGTGTGTGCAACTACCTACCTAATGTTACTAAGAGGGTATTCTTATGATGCTGAAATTAAGTAAATAGTGCTGGTAATAACAACTTGGTCAAACTAAGATATCGTTAAGAGCTTATGTACTAATAATTTGCGTAGCTGTTGAGTTTTACATCAGATGCCCTTCTACCAAAGTTATTTACAAATATTGAGGCAAATTTCTAGTTTACTGCTACTACATCTGTATTGAATCTCAGTCGCCTTAAAATTATATACTTAATTTTTAAGACTAGCTTTATTCACTGCTTAGTGGCCCTATTACAAGTTTGAATTTATTTTCCTTACATACTGCCTATTTTTTGAATTCCGTGGATCTGTGTTACTGTGATGATGATGCCATTTTATCGTCAGTTATCCATGGACTTTGTTGATTGAGAGTTATTGTCAAATAATAATGCCTGGAAGTCAGTGTGGTATTAGGAATGTGTCCTGTTTAAGTGTATCCTCAATATTGCGCTATTGATACGGTGTTGATGTATATACACTCTTAACAAATAGGTTGTGTAGCATTTACAGAGATACTTAGCACTTGTTGCTTAGTAAACACAGCCAACTTAGAAATTTCGGTTGAGAATTCCCTTCGCATATTGAAACGTTTCTTTCGTCGACTGGTAGTCTCACGTTTTGTTTACTTCTGCTTTTAATCAGATAGATTGTTCCTGTTGGTCACTATAGTCTCATAGATTTATATTTCGAGAGCGTTGCTCCATAAAATTCCAAGTCACTTTCATAACTTATCGTATATCAGGACTTCGACTATGTCTCTCCATAATTACGAATCCACAACTAAAAATAATGTTTTTGGTTGTTGGTACCGAGTTTTGTCATACGAATGCATATTTGAGAATAAGTTGTTTAAAATATCTTCTGCATGAACCCTCAATAATGAAATGAAACTTTACATATATCGAGTTGTTATTAGCAATCGGATTATTTTTGCCTGGTGTTGGAACCATTTTCTCTGAGTACATTCCTTTAAGCAGTATAAAATATAAAATGCGACATGTATTATTTTTGTTTAGATAGAAACTTTTTATTGGTATTCAAAGTGCTGTATACCTCAATATGTTTTAATACATATTATAAAAGAGCATATTCCACAGTCTGTAGTTCCGCAGTACGTTACCGAGCAAGAAAATGTGTTTTATATAGCTGGCAGTGACAAGGCGTAAGAGAAATAAGTTCAGCTTCTTGACAACTGCTATACTAGACTACATCGACAGGTTCAGGACTTCATGTTTAAAGTGCACAGAATAATTGTATTACTTGCTGATATACATATTCGTGTTTCTTGTCAATCTTATTTTCTGGGTCAACAATTATTGACTACTCGAAATACGTTTAAAACATGTTTCGTATATATTTTTAGAACACTATGCTCAGAAAGTTTATACGCCAGTCTATTTGGCGTAAAAATAAATTGTGGCCTCTGGTATTAGTGTGCTTTGGATTAATGTTAATTCTTTGGATGAACACAAACAAACCTGATCAGGATGAGGTGCATGTTTATTCTACCAAGTTTCCAGCTCAAAGACTTGCTGTGAGTAATCCAGTTCTAGCAAGTACACGAGACCAGCCAGATGACCGACATGAATCTCAGCGGAACAGTTTACTGTCGGAAAATCAAAGAGACAGACCTCAGTTTCCAAATGCTCGTCCACATCCTCGTATTGACAAAGATTCAGGTTAGTGTTCCACAAGAAGTTGTCTGTTTCAGTTCACTTGGAGGGACTTGTTTTAAAATAGCGTGCGTTTTCATATTTAGCTCTTTCCTATTGTATTCCTTCTTCGTATTACTATTTGATTGTTCATGGAAATCAATGTAAGTCCGTTTAAAATATCCATTGTTGTTAATAACAATAACAGACCCTGAATGTTAAATTTGCTATAGAAAAAGTTATATTACTGACATATAGAAACAAGAATACTTTGTATCAGTTATCTAATTAAATTGAACGTTCGATTAGTGTTATTAGTAGCACTTTTCGTGTATCAGTTGTTGAAACTGATAAATACATAACAGACTAAATTTACGATATTTTTTCTGTAACCTGGTTAAACCCACAAATTGTATGATAGTGAAGTATATTGCTTAAACGCCAAAGCTATATCATTGAGAATAAAGTTCACGCTGATGGTGAATTTGTAAGAATTCGATTTTTTTTATATACATATTAAAACACCTTTGGCTAAGTATATTTGACTTGAAGGTAGATATGTGTTGCAACAGTTTTACACAAACAAACAAAGTGTTTTATTTTTCTCAGTTTAATGGAAAATCTCTGGGCTAACTTAATTGTAAATCAAGACTGAAACAACTACTTATTTGCTTTCTGTTTGTATATACCATAAATGATTACAGGGTGCATGCCAATTTAAAGACAGTCAGATTAACACGAGACGAACAGCAGTAAAATATAAATACTTTATCTAGAAAGATATGACTGACAAATTATTTTGACTGACCACTTATCAAATAGGTGCTAATGATGTGAATCATGAGGCGCATATAAAATGAATTGTCTGAGGTAGTATCGGTGATGGCTTGCACACCACTGCAATAAGACTATGTTGTATCGAATCATTTGGTCATCATTAATTGTATCAATAAAGAGACTGTGCCAATTTATTATCATTTGTTTACTTTCATACTTTGAAAAAATGAATAGTAAAGTTAAAATGGTGAGTATTAAGTAGTGAGGTTTTGTTATGCTCTCATTATTTGGAAGGTGAAATTATGCCAATATTAAATAAACATCTTGTATTCCATCTCTGTCTATTAATTTTTTTCTGAAAGTAAAAATGACTTTTATTAGTGTTGAGTATTTATAAATTGTTTTTCGAATGGTTAATATATCCTAATAAAGTTATACAAGATTAATACAACCCCTAAACTGTTTTTATATCTGGCGTAGTGGTGTACTATCAGTATAGCTAACACACTGCACCTAGGTAAACATAAATAAATTTCCATTCGAAAGACAGTCTTTAAATTATGCCCAAGTTAAAGGTGCATATAAATCGAAACCAGTGTACTTTGTCGAAGTTCTTGGCGTTCTCAAACATTTTATGTAGTTTGATTCAAAACTATGTCTTTTACATAGGGATACCATCCATGTAAGACGGAATTGAATTTTGTCCTAATTTTGTTTGCTCTCTTTGGAAAAAAGTATTATTTGAATTTAGGGTATTAACTTGTATCTTTTTGAATATCGTTTTCTAATTGCTTTTATGGATCATGGCAATCTAGGACACCAGGCTGTCAAAGAAATTGATGAACACCATTTACGTGATATCGTACCGCCTGATAATGAACCTGAAGAAAATCGTAATATCGCTAGACCTGATTACGATGATAAGTTATTCACTACACACAATCATATAGCGATTGAAGACAGTCATTCAAATAAACTATCAGCGATTGTCCAGTTAGGTTTATCACCTAGCTCTCCACCTCCAAGAAGTGAGGCGAATTCAATAGGTCCAGGTAAGTGCTTCTCCCGATTATGATTTAAATGTTATAATTTTGAATCCACTTGTTTACTGCACTTAGCAGTCTTTAATTATTTCTATTAAACCTGTCTAATATATGTCGTTAGTCTAATGCTTTTATAATCATTAACAACTATCACCAAATTAGTCTGTTCATGGTAATGACTACGAGCAATAATTTTAATAAGAGGGGGTGAGCTAGGGTACATTTTGTATAATCTAGCCAGCAATTATTTCATATTTATATGAACAGTTAGAATGTAGTGTAACTAAGAAAAATATTAGAAACAAATGGTTATGTAAAATTTGCCTATGTAAATTTACCTAAATTGCAATACAAAAACAGTTAAAAGAAGAAATAAAGCTACATCCGATAATTTCAAAGAGTATCTTATAGATTTTATGAATTCACTTTTTAGGTTAATAAAATTTACTCCGGCTATGTTATATTTTGTGCTATCCAGTTAGTATTCTACAATTCGACAACGACCGTCACTGGATCCCAAATCAGAACAAGAGAGAACAGGTAGCAAGATCTATTGAGAAAATAACGGCAGGAGGCAAAAGGCAAAGTCAAGCAAAATGATTTACACTAGGGTTTATATAAACAATGGTATCCAGTATTCTAGAAACTTCCCGATTGGTCATTGGCTCTAGTTGGCTAAGAATGGACCTATCACAGCAAAGCTCCGTGAGCATGTTTTAAGCGTGCTTTTATCAGGCTCGTTTAGTGCCAACAGGCTACTAAATCGATTTATCAACAACCTAGTGCTTTCCATATGTTGAGATTTTCAGGTGTCTCACAGAGGCTTCGTTTGGTCAAACTAGACTTCTATCTTTTATTATTACGTAAAGGGTTTTAGAATTTACATTAACATATGTATGGCTTGCCTCATGTTGCTTCTGTCTGATTAATCACCATCGAAACTATAGATATTTCAATTTCCTTACTCTAGTTAAGTTAACTAGTGCTATTCATAACTTGGACAATACATTGCAAAGAGCTAAACTATGTGCTTTTAGCCCGAAATGAAGACGTAGTGTCCACACACTGATTTGCTGAGTTGTTTGCATATGAAAAGTAGAAGTCGACTAGATGCAGTGAAGAATAAAGTATAATAAGAGAACGTCAAAACTCTATCGCACACTATCCATGCTCTATGAATTTCCGTTGAAGCTACTGTGATAATATCGACTGAATATCCAGATTGATGTTATTCATATCGTTCTTCTTTGAAATATACTATTATTAGAATTCAGATGCGGAAATCAGGACATTAAATGATAATTATCATTGATTTCAAGTGACCTGACTTGAAGGAACGTTCAACCACAGCCGATTATGTCACAGGTTTGAATTGCACTCCAGTTTCTTCGGTTTGGGCTACCGGGTAACATTACTGGCCCTGAAACTTATCGTGTAGCATGAAGACACCTAACATGGTTATTTTTGTCTGGCTAAATTAAAACAATGTGAATCGTTGGATGCTGACTTAGTGATCAAAACTTATCACGGTCTCTGTAAGAGACTTAAAACTACAGAGTTTGACTTCATGACAACTCATAGATGTTCGCTGGTAGAAGCCCAAAGCATTACTGTGTGGCTTCTGTGGATTTCTTGCTGATATCTTTTCCTATTGATAACTATCCTAAAACATAAATATATTTTGTTTCTTTTTCACGACTAAACAATAATCCTGTACTGTTCAACATTTGAATAATACAACCATTCTTCATATTCAATAATCAAACTAATGTATATTGAATGAGTTATATATATTTGTAAAATTCCAATGAGTAGAAATTAAAATTTCTTACGTTTCGCGGCTTAGTGTAAGTCGCTTCTTCAGAGAAATGAATAACTAAGCCGCGAAACGTCAGAAATTTTAATTTCTACTCATTGGAATTTTACAAATATATATAACTCATTTTATAAACAACCTATCCAATGCTCAATTTATTTGAAATTATCAAAATTAACCTTGGTAATGATGTATATAATGTATATTGAATAAAAGGTGAGGGAGGTATACCATATACAGTAAACCGTGAGGATCTTTCATTAGCTGAACAAGAAATATTTGATAAAGGTTGGGAAGACAATGCATTTAATCAATATGCTAGCGATCATATTAGTGTGAGACGATACTTACCAGATTATCGAGAAGGCACGTAAGTCACTTTTACAACTGTAGTGATTATTTTTGTTTTATCTACATAAAGAAAAATTCTCTATTGCTTTATACTGTTTATTCTCCATGAGGTTGATATGTTCCTTGTAATTAGACTACCTTCCATAAACTTGATTAGAACTCGATGAGCATTGGGTTAAAGTTGCAATCAAGTAGTTGGAAATACTAGAAACCTGAAAGTTTTTAGGTTAATAGACTAATTATTTTAGAATGCTGATATGTTTATCTGTGATTCGTACACTTGCGTATTTATCACTCAAACATACTTTTTGAATCCCGATCGGATTCTTAAGCATCATCCATAGCGATTCATGTATGTATATAGCTGTATATGCCCTTTGGAAGTATTCGTTTGAATTTTCTGAATTTTCTGAACGAACTGTTAAGAGATTAAGTTGATTTTATGGTGAGGTCGGAAGTATATAGTGCTGAAGAGTCCCTTACTAGGATGAAAAGACTGTCTACTAATCCCTAGTTTACAATGGTTGTCTTACTCGAGTGAATTTAAGATATCAAATTCCAATATGATGTAAGTTAATTCATAACTATTCGGTGAGTCACCGATTCCCGTTTGAACACTGTCATTTTAATTACCCATAAATATTTTTAACTGTCTATTTTAAATTGATTGGCAAGTGTTTGACTATTCTTCGTGATGCACTATGAACTATCTGACCTTTAATTGCAACAGTAGCCTCCAATTTCTACCCTTATGCTAAGTATATATTAGTTATGAATGCATACCTATTTGATAATTGACTATGCATACGTATATATGTATACAGATATGATCGGTAACAAATGTAAACAGGTATTCACAAATACTCGAAAATGCAGTTTACAATCACTTGTCTATTATAACTGATAGATACTGAAATTTAACAATAACGTGCTTAATGGATTCAGTAACACATTTTTGATTAGTGAAGTTTACTATTTATCCAACTATTAATTTCTACCCATAGTATCATTAATATGAGTAGTCAGATAAATTAGGTTTTAGCTCAAAATACGCTTATGAAATCTGTGTTGTGTTCGGCTTTCAAGCATCAGGTGACAGGTTTGAATCTTTGTACGAGTAGATCAAATTAATTTACAGGGTAGTATTACTAACACTTAAACTCCTCAAAACTTTGTGCATTAATCATTATTTGGTAAACAAGTTAGTGACTATGAAGTCACACATATCCCTTGAGTTATTTTTTTAACTACATGCGATAATTTTTAAAATTTTATTTCCATTCATTTAAGATTGTACTTTCATATTTATTCTAGTGTCACCTTAAGTGATATTTCTTATCTTTCAATTGATGTTCTAGGTGTAAGGATAATAAGTATTCACGTAATATGCCGTCAGCATCTATTATAATGTGCTTTCATAATGAAGCATGGTCAGCATTATTACGTTCTGTACATTCAGTGATCGATAGATCTCCATCATATTTACTGCATGAAATTATACTAGTTGATGATTTTTCGGATCGTCGTAAGTTGAACTTGTTTGCTATTTGTTTATCAATAATTTGTTTTTGCCGCTGGACCTTTCGTGATACAAGGTAAATATATTGTTAGTGAGGTTTTCAGTGCATCTTTATAAGTTTTGCAAAAGATGTGTATTTTTAGAGGGCTTTCCTCCAATGGAATTGTCTTTACTTTGTACTTCAACTTTTTCTCAATTGATTATAGTAGGAAAAAGTATCTGAGTGGAAGTGGTTTTGTAGAAATGTAATGAAAAAGAACAAGATGAAACTTCTTTTTGCTCTCACCTTAAGAAGATTTATAAGATAATTTTAGTCGGACGTCTGGGCCAAAGTTGGTGACAAATAATTATCTCTTCATTGGAAGACAGCCAAAAAATGATTCAATAAGCCAATACATCTTTTATTTAAGATAAATATGTACAGGCAAACACTTGCCTATCCGTATTATTTCTGTTGGCAAGACTTATTGTTTTATTTTACTGTAAGTACATGTTCATACACGTATGAGAGTTGTGCAATCGCATTCACTATCTAAGCTTCGTAGATGTTTGAGTGACATGGGTTAGATGCAGAAAGAAAATTGGTATACCCTCAGGGTAATTAAGTTGCATGAAGCACTAAGTCACTTTGAGCAGATGCTTTAAAAAGTGTAAATTACCCTCTTCTGTGTTTACAATATGCAATAATTTACTTTTTCAGTACCAATAGTGTAATTCACTTACCAAGTACTGATTTATATACTCGGCTTTCAGTCATAATCTGCTTTTTTTGGCTCTAGTCATTCTTCTTGGCTTTTCAAACCGAAGTTTCAGGAGTTCGACTAGAACCCACTACCTAATCGTAGAAAGTTGAACGTCTTGCCACTAGGCAACCGTTCCTTGTTACTTACTGAATTATAACGCACATATAGGACTTCTCGTTAAGCTACACTAACGCTTAAGAACTTGCTATAATTTCAACTACATTGGCCAACGTCATAAGATACCTTAATAATCGGTAAATTGTATATTTTTATAATTAACTAGTGTCATACATGTGATAACAGTTTCATAGATATCAGCAAGAGAGTAAGGTAGTTTCTGTGTATATTCACTGGTATTTAATTCTATTAATTGTGGTGAAGTGTTGGACAAACACTATACAGTTGATATAACTTTTGCATGAAAATTCTCATCAGAGCGTCCATAACCCTATAGTTGATCAAACACTTCTGGCTTCGTGGTGACGACTGATTTAGCATCCTGTCAGTTTGCAATATTGCCGAGCCTCATCCAATAACGTTAGTGAGTAACTGTTTCATTGTACGGAACTGAACTTAACTGGTTTCGTTAACACACTGTGTCTCAAAAAATACCTTCCAATATTATTTACTAGTGTGCATTTTAAAATTAATGAGTATTAATGAATTTAAGTTTTTTCTAACCTTCATCTACATATCAACTACATTTAATTTTCTAATTATCAGTCTCCTGAAATTTTGTTTAATTGTAAAAACTTTCTTTATATCTAGTACATTTAGTTTTCTGTCATTTATTTGTATATCATCGAAGTATGTTTTAATGTATCTATGACCCAATTAATTAGTTTATGTTATCAATGGATTTAAAACTGTATTGTACACTGTTTCATCATAATTTCTACTGTTGTTCTTTTAAAAGTTCTTTATGAATGATACGTTTTGTAGGGTCCTCTCCAGCATTAGTTTTAGTATTTTCACCTTGTTTAATTAAATATCAATAAATTATAATGTACATTGTATAGACGTACATAATTAGTTAATGAAAACATTGTTGTTTAGTCAAACAAGTATCTATGCATGTAATTATAAGCATACATATTTAAATAAGTGTGTAGAAAAGCAAACAAATACTTGATAATTCTCATTTTATTGTGTCTATTACTAAACAGCTAATAAGCATGTCTTCGTCACAGTAAAATATTTTAAGATATTGAATTGGATTGTGGTTGATAAATAAGTCCAGAACAATCTGTTTCATCCTATTTTGAACTCATCAGTGTTGATGTTTACACTTAAGATTCAAACCCACTACTTAACACTATATAAACTAATACATTAACTTGCTGACTTGTTCAGTGGGTATTCATTTGTTAAAAATGGTTTAATCAACAGATTGTTTAATATCGACAATAGAAAATACATTTTCTTATAAACTCATATTGACAACTAACATCTATTTTTAAATCAGTTGATGAACAAGGAAAATCTACTTTACAATAGCCATTTTGTTGTCTTCGAGTTTGAGAATTTCTGTGAAAATTAAAAATAAAATAACAGTCATACTATCATTTATAATCTTGTGGCAAGTGTTAGTTTAACAGAACTGAATTGTGATTGGTAGGTGGAGTCCAATATGCACATTTAGTCTTATTTAAAACCTATACGTAGGATGTATCCACCATATCAGAGTTTTAATATTTACACCGCAACTCAGATTCGATCAATTGTAGCTAAACGCCAACGCGTTATTCACCAACGAGATAATGCAATAGACACCGATGGAAGTCAATTTTTAAAATTGCTAACAAGATGACACAAACGCATTCATATTGCTTTTCTTGGTTATAATGTGGTTCTGTTGTCATTGAAATCAAACATTTGTTTGTTGGACGTTTAAGGACACAGTGACTGTTGTCTTCTTATCATAACAATACTAGTATATTACATCCTTTTTATTCCATTAAGTGACACTCATTGTAGAATATATGCACCAAAGCAACAGTTTTCTAGTTTCAAATCCACCTAAATTGTAAGTAGTCAATACTGAGAAGCGATCATTTATCTTCAACAAACATCATAGTTTGGGTTGAATATTTTGTGGTTATTCACTTCGTGATTAGTTTTAAGCGTTTGATGAAATAGCTTGAGTACATGAGGTTTCTATGCATAGTTGTTAATTAAAAATACGGAAACTTTATTATATTATTTGTACAGTTGTAAAACAGGTGACTTAGAAGTTTGAATATGTTATGACGAGAAAAAATTGGGGGTGAGTGGGGTTGGCCGAATGACAAATTACTGGTGCCTAGTTGGTTATTGAGTGTCTGCCCTGTGCCCACTTAGTCCCAAGCCGAAATAATGAGAACGAGAGCCAATTGGTCAGCCAGACAGAATCGAATCGAATCTATATTTCATGCATTCTTTTATATATACATAAAGTCAGACCACACAACAAACCAATTAGAAAATTAACATGAATACAGAACGAGGGAAATAGCGGTAGTGAATAGGAGCAACTTTTGCACAACTAATTGACTTGTAGTCCATAACAACAGATAATATAATAACAGTAATTATGCTAAACGGGAGGATAGAGCAAGCGGAGCGCAACAATAATAGAAACAAAATGTTTACATTACACATAGTTAGAATAAATGAAATAGTGTTCTCAAACACAGTTCTGAAAGTTTGTCACGCTTTTTTGTGGTCCGACATAACAGAATAAGGTACTGTAATAAAAGAACAATGCAGGGGGTTGTGTGTTGGGCAGTGTCTGAATTTCATACAGTTTATTGCTGTCAAAAATGCAAATAATGCAAGAACGACAGCTTTTGCAAATTACACTGAATTCAATGAAACGCACTATATTCATACCATTTACACACTAGTTATTGATTTTAGATAACTCAAAATATTCGATTCCGTTATAAATCTGAATTGGATTATCCATCAGTTAACAATAGATTTGTATTTGACATCACGAATTAATCTGAGTTAGAGAAGCATTGAAATCCAGAAGATATTAGATATTTGTTCCATCTAAGTGTGCGACTCTTCAGCAGTGTTCGTACAACACTGCAGGAGAGAATCGAGCCCAGAATGTTCAGGTTTTACGGCGAACCCTTAACTGTTAGGCAACTGAGTCGACTTTCATTGATTGATATTTCATACTCCATCACTTCGTGCTATATTTGTGCCACCGAATTCATTGCCCATAGTGAGTAACTACTACCTTACACCCGACATGTTTGAACTCCACTGGTCACGTTTTTCAGTAGGACTCTAGAAATTACCTTTTGAAGTTAGTTATTAATATTGATTGTTTAGAAAGTGAACTTGGTAATAAAATCAATTCTAATAGATACATAAGAATGTCAGTTTAAGAGTGCAGTGGAAAGGATTTAATCAGGCAGTTATAAACACGAATTTGTTGTAAATATATGGAGTAATTGAATATAGTACGAATGTGAGAACCGAACTTATCAAGATGTGGTTAGACAAAAATAAAAAAGACAGGCTCATCGATTCGCTTGTTACCGATGCAACTGAAAGTTAACCACTGACTCTTTTTGAATACAAGTGTTAAGTTTAAATCTCCTAATTACAGTGATACTAGAGAATTTTGACAGCATGGAATTAAGTTGTTTACTGATTGCTTCAAATGCATTCATCTAACCTATTTCGTGTTCTTTGTCTGCTAGGTGACTAAGATGCTGTCTTCGTTTAGAAATAGGTAGTTGGCGATATGTTTAGAAAATCGTAAGGATATCTGTCCTTTGTGTTCTTCGAATGTACCTGCTTTTGTAAGTACATATAAATGTGTAAGTGTAACTGAAGGTGACATGTGACGGGTATTTGTCTACTATTATTTCATATATATTGAACATTGTGTAGTATACAATGGTAGTAGTTTGATGGCAATAAATGTTTGTTCGAAAATCATTTTGTGTCCTTGATTTTTCAAGTAACTTGGTTGGCTTTAGGAATTAGTTGAGCAAGTACACATTTCTTCTAAATTTTTCGAATTCGGATTTTAGATTACTATATCTCTATATGAATGCCTGTGAATGATCATTTTGTCGATGTTACTCTTTTATTATTGTAACTGTTTTTCAATTTTGTCAGTAAAGCTCAGTCATCCACCTCCAAAGTAAAGTGATTTTACTGAACTACATTCGTAATTCATCAAATAATCGTTATGAAGATAGAGTTATTCGTAATTCAATGTATCTTTTTATTATATAAACTTTTAAAATGTCATATCGTTTCCTTGTGAATTTCATAGGTCTTGAAGTTAAAGTGTATTATTATTTTTCATATTCAGTTGTGAATTCGATATTAGAATGAGATTTGTTGAAGGTCTCATGGTTTTCTTTGCAAAAGTTTGGTTGTCACATAAAATAAATTTTTCATCAACATACTATCTGTATGATGTGATTTGATTGATAGCATGTACTAACTTTGTTTTTTGTGAATTCCCCTATAAACATGTTGGCGATAACTGGTCCTAAGGAGCTTCAGGTAGCTACACAGCTACACCTTTACAATATAACTTATCAGTAAATTGAAATTGGACGTTTTGTATGCATTGCAGTTGTTTGAATGATATTTTCAGTATAAATTCAATTAGGAACCAGCATTCTACAAAAATTGATTTCTTCCAAACACTTGTAATATTTAATCCTGTTTATTTTTGTATTAATATTTTGTACAGAAACATGTTATTTGTCTGGTTTTGTGTTATAATATTCGTTTATGTTTGTTGGGATGGTGGATTAATAATGCGATTTCGTGAGCTGCCGTCACTTGGTTACAATGTGTTATTGTATTTCCTCTGTTAAGTAACATATATATGTCGAAGATATTCTTAACCCTTTTATTACATGAATGCATCTACCTAACAGAAACTGCCCTTCATTAAGTTTAACATTCATTAGACTGACGATTGAGTTTATTTTGCAATGAAAAGTATTTCTGTCACAGAATTGTTTGTTACTGATTTAATCGCTGAACTCATGTTGTGAACTGTTTTGATCTAAAGTAGTTGGATATAATTAATAAGAAACACCTTATTACAGTTTCTCGCTAGTCTGGGTTGGTCAGGAAGGCTTCCCGAATTTTTAATGGAACTCATACTCTGTGTGGATTTCAACCCTGGTTTATTCAATTTTATAGTCTGGGACTACCAATGAGCTATTCACGATATGACGGACCTTCTATTTTGAGCACTTTTGAATCTTTGTAAATTGATACTTTGTAGTAATAATACCTATACAATCCATTGTTTCATTTTTATTATTTGTTATTATCCTTATAAATAGCCAAACACACTTGACGTTAAATAAATCCTTTAGTTTGTTGTTATGATCAAGATAGTGTTATTCTATTGTGTTAATTTCGTTACAGTAAAGAATTTTCAACCCCACTTATGCAATATTCCAACGAATGTCTGGTTAGCAAGCATTCAAACTGTTATTATTTTGGAAACAAATTTTACAAATGGTTGTAAGATGTTCAGTTGGCCATGTATTTGCATTCACAAAAGTTGACTACTAATTCACATAGTAAAACAATTTTTCTAGCCAATCCATCATGTACAGAAGTATCAATTAAAACAAACTCGTTTATTAATTATTTAAACAATAAACAAAGAGGAAAATATGTGAATAACTGCAGCGTTTTCATCCGAGTATTTAGCATCTCAATAAATAAGCTACTTATAATACTGTGTGACAACATACAAAATCTTTGTTATTAATTAGTCGAAACAATACTAAAACAAGATAATTGTGATATATTTACAACTGGGCAGTAGTTGGCCTAAATGTTTTAAAACAGGAAAAGAGTTGACTTATACCACAGGATCAACCAAAATCAATATAACCACAAATGGCATTTATGTTAAATTCGAACTCCAGTACTGGTAGGATCATAGTTGGAGTTATGATTTAGATATAGAGTCTGGATTGTTGGTTATACTTAGAATTTGGTGTTGGATGCATAACTTATTATTCTAATTTAGGGTTAAGAGTGGATTTCACTTTGAGACAGGTTTTAAGATTAGATCTTCTGATTGGAATCATGATTTTGTGTTAAGAATGTTACTTAATAATTGAATTCAGGCTTATGAATAGGTTAAAGGTTAGAATTTAAAGTTAACATCAGGATTAGATATAGGATATATATATTAATAGTATTTAAATAACTCTAAATTTCCAATGGGATTATGAATAAGGATGAATTTTTGTCATTATTAATAGAATAAAGCTTCGGTAAAATAAGCATTCAGTAAAATGATATTTTATGTTAAGATTGAAATTTAGCGTTAGTTATTATTCTAGATTATTTGTGATCCCATTTCTATGGCGCATTTGGGCAGAAAACTCACTTTCTAAGTAGTAAATTATAGTTCGATTGTATGAGTCTACTTCACCAGACTTTGATATTGCACAGCCATTTAGATACAGAAAACACTGTTTATTTAAATTAATTGACACACTAACTGTTCGGAATTGTGTTTAGTAATAGAATCTAAAACACACATTTCGGCTTATTTGTAACTCGTCAGCAGAATGTGGTTGCACCATTATGCTGATATTTACCCTGGGATTTAAGCGCTTAAGCAAGTCACCTTATTTATGTTGCATAGTTAATGAAACTCTTAAGAAACATAATTATTGATAAGTAATTTTCATTGCTAAATAATTTCGTTGTTTTATTAGTTTGCACTGTCATTTAACTCTTTATTTAACAAACTGAATTATTTTAATGATTCATGGCGTTTAAATTAAAAACATTTATATATTTCACTCTCTTTTATCATAGCTCATCTTAAGGAAGCATTGGAAGAATATATGAAAATGCTGAATGTTGTCAAAATTGTTCGTACTAAACGACGTGAAGGATTGATTAGAGCAAGGATGCTTGGTGCAGCACAGAGTTCTGGCAAAGTGCTCGTATTTCTAGATTCCCATATTGAATGTACCACAGGTAAGTTTGTAAATATACATATATATATACATATATGCAGATATATGTATATATATAGTGATTGACATTTATAATTTAGTGATGATATAACCCTAATATTTAGTTTTGGACTATTCACCTTGAAAATATTTTCATCTGACCTACGTCAGTGTTGATATACAGATATGCACGTAATTGTAAATAATCTTTTGGGACTATTTCAAGAGTGACTAACTATTTTGCAGCTTATTGCCTATTAGTTTTCATGATTTCAATGCATCGTTTCCATAATACCTACTAATTCGTAACTTGACTAAATATTATTATTGTCATTCTATTTGATATTGAATATACGCTAACGCGAAATCACAATAGTGTTGTTTGAAATTTTTTCAATATTTATGATTGATAGCTATTTTGTAAGTTGAGGTGGTTTTCTGACGATTGTTCACAATATTTTGTTTGTATTTGTCAAAAATTGACTTAGTTTGAGTGCAATTGTAAATCAGGGGGTTATGGACATCTGTCCTGTTATAGTATGGTATTTCTCAGAAATAAGCACACACGACTCAGTCAAGGATTATAACAAGAATCTTTAGATCATATGAAAAATGTTGGAATCTCTAAGAATCTATTGTTTTCCCTATTACTATAGTTATGTTTGAAAACCATGTCGATCGACAGTGAAATCTAAATAATTGTATGTCGTGCATGATTTAACTGACTGCACTGTAGACACAAGTACACGTATAACCATTAAAACACTGCACTCAATTTATTTTGAGCCTTTTACCCTAATGATTATTTACCTATGTGTATGCAATTTATTATTCGATAAACTGTAATAATATATCATGCTTCAAGTTGCATGATAGCCATAGTCTCATTAATCAGTTGGTAACATTTATCTAATCAATGAGTAGTAATAATCTTGTGAATGTATAATTGCGTTTTGATGAAATGAGTAGAAATGTTTTGATCTTTATTGAATTTGGATATGTAAATATAGTCGTGTGGTAATTACGAGTAAACCATCGGTTTAAATAGAAATCTTTAAAAACGCATTTCATTGGTCTAATCACATTGTCCATCGTGCATATTATACATTCACCTGATTGTTCAGTGGTTGTTCTTCGTCTACAATTACTTCTTGTTTTTAGAAAGCACATAATTATTTACACATGTTATATTTATTTTGTAGGTTGGCTTGAACCACTTCTAGATCGCATCGCTTACAATTCTTCAATTGTTGTTGTCCCTGTAATATCAACGATAAATGATAAAACCTTGAAACATGATTTAGCCAGTGCATCAAGTGTTCAGATTGGTGGATTTGATTGGAGTCTGACATTTATATGGCATGGACAAACTGAACGACATAAAAATCGACCTGGTGCACCATATTCATCTGTACAGTAAGTGATGCATGTTACCATTAAACTGTCTGCAGTAAATGATGCATACCCTGGTTCTTCGTGGTTGTTGATACTCGTCAGTAATACCATTAGTACCTTAGTGGCTACAGTCGTAGTCTGTGAAGCTGGGTGATACGCGTGCATATTCCACAGACAGCAATAGTTCCCCCTAGGATCTCTGGTATGCCATGATGATGACTGTTTACTTGGAAAATAGCCATATTCAGGATATCTAGCTAACTCTCTCAAAAACCTTTACGTACATTTCTTTGAACATTTTTGTTTCGAATAACTACCTACATAGATAATCTTAATTATTTGTATGTTTTAAGCTAGAAATAAACTTTAGTTTTGTCAGTTGAGGCTTCGTTTATTATCAGTTGCAATCAACACCATAATTTTGTTTGTCTGTCAATTAGTTTTTGATCGTGAAAGTACATCAGTAATTACAAGACTGAAATCTGTTCAAATGACAATATTTTCGATTAAATTGTGTCAAATGTATGTTTAGTGGACTTCAATATTTCAAGTGAAGAAACAAAATTTACCTATATTTAGTATTCTCTAACATGAAATTCGTTAATAGATATTCTGATTCCGTGATTTTTTCCTGTGTGACGTGTCGTTTTTAACTTCTATGTTAATATGGAGCTGGTGATTCAAGTATTAAAACAGTCGGCCTTTAAAATACTGGATCATCGATATCGACGTGTTGTCACCAGTTTTTCGATGCAAAATTGTATCATCGAGCTAAGTACATGTAAACAAGTTATATAAATAAATGTAATAAAGTCACTTTTCGTGAACCTGCCTAATGCTTTTCGAGATGTTCAAACGTGATCATTATGTTTACCGTAAGCCAAATAATAATTGAGACTTATAGATGATGTCTGTCAACATGTAATGTCATCTTAACACAATGTCGTAGATGTTGATTATTTGTTTTACTGTACCCATTTATCTTCCCTTTCCCCCAGGTAATTCTTTCTCACTTTTGACATAAATATTGTAAACTTTCATCTTATAAGGAATGTTGGCAATTTTATATTTCACTATCTTGTCATAATGAGGATAAGTAACTGCGACTGTATTGTCGATTTCTTGACTTGACTGTTAATCACTATCCTCGGTTAGGAAGTTCCTTCTTCATTGTGGCCACTGTTAACCATTTTTGTGTGATTTATGTTTATTGGGTTTCTTTTCAAGTGTTTTTCTAAAATGTAAGACAGAAGATTATGATATTGATGTCTGATGCTTGAATATTGGGTGCTAACATGCTAGCCGTTTCCTATTCTGTGAGAATCTATTCTGTATCAACGAATAAACAGGTATTTAAACTACGCTCTTGGTGACCTTATCTAGTCACAACATAATATTTTAATTTATTAGAAGTTTTCTTGGGCGTTTGTTAGACGATGTGTTTTAAGTACTTTCTCAACTAATTAAAACTGTCTTCTATTAGATACAATAAGATATCTTACCCAATAATCATTTACCTAGAATTAGAGATTAATGAAAATGGTGTGATTTAATAATATAATTGTTGGTGTGTGGAGACGATAGATTGAATGGAATAATCAGCCCTAAAACCTTCGGAATGCAAAAGATCCTGTTTGTGAATGTGGATTTCAATAGGTTGGACGTTTCAGCCATATGGAATAATTAGTGAAATGTGATAAATGACTTGGAAAGATTTATCATGTTCAATTCGGTATACCATGCCATTCATGTTAGCCAGAATAGAAAATTCAGTATGTCCTAATTGTTCACTACTCAACTAAGCCGGATGGTGACACACCTGCCAAATCCTACACATTTATAATTGACTGAACAGGAGCAAATCAGCCAAATTCGGGGAGTATTTTTAATTGTGGTGGAAATCAAACGTCAATTATAAAATATCACATTTTGTCTAGTCTTATTGAGTTAGTATCTCACTGGCGATATCATTTCTAAACTATAGTTTAAATAATACTAACTTATTTTAGCTTTTAACTTCTGCCTTATTTTCATCTTGTTTATGCGTTTTCTGCTGAATTTAGTTAGATGTTGATTGTTGCTAAGTAGATTACGAGTAATGATCATCTCCTCTTTGATTGCTTCATCGAAGCCTATTATCTAAAAACGATGTGTCAAAAGTCTTAGTAAGTTTCCTGTGGGCATAATTGCAACAGAATTATGAAAATTAGTACATTACTCGTTTGACTACTCACTGCGTGTACCTGCTTCTAATGATCCATCATATCTAATTATTCGTAATCTGTTTAAAATTTCTTTGTTCACTTATTGTGAACATTGTTTTCAACATTATCCTTTATTTGAAATATCTGCATAGTTCCGTAGAGTATTTACATACATGGAAGGAAGTGTCAACTATTAAGTCACGGATTCATATACTGAGTTCTTAGATAGATATATGTCAAATCAATAGAAGTTGTTATTTGTAGTACTTACACGTTTATGCTAAATGCTTAATAATGTTAACTAAGAAATTTCAATGACATGTCACAGTTTGGATTAATTCCTCAATTATCTAAATGTAGGAAACTACATTATGAATTGCTGTTTGTTAATAATGATCTAGTATGGTTACTTTGAATTCATCTATTATTTATCGTGTTCTTTATGTTACTCTAACTAAACTCTTACTCTCACATAAACCAACCAACCTACATTTTGATATGAATAACGTTCTTTGCATACACTTAAATCACTTTCAAAACATTATTTAAACTTTATTGTACTAATATTGAATATCACATATGAAAGAATTTGAGTATTATTATTGTTCGTTGTACTAGAATATATTGTATGCATGTAAAGATATTTATTTAACTTAGTTGTAATGTAACATACAACAAGTACTAGAAACCAGAAAGCAATGAATAGGTGTTTCATCTATTATGTGACTCAGTAGTGTGCAACCACTGGTGCATATAGGAGTGTACCGAGGACCTTCAAATCTCGCAGCAAATGCGTCAATATCAGAATATTTAGTTACCTATCTAATGATTGTCATTTCTGCTTCAGTAAAATGCATTCACCATCATTGGTGGGTAAACGCTTCACATTTTGTATGACTGAAATCCACCAGATACGGCTTTTCACTAGAAATCAATTAGAATAATTTCACTGTTACTTTAAAAGTATAATCGATCTATGTTTGTAAATATTTTGTTATTTATCCAAGTTGTATCTAAGTGATCATCCAAAAGGCAAGGATTTATACTATCTTTATGTAAAGGTTTGGACAAATCACTGAAACTATTTTTATCTCACAGCGTTTTAATCTATTTGTTAAAGTTTAGTAATCTTTTGCCTAAGTTAATTTATTTGAAATATGTATTTAAATCTGAATTCGTGAAGAAATTTCGTAAAACTCAAAGTTTGGGAGGTCCGACGATACTTTTGTCAGCCATAATCAACTTCGAATTCGGCACAAATGTACGTTAGCCCAAGTTATTATACTACATCCACACGAGGAGATAAAGTTAAATATGATGAACAGTAAATAAGTCGTAATATTTTAGTGAGAATGGTCAAGAGATTGACTGAACATTGAGAATATGGTTTAGTAGAGGAAGAATAAAAGTTATGTTTTAAGTGAAGATAAATAGGGATTGTATATACGCCAGTGTAATCGATTTTGATTCATGCCATTCGATTCCTCCAACCACTGATAGTTCTCATCAGGTTGACTCCAGCCAGGTTGTCTGCATCAAAGAATTTGACCATAAGTTTATGAATTTACAACCGATGTCTTGTCTCCGTTTTGTTGCGTTTTGTTTTTTTTCGTCTTTTTCGTATTACAGCCAACATTGTGAGTCATGAAAAATTGTGCTTGTATATAGCTTATGGATGCCTGAACTACATCAGTCGATAAAAATTAAAACCTGATTAAGTGTCCTATGTTTGACCTTGGAGTTACTCAATAAGCCATTTTAGCGTACTTAAGTAGTCCTCTCAAGCCATATAGGATTGAAAACTCGATACTAACATACATCTACTTCTAGAGAGGGGATTTCATAGCTCTACTTTGGATAAACTTTGACTGTGGCTCTGTACACTTTCTGTTTAGTGAATAAATTAAGGCATCTCGTATGCCAAAGATGTCGGTAAATAACAGAGGAACGTTCTGGGATCCGTAGTGAGATTTCCTTAGGATTTAATCTACAGAAGGCTTATGAAACAACCGAGCGAAATAACGAAACGGTCAATCCACTCAACTATGTCATATTTTCATATAACTGACTAAACAGTTACCATCTGTCATTATAATGTCATCGATAACCATCCTACATTCATTATGTAAACACTTCAAAACTGATATTAACCAATCGAATTGGGATGTGTTTATATTTCTGATTTCGTGTCGGTTCATTTGTATAGTGTTAAGCTCTATTTTCGTGCTGTTTGTAATTGCAATGATTCAACATGAGAATTATGCTAATTACTTACACTTGTAAATACTTAATGTGTATGTGTTGCTTGTTTTTAAGTTGATTAATTGAGATGATATATTTGCTTGATTGATTCTCACAAACAATACATCTATTGTTTAGAGTTTCCTCTGCTAACTGATTAGTTAATTTATGGTGTTTCATATCAGTGTTATCAATATATAATACTGCAGTACATCATTCATACACACATGCACCCACACTCACCTATATTGCAATATTGGCTGGATTTCATTTCTACTGGTTTCTGTAAATGCATGTTGGTTGGTGTATCTTCAATGGTAATCAGCTTTTCTTGTTTTAGATGACACGATATGCAGCCATGATAAAGTGTTTATCGTTTGTATGTTGCCCTTGTTAATTCACCTATGATCATTTCATAGATCATGTTTTACTCAGTTTAACACTTGTATAACTAGTTCAAATGAATGCTTACTATTCTATAGATTGGTGGTTATCATTACATAGTTTTTTCTACACACACATGTGTGTTCGGGTAGATAGTGTAGCGCTGAAACTGATATTCTATAAGTAAGAATACTAATTAGATTCATTCTCTGATATTTCAAGGGTAATTCGCATTTAAATTTAAAAGCATCAACAGAACCAGTCTTGTACACTTATAATTACGTATGAACTTAGGTCATATTAGGATCATGACAATTTTCCACGACTAAATTGGTATTTACTGTTCGATACTTTTAGCAAAAGTGTATTGCATGACCCGATCATCCTTTAATGTCGCCAATGGTATCTTGACTGATTTCAGATTATACAATTTTCGCAAGTTATGAAGTGATTTAGTTTATTTGGATGAAACAGTTTGTGTGATACATTTGTGACATATTATTCGAAACACTTAGGTAAATCATTCAAATCGTTTGTTTAAAGCATATAGTTCTACTGAAATCATGTATTGTATACATGAATCACAATAGATTGATATATGCAGTTGATCTTATAATCTTTTTCTTTAACCACTTGGTATACACTTGTATTCTTCAGGTCACCTACAATGGCAGGCGGTTTATTTGCCATAAGTCGTGAATACTTTAACCATCTTGGAATGTATGATCCTGGTATGGAAGTATGGGGAGGTGAAAATTTGGAGTTGTCATTCAAAGTAGGCTATAATTTTGAGTTCATTTGTATTAATCTAACTTTGTAATTTTGACTACTGAAATTAAAGTAGGTTGATTGTGGATTGAAACATGGGATTTAATGATGACAAGTTAAGTTTCATGAGCATTATGTCATTTGCCGAGTCAAGTAAAACATTCAGTCAATTAATAGATGATTAGATAACTTAACTCATATTGTACAAATAACTTATTCGTGTAATGGAGATTGAATCAAATTGTATTCAGTATGAATGTCAGTTATGAAATTCACATTTACGTAATTTGTAGATTCCAGCTATGCGCAGGAACAATTACAAGCTAATTCTCATGGAAACAAGTGTATAATTTATGTAGGCGGTTGATTGTACTATCCTGTGTTGACTAGTTTTCCGTTTCATCTCATTTATCCACATATTGTGGATTGTATACTGTGAATATTATGCAAAGAAATTCTTAATCAGTATATTATCATTCTTGAAATGCAATTATCAGTATTCCATTGCATTGTTTAACTTGGTTTGGTGGAAACAGTATTGATTTAATGCTTCCTGTTGGTTTAGGCATGCAGACTTTTGGATAAGCATTTATTCAATCAATTTACTGTTTTTGTAATGAAGGTCGATGCCCACATCGCTGAGCACATGTCTTCAACAATCCTATTGCTTGTTATATGCTTAATAGTGTATAATATATTGACATTTTCAACATAATTCATACACAAAAATGACTTAGTTTGTTACTTTTTACTATCTTTATAAATGAACTGATTGCCAATTTGACTAAAATAGGTTCAGTATAAACTGAAATCAGCATCGAATGGGTTAGCAATTAAATCAACATACTTCACCAAACAGAATGTTATTTTGGGCGTTTTAAACCAGATACTTGTGATACTGGTATCTCACCGAATCTCTAGACCTGACGAGGTTCACTTCCATGACTTTTCGATAAATATTTTCGAATCATTGATCATCAGTGTAAGCAGATCACGAATAATTGATCCGGTGTTTAGATTTTGTCTGACCGTGTAATGGTGACGCTCCTTTATCAGTCTATTTAAACAGTTTCTGTCTGAGATATTTTCACAATAAACTTTATTTAAGAATGCATGGTTGACATTTAGGCTGCTTAATAATTTGTTACTTTTTTCATATCCTTATTATTTCGATTATATTTCAGATTTGGATGTGTGGTGGTAGCCTAGAAACAGTGATTTGTAGTCATGTTGGGCATATTTTCCGTAGTCGTTCACCATACAGCTGGGATGTTAGTGTGAAAGATCCATTGAAAAGAAATTTACTTCGTTTAGCTGATGTTTGGTTGGATGATTATAAACGATTTTATCATGCACGTATTGGATTCAAAATGGTAAGCTCGTTTACTTGTTCATGTAAGCGAACAATATTATTTTCAATAGATCATCATCGGGCTTACTCTAATATACACACTTATGTTTAAATGCAAATATGAAAAAATGTCAAAATAACACAGGACATTCGAAAATGAGTTGTGACAGTGATATTGACGAACAACATAAATGCCATTCATGATAAGTAAAATTACACACTGGTAGTAAGAGAATGAATATCAAAGACATAGACTAGTCACAAACAGCCCCTTTTCTTGAAATTGCAGTTTAACGGAGAAGTGCTTGTTGAGGTCCTATACAACAAACGAACTTTCCATACAGGAAAGTGTTGTTTGTCATTTTTCAGACTACCTACAATATTCACTCAAAAGAACGACAGATTATCTTAAACTACAACCTCCATGCATATGCATCAATTTCGCAGCTTCTATTAAAACAGGTTCACAGACCCTACGACTAGGCGAAATAGCGAACAAATGAATGAACATCTTGCAGAGTGGTTCCCTAA
This sequence comes from Schistosoma japonicum, assembly GCA_025215515.1. Lineage (NCBI taxonomy): Eukaryota > Metazoa > Platyhelminthes > Trematoda > Strigeidida > Schistosomatidae > Schistosoma > Schistosoma japonicum. Next base: position 68,582,789 of record CM046061.1, on the reverse strand, counting down.
AGGTCAAATAAAGGGTATAGAGTAGATCGGTTTGGGAACAGTTTTAGCAAAAACCAAGTCATTCGAGGTAACATACAATATATCATCAAGGTATCGAAATAGTCTAATTATTTGTTTATTGCACATGCCAGCAATCATAAAAATCAAGCCGAAATCCCTAGGATATATATGTATATATCATCATGATGACAAGCTCCTTCTGTGTCACCGGGTCAGTCGCCATCCAGTGGTATAATTCCTACTTCCACTAATTTGTGATATAACTCAACTATCATCTATTTTCATTAGTGCGAAAAGTCACATATAAAGAGTATAGCCTCATGAAGATCTGGTTGGAAACAATATTCTGCACTTGTATTGGTTGTTCTAATTTACATTATATTAATTTTTAACACCAATTATTACCAATAATTTTTTAATGTAGGTTGATATTGGGAATGTTTCAGAACGAAAAGCATTACGAGAAAAACTGAAATGTCACTCATTTGATTGGTATTTAACAAATATTTATCCGGAATTGTTTGTTCCTTCGAAAGCGTTAGCTTCTGGTGACGTAAGTTTAATTATGCTGGACAATTTCTATCATCTATGCATATTAGCATCATACATGTGTTATACTTAAATGCCTATCCAAAAGTTGTTGTACATTCTCTTTCCATGTTATTTCATAACTCATAATCACTAAGTATTGAATGCCTTGAGCAGAGCACAACGTTTATTTCAATTAGTAAGTGTAAATATTTCGAAAATGTAGTGTATGAATTACATGCTTATTTATATTTAATCATATTTAATCATGAAAACCCTTTTCGTATTGTAATCGATCATCTTCCAAGTGTTTTATTCACATTGTAACGGATGTATTTGAGGATATCGTCAAATAATCATTGAGAGTGAAAGATATGAGTTTTGTCACAGTTGTCTTCAACTCAGTTCATGTCAACAGTCAACGACTGTACGGAGTGATGCCACGTCTATGTTTGTCAAGTTGTTTGGTCACTCTAGGACGCTGAATCAATGCATATATATGCATATACTTTTATTCATATTATTCACTAATATATATATATGTATATCGTTTAAGTGTTGATGTGTTACATAACCTTGTTTACCGAATTCATGTGTTGATTAAAACAATCACAATTACTTTACGAATTAATGATTATCGAAAGTATGAAAAATTCTCCTAAATATGCTTGTTGAGGAACAATATCTATCCAATTATATGTTAGTCACTAACACCATATTGCTTGAAGCATACAAACATTAACTCAACATACAATAATGCATTAGTTCGATGAGATCAAATTAACAACAGCGATAATAGGATGCATTTTTAAAAAATGACTTCATGGATTTTAACCGGGTAATCTGCACTGACTATCATGGTTCTAAGCCACAATGAATGATTTTCTAGACTGATATCCCTTTGTAAATCGGCAGTCCCTTGTTTTCTATCATTTTTTATACCACCCAAAATCATATATTAAAATAAATATGATTGAGTATATATAATGCAAGTCCGTACCACGTGAGTCTATGAAGATTTACAACTTTATACATATTAACCACCTATTTTCTGTATTTTGTGTCCGACTTTAATATTACTTAGCCAGTCGACCAGAGATACGCTGAAATTACCTTGAAGGCACTTGTGATCAGAGACTTGCAGCTAACACATAAATTCTGTTTTCACAGCCAGTGACGCACAAATGTATGTTAATACAGAACAGATTTATGTGGATTATACTCATGAAATATAATGTTTGTCCATTTAAAGGTATTATACACATACTGTATACTTTGTTTCACTCGAATTGGCTGATAATATCTTCAAATATATGAAATAAATAATTAATTAGTTTGTTATTTAATTGTTACATCTATTTACTTTCATCATAGATTGAAAGTGCAGCCGGTCCACACTGCTTAGACGCACCATTACCTAATAAGAAGGATTCTTCTTCAGTTATAATCAAAACTTGGCCATGTCATAAACAAGGTGGTAATCAGGTAAGTTCTTTGGTTGTTAAGAAGTATATTTACAAGTTCATTCAGAATAGCATTTAGTTAAATCTTTATTCTTCAAAATGATAATTCTCTGTTACTTTTAATTAAGCTTACGAATAAGAATGTTTCGAAGATCTTTTAATAAGAAATGATGACTATGTATTTGCATTTCTTATGTTTTTGTTAGAACCTTGTGTGTTATTTATAAAACTTGTAAACATTACTTAACTTGTAAGAAGTGCAGAAGCAGTTAATTAACCATAAGTATTTAATAAAATATGCAAAGATTATAAGATTAAGAGTGAAGGGTAAACAAATACAATTTGTTGGATGAATCTCTAAACTTTCATCTAGTAAATGAATTTTACATACATATAACCACTATTTACAGTGATATATTATTCTTACTAACATAATACTATATTCTAAAAACTGTAATGTAGTCATTGGACTAAACGACTCAACATAGCGTGCATCATATCATGATATAAACATGGTATAAGAGGGTGGGGATAGTCAACAAGAGACCCTAAATGACCCACTGATTGAGTTCGCAACGTAGCATCACTTTTCATGATCATAGTTACATCCTTCTGAGGTGTGTCAAATAACACGTAACCTATAAATACGGGTTTTCCTTCCAACTCCCTCTAAACTACCTTCCTTCTTGAAACCAGATTTATATATCAATCCTGTATATAAACTTTATATCAAGTTTATTCGCAAAGATACATAGGTAACTACTTGTCATGTTGGTTAGCTTTACTTGTATCGAATTCTGAAGAGACGAAGATGATTAGATTTAACTGATGACTAATGGATTTTCAGTAATGCTCAGTTCTTTTGGTAGTGAGAAAAAAGCGTCATTATAAAAGAGTGACAAAACAGTTTAGACATTCGTACGTTCATACGACGGCTGAAAGTTAATAGCAAAGTGAAAAGTAGTACGAGTGGTTCTTATGCCGACAAACATACTTTAATTTGTTACGTTGTCTACTTTTATCAAACCAATAAATAAATCCGTTTATCAGCATGCTATCTAATGCGAAGGAGCGGTTAGAAAGTTCACCTGCTAATGAGCCATGGCTCAGTGACTTGCTCACCTTACATCACTGCGTGGAACAGGGTAGTGTCACTAGCCTATATAAAAACATCATAGGTCAAAGCTAAGTATGTGAATATATTCTTAATTAGCAGCTATAGCTAAAATAAGAACAAGTGAATCATTGTGTTTTAAAGGACAACTGAAGTGTGAAATCAGTGGTAGAGTTAGCAAATGTTCTTTTATTTTTAACTTGATTAACTAATTCGTTTGTTTTAGTTTTGGTTATTATCATCAGAAAATGAAATTAGACGTGATGATTATTGTTTTGATTCTGGTATTCAAAAATATAGTATTGGATTATATCATTGTCATGGTTCACATGGTAATCAGGAGTTTACTTATGAGAAAGTAAGTTTCCTCAGTGTTTTTGCATTAAATATCGTTTTTGTTTGTTATATTGTTTAGTATAGACTGTTTAATTTATCAACATTGAGCATAACTAGCAAGTTTTAGAAACTTTCAAATGTTGAATTGATCAGTCTCTGTTGGTAAATGCACACTTTTTATATTCTCATGGAATAAGTCAACTGTGTGGATTGAGCAGCCTAATCGATATGTCGTTAGCGTTTATAGAACTAGTCATTGGGTTTGATTTTCAGTGTAAAAATTAACGTTTGGATGCAAGTAATCCTAACTAACTTGTGATAAATCAGTTGAAACATGCTCCTTTAATTTTGCTACTAGCTACAATTCAAATGTGCTAAAAGTGTTTTAATCATTTTCAATTCAGGAATACGTCGTAAAACCTAGAACCTTTAGGTTATTCAACTTCATTTTCTCCGTGATTTTACGTCAGTGTAATCTGATGGCATTATCATGTAAGAACACCTTACGTTTGACTAAGTGAACTTTATAGATTAGATTCTCATATAATCTCTCTACATTTAGCTGAAAGTCAGTGACACGATTGTTATTTCGATAGAAAGTCAATCAATGTAAATATTTACAAAATGACTAGTGTAATTTTGATGATAATTGAACTCCAACTGGATTGAAATTGGACAAAATACATTTTCACTGTATCTTAAAAGAGACGTTGTTTCGATATTTTATGCATTCATTCTATTATATTCATAGTTGTCTTCATTTCAATTGCTCGAACTGACAATATATGACTAAAAGGTAAGGAGTTAATTTGGAATAAATGTTATGCTGAAATTGTTCTTAGTGAATAGGGAACACTCGTTGGGTCATGAACAACAAACAAAAATAACTTCATCAACGTGAATCATTTGGCAGCGATTTCATACACCAATCCATGTTATCGCATGTGTATACATGCATATTTATTTATTCATTCACTTACTCGTAAACTGACAACAACGAGTATATGAATATGGCAACAAAAATGAAACAATTATAATTTTAAAAAACAGTATTTTCTCACTTACAATGTCATAGTGATTAGACAGAGAAACATTTCGAAATTGGGCTAAGCAAAGTTTGGAATAGATAAGAAGTAATCAAATAGGTTATATGGCATGCATTATGTTATGCTTGAATAAAGACTGAAAGTAGTAAATCTGGAGTTGTGTTATGTGTTAAGATGCATTAGAAAATGAAACACACTGGAGAGAAGCGTGACAACAAAGTAATGGTGTTTTTACTGGAGAAAGTGGTTGATGGAGAGAAGACGATATACAGTATTTATCTAAAATAAAAATAAGGTTATAATTTAGAGTATAGTGTATAACAGTTTCGATTAACTTACTGAAGTGAATGGAATCAATATTGGTGTAAGAAAAGCACTATCAGAAAAGTGTGACAATTATCAGTTGAGGCGGTCTTTAATTTTGATTGATTGAGATGATTGGGACGTGTTGTGTATGCCTGTCCTCCGCCTACCTTGCTGCACGATGTTAGCCAGGGTAAACCTTGGATAAAAGAAGATTACGGGTGGCCAAACCTGAACATGACATTATTCGATGAAGTCTTTGACTGTTAATCTGAGCGACATTGGTAGATGCAGACTACCTGATTAGGGCTCGCGTGATAACTATGATGTGTTGATAGAGAAACCAGATATCATGGCTGATAGTCTGTTTCAGTGCCACAAGTGTATTCACTTCCTATCTTTGTGCAGATCTTAATTTGTATTATTTTCTCATGAACACCTTCACTTTATTCGTCACTCTTGTACTAGATTGTTGTGCTATTCTGGTAAATTTGATGTCGTCGTACAAATTTATTGTAGCGACTTGGACCTATGAGCATAAGCGTCAGGTTCTAGTTTGTTATTGTCTAACTTATTAAGTTCATGACAGGACCAAACACTGGACTAGATATTTTTGTACGCCTAGTTCTGATTTCTCTGTGTTTAAGACGACGAGTTCAGTCATGCTTAGGAGATAAAAGCTTACTGGCTTTGGTAGATTTCTGTTCATCGTATATAGGACTATAAAAACCAAGTGTATTTTGATTATAATGTCAATAATGACGAGATGTTATGGTGTCGCTGATGTTGCATTTCCTTAACTAATCAAAATGTAACGTCTTTGGTTGTTTTAAATGTAATCTTACAATTACAAATTATCTATTATAGAAAACTTTGTTATTGAATAACTTTTCTTACAGGATGATACTATACGTCATAAAGGACAATGTCTAGAAGTTGATATTAAAAATTCCAGTGTCCTATTTGCTGAATGTAGTGGATCACTTAAACAAAAATGGAAATTTAGTCGTCAACCTTATCTACCATCCGCAAAAGATAATCAACATTTCTGACGTGCTTCATAAAGTACAATGCGATTCTATCGAAATTTCTTCAGGTTTTCAAGCTGAACGTAACATGTTTATATGTACTAATGATATCTTTCAACAAATACTGTCTGTTAAAGAAATTAATGTTTACAGAATATAAAACTATCTTACTATTTTGAACCTTTCATGTCTTCCTGTTCGTTAATCTACTTAAGATTAGAAACAACATATCATTTACATTATTTTTGAGCACTTTTGTTTATCTGTGATAAAAAAGAAATTTACTAATCTTATGAAGATGATGAAGTAGGACAACAAGTAAACGAGTCACATTAATGTATTTACTATGTGCCTTTTCTTATGGTGATTGGTTCTTCTCTATACATTAGTAATAATGTAATCTATGAATAATGTCTGGATGAAGTGACATGTATATTATTATAATAGAATCTTCTTTCTCTTTCATTTCCTGTCTTTATCACCCTGTTATTCTGAATCTTCTATATTGTCATTCTATAGAATTATAACGTATTTCCCGATTCTACTCTATTCTATTGTTATTACAAAGAGTTTCTGTTTTTGTTGTTGTTTCTTAGTTTCTATTGTCTTCTTCTATCTTTTTAAGGTAATCACTTACTTTGTTTTCTTTTTCTTCCAGTTTTCTAACCGTTTATTTTTCTAATGTCAAACCTACAGATGATGCCGTACATCTGAATGAAATGTGTTATTGTTTATCATTGTTATTTATACTAAACTCATCGATTGCATTCTATTGATGATTGAAGAGGACTGGAAACAATTCACTGTAAACAAGTGAGTGCCTTATTGATGATAATGAAAAAAACAAAAGACATTCTGTAATATTCATTTTATTCTTACGTAATATTTTATTATTTCTTTATTTAACGATACACATATTATGGTTATGTGTATGTATATGATGCCGTACAGTGAAAAACAACATGGTATTATACTTTGTTTTCTTTTTCACTCTTTTCTTTTTTATCCCTGTTCATCATAAATAAACTATTTTATCATGGATTTAATGTTAAATGCTTTCATAATTATACGTTTATGTATTTAGTTAACAGTTCATATATGTACATCATTAAGGTGGTTATCTACAGTTGACTATAATTTATACGTTATTGTCCTAATCAATCACATGTATTAGTGCTACGAGGTGACGTGAGATGCCTATATATGTATATATATGTATATGAATACTAAACTGGCACAGATAATAATATCAGTGATAGTAATAACAATAAGGCCATAATTGATTCGATTAAGTTGAGAACTCTTTTGTGGCATATTCATTTCTCCTCGAATATATATGCAATTTACTGCATAATCATAATTAATAATTTTTGTTATTATTAGGAAATAAGTGTTCATAGGTGATAACAAAAGTAACAGTGTTATTCTTGTCAACAATCGAAGTTGTAATTGTTAAGAAACTGATAAAGATCAATAGTTACAAGAACAAAAACGGTTGGATAATAAAATTGGTTCTGAAATGAATGTGGAAATAAAATAAAAATAACTTGATTAAGAGGAGAATAATTAGAAGGGAGGGAGTAAATCAAAGACTCTCTTGAATACAAAGTTCTGGATTTTTCATAGGTGCATAGTAAAGACTTTGGTAATACTAAGTAGGTAAAAGCTCAATGTAGTCGGTGTCTGTTAACATTGTGAATGACTCTGTATGCTGAGTCGGTTTCGACAAACAAAAATATTTGATTACTTACCTTCTTCTGTGTCAAATTCATGTCAAGTGAAACGAATTGGATATTTGAATGGGACTTATTCAGTCTTTGATTCTGCTACTGTTTTTGGCATTAGTTTCATTTATAACTAAAATATCACTACTTCCTTCTTCTTTTGCTGATCATTTAACTCAAACCGATTTTTTTCCATTTTGTTTCCGTATTCATTTCAGCACATATACCAACTACTTCTATTTTCGTAATGACTAAACTTTCTTCTATGATATTTTAATTAATCTTTAGTATCTTAATAACTACATTTTCAGATTGTTGATATGAATAACATTTTTGTGCTTTTGTTGTTTTGATGTTCATTTAATTATTATTATTATTATTGCTAATGAACATTAGTAATTATGATTGTAGAGTAGAATGTATGTCTTGAAGAATGTAAAACCATGAAAAATTGAATTCCTAGGAACGTGAACTCCACCCTGAGGCATATTTTTGATTTCATGACTCAATGGATATTTTTCATTCATTCAGATTTTGATTACAAGATGATGAAGAAATTCAAAGAATTAAAAATATAAAATTACTACGTAACTCGGAATTTAATGTGAAAAATTAGGTACACTTGCTAATGAATACTTCATATTTGCACTAATTGTGTATGTCTAAAAGTCATTTGAAAGGTAAAATATCTAAGTAACTATTACTGTGAATATTGATCATCATGAAATCAATTCATGGAATCTACTTTATTATTACAGACGCTTTTGATTAGCGGCAACTTCAGTTATGAAAACGTGTGTGTTTGTGTGTGTGTGTATATATATAGCAAAATTTGTAATCGAAACAATTTCTTTTTAAAATATACTAGTCAAGTATTATGAACTTTATAAAGTTGATGTCACCAGATTAATTTTGTTTTAATCTCATACATAAACTGGAATGCACAATTTTAATGAAGTCGGATGGTGATGTCTAGACCGTTTTCAGGAATACTTATGAAAATCTATGTATGTATAGTTGATAACATTGAGAATCGACCCTTATACCATTTGTGATGAATTTGAATGGCTACTAATCTTATAGACATTAAATACTCACGAAAAGTCTCTAACTTTAACGACGGTACGAAATAAGACAATAGACATCATTATGTAGGTTAGAATTGATCATTTCAATGAGATTGAGCATTCGATAAATAGTTTGCAACACTAAGTAATATATTTGTAATATTCCAATTAACTGGTATTGAAATTTCTGACTTTTGGAGATTTAGTATATTTACTACAATCAATGTGCAAGTCTGAATGTAATGAAGTCATGTCATAATGAGCCAATTTGTTTCACAGTGAGACATGCTTACGTGTTTTCTGTCAGTATATATGAGAAATGTTGTGTGTGAAGTGAGAAAAATGACAACAGTTTGTGCGTTCGTGTCAGAAAGTATACACCGTTTATTGGTAGTTGTTTGGATAGATAGTCCGAGCTTTGTATTAATTGCTGTAAAATTTAACAAAATAAGAAGTGTTTCAGTTACTCACCTTTCTTTTTGAAGGAAAAGAAACCTTTCTGCATAATTTAGATGTTATTAATGGTGATATATGGTTATTGTGAATAGTATATGCTTCTATTTGTGACAAGATTAATAAATTTTAAAGCTCTACAGTATTATTAGGAGGTCATTTCTTGTAACTTCTATGTTCATTGGCACAAGTTATAATTTCTAGAAAGAACTCACCAATGTATAATGCATCACAATTGATAAAACCTGACTAGTAGGCACGGTTCTATGTAGAGATGAATGGGATCTCATTTGTTCTAAGAGACTGTTACCAGTTCAGTTATAGGTCACTAGAAAATGAGTATAAAAATTCAATCAAGCAACTGCCCACCGCTCTGTAATTTTCAACAGTATTCAAAAGAGATCAGATTTGGACGAGTGCAACATAGACTACTTCAACTTCTAGACTATGCAGAAATCATTATTTCTCACAAGCTAACGTTGCATAATACACCAGATACGTCTTGTAATTAAACTGAGGTTTCTCAAAGTTTACAGCTATAGATCATCCAATACGTGCAACTTTATCATATGGCGGTTAATAGTCTTTTCAATGTTTATTTTAATTTCATCTATAGTCAACCACCTGTTGATCACATAATACATCTAGTTTTTATGGTTAACATCAACTGCATCTATGTCCAGTTTCTTTGGTTTTAAGTTTATCAAGTAGACTAAAGTAAAAATAAAATAAGCTAAATGATAATATTTATCATTTTGGAACTTACTAAAATATTAAATTAAGTAGGTTTTATCAAAGTGAATGACGTTAATTAACATCAACATACATGATTGTTCCCTTTCCTGTGGCATCGAAATGCTCGAATTTTTACAGCTAGACGAAAAGGCTTCCTTGGTAATGGTGCTTCTAAACAGTAAGGACCAGCAGCACTTTCAATCTTAACACGAAACAGGTTAATGGAAGGGAGAAATAATGCAAAATATAACTGACGATTGTTGAATTCGAAATTGTATACCACTAAAGGATATTCGTAAGGAAACATATGAAAACAAGAAAGGCACTGGAAAATCGTTTCATCGTCGTAAAGGATCTCTCATCAATATGCACTAATGACTCCATTAGGAGTCGAATTCAACGTTCATCACTATACCTAAATCCCTTAGGTACAATCGTCAACATAAATATGTGTGCATATTGAATTGACTCGATGAAAGGCATCAGTAATAACAAATCACATACTATTCATTTTTTAATCCTTATCAAAGTATAATGTGACATAAGTAGATTGAGGTGATCATTGTCGAACGCCAGAACTACAAGCTGTCAACATTTCATCTTATGGACATCTCACAATAATTTGAACTAAACTTTGAGTCACGCTACTTGTGAATACACCAGTTAACTAGAGGAATCGAGATGAACTACTAAATGTTGGCTATTCCCAATACACTAATTTATGTAGATGATGCAAACGTTACAACAACAACTAATCTCACATTTTGAAGTCCAAATATACACAAAATCTATAATCATAAAAAACCGTATAACAACTTTCTTGTTACAGTTGTATAATTCACAAGTGAATGACAGCGTCTTAATGCAAACCAAACACTCGATTAAATCTCGTATTGATTACTTCATCTCACTGAATTCTGTTTATTTCTTGGCCTCCAACAACACAGATACACAGAAATCGCTTCATCATTTCACAACGAATATTACAAACACCAATAAAACATTTATACAATAAAAGAAAGAATGGTCAACTTGTTTCGCAAGTAGAGAATGGATGTTTAACGGGAAGAATGACAAAGGAAAAAACTCAGTTGAATGGAAAAACTACCATCCATCAATGACAATGTTGAATGAATTAACTTCGTATTGTCTCTCAACATTGTTCACATTATAAGATAGAACGAAACATATAAATATCGACATATTTCTATGCAACTTAACAGACATGTTTGTTTCCACATACACACTGCAGCAATCAATTGCCAATAGAGAATGTCGTATTTCTGAAATTTCACATCTGACTTCATTGTGTGTTGTGTTGGATTACTGAATCTCATCATTACTCTCATAGTACAAAATTGAACCTTCCAATTCATATCGTTTAAACATCTTTTACTTCAATATTGCAATCAGTGAAAAATACACATTTGTCACTTCAGCTGATCTCCGCAATTCAACATACATTACAAAGTGCAATTTCTGAAGGAGTGAATGCACTTTACCACATAACTTGTATTTAATAGGGTGTGTGTTTGTGGTAATGCGATGTAATTACACTTGTTAACTGTCAAATTACTGAATGTATTCACTAATTGCGACTGATGTCACAAGCAAAAGGTAAAAGCATGTAATACGAAGGCATTAATAAGAAAAATACATTCATAGTAATTCCATACAACAATCACTCCATCATCACTGATAACATTGTAAACATTGTGATTAACGAGTTTGTAAGTAATTAGTGAATAAGAATAGATTTAGCATCACAGTACATCATCGAGAAAGTAAACTGCTGGTATCGATGCACTAGATTATTTGTTACTCTGTTTTAGCTATGGACTTATCACAATCATCGTATTTATGGTTCGAACCAGGATCGAATTTGGAGCATTCAACTGTTAATACCGTTACCATAGGTTGACTTCATAATATAGAATAAATTGAGCATTGATTTGGCTTAGAAAAGTTTTTAATCTCCATCATCGCTATCTTACTTATACCTGTAATGAACTATTAGGATATCCTCTATCTTGTTCATATCGCAAACGAACTTCCATATTGCCTAACTTGAATTACTCTGAACATTGTTGTTTCCGATTTCTATAATAATTCTTTTATGATCCAGCAGTTTCTGGCCCCTTTTGCACTACAACTTGTTCAGTCACTAGCCCAAACAGTCTGTCTTTCAAGTCAACATTTCATCACAGTGCACGTAAATGACCAAGAATAAGATCTTATCTGCTTCTTTGTAACTCATTCATAAATGTAGAACATTTTAGTTAATAATAGATACTCACTTCGTGATAAAATATCGACTCTAAGATTTATAGTCTTATAAGTTAAACCTTTTGTTGTGCATGCCACAGAAACATGGTGTTTTCTAGTAACCGACTACAAATTAGGCATCAATAGTTTATACTATATCGCTGTGATAGAGACTATAAACTTCGTGACGGTTGATTGATATAGGCCAGTACTTGCTTGTCAATTAATAAAATTGATGATAGTATCCTGGAATAAGTACCGGAGCTGGTCTGAGTCCCCGTTAACAACACGAGCCGTGTGCATTCACACTCCTTGAAACTTTGACTATTGTAGACAGGCTTACTAATAATACTTAAACACATAATTCCTGCCCCAAATTTTAGTATGAATATCATCACAGATGACTATAACCTATCTAAGATAGATTGAAATGTTGGCAGAAGTCAGTCATATGACGATGAAAATTTTCTCACAATATTAGTCATACACTTCTGAACACAGTAGGTCCACACGCTCACGAGGCAACGGTTTTGACCTAGTTTTCTGCCATGATGTCACTTCCCTGTCAATTCAAGTTAGCAAAGACCTCGAAAATATTGACCACGTGACGTCTCTGTATGCTCTTCATTTCGCTTCTAACCTCTCTGATAGTCTTATATCATAGAAAACTAGATAATATCGAAGTAATAAATATATGGACTTTTGTCTAGTAGTCATCAGGCAGTATAACCTTACGAAAATCAACCAGTTACACCACTCCATGTATTATGCGACGAAAATTAAGCTAATGGTTGAGCCAACGGTAAAAATCACTAAGCTTATTTTAAAACGATCACCTCTGACGTTTGTTTTTCAAAACAACACCCTTATTCATCGTAGTTTTCAACGACTATAAATCTAATGTTCCGCCGAAATTATTAAGGATATTTGCCTGTGCAGATAATGTGAACTGAACTTATTTTAACATCCTGAGCATGCCTGCAGACTGGTGAGTGAACTATGATTGAATTCGGAATATATTATTATTATTATTATTATTATTATTATTATTATATTGGCACGTTATCTGTGGAATCGTCAGAACACATTGTTACTATTGTTGTAACGGTGAGTGTCACTACAACATGAACCTGGTTGTTGTAAATTTTACTTCTGTCTATGCACTTATTCTTATAAGATTCATGTTTAGCAGCGTTTATTATCATATCACTACAACTATGCCAGTAAACTGGCAAGAATTCTGTAAGACATCTCAGAATGTTATACATGTTATATACATTAAGTAAAGTTCTAGTCACATCTATTATGGATGGTCTTCATTTACCTACTAATAAAGTTAGTTCATGTAATTTTTTACCTAAACTAAAATAACTGGTGTAGATAGTTCCTAAGGCTAACGTCATACTTGCAGAAATCTTAATATGATCCATTTTCTAGACCTGATTACTCAAAAGCCAACCAATTGTAGATTCCTTTCACCATGTCAATGAACAGCTTCTAGTTCAGATAGAGACCCTATTTTTTTAATTACGTCTTTTATTAGTTCAACAAGTCTTTAGAGATCCTGATTATTCCTGTATATAATTATTTATTCAGTGAACATTTTCTGTAATCTGAAGTTGAAGGTGTGATTAAACTACTTCCAGATAAAGGAGCCTTAGTATTTACCGGGTTGCTTGAACTATGGTAGTTTGTTGGACTTTTTGAACCAAATACATTTTTATCTAATTCTCCTCACTAATTACATATTTTCGTGCATTTGATTAACTGCATTTGCGTATGAAGTCAATTGATATAAGAGAATTATATGCACATAGGATATTCATTAAGTTGACCATTACGCAGCATTTATTCAACATATGTAGTACATGCAACTGTGCATCCTATGTTAATTCAATTTATCTTCTATGTACACACACGCGCCTTCAACAGGTCTTGTTCTAATATTCGCATTTTCATACGTCCGAGTTCCAATCAATTAAAGACTTTGTTGCTGCTCTGAATACATGATAAACAATTCAATTCCATTTTAATGAAGGACAAGTCTTATTTTGATTCCAGGACCTACTGTACGTCATCGGTCGCAAATGATTATCATTGATAAAACTTTTTCTTATTCACAAGAATGTCAATACAATATTGTAATTTTATGTATTTTAGCTATAGTCGTAATGACAGCAACAAACAATCCCCCCTATGAAAGTGGAAATTTTCAGTGGAACTTAATAAAATTATGATCGTTATCAATATCTCCATGAGTTATGCTTAATATCGCGAACAATAATCATAGGTCGCAGTGACCATTGTGTCAATTTGTATCGGTGAACAATTCCCTAAATGAATAGCTGCACAAGTTCTCGTTTTTAAAGCTTACCATATTTTTTTTCTCAGACGCAACTAGCTGAAAGCTCTAGGTCAAACATCACCACCAGATTATGAGACGACGCAACGTTGTAAGCATGTCGTCTTCCAGTTATCCAATCATGACTTTGCTATCGTATTAATGCTCTACTTACGATAAAATATACCTTCTCCATCTTTATCTGTCTTCTGATTTGTTCTTATTCGTACGCGTGGATTTAATCGTAAGAAGCTTCTCTGGTTATACGACAAACATTAAACTTTCAATAGCAGCAACATATAAATTTCGACTCCATGCATAACTATACAAATCAACTTTTGAAAGAAGCAAACGTCATAACATTTTAATCTATTTGCACAAAACCAATTGTCATAATAGTCAACATAAAGTAAAGTAATAATTGTATACTGCTTAATGGTATTCGTTTATTTGTTTGAACTCAAACATTTTGACAATATATAAATACAGGACTAATGTAATTACCAGTAAAGTAAATGCGCCTTGTACTCCAGTCTTGCCACTGTCTCATATCATTTTACTTGTGTCTGATTATTATTTTCAAATGGTTTCTGATTTTGGCACTGTGAAAATAGTGGTTGAAAATAATGTTTGAACATTTTTATTATCATAAGGTTAACTGGTTATGATAGGTGATGACATAGTTGGGTTTATGAATATTATTGCTTACCTAGAGAAAAATTATGCTAAGATTATATTATCTGATTGTCATAAGTATGTATTATGCGATTTTTCAGTAAATTTGTCTACATTTATTCATAAGTTATGATTGGTGTCATAAAGTGATCATACATTAGTAATAGATACGTATGTATTAGTATGCAGTCAAAACCGTAGGCGACTTAGAGAACAGCTTCAATTCAATACAAGGATTATAAACGTTTGAATGACTGGAAACAATGTCACAGTTATAAAGCTGTTTAATATCCTACAAATCATTAGCTAGGTCCTGCAAGTCCCAAATAGGATGAAACTTTCAGCCTGGATTCCACTTGCCAGTAACAATCCCACTTAAAATAATACCAAGTCGACTTGTCTGTTTGATTTTTCATATGTAATATTTACGGAAGCATACATTTTGATTACTTATGCGAAGTAATATAATTTAGCATAATCGTAAACTAATTGATTTCGGTGTGTTCTAATTTTATTGTTATTGTGAATAAAGACGGACGACGATAAATGCATTGTGGAATAATGTATTTCAATAATTCAAGCTGACTGTAGATATAAGGTGCACTCAGCATATGACCAGGTTATTTTTGTCATATAACCAGAGCAGATTCTAATGATCGAACCCACACGAACGAATAAGAATAAATCAGAAAAGATGCAGGAGAAGTTATATTTGATTGTGAGTAGAGGATCAATCAAATCGCAAGGTTTAGACTGGCTAACTAGAGAGAGAGAGAGTTCCACCCCACGTCGTGTCGTGTTGTGATCTGGTAGTGATGCGTGACCTGACATGTTGTGGAAAGTACAGAATAAAACGTTCAGTGATTGATATGATTAGCGAAAATTGGCCGCCGCTAATTCAGTGATTCAGTATGACTTTCATGGAAAATGAAGGCCTATTCTTACAGCAAGTAATGGCAAGCTACGGAAAGTGCATCGTTTCTACAAAATACTAGTTTATGTATTTCGAATGGTATTTGCCATGGTTTACATTCGATCATTTTACAGAACTTTCAATTTCTATTTATGTCTTATGCCATCCACTTTACCTCCATCTAACAAAAAATATAATACAACCTTAGTTGCAGCATTTTGTGGACAACTTAGCAGTAATTTATGGAAAGGAAAATGTCATTTACAATATCCATTAACTGACTAATCTGGTTGAGGGCGTAAAGAGGCACGATCCATTGAATTATTTCTTAAATTTTTCTCTCGAGATTCCCACGAGAGTACTTCATGAAGTACGGAAAATTGGTTCGTACTAGATGGTAAAATATTGAAGAGCACCATGAACATAATCAAGTTTAGTGTGTTTTCGTAACAGAATGGCCACTAGCAGTTACACCTGAAAGCATTAAAAGACGGTGGTGAATGTGGGGTAGCAATATCTTATAATAAGTATAGCGGATCACCAATATGGTAGGAGAATTCTTAATTTTGGAGTAGTGCTGGTTATATTTCTTCTGAAACCGGGAGTAGAAAGAGTTATATTAGAAATTAGGAATAAAAGCGGCTTCTGCAGAATTGTTCCCTAGAGCCCGTTAAACTAGAAGTGTATCAAGATATCTTTTGAGTGATTTAGCGAAGGATGCTAACACGATGTCAGTCAGTAAAGAATCTCATAGTTTGCTTGTTCTGACCACAAAAACGTTAGCATGAATTTTTGTGTATGCTTCTTTGCGTTCTATTCCATAGAATTATTCTCTTGGGTCTAGTTAGAGGATAATTCTGAAGTGCACCCCGGTATATGACCGAATTATGTTTGTCAAACAACGATAGCAACTTTCAGCGATTGAACCTACTCTTACGAACGAAAAGAGATAGGTAGGCAATGAACAATGGAAGCAAAGTTATATTCGGTCAAGAATAAAGCGTCAACACGATAGCAACGTCTAGGCTGGTAATCTAGAGAGATACTTCTCACGGTGCGTAATGTTGTGATCTAGTTGTGATTCGTTATCAAGCACCTTCAACTGGTCATGTCCGCTATAACAAACATGGTCAGCATCAATGTCGAGAGCGTCTTCAACTATTTGTTTTGGAGATTATTTACCAATGCATCTCACTCCCTGCCCCACCCCCTAATGGGTTCATGAGGACCCTAAGACGTACCAGCCTAAGGATAAAACACAATGCTTAGACATCGGTAAACGTTTCTTTGATAGATTGTGATGTTGTACAGCTTCTGGACGTTAGTCCCCCTTATCCTTTGTACTGTTCAGATAACAAATCTACTGTTTTAGCTTTCTTCTGAAGTAGAAAAGATAACAGTGAACCTATCAAGTTTGTACGTAGATAATGTTTTCCTACTGTTTACTATCAAGAGAAAGTAAGTTGCTGAAAGCCCATCCATGTACCTAATCCATGTTCCCTTGAAAAATAAAAATATAAAAGGAATCTTCAATCTACCTCAAATTCCTAAGATAAGTTGCATATAGAAGAGCGTATAACTCTAAATTAGTAAAAAGACCACTTGTAAACTTAATGCTTCAATTATTTGCTAAGTTGAAAATTTTGTGGAAACTTAGAACGCCAGTATACACGGAATAGTTGTGCTCTAATGATAGAATCAGACTATTCTACACTCTCAGACGGTTAGTGTTGCGGGTCCTGTCTAAAGAAAAGTCATACCAAGATGTAAATAGTAGGTCCAGGAGACTTGTGTGATTAAACACCTTAGCATCTATGGGTCGAAACAGTGGATAATAGAGGGATTGATAATTCACCCGATGTTACTAGTAACGGAGAAGTTGGATCACAAATTTTTTAACTAGTAAGTCAGCTACCTTATGATGAAAGTACTGCGTTCCATCATTTATCCAAAAAGCTAGGCACCAAGTTTACAGTCCTCTCCAAATGTCTAAAAAAGGCTTATTATTACGTTGTGTAGACGTCATCAGATCATTCTGATAAGGTTCGTTGTTCTGTTCAATTTTAAAGGTGCATTTGTTACACAGGACCTGGTTAGAAATCCAGTCCATGGAGAGTCGCCATAAGATCCAAACCTCGCACTTCTAGTAATTTTGCAAACGCTTTATCTTAGCCAGTCGAATTGACGCTCTGAATTTATCTCACCCACTGATCAACTAACTCCCTGTTCAAACCTTAATTTTAACCTTGTTCTTGCACGTTTACTGAAACAAGAGCTTATCACAAAGTCCGAATAGTGTCACTAACCCTAGACGATGGGATGATGTGGAAAGACCTCACAGTATACATTTACGGGTCATCGGTTTGTCAGTATCATCTGCTATAAACCTCGTCTTCTCAACAACATCCCAACTTAACACCAAAATACTTTCTTCCGGCAACAAGACCATCGATAGGTTTCGCAATAGCAGTGATTAGTCTTGTTGTTCAATATCCAGCACTTCGTTAATATTCGAAACAATCCTTGATATCCGAAAGCCACCGTTGACAGAGCTATTTTAAACGCTGCAATGAAGGATTTCGTATTGGCAACGTTTTCGAACGATTTCGATAATCAGCATCAATGTAGCTATCAAATGCTCCATTTAATCTTGGTTTATCTATACTGAATGTTAAGACGATCTAAAGTAGTGCATATATGGCGAAAAATGGGGAGGGAAGATGCAGAACCAAATGAATTGACGGTCATTCTAAATTCAGAAATCGTTTTCCTAGAGTCATCTTCTAACTAGAGGAACCTGAAAATGTCTGGGCTCACTACAAGGAGCTCGACTGGTAAAAACATTTCTTCAATATCTGATGCATCTGCAACTTGAAAGGTTAGTAGCGGACTTTGTAGAGTATACACACGGTTAAGGTAACTAAAATGCACGTCATGTAATTAGAAACCGTTATGTCTTGTAGAACAATCAGACGACCAATATCATGTCAGGTTTTTTCGGATTAATGACGGAATGCTGACGCAAGTATTGCTTGCCTGTTTCTCTAACACCAGCTGCCTCAACATATTTTCTAAATATTCGCCTCAATATACTTACTTCCTTACGCCTGTTATCATTCTGGAAGGAACACAGGCTGCTTGCAAGTACTCTACATTCAACCCTATCCTGACCTATTTTCAAAACTCTATTCTATCACTCTCTATGATTCTGAAACATTGCATCCTCTCAATCAACGTTTGGCTGTTGTTCCAAATATTGACAATGAATCTAACCCGTGAGACATAATTAAAGAAATCAAAGTATTTCTATACACCAGAAAGTTATTTATAAAAGTGACAATTTCCTATGGGCCATCTTGTATCTGGCAACCAGTACCTTACATAGTTTCAAACATCTTACTGACTGTTACTGATGATCTCTCAAAGCGTTGTTCAACGATCCTTCTAGATTCTTTATACTTGCCTGAAGTCAGATAGTTATAACATTAGTAGCATTAGCAACAACTCCATTACATTGACGAGTTTAGTAAATTAACTTAATATCATCTGCAATACTATCATCAGACAAGACAATAGCTGACATTTCAATAAAGCCAGAGTACTCAGTAGGGTTTATTTTAAAGAATCTTGGCACGTAACCAGACCATTTAAATAATCTCTCTTTATAAGATACACACTTCTGGGAAGTATATTCATCTGCATTATCAATCAAACAGCAGATATATTAACATCAAGTTTATCACCATTATTGTGACATGACGTATCAGAAACCTTCTTCCTATATCCCCTCGATTAACCGAATATTTTCTTTCTTTTTATCAGAATCGGGATTAAATGTAACAAATTGGAAACTTCTTCAGCAGCAGCTAACTATTTGTTTCGAGAATGGCGCATAAACTTGATGATTCATACTGGAATTCAGCTTGACGAAACAAAGCCCGATAGTACCGAAAGTCGCCAACGTAATTCCCATTAGTGAATTTTGTTGCCGAATGCATTTGACTACTCTTTGAGTATGACCTTATGCTAGGAAGAGAAGAAACTAATTACTTTTCATGTAATCATTCTGAGTTTTGCTATTTTATATTCAATTGTAAAGTAAGCAGTAACCGGTACTGCTCTTCATTTCCTCCACTTGGACCTTGTTAATTGTGATTGGTTGGAATATCATTTTAGTATGCTAATTACTCTGTTTTCCCCAAGGTCTCTTATGTAACTATAAATACAGAGTTGAATTATAATAGAATTCAATCTTTCTAGTGCTGCGTTGGTGTCTTCTTGATTTTGTCTTGGGGTGAGTAATCAGTATCGAGTCGTTGGTCACGGTTGGGTGTATCAGTTGACGCAGACAAGTTTCCGATTAGAGTTGCAGTTAGTTCGTGTATAGCAGTAGGCGTTATATTGCGACATAACAACTTAGCAGTAACGAACCTCTTCGTATTCTCCTACCGGACTAGCAACACTGACCTATGCACAAGTCTCCATCAAAAAGACTCCGAGTCAACATCGTGTAATATCCTGGCAGTAGTTCAAAAACATAAGAGTAACAAGGCTTTGTGGTGTAAACATTGCATTAGGTTGCTCGAGATTTCTCGCTTACACTCTTAAGACAGAATACGTAAATTTTCTAAACGCTTAAAACGAAATTACAATTTTTCAGCTGAAATGAAAACAAAACAATGAATTACGCTAATCAGAGAAAAATGTCAATTTCCATCCAGAATGTAGCCTTTGAAAATTAATAAACCTTCTCAGAGGTACATATAAAATAATATGCAAACGCTTTATATCTGTACAGCGACGATAGTTTATTTAGTCAAAGTAAACAGATAAGTTTTCGTTTAATAAAGTATCAGGACGCAGCATTTTGCAAATCTCTTAGAATAGCATAGTCGTTTTAACTATTGTGCGAATAAGGACTTTTCGCACTCTTTGTTAAATATTTTATGACGACATTAGATTCGCACAGAATCATTATTAGCTTGAATTAACAAATGTTAATTTGACATAGATGACCACTCTAAAACCACTTGGCTAAGATAACCTTGATATGTCACCGCGCAATTTGTTCTTTATTACTTAAAGGCGCTAGTGCTGCCTACTTGTAGGTATTTGAGATTAGATGTAGTGTCTATGTATATTCAAGTGTTTTTATTCTGTACATATGAGATACTTGAGTATATTTGATCGCTGGTAGATTAGAAATATGATATTAGTTGCACATGTGTCCTTAGACTTTGGTTGCAATCCTAA
This sequence comes from Schistosoma japonicum, assembly GCA_025215515.1. Lineage (NCBI taxonomy): Eukaryota > Metazoa > Platyhelminthes > Trematoda > Strigeidida > Schistosomatidae > Schistosoma > Schistosoma japonicum. The sequence goes on along the minus strand of CM046061.1, from coordinate 68,561,545 downwards.
ATTAAAATCACTGTGATGAAAAATTCTCTTCAAAAAATTGGCTACCACATCTGTATAGAGTCTTAGTCACCTTAAAATTGTGTACTGAATTTTAAACACTAGCTTAGTGGCCCTATTACAAGTTTAAATTTAGTTTCCTTACATACTGCCTGTTGTTTCAAATTCCGTGGATCTGTATAACTGTGATGGTGATGTCATTTTATCGTCAGTTATCCATAGACTTTGTTGATTCAGAGTTATTGTCAAATAATAATGCCTGGAAGTCAGTGTGGTATTAGGAATGTGTCCTGTTTAAGTGTATCCTCAATATTGCGCTATTGATACGGTGTTGATGTATATACACTCTTAACAAATAGGTTGTGTAGCATTTACAGAGATACTTAGCACTTGTTGCTTAGTAAACACAGCCAACTTAGAAATTTCGGTTGAGAATTCCCTTCGCATATTGAAACGTTTCTTTCGTCGACTGGTAGTCTAACGTTTTGTTTACTTCTGTTTTTAATCAGATAGATTGTTCCTGTTGGTCACTATAATCTCATAGATTTATTTTTCCAGAACCTTGCTCCATAAAATTCCCAAGCACTTTCATAACTTATCGTATATCAGGACTTCGACCATGTCTCTCCATAATTACGAATCCACAATTAAAAATAATGTTTTTGGTTGTTGGTACCGAGTTTTGTCATACGAATGCATATTTGAGAATAAGTTGTTCAAAATATCTTCTGCATGAACCCTCAATAATGAAATGAAACATTATATATATTGAGTTGTTATTAGCAATCGGATTATTTTTACCTGGTGTTATAACCAATTTCTTTGAGTACATCCCTTTAAGCAGAAAATAATATAAAATGCGACATGTATGATTAATATTTAGATAGAAACTGCTTATTAGTATTGAAAGTGTTGAATACCTCATATGTTTTAATTCATAATATAAAAGAGCATATTACACAGTCTGTAGTTCCGCAGTACGTTACCCAGCACGAAAATGTGTTTTAAATAGCTGGCAGTGACAAGATGTAAGAGAAATAAGTTCAGCTTCTTGACAACTGCTATACTAGACTACATCGACAGGTTCGGACTTCATGTTTAAAGTGCAAAGAATAATTGTAATACTTGCTGATATACATATTTGTCTTTCTTTTGTCAATCTTTATTTTTGAGTCAACAACTTAGACTATTCGAAATACGTTTAAAACATGTTTCGTACACTTATTTTTTAGAATACTATGCACAGAAAGTTTATACGCCAGTCTATTTGGCGTAAAAATAAATTGTGGCCTCTGGTATTAGTGTGCTTTGGATTAATGTTAATTCTTTGGATAAGCACGAACAAACCTGATGAGAATGAGGTGCACGTCAATTCTGTCAAGTTTCCAGCTCAAAGACTTGCTGAGAGTAATCCAGTTCTAGCACATCCACGAGACCAGCCAGATGACCGACATGAATCTCAGCGGAACAGTTTACTGTCAGAAAATCAAAGAGACAGACCTCATTTTCCAAATGCTCGTCCACATCCTCGTATTGACAAAGATTCAGGTTAGTGTTCCACAATAAGTTGTCTGTTTTAGTTCACTTAGAGGGACTTGTTTTAAAATAGTGTGCGTTTTCATATTTAGCTCTTTCATATTGTACTCCTTCTTTGTATTATATATATATATATACTAGGATAGGATAAACATGAAAAGTTATATAAGTGACATATCGAAACAAGAATACTTTGTAACAGTCATCTAATAAACTTGAACGTTTGAGTGGTGTTTTAAGTAGCACTTTTCGTGTATCAGTTGTTGAAACTGACAAATACATAACAGACTAAATTTACGATATTTTTTCTGTAACCTGGTTAAACCCACAAATTGTATGATAGTGACGTACATTGCTAAAACGCCAAAGCTATATTAGTGAGAATCAAGTTTATAATGGTGGTGAATTTGTAAAGACTCGATTTTGTATATACATATTAAAACATCTTTGAGTAAGTATATTTGACTTGAAGGTAGATATGTGTTGCAACCGTTTTACACAAACAAACAAAGTGTTTTATTTTTTCCAGTTTTATGTGAAGTCCCTGAACTAGCTTAGTTGTAAATCAAGATCAAAACAACCACATTTTTGCTTTCTATTTGCATATATTATAAATGATTACAGAGTGCATGTCAATTTAAAGACAGTCAGGTTAACACGAGAGGAACAGCAGTATAATATAAATGCTTTATCTAGAAAGATATGACTGACAAATTATTTTGACTGACCACTTATCAAATAGGTGTTAGTGATGTGAATCATGAGGCGCATATAAAATGAATTGTCTGAGGTAGTATCGGTGATGGCTTGCACACCACTGCAATAAGACTATGTTGTATCGAATCATTTGGTCATCATTAATTGTATCAATAAAGAGACTGTGCCAATTTATTATCATTTGTTTACTTTCATACTTTGAAAAAATGAATAATAAAGTTAAAATGGTGAGTATTAAGTAGTGAGGTTTTGTTATGCTCTCATTATTTGGAAGGTGAAATTATGCCAATATTAAATAAACATCTTGTATTCCATCACTGTCTATTAATTTTTTTCTGAAAGTAAATGACTTTTATTAGTGTTGAGTATTCATAGATTGTTTCTCGAATGGTTAATATATCTTAATAAAGTTATTAAAGACTATTACAACCCCTAAACTGTTTTTATACCTGGCGTAGTGGTGTGCTATCAGTATAGCTAACACATTGCACATAGGTAAACGTAAATAAATTTCCATTTGAAAGACATAGTCTTCAAATTATGCCCAAGTTAAAGGTGCATATAAATCGAAACCAGTGTACTTTGACGGAGTTCTTGGCGTTCTCAGACATTTTATGTTGTTTGATTCGAAACTATGTCTTTTACATAAGGATACCATCCATGTAGGACGAAATTGAATTTTGTCCTAATTTTGTTTGTTATATTTAGAAAAAAATTATTTGAATTTCAGGTATTAACCTGTATTCTTTTTGAATATCATTTTCTAATTGCTTTAATAGTTCATGGCAATCTAGGACACCAGGCTGTCAAAGAAATTGATGAACACCATTTACGTGATATCGTACCGCCTGATAATGAACCTGAAGAAAATCGTAATCTTGCTAGACCTGATTACGATGATAAGTCATCCACAACATACAATCATATAGCTGTTGAAGACAGTCATTCAAATAAACTATCAGCGATTGTCCAGTTAGGTTTATCACCTAGCTCTCCACCTCCAAGAAGTGAGGCGAATTCAATAGGTCCAGGTAAGTGACTCTCCCGATTATGATTTAGATGTTATAATTTTGAATCCACTTGTTTACTGCACTTAGCAGTCTTTATTTATTTGTATTATACCTGTTTAATATATTTCGTTAATCTTATACTTTGATAATCATTATCAACTATAGCCAAATTAGTCTGTTCATGGTAATGACTACGAGCAATAGTTTTAATGGGAGGGGGTGAGCTAGAGTACATTTTGTATCATCTAGCCAGCAATTATTTCATATTTATATGAACAGTTAGAATGTAGTGTAACTAAGAAAAATATTAGAAATAAATGGTTATGTAAAATATCAATGCAGGTATCTCACGTAAATTTATATAAATAGCAATACAAAATCAGCTTAATAAAAGAAATAAAGCTAGATCCTATAATTTCGAAGAGTATCTTATAGATTTTATGAATTCACTTTTTAGGCTAATAAAATTTACTCCGGCTACTAAATTGATTTATCAACAACCTAGTGCTTTCCGTTTGTTGAGTTGTTTAGGTGTCTCACGGTGGCCTTGTTTGATAAAACTAGTCTTTTATCTTTTATTATAACGTAAAGGGTTTTAGAATTTTCATTAGCACATGTATTGCTTGCCTCATGTTGCTTGTGTCTGACTAATCCTCATCGAAAATATAGATATTTCAATTTCCTTACACTAGTTAAGTTAACTAGTTCTATTCATAACTTGGACAATACATTGCAAAGAGCTAAACTATGTGCTTTTAGCCCGAAATGAAGTCGTTGTATCCACACACTGATTTGCTGAGTTGTTTGCATATGAAAAGTAGAAGTCGACTAGATGCAGTGAAGAATGAAGTATAATAAGAAAACGTCAAAAGTCTATCGCACACTATTCATGCTCCATGTATTTCCATTGGAGCTACTGTGATAATATCGACTGAATATCCAGAGTGATGTTATTCATATCGTTTTTCTTTGAAATATACTATTATTAGAATTCAGATGCGGAAATCAGGACATTAAATGATAATTATCATTGATTTCAAGTGACTGACTTGAAGGAACGTTCAACCACAGCCGATTATGTCACAGGTTTGAATTGCACTCCAGTTTCTTCGGTTTGGGCTACCGGGTAACATTACTGGCCCTGAAACTTATCGTGTAGCATGAAGACATCTAATATGGTGATTTTCGTCTGGCTAAATTAAAAAAATGTGAATCGTTGGATGCTGACTTAGTGATCAAAACTTATCACGGTCTCTGTAAGAGACTTAAAACTACAGAGTTTGACTTCACGACAACTCATAGATGTTCGCTGGTAGAAGCCAAAAGCATTACTGTGTGGCTTCTGTGGATTTCATGCTGATATCTTTTCTTATTGATAACTATCCTATAACATAAATGTATTTTGTTTCTTTTTCACGACTAAACAATAATCCTGTACTGTTCAACATTTGAATAATACAACCATTCTTCATACTCAATAATCAAACCAATGTATATTGAATAAAAGGTGAGGGAGGTATACCATATACAGTAAACCGTGAGGATCTTTCACCAGCTGAGCAAGCAATATTTGATAAAGGTTGGAAAGATAATGCATTTAATCAGCTTGCTAGCGATCGTATTAGTGTGAGACGATATTTACCAGATTATCGAGAAGGCACGTAAGTCACTTTTATAACTGTAGTGATTATTTTTGTTCTATCTATGTAAACGAAAATTCTCTATTGCTTTATACTGTTTATTCTCCATGAGGTTGATATGTTTCTTGTAATTAGACTACCTTCCATAAACTTGATTAGAACTCGATGAGCATTGGGTTAAAGTTGCAATCAAGTAGTTGGAAATACTAGAAACCTGAAAGGTTTTAGGTTAATAGACTAATTATTTTAGAATGTTGATATGTTTATCTTTGATTCGTTCACTTGGGTACTTATCACTTAAATATACTTTCTGAATCCCGATTGGATTTTTAAGCATCATCCATAGCGATTCATGTATGTATATAGCTGCATATGCCCTTTGAAAGCATTCGTTTGAATTTTCTATACAAACAGTTAAGAGATAAAGTTAATTTTATGGTGAGGTCGGATATATAGTGCTGAGGAGTCCCTTACTAGGATGAAAAGACTGTCTTCTAATCCCTAATTTACAGTGGTTGTCTTACTCGAGTGAATTTAAGATATGAAATTCCAATAAGATTTTAGTTATTTCATAACTATTCGAAGAGTCACCAATTCCCGTTTGAACACTGCCATTTTAATTGCCCATAAATATTTTTAACTGTCTATTTTAAATTAATTGGCAAGTGTTTGACTCTTCTTCGTGATGCACTATGAACTATCTGACCTTTAGGTGCAACAGTAGTCTCCAATTTCTACCCTTATGCTAAGTATATACTGGTTATGAATGCATACCTATTTGATAATTGACTATGCATACGTATATATGTATACATATATGATCAGTAACAAATGTAAACAGGTATTCACAAACACTCGAAAATGCAGTTTACAATCACTTGTCTATTATAACTGATAGATATTGAAATTCAACAATAAAGTGCGTAATGAATTCAGTAACACATTTTTGATTAGTGTAGTGAAGTTTACTATTTATCCAACTATTAATCACTACCCTTAGTATCATTAATAGGAGTAGTCAGATAAATTAGGTTTTAGCTCAAAATACGCTTAAGAAATCTGTGTTGTGTTCGGCTTTCTAGCATCAGGTGACAGGTTTGAATCTTTGTACGAGTACATCAAATTAATTTACAGGGTAGTATTACTAACACTTAAACTCCTCAAAACTTTGTGCATTAATCATTATTTGGTAAACAAGTTAGTGACTATGAAGTCACACATATCCCTTGAGTTATTTTTTTAACTACATGCGATAATTTTTAAAATTTTATTTCCGTTTATTTAAGATTGTACTCTCATATTTATTCTAGTGTCATCTTAAGTGATATTTCTTATCTTTCAATTAATGTTCTAGGTGTAAGGATAATAAGTATTCACGTAATCTGCCGTCAGCATCTATTATAATTTGCTTTCATAATGAAGCATGGTCAGTATTATTACGTTCTGTACATTCAGTGATCGATAGATCTCCATCATATTTACTGCATGAAATTATACTAGTTGATGATTTTTCGGATCGTCGTAAGTTGAACTTGTTTGCTATTTGTTTATCAATAATTTGTTTTTTGCCGCTGGACCTTTCGTGATACAAGGTAAATATATTGTTAGTGAGGTTTTCAGTGCATCATTATACATTTAGCGAAAGATGTGTATTTTTAGAGGGCTTTCCTCCAATGGCATTGTCTTTACTTTGTACTTCAACTTTTTCTCAATTGATTATAGTAGGAAAAAGTATCTGAGTGGAAGTGGTTCTGTAGAGATTTCCTAGTATTGTTTTTTTTTATGCATCATAGATTGATTTTAATTAGGAACTAATGAAATCTGGAGAGCAGTAGATGTCTGTGTCGTCCTATCGTAGGACTCTTCAGAACTGGACCTTTTGTTTGTGTGACGGTTAGTGAGTTTGATCTTCAGTTTTAGAGTTCCTATTCACCCTTTTCGGTTTAGATGGATAAGTGATTGTAACAGCCCTGACGCTTATTGTTGCTTGAAGTCAACTCTACGAATCTATACTTCATAAATGTGTGGCACACATTTATTCACTCAATGAACTGATTCACATAAGGAATTGCTTGATTTTAATAAAGGAATAAATTTAATGTCACCTAAATATATATCAGACTGTGCTTTTATTTGACATAACTACTCGATTGTATATAAGCTCTATATCAGTTGGTGCGCAACTAACTGGTTTATGGAAATGAATATGATTACTTTTAGGAGTTGTTAGTCATGGAACTTATCAAATATCTTTAATATTATTTTAAATAATTGGATGTAGAACCGAAATCTCTATCGTAATACTGTCTGAAATGTACGAAAATTGATCTTCATGGAGTTACAGTATAGAAACCGAATAACTTGATGAAAGTTTAAGTACAATTTATTTATCTACTTATTTATCGCACACTTAGCCTTAAGCTACACAGTGTGTTGTGATCACGCGGTTGCCCAAACTAAAGTATGGAAACTAAAAATTTGTTCCAGGACATATGGCTTGGTGGATAGAAGTTGAACACTTTAGTCACTGAGTAACAGGTACATAGGAATATTATTTAGATGAAAACAGTTTGTGGATTGAAAGTCTCAGTAATAGTCACCGAGTTGATAGATGTAGTGAAAATGACAAGATAAAACTTCTTTTTGCTTTCCGCTTAAGAAGATTTAAAAGATAATTATAGTCACACGTCATGGCCGAAATTGATGGGATGTTGTATTGTTAATTCTTTTCTTGAGAGGCAGGTCGGATAATAATCTGAGATGCATTTTAAAGGTATTCGTTTTGTGCAGTTGGTTTATTTTAAAATGAAAGTTTTATAATATTATCCTTGGCACTTCTTACCTTATTTGTGTTACAGTAATATAATTGTGATATCAAAAAATTTATTCGTAATCTAAAATAGTTAGTGGGTTATTAGGCTGCCAATCGTTGAAGATACATCAGTGACGATGAACTTTAACCGATTTTTAGTTTTTACTAACATGTCGTGGCATCAGCTTACGTTTGTACCTTTCACCGTTCTAACTATTAAGCTTAGTAAATTGCTTCTGTAACAAGGTGGTTAGAGGTAATCAGTAGGAAGCCATAATCCTAGATTTCGTGATAGCTGGCATTAGTCAGCAAGGGAAGTATTCATAGGTTGCTATCCACACAATTCAGTGATATCAACCATAAACTCTGAAGCTAGAGGAACAGCGTTTAAATCCTAGTGAAAGTATCATTTTGTTATGACTGAAGATATGCCTTATTAATAGGTGCTAACTAGAATACAACCTAGTTCTTAAAGCATATATTGTAGGCTGTTTCCAACCACCACACATTACCTATTAAATGCGTTCTTTTTCTATGATAACTTATATTGTTTTTGCTACACATTAGTAATGAAAATATAGTTATAAATAAATGATATTTGTCTAGTGATTTATTCAAGGAATGTCTGTTCTAATGATTTATTGTCATGCGAACGGAAGATAAACTTTTCTTATTTATGTTGTTGCCCTTTGTGTTTTAAAGAATCGCATAATAAATGCAATTTAATTATAAACAATTTACTTCGTAAAACGATTCATATACTTATTAGTGTCTATGCATGCATATGAATTAATGCAAAACTTTCCCAGTTGTACTTTGTTAAATGTACCTCATTTTGTGCAACAGTTACCGATTCTAATCGCAAAGCCGAATAACTACACTTCTGTAGTATAGACAGACAAAGAGAGTGGAGAAAGTAGTTTTTTTTAAAAAAAGAATTGTTTCACGAAATGTCCGTTTTGAATCAAATAATAAAGGTTTGTTTTCTTATCTACAATTTCGTAATTTTAGACCGTGCAAGTGCCATCGCATCAGGCACCATAAAACTTCCACCCTAAGTGACCGATTCTTAAAGACACTTTAAAATTGTAATAATGCCAATATTTTATCGGTAATTGAAATGGGAAATAAGTCTTAGATATTTTTATCATTTACTAACCTGAGTCTAAATCATGAGCTCTTTGGGAGGTGAATGGATGCTCATAGTGCAAGTTCAGCTGAAGAGTATCTACGCTTATATTTCATGGAGTCAAGTTAAGGTATATCAAGTTGTTCGACATGTTCATCACGATTATCCAGCCAGTAATAAAACCTTAATTTATTAACCTTAATTTATGAATTGAAGATACAGTAGTTAAAATGCCTTTGAATATTTAGTGTATTACCAGGTTGCTTAAATGTATTAGATATTGTTCAAATCCTAGTTCTAGTGAATTTTAGTTATATTTTGAATACCTATCAATGTATTGGATAAAAATTCCGTCGAAGTGCTTGTGTAGATTTGAACTTCATATTAAATATTACAATCTAGATAGCCTTCACACAAGAATGTTTGGCTCAAAAATCATTTTTATATGGTTAGCTAAATTAGCACTCGGAAACATTAATGTATTTTGTGGGGATTCCCGCAAGTTGATGTGTATGCTTTCATTTTGCCCAAAGACAAATTGAAGTCACTATATTTAACTTTCGTTTTTATACATCATTGATATTTTGTTTTCTTTGTCTAAAAGTGTAAAGTAATCAGTCGAATCCAATATTGGTGAGAAAAATAGAACGATGATCCATTTTTTTTACTATAAGACTGGAGCATAAGCAGAATACCTATTATTACAGTTTAATTAGCATCCAACAACACAGACTGATGTTCATTAGTGCCACACTTCGTTTATGACTGGCTAACTTAAATGTTAGTCGGAGGAAAGTAGTAAACAATAAAACATTGTACAGCCACTCCCTTTTATTTTATGAATCACTGCATACCCACAACTGTACACTTGATCGACCCAAATCCCTGTGGTTTCTTGCTGAAAAGGCCTTCTTTAAGAGTGGATCCATTCTTACATAAACCTACATAAACCCTTCAGGCTAACTCATTAATTAATCCCATCAGCCATTGCAGACAACCTGGTCGGGGTTCGTTCACTAATTCTAACCATTAGTTGCATATATTTTAAATGACATGGCTCCGAATCAGTCACAGACAAATTTACTCTTTATCTTACTGAAAATATTGTGTTCTAAAACTCTTTTGTGAGAACATTTCCTTACACATTCCTTTTTCACATACCATATTCTAAATATTTAGTCTGTGTTATGCTATTTGATTTTTACCATTCATCATTGACGATTTCATCCGAATGTGACAGTGTATTATGATGACTTGAGTTAACACATATTTGTACCAAGCTGTATATAGATTGTGACTAACTTTCTCACGCAAGGTTTCTTTTCCATTAAGGACTGAAATCCATCAGTCTTAATTGGTATATTACATCCTGATCGTATTGTCTTGATTTCGCTGTTGAGTCACTAGTTTGTGGTAATGTTAGATTGTGGCCAAATTACATTATAAGAGTAATCCCCTTAGGATGTTAGTAAATCGTCATAGATTGGTCATGCACAGTCATAAACAATGAGCATATTTATAATAGCGTAAGTATTTTGAAGGTATGGGTAGTTTTTATTGTGATTTTAAAAGTTAGTTATTTTGCTATTTATTCAAACGTGTACGCCATTTATTTTTTGGTTGTGTCGATGTTGCATGAAACTTCCGTGTTGTAGATTTTCTTCAACTGAGTAGTTATGAACTGTTCGTAGTCCTCTGATACTACTGAAAGCTTACTAATCATTACGATGTTAAACAGTGGTAAATAAGAGCTGGGTGGCAGGGGGGTGGTTAGAAACACAAAAGTTATTTATATATTATCCTCTCTATGTATATTGTTTAAAGAAATGAGTGGGGTACGATGAAACATTATATAAAGGAACTACTTCTACGATGCACAGTTACAATTGAATAATGAGTTCTTTTGACGAATTGATAGTATAGCTATGCGTTCATCATTGGGCCTTTTCCGTGATAACTGTTTTATGGTAAATCTGAAAAACACGATACTTAGACCAACGATTGATTGATTCATACATAAAAAAGTGTATAGATGGAACGTTTTTCACTTATTATATTACCTTGGATAAATTCAAAACATGTCATCGATCAGTCAAATCTACAATGGAATCAATGAAAAATATGTAATTCCATTTATTTGGTGTCTTAAAGAAGAGAAACCCAGATAATCCTCAGCAAATATACAAATATAGGAAGATAACCAGGAATTGTCACTATTCGAATTTCTCAAAGCTATCATCCCGCAGCATGAGAAAATGTTGCATTTTTACAGTAGAGAGCGAATTACTTCGATTTAAACGAATACTTGTCAAAAAATGCTATTTGCCTTGGTTCCTTGATAGAGACCTGCAAATGAAACCGCAGCTGAAAGGATTTTCTACAGCTGAAAACTAAACGTTGGTTTTAATGACAATAGCTCAGCTAACATTCTGGAAAACTGATTTCCAACACTTTTGGGAAAAACGTTCTGTACCGTTGGAATTCCTGAATGTGGAAGAACAAACTCAATCTGAATTATATCCGTGTATCTGCAAGTCTATTTGCTTATGTGGACATGGTATTTAAGACGTACAAAGCACTTTGAAAACGCTTCTCTTAATAGAGTTTTAAAAGGAGGGTGTAAAGCAGCTAATAGCTCGGTTTTGCATGAAGCCAGCTGTTAGAAAATTATCTTAATCGAAGTTGTATAGAGTAAACTGACTATTTAAAACACTTAAAATTCATGTTATTTTTAAGCGATTTTAATTTCATTGAATGTTAAACGGGAATTCGCTCCTGCTTAACACAAGTTGTTACTGATATAACTCTACTGTAGTAAAATTCATGATATGAATACTAGTTACTTTGAAATTGTCATAAATAAGAAATTGTATACGTAAATGTATACATAAAATGGTTGTAACATTGGCAACAGCTATTTGTACAGTTACTCGAAATTGGCGCTTATGTTGTTGCCTAGAACGATAATGAGTGATTGCCAATTACACTAACTTACCTAGAAAACCCAACATCGACTGTGTCTCCACGTGAATTCTTCTCTTCTTACGCCTGTTACCCCTCTCGGAGGAACATAGGCCGCTCACCAGTTTTCTCCATTTAACTCTGTCCTGAGCAATCTTTTCCAGCTGTCTTCAGTTACTGTTCATTCTTTTTATGTCTGCTTCCAGTTCTCGACGCAGGGTGTTCTTTGGCCTACCTCTTTTCCGTTTTCCAACAGGATTCCAAGTTAGTGCTTGTCGCGTGATACAGACTGATGATTTCCGCAATGTATGTCCTATCCATTTCCAACGTCGTTTCCTGATTTCCTCTTCAGCTGGAAGTTGGTTTGTTTTCTCCCAAAGTAGGCTGTTGCTGATGGTTTCCGGCCAACAGACATTCAATATTCTACGTAGACAGTTGTTGATAAATACCTGAACTCTCCTGAGGATGTTTGCAGTAGTTCTCCACGTTTCAGCTCCATACAGAAGAACTGACTTGACGTTCGAGTTGAAGAGTCTAACTTTGAGATTGGTAGACAGTTGTTTGGAGTCCCATATGTTTTTCAACTGTAGGAATGCTGCCCTTGCTTTGCCGATCCTTGCCCTTACATCTGCATCGGATCCTCCTTGTTCATCGATGATGCTCCCTAGGTATGTAAAGGTATCCACTTCTTCCAGAGCGTCACCATCAAGTTCAATTAGGTCGGTGCTCTCGGTGTTGAATTTGAGTATCTTGCTCTTTCCCTTATGTATGTTCAGGCCTGTTGATGCTGAGGTTACTGCTACTTTGGTTGTCTTCACTTGCATTTGCTGTTGTGTATGGGATAGAAGTGCTAGATCATCCGCGAAGTCTAGATCATCAAGTTGCATCCTACTTGTCCATTGAATCCCGTGCTTCTCCCTAGATGTAGAGGTTTTCATGATCCAATCGACCACTAGGAGGAAGATGAAGGGCGAGAGCAGACAGCCTTGTCTGACACCGGTTCTTACTGAGAATGCATTTGTCAGCTGTCCTCCATGCACGATTTTGCACTGTAGTCCGTCGTAAGAATTCTGGATGATGTTGACGAGTTTCTCTGGTATACGCTCTCTGTCTACGCTGTCAAACGCCTTCTCATAGTCGATGAAGTTGATGTACAGTGATGAGTTCCATTCAATTGATTGTTCAACGATGATGCGTAGTGTTGCGATTTGGTCTGTGCATGACCGATCCTTACGGTAACCAGCCTGTTGGTCTCGAAGTTGAGCATCCACTGAATCTTTCATTCTATTCAACAACACTCTGTTGAAGACTTTGCCTGGTACTGACAATAGTGTGATTCCTCTGTAGTTCTCGCATTTGCTTAAATCCCCTTTCTTTGATATCTTGATAAGGTATCCTTCTTTTCAGTCTGCCAGCACCTGTTCTTCCTCCCAGATCCTCTTGAATAAAACGTGGAGCATATTTGCCGTTATGTCTATATCTGACTTGAGTGCTTCGGCTGGTATATTGTCAGGTCCTGCTGCTTTCCCACTTTTGATCTGTCTGATGGCTATCTTGATTTCTTCCATCGTTGGGGGATTGACATCAATCGGGAGATCTGTAGATGCTGCTTCGATGTCTGGTGGGTTCGGTGGAGCTGGTCTATTCAAGAGTTCCTCAAAATGTTCTACCAATCTGTTTCTTTGTTCATGAATCTCGGTGATTAGCTTGCCTTCTTTGTTCCTGACCGGTCGCTCTAGTTTACTATATTTCCCTGCCAGTTTCTTCGTTGTGTCGTATAGCTGTTTCATATTTGCTTCTCTTGCAGCTTTCTCCGCTGTCGTTGCAAGGCTTTCGATATACTTCCGTTTGTCGGCTCGAATGCTCTTCTTTACTTGTTTGTTTGCTTCTGTGCATTCATTTTGTGCCTTGATTTTTTCTAATCAAGTTTGGCTGTTGTTGATTTCTGCCTTCTTGTTCCTCCTTTGTTGAATTTTGCTCAGGATCTCTATGGAAATCCATTCCTTATGATGGTAGTTCTTGCAGTTCAGAGCCTCTTGACAAGTTGAAGTTAGTGCCTCTTTGATTCCTTTCCAGTTGTCCTCCATAGTGGTTTCTTCCTCGTTCAGCAGATCTTGCAAGGCTTGAAACCTGTTGTTGAGAGTTATTTTGAATTCCTTGAGTTTGTCAGTATCCCGAAGAGAGGCTGTATCGAACCGATTTAATGCTGTTGCTCCAGTTATCCATTGCTTCTTTAGCTTCAGTTTCATTTTGGCAACCACTAGGTGGTGATCTGAAGCTACATCAGCTCCTCTCCTGGTTCTCACATCTTCCATTGATCTTCTGAATTTTTTATTGATGCATATATGGTCAATTTGATTCTCTGTAGTATGATCCGGTGAGATCCATGTAGCCTTGTGTATGCGTTTGTGGGAGAATATTGTACCACCTATAACCATTTTGTTGAAAGCGCAAAGATTTGTAAATCTTTCACCATTTTCATTTCTTTCTCCCAGTCCTTGTCGTCCCATGATGTCTTCGTAACCGGTGTTGTCCATTCCAACTTTGGCATTTAGGTCCCCCATCAGGATTGTCAGATCCTTTCCTGGACACTTCGCTATAAATGACTGAAGCCTATCATAAAACTGATCTTTGTCGTCGTCGTTGCCGTCGGTGGTGGGTGCATAACACTGGATGATGTTCATTGTAATCCCCTTCTTCATTGTCTTGAAGGATGCTTTGATGATCCTGGGTCCATGTGGTTCCCATCCTACAAGTGCATCGCGCGCTTTCTTAGACAGCATCAGAGCAACTCCTTGGGTGTATGGGGCATTTTCCTCTTCGTGCCCGGAATATAGTAGCACCTCTCCCGTGGCTAATGTTTTCTGTCCAGTTTGAGTCCAATGCGTTTCGCTGATCCCGAGCACAGTTAAATTGTATCTCTTCATTTCTGCTGTTATCTGGCTGATCTTCCCTGTCTCCCACATTGTCCGAACATTCCATGTATCTTTAAAATGTTTTGCTCTGGTCGTTAGAAGGGGTGGCATCGGCCTCATGACTTCCGAAGAATCTCGGTTTTCATCATGAAGCGTCATATAGATTCCTTCCACTTCCAGGGCAGAGTTTAAATGGTTAAGTTTGTTTATTCTGGTTAGCGTTTTTTTAGCAAACTTGTGTTTTACGGGATAGGGGTGCTAGCCCTATGCTCAACCCTTCTCCTTTACCCGGGCTTTGGACCGGCAACAACCGTAGAAGAGCTGCGGGCGGAGTTGTCTCCACGTGAGCTAAGAAAATATTATTATTGCGTTAGACAGTTTTCTTCAAATGAATGATGACTATTCTGTAAGATATACCTCATGTATTTATTGGATTAGGTATATTTGTTAATTGTTACAGTCTACACGTTAGCCAGTACGATACATTAATGCCGCAAATCACCCACTAAATAAAGTCAGAAGATTGTTGAGACTAGAAAGTGACCACAATGGAATTCACATGCGTTACATGTTTATTGTAAGACCCTAATACACTGCGAAATTATAGGCTGTCAGCATGTTTAGTGTGTGACAGAGGGCTTGATTAGGTTATTTGCATGATTGATATAATTTTTTTGTAACTGTTTCTAACCTTGCCGTAGAAAAAATTGATATGGTTTTCCTATCAGTTACTAAGTTGCGAATATCAAAACCAAATATGTTTGTCCCGAAATACTAATTCATCATTCTCATCGTTAACTAATTACGTTTATGATAATTGCCTAGATAACCTGTAAACTAGTGCATTGTAAGTAAAGACTTTCTTCAGCATGGCGGATAATTTCCTCTTTATTGAGAAGCAGCCAATAAATGACACAATAGATCAATACATCTTCTATTTAAGATATGTACAGGTAAACACTTGACTATTCGTATTATTTCTGTTGGCAAGATTCATTGTTTCATTTTACTGTAAGTACATGTTCATACACGTATGAGAGTTGTGCAATCGCAATCACTATCTAAGCTTCGTAGATGTTTAAGTGACGTGGGTAAAATGCAGAAAGAAAGTTACTATACCCTCAGGGTAATTAAGTTGCATAAAGCACCAAGTCACTTTGAGCAGATACTTTAAAAAGCGTAAATTACCCACTTCTGTGTTTACAATATGCAATAAATTACTTCATCACTATCATTAAATACTTATATTTCTATACATTCCAGAAAACCTTAAAAATTAAAATGCTGCCTATTATTAAGGATAATAATGTAATTCGCTTACCAAGTACTGATTTATATACTCGGTTTCAGTCACAACCTTTTTTTTTAGCTCTATTCATTCTTCTTGGCTTTTTAAACCAAAGTTTCAGGAGTTCGACTAGAACTCACTACCTAATCGTAGAAAATTGAACGTCTTGCCACTAAGCAACCGTTCGTTGTTACTTACTGAATTATAACACACATGTAGGACTTTTCGTTAAGCTACTGTAACGCTGAAAACCTTGCTATAATTTCAACTACATTGGCCAATGTGTTAAGGTAATTTAGTAATCAGTAAATTGTATATTTGTATAATTAACTAGTGTCATACATGTGAAAGCATTTTCATAGACATCAGCAAGAAAGTAAGCTAGTTTCTGTTTATATTCACTGATATTTGATTTTAATATATGTTGTGAAGTATTGGACAAACATCCTACATTTGTTTCGCCCTTACATGAAAATTATCATCGGAGCATCCATAACTTCATAGTTGATCAAACATTAAGTGACACTCATCGTAAAATATATGCAGCAAAGCAACAGTTTTCTAGTTTCAAATCCACCTAAATTGTAAGTAGTCAATAATGAGTAGCTATCATTTATTTTCAATGAACACATAGTTTGGCTTGAGTTTCGTGGTTTTAAGCGTTAGATGGAATAGCTTGAGTACATGAAGTTTCCACGCATAGTTGTTAATTAAAAATACAGAAACTTTATTATATTATTTGTACAGTTGTAAAACAGGTGACTTAGAAGTTTGAATAAGCCACTGAAATAAAAGAACAATGCAGGGGGTTGTGTGTTGGGCAGTGTCTGAATTTCATGCAGTTTATTGCTGTCAAAAATGCAAATAATGCAAGAACGACAGCATTTGCAGAATACATTAAATTCGATGAAGCACACTACATTCATACCATCTACACACTATTTATTGATTTTAGATAACTCAAAATATTCGATTCCGTTATAAATCTGAATTGAATTGTACATCAGTTAACAATAGATTTGTATTTGACATAACGAATTAATCTGAGTTAGAGAACCATTGAAATCCAGAAGATATTAAATATTTGTTCTGTCTAAGTGTACAACTCTTCAGCAGTGTTCGTACAACACCGCAGAAAAGAATCGAACCCAGTATGTTCAGGTTTCACGACGAACCCTTAACTGTTAGACAACTGAGTCGACTTTCATCGATTGATATTTCATACTGCATCACTGCGTACTATATTTGTGCCACCGAATTGATTGCGGATAATGAGTAACTACTACCTTACACCCGACATGTCTGAACTCCACTGGTCACGTTTTTCAGTAGGACTCTAGAAATTGCTTTTTGAAGTTAGTTATTATTATTGATTGTTTAGAAGGTGAACTTGGAAAGTTGACTGTAGAGTGTTTATAATTTTATCTGTTATTATTTACAAAATTTAGTTTCATGGTATGATAAAGACTTCAAATGTATATAATAAAATCAATTCTAATAGATACATAAGAATGTCAGTTTTAGAGTGCAGTGGAAAGGATTTAATCAGGCAGTTATAAACACGAATTTGTTGTAAATATATGGAGTAATTGAATATAGTACGAATGTGAGAACCGAACTTATCAAAATGTGGTTAAGCAAAAATCAAAAAGACAGGCTCATCGATTCGCTTGTTACCAATGCAACTGTAAGTTAACCACTGACTCCTTTTGAATTCAAGTGTTAAGTTTAAATCTCCTAATTACAGTGATACTAGAGAATTTTAACAGCATGGAATTGAGTTGTTTACTGATTGCTTCAAATGAATTCATCTAACCTATTTCGTATCCTTTGTCTGCTGGGTGACTTAGATGCTGTCTTATTTTAGAAATAGGTAGTTGGCGATATGTTTAGAAAATCGTGAGGATATTTGTCCTTTGTGTTCTTCGAATGTACCTGCTTTTGTAAGTACATATAAATGTGTAAGTGTAACTGAAGGTGACATGTGACGGGTATTTGTCTACTATTATTTCATGTATATTGAACATTGTGTAGTATACAATGGTAGTAGTTTGATGGCAATAAATGTTTGTACGAAAATCATTTTGTGTCCTTGATTTTTCAAGTAACTTGGTCAGCTTTAAGAATTAGTTGAGCAAGTACACATTTCTTCTAGATTTTTCGAATTCGGATTTTAGATTACTATATCTCTATATGAATGCCTGTGAATGACCATTTTGTCGATGTTATTCTTTTATTATTGTAACTGTTTTTCAATTTTATCAGTAAAGCTCAGTCATCCACCTCCAAAGTAAAGTGATTTTACTGAACTACATTCGTATTTCATCAAGTAAACGTAATTTTATGTATCTTTTTATTATATAAACTTATGAAATGTCATATCGTTTCCTTGTGAATTTCATAGGTCTTGAAATTAAGGTGTATTATTATTTTTCATATTCAGTTGTGAATTCGATATTAGAATGAGATTTGTTGAAGGTCTCATGGTTTTCTTTGCAAAAGTTTGGTTGTCACATAAAATAAATTTTTCATCAACATACTATCTGTATGATGTGATTTGATTGATAGCATGTACTAACTTTGTTTTTTGTGAATTCCCTATAAACATGTTGGCGATAACTGGTCCTAAGGAGCTTCAGGTAGCTACACAGCTACACCTTTACAATATAACTTATCAGTAAATTGAAATTGGACGTTTTGTATGCATTGTAGTTGCAGTTGTTTGAATGATATTTTCAGTATAAATTCAATTAGGAACCAGCATTCTACAAAAATTGATTTCCTCCAAACACTTGTAATATATAATTTTGTTTATTTTTGTATTAATATCTCGTACAGAAACATATTATTTGTCTGGTTTTGTGTTATAATATTCGTTTATGTTTGCTGGGATTGTGGATCAACAATGCGATTTCGTGAGCTGCCGTCACTTGGTTACAATGAGTTATTGTATTTCCTCTGTTAAGTAACATATATATGTCGAAGATATTCTTAACCCTTTTATTACATGAATGCATCTACCTAACAGAAACTGTCCTTCATTAAGTTTAACATTCATTAGACTGACGATTGAGTTTATTTTGCAATGAAAAGTATTTCTGTCACAGAATTGTTTGTTACTGATTTAATCGCTGAACTCATGTTGTGAACTGTTTTGATTTAAAGTAGTTGGATATAATTAATAAGAAACACCTTATTACAGTTTCTCGCTAGTCTGGGCTGGTCAGGAAGACGTACCCAAATTGTTAATGGAACTGATACTCTGTGTGGATTTTAACCCTGGTTTATTCAATTTTATAGTCTGGGACTACCAATGAGCTATTCACGATATGACGGACCTTCTATTTTGAGCACTTTTGAATCTTTGTAAATTGATATTTTGTAGTATTAATACCTATACAATCCATTGTTTCATTTTTATTATTTGTTATTATCCTTATAAATAGCCAAACACACTTGACGTTAAATAAATCCTTTAGTTTGTTGTTATGATCAAGATAGCGTTATTCTATTGTGTTAATTTCGTTACAGTAAAGAATTTTCAACCCCACTTATGCAATATTCCAACGAATGTCTGGTTAGCAAGCATTCAAACTGTTATTATTTTGGAAACAAATTTTACAAATGGTTGTAAGATGTTCAGTTGGCCATGTATTTTCATTCACAAAAGTTGACTACTAATTCACATAGTAAAACAATTTTTCTAGCCAACCCATCATGTACAGAAGTATCAATTATAACACATTCGTTTATTATAAAATGAGTTATTTATATTTGTAAAATTCCAATGAGTAGAAATTAAAATTTCTGACGTTTCGCGGCTTAGTGTAAGTCGCTTCTTCAGAGAAATGAATAACCGAAACGTCATAAATTTTAATTTCTACTCATTGGAATTTTACAAATATATATAACTCATTTTATAAACTACCTATCCAATGCTCAATTTATTTGAAATTATCAAAATTAACCTTGGTAATGATGTATACATTCGTTTATTGTTTCTTTAAACAATAAACAAAGAGGAAAACATGTGAATAACTGCAGCGTTTTCATCCGAGTATTTAGCATCTCAATAAATAAGCTACTTATAATACTGTGTGACAACATACAAAATCTTTGTTATTAATCAGTTGAAACAACACTAAAACAAGATAATTGTGATATATTTACAACTGGCAGTAGTTGGCCTAAATGTTTTAAAACAGGAGAAGAGTTGAGTTATACCAATGAATCAACCAGAATCAAGATAACCACAAATGGCCTTTATGTTAAATTCGAACTCCAGTACTGGTAGGATCATAGTTGGAGTTATGATTTAGATATAGAGTCTGGATTGTTGGTTACATTTAGAATTCGGTGTTGGATGCATAACTTATTATTCTAATTAAGGATTAAGAGTGGATTTCACTTTGAGACAGGTTTTAAGATTAGATCTTCTGATTGGAATCATGATTTTGTGTTAAGAATGTAACTTAATAATTGAATTCACGCTTAGGATTAGGTTAAATGTTAGAATTTGAAGTTAACATCAGGATTAGATATAGGATATATAATATTAATAGTATTTAAATGACTCTAAATTTCCTATAGGATTATGAATAAGGATGATTTTTTGTCATTATTAATAGAATAAAGCTTCGGTAAAATAAGCATTCAGTAAAATGATATTTTATGTTAAGATTGAAATTTAGCGTTAGTTATTATTCTAGATTATTTGTGATCCCATTTCTATGGCGCATTTGGGCAGAAAACTCACTTTCTAAGTAGTAAATTATAGTTCGATTGTATGAGTCTACTTCACCAGACTTTGGTGTTGCATAGCCATTTAGATACAGAAAACACTGTTTATTTAAATTAATTGACACACTAACTGTTCGGAATTGTGTTTAGTAATAGAATCTAAAACACACATTTCGGCTTATTTGTAACTCGTCAGCAGAATGTGGTTGCACCATTATGCTGATATTTACCCTAGGATTTAAACGCGTAAGCAAGTCACCTTATTTATGTTGCATAGTTAATTAAATACTTAAGAAACATAATTATTGATAAGTAATATTCATTGCTAAATAATTTTGTTGTTTTATTAGTTTGCACTGTCATTTAACTCTTTATTTAACAAACTGAATTATTTTAATGATTCATGGCGTTTAAATTTAAAACTTTTATATATTTCACTCTCTTTTATCATAGCTCATCTTAAAGAAGCATTGGAAGAATATATGAAAATGCTGAATGTTGTCAAAATTGTTCGTACTAAACGACGTGAAGGATTGATTAGAGCAAGGATGCTTGGTGCAGCACAGAGTTCTGGCAAAGTGCTCGTATTTTTAGATTCACATATTGAATGTACCACAGGTAAGTTTGTAAAGATACATATATATATATATATATATATATATATATATATATATATGCATATATATGTGTACATATAGTGATTGACATTTATAATTTAGTGATGATATAACCCTAATATTTAGTTTTGAACTATTTACCTTGAAAATATTTTCATCTGACCTATGTCAGTGTTGATATACAGATATGCACATAATTGTGATTAATCTTATGCAACTATTTCAGGAGTGACTTCCTGTTTTGCAGCTTATTGCCTATTAGTTTTCATGATTTCAATGCATCGTTTCCTTAATACCTACTAATTCGTAACTTGACTAAATATTATTATTGTCATTCTGTTTGATATTGAATATAGTCTAACGCGAAATCACAATAGTGTTGTTTGAAATTTTTCAATATTTATCATTGATAGCTATTTTGTAAGTTGAGGTGGTTTTCTGACGATTGTTCACAATATTTTGTTTGTATTTGTCAAAAATTGACTTAGTTTGAGTGCGATTGAAAATCAAGGGGTAATCGAAATCTGTTCTGTTATAGTATGGTATTTCTCAGAAATAAGCACACACGACTCAGTCAAGGATTATAACAAGAATCTTCAGATCACATGAAAAATGTTGGAATCTCTAAGAGTAGGAATCCTGCTTTATTTTTGTGATGCTAGTTTAACTTAATTTCGCGAATTGACTTTAGTTAGACCTCAATTTCCACATTACTTAATTATAATCAATATCAGCTTGCTAGTTACCAACTTCAGGAGGTAATTCCTGGAGTTTTAGTGATAAACGTGTCTGATGTGAATCGGTTACGCACTGATACTTCTGGATGGGGTCACGCAAATGTACCAGGAATTGATGAGTTGTCAGTATCGACGATCACTTGAAAGCCAATTCAGTAGTTTAATGGTTAAGCATTAATCGCAAAACATGCAGGTCTTGGTGTTGATCCACGGGTGAAGTTACGAATGTACAAATAGATAGGACAAGAAACGATTGATAAGGATAGCTTTTTCAGGAAACGTAGTAATACAAGTGTTAGTGTATCAGTAAATAAGTTGTAATACTTCCAGATATTTGTATAATGTTCGCTGTCCATAATGCATATGAAGACTATAATAACGAAGGCCTTATTGACTTCAAGATATAGGTCCCGGTCACGTTCTGAGAAGTCGTGGCAGGAGCCCTTATATGAGTTGGCGAAAGCAAAAACGATGGAAAAGGCAGCGGTGATAGGCAACAGTAGGCAACTTTTTCGACTTATCAAGGAAACTGGGTATTAGGGATCCTAATGTGAGTAAGACTATCTCGGAAAAGGATGGGATTATAATTCATTCTCAGTCCAGGAGATTGGACCGATGGGCAGAACACTTTAGGGATCAGTTCAACTGGCCTTCAGCCACACTTCGGTTGCCACACTTCGATCCCCAGTCATCCTGAATGGCAAATCGACTTAACTCCTCCTGGTCTTTATGAAGTTGAGAAGGCTATAGGAAATCTGAAGCGAGGTAGAGCAGCAGGTCCTGATAGGCTTACCCCTGAAATTTTTAAGGATGGTGGTCCAGTTTTAGCAGCTAGATTGACTGAAATCTTAGGTAGAATCTGGGAACTGGGCGTAATACCATCTGACTGGTCTCAATCCCTGATTGTCCCAATTTATAAGAAAGGACAAAAGTCTTCTTGTGACAATCACAGGGGAATCAGTCTGACTAATATAGTTTCTAAATTGTTAGCCTCGATTATACTTAGACGCCTAACTAGAGCTCGTGAAGAGCAGACTAGAGAAAACCAGGCTGGATTCAGGCCTGGACGTGGCTGTATAGACCACATCTTCACACTGCGACAGGTACTGGAACACAGACACACATTCAGGCGTCCTACAATAGTTGTCTTCCTGGACCTAAAGGCGGCATTCGACTCTGTTGATCGTGAGGTTCTATGGCAGTGTCTGTCATTGAAAGGTGTACCAAAGAAGTACATTAACCTTATACAAGCTCTCTACTCTAAAACTACGGGTCGAGTGAGAGCTTATGACGAACTGTCATCGGAATTCCTCACTTCAAGTGGTGTCCGTCAAGGATGTCCACTTTCCCCATTCTTGTTTAATTTTGTCATAGACATGCTCCTAGATATAACCATGTCTTCGTCTGACTTTTCAGGAGTTGACTTACTACCAGGAGCCTCGCTTACTGACTTAGAGTATGCTGATGACATAGTCCTATTTGGTGAAGACGCTGACAAAATGCAGAGTCTTCTGACTACCCTGAGCAACAATGCAAGCATGTTCGGGATGCGGTTTTCCCCCTCAAAATGCAAAATGTTGCTTCAAGATTGGGTTGCATCGGCACCTGAACTAGTGATAGGGAGTGAAGTAGTCGAGCGTGTAGACCGCTTCACGTATCTGGGGAGTCTCATCAGTGCTGATGGCCTGGTGACTGACGAAATCTCAGCACGGATACAGAAAGCTCGATTGGCTTTTGCCAAGTTGCGTCACTTATGGCGCAGGCGAGATATCCGCTTGCTAACCAAAGGACGAGTGTACTGTGCAGCAGTTCGCTCTGTCTTACTATACGGTAGCGAAACATGGCCGTTAAGAGTAGAGGACATTCGTAGGTTACTGGTCTTCGACCATAGGTGTCTCCGAAGCATTGCTCGTGTATCATGGGACAACCGAGCGAGCAATGCTGTCGTTAGGAAACGGGTTCTAGGAAAGGAGGGCAAATCAATAGATGAGGTGTTGAAACGTCATCAGTTGAGGTGGCTGGGACATGTGTTACGCATGTCTAACTACCGTCTGCCTCGACGGGCTATGTTTTGCGGTGTAGGAATAGGTTGGAAGAAAGCTAGGGGCGGCCAAACCAAAACATGGCAGAAATCGATGAAGTCACTGACAAGTGGACTAAGTCATGTTGGTAGATGTAGGCTGCGTGGTTGGGGTCCGCGAGACGAAAGTCACCAATGGTTAGAGACCTTGAACGACATGGCTCAGAATCGTTCGCAATGGCGCAGGTGCATCCATTCTTTGTGTTCTCTCAAAATCTAACCTTCCGAATTCTCTATCTTTCTCCTTACAAATTTATCTCACTGAATTATACTTTTCGAATCATATTTTCGCTCCCTAATTTTCTGCATTACTGCTAATACTTCTATTATCGTTATCACTCTTGGATTTGAACTGACAGTTGCGTCTCTGTGCTGATGTGGTATGGCGACCTGAACTGATGTACGTACGTACGAAGTTCTGCGTTGTATCTGTATATGTCTCCTTATATGAGTACTCCCTATATTGTTTTCGCAACAAGTACATGTGAATCTATAAACACAATTAGTAAAATTAGGAGGGTATTAATTTTTGTTTACATGCCTTGACCAGCATCTGATGTCGTATAAGTTAACCACTTAAGATAAACGAAAGTTTCTTTTCAGTACTGTCCTGATTCTCCATCATTCCTTCTTAAGAGTTCACCTTCTTTGAACAGAAAGGAAATATGATGTCTATAAGACCATTTTTAATTGTTTCGAATATATTGTTTATGTTTGGTTATGTTTGAAAATCATGTCGATTGACAGTGAAATCTAAACAATTGTATGTCGTGCATGGTTTTACTGACTGCCTTGTAGACACAAGCACACGTCTAACCATTAAAACACTACACTCAATTTATTTTTAGCCCTTTACCTTAATAATCAATTACTTATGTGTATGCAACTTGTTAATCGACAAGCTGTCCGAACACCATTAAAAATCAACACTGTCTGTTTAAGTTATTCATTTTGTCCAGAACATTGATCAGAACATATGTCCTGTTTACTTCATTATAATTTAAGCAAACAAAATATCCAGGAAATATTGTTGGGAAAAATCAATGACAGTAATCACTTTCACTTAAAACATTGTATAATGTCACAGTCGAGAATGAGTTATAAATTGAAAATTAATCACATGTTATTTATTGGGTTAAATAAATGTGAATAGTCGGTGAAGTTTTATTGCGTTGGTTGTGTAGAACATTGAATTAATTGGTATGCGCTTTGACTGCTCTGACTTGTGAAAGCTTACATAGACGATATATGAAGTGGTAAAATAGAATAAAACACTTAAGTTACACTGAGCTGTCGTAAATTAAAAGAATATGGTCCCAAACAGATTAGTCGGTAGATTTTAGATAGGGTCGATAAGGATTGTTATGTCTACTTATGTTGCATATTCGATTTGGTTGATAAACCTAACTGTACATGAGTGTTCGGAACATGAACAGACGGTTGGTTTCATGACGGTCAAAAGTGTACATTTATTTTAAAATTTGGTTAGACAATTCGTTGTGCAATAAAGTCATTGTAGTACTTACGAAGAGGATTGGTTCAACGATTGTATTAGAGTAGTATCGAATCTGTGGTCAGTAAGTATTCTAGATTTACACTTAAAAATCAAATTATGTTGATAAACATCAACGTACTTGTGTCGGAATCTACTTATCGAAAACAACTAATGTTTATCTCACATATACATAATAACACTACGACTACTTTCAGATTAGAGAAACCTTACCAACTGGTTAATGAGATTATGGCTATCATGCTTCATGTCGCATGTTTGCCATAGTCTTATTAACTAGTTGGTTCTTATTTCTCTAATCTATGAGGAGTTGTAGTCTTGTCGAACGTTGCTAAACAATATGCTTATGCAAAGATGATCTCAAATGATAACTATGTATACTGTGATGCTAACAAAATATTTCAAATACCTGTCTGTAGTTCATGTGTTTTGATTTTCAAATTTTCGAATTTATTAATATTTTGCATACTTACGGACTACAACTAGTTCAAAGTAGTTTGTTTAATTCATTTTCGGTGAATAGCTATTTGGTACTTCGTACTACTACCGTTTATTTGATTGTTCAGTGTATTCGTTCAATGACATCACCATTTAAAGTGATAAAGATAACAAGAAGATTGTGCGAATTATTGAACTTATTTGTAGATATTTACCAGGTTAAGTCATATTCATTTTCATAAATGAAATTGTAACGTTGTAAATGAAGTCGTTAGTTGAAGCGTTTTATAGTTTGGTGCTGTTTTCGATTGAAACAAATATAGAATTGTATGTGTAGATTATAGAAAGATATATTGTCTCATTTTAGTTTTATGATTTATATGTGGTGATAATGTAATGTATGATTGTTTTACGTTCTGATGAAATAAGTAGTAATGTCTTTAATGAATCTTTAATGAATTTAGATTGACTTGAATATTGTGTTTGGAATCACAGAGTTTAATTTGTGAAATTTACATTCTAACATCGAAGTATTTGGATGTAATTTAGTGTAGATTTGATTTCACATACTTACACGTAGATGGGTTACTTAATAATAAGCAGTTATCATCGATTGATATGTTTAATACCTTCTCATTTACCACGTACTGATTAGTTTATTGTTTTTCGAACCACATTCTGAGTATAAGGACTTCTGAGACTGTTTTGTCTACTAAACTGTAACAAGCTTGCAGCTTATTGGCTAAAAGTTAAGCGCCTTAACTTCTAAGTCACCATTCTATTCAATGTTTGTAGGTTGTTTAACTGACTTGTTCACTGTCTTTAAAGTAAATCACCTTGTTTTGATACTATTTCTGCTGTATGACAATTGTAAGTTTGTGTATTTTAACTAAGCCATATATGATGAATGCCAATGTAAAGAATTGACTGTAATGTTATTTACTTTGAAGAGAAATGTGCTTTAATAAAAATGCATACAATGAAAATTAGTATTCTTTAATTAATTACTACACTTTGGAGAACACAAAAGCACCTTGATACTGTCCTTCCTTGTTTACATATCTCTGATTACCACTAACTAACTACTGTATCTGAGGAAAATATTTTGATATTGATAATACGAATTACTTCAGTAGTAAGTGTCGATTAGTTTACTTATTATTAATAATTATTATATGCATACATAAAACGGGAATCAACTGAACTCATATTTCTAAGTTCATATACGTTCACATGGCTTCAAGCTACAATCTAAGTGTAAGGGCTTGTGATACTACTTGTTTAATCAGACTGAAGTAGATGTAGCGGGTTCGAATCTACGATCTAGTTTATATTATTCAAATAACTTAGCCACTACGATAATAATCCACTGAGTCTAAAATATAAGTGAGCTTTTTTTGGACTTGAAAGTTCCGGATTGAAATTCAAGTTTATTAGTCTCTAAGTCCTTACCTTAAAGTAGAATATCATATGTGAAGTCCGTTAGACTTACAACCCAGTATTCTATACTATTTTAGTTATAAATCGTTAGCTAGATTTGTCACATAATTTTAAATCCTTAATCACAATAAACTACATCATTGGCTACTAATATCAAGCATATAAATAATGAATGGGGGGATACTAAACTTTGTAAATATGTGAACTGTATATTTATATTGCGTCACTGACCCAACTAGTTTCTTTTCTGCTTCTGTAGTATACCTTAACACACTGAAACATTATTTATACTTATCTTTGTTGTATTTACGCAATTAGCTGACCTCGATTAAAACATAACTGTAGTCGTGTGGTAGTTACGAGTGGACTGTCGGTTTCAATGGTAATCTTTAAAACCGCATTTCATTGGTCTAATCACATCGTCCATCGTGCATATTATACATTCACCTGATTGTTCAGTGGTTGTTCTTCGTCTACAATTACTTCTTGTTTTTAGAAAGCACATAATTATTTACACATGTTATATTTATTTTGTAGGTTGGCTTGAACCACTTCTAGATCGCATCGCTTACAATTCTTCAATTGTTGTTGTCCCTGTAATATCGACGATAAATGATAAAACCTTGAAATATCACTTTTTGAGTGCATCAAGTGTTCAGATTGGTGGATTTGATTGGAGTTTAACATTTAGATGGCATGAACAGGCTGAACGACATAAAAATCGACCTGGTGCACCATATTCACCTGTACAGTAAGTGATGCATGTTACCATTAAACTGTCTGCAGTAAATGATGCATACCCTGGTTCTTCGTGGTTGCTGATACTCGTCAGTAATACCATTAGTACCTTAGTGGCTACTGTCGTAGTCTGTGAAGCTGGGTGATACGCGTGCATATTCCACAGACAGCAATAGTTCCCCCAGGATCTCTGGTATGCCATGATGATGACTGTCTACTTGGAAAATAGCTATTTCCAGGATATCTAGCTAGCTAAAAACCTTTACAAACACTACATTGAACAACTTTGTTTTAAATGACTACCTACATAGATATTCTTAATTATTTGTATGTTTTAAGCTAGAAATAAACTTTAATTTTGTTAGTTGAGGCTTCGTTTATTATCAGTTGCAATGAACACCGTATATTTTGTTTGTCTGTCAATTAGTTTTTGATCGTGAAAGTACATCAGTTATGACAAGACTACAATCTGTTCAGTTTACAGAATTCTGGTTAAACTGTGTAAGACGTTTGTTGAGCGGACTTCAATAATTCAAGTGAAGAAACAAAATTTACCTATATTTAGTATTCTCTAACACGGAATTCGTTAATAGATCTTCTGATTCCATGATCTTTCCTGTGTAACGTGTCGTTTTTAACTTCTATGTTAATATGGAGCTGGTGATTCAAGTATTAAAACAGTCGGCCTTTAAAATACTGGATCATCGATATCGACGTGTTGTCACCAGTTTTTCGATGCAAAATTGTGTCATCGAGCTAAGTACATGTAAACAAGTTATATAAATAAATGTAATAAAGTCACTTTTCGTGAACCTGCCTAATGCTTTTCGAGATGTTCAAACGTGATCATTATGTTTACCGTAAGCCAAATAATAATTGAGACTTATAGATGATGTCTTTTAACATGTAATGTCATCTTAACACAATGTCGTAGATGTTGATTATTTGTTTTACTGTACCGATTTATCTTCCCTTTCCCCCAGGTAATTCTTTCTCACTTTTGACATAAATATTGTAAACTGTCATCTTATAAGGAATGTTGGTAATTTTATATTTCACTATCTTGTCATAATGAGGATAAGTAACTGCGACTGTATTGTCGATCTCTTGACTTGATTGTTAATCACTATCCTCAGTTAGGAAGTTCCTTCTTTATTGTGGCCATTGTTAACCATTTTTGTGTGATTTATGTTTATTGGGTTTCTTTTCAAGTGTTTTTCTAAAATGTAAGACAGAAGATTATGATACTGATGTCTGATGTTTGAATATTGGGTGCTAACATGCTAGCCGTTAACTAGTTCTGTGCGAATCGATTATTTATCAACGAATAAACAGGTATTTAAACTACGCTCTTGGTGACCTTATCTAGTCACAACATAATATTTTAATTTATTAGAAGTTTTCTTGGGCGTTTGTTAGACGATGTGTTTTAAGTACTTTGCCAACTAATTAAAACTGTCTTCTATTAGATACAATAAGATATCTTACCCAATAATCATTTACCTAGAATTAGAGAGTAATGAAAACGGTGTGATTCAATAATAGAATTGTTGGTATGTGGAGACGATAGATTGAATGGAGTAATCAGCCCTAAAACCTTCGGAATGCAAAAGGTCCTGTTTATGAATGTGGATTTCAATAGGTTGGACGTTTCAGCCATATGGAATAATTAGTGAAATGTGATAAATGACTTGGAAATATTTATCATGTTCGATTCGGTATACCATGCCATTCATGTTAGCCAGAATAGAAAATCCAGTGTGTCTTAATTGCCCATTACTCAACTAAGCCGGATGGTGGCACACCTGCCAAATCCTACACCTTTAATAACTGACTGCACAGAAGCGAATTAGCCGAATTTGGGGAGTATTTTTAATTGTGGTGGAAATCAAACGTCACTTCTAAAATATCACATTTTGTCTAGTCTTATTGAGTTAGTATCTCACTGGCGATATCATTTCTAAACTATAGTTTAAATAATACTAACTTATTTTAGCTTTTAACTTCTGCCTTATTTTCATCTGGTTTATGCGTTTTCTGCTGAATTTAGTTAGATGTTGATTGTTGCTAAGTAGATTACGAGTAATGATCATCTCCTCTTTGATTGCTTCATCGAAGCCTATTATCTAAAAACTATGTGTCAAAAGTCTTAGTAAGTTTCCCTGTGGGCATAATTGCAATAAAATTATGAAAATTAGTACATTACTCGTTTGACTACTCACTGTGTGTACCTGCTTCTAATGATCCATCATATCTAATTATTCGTAATCTGTTTAAAATTTCTTTGTTCACTTATTGTAAACATTGTTTTCAACATTATCCTTTATTTGAAATATCTGCATAGTTCCGTAGAGTATTTACATACATGGAAGGAAGTGTCACCTATTGGGTCACGGATTCATATACTGAGTTCTTAGACAGATATTTGTCAAATCAATAGAAGTTGTTATTTGTAGTACTTACACGTTTATGCTCAATGCTTAATAATGTTAACTAAGAAATTTCAATGACATGTCATAGTTTGAATTAATTCCTCAATTATCTAAATGTAGGAAACTACATTATGAATTGCTGTTTGTTAATAATGATCTAGTATGGTTACTTTGAATTCATCTATTATTTATCGTGTTCTTTATGTTACTCTAACTAAACTCTTACTCTCACATAAACCAACCAACCTACATTTTGATATAAATAACGTTCATTGCATATACTCAAATCACTTTCAAAACATTATTTAAACTTTATTGTACTAATATTGAATATCACATATGAAAGAATCTGAGTATTATTATTGTTCGTTGTACTAGAATATATTGTATGCATGTAAAGATATTTAATTAACTTAGTTGTAATGTAACATACAACAAGTACTAGAAACCAGAAAGCAATGAATAGGTGTTTCATCTATTATGTGACTCAGTAGTGTGCAACCACTGGTGCATATAGGAGTGTACCGAGGACCTTCAAATCTCGCAGCAAATGCGTCAATATCAGAATATTTAGTTACCTATCTAATGATTGTCAGTTTCTGCTTCAGTAAAATGCATTCACCATCATTGGTGGGTAAACGCTTCACATTTTGTATGACTGAAATCCACCAGATACGGCTTTTCACTAGAAATCAATTAGAATAATTTCACTGTTACTTTAAAAGTATAATCGATCTATGTTTGTAAATATTTTGTTATTTATCCAAGTTGTATCTAACTGATCATCCAATAAGCAAGGATTTATACTATCTTTATGTAAAGGTTTGGACAAATCACTGAAATTATTTTTATCTCACAGCGTTTTAATCTATTTGTTAAAGTTTAGTAATCTTTTGCCTAAGTTAATTTCTTTGAAATATGTATTTAAATCTGAATTCGTGAAGAAATTTCGTAAAACTCAAAGTTTGGGAGATCCGACGATACTTTTGTCAGCCATAATCAACTTCGAATTCGGCACAAATGTACGTTAGCCCAAGTTATTATACTACATCCACACGAGGAGATAAAGTTAAATATGATGAACAGTAAATAAGTCGTAATATTTTAGTGAGAATGGTCAAGAGATTGACTGAACATTGAGAATATGGTTTAGTGGAGGAAGAATAAAAGTTATGTTTTAAGTGAAGATAAATAGGGATTGTATATACGCCAGTGTAATCGATTTTGATTCATGCCGTTCGATTCCTCCAACCACTGATAGTTCTCATCAGGTTGACTCCAGCCAGGTTGTCTGCATCAAAGAATTTGACCATAAGTTTATGAATTTACTACTGATGTCTTGTCTTTTTTTTGTTGCGTTTAGTTTACTTCCATCCTATTCCCATATCAGTCAACATAGTGAGTCATGATAGATTGCAGTTGTATATAGCGAATAGATGCCTGAACTACATCAGTCGATAAAAATTAAAATCTGATTAAGTGTCCTATGTTTGACCTTGGAGTTACTCAATAAGCCATTTTAGCGTACTTAAGTAGTCCTCTTAAGCTATATAGGATTGAAAACTCGATACTAACATACATCTACTTCTAGAGAGGGGATTTCATAGCTCTACTTTGGATAAACTTTGACTGTGGCTCTGTACACTTTCTGTTTAGTGAATAAATTAAGGCATCTCATATGCCAAAGATGTCGGTAAATAACAGAGGAACGTTCTGGGATCCGTAGTGAGATTTCCTTAGGATTTAATCTACAGAAGGCTTATGAAACAACCGAGCGAAATAACGAAACGGTCAATCCACTCAACTATGTCATATTTTCATATAACTGACTAAACAGTTACCATCTGTCATTATAATGTCATCGATAACCATCCTACTTCATTATGTAAACACTTCAAAACTGATATTAACCAATCGATTTGGGATGTGTTTATATTTCTGATTTCGTGTCGGTTCATTTGTATAGTGTTAAGCTCTATTTTCGTGCTGTTTGTAATTGCAATGATTCAACATGAGAATTATGCTAATTACTTACACTTGTAAATACTTAATGTGTATGTGTTGCTTGTTTTTAAGTTGATTAATTGAGATGATATATTTGCTTGATTGATTCTCACAAACAATACATCTATTGTTTAGAGTTTCCTCTGCTAACTGATTAGTTAATTTATGGTGTTTCATATCAGTGTTATCAATATATAATACTGCAGTACATCATTCATACACACACACACCCACACTCACCTATATTGCAATATTGGCTGGATTTCATTTCTACTGGTTTCTGTAAATGCATGTTGGTTGGTGTATCTTCAATGGTAATCTGCTTTTCTTGTTTTACATGACACGATATGCAGCCATGATAAAGTGTTTATCGTTTGTATGTTTCCCTTGTTAATTCACCTATGATCATTTCATAGATCATGTTTTACTCAGTTTAACACTTGTATAACTAGTTCAAATGAATGCTTACTATTCTATAGATTGGTGGTTATCATTACATAGTTTTTTCTACACACACATGTGTGTTCGGGTAGATAGTGTAGCGCTGAAACTGATATTCTATAAGTAAGAATACTAATTAGATTCATTCTCTGATATTTCAAGGGTAATTCGCATTTAAATCTAAAAGCATCAACAGAACCAGTCTTGTACACTTATAATTACGTATGAACTTAGGTCATATTAGGATCATGACAATTTCCCACAACTAAGTTAGTATTTACTGTTCGATACTTTTAGCAAAAGTGTATTGCATGACCCGATCATCCTTTAATGTCGCCGATGATATCTTGACTGATTTCAGATTATACAATTTTCGCAAGTTATGAAGTGATTTAGTTTATTTGGATGAAACAGTTTGTGTGATACATTTGTGACATATTATTCGGAACACTTAGGTAAATCATTCAAATCGTTTGTTTAAAGCATATAGTTCTACTGAAATCAAGTATTATATGCATGAATCACAATAGATTAATATATGCAGTTGATCTTATAATCTTTTTCTTTAACCACTTGGTATACACTTGTATTCTTCAGGTCACCTACAATGGCAGGCGGTTTATTTGCCATAAGTCGTGAATACTTTAACCATCTTGGAATGTATGATCCTGGTATGGAAGTATGGGGAGGTGAAAATTTGGAGTTGTCATTCAAAGTAGGCTATAATTTTGAATTCATTGTATTAATCTAACTTTGTAATTCTGACATTTGTAGTTTATTTGCTCTATATAGTTTGTTCTAACACTTTTCTTTAGACACATTCTACTCCATTTTCTGTCATTTTATTTAATTCGAGTCAATGAAGAAAGTGTTAAGAATCGTAAATTGTGAATATGATTGCATTTCTAGTAAACTTACAATTAAAATGGATGGGTAAACTGCAGAAACTTCAATGCATAACACTAACTATCATTAATTGCTTTAAAATTGGCCATATTCATATAGAAACATTGGTCATTTATATTTCTTAAGATGACACTACATTAAGTCTAGGCGTTTTCCAGGCGAATATTAACACATCATCTAGTTCTGGAACACAGAAGTTCCAATATAGTGGCATTTGCTGACTGGAAAGAAGCAGTAAAATTATATATTAGTTTTCAACAATCTTTTGAAATAATATACTTTATTCATTTTATGTTTGAATGTTTCTTACTACCCTAATGTGAGATGTAATGCTAAGCTAACATACATCCCATATAGTCGCTCAATAAAATATCACTAGTATTTTATGTCTGATATATGCACTGAACTGGAATACATAATTCAGCTTACGTAGAAATATGGTCTATGATTAGTGTGGTTGAGTTGAACCTCTCTCTAATCATTTCGATACTCATAAATATCTGATTCTAAGTAATAACATCTGAATAATACTTCCACAATGTAGAATAACATTCGATTGATGCAATTATGAGATAGACAGGCTTGAGTATTTGACTCTAAGTTACACATTTTAATTTCCAGGTAATAATAACGCTACTTGACTACCGAAATTAAAGCAGGTTGACTGTGGATTGAAACATGGGATTTAATGATGACAAGTTAAGTTTCATGAGCATTATGTCATTTGCCGAGTCAAGTAAAACATTCAGTCAATTAATAGATGATTAGATAACTTAACTCATATTGTACAAATAACTTATTCGTGTAATGGAGATTGAATCAAATTGTATTCAGTATGAATGTCAGTTATGAAATTCACATTTACCTAATTTGTAGATTTCTGGTATACGTAGACACAATTACAAGCTAATTCTCATGGAAACAAGTGTATAATTTATGTAGGCGGTTGATTGTACTATCCTGTGTTGACTAGTTTTCCGTTTCATCTCATTTATCCACATATTGTGGATTGTATACTGTGAATATTATGCAAAGAAATTCTTAATCAGTATATTATCATTCTTGAAATGCAATTATCAGTATTCCATTGCATTGTTTAACTTGATTTGGTGGAAACAGTATTGATTTAATGCTTCCTGTTGGTTTAGGCATGCAGACTTTTGGATAAGCATTTATTCAATCAATTTACTGGTTTTATAATGAAGGTCCATGCCCACATTGCTGAGCACACGTCTTCAACAATTATATTGGTTGTTATATGCTTGATCGTGTATAATATATTGACATTTTCAACATAATTCATACACAAAAATGACTTAGTTTGTTACTTTTTACTATCTTTATAAATGAACTGATTGCCAATTTGACTAAAATAGGTTCAGTATAAACTGAAATCAGCATCGAATGGGTTAGCAATTAAATCAACATACTTCACCAAACAGAATGTTATTTTGGGCGTTTTAAACCAGATACTTGTGATACTGGTATCTCACCGAATCTCTAGACCTGACGAGGTTCACTTCCATGACTTTTCGATAAATATTTTCGAATCATTGATCATCAGTGTAAGCAGATCACGAATAATTGATCCGGTGTTTAGATTTTGTCTGACCGTGTAATGGTGACGCTCCTTTATCAGTCTATTTAAACAGTTTCTGTCTGAGATATTTTCACAATAAACTTTATTTAAGAATGAATGGTTGACATTTAGGCTACTTAAAAACTTGTTACTTTTTTCATATCCTTATTATTTCGATTATATTTCAGATTTGGATGTGTGGTGGTAGCCTAGAAACAGTGATTTGTAGTCATGTTGGGCATATTTTCCGTAGTCGTTCACCATACAGCTGGGATGTTAGTGTGAAAGATCCATTGAAAAGAAATTTACTTCGTTTAGCTGATGTTTGGTTGGATGATTATAAACGATTTTATCATGCACGTATTGGATTCAAAATGGTAAGCTCGTTTACATGTTCATGTAAGCAAACAATATTATTTTCAATAGATCATCATCGGGCTTACTCTAATATACACACTTATGTTTAAATGCAAATATGAAAAAATGTCAAAATAACACAGGACATTCGAAAATGAGTTGTGACAGTGATATTGACGAACAACATTTTTGCCAATCATGATAAGTGAAATTACACACTGGTAGTAAGAGAATGAATATCAAAGACATAGACTACTCACAAACAGCCCCTTTTCTTGAAAATACAGTGTAACGAAGAAGTGCTTGTGGAGGTCCTATACAACAAACGAACTTTCCATATAGGAAAATGTTGTTTGTCATTTTTCAGACTACCTACAATATTCACTTAAACCATAGACAGGTTACCTTGAATTACTACCTCCATGCATATGCATCAATTTCGCAGCTTCTATTAAAACAGGTTCATAGACCCTACGACTAGGCGAAATAGCGAACAAATGAATGAACATCTTGCAGAGTGGTTCACTGAACTTCAAACGAAGGGTATAGTGTAGCTCGGTTTGGGAACAGTTTTAGGAAAAACCAAGTCATTCGAGGTAACATATAATATATCATCAAGGTATTGAAATAGTCTAATTATTTGTTAATTGCACATACCAGCAATCATAAGAATCAAGCCGAAATCCCTAGGATATATATGTATATATCATCATGATGACAAGCTCCCTCTGTGTCACCGGGTCAGTCGCCATCCAGTGGTATAATTCCTACTTCCATTAATTTGTGATATAACTCAACTATAATCTATTTTCATTAGTGCAAAAAGTCACATATTAGAGTATAGCCTCATGAAGATCTGGTTGGAAACAATATTCTGCACTTGTATTGGTTGTTCTAATTTACATTATGTTAATTTTTAACACCACTTATTACCAATAATTTTTTAATGTAGGTTGATATTGGGAATGTTTCAGAACGAAAAGCATTACGAGAAAAACTGAAATGTCACTCATTTGATTGGTATTTAACAAATATTTATCCGGAATTGTTTGTTCCTTCGAAAGCGTTAGCTTCTGGTGACGTAAGTTTAATTATGCTGGACAATTTCTATCATCTATGCATATTAGCATCATACATGTGTTATACTTAAATGCCTATCCAAAAGTTGTTGTACATTCTCTTTCCATGTTATTTCATAACTCATAATCACTAAGTATTGAATGCCTTGAGCAGAGCACAACGTTTATTTCAATTAGTAAGTGTAAATATTTCGAAAATGTAGTGTATGAATAACATGCTTATTCAAAAATATTTAATCATGAAAACCCTTCTCGTATTGTAATGGATCATCTTCCAAGTGTTTTATTCACATTGTAACGGATGTATTTGAGGATATCGTCAAATAATCATTGAGAGTGAAAAATATGAGTTTTGTCAGAGTTGTCTTCAATTCAGTTCATGTCAACAGTCAACGACTGTACGGAGTGATGCCACGTCAATTTCTGTAAGGTTGTTTGGTCACTCTAGGATGCTCAATCAATGCATATATATGCATATACTTTTAATTATTTCTTTCACTAATGTATATATGTATATCGTTTAAGTGTTGATGTGTTACATAATCTTATTTACCGAATTCAATGTATTGATAAAAGTAATCTCAAATTTTTTCAAATTAATTAAATGATTTATTATTTAGATGAATTATATTTATTTGATTAATTAATCAATCAATGCCTGTTACCCCATATGGTGCATAAGCTGCCTACAAGTATTCTCCAATCGACTCTGTCTTAAGCTATCTTTTTCAGTTCTTTCCAACTGCTATTCAGTCTCTCCATGTATGACTCCAGTTCCCGACGCAGTGTATTTCTGGGTCTAACCCCTTTTCTTTGACCTTCAGGGTTCGATCGTAATGTTTGTCTTGTGATACTATTCGGTGGTTTCCTCAGTGTGTGTCCTATCCACTTCCAGCGTTTTGTCCTAATTTCTTCCTCTACTGGAAGTTGATTTGTCCTCTGCCATAGTAGGTTGTTGTTGATGGTATCCGGTCAACGGATCTGAAGTATCCTACGCACACAATCGTTCACAAATACTTGCTTAGTATGATGGATGCTTTTCGTAGTTCTCCACGTTTCAGCTCCATAGAACAGAACTATCTTCACATTTGTATCGAAAGTTTTAACTTTAATGTTGGCTCACAGTTGGTTTGAGTTTCAGATGTTTTTCAGTTGTAGAAATGCTGCTATTGCCTTTTCAATCCGCGCCTTCTTTGGTATATTGATGAGGTATCTTTGTTTTTAGTTTGTTGGAACTTGTTCTTTCTCCAAAATCTTCCGGAAGAAAATGTGGAGTATCTTTGCAGTTGCTTCTATATCTGCCTTCAGTGCTCTGCTCAGCTAGTATGTTGTCTGGCCCTGCTGACTTGCCACTCTTGATTTTTTGGATGACCATTTTGATTTTTTCAACTGTTGATGGGTCGGTGTTTATGGGAAGATCCGTGTCTGCTGCTTCGATGACTGGTGGGTTTAGTGGTGCAGGTCGATTTAACAGCTCTTCGAAGTGTTCTACCCACTTGTTACGTTGTTCATTTACTTCAGTGATTAGTCTGCTAGTCTTGCTCTGAATTGGCCAATTCTAGCTTACATAATTTTCCAGCTAGCTTCTTCGTTTTATCGTAAAGTTGCCTCATGTTTCCTTCTCTTGCACCTTTTTCCGCCGTCATTTCTGGGTTCTCAACATATTTCCGTTTATCCAACCTGATGCTCCTCTTTAGTTGTTTATTGACTTCTGCGTATCGGCCTTTGATTTGGTTTTCTCTATTTTTGTCCGGCTTTTATCAGTTGCTACCTTGTGCTCCTCCTCTCTTGGATCTTGTCCAGAGTACTAACAGAAATCTATTCTGTTAAGTGATGCTCCTTGCGATCCAAAATCTCCTGACAAATTGAAGTTATTGTTTGCTTGATCTCTTTCTAGTTGTCTTTCAGTTTGGTCACCACCAGATAATAAACTGAAACTATATCAGCCCCTCTTCTTGTTCTTTCGTCTTCCATGGTCCTTCTTAACTTCTTATTGATGCAGATGTGGTCGATTCGGTTCTCTGTTATGTGGTCCGATGAAACCAGTTTAGCTTTGTGTATGCGTTTGTGGGAGAATATAGTACCATCCATAATCATTTTGTTGAAGGCACATAGGTTTGCGAACCTCTCACCGTTTTCGTTTCCTTCTTCTAGTCAACGTCGTCCCATGATGTCCTCACATTCAGTGTTGTCCATTCCTACCTTGTCATTGAAGTCTCCCATTAGAATGGTCAGGTCCTTGGCTGAGCATTGATCGATGATTGACCGCAACCTTGCGTAGAACTGATCTTTGTCGTCTTCGTGGCTGTCGTTGGTGTGTGCATAGCATTGGATGACATTCATTGTAATCCCCTCCTTCTTTGTCTTGGATGATTGTTTAATGATCCTAGGTCTATGAGGCTCCCATCCTGCAAGGGCTTTCCGTACTTTTTGGGATAACATCAGTGCCACTCCTTGTGTGTGTGAGGCGTTTTCTTCTTCGTGACCGGAGTATAAAAGCACTTCTCCTGAGGATAATCTTTGCTGTCCAGCTTGTAGCCAATGGGTTTCCAAGTATCTTCAGGTTGTATATTTTCATTTCTTCGGCTATTTGCATGCTTCTCCTTGTCTCCTACATCGTGCGGACGTTCCATTTACCAATATTAATGGTTGCTCTGGTTGTCAGAAGCGACATTGGCCTTGTGGCATCTGAAAAATCTCGGCTTTCACCATGAGAACTTCTAACTCCCATGGCAGAGTTAAAGTGATTATAAAGGATTTTACTGGTTAACGTTTTTTGAGCAAGGTTGTTGTTTTACGGGATGGGGTTTCTAACCCAATGTCTAACCCTCCTTCTTTATCAGTGCTTGGGACCAGCAGTAACCTTAGAGGCGCTCCAGGCGGAGTTAATATCTATCTAGTACTAGTAAATAAATAGACCGTTTGTTGCGTTTGAGTTGGT
Organism: Schistosoma japonicum; assembly: GCA_025215515.1. Lineage (NCBI taxonomy): Eukaryota > Metazoa > Platyhelminthes > Trematoda > Strigeidida > Schistosomatidae > Schistosoma > Schistosoma japonicum. Next base: position 68,521,498 of record CM046061.1, on the reverse strand, counting down.
TATGACTTCATTTCGTCATATTACCTGTTTGAACTGTCTTATGGATATCAAGCCGCCTTACTGTATTCCATAGTTATCATAAATATGCATTTCTTTTTTATAACATTCATCCTACTTAACTTTAATCCCGTGATTAACTAAACAAGTATTTTTCAATAAAGTAATTCAAATATCGAAGTCAATGTAGTTTCTTTTAGTATTAAGTCAATTATTTGTTTGTATTCGCCACCTATTAATCTCAGTTAGGTATTTTCACTGACCATGAAGGAACGGAACCCATGGAGTTGGAGTTTTGCCACGAGCTCCTAACCACTTATGATATTATACAACGATCAGTAGTTCACTAGGTGATTTTGTCCCATCGTCCTTATGATTAAGAGTTCGGTGTGAGACCTGAAGAGCTTGGTCTTGATCTCTAGTTGTATCATCCGTAAACTGAGGTGTCCAGAGGTGCCCTATCGAGACACATTTGTAATGAATACAAACAACTAACATGTAACTAAATTAAAATGAATTTCTCTATAGATTGGTATTTTTGATTGATTGAATACGTCACAAATTTATGTTGGCAAAGTACCATTGAAAATTAGGGAACACTATATAGAAAATTCGTTGAAGTATGGAAATTCTCATCAATGTGTACATCAGATTTTGTTTGATGATGTACTGTGATGCAAACTCTCTTACCATTGACTGAATATTTACAAACTCGTTAATCACAATGTTTAAAACGTTATCAGTGATAATGGAGTGATTCTTGTATTGAATTTCTATGAATATATTTCTCTCATTAATATTACATGAACTTACCTTTCCTTAGTGACATCGATCGTAAATAGGGAATACATTCAGTAATTCGACAGTTAACAAGCGTAATTACCTAGCATTACCACAAACACACACCTTACTAAATACAAGTTATCTGGTAAAGTGCATTCACTCCTTCAGAAATTTCACTTTGTAATGTATGTTGAATTGCGGAGCTCAACTGAAGTGACAAATATGTGTAACGTTCACTGATTGCAATATTGAAGTAAAACATGTTTAAACGATATGAATCGGAAGGTTCAATTTCATAGTAGACAGTTTGTACTATGAGAGTAATGATGAGATCCAGTAATCCAACACAACACACAATGAAGTCAGATGTGAAATTTCAGAAATCCGACATTCTCTACTGGCCATTGATTGATGCAGTGTGTGTGTATGTGGAAACAAACATATCTGTTAAGTTGCATAGAAATATGTCGATATTTATATGTTTCGTTCTATCTTATAATGTGAACAATGTAAAGAGACAATACGAAGTTAATTCATTCAACATTGATTGATGGTTGTTTTTTTCATTCAACTGACTTTTTCCTCTGCCATTCTTTCCGTTAAACATTCTTTTTCTATTTGTGAAACAAGTTGAGCATTCTTTCTTTTATTATACAAATGTTTTATTAGTGTATGTAATATTTGTTGTGAAATGATAAAGTGATATCCGTGTATCTGTGTTGTTGAAGGCCAAGAAATAAACAGAATTCAGTGAGATGAAGTAATCAATACGAGATTTAATCGAGTGTTTGGTTTGCATTGAGATACTTTCAACCCTACCAACATCAATCTGTGATGAGTTAAATCAACTATAACTTAATACTGATTCTCTTAAACCACCTCAATTCAATCATTTGGTTTTTTTATTTTATCATTCAATTCTATTTTTAGATATAGATGCCTTGATAAGTATAATTATAACCTGATTATTCGCAATGTATATTGCCAATACTTTAGGTTTCTCAGACCAACTGAGGCTGGGACTGATTATATTATATTATAACCATATTTAATAGTGTAAAAGCTTTTAAAAGTTTACAGTACTAAGATGTTATAATTAGCAATGAACAAAATGATTTTCTGAAGAATGATAATGCCTATAAGATCGTTTCAATAATAACCACTTATTGACTGGAATCTTCAGTAATAGCGTAGTTCAATTGTGGGAAGTATGAAAGTTCTCCTAAATATCCTTGTCGAGGAACGATATTCATCCAATTAAATGTTATTCACTTACACCATATTGCTTGAAGTATACAAACATTAACTCAACATACCATGATGCATTAGTTCGATGAGATCAAATTAACAACAGCGATAACAGGATACATTTTTAAAAAATGACTTCATGGATCCTAACCAGGTAATCTGCACTAACTGTCATGGTTCTAAACCATAATGAATGATTTTCTAGACTGATATCACTTTTTAAATCGGCAGTCCCTTGTTTTCTATCATTCTTTTTTTACACCACCTAAAATCATATATTAAAATAAATATAATTGAGTATATATAATGCAAGTCCGTACCACGTGAGTCTATGAAGATTTACAACTTTATATATATTAACCACCTATTTTTTGTATTTTGTATCCGACTTTAATATTACTTAGTCAGTCGACCAGAGATACGCTGAAATTACCTTGAAGGCACTTGTGATCAGAGACTTGCAGCTAACACATGAATTCTGTTTTCACAGCCAGTGTTGCACAAATGTATGTTAATACAGAACAGATTTATGTGGATTATACTCATGAAATATAATGTTTGTCCATTTAAAGGTATTATACACATTCTGTTTTACTCGAATTGGCTGGTAATATCTTCAAATATATGAAATAAATAATTAATTAGTTTGTTATTTAATTGTTACATCTATTTACTTTCATCATAGATTGAAAGTGCAGCCGGTCCACACTGCTTAGACGCACCATTACCTAATAAGAAGGATTCTTCTTCAGTTATAATCAAAACTTGGCCATGTCATAAACAAGGTGGTAATCAGGTAAGTTCTTTGGTTGTTAAGAAGTATATTTACAAGTTCATTCAGAATAGCACTTTAGTTAAATCTTTATTCTTCAGAATGATAATTCTCTGTTACTTTTAATTAAGCTTACGAATAAGAATGTTTCGAAGATCTTTTAATAAGAAATGATGACTATGTATTTGCATTTCTTATGTTTTTGTTAGAACCTTGTGTGTTATTTATAAAACTTGTAAACATTACTTAACTTGTAAGAAGTGCAGAAGCAGTTAATTAACCATAAGTATTTAATAAAATATACAAAGATTATAAGGTTGAGAGTGAAGGGTAAACAAATACAATTTGTTGGATGAATCTTTAAACTTTCATCTAGTAAATGAATTTTACATACATATAACCACTATTTACAGTGATATATTATTCTTACTAACATAATACTATATTCTAAAAACTGTAATGTAGTCATTGGACTAAACGACTCAACATAGCGTGCATCATATCATGATAAAACATGGTATAAGAGGGTGGGGATAGTCAACAAGAGACCCTAAATGACCCACTGATTGAGTTCGCAATGTAGCATCATTTTTCATGATCATAGTTACATCCTTCTGAGGTGTGTCAAATAACACGTAACCTATAAATACGGGTTTTCCTTCCAACTCCCTCTAAACTACCTTCCTTCTTGAAACCAGATTTATATATCAATCCTGTATATAAACTTTATATCAAGTTTATTCGCAAAGATACATAGGTAACTACTTGTCATGTTGGTTAGCTTTACTTGTATAGAATTCTGAAGAGACGAAAGATGATTAGATTTAACTGATGACTAATGGATTTGCAGTAATGCTCAGTTCTTTTGGTAGTGAGAAAAAAGCGTCATTATAAAAGAGTGACAAAACAGTTTAGACATTCGTGCGTTCATACGACGGCTCAAAGTTAATAGCAAAGTGAAAAGTAGTACGAGTGGTTCTTATGCCGACAAATATACTTTGATTTGTTACGTTGTCTACTTTTATCAAACCAATAAATAAATCCGTTTATCAGCATGCTATCTAAGGCGAAGGAGCGGTTAGAAAGTTCACCTGCTAATGAGCCATGGCTCAGTGACTTGCTCACCTTACATCACTGCGAGGAACAGGGTAGTGTCACTAGCCTATATGAAAACATCATAGGTCAAAGCTAAGTATGTGAATATATTCTTAATTAGCAGCTATAGCTAAAATAAGAACAAGTGAATCATTGTGTTTTAAAAGACAACTGAAGTGTGAAATCAGTGGTAGAGTTAGCAAATGTTCTTTTATTTTTAACTTGATTAACTAATTCGTTTGTTTTAGTTTTGGTTATTATCATCAGAAAATGAAATTAGACGTGATGATTATTGTTTTGATTCTGGTATTCAAAAATATAGTATTGGATTATATCATTGTCATGGTTCACATGGTAATCAGGAGTTTACTTATGAGAAAGTAAGTTTCCTCGGTGTTTTTGCATTGAATATCGTTTTTGTTTGTTATATTGTTTAGTATAGACTGTTTAATTTATCAACATTGAGCATAACTAGCAAGTTTTAGAAACTTTCAAATGTTGAATTGATCAGTCTCTGTTGGTAAATGCACACTTTTATATTCTCATGGAACAAGTCAACTGTGTGGATTGAGCAGTCTAATTGATATGTCGTTAGCGTTTATAGAACTAGTCATAGGGTTTGATTTTCAGTGTAAAAATTAACGTTTGGATGCAAGTAATCCTAACTAACTTGTGATAAATCAGTTGAAACATCTTCCTTTAATTTTTCTGCTAGGTACAATTCAAATGTACTAAAAGTGTTTTAATCATTTTCAATTCAGGAATACGTCGTAAAACCTAGAACCTTCAAGATATCCAACTTCATTTTCTTCGTGATTTTACGTCAGTGTAATCTGATGGCATTATCATGTAAAAATACCTTACGTTTGACTAAGTGAACTCTATGGATTAGATCCTCATATAATCTCTCTCTACATTTATCTGAAAGTCAGTGACACGATTGTTATTTCGATAGGAAGTCAATCCATGTAAATATTAACAAAATGACTAGTGTAATTTTGATGATAATTGAACTCCAACTGGATTGAAATTGGACAAAATACATTTTCACTGTATCTTAACAACTTCTGTACTCGTTTAATGTATAGTTACCAGCTTTGTAAAATTGTTTGTCACGGAAGGCTTAGTTCGAAATAACTTTTTATTAAAACATTATTAATAGATTGAAATCGAAAGAATGTGAACAGAACTTAGCTACTTATTTCCAAGTAGAAAGAACAGTTGAGAATAGGGATTCATCTAAAATAAAAATAAAGTTATAATTTAGAGTATAGTGTATAAGAGTTTCGATTAACATACTTGAGTGAATGGAATCAATATTGGTGTAAGAAAAGCACTATCAGAAAAGTGTGACAATTATCAGTTGAGGTGGTCTTTAATTTTGATTGATTGAGATGATTGGGACGTGTTGTGTATGCCTGTCCTCCGCCTACCTTCCTGCACGATGTTAGCCAGGGTAAATTTAGGATAAAAGGAGATTACGGATGGTCAAATCTGAACATGACATTATTTGATGAAGCATTTGACTGTTGGTCTGAGCGACATTGGTAGATGCAGACTACCTGATTAGGGCTCGGATGATAATCACGATGTGTTGAAACCGGATATCATGTCTTAGTGTCTGTTTTATTGCCACAGGATCAAACAGTGGACTAGATATTTTTGTACACCTAGTTCTGATTTATCTTTGTTTAAGACGAAGAATTTAGCCATGCTTAGGAGATAGAAGCTTACTGGCTTTGGTAGATTTCTGTTCATCGTATGGAGGACTATAAAAAACATGTGTATTTTGATTATAATGTCAATAATGACGAGATGTTATGGTGTCACTGATGTTGCATTTCCTTAACTAATCAAAATGTAACGTCTTTGGTTGTTTTAAATGTAATCTTACAATTACAAATTATCTATTAAAGAAAACTTTGTTATTAAATAACTTTTCTGCACAGGATGATACTATACGTCATCAAGGACAGTGTCTAGAAGTTGATATTAAAAATTCCAGTGTCCGATTTGCTGAATGTAGTGGATCACTTAAACAAAAATGGAAATTTAGTCGTCAACCTTATCTACCATCTGCAAAAGATAATCAACATTTCTGACGTGCTTCATAAAGTACAATGCGATTCTATCGAAATTTCTTCAGGTTTTCAAGCTGAACGTAACATGTTTATATGTACTAATGATATCTTTCAACAAATACTGTCTGTTAAAGAAATTAATGTTTACAGAATATAAAACTATCTTACTATTTTGAACCTTCCATATCTTCCTGTTCGTAAATCTACTTAAGATTAGAAACAACATATCATTTACATTATTTTTGAGCACTTTTGTTTATCTGTGATAAAAAAGGAATTTACTAATCTTTTGAAGATGATGAAGTAGGACAACAAGTAAACGAGTCACATTAATGTATTTACTATGTGCCTTTTCTTATAGTGATTGGTTCTTCTCCATACATTAGTAATAATGTAATCTATGAATAATGTCTGGATGAAATGACATGTATATTATTATAATAGAATCTTCTTTCTCTTCCATTTCCTGTCTTTATCACCTTCCTATTCTGCATCTTCTATATTGTCATTCTATAGAATTATAACGTATTTCCCAATTCTATTCTATTCTATTGTTATTACGAAGAGTTTCTGTTGTTGTTGTTGTTGCTTAGTTTCTATTGTCTTCTTCTATCTTTTTAAGGTAATGACTTACTTTGTTTTCTTTTTCCTCCAGTTTTTAACCGTTTATTTTTCTAATGTCAAACCTACAGATGATGCCGTACATCTGAATGAAATGTGTTATTGTTTATCATTGTTATTTATACTAAACTCATCGATTGCATTCTATTGATGATTGAAGAGGACTGGAAACAATTCACTGTAAACAAGTGAGTGCCTTATTGATGATAATGGAAAAAACAAAAGACATTCTGTAATATTCATTTTATTCTTACGGAATATTTTATTATTTCTTTATTTAATGATACACATATTATGGTTATGTGTATGTATATGATGCCGTACAGTGAAAAACAACATGGTATTATACTTTGTTTTCTTTTTCACTCTTTTCTTTTTTATCCCTGTTCATCATAAATAAACTATTTTATCATGGATTTAATGTTAAATGCTTTCATAATTATACGTTCATGTAGTTAGTTAACAGTTCATATATGTACATCATTAAGGTGGTTATCTACAGTTGACTATAATTTATACGTTATTGTCCAATCAATCACATGTATTAGTGCTACCAGGTGACGTGAGATGCCTATATATGTATATATGTGTATATGAATACTAAACTGGCACAGATAATAATATCAGTGATAGTAATAACAATAAGGCCATAATTGATTCGATTAAGTTGAGAACTCTTTTGTGGCATATTCATTTCTCCTCGAATATATATGCAATTTACTGCATAATCATAATTAATAATTTTTGTTATTATTAGGAAATAAGTGTTCATAGGTAATAACAAAAGTAACAGTGTTATTCTTGTCAACAATCGAAGTTGTAGTTGTTAAGAAACTGATAAAGATCAATAGTTACAAAAGCAAAAACGGTTGGATAATATGAGAAAATAAAATTGGTTCTGAAATGAATGTGGAAATAGAATAGAAATAACTTGTTTTAAAGGTGAATAATTAGAAGGGAGGGAGTAAATCAAAGACTCTCTTGAATACAAAGTTCCGGATTTTTCATAAGTGCATAGTAAAGACTTTGGTAATACTAAGTAGGTGGAAGCTCATTGTGAATGATGTCTGTTAACCTGTATGCTGAGTCGATTTAGACAGACAAAAATATTTGATTACTTACCTTCTTCTGGGTCAAATTCATGTCACGTGAAACGAATTGGATATTTGAATGGGACTTATTCAGTCTTTGATTCTGCTACTGTTTTTGGCATTAGTTTCATTTATAACTAAAATATCACTACTTTCTTTCTTCTTTTGCTGATCATTTAACTCAAACCGATTTTTTTCCATTTTCTTTCCGTATTCATTTCAGCACATATACCAACCACTTCTATTTTCGTAATGACTAAACTTTCTTCTATGATATTTTAATTAATCTTTAGTATCTTAATAACTACATTTACACATTGTTGATATGAATAACATTTTTGTGCTTTTGTTGTTTTGATGTTCATTTAATTATTATTATTATTGCTAATGAACATTAGTAATTATGATTGTAGAGTAGAATGTATGTCTTGAAGAATGTAAAACCATGAAAAATTGAATTCCTAGGAACGTGAACTCCACCCTGAGGCATATTTTTGATTTCATGACTCAATGGATATTTTTCATTCATTCAGATTTTGATTACAAGATGATGAAGAAATTCAAAGAATTAAAAATATAAAATTACTACGTAACTCGGAATTTAATGTGAAAAATTAGGTACGCTTGCTAATGAATACTTCATATTTGCACTAATTGTGTATGTCTAAAAGTCATTTGAAAGGTAAAATATCTAAGTAACTATTACTGTGAATATTGATCATCATGAAATCAATTCATGGAATCTACTTTATTATTACAGACGCTTTTGATTAGCGGCAACTTCAGTTATGAAAACGTGTGTGTTTGTGTGTGTGTGTATATATATAGCAAAATTTGTAATCGAAACAATTTCTTTTTAAAATATACTAGTCAAGTATTATGAACTTTATAAAGTTGATGTCACCAGATTAATTTTGTTTTAATCTCATACATAAACTGGAATGCACAATTTTAATGAAGTCGGATGGTGATGTCTAGACCGTTTTCAGGAATACTTATGAAAATCTATGTATGTATAGTTGATAACATTGAGAATCGACCCTTATACCATTTGTGATGAATTTGAATGGCTACTAATCTTATAGACATTAAATACTCACGAAAAGTCTCTAACTTTAACGACGGTACGAAATAAGACAATAGACATCATTATGTAGGTTAGAATTGATCATTTCAAAGAGATTGAGCATTCGATAAATAGTTTGCAACACTAAGTAATATATTTGTAATATTCCAATTAACTGGAATTGAAATTTCTGACTTTTGGAGATTTAGTATATTTACTACAATCAATGTGCAAGTCTGAATGTAATGAAGTCATGTCATAATGAGCCAATTTGTTTCACAGTGAGACATGCTTACGTGTTTTCTGTCAGTATATATGAGAAATGTTGTGTGTGAAGTGAGAAAAATGACAACGATTTATGCGTTCGTGTCAGAAAGTATACACCGTTTATTGGTAGTTGTTTGGATAGATAGTCCAAGCTTTCTATTAATTGCTGTAAAATTTAACAAAATAAGAAGTGTTTCAGTTACTCACCTTTCTTTTTGAAGGAAAAGAAACCTTTCTGCATAATTTAGATGTTATTAATGGTGATATATGGTTATTGTGAATAGTATATGCTTCTATTTGTGACTAGATTAATAAATTTTAAAGCTCTACAGTATTATTAGGAGGTCATTTCTTGTAACTTCTATGTTCATTGGCACAAGTTATAATTTCTAGAAAGAACTCACCAATGTATAATGCATCACAATTGATAAAACCTGACTAATAAGCACGGTTCTATGTAGAGATGAATGGGATCTCATTTGTTCTAAGAGACTGTTACCATTTCAGTTATAGGTCACTAGAAAATGAGTATAAAAAATCAATCAATAAAAATGTGGATATGCAAAAACCGATCTATACCTAAAGTTCAGGTTTTTCTGGAAATAGGGCGAGGTGAAACAGTTATTATGATAAATGACAATGGATAATTGTAGAGTTATATCATAGATTTATGGAAGTAAGAATTCTATGACTGGATACCAGTTCCTTAGTGCAGAGGGTTAAGCGTTTACTAACATGAAGGCCTTAGATCAGATCCCCTGGCTGAACGATGTGAAAAAACAGCATAAAAAATAATACGTTTGATTTGTTAAGGAACTAGATATGTGAAAATTTACTTTGTCAATTAACTTGAACTTTAAACAAACAGTGCATAAATATTTTTGACTAACTAAACGATGTTTCACCCATATAGTATGTTTCTTCATAACTGACAAAATAAAAATTCTTATTGATCTATTCCATGTCACAGCACGATTCATTTAATTTTTGACAACTAAGCGTTCGCCGTGAAACCTGAAGAAACGTTAGCAGAGTTGTGAATGACAAGATTCATACCAGTATGAAACAACTGTTCAGTGCTTCTTGGCATTCAATGATTATCCAACTTACGATAATTCGTAATATTGAATTCCAATTTAACAACCTTAGAAACACGAAATCACAAATAACATCCGTTATTACTTGTTATTGTATTTAATAATAAATAGTTAAATTAAATATTATCAATTTACATCGTCATCAAATGATGTAGACTTTCGTGTTTCACATTTAAATTCATGCTAACATGTGGTAAAAATATTTTTATTGGATAACTGATTCTGCCGAATACAAAATTAGGCATAGATAGTGATATGGTGGGTACGTAATAAGATTGATTATCTTCCAGAACTGTTTTCCGTAGACTGTTTCGCTTATTTTGATTGAATGCAAAGTGAACATTTTATTCCCCTTGCCCTATTCTTCCGTTTAACACATTAAATAACTGATAGTATATCATTTTTTTATTTACGAACTATCGTTAATCCATTGTGTATACGTTACTCCAGTTCACAGTTACTGCTAATCGTATTTCGTATTATTGTAAGTTTTCTAATTGGTTGACTGGGTCGTCAGGCTTTATGTATATATAAAGGATTGCTTGAAATATAATTCAATTTTGTCTGGTTGATTCGTTGGCTTGTGTTCTTCCCATTCTGGCCTGTGATTAAGTGGGCATCGGGCAGACATACGGAGACCAACTAGGCACTCATTGTAGTTTGTCATTGTGACCTCGTGCGCAAAAGGTCACAACCACTTATCGGCCTCATACATCAACCACAAGATTAATTTTTACGTCATAACCGTTAGTCATACTTGTTTTTCATTCATGTGATATAAATGTGGATCCAGTCTCATTATTATCATCTCCATTGATAAAATTAGCGGGACTATTAACATAATGTGTGTTGCAATTGAAAGAGGTTATAGAAACATAATCTCGATTATTGCATCAATTTCAAACAATCATTGTTTGTTGCTTAATATCTTATAATTAGGCTTAAGTAAATAAATTAATATTTAGTTAAAAAGATGCTTCAGAAGTGAGGTGTTGTGTCTTTTTCTTTCAACCAACTGATCATTAGAGATAGGTAATGTGTGTGGTTCAAGTACATTACAAGGTAACTTGCTATACCTTCCTCGTCACTAGTTTTCGTTTAAACGTACAGTTTTTCTATCACTAACGACTGTAACGTTGATGAAAAATAGTTTGTTAAACAATTCACTACAGATTTCTACGACTTTCGTTATTTACGAAATGAATGATCGACGAAGATGATATTTTTCTGTAAGCATTCTGTACAGATACGAAATCAAGTGAAGTGTAATTAAAAATGGCTAATATTTGTTAAGTGTTAAATATAGAATAGTATGATGGAAATTATGGCGCACATATAGATTGTACACATAGACTGCACACTAAGCTACTCAAAGTAACCATTTCATGTTTCATGAATCGTTTCATGTTAATAACTGTTACAAGCGACTGTTTATCAAAATAGAGACAAGTACCATTATCGGGTAATGGAATATTGTTTTCTTCATCGTTGCATGCTGAAAGACAACAACCTTAATAACAACTGGCCTCACAACGGTCAGTCAGTTGTAAGTGATGTGAGGCATTGGATACATCTTATTAGTATGCTAAGAGAAATTTAGTAAGATAATTAACCAAGAAATAATAATAATAATCATCATCATCAAATTGACTAAACGTTGAGAATTTAGTCAGAGAAGAACAGAGTAACAATTTATAAATTAATAATCAATGGAACTCAGAAATCTATAGAAAAATAGTGGATGAATAATGCGGCTTTATTGTGAAAGATATGGGAAGTTATCAAAAGTAACCACAGGTCATGTTTATCATGTGAACTGGGAACCAAGCAGCCCAAACCTACCAGCAAGACTCGGACTTTATGCACAAATTCTATATGTTAGTTAAGCCGCGCTTAGCTTTCTTACATCTAACATCTATGTCATAATCGAAGGTAGAGGGTAATAGTTCAAACGTAAATCCATGTCCTAATTACCTCAGCTGATAAAAATTCGAATCCTAAGTACCTGTTTGATTGGTATTTGACTTACACTGATTTGACAACATTTATGATTGAACACTAGTTTGTCTACTGATATATTTTACTTCTAGGGTGCATTTTTTACCAAGGCGATTATACAGATCTATCCCGAAACATTTTGTATTAAAAAGAGGGAAAAGCATCTTAAACATGTTGATTTTGCTACTCGTGGTGCTGAAGGAACTTTACGTACTAACTGACGCATTCCCACGGTAGGACTTTATCATCTTGTAGGCTGTAAATTATTTACTGGAACAGTTCGAATGAAGTAAGTGAAGACATTAAATAAGAAATCGAATAAGAGATAAACTGACGCGTATTAATTGAGAAGGACGACTTATCATAAATATTGACTAGATCATTGGTGTTAGAGTAGATAGCATTTACAAACTTCATGTACTTGTGACTTAATCATGTCAAACTAGCTACAGCCACAGTACTTTTAAGTTTCTATAGAGTTGAATGCTACATTGCAAGTCAAGAAATATTATTTTCAGATGTCATTGTATATGTCTTTCCTAATGACATACCACGCACCTTAAAGAAGATTGGTTATCTTCGAGAACTGCTTTTCTGTTGACATTAAGTATTTTATGTTAACTATGTTGGGTATGTTAGATCCCCAAAACTCACTTGGCAAACCTGTTATTTTCGTGATCTTATTATGTAAATTTAAACTTCCTGGTTTTGCGCCAAAAAGTTCCGTTCTCACCTTCAATTCATGTTTCCCACTTGGTAAGACGCTAAATTCTTTTGGTTCATTGTTTATTTTAGTACGCTATTTATGACTTTCCAATGACGCTCTCTGTTTTGTAGATAAACGCATAAGTTGTGTGTCTTGATGTCGCCTAACAGGCTGCCTGTGGAATTAAACGCTTCTTGCTGTCTTTGGGTTTTTTACTCTAGTTAGCTGAGCTGGGGCGCTGCGAAATAGCTTAGCTTCCTGTTATTGTGTCGATGGTCTTACGTTCGATAGCAGGTATTCAGGTATCACCTTAATTCGCAAATCCTTAGCAAAATACAAAGTGACAATTTATTCCTATTAATGTTACATTGCCCTTGCTCTATCCTCCTGTTTAATGTATTAACTGCCAGTGTATCATTTCTCATTGATGAACTACAATTAGTTGATTGTGTATATGTTACTTCAATTAGCATCTACTATTGCTCCTATTTTGTATAATTGTTAATTTCCTAATTGGTTGACTGAGTGGCCAGGTTTTTTGTATGGATTAAAGGAATGACTAAAATACAAAATGATTTTGTATAGTTGGTTCAATTGATCATGTGTTTTCTGATTTTCAGAATGGGACTAAGTAGGTACAAAACAGAAGTGCAGTGACCAGATAGAAACTCTCGTTGGGGTTTGTAATTGTGTCTTTCTGTGCTCAAGGATGCATCAACCACTTGGTCATGCGAATCGATTTTATATGCTACTTCTAACGGCATAACAACTAGTAAAACTTCTACGTTAAGCAGTCGACGAACTAAACTACATCATTTTCTACTATTAATCTAGTAGACTATGCGAAATTGTCAAAAAAAAAGAATATTTTAAGCAGAAAAAAATTGAGAATGAATCAGTTCATCCATCTATTTATTAATCTAAAGTCTATAATAAGAAACATAGAAAATAATAATGAGATATTAGTTAATTATTAATGTGAATACCCAGAACAATCTCAGTAATACAACTTTAATGTAATAAAATACTTTAATATGAATAAAAAGATACATCATTTCTTTTGATCATTATAAAAAAAGAGATACTACTTTTAATTGTTATGTCATATATATATTGTACACTCATTTGAATATTATGAGTAATAATAAAGTAATAAGTAATGTTATTTGATAACAACATGATCAGAGATCATTGATAGTATCCTAGTTGATTATTTTATTGTGTAAACAACTTTGTAGTATACAAATTAGTTCATATTGACTATTGGAATAAAATTAATTCTAAAGTCATGCTAACATTATTTTAGAATGATGAAAACAAAAACTACGAAAATAAAAAACAATGCACAAAGTGAAAAGAATACATGATCTGTTTATGCCTCTAATAAAATTGTTTCTAGGTGATATCTACATTGAAAATATCAAAGACTAATACTAATGATAGAAACTAGTACACATATTGTGAATAGATTTTGTTCTTAGAGAACAATTAGTGAGTGTTTATTTATTTAAAAGGAATAACAAAAGGTAGAGACATACGTAGATAAGAAAGTGGGAACAATTTTCATCACTTGGAAATGAAACTAAAAGAAACTAAAACCAGCATACTAAAGTTACACAAAGCTTATCACTAGACTTGTTGTAGCCATACAAAAAGACAATAAAATGACATATACATGATATATTGAACTATAAATGTGAATGATGATGTTGATGATGATGATGATGATGATGATGATGATGATGATGATGATGATGATGATGATGATGATGATGATGATGATGATGATGATGATGATGATGATGATGATGATGATGATGATGATGATGATGATGATGGTGATGATGATGATGATGGTGATGATGATGATGATGATGATGATGATGATGATGATGATGATGATGATGATGATGATGATGATGATGATGATGATGATGATGATGATGATAGTCATACTACAATAGTACGTTTAATAATTTTTTCGTTTACTTTAAAAATATTGATAATTTTCAGCAGATGGCAAATACGGTTTACGATTAAACTTCCATTGTTGTTTCATTGACTTAGTACATTCAGTAAGTTTTATTGTAGAGTCTTCAAGATTGACCTCTAAACACTTTCCTTGATGACGTATGGTATAATCCTTTGAAGAAAGTCATATGGAAAAAATATTGACTAATAAAACAGTCTGTATATTGCATATTAAAGAAACGATGGAAGATTTTTTTATGAAAATAAGTGACATGGAAAGTCAAAATGGAATTTACGTTTATTTTGTATCACATTATATAATGCTCTTCAGAAATACTTTTACATAATCCTGCTAAAGACAGAACTCAAGACATTCAGATACTGAGACAGGTAGGTTGATTTTCAATAGTCCTGTCCCAAATCCAATTAATGCGCGACGATTACGTGTAGTGATTGTCACCAAAATTTGTTGCAATGATGAAAATCCAACATGTCGCTAAGGCAGTTAGATCGGACAGGTACCATTAAATATCATCTTAATAATTCTAATAGCTAGGCGGTTTCTGTGAGATTCGAGATTCTGAGCTGGACTTCAGGCTCAGTTACACGTGCGCACTATCACTGAGTTCTATGCTTGTACTAAGCAACTGCTCCGTAATTTTCAACAGTACCAAAATTAGATCAGACTTTGACGATTGCAACAAAGACTACTTCAACTTCCAGATTATCCAGAAATCAATATCGCTTACAAACCAACGTTGCATAATAGACCAGATACGTTTCGTAATTAAACTTAGATTATCTGAAAGTTATTCTGTTCTTAAACTTGATTCCTCAACGTCCTTATAGTCGACATTCAAATATATTATATCTAAAAATAACTGTATTCATGTGTCTAATACATGGGATAAATCACGCGTGTATGAAGCTCACTGAAAGTTACCTTCGTTGTTCATTTAATTCAGAAAACAAGGAGTGTTGCTAGCTAGATGATATCTATAGATGAGACTTCAACATTAACATAATCAGTAGTTTAGTAGCAATGAAAGAGAATATTTATCTTCAACACTAAGAATGAAAACAGTATAGTTCAGTTGTGATCTGCATAATTTGAAGATGATTTTAAATTAATGACTACTACCAAGTGTCTATTTAGGCCAGAAACTTTAATTTACAGCTTAGTTGTTTAGAGACAGATTCCGTGAATTAGAGAGAGGAGATTGTAGATATGAAGAACATTATGTTATGATATAAGTGAAAGTAAACGGTTTATTTGCCACATAGAGATTGTATACTAGTCAGCAACCATCAATAAAGCGTTCTTTTCAATCCTCAGGCAAATATATATAACTTACTGTTTCATAAGTGAACTTCTGATTCTTTGATGACCCATGGCAACGAGAGAGTTTTACTTCACCAGATTCGACACCAGAGTCAAAACAGTAAATATGCCGTCTGATTTCATTGTTGGGTGATAGTAACCAAAACTGATAAAGCAGAAAAATTTCGAAAGAGAGAGCGAATGAATTCAATTGACGAAAATCATAAAAGAATTATAAAGCCGAGAGTTCCTAATTAATTGTAAATGGTTACATTGATACTATAATCAAAAATTATTCTAAAAAGTTCCAAGTCGTATGATTACAGTCTTAGAAAAGCGAATTTTAAAGAAGATAAAACTTGTTCTAATATAAAGCTGTTCAGAAGTGTCTATCTACGTTCAAATCAGGGCGTTCAGGCATACGGCGAACACTTAGTGTTGGCAGCATATATTTGTGTGTATTTACCAGTTTACTTGATATTGGTAAAACAACTTGTGCTCTGATCAAATACACATCACTACACTACTCTATTAGATTATTTTAAAAAAATGAATGTAAGTCAGTTAGTATATTGTCAACTGTGCTCATATTACTTCAACTTGAATCATTGTTCTCAATCACCTACATAGTTAAAAGAATTGACTTAAAGAGGGTTTGATTAAAAAAAACTTGCATTCAATCAATTTAATAGCAATTCATTAATTCTAACAATAAACATAATCGGATGTGTTCAATACGTTATTTAATCGTGGTCGTCTCAGGACGTCTTCAAAATCTATAATCTGTTAGTTGTAATTATTACCCCCACCCCCACCCACTAATAACCCAATAAGGTAAACTTTACTATTGAACTTATACGACTATTTACACAATGTTGACAGTAGTTTAGTAAGTCAAAATTCAAGTGATAAAAATAAGAGTTAGGCTATGATCACGATTAAGGATAAAGTTTATGAGTTTAATTAAGAATTCGAAATAAGAAATAACTGTTATGATTAGAGTGAAATGATGAATGTGTACTCATACAATAAGTTCATTGAATGTTAATTTTATGAATTTACAAGTTCAATTTATAAAATTTATAAATCATAGTCTCCATTCACTTTATTTTCAATATATCGTCATTGTTACTAACTCGATATCGATATGCTCTAATCAACTAATAACATAATACAAGTTGTTTATTATTGCTTTAACTAATTTCTATACAATAGCTATGATCTTCAATCTGATTTGTTCATCAGTAAATTGTGCTTTAATGTCACTGTTAGTATAATATAACCAACTTTATATTACACAAATATGTGGAAATAAGATCTTTCTACTTTACATTGAATATTATATTCAACTAAACTATAAACTTCCATAAATACTCTCTTTGAGTTGAATTGTGACTGGTAAGCGTAATACAGGACGCGCATTTTATCGTATATAGAACTTGTCAACTGAATGTATCTGCATCTGAATGTTGATGTTCGCATAGGGATTCGAACTCATTCCGGTTCATGTCAAACGCCACTGAGTTCACCACTAGGCTACTAAGCTCACACAATCACGTTGTCCATAACAAATCAACGCAAATATCCAAACAGATTCGAATTATAGCTACTGTTTTGCATTAATGGAAATAAGACTAATAATTTGTGTCTATAGTCTGTGGAGCTGACTTTTCTATAATATCAGGAGTTGTATTATAAATCTGCATTTACTGAGCATTTAATAAAAGCGACATTAATTTTTTTGGAATTGAAAGATTTATATGGGCTTATTAGCGGCTGTTATACATTGTTTTGTTCCCGAGCTATTGTAATGTTACCCTAAACACATCAGTTCACCTCTTCAGTTATATATTTATCTTATTCCGCATTTGTCCTTATGAAGCGATCCATTATACCATGCATAAAAGTAGTCGTCCTTACATAAAATGCGTTCTGTCTTCAATGTCACTGACTATGAAAAATCAATTTCTCTACCAGCCGACAGGCGTTTGCATATTTTGGTCACAACGCATTAACCTTAAGCTTACGAGATAGTCGATGAGTATGTGGTAGTAAACCCCGGACTTAGGTTTCATTCTATTCGGTACCCATCAAAAAGGTGTCCCTTTGATCTTTGAGGGAACTTACGTTTCGCGGCGGACTCAATTCAGGGTCATTCAGCTTTGAAGTCCGTAACCGTTATCACTCAGCTATTAAGGATGTGACTGACTTAGACCACCATTATTTTTGATTTGACAAACTTCAAATTGATCACTACACATTGATCAACCAATGCAGGCATTAAACTGTTATGCCGGACCACAAAGAAGTGTAACAAACTTTCAGAACTGTGTTTTAAGAACATTATTTCATTTATTCTGTGTGTAATGTAAACATTTCGTTTCTATTAATGTAACGTTCCTCTTACCCTATCCTCCCGTTAAGCATAATAACTGTTGTCTCTTATTAGGGACTATAGTTAATTAGTTGTGTACAGGTTGTTCCTATTCACTACCACCATTTCCTTTGTTCTGTATTCATGTTAATTTCCTAATTGGTTTGCTGTGCAGTCTGATTTCATGTATATATTAAGGAATTCTTGAGATGTAATATGATTCTGTCTGGTTGATCTATTGGCTTGTATTCTTCCTATTCTGGTATGGGACTAAGTAGGCATAGGGCAGACGCACGATTACCGACTAGGCACACCGAATTTGGCATTAGGTCAGCCATCACCAATTTTCTCGTATCATAACATAAACCCTACCAGCTCTTAATCGTTCAAAAGGTCACTTTAGTATTATCTTATCCAAAAAAACTTATTGGGAACGATTTATATAGAAGAAAGATGTCATTCATAAATCTTATGAATAATGTTAGTTTGTGATTCACTACTGAATTGCAATCAACATGAATGTTTTGGTTTGCTTAAGATTGTGAAAATATTAGATCTCTTATCTGATAAAGCACCTACTTTATCAAAGATTCATGTTTTATTTTCATAAAAACGGATCTAGAATAGCTATTAGTTAAGATGTACTTAAATAAATAGTCTTTTTTCACAGTAAATAAGTTTTCTGGAAACTCACTGGCGTAAGTAGATAGCATTTATTCAATTGCTGAAAAAGTGTCGTCTCACAAAAGATAATAACAATTGAAGCATGCTTTGATTTACACAACATCATCGACCACTAGGTTTACAGCCATAGACAAACTAATACATGAAACACATATCTTAATTTCATCATATGGTGGTTAATAGTCTTTTTAACGTTTATTTTAGTTTCATCTATAGTCAATCACCTGCTGATCACATAATACTTCTAGTTTTTATGGTTAACATCAACTACATCTATGTCCAGTTTCTTTGGTTTTAAGTTTATCAAGTAGACTAAAGTGAAAATAAAATAAACTAAATGATATTATTTATCATTTTGGAACTTACTAAAATATTAAATTAGGTAGGTTTTATCAAAGTAAATGACGTTAATTAACATCAACATACTTGATTGTTCCCTTTCCTGTGGCATCGATTTGCTCTGATTTTTACAGCTAGACGAAAACGCTTCCTTGGTAATTGTGCTTCTAAACAGTAAGGACCAGCAGCACTTTCAATCTTAACACAAAACAGGTTAATGGAAGGGAGAAATAATGCAAAATATAACTGACGGTTGTTGAATTCGAAATTGTATACTACTAAAGGATATTCGTAAGGAAACATATGAAAACAAGAAAACACTGGAAAATCGTTTCATCGTCGTAAAGGATCTCTCATCAATATGCACTAATGACTCCATTAGGAGTCGAATTCAACATTCATCACCGTACCTAAATCTCTTAGATTCAATTCATTTTGAAGCGATGGATGTGCATTCATAAGAAGTTCCATAATAGTAAGGAAAATCTGTTCAGTGGATACTTATTTTCAATAATTGACTAGATATTGTTGGTTCATTACACAAGATAATAATGCTGGTGAAACACACTGTTACGAATTTTGGTATTTTCACAACGATCGAAATATTACAATGTAGAAATCAATGTCACCTGAGTGATTTTCTATGTAATGAATACCATCTTTAAAGACCTGGTTTAATATTTGTCGAAATATATTGTAATTACAATTGATTAACCAGCTGTACCTGTGTGTTATGTCTAAACCATATTATGGCCTAAGAAATGGAATGTTTGAATGTCATGAAAATTATCAAACTTGGATTTAGTATAATGAAATGATGTTAGTTAGGTAACCATTTGAAACCTAGATGTACTAATTAACTGTTTTGTACTAGAACGAAATTCCTCAGCAGTGTTCACTAACGCCTGCACTAGACTCAACAGAGAGTATTTACTACTGCGTGACAATTAATGGCATATATTTTAAACGTCTGCCAATTTACTGATCTCAGGATCAAGTTCTTTCCGTATAATCTTAACTTCAATAGTTCCTACATAGGTGGGGAAATGAATTGTCACTATTGAAGAGTCTGATAGTAAAATGAAAACAACCGTTTACTGTTTCATGACTTTAAATGTCCGTCAAATTACGGTCAAATAACGAAAAATAGTTTCTTATGCTTCAAAACGCTTCAAATTACAGTTAGCAACAGTATAGAACTTCGAAACTGTTTCTACATAAGTTGTTTGAATATAGTCAGAGTTGTCATAAAATAATTTGAGAAGAATTCGTTATTCAAGAAATGGATGAGAATTGTATATTTGCCAAATTATTTACTGATAAATCGAGAGTTGGTAATTTGTCTTCTCATAATCAATATATCAGTTGTTTGCATAGAACTAAAATGTTTGTACACTGTGATTTCAGTAGTTTATGAATTTCATATCTATTTAGTTGAGACTGCAGTTTGTTCATGCTGATATTTTGTTCAAACTATCAAATTGATGTCATAATTTATTTTATATCTATGGTTAAATACCATTGTGATTACGTAATTTGCTAAAATTAATTATCACTGTTCTATAATTACAGTAATTGTGACTGAAGTAAAATGACAGATTACCAAACTGAAAGTTACCAATCGGTTTGAATTAACAAAACCTTAGTGCATATTCAAATCATCATTATTGTTGCTGAGTAAGAATTATGCAGATTCAGGTCATATAATGAATCGTAATCAGTTAAATGTTAAAAATAACGACAAATGACTGTACAATCATGAGCAATTAGTTACAAAACACGCTTAATTTCTATAACTGAAAGAGATTGTAATCCATCTGAAATCAATGGAAAATTGAGAAATACAGTGAAAAACAAGTCTAGTAAAATTAATTAACATAAATCTCATCAATGAATAAAAACTTAATAATTTAAAGCCTATTGAGTCTACAATCTCAAATCTAAATGCACGATATGTAATCGATAAACATAAAAGTTCGTCAAGACAATAAGAGCAATGTTGGGTTCATCTAAGCAGGAATAGGACAAAACATTAGCAAAATTGTGGAATATGACAAGGAGAAAATTATATACGTTTACTTCAGAAGATACTTTTAAACTAATACATCTTAATGATATGAATAATAATGATAAGACTACTTCAAATGTCACCCTAATGTACGTTAATTAAGACCGGTTTATGTAATTACACATTCTTTCATTTCACTCAATTTCTTATCTGCTTACACAATTTGAAAAAGAGGAATTCATTCATGTACTACTCTATTAAGTGTTTCGATCACTCAACCGAAAATCATATACATAATGTGATCATGTTGTGAAGACTTTATTAATGATTACACTTAGAATAAAGAACAAATCTCCTAGGTTCACTGATCATATATATCATTCCATTTTGTTGTAATACAAAAAAACAATAATGATATTACTTCAGCTCAAATGAAAGCAATCTAAAAATGCTACTTTTGTTGATTACGTCACCGTTGATTTCGTCACCGAATTCCTAACTTTATACAACGTGCAAATGTCAACTCCATGATTAAGAGAACGGAATCAACTGACAAAAATAACACAAACAGACACTTCTAAAAACGAATAACAGAATATGTCCTCATCAAAGTGAATACATCATTACTAATATCCTTATCTCAAATAGATTCGCACAATGAGTGTCTACAAAGTTCCTGACTATCAGAAACCTCATGTTGATATCCTACTGAAGAACACGTTCCTTTGACAAATATGTGCTTATTCTGAAACCAATAAACAGATGCATAATATTAGCATCATATGAAAATTGAATGAAATAACTGAAAATGAATTGAGAACAATAATATTGTGACATTCAATCTATTGGATATACTGTTAACAATAAAAATGCCAATAAATATTCAGGTCAAGGTTATTTATTATAGATATTAAAATTGTAGATATTAGGATAAATAGACAATAGTAATGAAAAAAATAAACAATTATAGTGACCAAAGGAGGATGGCAGTATCAGATACGGTGATGCATAACATCACCCCCAACCGAATGACAGCACAATGATGATAACAAGATGAAGGAAATTTCTTGTATAAAGTTGTCTATCACAAACCAACAATTTACAAAATAATCAACAACCGATTCCACGTTCGTTGTGTACTAATAGTATGGAAGCTTCAACACTCAACACTATCAAAGCAACAATCGTCAACATAAATAAGTGTGCATATTGGATTGATTCGATAAAAAGCAACAGTAATAACAAATCACTTACTATTCATTTTTTAATCTTTACTATAGCATAATGTGACATAAGTAGATTGAGGTGATCATTGTCAAACGCCAGAATTACAAACTGTCAATATTTCATCTTACGGACATCTCACAATAATTTGAACTAAACTTTGAGTCACACTACTTGTGAACACACCAGTTAACTAGAGGAATCGAGATGAATTACTAAATGTCGGCCATTTTCAATACACTAATTTATGTAGATGATACAAAAGTTAAAACAACAACTAATATCAGACACTGAAGTTCGAATCTACACAAACATTGAAATCACAAGAAACTGTAAAACATCCTTCGCGTCACAGTTGTACAAATTACAAGTGATTGACAGCATCTCAATGCAAACCAAACACTCGATTAAATCTCATACTGATTACTTCATCTCACTGAATTCTGTTTATTTCTTGGCCTCACAACGACTATTACATACACCAATAAAACATTGATACAATAAAAGAAAGAATGCTCAACTTGTTTCACAAATAGAGAATGAATGTATAGCGAGAAGAATGGCAGAGGAAAAAGTCAGTTGAATGAAAAAAACAACCATCAATTAATGATAAAGCTGGATGAATTAACTTCGTATTGTCTCTTTACATTGTTCACATTATAAGATAGAACGAAACATATAAATATCGACATATTTCTATGCAACTTAACAGACATGTTTGTTTCCACATACACACACACTGCATCAATCAATGGCCAATAGAGAATGTCGGATTTCTAAAATTTCACATTTGACTTCATTGTGTTGTGTTGGATTACTGGATCTCATCATTACTCTCATAGTACAAACTGTCTACTATGAAATTGAACCTTCCAATCTATATCGTTCAAACATGTTTTACTTCAATATTGCAATCAGTGAACGTTACACATATTTGTCACTTCAGTTGAGCTCCGCAATTCAACATACATTACAAAGTGAAATTTCTGAAGGAGTGAATGCACTTTACCACATAACTTGTATTTAGTAAGGTGTGTGTTTGTGGTAATGCTAGGTAATTACGCTTGTTAACTGTCGAATTACTGAATGTATTCCCTATTTACGATCGATGTCACTAAGGAAAGGTAAGTTCATGTAATATTAATGAGAAAAATATATTCATAGAAATTCAATACAACAATCACTCCATTATCACTGATAACGTTTTAAACATTGTGATTAACGAGTTTGTAAATACTCAGTCAATGGTAAGAGAGTTTGCATCACAGTTCATTACCAAGAAAGTAAACAGCTGGTATCGATGCACTAGATTATTTGTTACTCTGTTTTAGCTATGGACTTATCACAATCATCGTATTTATGGTGCGATCTAGGATCGAATTCGGAACATGTTACTGTTAATTTCGTTACTATTGGTTGACTTCATAATATACAATCGATTGATCATTGATTTTGTTTGTAAAATCTTTATGTTTTTGATCTTTTCATTTCTGATCTTTCATGAAACTTATTGAATCCTCTTTTTCATTCAATAGATAATGTCTACATTTGTTATATTTTTCAGCTGTTAACATGTAGAAATGATACTATATAAAATTTGAGTCTATATTCAATCTTTCCTGTTCGGCGTTTATAAGATAGCCTGTTTTTTGCTATGATATATCAATTTGTGTGTTACATATTGATAATATATTTTATTAGTAGACTGATTTAGAATAATTGTGCATTGAATCATAAATGCGGGCTTAATCGAAAGATATTTGTTAAAAAAAATGGTATGCTAATTCCATCATATGTAATACAGCTACACAAAACATTGATAATTTCATGGTTAATTTACACGACTTGGAATATGAAGCGGATAGATCTTTGTTTCATGAAAACTTTGACAAATGTGGAGTCATCATAAAAATCTTGCGTAATAATACATGAATATTTTGCATGCATTTCTCTTCCGTGAATGAGAAATGCTATTCCACGATAGCTCAGTATTATCGTCTAGATTGATCATAGAAAGGAAATCACTCAAGTGCATTAATCGTTTCACTTATATTGAACATCATGTCAAACATGATTAGAAGTTTTTGACAAAAAACCCTACCGTGGATTTTGAAAGCTCACTCACCCTCTTCCAAATTACTTCACTTGTAGAGTCGATTACTTGTCTGTCTGCAAAATAAAAAACGATTTTACTACTCAGTAGTCCTCTAGGTGTTAACCACCAATTGTGGAACATGGGTCATTAAAGCAGAAAACATGTGTAAACTAAACCTCCTTTATTACACATATTTTGGATGTACTGATTGAGTAACCTGGAGTAACCGAATTCGCCACCAAACATGGACATGAAATCCACTCCATTAAATTATTAACTGTTGACATGAGCCATGTTTAGATAACGCCCAAATAATTCAAGCTCTACGTTGATGTTAACCAACTAGAACTCCCTAAGAATAGTGGTACTAATGAAGTAAGTAGACCGATAATCAAGTCTCCGATATTGTAATTGTTTGTCGAACGGTTTAACCACTAAGCAATTTTAGACCTGCCAGCTACTTTAATATTTAGAACCCATTGTGTTCCCCTATACAGACATTACCATGTATTTCTTCACTAAATATATATGAATAAATATAAATGAATATATACATATATATGGATATATATATATAAAAATTTTAAGCTATGAAATAACATAGGAAGAGAACATAAAAAACTTTTAGATAGACCTTTAATTATAATACATGTATTGATACAAGTATCCATAGAATATAGAAATTATCCCGCACAGTGAGACTTACATCACCAGAAGCTAACGCTTTCGAAGGAACAAACAATTCAGGATAAATATTTGTTAAATACCAATCAAATGAGTGACATTTCAATTTTTCTCGTAATGCTTTACGTTCTGAAACATCTCCGAAATCCATCTATATTAATGAATATATGTTGAAAGGAATAAAACCCACATTATCTAAGTAATCACTACGACTTAATTAACAGTGTAGGCTTTACAGCCGGTCCACTTCCAGGTGGGGTCATGAGTGCTTAGTGCTAATAGGCCATTTACTAGGACGGAGTAGCTATCTAAACTTCTCTTATTTTCAGTGATATTCAGCGGAGATGCATTTATGTTGATTATTAGCAAGCAATTTTAACTAATTTTCTTGAAACGTGACACAGTTAGTATTCATAGTACCGGTTCTTTATATCGTTAAGACGTTTATCTGTGTTTTCCTGCTATTATTAGTAATCACGCAGAAGAAATATCTTAAAGTATTATCTGGTAAGGTTAGAATGACATTATTATCATAAAATTTCGATTGCTGACATTTTTAGTAATCGAGTGGACCATCTGTTTGTATTTGAGATATATTTTATAATTGATTGAGCTCATCGCAGACTGATGTTGGTGGGTAATGTTGATAACTAAGGAGCATTGATCATTGTCTCGTCTTAAAACGGGACTCATTAGCATTTCTCTCTAGGGTCTTCAAACTGACGAACTTTTGATACACCGCACCACTATGCCGGCTTTCGATAGTAGGACTCTTACTTCCATCAACTTATGATATGGCTTGGTCATTATTCATTGTCACTAGTAATCACTGTCTAACACCCGACAAGTATGAACTTCCACCAGTCACGACTTCTCACAAGAACTTCAGGAATATCCTGAGGTTAATCATTAGTGAGCTGATTATTGCAAAGGACTTGAGGTGGTTTCTAGAGATTTGTAAATCATTCAACTAAAACCTAGTCTTAATCTTCACAAACCACCTTTATTTTTATATTTTATAAGTTTCTTTTATTATTTAATACTTGGCACATTTAAATTACACTTAAACAAAAGAAGTACTATATGAAAAGATCAACTTACTAGTTTGAATTGAAGATGAGCATAAAAAAATCTTTTGTAATCATCCAACCAAACATCAGCTAAACGAAGTAAATTTCTTTTCAATGGATTTGTTACATTAACTTTCCAACTATATGGTGAACGACTACGAAAAATATGCCCAACATGACTACAAATCACTGTTTCTAGGCTACCACCACACATCCAAATCTAAAGAGTATCATGAAGAAGTATGGAAAAGTTTAAAAACATGTTTCTTGACAATTAACATTCCAATATTTGTTTTGTCAACTATTTTTACAATGATTTTAGATGTTACTTTGGGTATTTTATTCAAATAAATTAAGTGATTTAATCATTTGACTAGGGTTGTTTAAGAAATTTCATACAATTTTTTCTCTTCATAAATGAATATTAGCTTTAGTGAACCCACTAGTCATCGAAGCAGCAGTTGCGAATCTCACTATAAACACCGATCCAACAATAGTCAAAGAAATCAAATTAGTTACCAGTTACATGTCGAGAGTGGCAAATCAGCAGGGCCAAATAACATACCAACTGAACAATGCACGGAAGTCAGATATAGAAGTAACTGCAAAGATACTCCATATTCTCTAAATTAAAATTTGATGCAGATGTAAAGACACAGATTAAGAATGCAAGGCAAGAGATTTATTTCTACAACAGAAAAACATTTAGAACTTAAACCAGCTGTCACCGAACATCAAAGTCAGGATTTTCAATGCAAATGTGAAAACAATTCTATTGTATGGAGCTGAAACTTGCATGGCCAACTAGAAAAAGAATCATTTAAAGATACAAATATTTATAAACAGATATCTGCGCAAAACACTATTGATGCATTGACCAGATACCATCAGTAACAACGTTCTATGGTAGAGAATATAGCCGAGGAATAATTTAGGATAACACACTGGAGGTGGATAGAACATATATTGAAGCAATCATCAAACTGTATAGCAAGACCAGTCCTAACTCGGAATCCTCAAAGCTAAAGGGAAAAATGAAGACCGAATGATTCATTGTGCTGTGAATTAGAGAAGGACATGAAAAGAATGAACTACACTTGTGAATGACTGAAAAGGAAATCCCAGGACGGAGTTAGTTGGAGAACACTGGTTGTTGGCCTTTGTTCTACATGGGGTAACAGGCATTGATTGATTGGTTGGTTGAAAATGACTATATTAGCAGAATACATTATATTCATTGTATTTCGTTGCATTCACTTCAGCTGCATACAGGCGATTAATTGTAATGAATCATAAGTATCTTCACTTTGCAGAGTTTCTGTCCATTTAATTGTAAATATTGTTTGGTCAAATTACATTACTTAAGATCTCAAAAGCTATGCTCAGTACATAAACTGGAAGAACACTGAAAAATAATACAAATGGCCTACTAGAAAATGGATATCCGCGAACATTTATAAAAGAATATCTTAGTAAGTATCTAACAAACTTGACTAAACTTGATAAGAAACCTGTAGTTAATCGATTAGTGTTTAAGGGGGATCAGGCTGCAAAAAAAAATTAAACATCGCTTAAAGAAAGTCATAAATTATACATTTCAGGCTGCAAAACTAATCCCATTATATGCAGCGTGACGTTTGATATATCGAATAAAAGTGGACAAATACCCATCACTTGTCATCTCCAACTGCATTTACCAATTCACATGTACTTTCATAAGCAGGCACATTTGATAGACAAAAAGATGGGCCTTTTTCACATTTCATCAAATATGTTCCAAAGAATCTGTGCCAAAGAGGACAAAACATCACTTGCATTTTGATTGGACGATATTTACTAGACACAGGATATGTAGTGATTACGATGGAAGCATTTAAGGTACTAAATAAACGAAGCAATCCCAGTGTTAAGATTCATTGGAGCCATCCCAAATAGAAGGCTAAAATCTAACCTGTACATCCAAAAGGAATCAATGATGAACTTTAATTACCTTGGTAAGTGATACAATTATTATTACTATTATTCTAATTCAGTCTATTTATGATCACCATTCAATCTAGTGTGTTGTGCCTTAGCTCCATTTATTCCTATCTGTTAGGTAATCACAACACATCCAATTTGTCCCAGATATCAAAATTTAATTTGATATTTAATTATGCAAACAAATTATTAGTGTTGTAGCTAGTTGTGTCACTTCTCTATGATCCCTTACCTATTTAGATTAATATACTCTTCTAGTATTACGCAATTGGCTAAATCTAAATTGTTTTATATAACTAGCACTCCTTTTATACCTATAAAGACTCTGATCAATACCATTTAACTCTTCTCCATTTTACTTTTATATATCTCGTAATTAACGAAACATGTCTATTAAAGTGACAAAAATAATACAATTAATTGCTTATATATAACTGAAGAAAATGGAACGAAATACGATGGATTCAATGTATTCTATAAATATAGTTATTTTATCCTTATTCAACCCTAAATAGAGGTTATTTGTTAGTTTTTCTTTAAAAAAAAAAACAGTTACATTGTCGTTTATTCAATGGTCAAAATTTCCGACTTAAAGTTGAAATGCTTGAATTCGATATATATGCAGAAGAATAATTTTAATAAAATGAATTCAAGTCTAGTAGAACAGTTGAAATATATGAGATGAAGTAGTATGAGTAGTAGTAAACTTAAAGGGATCATTGTGTTGGGAATAAGAAGTAGTTATCAGTTAAATAAAACATATACAGATAACTTTACTAGTGAAGAATGATTTCTAGAACCATGAATTAAAGTGAGTAAAGGCTGGCTTTTTTAAAATACAGTTGATTATATGAATATCTAGTTTCAGTAACAGATGATGATAATGATGATGACTGACAAATGACAAATATTTCGTCGATGTTTGCAGAGAAATTCCACGTTCTCTTCAGAACGTAATCAAAGTTTTGAATCAGCTAAAAAAGCAATCACATTCCGAAAATATAAGGCCGTCTCTACCATAAACACAAACACAAATTTTTATTTAATTTGTATTGTGACTGGCAAGTGGAATCCAGGACGCGCGTTTCGTCCTATTTGGGACTCATCGGCTGGATGTATCTGCATCCCAATGTTGATGTTTACATACAGAATTGTGTCGTTAAGAGTTTAGCTAATTCCAACTAGGGTATACTAGTCTGCAAAAAGGTGATCAATAAGAAGTAATCTGTGGTGTAAGGTAGTTTGTTGATAAACATTCGTCAGAGAGATGTGCCTTCAATACTGAGAAAACCGATACACACTGTACTAATCAAGCCAGTATCAATTAGCTTCACAATGTGCAACCGTTTCTACTCAGCTATTTCCCTTCACAAAAATGCCAGTAAATGCCATTAAAATAATCACTAGTCTTCCATTATGATGAAATAGTAAAATTCGCTTTATAGTTTAATAACTAGTCTATATGTCTTGATATTGCATACATACAGTTGCTGGCATAAAACAAGTTATGGGTAATCAACAGAAATCACATCATTTTTAAGTTTTGTGCTCATTGGAATATTATGACAAAACTGACACTAGTCACTAAACTGTAATTAATCAACAACAGTTTTATATCCTTGACCTACAGGTAAACATTTTGTGTAAGAATAAGTAGACTTTCATTCGTGCTAAAAATAAAGCATGTACAGTGTGGTTTGAATATGCAATAAAGTTGTCAGAAGTCAATCACTGTAGTCACTACATTATTTTCATACTTAGGGTTTTTAATTGTAACAAATACTCTCGTTACAACACTTTTTTAATAATTCAATCCATCACTGTCAACAGCTAATTATATTAGTTCTAACGAATTGTTGTAGAATCGAAAAATTAAAGCTCTTCATAGTTCAGTACCTGTTATATAATGAATACAACACTTTATCAAGGTAAAGTTTATGTATCGTTTGATCATATTTTCAAAGAATCTAGGGAAGCGCGGATAGAAGGAAGCATCAAATAGATTGAAACATAACTAATAAAACTATGCGTAAAATGACCTTTGTTCGTAATTTGTTAAATGAGCAGATTAATTGAATAGGCGTTTATCCAGCCGACTAGTAAGCTCATAAACACTCAATCAGCAAGAGTCACTAAAATAATCCGTCTTCCGTTCATCGTTTTAGTAAACTCAAGTCATTGAATCCCAAAAAGATTAGGTCGATTTTAACTAGGTAAAGATTTATTAGACTTTATGGCTATTTATTTTGTACAATAGGTCAACCTAAATCAATGATGATATAATATTCGATAAACAATAGAACAATATTATGTGAATGTTAGCTACTTCATTTCTACCACTAGTTAAGGTAATTGCATGGATCTAATGACTTAAAACTACTATGATTTGACGACATTCATAATATAACTGAACCACTAGTATTCAGCAAATAAATCTACTGATAGTAGACAATAGTAAAGTCATGATAAAAACAGAAAACAGCAGTCAAACAACGGAATTATTTTACTTGAAAATCAGATTATTTTAATTACATTTTTTTCTAAATATTCACAGCATGCAATCTACAATATGTGAATAAATAAAATGAAACGGAAAAATTAATCAACATAGAGTGGTATAATTAACCGCCTACATAAATTATACACTTGTTTCCATGAGAATTAGCTTGTATTTATTCCTACGCATAGCTGAAATCTATAAATTAGGTAAATTTGAATTTCATAACTGACATTTAGACTGAATACAATTTGATTCAATGTCCTTTACACGAATAAGTTATTTGTACAATATGAGTTAAGTTATCTAATCATCTATTAATTGACTGAATGTTTTACTCGACTCTACAAATGACATAATGCTCATGAAACTTAACTTGTCATCATTAAATCCCATGTTTCAATCCACAGTCAACCTACTTCACTTTCGATAGTCGAGTAGCGTTATTAACACCTGAAAATTAAAATGTGTAACTTAGAGTCAAATACTCAAGCCTGTGTATCTCATAATTGCATCAATCCAATGTTATTCTACATTGTGGAAGTATTATTCAGATATTTATGAGTATCGACATGAGTAGGATGATGTTTAACTCAACCACATTAATCACAGTCTATACTTTCATTTTTATTCAATTATATGTTGAGTAGCACTATAAGCACATTTGGAATACATTGCTTTACAACTGTTCTGCATCGTCACTTTGACTAGACATAGGAAGTTATATAGTTGATCTCGTTGACCACTTAACTTAAATCTGAAGTTTCATAGCCCCTGGTGGATCATTATTTGATGTAATTTCAAAGCAAATTCAAAAACTTCACTTGGCTTTTGTTAACTTGTGAGTTGGTGAGATATCCTTTTCCGAACAAAGAGAGAGTGCAATTAGTAGTAATCCTCTCTGTTTAACCGGTCAATGCGATACATGTACCATTCAAGCAGAAAATATGCGTATGCTCTAGGTCTTCGACAGTAGATTTCTTTACAGTACCGCTCATATATATTAAAACCACTGAATTAGTCATTTTGATGTGGGACACACAGCGCTAAGAAAATATGGCGAATCACTTGAAACGGCCACGAACCTTCTTCGACTAAGATGATTAGGACATGTGTTGCGTATGCCTGGCCACTGTCTGGCACACAAGTGGGATGGAACAAGGGTAGAGGAGGCCAAACAAGCATGGCATCAGTCGATGAAGTTTTTGACTGTTTGTCTGGGCTATAGTGAAAGATGTTAATAATCTGAATAAGGCCCGCGTGGAAATAACAACGGGTGGTTGAGGACAATGGGTGATATGGCTCAGAATTAAACACAGTGCTTTAAGTTAATTTATTCGCTTTGTTCTTCTAGATCCGAGGCTCCATTATTCTTTCGTACTTTAATTTGTTTTAATTGTTACTGCTAAATTGTACCTTTGTGTTATTCTTGTAAATTTGATCTTGAAATGTCATTGTGGTATGGCAACTTGAATCTATGCGTAAACGCGTCAGGTTCTACGTCGTTCATGACTGATTGATGTATCCCAGTTCGATGCATAAATTAAAGATAAAATGCTAGTGATATTTTATGGAGCATTTATTATACAAAATTGTGGCATAAACCTGAATATGCCATATTAATGGCTGGTAAAATCACAAAAATAATAAAAACAAAAAAAAAGATCATTCAAGCAGTTATATGCGTAGACATCTCAGAAATTGGAATAAATTAGTACCATCATTTCACTAAACAAACTTGTTTTATAATTGTCAAGTGAAAACAAAAGAATCTTTGAAACCAACCTATCTGGAGAATGTAACTTCTTTGTAAATTTTTTTTTACTTCACGACTATCTTTTATCAGATTGTTCATTTAAAACTGGAGGAAATTTTATATAAACAGAAGATTGTGATTCGAAAATTACAAACTTAAAGTAGCACATAAAAACAGATTAATGGGGTTGTTTTCACTTACTTTGAACGATAATTCCAAATTTTCCCCTCCCCATACTTCCATACCAGGATCATATCTGCCAAGAAGGTTGAAGTATTTACGACTGATGGCAAATAAACCACCCGCCATTGTAGGTGACCTAATGAATGAAAATAAGGAATTGAAAATACACATACAATGCGTGAATGACAGACCTAAATAACTGCCGATTATTTTACTGAAGTATTTTGTAAAACCTATCAGAACCAGGATACATTGGATAGCTGAGAATACACTCTATAGGAACAATTCTTTTCATTTTGAATTAATCAGACAAATATAGTTTCATGGCATTAGTTGATGATCATATAACATCACAAAACATCATAATAGTTGGGCTTATGTATGCACAATACTGATGGGTTTCATGCCAAAATATAACATATGTTCAGTATCTCCTAATATTCAGTAACTACCAGGGTACAGTCTGTTTGTCGTGTAAGCTGTAGAATTCCGCAATATCTACAGACTATTTACATTGATAAAGGTAATCAGTTTACCAAAAACAATTCTTTGAGAATAGCTATTACAGCAAAATAATATTTGATTTAGAACTATTTAAAATCTGTATACAGTAAATAAGTTCAACTGATGGAAACTATTACATCATGAGGGAGAATGTAAGTCATAAATAATACTAATCTGGTTATTATTTATTTGTAGACCTACCTAGATATGATAGCTTAACATTAATGAGAGCCGCAAATTCGATTACGTAAATAAACTGGTTTAACAGTAATATTATTGTTGATTATGTGTAATCACTTATTAAGTTTATAGAGTTATACCACTCTTTGATACAAACATGTAAATAGTCACAGAAACGAATACATCAGTGCCTGTCATCCAAAGTGGAGCATAGACCGGCGAACAGCATTCTTCAATCAACACTATCTTAGGCTTTCTTTTTTAGTCATTCACGAGTGTAATTCATTATTTTCATGTCGTTCTCTAATTCACAGCGCAATAAAGTATTTGGTCTTCTATTTTTTCTTTAGCTTTGAGTATTCTGAGTTCGGCCTGGCCTTGTAATACAGTTTGATTATTGTCTCAATGTGTGTCCTAGATCTTTGCCTGTTGTAGAAATGATTACGTTGCTTTGCATACGTAATCAGTGTTCTCATGTCTGCATCAGATGCTCCTATTTAATTGATGACACTACCTAGGTATGTAAATGTTTTCACACTTTCCAAAAACGATTATGAAATAAATTTTTAAGATTTATGGAATAGCGACTGTTTGTCTGAACTAATCATACAGATATAAAGCTAAATTAAATACGATTTAGTAGGCAAGTGTGATTGAACAAAAGCTACATGCCAACGATAACAGTTTTGTCGTGATTAAAGAACATGTCATTACCACTACGGACAAACAAATCCATGTAGATTAACACAAACATTTATTAGACTTAGAAAAGAAATCCAGCCAATATTGTAATATAGGTGAGTGTGGGTGCGTGTGTGTATGATTGATGTACTGCAGTATTATGTATTGATAACACTGATATGAAACACCATAAATTAACTAATCAGTTAGCAGAGGAAACTCTAAACAATAGATGTATTGTTTGTGAGAATCAATCAAGCAAATATATCATCTCAATTAATCAACTTAAAAACAAACAACACATACACATTAAGTATTTACAAGTGTAAGTAATTAGCATAATTCTCATGTTGAATCATTGCAATTACAAACAGCACGAAAATAGAGCTTAACACTATACAAATGAACCGACACGAAATCAGAAATATAAACACATCCCAATTTGATTGGTTAACATCAGTTTTGAAGTGTTTACATAATGAAGTAGGATGGTTATCGATGACATTATAATGACAGATGGTAACTGTTTAGTCAGTTATATGAAAATATGACATAGTTGAGTGGATTGACCGTTTCGTCATTTCGCTCGGTTGTTTCATAAGCCTTCTGTAGGTTGAATCCTAAGGAAATCTCACTACGGATCCTAAAATGCTCTCCTGACTTTTACCGACATATATGGTATATAAGAGGCGTCAATTTATTTACTAAACAGAAAGTGTACAGAGCCACAGTCACATTTTACTCACTCTAGAGCTGTGCCGAATTCAAAGTTAATTATGGCTGACTAGATAACCTTCAGACTTCCCCCCCCCACCAGTAGTTGTACACTGCTGAGTCACATAATAGATGAAACACCTATTCATTGCTTTCTGGTTTCTAGTACTTGTTGTATGTTACATTACAATTTAGTTAAATAAATATCTTTACATGCATACAACATATTCTAGTAAAACGAACAATAATAATACTCAGATTCTTTCATATGTGATATTCAATATTAGTACAATAAAGTTTAAATAATGTTTTGAAAGTGATTTGAGTATATGCAAAGAACGTTATTCATATCAAAATGTAGGTTGGTTGGTTTATGTGAGAGTAAGAGTTTAGTTAGAGTAACATAAAGAACACGATAAATAATAGATGAATTCAAAGTAACCATACTAGATCATTATTAACAAGCAGCACTTCATAATGTAGTTTCCTACATTTAGATAATTGAGGAATTAATTCAAACTATGACATGTCATTGAAATTTCTTAGTTAACATTATTAAGCATTTAGCATAAACGTGTAAGTACTACAAATAACAACTATTGATTTGACAAATATCTGTCTAAGAACTCAGTATATGAATCCGTGACCTAATAGGTGACACTTCCTTCCATGTATGTAAATACTCTATGAAACTATGCAGATATTTCAAATAAAGGATAATGTTGAAAACAATGTTCACAATAAGTGAACAAAGAAATTTTAAACAGATTACGAATAATTAGATATGATGGATCATTAGAAGCAGGTACACACAGTGAGTAGTCAAACGAGTAATGTACTAATTTTCATAATTCTGTTGCAATTATGCCCACAGGGAAACTTACTAAGACTTTTGACACATAGTTTTTAAATAATAGGCTTCGATGAAGCAATCAAAGAGGAGATGATCATTACTTGTAATCTACTTAGCAACAATCAACATCTAACTAAATTCAACAGAAAATGCATAAACCTGATGAAAATAAGGCAGAAGTTGAAAGCTAAAATAAGTTAGTATTATTTAAACTATAGTTTAGAAATGATATCGCCAGTGAGATACTAACTCAATAAGACTAGACAAACTGTGATATTTTAGAAGTGACGTTTGATTTCTACCACAATTAAAAATACTCCCCGACTTTGGCTGGCATGGTATGGCATGGTATACCGAATCGAACATGATAAATATTTCCAAGTCATTTATCACATTTCACTAATTATTCCATATGGCTGAAACGTCCAAACTAATAAAATCCACATTCATAAACAGGACCTTTTGCATTCCGAAGGTTTTAGGGCTGATTATTCCATTCAATCTATCGTCTCCACACACCAACAATTATATTATTAAATCACACCGTTTTCATTACTCTCTAATTCTAGGTAAATGATTATTGGGTAAGATATCTTATTGTATCTAATAGAAGACAGTTTTAATTAGTTGAGAAAGTACTTAAAACACATCGTCTAACAAACGCCCAAGAAAACTTCTAATAAATTAAAATATTATGTTGTGACTAGATAAGGTCACCAAGAGCGTAGTTTAAATACCTGTTTATTCGTTGATAAAGAATAGATTCTCACAGAACTGGTAAACGGCTAACATGTTAGCACCCAATATTCAAACATCAGACATCAGTATCATGATCTTCTGTCTTACATTTTAGGAAAACACTTGAAAAGAAACCCAATAAACATAAGTCGGACAAATGTGGTTAACAATGGCCACAATAAAGAAGGAACTTCCTAACCGAGGATAGTGATTAACAATCAAGTCAAGAGATCGACAATACAGTCGCAGTTACTTATCCTCATTATGACAAGATAGTGAAATATAAAATTACCAACATTCCTTATAAGATGAAAGTTTACAATATTTATTTCAACAGTGAGAAAGTTCTACCATGGGGTAAAGGAAGATAAATGGCTACAGAAAAACAAATAATCAACATCTACGACATTGTGTTAAGATGACGTTTCATGTTATTGCATATTAGCGCCTTTTATTTGATTTTTTCAAAATCTCTTCATTAATCTGCAAATCTTTCTTGACTTTTACCAACAATTATGGCAATGAAAAATAACTGTTTTACTATCGAAAAGCGGTCTGTTCTCTATTTCTTTGTTTTATGTAGTATAATTTATATGACGTGAACAAGGTACAGGTGTACTGCCATTGATACTTTATGAATGTAGAGTGTTTATCGTAGAACAAATAATAGAAGAATACTGACATCTTACGTAGTGCGCTTGTTAAAGTTGTCAAATCGGTTGAGTGTCTTCATTAACTGGTTTAGTTATGGCGTATATTTTATTCTCTTAGCCACAGATTCCCTCGACACGCATTGTTGACTAAAACAGATATACGTCGGTAAATGTAAAGGCATCTACTTGGTAGGTGCAGTTTACCATACTAAACCAGCGTGATGACTGCTACTATTGATTAGAGACAATGATATATATATGTATAGATGCATAAATCAAACGTAAAATGTATTCAAAATTTTCTATATAATTCCATCGTAGTAAACAAATATAATTAGAGCAGGTTAGTCAACCAATTATGTGATTTGTTAGAAATGTTTTTTTATTCATTTCTGATAGTGTTGAACATGTAACTTGTTACTTGACAAGCATGTTAAGTAACTAAATGTCTTTGAAATGATTGCAAACGTACTGTTTATCCTTTGTCGATTGCTGGATCATGGATACAAAATCAATTTCTCGAATCTTTTCAGTAGATTAATATTCATAGAGATTAGAGTAAAATAATTTGTTATTCTATTTAATCTGTAAATGATTATATTACGCTAGTCCTAGTTAAGTATACATTGAATACATTTTAACAAGTTGAACTAGTTTATTTTCAACTTAATTAAGACAAATTGAATAAGTGTTCAATGTCAAGATAGTTCAACTTATCAAAATATTGATCATGTAAATATTCTTATTATAAAATCTACCTTTTTAAATGTAAAGCACAATCTGCACAAGTGACTGATAATTCATATTTCGATTAATTTAATAAAACTGTAATATAAGCAAAGTTATATAACCTACATTAAATTGACCGCTTAGATAGAGTGAATGGACCAATGTGTATTCGGTAAATATTGATTAACTTAAGTACTAAGTATAGATTTATGTATCTCGATTTAAGTTACAATTTAGATTCGTGAAGGTTAACCAGTTGTTCAACTCGTAGTATATGTATCAGGTATACAAAATGTGATCTAATACCAAGTGATGCCAAATAATCTGAATCCCAGGCCATTATTTCACTCACATAAACCGATAACCAAGAATTTCAATGAAGACTAAAATAACAGCTTACGGTGAACACATAACCAGTGAAAATAATTCAAATTAATAAAGGACTGTATTCATTTAAGAAAGATATTTATTGGTG
This sequence comes from Schistosoma japonicum, assembly GCA_025215515.1. Lineage (NCBI taxonomy): Eukaryota > Metazoa > Platyhelminthes > Trematoda > Strigeidida > Schistosomatidae > Schistosoma > Schistosoma japonicum. Next base: position 68,482,963 of record CM046061.1, on the reverse strand, counting down.
CCATAAATCACTGAACAGCGGCTTTGTCGTAGTTTGGAACTAGATTATCCATACCAAGAACTAAGCAAAGGTTAAAAACAGAACCTTCAAACGCCCAGCCATCAGCCCCACAATATTAGTACCCAGTGGTTTGATTCCGAACTCAATCAATTTGTGATATAGTGATACAGTCATCTAGTACCATCAGTAATAATTGTCTCATTCTTGACACATTTGGACTCTACCAATCACTTCGCTAATAAACTAAAAGAACATCGTGATGTAGATAACAGGTGAGTTGAGTATAATATTTAAATTGCACTATTTTCGTGGCGATCGATGGAGTGACTATCCTGTACATATCATAAATTGGTTATTGTTGGACTGGACACTGGTCCAGTGGTTCTGATAATTAAGTGTTCACCTCATTAGTTTTAAAAGGAAAATAATATTGATCCTCCACTGGATTTTAGTAGTACCCACTAGAGAGCAGTTTGTATTGAATTCATACAGTAAATTAAAAGCAATCTCCACAAAACCAATTCAGGTTAACAAATGAAAAGGCTACTTATTATTTATTTAAACTATTGCAATAATCCGATATGGGCAGATAGAAAAATATTGAGACCGATATTTATTTCTTAGGTAACTTATGATTATTAATAACAACATTTGTTCAATTTCGACTGAATCTGAGCCATTTAATCTATAAAGAAATATTGGGAATGTTTATTATTCTTACCCATATAATGCAATATCTGATTACCTTTGTCAAACTACTTCAAACAAATAGTCTTCATCTACCTACAGGACACAGACTAAAGTCAATGACTTCATAAACTGATAGCATTTTTTAGTTAGGATGAAACCTGACCACAATGATGGAGTTAATTTTAGAGTAGTTGTATATTATACCAATACCATTACATACTAATGACTAGTCTCATTTACAAGATGAACTATAAGTAACCATTTAAAATCAATTATACAGTTTTTTCTATTCATCACTCTGAATAATCGAAAAGAAACAAAACAACGATGATACCAGAATACGATGAATTCATTTATTTCACCGATTCTCTTTAGCTAATTTACATTCTGGAAACAAGGTTAATAATCAATAGGTAACCATATCTAGATTTTTTATATTAAGATGGTTTTTTTGAAGTTAACATAAATGTATAATAATGAATGATTATAACAATCAAAGGATTAAAGTCAATCTTAAATGTTGCTTATTTATAGTTGAATAAACGAATGATCTGGAACAGAAAAGCTCATTATTCATAGTTAGAAAGATACTTTTCAATTTATTGAAGTATTAAACAAAGTTGACATACCAGATAAATGCACAGTTTCATTTGATGTGTCAGCACTATTCACGACAATTCCATTAGGTTAAACTATTGAAATAATATGTCAACACGTGAACCTACTGCAATTACTACAGAAGGAATTCAAACAGCTTTTATCAATGTGAACTAAAAACACCCAGTTTCAAGTTAACAATGTTCTATGTCGTCAGGGGGATGGACTGGCCAACAAAAAACTACTGAGCCCTATTCTGGCTGATATATTTATGAAAAACGAAGAGACAGTAATAAAACTAGTAATCAATGATACATGTTTGAATGTTCGGTACATTGATGATACTTTTGTTGTACATCAATGATTAATAGTACACATCTCAAAAGTTGAATGTTTTAAGCAAAGCACACAATATACTAGATTTATGATAGAATCTTTACACAAAAGCACGTTCCACCTTCCAAATCTTCGTATACGGAGTTTTACTGTGAATAAAACCGATTGGTTAATTTGGTTAAAATAGAGAACGTCATAAATATTGTATACATTACTGTTGATCATCAATTCGCATATTCTTTGCGTTCACTGATCTATGTCACCTTGCTTCCTATGGTTGTTCTCAATTCTCTTATGTATTTTAATCATGCTTTGTTCTTTGCCACTTATTAATTCACTTCATATGCTGTTTACTGATTCTTTCCACTTTTACGCGACGTTCCGCTGCCTACTACTTATGTGTGACGTTATGAATAGTAACCACCACACTTCTACTGGGTAATTGGGATGATTTACTAATTGAAATGACACATGGAATTGAATGTATTTAAACTTTAACAGCTTTTGTCTAATAAGTTACAGAAACATTTGTTAGGAAGTTATTCAACCTTGTATCCAATCTATGTTCATGACACATAAGTGAGGAAGTATTAGTGAAAATCGAATGTTGTTTGTGTAAAAAGTAATATCCACATAATTGTATAACATAGTATGATAAAACTAGGGTAAAGAAAACAAATTACGCCACCGTGAAAAAGAAGTTTATTTCTTAACAAACTCGGAATTAAAGGTGACAAAATATCAAGAATGACTAATTTCAGATTAAAATCCAATCTACAAACGTCCTGTCGTTCCGCTAAATTAGTTTCAATCCACACTACAAACTGCAGATTAAGACAACTAACTGTGGAAAAGTTCAGGCCTCCTGTTATATAAAACTGTGTCTATCAATTTACATGTTTATCTCAAACCACATACATTGGAAAAGCAGAAAAGTGTATCAGTAATTGCACTTCTCAATACATTTCCAAATATTTGAAACTCAAAAGCCAGCAGGTTTTCAGTGGTAAAATTGCACGATATTTACTTAATAATGGAAGTGAGGTCATTGTATCAATCTATTTGATGATAATTAGTCTACAAAAGACGGTCAATTTGTTTCCCTTATTACAAACAATTTCAGTTAAACATTTTAAACCGAATCTTTTTATTCCAAAAGATTTTGTTATAAATCCTTGGGACCTATTTTCGAGATTTTTGTTACATGGCTATCCTTTGATGTACCTAATAAGTTCGAAAGTTATTTCTACTTATCATTTATTGAATATCACCATAACCAATACATAATTGAAATGATTTACTTGGTTGTGTTTATTAAAACATTTTTGTATCTATGGTCCTGTCAATTTTTCTTCTTTTCTCTTGCGATTCATTACTATACATTTATGTTAAGTTTGAAAAAAAAAACACCTGATATAAAGAATGTAGACAAGTTTTCTTATTGATTAATATACTTTGCTTCAAGATTGTAAAGTAGCTAAAGAGAATCGGTGAAATAGATGAATTCATCATATTCTGGTATATTCATTGGTTTTCCTTCGTAAAAATTGGGTGAAATTATATTTTCAAAATGTAAATCATAATTTTAAAATATGATTGACGATAGGCTAACAGTCATTTATTCAAACTACCGTTCTGATTGCCAGATACTTATGTCTGAATCTGTAAATCTAGGTAAGGGAATACGAATCCCTTATTTAGTATCAATTTGTAAGATGATAGCTTGGTAATTAAATCATTCATCTTTTAGTCATTAAGTCGTATGCTCGAAACTCAGCCAAATTAAATACAAGTAACAGAGAACGTTTTCATTTAAATTTTAACTTGAAACCAAATGTACGTGTCTATATTTAATAAGTTTATTGATTAATGTTTTTTTTGCAGTTCGAACTGTAAAATGTATTACTTACTTCATAGGCGAATATGGTGCACCAGGTCGTTTTCTCTCTCGTTCAGTTTGTGAATGCCACCTAAATGTTAAACTCCAATCAAATCCACCAACCTGAACATTAAAGGCACTAGTTTTATGAAATTTCAATGTATTATCGTTTATTTTTGAAATTACAGGAACAACAACAGTTGAAGAATTATAAGCAATACGATCTAAAAGTGGTTCAAGCCAGCCTACAAGATAAAAGAATATTTATTGACAATTAGACGCTATCTAAATCGAACAACAAGCGATTATAAAACATAGATGACAAATGAGTAATGATGCTTAGTTTTATGGATGAAATTGATATGTTAAAGATCCTGAATGCATAGTTGTAAAAATTTTTCTTAAATAGTTTTAAACAAATTGGTTAAATGTATCCTTGATCAGACTAACTTACAGTGATGGGATTAGAAAAGCAGGTTGTTCGGTTGAACAACATAAAGATCAAGATCATTTCTTAATTGGTGTAATATAAAAGTACAGGTAGAATGTGTGCTTAATGATAAATGCGTATACACGATATCCAGCCACATATGAGTAATCTAGTAGACAATTGAAGCGATTAATAGAAGCCAATATTCTTCGAGATCGTATATTGAAATTATTCACTTTACATTTTTAATAGTAGCTTATAAATATTACTAAATTGAAACAGGTGGTCAGGTACAACACAGAACTTGGTACATATACGCCAAGTTGTTATACCCGATTATCACCGCAAGATGAACATCAAATTAGTAGAAGCAGAAGTTACATCAGTGGTTGTAAGAATAGAAGAAGTGGATATGGAGTATATTATACACGTCAAATAATTAGTTTGCAGAAAGAAAGCTATACTAATATCTCAAGCTCAGGAATTAAGGTGAGTTAAAAGTGAATGCATCAGTTTCACTGTGACTGATTGACTTATGTCGAACGATGTATTCAAACACTTGTCAAGGTAATCGCCTGTAAACTCTTAACGAATAACCTGAATGTACCAGTATGACTAAAAGTAACAACCAATGACCTCATGGCCTGACAATATGCCTCATTCTAGCCCTTCCTAGTTTTTGTAACAATTATTTAATGTCAGTCAGCGTTCCACGTTGACGAAAACTGTAAGTAGATATACGTCATAATCACTTTAATAGATGAAGATTTATAGTATCAACTGTTTTACCAACTTTTCCTAGTATCCTGCAAAAACAGAATGTATTTTTAAACAACCTGTCCAACACTCAGTTTGTCTAAATTTCACTGTTGATATTATTAAAAACTGAGACTGTAAGACTATGGTTATACTGGTTCAAGTCACCTCAGAAGTATTATTATGCATATGTATGCAGATGATAAACAGAAATTGTATCTAGCTAACGAATTCCTCTACAACTACGTTGATGTGTATCAACATAATTTGATTTTTAAGTGAAAATTTAAAATTTTAACTGACCACAGATTCGATACTACTCTAATACAATCGTTAAACTAATCCTCTTCGTAAGTACTACAATGACTTTATTGCACAACGAATTGTCTAACCAAATTTTAAAATAAATGTACACTTTTGACCGTCGCGAAACCAACCGTCTGTTCATGTTCCGAACACTCATGTACAGTTAGGTTTATCAACCAAGTCGAATATGCAACATAAGTAGACATGACAATCCTTATCGACCCTATCTAAAATCTACCGACTAATCTGTTTGAGACCATATTCTTTTAATTTACGACAGCTCAGTGTAATTTAAGTGTTTCACTCTATTTCACCACTTCATATATCGTCACTGTAAGCTTTCACAAGTCAGTACAGTCAAAACGCATACCAAACGATTCAATGTTCTACACAATCAACGCAATAAAACTTCACCGACTATTCACATTTATTTAACCTAATAAATAACATGTGATTAATTTTCAATTTATAACTCATTATCGACTGCGACATTATACAATGTTTTAAGTGAAAGTGATTACTGTCATTGATTTTTCCCAACAATGTTTCCTGGATATTTTGTTTGCTTGAATTATAATGAAGTAAACAGGACATATGTTCTGATCAATGTTCTAGACAAAATGAATAACTTAAACAGATAGTGTTGATTTTTAATGGTGTTCGGACAGCTTGTCGATTAACAAGTTGCATACACATAAGCAATCGATTATTAAGGTAAAAGGCTTAAAATACATCTAAACCAGAGAAGTATTCAAAAAAATGTAACAAATATAGACTGTGTAGAATATGTTAATATTTCTATATTGGTTTAATGAATTTTCAAGAAGCCAGTGTCACTAGAAGTCTTTAGTCATAGATTATGAAGCTAAGGAATAGTGGAGTTCTGTACAATCTACGGTGAAATCGATACAATCCAAATAAATATGTACTACTAGAAATTAGAATAAGATTGTAAAGTGTAATACATTATTTCCTAGTGCTCAATTCACTAAAATGATAAGCATTACTTGTTCGAATTACTATGATAATGCTTATGATGATATCCTACTTAAGAGTGATGTATTTACGAATGAATGTTCACGAGAAAATGAATTAAGGAAAACTCATTAATACAGTTAACTAATAAGCTGGCTAGAAAGTGAAAGATTTCTGTTCAACTGAAATGTTTAAACTATTAATTAATCAAGAGTAAAATACATTTTGGTAGATTTTAGTAGACATGTTCTTACTGGAATCACCATAATAGAATATGTGATGCACAAAAATTGACACAGGAGAATAAATAAACTTCATAGTTTAACAATGTTCTAAATTAGTTCATTTGACTGAGAAAAATTAATTGACATTAACGTTAGTTTATTATTACTATACTTACTAATACTGTTATTATGATGATTAGTAGTATTAGAAGAAGCGTAGTAGTAATAGTAGTAATGTTACTATTTAATGAAAAGGTGATGGTCACTGATTTTAAAGAGTATAAATATAAATATGATATTTAAGTGTAATTATGATTAAAGAATCATTTCAAATGTTTAGATGTAACAAACACGTAAACAATTAAACCTGTGATTATACGTAATTGAATTGATGGTTAGAAATTAATTTATGAATCTGACAGTAATTTTCAGTTGCCTAGTGGTATCGTCTGAACAATTCAAATTGTTTTTGTAAGCAAGCTAAACGCTGAAGTTAAGATTATAAATGGACATGATAGCTTTACATATATACATATGCATACATGTCACTTAGCAAGGAATCTCAGAATGACTTTACAATAATGAACTTCGGAACAATAGACATGGCTTTACTTTAAATATTTGAAGGTTGTCATAAGGTAATCATATATGAACTTAGTTTCATAGTAGTTGGCATTTGTCAGCAATGTATATTCACAATCCTAAAGAAAATGAACCTGTTTGTAGTATTCGAATTTTTCCGCCACATAAAAATCTCAATCTTTGATAGTGATACACAATATATGCAATTCGGAATCATTTTGACTAAAGGGGGGTAGTGTAACTTGATAGGTAGAATTCGACCATTACTATGAAGGCTTAGACAAAGTTGACAGATGTCACTACACGGAAATAAATCTGTAGGCTTAGCTTCATTTATTTAAATTTCATGAGTGTCCACTGCAAAAATTATCTACACGTTTCTCAAATATACAAATTTTATACTGCATTTTAATTAATAGACTTGAAATAAAGTTTTAGTAATGCCAAAACTAACATTTTCATGACATATTCACACTCATGAAAGTTTTCGTAGAAAGTCATTTCTTACTGTAAATGATAAAGTATAAAGTGTGAGAGAGATATTTGCGGATGAGTACAACTATCCTGGTAAACTTGAGCTTCAATAAATGACCCTGAAAAATTAGGGTTGACCTAAAGGAAAATTCATTCCTGAAATTGTTAGTTTGTATTACTTACTTATGAGACTTTTCATCACTTTTTAAATGTCAAAGAAAATGGTTGGGAAGTGGTTTGTTGAAAAAGTTTAGTTTTCCCATAGTTTAATTGATCTAATAACACTGAATAAACAACACATTATCATAATTCAACTGTAGTTAAACTTATTAACAATGGGAATTTTCATCCATCTACGTAAAATATATAACGTTTGTTGAAAGATTAAGGTTATACTTTCGAACCTTAGAAAGGTTAATGCTTTTGCACTGTTAAGAAATCCACACCAAAGGAAGGAACAGTAATCGAATATTAAATGGTTCTTTGACTGATATTTATTAATTACAGCAATCTTCTTTGCATATAATATGCACATTTTAGAATAAATATCTACATATTTTCTCCACTACATAAATTATCTGGATACTTAAATGAATGAATAGGTCAACTAACTAACCTTAAGACAAAGTATATAAACACCAATAACAAATTAAAATTGTAGTTGGGCGTTGTGGAGATTGTTGAATTGCAATATGATATGACGAATTAGTCTAAATTAGATAACCGATAAGTCATCAAGAGGAACAATTCAAACAATTCATGATTCGTTTACGTGACTTCATTTCCTACACGTTTGAACTCCACTGGTCATGTTTTCTTATTGAAACTCTAGGAATTACCTCGAGAAGTTAGTAACTAGTGAGTTGATATTTATTGTAATTGGGTGGTATGGACATTGTTAAATAATTAATTTGATATCACGGATTGGTAGTCATTGCGCACTACTGATGAATCCCATGCTAGGGACGAAACATCTGTCTAGTTCTTCTTATTGATCAATGGTTGTCTAATTCAGACCAATTTATGATATCAAATTAATAAATTAAAAAATTTTCTCATGGATAAATCCATCAGTAAATATCGGAAATTTACAATTGAATAAATGAAAATAAATAACTAATGTAAATAATAATGATAAAAGTGATTAACCTACTAGCAGACTATTAATCTCGAATCATTTTCATCAAGTAAAGTAGATGAAATACATGAGAAGTAAAGTAACTAACTTATGTTCTTATTTCAATTAAATGAATGTATTTACTTCAATTTTACATTTTTATTTTTAGTTAACTATTTACGATTCATTTTCATCTTGATTACTTTTGATTCTTTGTTCGGATACTTAACTACATAATCGAATGATTCTTTAGCTCTTTAACAGTTGATTCTACCATGATTACTTACTGAACATTATGTGGTGATGGAAGGTGGTATATAGATAGTAAGCAGAAAACCCAAAGCTAGGTTGTAGTTCTATCTGGTACTCATCAGGAAGATATATCTACAAGCATTTAGAGAATCTATACTTTCCAAGAAATTCGATTCCGAGTCACGTAGTTTTACAGTCTGCAACTATTTCTATTAAGCTATTTGAACCGCCAATGAGTTATATAAACTAGTAGCCACAAAACAAAACTTAATCGGATGGAATTCGATCAGCACTATAAATGATTAGAAGAACATTAAACTAATCACTACACATTGATCTACCAATATGTACTGAACATTAGCAAGTTTAACTTATACAAGTATGTTCATACATAGGTTATTTAATATATATATCTTATATTTGTAATTACTACCGTATGGATAAATCTCCTCTATATTCCGATGGTCTCCTAGTACGAAGTTGATAACATATACAATTGTGTCGGCAATGAACTCAACAAGGTCTAGTTCTAGTATTCGGTTCCTCTGGAAACATTATAAATTATCCAAGTTCAATTCCGTGTCTAACTTATAACTCAAATATTCTTACATCCAACATACACTGCAAATATCCTAAGCACACCGAGTACTGGCTTATACACAACTCAATGTTCATAACGATGACATGTGTGTGTTCAACCGCTACTAGAATACTATACTTTATTCCTGATAATATTTCTATTACAGATAAACTCGAAATGGAATCTCTCTAACATCGAGTTCTTGAGAGTGATTTTACCTGAAAATACAAACCTCTTTTGGAGCCACATGCCAAAATAAATCAATTTTTTTATTTTTTAAAGGATAATACATAAACTATAATTTATATTTTGAGAATCGTCATTTAATAATCATCGTCACTTAGTCTCACGAGTAAAAACCCCTTAAGTTCACTCTCAATATGAATGAGTTTATAAATAGATCCCCAAGAATCTGAAACAGGTTCTAATAATCTCTTCGTAGAAGAGGCTTGTTTCCACTCTTGTGACATTGCATTTAAATTGTTTACGTTAAATATTATTTCTCACATTACCACTGAAATCACTGTTATTCATGATAATGTTTTATCTTCTTGGTTTTTGCAAGCTCACAGTATAAACCCACACAATCAACACCTGATTAACTTTCAACTACTACCCATATCGTTTACTTCGTTACTTCTAGGAAGTAATTTTGGTTTTTCTGTGTTCCATTTTTACACGTATGCCCCTCCCTGCCTTGAAGTGTTATAGTGATTTATTCTTTGTGTATGTAAACATGATATGATACTTCTTTTACTAAAAAAACATGAGTTCGAAATATATGCATCTTATATCGCATGTACCACCTCGAAAATCTCATCAAAGTTTATCTCTGCGTAAACTTCGACCGTTATAACTCCTTATCACAAACAAATACACTTCTGGAGACATTCAGATTTTAACCAACTAATTAATATGCTAACATTTATGACGATGGTTTGCCAACACCGTTGTTCTTAATCTTAATTATTCAACTGAATTGACTAATGTACACTTATCTGTAATAATAATCTGAATACACCTGCAAAATTATAATGCATTCGATTTATAGTAGGTCATATAGTCAGACAACGTAGAATTTGGCATAAACAGTTATAGGTCTAAGTCGCTATATTACACTAGCACGACAAGATCAAATTTACAAGTTTAAAACAACAGTATAATTCAGCAGGGGGGGGGGAACAAAGCCGAAGGGGTTAATAAAAGATTAGTGGAACTTAGGATCTAGAGGAAGATAAGAAGTGAGTACATTTGAACCAATGTGACCGATTTTAAGCCATGTCACCCAGTGATTGAGATTATCAAGAGGACCTCAACCAAGTAGTCGGCATCTACCAGTATATCTTAGACCAAGAATCATAAACGTCATAGACATATGCCACGTTTGGTTTTCCAGTTTCAAACTCTCTTTTATCCCATTTCTGTGTCTGCTAACATCAAGTGACGAGTCAGATGGTTGTAAGACATACCTAATACAAGTCCCATCCACCTCAGTCGATGAGGGTTTAATATTTTATCGTCTGACCTGCTATTTTTCACTAGTAATTTCTAAGTAGATTTAGAACATATACAGCTAGTCAATCAAAAGATAGATATAGCCCAGTTTATTCGTATTTTGGTATTAGTTGTCATGCCACGTTAGCACTGATACCAAACTAAATAAAATTAGCATACAATTCAATAAGTAGATATGTAAAGGTATGAATGTATAAATGATGGAACCTAAGGTCTACAGAAATGTGCCTGCATCACTGTGACAGATTTTCAACTACATTACTTACCTAATGTTTCCGACCAATGAACACGGTTGTCGTGCAAACCGCGAACAGGTATTCTGCTCCTACTTACATAACTAAGATTAACAGCTATTAAGTCATGGCTTGGCTGATCATAATTTTCTTCCATTTTACTTCTCGATCAGCCAACATCGTGAAACGAAATAAATGGTGTTGGAACATACCTTAATATATATATATATATAATGTGAAGTTCAGTGTAACTTAAGTATACCACTTAGTACATAATTCACTTAAATCTTAAATGCCTCGGAATATTTCTATCTGTGAGAAAACACTTAAATTTCTACGTTGTAATTAATAGTTAATCTTCTTTTTATCAGTTTAAATGTGTTGCTTTTCAATTTTTTCTATTGATAACCTCGTCAGTTCTTGGTTTTATCAGACCAAAATAGAATTACGATTGATATTTTTACTCGAACTCAACATTGTTCTGGTACTCTCAAGTAATATACACTAAAAATTCAACATAAAAATATTTATTGTATGACCTTGAAAGTAAACTATTTAGAGAGGATCATATTACCAGAATCTATTTCATCTAACTATATATAAATGTATATCTATTTATTTATTTATTTATGAAATGTATTGTAATGAAACCAAATGTCGCTAAATTGAGCACCATGTATGTATGCATATATACATATATATATATATGTATGTATATATATATATATATACTAAAAATAAAAATAGAATACCATGGATGTTTCATACAATATGACATTACCAAAGTAGTATAAATCTCACCTGTAGTGCATTCAATATGTGAATCTAAAAATATAAGCACTTTGCCAGAACTTTGTTCTGCACCAAACATTCGTGCTCTGATCAGTCCTTCACGTTGTTTGGTGCGAACAATTTTGACAACTATTCAACATTTTCATATATTCTTCTAATGCTTCTTTAAGATGAACTGTAATAAAACAAGTGAGTTGTAAACGAATCATGAGATTCGCATTAAAATATTAAAGTAATTAAGTTGAAGAGTTGTAGAATTGTCATTGAAAATAGTAAACAAGATGAATGTGAAAAATATCAAAAACGAGAATATTTAGGTCATGCGGTTAACTCTGAATCATCAACACCATTAGATCAGTACCAAATGGTAAAAGTTTCACTCCAACCAACTAGTAATATATCGCGTCAAGTTAATTGGTTTCTTAGTTTATCGTGCGAAATTAACATGCGTTATAAAGCTCATTTAATAAGAATGATAAAACTCAACAAGCTACTGAATATTATTAAGTAGTACGGACGTCAAATTAAAAAAAGAATAGAATGCAGATTGTATGTTTTCATACATTCGACGTTACATTTAAATGATTCAGAAGACATCATATCATAATCTGATAGCAGTGAAAAACTTTATTAATTGTTTAGCAACTTCCATTTTCGTATTTCACGAGATATTTTAGTATACGTTAAGTAATTAAATCATAATATCTTATTGTTTTCAGTGTGTTGTCTAGAAATACAATCGACTGTGAATTGTGAATCAATTTGGTAGGCACATTATCACTTGAAACATTTGATTCAATTAGCTAATTTGGTTAGCTTATTACTCTGTACATATAAAGTGACCTACAACTGACCTATAATAAGTAAGCTTTGGTTCATGAAAATATCAATCTGTATTTCTCATGTACATATTTATTAATATAAACAAATCATCTTATTACATACACATGAATGTAGTTTTCTCACTTAATAAACAAGGGATTAACTATTTGATAAAATGTCAGTGAAGTACAATGTGGTATTTGAACCACCAGAGAAGTCTCAAACTGTAATAAACGCTGTTACAGTGGATAAATAAATTACGGAGACAGAATTTCTAGAATTATTCCTTTTAAATTATTTGTTAAAGAATCACTTTGTATATCTTCGTTTCAAACTTATTAACTCGGTTACAATATTTTCATGTAGTCCCAAACGTAGAAAGCAATAGTAACAACGGAGAAAAAGAAACGATACCTATATAGGAAGTTCAACTGAGTTTCATTCTTCAACAGCATCAGGCTCAACTGGATTCTCATATGTCATTAATTGAGACTCAGTGACTTCAAATTCAAACCCCCAACTCTCACACCACGTCATCCCTATCTGTAGGCACGATTACCAAAAGTAATCCAAAATTTAATTTTAATCCTGAGTAAGAAATTATATTAACGTGGTTCGAGCGTGGGCAAGATACATTTAGGATCAAATTCTGTAGTCAAAATAAGTAGTAGAAATTATGCTTATTGGTACGCAAGCTTGGAGTCAGTGAATACAGAAACTTTGCTGACCACATATAGCAGATGTTTTGAGAGCTCAGTTTCGAGGAGAGAGTGATTCAGTCGTTAATTACATTAAATATATCTATATCATTGTTTAGTATTTAATAAAAATTTTTAAAAGTGGAAAAGTGTTAAACAAATGATTGTGGTACTTCAGCAGATTTCGTCAACCTAGAGTGGAGATGCTTCGGGTTACATCGATGACTAATTTACATATTAATAATTGATCGGGGTTCCTCAGTCATTAAAAGATACTGAGATTAAAACACGATATTTATCTTGACTTAATCAAAACTTCAATATAACACTCAGAACAATATTGGATAAACGAAAATATTACAGAACATCAAACATGATAACGTATTAGTTAGTTAGGTGATTAAAAAGACTAATGAAACTATATTCATATGTTCTGATTTTTCGACTGGTTCAAATGCTGCATTAGATATGTAGTGATAACTGTTACCAGCTCCTAGAGACCAGTTTGCCAAGCTAAATAGTAATGATCTTCACGATACTAAACATTTCTGATATTTACTATCAAGACTCTAGAGAGCTGTTAACTACCAACGCTCATCAACGACTATTTTAGTATACCAGCCGACCATTCGTTCACGAGACAACACCCGTCATCTTTCAACAAATAAGTGATATAATGTTAGCTTGGTTAAGGGGTGCAGCAGCATACCTAGATGGTATTATCCTTATGGCGTCAAATAAGAATGAACTTTATGACTATATACACCAAGTTCTTAATAGAGCAATAAAGAATAGTTTTTGCCTGAAAGAAGAAAGCGCATCTATTCCACGTGTTCTATTAAATACCACGGTTTCATCTTAAGAATGAACGGGAGACGAGCGAATTCGGCTAACATATAAGCTAGTTAGAAATGTCAGCTCCAAAGGACGTTTTTTCATTAGGATCCATCTTAGGATCATTTAACCATTATGGTTTGTTCCTCCGAGAAAAATTCATCGTGTCAGGAGTTTCCTGAATAAACAATTAAGATAAACCATACTACTGATAAGTAGAATGTTGAGAGTTCCTTGTAAATGTCAAGTCAATGTTAAGTTCAGGCCTGCTTACAACACATTTTGATCTCAGCAAGGAAATTATGGTTGTATTTGATGCATCTAGTCATGGAGCTGGAGCAGTGGTGTCTTATTTGTTTCCGTATGATTCATATAAACCTTTGGTATATGTTGCGAGATCGTTAACCCAGCAGAGTGAAACTACAGTCAGATTAAAAAGAAAGCCCTAGAAATTGCACGTGCCATTGAAAAGTTCCCTAAAATGCTCTACAGTTGTCCCTTCCCTCTTTTGACTGGTCATAAACATTTACTCTCGATTTTTGGTTTAAAGAAAGGGATTCCTACTTACATTTCTAACAGATTATGACGATGATTAATGATGGTATTGTGTCAGGACTTTAAACTATGGTATAAATCAGTCACTATCATAGATCAGGTTGATACTTTTTCTTGGTTAATTATAGTTCATTATTCTGGACCCAAGGATATGGTTACTGACTCCAAAGCAGTCCCTCAGATTAAAAAGATGAAAACCATGTCAGTACTTCCTAAAAGAGGGAGGGAAAGAAAGGGCAAATGAGGATGCTTGATGCTTGTGAACTTTTACAGTAAATCCTACAGATCTGCTTTTAGATGAGATATTAGAACGATACAATCCAGATTAAGGAATGCACACAATGTGCTTGCAAAGCTGGTTCATTTTCAAACTATTGGCACAGACAAACAATCTAGATGGTGATAGAACTTCCTCATAGGGATTCTATGTAAACTCTTACCTGTATTTTAGTATTCGTATTTTGAAATATATATTGCTACATATTAAAGTCTTATTATTATATGGGATAAAGTCGGTGATATTGTCTTACTGTAGAATACAAGATAGAGGTAAAACGTAATAATCCTTATAACTACGTAATCGTTATTATGTCATTTACTTCATGTATTCCAGAACTATAACTGATTAATTGCGTACTTTTTTACTTAGTTAAACATCACTCTCGTTTTCACTTTGTACTAACGTGATTTTTCAAACTTGAATTCGCTTGATTATTATTAATAGAAAGAATTCGGATAAACTAAAATGTTTTAAAATTACCCCGACTCTACTTGAAGGTCATTTAGTCATGAAGGATTTTAGTAATTGGACAAATAAAGTTAATTTTTGTTAATTGGCCAATGTAGATCACCTTACCAATGTCCCATCATATTCACATGAATATCAGTTGATATCAATATTTGATGAAAACTGTATCGAAATATAATTTTGATTTGCTTAACATTCAATTTCATACTTGATTATGATGCAATACGTATGTACAAACAATAATTTCACATATTTTTCTTTAGATGTAATTAGTTTGCATTCAATTTATCATGACTAAACTACTATGCATCAATTTCGTGCAAAATGTAAAATATATAGCAAATGTTTTGTTAATGTTACTTTAATTCAACAACCATAACACAAAATGAGAACAGTCAACTGTCTTAATGTAAGCTTGTAATATGGATATTAGTAATGTTATACGCTTGCTTAAAATATAGTCAATAAGTTACAAGAAAGTAGAATTCTGCAGTTGTCTTCATTTATTCAAGTTATGACATCATTTCAGTACAGTAAGATAAATAACAAAGTAGCAGAATTGGTCGTTTAAAGTGATTTAATATAAGGAATGTAATTTAAGGATGAAGAATTTATTCGTGGAATGATAGGCATAAAATATTTTTCACGCTTGGAATCCAAAGAAAGGCAAAAGGCGAATAGAACATGTGGGTTTATAACCAGTCCTCAAACATGTAGCCCAACTTCTATCATTTGTTATGACTGCACCGATTAACAGGCCTTAGACTAATAATAGACAAATTTAAATACTTTACCCAATTTTTCGTTCAGCATTCCTTAACATTCCTCTGACATATTCATTGTAGTGTGTTGTGGTAGCCGGTAGTCAGGCATACACTACACATATCCCAATCATCTCAGTCAAAAGGGTTTTACACTTTTATTTTAGGTTCTATTTAGTCGTCCCAACACTTTTTTTGTTCAGCTTCATTCAATCTGTTGGATGATGAAGTGTGGTAAATTTTGATGGATGAGATAAAGATTAGTCAGTATCATAAACACGGTTTCTTTATTTTTGTTGAAGTTCTTTTGAAGTAACCAGTACAAATTCATATTAATTATAAACAAAATGATTAATGTTGTCACAACGACGTAGAAGATTATCCATTTCCTGCTTCAATTGACCACAAGAAAAACAGTCATAAACAGAATGATGCAATGAAATTTCTCATACTTTGGTCTAAGTAACAGCACAAAGACAGGCTGTATTTCCTTGCAAACAAACACAAAAGAAATTAAGATTTCATGAGACAAAGTTTAGGACGGGGAGTGATCTTACTAGATCATTATTGAAGCTTAAAGACTAACATATAATCCCTTCATTAGTAGGTATAATGAATTCGAAGAATGGAACAATTATACCAAGGCTGCTTGAAAAACATATTCCAATTTTTTTCCGAAATCAGAAACTTGAACATTAGTAGACAAGCTCTGCTGCCTCCAGACGTAACTTATTTATTTAAAAACATTCCAGTACTAAAAACTGTTGTATATGTATGTGTAAAATTCAAGAATAATGAAATAGATACTACAACCTCAATCGACCCCAAAAAAGAGTTACTGCTAGGATCCGCCACCAAAGTGAATTTTGTTTAATGGCGAAATTTACAGACAAATTGACGGAGTAGCATTCGGTTCATCAATAGGTCCCTTATTAGCTAACCAAACTAGGAAATGACAAACTTAATTTTTTCTAAAAACAAGTACTTGTTTTCTTATTTATGAACGTTACACTCATCCTTTGTGAGAGAGAAAAAATTTGAATAGACTGTTTTACCAAAGTAACGTATTGATCAATATAAAAGAAGTTAAATATAAAAGTAATTGGACCGAATGATATGCATATTTTACTAATCAACAAATCCTTGTTCTTTGCTACTTTTTAAAGATTTACTCATCAGAAAGGAACTTTGAACTTTAAACAAAAAGTAGTAATATTTTATGAGATTAAAGATGTGCTCATTACACTTACTTCTTACTAATGATGTATTATGAATTTCAATATTGTTTTCTATAAATCCAATAAATAAGCTACAGTATGATTTTTTAAAAGAAAACAAACTTACGATGACTAGAAAAATCATCAACTAGTATAATTTCATGCAATAAATATGGTGGTGATCGATCAATTACTGAATGCACAGAACGTAATAATGTTGACCAAGCTTCATTATGAAAACAAATTATAATCGATGCTGAAGGTAGATTATAAGGATATTTATTAAATTTACATCTAAAATAGTAACAAATAAGAATAATCGTCGATTATGATGACAATCAAACATGTACAATATTGTAATGTTATAATGATATTTACGTAAATGTTAACCAAATAGAAAAACAACAATTAGATGGAAAAATGCAATGTAATTTCATAAAGCTAATATTAGGCTATAAAACTATTAAGTGATAGAGTATAACATAATTTGTCTGTATACCTATTACAATGATGTAATGAAAATTTAATATGAAATGATGATGTGATAAACTCCCCAAAACATAGAGTCGTATTATTGTAATTAAAGTGGTTTTTGTAAAAATTGATATTAATCCCTTAATGATAAAGGTTTAGTGCTTCGTCAGAATAACTCTTTAATCCTCCCAGGTTTACAATGATACTTAATTAAGATCAATCTTTGATGAATACAGAATAACACATCAGTATTATATTTTCATATTAAAATCATCAAGTTAAGCATGTCAAATTTATATCCTAGAAGATAGTACAAAATCTAGTATGTGTATATATCGGACATCATGATAAACGATCTAGAAAGCAGCATTGTTTAAAACAGATATATCTTTCCTTTTTGATAGCAAACACAGTATAAGTTTGCACAATCACATACGTAATATACTTCTAGGTCGACTGCATGTACCATCAAATATACTAGGATATTCAAGTTCGATCTCTACACAGCCCATTACTTCCTTTCACTCTCTTCCAAAGACTCCAGATAATTCTTCATGTGTTAAGGTGGGGGAGGTTGGTACTTACTACCTATAAACCACCTTACAACAATTCATAGTAAACGCGATAGCGAGTCACTTTGAACGCAAGGTTGAAAAGGTAAAATAATTCATATTAAAACACGCAGATTAACTGAATCACTATCTACTAATTTATAATACAAAGTCCATCAATTCATGACCAGTTAACCTCACACCATTTAACAAGATTGATTATTAAACTACTAGATACACTCATTAATAGCTAAACACAAAATTTTATCGATCTAATTCCTATCGAAATGAGTGATTCATTAGACTAATCTGGATATTATACACGCAAAGTGTCATTATAGTGATTATTCAAGTAAATAAGTATTTAGTTCAAAACTTATTAATAATTGAGGTTAGGTGGTTATATGGAGATGAGGAGAGGCGGAATCTAGGATGTTGTCCAATGATTCTTGATTTCCATTGGTACCCGACCAACATCATTGTGTGAATAATCCATTCAATAAAATATTTCTTGC
This sequence comes from Schistosoma japonicum, assembly GCA_025215515.1. Lineage (NCBI taxonomy): Eukaryota > Metazoa > Platyhelminthes > Trematoda > Strigeidida > Schistosomatidae > Schistosoma > Schistosoma japonicum. The sequence continues at coordinate 68,464,050 of CM046061.1, read as the reverse complement.
TATTAAAACAATAAGTGCTTGAAAGTTTACAAAACCTAAAACCTCAGTAATTCAGTTGTGAGCTTTAGGTAGTGTTGCCTTCTTAAAGCTAAATAGTTTAATTATCAAGATTCCATTGTCATCCTGGACAAAATTATCGAGTAATTTATATCAAAGTCGGTTTTCACTCATTTCTTAGATGTTAAATCAATTAGCTCTGATGGTCTTTAGCAACAACCAATCAAGTCTAAAATCAGTTGAATAAGTTCGTAATCAGTTGTGGATAAATTCTCTTAGGTTACTTAAGTCAGAAGTATATACCTCTGAAATCGTTCGTAATGACGATGAAAGCTGCACCCATTTTACAGAATACTAATTTACTTAAGTAACCGACTGACTGACTGAATACACCAGCTTAATCAATTGTGGAACCCACGTGAGATAATTTAAGGTATTAATTGCACTACAATGCAAACTAAAGATTTCACATTGTTGTTTTATGTAGAAATATAAGCTATCATTATAAAGGATTACTAAAAACCAAAAAAATCACTAAATTCTATTTATATTTGGTCTCGGATCCCCCCCCCTCCTCTTAGCAGTACACATTCATGGCCATTTAGGCTGGAAAAATAAACACTCAATCAAAGATTTTGGATAGAAAGCATTATTTTTTTGCTTTATTAATGAGTTACACATTCTATCTTACATTACTTTACTCAACAGGTCATTGGTGTCTAATTGAATTAATCAGCTAATTAATTTTTCTTTTTGCATGGCCTCTCTATAACCTCTTCAACAAATACACTAAATGCAAGAAACGCAAACAGGTACAGATAACTTGGTTGAAGTCTGTGTGTTTAGTGTCACAGTTTAAAAGTGAACACAATGACGCAGATTCACTAATGTTATGCCTTCTTTAAGATTTTAGGTTTCAACATTCCTCCATTTCTCGTCACTGAATTTTACATCTCTTTTTTTCCATGTTTGATCTATCTCATAATGATTGTTTCCGTTCTGTTCTAAATTTCTAACCTGAGTAGTACGGAATAACAATTTGGGCTAAAGCATATCTATGCCAGTCTCGAAGCTGATTTCGGCTAACATAATCACTAATTAGGGCACTACTTCATTGCATCTTGGTAGAGACGTTTATGGTTTAATCTCTGAACTACAAAAATATCGAAACAAGCATTATCCAGCCCATAGTATAAAGTCATTAAAAGTTTAATATCTTTGGTATTTCTAATCATTCGAATGTTGCCACCAAAATTTTGAGTAATAGTTGAAGTACCATAAAAGTGTCAGTCACATGAAAAACGGAAAATTTACGAAAAATTAAGAATTCGTTTAAGCACAGAAAACAAAACTAATTAACAATATCTTGGACGTAACTTACGCTCCCTGTCGATAATCTGGTAAATATCGTCTTACGCTAATACGATCACTAGCATACTGATTGAAAGCATTATCTTTCCACCCCTTATCAAATACTGCCTGTTCAGCTGGTGCTAACTCTTCACGCTGTATTGTATATGCTTTACCTCCTTCACCTTATACATTCGTTTGATCATTTGGCAAACAAAATGGTTGTTTCATCCACATGATGAATAGAAAAAGAGACGAAAAAACTAACCAATTAATATTTAGCTTTAAAAATAATGAGAAGATGAATCTCAGTACAAACGAAACATGATAAATGGTTATTAAGATTATTACCTTTGATATCGCTTATTAACTACGGTTGGACAAAGATTAGAAACCTTGAGGAACTGTATAATATTTTCATCTAGGTGCGGACTCAGAAGTTCTCAACCATGTTTCCATAGAGCAATGAAGCAAAAACTTTCATAGTTAGCTAGGAACGCTCTATCTATAGACGACTGAGCCTATATCAGTAGTTTTTTTAATGCAGACTGATTTTTGTTATCATATGCAAACATAAGTAATTTCACCGATAAAATTAAAAACAACCAGGAAGTAATTAGCTTCTTTTTCGTCCTGACTAAGTACATTCTCTTAAGCGAACACTTATCACACTACATGTAATCTAAACCTATACGTTTAATTTTCTCACGGTAGGCACAATACTTTATGCTGCAATTCCTATGTGGAAATTCAATGGATCAAACTTTTCAACTTTAAGTGAGTAGTACTAAAGAACTTAAAAATATATCACATACATTGATTCGATTGTCAACTTCAAGGAAATAAGTCAACGACCCACTTCATTTTGCTAGATATCGTTAACTGTTTATAATAATCTGTACTATTTTAATATGATTGAGAAATTTTCTAAAAATTACCATGTGTAAGAGGGGGTTTCAGAACTTCAAGAATAATAATATGGTATGATTGTGTTAGTAATTCAATATTCAATAAAGTAACTGAACTTATGTAGAGCTCACTGAGAATATTTAAAATTGACGTCAATCGATCAAAAATAAAATTGTGAACATGAAAGGTATAAACAGACGCAATTGAGATAAAGATAAGGGTATAAAAAAATTGTGTGATTAATGAGGGTTATATTACCAAGCTACATTCATAAACGCGACTAGCTAAAACGAAACAATTGTATTTAACACAAATGAAATGTAATTGATCTCTCTTTCGTGTCATTTTTTGTATAGTTATAATTGTGAACCAGTGAACCTGATTCCAGTTTTTTTTCAATTATTACACTACCCTCATATATTTATAAAAAGTTTCCTCCTTTTATGCATTTAAATCATTTATATTATTCTAATTGAATAGCATCCAATGTGTTTATGTATACTTTACTGTAAAAACTTTATTTTTATTTAATTATTACGCTTTTTATAAAGAATTCATCGTTCTTTGATGAACAACTAATTTTTTACTCCAAAAGCATATTAATGTTTTTAAATAATTAAAATTAAAAATCTATATGTAACTAGAGGAAAAGTTATAAAATGCAAAACAAATTTGTTGTAATTTACATATACTTCTATTTCTGCTTAGCTTTTAAGTTTTGTAAATAAGAAATTTCATGTAACGTCTGTTTTTGCGCAACTGACAAATTATTAATTCACCGCTGGTCCAAATACCAAATGCTGAGACTTTATATGATTTTTGGACACTACAGGTCAATTACCAAATGTTGAGGTAAAATGAATCGCAAGAATAAAGCTCTAATGATTTTAAATTAAATATTAAAGTCTGTGTGTAAAATGGCTAAAAATAATACAGTATACTTTAACTAAATAACATAATGAGAGAAAAGAATTTCTTAGATGAGTTATCTTTATTTTACTTAGCAATATCACAAATTACTTTTAAATGGATAACAGTCTTTACAAAATAAAAATGAATAAACAATGCAACTCAATAACTTATATAATACACTAACAAAAAATGGCAACAAAGATAGTGGATAATGAAATGTTAGTTAAGTGGCATTAACACTACTATAAGTGGAATGAACAATATCGCCCGGGTAAATTTTGCCTATTTCTTTTATTTGACATAAACATTAAACTCAGTATCAACTATCCGACTGTAACAAAGTACACTAGGGTTTATATTACCATAAATTACAAAAGGCTGAATCCAGATACAATAGGCACGAGTATCCCGAAAAAGTAATATTTAACAACAAACACGAGGGGCTTGTTTATAGAAGTAAATACATATTGCGTAACAAACTAAGACAGCTAGCTAACAATCATAGTAACATTCCACGATCATGAAGCACACTTACCCGGACCTTCTGAGTATTCATCACTTTGTCGAGGTGGGGAACTAGGAAATAAACGTAATGTAGCAATGGCTGATAGCTCACTTAAATAAGTGCTGTCAACAATTTTATTCCCTCTTATGATAGCCAAATCATCATCGTGATCAGGTTGAACAGGAATATTTATTTGCTCAAAATTATCAGTACTATCATTTAAGTGATAATCGGCAACTTTTTTGGTAATTGGTTGACTTATAACGTTATGACCTACATGAATAGTAAGAAAATAAATCCAGATTAATGATGAATATCGGCTAGAATGAAATCAATGTTTTTGTTCAAAATCAACTAACAAACTAAAAAATTGTTAAAACACAGTTATTCCTCCAGGATACTAATTAGTTTGCTTCATCTTATAACCACCATAAATGTGAACTGTATACCATGAGTAAATTTTAAAACAATAAAGTCTCATCAAAAATCTGTATGACTAAGCATAGAATTACTAAAACAAAAGTCCATATAACATTGTGCTTAAATACTTACTACCATCTTTATCAAAGTTGCTGTTCTTCTGTTTTTTAATTTTACTTTCTGCCTGTTCAGTAAATGCAATTTGTTTGCCTGCTGATTGCAACAAGATAGGATCATTTTTTATAACTCCTTTAAAGAGCACTTTTACTGAATCTGGAAGCATCTTATCTTGATCAATTTTGTTTATGTCTATCCATAAAATGAATGTTAGAACGAAACACACCAATCCGCATAGCAATAGACTACTTTTTCGCCGAAATATATAACGCAAAATCTTTTTGGGTCTGTTGTTCTGAAAGAATAATAAATGCGAATTTTTTTACTGACATTTAAATGGCAGTATATTCAGAAAATATACTGAATAATTAAGAGGTTATTATGGTTTTGAAGCACTTCGTTGGCCACATTTGGTTTTAATTAATGATCCACGTTCAGATTCATAAACTTTACTGTAATGGCTACAATATATGACATAATTTCTGTATCACGGGTCTGTTTATTCATGACAAGTTATATTCTCTCTGTTTAGTTTTTATATCAGCAATGTTATAACTCTACGTTTTAGTATTTTGTTTCAGTAACTTGCATTTCGGCTGTGTAGTTATGCAATCAGCCATTAAGAGCTGATACACACTTGTATCATAACTGATGTATTTCGGGTACTTTTATGAGTCTAGAAGTTTTGGTTTCACACGATAAGTTACCATGAAAGAAACCATGGCTAAAACCAAACACCCAGAGAAGAATTGTTTGCATATATGCAATGTCATTAGCTTTACAATCCTATTTTCATAAAATAACCAATTTAATGAATAATTATTGTATGTTCCAATTTATGTGCATATTTTAGTTACACTCATACGGTCTACTATTCACCAATGACAGTCCAACAATAGTTTACAGAAATGCATTGTATAGTCTTTAAAAGATGCAGTCAAAGAGTTGCTATATGGTATGCTAGCCCTATCAATTCAGTTTTTATTTAGCAGTCTTATGTCGTAAAACTATCACTTTTTTACTTTTCCTACAGTAAGGACACCTGTTAAGCATCTCTAGACCACTGAGTCAATTAATTCAGTAAATTGGTCTACTACAAACATAAAACAAGATACCTCTGCCTATGTAAAAAATTATTTTGAATAAACATAACAAGGATTGTACTCTACAATTAGGGTTTGATCATAGGTAATGTCAATAACTTAAGTCATAAATAACAGACAGGCTTTTCTTATCACACTACAAATTAAATCTGATCTTTCTCGAGACTAAAGACATAAGTACACATCGTTCCAAATGCAGTCATATTTGTATCTAATAAAATCAAAAATACAGGGATCAGAGTAAAGAAAAATCAACAATATTTATGTGTCGATAGTTGATACAAATAGAGGCAGCAACTGTTGTGATAATGTTTACGTGAACGTTTATCACATGCACTAACCTCTCGTATACAATGTTCACTATAAAACAACATAAAAAAATCACAAATATGCAGCAAATATATTTAGTATATCAGGCAGGTAAATGTACAACAACTAGGAACTAAATAACCTAGGTGCTTTCAAGTAATGGATAACAAAATGAGCGGATAATTTTCAAGGTGTGACAACCAAAAACAAAAGTGTTATTACAGTAAAAAAACAAAATGATTCGATATGTTTTTATAAAAGTGAAGATGGTCGGGGCATATTAAGTATATTTTCTAATCTGCTATACGTACAATTTTATTTACTATTTGTAAAGTAATTTTTCATCATTGTTTCTCTACAGAAAATGACCCGTGGTTTTTTTTTCAGGGTTAAGCGTTACGTAGGCTAAAGCTTCTATGTTTTATGTGATACTTAAAAAACTATTCCCAAACTGATTTATGCCGAAACCGTACAAAAACGACAGAATTTTGACGAAGAGTTTAGCACTTTAGCTGATGAAACTTAGGAATGCAAACAAAACGTCAGCTGTTATTTCATGGAGAAACCCACATACCCAGCACTCAGCAAAAGTTTTGTAAGGGAATGCGTCATTTGTTTCACAATTATCGAGACTGCTTTCTCCTGTACAGGTTGCGACCGCCCCTAAACATATCAATCTTTGTACTGTATGTTTCTTTGTTGGTTTGTGCGCTTGATGTATTATTTCACTACTGTACTTCCAGAACATAATGGGATTTGAATTGTTGCACCAAAAAGCCAGATCTTTACAAAGTTAAAGAAATCTTTGGGCGTTTGACATAGTACAATTACTCAGGTTCTGAATAAATGCAATTCGTTGATTTATAGTTATTGCTATACCGAGTCGTTAGAACACTAGCATAAATTGATGAAATATAAGATAGAACAGGAAGGAATTTATGTAACAGACAGTGAATTATTGGCAAACCTAAAGACTTTAGCTATTCATGAGGTTAAAATACCTTTAAATAACTATTGTTGTTACTCCAATATCCGAAGAAAATTAACGGTTATGCGAAATAATTTTAAACAAATTTTCTAGCAATAGACTCTGATATCCCTAATAAAGTACCTTGAAATAAACGCAGATATATGAGTAAAAAATGAAGGTTAGAATTTAGGATGAGGCTGAATTTGAAGAGCGTGATTGTGTTTCCTATAATAAATAAACAACACAATAGGATATTGCATTAATATACCTCTCGAAGATATAATCTCCTAGTACTCAAGAAGTATAGTCAATTTTAGCTAAACAACATCTGTGCCAGATTATGAATTTTTAGTGCCTGAATACGTGCTATTCTTAGCCAGTGTTTATTTTAGTCTCTCACTAGTATTTTTTTTTCAAGGAATTGCATCATACGAGCTTGCTTACTGTATAAAATACTTGGACTCTATCAGTAAAGCTCATCTGCACTCCAATATAACCCTCTTAGATTTCCTAAACAATTTAACGGAGTTCATTGATATGTCTATGATTTAAATAGATAAACCTTTTTTCTCAAGTATCTTCGTTTGGGTAGAATTCATAGTTATATTACCATTAAGTTTCTACTACTTAGTACTAGTGAATCAAAAGTGCTACAAGTGAGTGGTAATGAACCATTTAACGTGTATAGCCTTCGTCGGTTTCAACGTCACTATTTATATTAATCATATCAACTTGGACAAAATACTCTGTTCGTTTCTTACTACTTACATTATACACCAAATGAAAACCCTTTCTGTTTATACATTTCTTTCCACAGCATGAAAGAAGATAACTCCACAACTAATCAAAATTTTTTTCATTAACATACGCAAGATAACATCTCTTAAAACGGCTTGATAACAACCAGTTAAATATTTCCTGGGTCAAGCCTTTGCCTTGAAGCTGAAAATCCTTGTGTTCGATCCCATGTACAAATGTAGGTCTTGTAATACGGATAACCAAACCATATCTGCAACCAACTAAGCCAAAGCACTCAGGTATGGAAAGGCGAAATATCAACCCAATATGGCATGCAACAAAACTTTGAAACTCAGTAAAATAAAACTAAGAACATAATTGGTAAGTTACGCATGTCGACAAATCACATATTAAAGCTTGATTATAGGACAAGAAATAATTAACTGTTATAATAAAGAAGTAAAAAAAATGAAAAGAAACCAGATTTGTTGCGGAGATATAGCCCAATAAAGTGACACCAAACACAAATTAAAAGGAATAGCTTAAAAAAGTAAAATAGGGGGAATTTCGTACAGGCAAAAATAGACTTTTACGACCCGCTTGACCTACTTTTTGTGTGAGTCGGCAAGGTGCACTTGCAATATACAAGGAACTGACGGCGTTATTATAATTCAAACCTAAATCAGCCAAGTTAACTTGCTACTACTGGATGATTACTTGATTCCAGAATATTAGTGTGGTTCTCCTACCAGCGAAGGGCTTCTGTTCGATCGAGTATTGACCACAATTGGAACGGAATGACGAGTCGTCGGAAAACGAGTACTTACTTCAATTTCCTATCGTAAGAATACACAAATTGTCCAGACAGACTACTTGGTAGATATTAAACCACTTTGTACTTGAAGGGTTCATTTATACCTAATTTTTTAAACCTGATCAGTTGCTTGTTTAAATGACATATCTTTAGATGCAGAATGTATGATATTTATGAACAAATATAATTAACCTAAATGGCTCTTGTTTCATAATGATTATAATTCTACATTTATTATTCTTTAAGTAATGGAGACAACAGACACAAAACCTTTGATTTTGCCAGGGAAATAGTTTCGTGTACTGAAACAAGTGAACTAGGTGACAGTGAGTATTCATAAACCTCTTAAATACAGTTCCTCGTGTAGCATAAATGTCGGATGCCGACACCGAAATTCCTTTTGTCAAAGAGCCACACCAAGTAATCTGATCGAACTTTGCGGGTACAATATTATATTTACGTCTCTTTATTCAATCATACTATAATGTATATCGTAAAAGAATAAATGTATAGTCACTAAAATTTCGGCGCAATGTCTGTGAGCGTTAGAGATCGCTACACATATTCCAGGTTGCTAAATTTATGCATATTGTTAGAACCTCAGTTGAAATCTGTATAAAGTTCGATGATAAGTTAATGTTTGGCATTTATCTGACTCCTAAATAAAATATGCATGTAACTTCACAAATGGCTTCTACCAACGCATTAAATGCTAGACTATGTTCCATGTTCAACGTAAAAGACAAAAATTACCCGATTATGAATGATTAGTGACGAAAGCTCACCACTTCAAATAGAGTTTAGCACAGGACATTCAGGTCACACTTGTTATTTTCTAGAACTCTATCAGTCACGATATGCATAGGGAAAATCGTAACCTTGCTAATACTAATAAACGCAAACCTTGGCACTCAACCTTTATTTTGTTTTAATATAATCTGCCCGATACCATCTAGCCCGAACGAATAGAGTAAGAACGCAAGACCTTGATTCACTAACCCAAAAAAAGTTTTAGTATATTCTAAACACTCTTTATATATATGCATAGCCAAACCACACTACAGACCAATTAGAATAATAATGCAACGATGACATTTAAAGCAAGAAAACGGAGTAAATAATCCACATATAACCAGTTCTAAATTATACATAGGAAAATGCTACTACAACAATTTATGGTTTAAACGAAGGCTGAAAACTAAGGCAGTACAATGACAAAAATAATATAATAGTGAATAGTCATGCACACCGAGTACACAAATTGAAACTTCGTAAAATGGGTTTTAGCGTTTTCACCTCTTAGATTGTTTGTCACCCATAACATCACTGAGAATGTTTTCCTATCGGAATTCTAATCTGGCAGCGTTAACGGATAAGATTCTCGCTTTAATCAATCTGGTTTTAAAAATCTACTGTGAAGATTACTTACCAAACTACACAAAGTGTAACATAAAAAAGTAATGATAATAAAAAGCCAATTTAAATCACACTTGGAATGCTAAATCAATGTTGTAACGGCTGCAGAACAATATCGAGTCAATATCAGTCACAAACAGGAACAAACACTATATTAACAGTTTATATAAGTACATATAGTGAGTGTAACGTTTATTAAAGTTCAGCTTACTTAAAATAACAGCGATGTTTAAGGGAAATGATAGGTTTTCCAGATGACCAACATGTGTATGTATAAATCCAAGTGTCCAGTAGATTTGTTTTATAATGTATTCAACCAAGAGCGATGCCAGTGCCGTTGAATTACGCAGTTCAAATCCAATAACATGGATTCATTATTATTCCACTCCACCAATGAACTAGATGCTGTTGGAATGAGGAAGAGTGCAGTGACGTTATGTCTAAGCATTGGATAGTGGTAGGTTCAAGGCACCAAAGACTGAGAGAGTGTGCCTGATAATAATAGCATTCTATTTAAACAATGTTAACACAGTATGTATTAGTAACTTATTAATACAAAAACTTATTACTCACATAACACGAATAAATTTTAACAAAATATAAAGTATCTTAAACAGTCAGCACAATATTGTCAGCAAAAGCCAAGTATGAATATAAGTGCTTTTAAACGTATCAGTCGAATCTACAATTTTGTTGGACGACACTTAAAAAATTTAAGTACACCTTACACGATACTCTTTTACAACATTGGAACTGCTAAGCTGACATTACTCGTACAAAACATTTCAACTGGAATTACTGTTCAGTAAATTATACGTATGACTGAGGTTACTTATTAGAATGATAGAATTCTTTCGTTAGTGCATGTGATAAGCACCGATAGAAATAGTCAATGAGTATTTTAAAACAAAAGTAAAAACTAAAAGTAGTAGAAGCTTTCGTTAGGTAATTATAAAAACCAGTGAAAATTCAAACTTCCAAGTCCACAGAGTGTACAACGCTCGCAAACAATTTTTTTTGATTAATCAACCAGTCATTAATTATTCAAATGATGATGGTTAATTGTAATATATGACTTGTTCATTTTGACAACTGTTAACAATCAATAAAGAAAAAGGCTTGAATAGGTGTTTCGACAAGTACGCCTATTGATTGTGTGGAGTAAACTGAAGGTGTCTACATGGGGTTCTGAAGGGGCAGATATAGTTATGTTTAGTGCTGCCTTCAAAAATAGTAAGTGGAATAATGGATTTGGGTAAAATTATTATTTTGTTAATGAATCGGCCCACAAAGCTAACTTTGGTAACACTGGCCAAATTATTATCCTCTTTAACCAATGTTTACAAACATACCTCCAGGGTTTGCCCTTCTTTTGTGTTTTCTTTAGATTGATACTCATCGCGAAATTGACGTTTAACTCCCATTTAAGAATGCATTTTCTGAAGAAGCTGTTGCTACTGGAACACCGATTGTTATGATGAGTAACTAAAATACTAAAACTTGAAAAAATTTATGACTTTCACTATCTGACATGGTCTTACGTCACATGAGCTATCGTAAATCTTCAACAGATGTAACCTTCGGGGGATTCGGCTTGAGTCCACCGGTATTATTGATTTAACCTTAATATCGGATAGAATCGACAGAAATTATAATTTGAAAACCAACGAACCCCAGACCAATCTAGTGTGAACTTGATGTGACAGATCAGTATTAGTAGTATTGCTTTGAACAGACTATGCATTGATATTCTAAGCGCCACTATCTCCAACTACTGGAAATTTTGATATTGCTTACATCACGATGAATTTTTGGCGAGTTCTTAAATGGGCAGAACTTGGCGAAATGCCATGCATCACATTTCCAGTAACTGGATGAAGGAATAATTTTCTTTTTATCCGCTAATTTGTCATAATAAGTAGAAGTAGTTGCTGGAGTGACTTGATGAGAACTAGGTTTTTGACGAACCGCGTGAACTTCAATGTCACTTTTACCACCAGACTGGACGAGTGTAGTATCATGCTTTAAGTTGGTCAGTCGTTGATATTCTGCGGAAATGTCATTGAGAGATAATGTTGGTTCTCGATCAAGACGATGCAGCAACCGCGTGAGAATATCAGTAAATTTTTCTGACTGTAGGCTGCAGATGAGGATTTAGAACTTAAATGTTTTTTGGTAGGTCTTTCAATTTAAAACATTCACTTTCTCTGTCCACAACACTAATATGTGTTAAGAAATCGTCTGTTTCATTCATTTTTAACTTTAAACAACGATATCTAATATTGAACAGAGAAGAGTTATCACTAAAGTGTTGGCTGAGAGTTGAGCAGATCTCCCTGAATGTTTTGTCAAGCAGATTTCGAGGCAAAATTAAGTTACAGTACTTGTCAAGTTCTGCTGCACCAATCTTTCTGAGTAGTAGGCGAACTTTCCATGCATCATCCTGAGAAGCTAAATCATACATAAACAAATCTTCATACTTCAAAAACCATTTATCAAAAGTAACATTAGCTTCTGGATCATAATTAAATTCAGCAATACTATCATTATTTCCATCAACTGAAAGTGTAGAGTTGGGAACAGGAACAGTCGAGGACGTTTCAGGAATAGACTTCGAACTTGTGACCAGCTTCATGAGTTTAAGTTGTTCATCCAACAACATATCCATCTTGATAGAATCCACTATCACCATCACCCATCACTATTTCTTATAATGGGGAAAAAACGCCTACTGTTATACGCGGAGAACCGACTGCAACTCTAAATTGCGAATTTGTCTACACCAACTGATAATCACATTCGTGACCAACAACTCGACAACTGATTACTCACCCCAATCCAAAATCAAGAAGATATGAACACAGCACTAGGAAGATTCGATTCTATTATATCCCAACTCTTTATACATAGTTACGAAAGCGACCTTGTGGCAATTTGAGTAATTAGCACACTAAAAAGACATTGCGATTAATCACAATTAGCAAGGTCAGAGCGGAAGAAATGAAGGACAGTACCGGTTACCGCCTACTTTACAAATAATAAAAAAATGGCGAAATAAGAATATTTACATGAAAGATAACTAGTTCTTTCTCGTCTTAGCAATTTGAAAGGTGACAGTGTTTCGCAACAATAGAAGTACAGACCAGTAAGGGAAAGTCAAGATTACTCTTTATTGGTGTGCCAATAAAATTGTCGTGATTCATAAAACTGCTTATCACTTATTAAATGCTTATTGTTAAATAATTTGAAATATATTGGTTCCTCAAATAGTGTATCTTATATAAATTAAATATATGTGTTAATTGGTTCGCTCTGTATGTAGTCATACTAAAATTTTGCTTCTTTAATTATTTTCACTAACCACCAAAAAATACTGTACTCGGTAGTTTTTATATATCATACAAGGAAAGCATCGATACTGTAGTGCCCTCACCACATTCTTCATTAGACGTTTCATTTTTCAAATAAAGTACCTTATCGTTAGATTATTCTGGTTAAACATATTATCAAAATTTCAAATATTTGAGTTCAATCACATATGTAATGAATAAGTAAAAAGAGATTTGTGTTACTACAGTTGCACCCAGATTTTCACCGAATTCAAGAAATGAAGTCATTTATTATCGACATTATTAGGCATTTCTTAAATACAGTCTGTCAGGTAGATAACCGTTAAGGTAATTATTGAGCATTAAAGTTCTAATCTATTGAGATTAACTATTATTTCATTTAATCTGGCAAGAAAAACTTGATTTAAGTACTCAAAAATATAATCTTTCTTTACCATGGTAATCTTCGACTTACTGACTTTTTCGCTGATTCGATTACTTTGCATTGTAGTTGCTGAGCATATATACTTTCAAAACAGTAACTACTTAAACTCAATAAAACCCAACAAGATAAAGTTAATTTATCTTATCTTACTCAGTCGCTTTTAGCAGCGTCATGCACATTAAGGTATTTATTTATTGTAGCACTCAAAAAGTTATTGAGTAGTTAATCAAAATAATCTGTAAAACAATCTGTACTAAAATTTTTAGGTATAGAGTTTAATATAATCAATAACGTCTGGCACACATTCATAAAATTAGCCATCCTAGTAAGTCGATTAACAGTGAATTAAAGCTTAAAAGTTAAAGAAAATGTAGCCAACTGTACTGAAGGAGACTTTTCATGAACATTGAATCTATAGATGATACAACCAAAATTCTTGTGGAAGTAAATTTTAAAATTCTTATTATAGGCATTTCTATTACACTAAGCATTGTATTGCTTTGCCTAGCCTAGGAATAATCCATGGAAATTAAACATTCATTTTAGGCTACGGCAATAAATTACCATACTTAGGTGTTTATATTACATCACCTGTACAATAATGAACCATTTTTACATTTAAAGTAAGAGCAAATTGATATAGGTCTGAAAAGTGTTTTAAAAACTATCACTAGCTCAATATAGAAGTAACTAGTTACATTGATATATCAAATTATCTATTACATCATAATTAACATTATCAAAGGACTAAGATATGAGATAAGGGATATCAAAACTAATGCTCTAGAGTAATAATGACAATCATTTGAATGAACAGTACATTATCCACACACTAGCATGCATGATAAAGCTCCTAGGATGTGATTTATTTAAAAAATGTCATACTATTACTATTAAACCAAGTAAAACCTTATTTAAACAGCATAAACAAATGTGCATGGGTTATAATACCGTCAAAAAAAATATTTAATAAAACGTCTACAATTTCTTATCGCTTAAATCTCTTCATCATTAATAAACACATTTAACCAGCGCATGCTTCTTTTTCACAATAGGATGGTTCATCAGTAAAGACACTTCTGAGCAATTTTATCAAACAATGATTAGTAGACGTGGCTGCATATTAATGCAATGGTATAACTTATCTCTGAATGACCTGTTATACAATAAAAACAGTTTCTCAATAATAATGATAATGATATTATCTCAAAATAATTATCACACGTAAATCCAACTAACATCATTCAATAAATACGCATACATTGACATTTCAGTAAATATCATTTCTTATTCACAACATCATTTTTCTTATCAATCAACTGTCGATGAAATACATCATTATGAACTATTTGTAATGAAAATGTTGTACATTGTGTAATATTTGAATTGGTGAATTGAAGTGAGTAACGATGCAAACAATTGAATGATGTCAAAGGAAGTGTGTATCAATAGTATATCATTAGAAGAAGAAGACAAAGTCTGTAAATATTGTCGGGAGATCATTAGTTGTTAGTGACATTCATCACTAAACTCCACATGACATCCAAATTAGGACTAGTCGACATGACGTAACTCTAATTGTCACGAAATTGATGTTTCTTGCAAGATAATGGATCCAGGTGATCCAGTCTCACGGTGTGAGATTTTATTAGTGAGTTGTTCATACTGTTACTGACGCCATTATTGTGATAATTGTATGCATGTATTACATAGGTATTTATCGAGTGTTCATCATTTAATTGAAGACAAAGGCATACACTTAATTTCACTCATATATGATCAATATAAAGCGGAAATATGTGGAATGATGGATTGAGTGTTTTTGAGCACTGAATATGAGTTATACAATAGTCGTAAAGATACTGTGAATTGATAACCTATTGTAAAATACGTTGAAGTCAATTGTATTTTGGATTATTGTGATGATGCAAAATGAACGGATAATTGTCATTTTAATCTTATGCACATCAGAAGATATAAAAAATCGGTTATTTAAATGCTATCCGTATGTTGAAATACTATATGCGCAATTTTTATTTGGCTGTGTTTACCTCAGTATTATGTCAGTTGAGTACTACTGAGCATTAGGGAGCACAAGACAGCCGTTTCGTCATTGTATGGGACTTTTCAGAGATACTTATCCAGCCATGGAATCGAAACCAAGGTCTTTAGGTGTTATGGCAATCACCATGCCAGAAGTGAGGCCATGCGCTGCTGCGGAGCCCCATACTTAATAGAAACATCTGTTCAGTGTCCCTTGCTTCAGAACTAGCAGTCTATGGGTTCAATCAACTAAACTTAATACTTGTCTCCATGAGACCCCCTCTTATTCAGAAATATACTATTGTTTTACTTTTATATGGTCTTGGAGCATGCAAGATATCAACATTAAAATGTAAAATGAAAGTTAATATACGTTCAATTAGAGGTTACTGTAAAGGTTCATCATCATACCGTAATATTATAGTATATGTCTACATATATTTAGACGATATATATATAATCTGCATAAACGTAGTCTTGAAGATATGTAAAGAACAGTTGTGTAGAAACAAATGATTGCATCATTAGGAGGTATCTTAAGGATAGGTTAAAATAAAATAAGTAAACTGCAGTTAGTTGGAATGGTAAAATTCTTGGACTTCAAGAATACTAAATAAACGTCTCAACGAGGTAACGTAGTAATCAGAGTCGAAGAAGTTATGGGCTTCTAAACTAAAACGTTTCACCAGTCTATGAAATCGATGCCTGTTGGTCTGATCCATGTTTTCAGATACGGACAAAGTGGTTTGGGTCTGTCTAGTAATAGGAAGTACTGCTGAAAATGTTAGGTGATATGGATGAAAATCGGAAGAGTGGCAAAAGTGTATTCATTCTTATGTTCATTCAAGATTCAAGTTAAATTATTCCATCACACACACCTTTTTTTCATTCTTCTTAAACTGTGTTATGGTATTAATCACAATAATTCGATCCCGTGGGGTTAATGTAGTTTGACAGCTTAGGCCGATGCACATATATGCCAGGTTCTGTGTGCTGCCTAACTAATTGACTGATATCATACATATGTGTATAATATTTATATCTCTCGAATTTTACTGAGCATGTATACTGAGCTAGCATACTATTTCAATAATATCATGCCAAACTCCTTTTAACGTTGACTTCACATTTTGATTTTGGTATAATGTACGTTGTAAGCGAATGTTACTGATAAAGAACTGAAATAATGTAAATTCATGTTACTCTTCTGAAATATTCATTCTTAAAGTGGAAACGTGGATAAAGTGTTTGAAAAATAATTAAACAGTATGAATCAATATTAAGAAAGATTGATATCAACATATTTTATGACAAAAATCATCGTCAGTATATCCATTATACAATATTCACAGAATTTTTCCTCCTCTTTTTTTTCATCAAATGACATACTATTGATACACACTTCCTTTGACATCATTCAATTGTTTGCATCGTTACTCACTTCAATTCACCAATTCAAATATTACACAATGTACAACATTTTCATTACAAATAGTTCATAATGATGTATTTCATCGACAGTTGATTGATAAGAAAAATGATGTTGTGAATAAGAAATGATATTTACTGAAATGTCAATGTATGCGTATTTATTGAATGATGTTAGTTGGATTTACGTGTGATAATTATTTTGAGATATTATTATTATCATTATTATTGAGAAACTGTTTTCATTGCATAACAGGTCATTCAGAGATAAGTTATACCATTGCATTAATATGCAGTCACGTCTACTAATCATTGTTTGATAAAATTGCTCAGAAGTGTCTTTACTGATGAACCATCCTATTGTGAAAAAGAAGCATGCGCTAGTGATACGTGTATGTAAGTAATTATAGGGGTCCATTTTCTCATTATAATTGTATTAACCAGGTCTTACTCATACATCCACGTGATTGTTGATTAGCTTAAAGCCACTGGCTGACCTTTTTATCATCATTAGGGTATCTGTTTTGATTGTATTATTTACAAATTAATATGAATGAAATTACTTTATTAAGTATGAATACTAATTGGTCTACATTTAAGCTGAAAGAATAATAAAGCAATTTTTTACTATGTACTTTTTATTAGCAGTTCAAACCTTTTAATTTGTTGATGTATCTCATGTAAGCTTTTCATTACTTTGTCTTTTTATTTGCCTAAGCCCAAATGGAGTGATTCTTCCGTCTTTTTTTTCACTATCACTACTTTATTCTTTGTTATGGTACAAAAGTTCTGAACATAAACTGTAATATTTTTGAGGTTTGATCTAACCGCCTTATGGAATATGGATTATCAGTCGGTGGCTATTGTTTACTAAGATCATATTCTAACAGTGTTATTTTCTGGAGTCTAAACTGATCTGTAGTATATCAGATTATTTCTTAATAGCAAAGTCTGATTAAATGGTTTAATGATAATTTCGGAATGTCAAATGCTAACTGTATTCCATCAAGAAGAAGCAATTCACTATTGAAATTACTACGTGTGCTTTATTCTATGAAATCGTGGGGTGAAAAATAACTTGGAATACTTGATCAATATTAATGATATTGATCTTTCAAAACGTATTGTCTCAAATTCGGTTTATTAGATCTAACAGATTTCCGAATACTAATATACTTTAAATTGGTTAGTAAAAAATAAATACCGAATAATAGAAGTACTAATGCAGACACTGAAATCATCGTTCTTACCAAGCCAAACATGTTGATTAGTTATTTGAGGAGTTGAAGTACAAGCATTTGAGCAGATTAAGATGGATTCGTTTTATTTTATCAGGTTCTCATCAGTTGCATACAACCTAAATATTTCATAATCATAATTATATTTATGCAATAACACGAATTAGAGGTCATATCGTAGAATCATAGTGGAATAAATATTCAAGTATGGTTAATATGATTATAATATGATGCATACAAAATGTAATTTTTAAGTAAAAATCCTGTGAAATCAAGTTAGCAACGAAACTCCACCTGCAACTCCCCTAAAGTTTTCTACCGATCCCAAGACCGAATAATGGAGGAAGGTTAGGCATGGGGTTACCAAACCTACCACGTAAAACAGCAACCTTGCTAATAAAACGCTAATCAGTAAAAATCGTTTTAATCCATATAACTCTCCACTGGGTGTTGGAAGGTGTTCATTTCGAAGAGTCATGACACCTTTTGGTGAAAGCCGAGTTTCTTCGCAAGCCACGAAGCCGATGCCATTCTGACAATCACATTAACAATTAATACTGGTACATGGAATGTTCACATGGTGTGGTAGACAGGAAAAGAATATGCAAAAAGCTGAAGAAATGAAAAAATACAACATGAAGATACTTGGAATGAGCTAAATTCATTGGTTACAAACTAAAAAGCAAGAATTATCCTTAGGCAAGGGGCTTTTATGCTCCGGTCATGAAAAAAAAAACGCCTCACACACACAAGCAGTGGTACTAATGTTGTCCCAAGAAGCACAAAATACACTTTTAGGATGGGAACTACACTGATGCAAGATCATCAAAGCATCCTTTAAGATAAAAAATGAAGGGATTACAATGGATGTCATCCACTGCTATGAACCTGCCAACGACAACCACGAAGGCGACAAAGAAACTGAAGTCAATTGTCGATAAATTCCCAGCCAAGGACCTGACAATTCTAATGGAAGACTTCAACGCCAAGGTTGGGATGGACAACATCAGATATTAAGATATCATAGGTTGATATAGACTAGGAGAAAGCAACGAAAACGGTGAGAGGTTTGCAAACCTATGTGCCTTCAACAAAATGATTATAGATAGCACTATATTTTCCCACAAACGCATACATAAAGCTACGTGGGTTTCACCAAACCACACTACAGAGAACAAAATCGACCACATCTGCATCAATAAGTTAAGAAGGACTATGAAAGACGAAAGAACAAGAAGAGGGGCTGACATAGCTTCAGTCCATTATCTAATGGTGACCGAATTAGAAGACAACTAGAAAGAGATTAAGCAAACAATAACTTTAATTTGACAGGAGATTTGGGATCACAAGGAGCATCACCAAAAAGAATAGATTTCTGTTAGTACTCTAGACAAGATCCAAGAAAGGAGAAGAACGAAGATAGCAATTGATAAAAGCCGGACAAAAATAGAAAAAGCCAAAGCACAGGCCCTATACACAGAAGTCAACAAGCAAATGAAGAGAAGCATCAAATTGGATAGACGGAAATATGTTCAGGACGTAGCAATGACAGCGCAAAAAGCTGCAAGGGAAGGAAACATGAAGGACCTAGGTGATACAACGAAGAAGCTAGCTGAGAAATTCAGCAAGCCAGAACGGCCAATCCAGAACGAGGATGGCAAACCAGTCACTAAGATTCGAGAACAATAAAATATGCGGGTAGAAAACTTCGAAAAGCTGTTGAATAGATCAAACTAAACCCGCCAGTTATCGAAACAGAAGCTATGGATCTCTCAATAAACACCGACCCACCAGCAGTCAAAAAAATCAAAATGTCCACCCGACAAATCATGAGTGACAAGTCAGCAGGGCCAGACAACATTACAGTTAAAGAATGCACCGAAGACAGATATAGAAGCAATTGTAAAGATACTCCTTATTTTCTTTGGAAGAATTCCGGAGAGAGAACAAGTCCCTAAAGACTGGAAAGAAGGGTAGCTTATTAAAATACCAAAGAAAGTAGATCTAAGTAATTGTGAGAACTACAGAGGCATAACTCTACTTTCAGTACCAGGAAACGTCTTCGACAGTGTTATTGAACCGAATGAAAGATCCAGTCGACGCCAAACTTCCAAATCGACAGGCCGGATTGTGTAAATGATGATCCTGTAACGACTAAATTACGACTCTGCTGTTCATTGTTTGACAATCAATTGAATGGGATTTATCACTTTACACTAACTCCCTCGACTATGAAAAGGCGTTCGACAACGTGAATAGAAGAACATTATGGGGCGCCTTTTGACATGGTGGCGTACCTGAAAAAATTTTAATCAGCATCATACGACATTCTTACGATGAACTACGTTGTAAAATCGTGTATGGAGGTCAGCTCACGGATTGATTAGAAATGAAAACCGGTGTCAGATAAGGATACTTACTAATACCCTTCCTCTTTTAGCTGGTAGTTAACTGAATCATGAAAACTACAACATCTCAAGGCACTTTAGAAATATAGTGGACAATATGGATACAACTCGATAACTTGGACTTTGAAGATGACATAGCCACTTTAACCCACACACAGCAACAAATACACGTGAAGACGGATAGTGTGGCAGCAGCCTCGATAGTAGTAGGTCTTAGCATACACAAAGAGAAAAGCGAGATCCTTCGACACAGAACAACGAACACTAACCCAATCACACTTGATGGAGAGGTTCTGAAAGATGTAGAAACCTTTGCAGTCTTGGGTGGCATCATTGATAAACAAGGAGGATATGATCTGATGCAGATTTGAAGGCGTGGATTGGAAAGGTAACAGAATCATTTCTACAATTGGAAAACATCTGGAACTCAAACCAACTGCCAGTTAATAGTAAGGTTAAAACTATCAATACAAGTGTGAATACAGTTCTATTGTATGGAGCTGAAACTGGGAGAGCTGAAAAAAGCATCCTTCAATAGATACAAGATTTTATAAATAGCTGTCTGCGAAAGATGCTTCAGATCCGTTGGCCAGATACCATCAACAACAGCATCCTATAGCAGAGAACAAATCAACTTTCAGTAGAGGAAGAAATTAGAAAAAGACGCTGGAGGTGGATAGAACACACATTGAGGAAATCATTAAACTGTATCACAAGACAAGCACTGACTTGGAATACTGAAGTTGAAATGAAAAGAGAAAGACCTAGGAACACATTGCGTCGTGAATTGGAGACAGACATGAAGAGAATGAAGCGCATTTTGGAAGAGCTGAAAAGGAAAGCCCAGGACAGAGTTGGTTGGAGAATGCTGGTCGATAGCCTATGTTCGACATGGGATAACAGGCATCGATTGATTGGTTGAAGTTAGTAACAAAGAATCATGCAGTCAGAAAACTAATACATTACACAATCGAATAGCTGAGATCAAAATAAATTACGAGTAATTAACTTTTATTAACAAAAATAACGGTAACATATGTTGAGAACCGTCCGTAAAAAAACAACAATTAATAAATTGCAAGAAATAAAACGTTGTAACCAAAATAAGGAGGGGTTAAAAGTGATGCGATGAGTGGAGCGCTACCAGAACAAGAGGACGATTGAAAAAATAATGCGATAAGTTATATACTACTACAGTGAGAAAATATTTACCAGTATTTCTTTTTCAGTGCACAAATCCATTTTGAGTAGTTTAATTGCTATTGCTTCATTGAACTTAAAATACTGCAGTTGGATCGTCTGTTGATTGCCTTGAATGATTTCAAGGTACCAGCTGCATGTTATGTGTCAACTAAATGTCTTACTTAAGGTTTTTGATCTTTTTCGAACAGTTATTTGAGAAGCATGAATCAGTTTAAACACCTAACCTTCACTTATGTTTTGTTACTTTGTAAACAACACTCCCGATGAGTAAAACTAATGAGTTGAACGTCCCTGGTAGAAGCTAAATGGGAGCATTTCAATAATCCGAGTTAACTTTTTCCATTCTCGGCAGTGGTATAGCTTTAAGGAGGGAACAGTGTGTATATTCAAATGAAGTAATGCATACTCAAGATCTTAACGAAATCATTTGCAAAACCTTTCGATGAAGAATACTTAGACCTACTGAAAACGTTATCACAAAGTTTTTCATTTAATTCATTAATTTGCAATCTTCTGCACACAGTATTCATGACGTGACAACCTTATTTTAGCAGTTATATCACATGTTTAAAGGTTCAGTGTTAAAACGTGAGTAACGGTTAGTTAAATGAATTATCATGAGTACACAGGATGCTTTATATCTTTATAGTACCGTTACTGTTACTTTGTATTGTACTATATACATCGAATTATGTATACGGATATGAATACGTTAATCTACAATTTCCAAAATAACACATACTACTGATTTGTTTACCCTAGATTTTAAGATTATTTGTCAAACAATACAAATTTTAAACTAATAGATTGATTGACTAAATGAGAAGGTAATAATTACAAGTGTTCTCAGTTCATTTATTCATAAAATGCAAACACTGTAGTTACACGTACAATGTAGATCTTCTTAGATAAAGTCATTTTTCGATTGGTCAATTTATTTTCAGCACAATAATTATAAGTACTTATATGTCTTAAGTAGTAGTTATTAAGCTGTCTACTGCTTACATGATAATCGTGCACATATTTTGCACTAAACATTTTATTGGGGAAACAGAAGACATCTGAGCATATTTAATATTTCTGTTTGTTATATTCAACATTGAATAATCATCCAATTGAATCCATATACAATATTGTATACCTAGTAAACCATTATCATTGCCTTTAACTACTTGTGAATAAGAAGAGTAAATCTCCAATTGAATTTGTTATTAGGATCTTTGGAAATCATTATACAATCACTATCTATCAGTGACATACAGAGGTATTGATATTGTTTGTTGCATAAAAGTAAGTTTGTACACTTTTGAGGTGATATGTATGTATGAAATTAATTGAAATTTATAAACATTTAGTTTACATTGGATTAAGAATTAATCAATTTATTAATTTTACATTACCTTTTCTCTGTTACTCTACTACCTTCAGTAATTATGTAATGCTAATGAATGATTAAAAATCGTATATGTTGGATTAAAACGTTTGTTATATTTATCTTGAATTGTGAAATTGTACGATTGTAAGCCAAAAGACTATTTTCATCAATAAAATTGTTATTAATTTCTTTGAAAGGAAATGTTTTTATTCAGTTTTTATTATTGAAAAGATAATTGATGAATTAACCCTGGATATGAGTGATTCAAGATAATTAACATGAAACAATAATTAATCTTAATTGTATTCTAGTTGATACTTGAATAGATTAGTGTATTTAATGTATTCAAAGTCAATCAAACTCATATCATCCAATTACATACTTTGTTACATTTTTAGTGAACTATTTTAATTGTGAGTAATTTACGATAGATCTGAAATAGTTACCTTGATTGATCATTGATCAATTACATGCTTGTTTATTCATTAATCATTGATCAATTAGTGATACAATTTATATTGTAAATGATGCTAGTTAAAGAGCTAATTAAAGCCATAAAGATTCACCAATATAGCGGATCATTGAAGCGTATATATCCTAATAAAAAATGGTATATTTTAAGATAATCAAAACCACTACATTTTTAATATATTAAGCTAAAATACGGTAGTTCGCATTTGTAGCTATAAGCTATCTATAACATAGGCTCAATCTTTAAATGTTGTCATTACCAAACTACTACATTACTGACTTCATTGTCTTTTATCACATGGTTACTCATGATAAAAGCATTGTAAATTAATTGGATCTATTCAGTATTGCTTCAGCTTACTGAGATGATTTATGAAATCCTTTTACAATCCGTAGATACTTTCCGTTGATTATTCAAGAAAGTGTTTCATAGTTTTAACTTTTGAGAAAGTATTGGTCTATTTTAGAATGCATTTAAACACTTAACGTGGATTCTACCAACATTGTCGTATTGGTAATTAAATCAAAATTCCACTTCACTATCCAATGTTTTAAGCACAGACACGCTATTTAAGAAGTCGCAGTTTTATGTTACTTGTTAATTTGTTCATCGCTTGTTTGTCATTTTTCATAAAAGAAAATCACTGCTCAAATTCAGTCCTTAAATTCCATTCCCATTAACCAAGTTGGCGATTATTGCAATTTAGTTGACTATTGAATCAGCTGCTATTATTTAAAGCCTTCTATTACATGATAGTTCCTAAAATACGTTTATTCATATATGCTGAGGATTGCTGTTGTACGTAATAGAGCTCGATTCATTGATTTGCTTATGATGTAAACGTTACTTACAGCATTAAATAAAAAAAATTCAAACAATGACGCTTTAAAAAGAGACTAGTTCAATGTTTTGAAGAAGACACATATATCGACTAAAAGAGTCTACTTATAACACCTCAAAACTCAGGCTACTCTTAGGAAGTACTAAACAGTCATATATGTAAATAGTTATTAGTGCTCAGTAAATAAATCTGTCGTTACCAATCGTTTTTATCTTCAAGTAACTTGTTACCTTATCGGTTATGTTGCAATGTAAGTAATAATTCCTTTAAACATGAGAAAGCATCTTTAGATATGTGCATTTCTAGGTTATTCCATTTATTTTACTTATTCAGTTTACTAATTGTTGTTTACTGTCTACAATGTCATAATAAATTATTGTTAGAGATTTTTAAATTATTTTGATGAGTTGCACCGAATGGATAGAATATAAATCATGTATCTGTTTGCATAATTCAGCTTATTCAAGCAGTGTTTGATTTGATATATGATTGGCAAGCGAAATCCAGCACGCACGTTTCGTCCTATTTGTGACTTGTCAGCTGCGGGTGAAAACCGAAAAATAATATATTATCGGGCCTAGGTACACATAAATTGATAACATTTTAGAGTACAATAAAATGGAAAACCCATGTGAATATCCACTGACAAGTCACTTAAACACAAGTGGACAACAGTAACAGTCAGTGAATATAAATAAAAACATTAAATAATCACTAAGTGTAAATAGAAGTAAAATTGCATTTAGTCAAAAAATAACAAAGTGGGGGATTTCTTTTTTTCACTTAATTTCTCATCAAGCTTCTACACCAATGTATATAAATATGTTTCACAAAAGATAAATCGATATACACCAATTGTTAATGTGTTGTGTAATAACGTTACCAACTAGACGTGTCAATGAAATTGATTATAAGTGTTTGACAAAATAACTGCACATGACGTGTATAAGATGATTAGTGCTCATAATCATCAAGTAATGAATGGAAGAGTTGGTACATGTAATTACAAAGATGATGAATTACATAATATCTATAAAGAAAGTCAAAAATGTTACCAAGACATCAAGTGATGGTTGAATAAAATTGAATAGAAGGGTGTGACATTTATGGGAGAGTAGAAAAGGCGAAGGGAATATGAAACTTTCGATATCCAAGAAAAAAGAACAAAGAGAATAGAGGTGGAATAATAAGTTAATTTCCAACTCGACTAGTTGTCGAATATCAAGACGATCAAGGTAATGAGAGTGGATGTCCGAATTCATTTTAAATGCATAAATCTAACCTGCAAGGCCCACACATTTGTTTATTGCACATATTGGAATCCATAAGTATTCACATCTATAAAGTAGATGAAAATTGTTGTTTAAATGAACAACGTCTCCCACAACAAATCCACTTCATTGAAATACTTCGTCATTTTTGTAGTGTAGTCTACTAAAGTTTAACAAATAACTACATATTCAATTAATTTAGTAACACTAACCAACTTTTAGAAGCGTGGAATGCACATTAATAATGAAGATACGATAAATACTAGTGCATTTCATCAATTTACAGATTATGATAGTTTTTAAGGTGTGTACAAATTGGAGGGTGCATTCGTTTAATTCATAAAAAAACCAAATTCACTATAGATCTTCGCAAATTCTATTTGATATAGCAGGTATCACCAGTTCCAGTAAAACAGGAGTTTAAGAGTCTTGAAATTCTGTTCACATCAACAGAATGTCACAAATACATTACTTGTTGCACTGATTAGTAATTATGAGAATCAGATGACATCCATACATCATTTAGTTGAAATAAATTTATTAGTCGATCATCATCAATCCGTAAGGCGACGTCACTAATTATTTAGATGGTGCCTAAAATGGCAAACATATATGCATAACTGATGCATTTAAAGTTACATAGTACTTACTTCAATATAACTATTAAAATACGGTAACGACCCAAAATGTTCGCAAAATAATAAAATCGAAACGATGTAACAGTTTCAGGTTAAACCGTGTTCTGTCACCTGGGTGCTTCATTTTTCGAGCTTTCACTCACATCAAAGAACACATACTGACAAAAAACGATCCTCCTGAGCTACGAATCTTTTCTACCATCTCATTGTAATAATCTACGACGTTGATTGAATACATTTTCAGTAGTCTTTTGTTACAACTGTAAATCTATCATCTGCATTCATGAACTGATAACCAGAAAGAAATCAGTACGACATTACTTCACTTTCAATAGAACTGGTTGTGTCTCTGGGATTCGTACCCATTTCCAGAGGCCAGATAAATGTCTTCATCGTACATGTGGTCGATTTCAGCCGATCTCAAACGGTGAAACTGGGTGACTTTAATCAACACACTGCGGTGATAATCAAAATCCTCAAGATCGTAAATGTACCTTTGCTAGCGAGTCCCAGCGAACACGAATCCTTAGTTGTAATGTCACTTACAGACTAACTCCGACTGCTTAAAATATCACTTGATTGTTTACTTTTGCTTAGTGTAATTTTTATCATGCTGCCACATTACTAATCAGTGACTGTGTAATGTTAAGGTTAAATTTATATTTGTTGCTAAAATATTAAATCAGTCTGTTCTGGTTTCTTTGTCTGTAATTGATTGAATTCGTATTTTCATTTGCTTTTGTATTCTTAGTGACTTTCATGTCTGACTGACTTCTTATCACCATGTTAAACGATTCGTTCCATTTCAGTTAATAGTCGGTATCTACATTTCTTCGCTTGCTACAATCTAAAAACATTTAATAGCAAATGCTTCCTATTCTCATGTTTAAAAAATAACATTCAACGTCTTAATATGAAATAACTCAAACCACACCGCCAAACAAAATGATCAATACAATATTAAGTTTCAGTCACTGAGGTCTTTATATATATGAAATGTACCCTGTATACGACTGAGTAATGCTTGTGGTATATCCAGAGTAGCCTCTAGTAACTAGACTGACACGTGATAGTAGCGCAGAAAACTGAAGACGAAGATATATTTACTCGTAAGTAGGACGTGAACGGGATTACAACTTCCATGAAGGCCGACTAGAAGAGTTGTTTACCACGATGAATAGTGTTATCGGCTGGTGTTGAAATCTGACTAAGTGCTCTTGTCCAGTAGTGCTTACAATGAGAAACATGGTCAGCATCATTGACGAAAGCTGTACAACTATTTATGTTGGGGAATTATTTACTTTTACAGATACTTTTACAAATTACTCAAATAATTAGCTAATCTAAATACATGCCGCTTCAGCTGTTAAGTAGGAAGATTATTTCAATGAATTTTCGTTTTCTCAGCTGATCGACTTAATCATGAACATCCTGTCATCTCCCTGGACAATGAAAACTCCTGATAGATGTGAACATTTAGAATATTTTTCACAGTCCATTAGTGGTCGGTTCTGTTGACCCGGAATATGACTATTTGTTGTCTATAATCATTTCTTTACTGTTTGTATGTTTATCACTATTATTCTAGTCTCTTGCCTGATATCTGACCATGAAAATATGTGTGATTTTTATAATCAGATCTATTTCAATATGCTTACTGATTAACATTTTCTTTTCTTTTTGTTCTTAATTTCGATGATTTTCAAGTCAAATTTACAACCATAATTGTCTTGGTGTATTTATGTAAGTGAATATAATACATTTCTAATCGACTGTGGAGAAATCCTAATAGTCCACCAAAATCAGAAGTTGATGATGATAATTTCGTGTAGATAGATGAAAACTTCCCGACTAAACGAATTGGTTGAAAGAAAGGAACCTTACCAAAATAAGACGTGAATGTCTTAAACAAAACTGTGTGTCGATAGAATTAAACAAAATGAATATTTTCCCAGTTTGTCAGCCAACCACTAGCCTAACAACCGAACATTATTCTGTCTTCATTTTATCAATTAGAGTTGCAAATTGATTAAAGTGGTGGAGTTGGCTAAGGGTCCACCGTGAGACATTGAGGCCTAACGTCCGATTCCCTGGTGGAATTGAGAGTGAGCATTACTGAGAAGTCTCACACTTAGACAAAGTAGTTATTCAGTGCTTTCTGGCTTAAACTGGCACCCAACCAACATCAATCTGTGATGAACAGAAACTACTGAAAATAATTAATAATTTGCATTTCATACTTTTTTATTAGATGAATCAACAAATCAATTGGTAAAAACAATCTTGTACATTCACAATATGTTATCCAATGAACAACCAAAAATAAAAAAGTCCTTTCATCGTTCAAGATCTTGTAAAAATGTAAAGCGCTGTAAATTACTTAATGAACACAATGGAAGCAATGCAGAAATTGTACGAATATCCAAAAGATCATCAAAATCTGTTACGACATCACCTCATCGATCAATTAATCCAAAATTTAATGAAATAGATTGCAATGATATAAAACTTGGTTTTCATGATTTCTATACATCTGAATCATTTTCTCCACTGCAGACAATAAATTGTGTAACACCATCAATATCACCATTTCATTTCACAACAATGTGTAATCATAAATTGCTTACATGTGATAAGTCAGAAGTTTCAAAATCATCATCTTCGTCATCCACTATACCATCACCTTCATCAAAAAGGTATTCGCCTACAAAGAAGTTTTACGTAAATTCAAATTATGAACATTTTAATTCGACTGTAAAAAATAACAATTTTCAATTTGATACTGATAGTAATTATAGTCGAAATAGTGGAAACCCTTCAATTATTATGAACATAAAATCAGTCATCAATCGTTTTCTTGATAATATTCGCTCTAAGAATAATCCTAGCAGTAATTCCAGTAACAGTAGCACCAGTAGTAATAGCAGTTGTAACAGCAGTAACGGTAGTAGCAGTAGTAGTAGTAGTAGTAGTAGTAGTAGTAGTAGTAGTAGTAGTAGTAGCAGTAGTAGCAATAATAATAATAATGTGAATTCTTATCAGACTAATAACTTCTTCACTTTCAAAATGGATAATAATCTCGATGAAATATCAACAGCAAAATTAAGGCAATCACCGATACCATATCAAATGAAATCCACTACTCAACAACATAACCGCATATTTGAAAATGAGTGTTCACCAAATGTATCTATTATTCACGATGGTGTATGCAATGATATGACTAGTAAAAATTATACAAATGAAAATGGAAAACACGAAAGAATCAATTTCTGTAATAATCTAAATGAAAACAAAATTTCATGTAATAAACTAAATATGGTAAATGGTGAGTCCAACTGTTAGCATAAATTGTAAATTATACTCTTCAACTATTCAGATATTTAATAGTAAGTAATTCTAAAACGTTGATCTATGAAGATCTTATTATCTCCAAACTTTCAGTTGAATACTCACTAACTAAATAATAGTGAATGTCTACCATACTTTTCTTCTATAACACTGACTACTTTTACAACATATGTTATGATAACTAGTTTAGTTTAGTTTTAGAGCAATTATGTCGATAGTAACATTTCAACTGCAGCATTGGGTGAAAAGAATTAAAATCTTTGAAAGTTCATAGTTTATCAACAAAATTTAAAAATATGATCATTAATTGTAGATTGACGACACAATCTACTATTTTAATGTCAAATACAAAACATTTACTAATGACAGTTATCAGTAGACCTTATTTACAAAGTTACGGAAACTCACATTACTCTATCATCGGAGTTATCATATTTAAAGAATGTCCCTTAACAGAAATAGATTTAAACTATTCAAAAAGGCAAAGTTACTCATGAAATAAGACATTTCTCATAAAAAGAAATAGTGCACTATGTGTACAGCAGGTTAAACCATCTTCGTGCTTACCTCAAATAATCAGAATTGCAAAAATTATATTGGAAAGTGGTCAGGGTTAGATGACCAGTGAAAACCAGGAAGAATTAAACGGTTGTTTCGTCCTAGTATGGGACTCTTTAGCAAAGTTCTTCCACGACCACACCAGAAAATCGAGCCCAAAGCCAATGGGCAAATGCTTAACCACTAAACTATTAAGCCGGCTTCTCGTGGTTGAGATTTCTTACACAGCTGCAACGTAGTACATTTGCTCTATCCCATCCTTGACATCAGACACTGTTAAAGTCCACTGGTTAAGTTTTCTCACTAAGAATTCAAGGATTATCTCGAGATATTAATTAATAGTCAGCTGATATTAGCTGTAATCAGCTGTTGTGGAAATTGTTGAGTGTGAATTTCAATTCTTGATTTTCATTACTTGTTTAGCTTACACTAAATGGTGATATCAAATTCAACAGTCTCCATAATACCCAATTACAAAAAGGACTGTATTAAACCTGTCTACATTACTAGGTAATGGCTTGTGAATCTGTAGTCGAATAGATATGACTTTCCACCTTTAAATATTAAATCTCAAATTCAAGTCCCATTATACGTAACTTAAGTATCTAAGTAGTTTCACTAACCCTCACATGTAAAATTTGACATAATCGGATTCATGAAAGTGTATTTATTATGTGAATTACAATTCTCACCGAAGTGTATTTCATATATCAACTCTTTTTGTTGTAGTTGTTATTATCATTAAAGTAACTTCTACCTCTACTGATTTGGTGTTAAACTTGCTGTGATTTTAAGGGAAGGTAACTTGGATCGAAGCACACATGTGCCAGGTTCTATGTTGTTCATACATACATAAATACACGCATACATACAACGCAGTTCCCTTCTAGTTTTTACCTATCAATTGTGCATATTAATGTCCACGTAAGCAGTCGAAGTTGTAAACTTCAACCTCCGCAGCTACTATAGTTTCATTAAATCATATTCAATTATTTGTATTTTTTAACTTCAGTCACTTCATGACATATTTTAGTCTTGTTATAGTGCACATATGACTTGATTATATAGATTACGATTGTCAACTAGGACTTTACAATAGTTTATAACGACAAGTTGACTGTTACCTATTGAATTGATTCCTATTCAACCCATAACATTTACCCATCATTATTCATAATACACTCTCCATTCATTTCTATTAGATTCTCTAAGTCTATATATAATGCATCTATTCATGTCTAGTGAATTCTTATTTACTTTTCAACTCGAGTAATAATAATCATATCCTTATTAATGCCTTACAACTAAATGTATCTAAATGATTTTCAATAAGAAGCCCTAATTTATAGCAGGAAACTAGTCAAAAGTGAAGTAATTACGTATTGATTTAACTAAATACACTTTGTATTACACAATAATTTGACTAAAGTTAAACATTTAAACTTTTGAATACTTCACTAACTAAATGACCTACAACCATGTAACATAAAAGTTTTATGTTCTTTTATTTTGTACACAAATTTTTTATGGAACAAATTTTGATAAGATTCAATTACCAAAAGAACATTTTTGTTTCTTTTCAGCTTCTTTATTTTGTCACAAAAACACTTTTATTTTTCGTTTATTTTAGTCATTATGTTTACATTAATACTAAGTTGTTTTATGAAATTACAACATTATATTACTTAAGTTAGTAACTAAATTCATTCAAGAAATGTATTCATCATGTGCTTTATACTCATTTTGGTTGATTGTCAATAATATCACATGATCATATTCAGTAAAGTATATGATTTTTGTTTTTCCTTTTCATGGAATACAATTATTTACAAGCTCATAATACTTACTACTATCTAGTATTGAAATGAAAAAAAAAGAAATCATTTAGTGAATATTTAAGAAAAAACAAAGACATATGCAGTAATTTCTGAATGATTAAATGTAATAAATAAATGGGTTACGTAATCACTTTAAATAATTGTAAATATAAAGTTCTAAATTAATATAAATTCATATCACGTAATACTACTTGTTTGAAGTATGTTTGAATGATATGATATAGCTGAATTTTAAGAAAGTGTAGGATAAGGCTTTTATGGAGTGCACACTCGTGACCCCACCTTTTGAGCTTCTTCAGCAAACTCTTAGACTATTTTGTCCGCTTGCAATCAACTCTTAACAGTTCTAAATTTAGTCAATTCATGTTACATTTTGATTGACCTTATCAATCTGTGGCAAAATGTCTCCTACTTGACGCAATCAAACTGTTATGTATGTCACTGAAATTCAGTAGTTGAGTCCTCTCACTAGAATTTCGCGAATTACCTCCAGAAATAAGCCACTAATGAGGTAATTTTGATTGTAAGTGAGCGTCAAGGAAATTATTGGATATGAAGAGTTCGTAAGTGTGTGTACTGCTGAGAAGTTCCATAGTGGTAAAGTACAGCTGTCCAGTACAATTGACTTCAACATCATTTATAATAGGTTATCAATTCTCAGTATCTTTACGACTATTGTGTAACTCATATTCAGTGCTCAAAAACACTCAATCCACCATTCCACATATTTTCGCTTTATATTGATCAAATATGAGTGAAATTAAGTGTATGCCTTTGTCTTCAATTAATTGATGAATACCCAATAAATACCTATGTAATACATGCATACAATTATCACAATAATGACGTCAGTAACGGTATGAACAACTCACTCATAACATCTCACACCGTGAGACTGAGTCACCTGGATCCATTATCAAGCAAGAAACATCAGTTTCGTGACAATCAGAGTTACGTCATGTCGACTAGTCCTAATTTGGATGTCATGTGGAGTTTAGTGATGAATGTCACTAACAACTAATGATCTCCCGTCAATATCTACAAAATTTGTCTTCTTATTCTTCGTCTTCTTTTTCTAATGACATACTATTGATACACACTTCCTTTGATATCATTCAATTGTTTGCATTGTTACTCACTTCAATTCACCAATTCAAATATTACACAATGTACAACATCTTCATTACAAATAGTTCATAATGATGTATTTCATCGACAGTTGATTGATAAGAAAAATGATGTTGTGAATAAGAAATGATATTTACTGAAATGTCAATGTATGCGTATTTATTGAATGATGTTAGTTGGATTTACGTGTGATAATTATTTTGAGATATTATTATTATCATTATAATTGAGAAGCTGTTTTTATTGTATAACAGGTCATTCAGAGATAAGTTATACCATTGCATTAATATGCAGTCACGTCTACTAATCATTGTTTAATAAAACTGCTATGAAAATATTTGTTTATACGTAGTAATTTGAAAACGTTTGACATGATTAATGAAGAAAATAAGTTTTGCAAATGCATATTTTCTGTAAATTCTTATCAGTTAGAAATTGAAATGTTCACTGACAACGTGTTTAGATCATTGTGTTTTTAATAGATTCATAATCCGTGAATGCAGGAATCGATGGATAAAGCTGGTTGTATTAATTACATAGAGTCACAGTAGTGTAAGCCTAGTTTGTTAAAACTTTAATTTGAGTATACAACTGGATTAGGGGAACAGAAAACGTAGGAATCATTAATAAACTATGTGAACAATGTATAAAATGAGACTATCAATAATGACAATAAGAATCAAGCAATAATGTAAATAAGTTAAGTTAATAGTAGTACATATAGGAAAATATTATTCTCAACTAGGAAAAATATGTCAATCAATAGTTTAGTATTGTTTTTGATTTTGGAATTCTCAGAATACAAAAATCAACAAGAGCTTGACATATGACATAATATATAGTGTAAAATAAGCTTTTAAGCTTTGCTCACCTCCAGTTTTAAGTATATCTAAAGTATTGGTCATTAAGATTTACCAACGAGAACTATGCATTCAATGATTTTTTATTCGATCTCCTTACTTGTCATGACCTTTCACCACCTAATAAATGGCAACAATTGTATGTTTTTTATGTATGTACTCCTATTAACTAAACTTACATTATTACCTTATTCTTACCGTCATTATCGACAGTCTCATTTTATACAATGTTCACATAGTAAATGATTCCTTTGTTTTCCATTCCTCTAATTCAATTGTACACATATTCAAATTTAGATAAACTACGTTTACATCTCCATGAAATAAGCAAGAAGCAGAAAACAACATGAAATACCGTGAAAACGATTTTCTCGTTAAATTTTCTTTATTTCTTCTTCGTTTACTATTATCTATTAATTGTCCTGATCACATTGAATTAAGTGCATTACCACATGTCAATAAAATAGAACAGAACACTTAGTAATCCATAATATACTGGTATTATATCTGAAAACTAGGCTAATCCCCATAATTCAGCCTTTTATAAACAAATTTAAGTTAAATTGCTTGTTAGTAAATAAAACATAGTTTGCTCATGAATAAACACCAATTGTAGAGTTATTTAAAATCACAAATATACTATGATGTTAGCATCATTATACTTTAGTTTACTGGTTTTATGGACACTGTGGATCTACAGTGTCTTAGGAGCATGTTGATCTTTTACGTTCTATACTTAAAGATTAGTAAACCATCGTACTTCTTATATTTAGGATCTCATTTATCATAACACGAGTAACAGAATAATTTAGGCTAACCTTATGTTCTGCACTGTAACTAGCCATTTATGAACTTATTCATACTGAAATGTAACATCTTATTCAATAATAGGGATTGCTGACAAAAGATTTGAAGTACAAAGTATAAACACTACTAAATATGTGTTTATACGTATATATGTGTGTCGTTACTTTCCTTTTCCCTAACATAATCCGTAAATTTAGTTGTTTGTATTCGTCAATGATTGATGTCGGTTGGGCAGTGAAAATCATGGAAGACTGGACACCTGTCTCGTCCTAGTGTGAGACTCTTCAGAAGGTACCGCCCTCGATTATTTTCGGTAATCTACCCAAGGCCTTTAGGTATCACGGGGAACAATTCACCATCTTCACTGATTGGCCAGTTAACCTGCGTCCAATGGTGGGATTCACATTCCCATCAATTCGTGATATAGATCAATCATCATCCGTTGTCATTAATGATAACTGTCTTATTCCCAACAAGTGTGAACTCCACCATTTACGATTTATCACCAGGACTTCAGGAACATCCTGAAATTAGTCACTAAATGAGCTGATTATTGTCGATGAATTGAGGTGATTTTGTGGAGATAGGTATTAAACCTTGATGTATGTATTTCATACGGATTGATATTTGGAGTGAGAACTACATAGAAATCCTATTATAGGATGAAACAGTTGTCAATTGCTTTCCAGTTTTCAATGCTTCTCAACCAATAATTATAGATGATGACTTCTGAACTAATTACATATTTCCGAAAAATACCTCTATCAATTCATAAATATTAGGCAAATTCTTTAAATCCTCTGTAATTATTTGATAAATCATTTGATTAATTGTCAGGATTTCAGACAGTTAGTTCCGTTTATTAATATAAAGTGACTGAGAATAAGAATATTTGAATTAACTTTGTTGTCTTCTCCTCAGCCCATTACAAGCCTGAATGTATTTAGAAAAATTTTAAAGTGAAATGACACTACTTATAAGAGTGGATTTAGTTGGAAGTTTTGAAAATGCATCTGCATAGTGTAACAAGATAAAAATAAATAATGTTGAGTGATAGAATGGAATATTTCAGGTAGATATCTTAATTTTTAAGGAAATTAATTTTTGTATATAATTATATTCTACTTTGTACCTTAACTATTATATTATTATAGGTTGTAAACAATTTAGAAAAAACTAACTGTTCACCTTATTAATTTTACTCTCTCTTCATTATCGTTACCGTTTCATCAGTACGTGGTCTCGATATATGTCTTTAAAAGACCTGATATATATATATATATATTATTGATCACTCTTGTCGTTTCTAATCTTTAGTATTTCTATCATGGCATCGACGTTGTTGTCAAGCTATATGTGCATACTGAGGAGATTACCTTGATAAAGTGAGAGTTCAAAAATATGTTTAAATTTGGAATGTGGTGAGCAAGTGGAATCTGGGATGTGTTTCTCCTTAATTTTGAAATTACTATCGGATAAAATGTGCCTCCTGAATTACATTTGCTAGTCTCAATCCGGGCTTAATTATGCTTTAGTTATTGATATTTGTTATTTAATGTAGTGTTAAATTTTTGTATGCGTTCATTATGATGCCTGTCAATTACTAATCATATAGCAGAAATTATTCGAAATAATTCTACTTTTATAAACTTAGATATGATGTGTAAAATCCTCATTATAAAGATAGACTATATCACATTCCATTATTTAGGTGATGTGATTGATTGTAAGTCTGAAAAAGTAAAATTCAGAAGTATGTGAGGATTAACACCTCCAGTATTACGAATGAGTGGAGGTGAATTTATGGAGGTCAGTATTTCTAATTTCTTGTTTTTGTTGGATAGTACTAGAAAGCAGAGTGTACTAGACGTGCAATTCATTCTAGTATGAGACTCCATAATAATACACACCTCTTGATTCCATCACATAATCAAGCTCAGGACCTTCAGTTCTCTCGTTTATTATTTAGTAATCAACACCGATGGGTCTGATTTCAATGGTAGAACTCCAGTTTAAATCAGTTTTTGTTATAACACAACTATCAATCAACGCCACTTGTGATAACTGTCTCACACTCGAAATTTCTCAGAGCTTCCAGTCACGAATTCAGTGGTTTTTAACTCCGATAAATCAGTGATAAATACAAATAACAAGTTTAAAATATTAATTTGAATATGACTGTGCAGTGTGGTTCAGTACCTAGTTGGAATCAGTGTTTAGTTATAGTCAGGAAAAAACTATGAACTTGAGTTTCATGGTAGTTAGCACTCGTCAACATGTGTCCTGAAATTCTGAGGTAATTGCTGTTCACTCAGTAGTGATAAATCACTTTAAATATCTCAGTTTTACAAGGAATCATCTAGGCCCAACATAGCGGAAAGATCTCAGATAGGTTACTTGTTTTTGAATTTCAAGCTGATTATAAGTCCTCCACCCCCCCCACCCAAAATTATAGATGATCAGTCAGCACATGAATGAATATGTTAGGCTATAAATATGCATTATATAATCAACTTATTACGCGAGAAACAAGGGTAATGCACGAATCTGAGATATCACAGAACTAAATAAATCATTCAGTTCATTCAACATAATTAATAAATACTTATAAATCAAGTAGTAAATCAGGAGCTTTAGAGAGATGTGACCAGTGAAGCCTAACTAAATAGAGACTGGGATAAATATCACCAGTGATAATCAATAACGTAGCATACTGTCGTTAATTGACTGGAGTTTACACAGTAAGCTCGTGGTTTAAAGGTTAATTGTTTGTCATGAAACCTGAGGGTTTTGTGTTTAAAATATGGTGGTATAAGAGAGGCTAGTTCAAGATATTAAACACCCAACAAACATCAACCGTTTGTTTTTCTATATCGTTTGAATGATTTTCGATGGTAAACAGAATCTTAAAAGTTGATCGCTATTTGATGAGATTATTCAACTGGTGAACTTCAATTTAACTATGAATTTACACGTGATAATTATTTTAGTCACTTTAATGTATATTATTTCATGGTGTATTCTTGACCCAATGTTTTTCACAATTACAATATAGTACTAGTGAACGGTGTTGGGTTATTAAAAATTTACTACGATGATTGAATTTATACACACTTAGTTATGAGTGTGTTTGACTTTCAAGTTGGAACCTGTTTTGTTTGTTTAAGGTTGAACAGCCTGGTAATAGTGCTACTAGTTTTATGCATAAAGTGGATTTACTTGAACCTCAATGTGAGATTGAATGACAGTAGTAAATGAGATGGTATTTTGGACCAGGAGGCTAAGTTTGAGTTTCAATATGAGCACAAACCCTGAAACAGAAATACATTCAGCTGATGAAGCCAAAATAGACAGAAACGCATGTCCAGGATTCTACATAATAGCTATAATCCAACTTTAATCATAAATATGAATTAAAATTATGTTGACACAGTCCTATTAAGATGCACGTGTGAAAACAGAAACTGATCAGTTTCAATACGTAATACCAACGAGAAGAAACTTTTAAATTCTAAACTAAACAATAGTTCAATCATGTTAGTAAGGTGAATTCGGTATGAATATCAATTGTGCCCCATATGCAGTATATGAAGTTGTGTATGCAATTTATACCTAGATCTAGTAAAAATATATGTATATAGATTAAGATCAAATATAGAGTAATCTTTCTGATAATTAGTTATCAGTTGAACAGGTCAAAACATGTATATATTAAAAACACACCTGAATAAGTTTATGTATGGTTGTGCTTCTTTAGGTAATCATAAACGTTATCAAAAACAGAGCCATGCAACTAAGAACTTTATTTAAAAAAAGTCACCTTAAGAGGCTTCCTTCCAATCTCAGATAATATCAATGCATTTGTTGGAATTGATTTCAATCCCATGTAGAGTAAATTTTGGCAGTCTAACCTTAATGATCGTGGCAAAACACTCTTTAACTGAATCTTTAAACTACATTAATAGATGAGTGTTGATATTTTTTTTAAGAAATATCAACTTGAATTTGTTTCTGATGTAATCCACAGATGATTGACATTAATTTCAATAGATAATCTGATATTAACTGAAGTTTTCTGGATAAACATTTCTGATTGTACCTAGTTAAGTGCATGGTGTTTTCACATCTCTATCTATTTCATTCCATATATTCAGATTATTTAATTTTACCTGTAAGATCATGATTATCATACCTTCTATAGAAGACTTAAAATATTGCTGCAGAATAGTTGAATATAGCTTGAAAGTATATTCATAGATTACATATAGTAAAATTGAATAAAAATATAGAACATTTTTGTGACTTTAAGGATTTACAACATATTTCTCTACTAAGATAAACTGAAGAACATTCAGTCTGTAGTGAAAATAATTACAATTAAAACGAAATGTACTATCTCGTTGTGTTCTAGCAGTATCTGGAAGACATTGTCTTTCACGTTGTAAAAACACCTTATCTTGCTGATAACAGAATCTCATTAAAGGATTTATGTCTATAAATATGATGAAATCAGATGAATTGAGAATATCAGTAATTATAATTAAACTCGGTGGTATGATAGTTTGGACTTTTTATTTTATAAATTTTAAGAATTCTATAAATCTAAAATTGTGAATATGTAGATCGTTCAATATTGCGAATTGACTGAATTTAGAGTTGTGTATGGTTCGACACTAACTAAATGATTGGTAGGTTAAGCGTTTATTATGAAGCCTTAAAAACGTGGCATTATAGCTGTGTAATATTGAAGAAATCCTACAGAAAAGAAAAGATATTTAGCCAATTCTTGTTGATTCTAAACGGTTCTCTAAATGAAATCAGTCTATAAAAAATCCCATTGATGAATTTTAATTATGAATATATCCATAGTGTTTTAACGGGGTGAGAAGACAAAATGTTTAACCTTTGGTAGGTAACTTTATGTGATCATGTAATACAAAGACATGTAAACAGTGACTGGATAAATTTAACGTTCGTTAGTCTTTGGTGATTTAAAAGCATAGACTATGAATTCGAGATAACCAGTTCAGTAATTTATTTTCAATAATTTCCAGTATACTAAACTCCACAAATAAAAAAATAACGTCAGTACAGAATAGGACTATGTATCTATGCAGAATCCGTATAGTGATTATATAATTATGAATTTATAGTCCATGAACCATAAAAGACACAGCAACGGTTAATGGCTGAAATAGAAGTCGAGAATTATTACAATATAAGAATAATGAAAACAATCAATTTAAGTGATTCATAAGTGATTTATGTAAAATAATCTCCTTCCTCCAGAAAACCCGTTCTAAAAGTTTCATCTTTTTAAGTTCAACCTACCCCCCTTCTTAAACTAGATCCGACAAGTTCTACTACGAAATATGTTTGATCTACTATGAATTCCTTCGTGAAGATATATAATTTCACTTCTAAATAAAATGTATGTTGCCATTTCCTTTCTTTCTTTAGAAAACATAAAAAACATAGCGAATAAATCAAATCATTTAATTCAAGCAATGATAGCTAGAGAAAATGTAACTGGATGCAAAGTAAAGAGACGAAGACAATCAAACAGTATATCATGTTGTACAGCACATCCTACTTATTATTATCATCTACAGTTATGTAATAATCAGTTAAAACAATCACAAATATTTAATAATCAACATTTATCACATATTAACAACTGTAAACATCATCATAATGATAGAAATAGCATATTACCAAGTATTTCATGTAATGTAAATCAATTGAAAAATAAAAAATTGTATACGAAACCAATAAGTAATAGAAATCCAATTAATTTATCACAAGAAACTACTAATAGTAAACATAATTCACCTACATCATTTCATCATCCAATACCATTTAGTCGAATGAATAACTCTCCACCGTTTACTTTGAAACATTTATCAGCAATACGTAATATGTATGAACAAAATGAATATTTAACAAAAGTAGAAGATAAAATCTCAGATTATAATGAAGTATTGAATGTTGATGATCTATCACAATTGGAGTATTCAAAGAAGAAATCTTCCCAATATTCCAATAATCGTTTACAATATAATGGGAGTGATATAATTTCCGTAAATAAACATAATCATAGTGAATATCTAAAGCATTTAAGTGAACAAGTTCTTTTTAATAAATCTATAATGTATGAAGAAGAGTTGAAGATAAGATCTAATTCTTGGTCAGAACATCTAGATGTTCATCAAAACTCTGGTAAGTTTATTCTAATCTTTTACTTATATGAACAAATAAAGTAGTATCTTCAAATGTTTTAAAGGAACACACTTTGTATAATTATACACTTTTATTTAAACAATAGACAGTTTTCTGATTAAGCAAGATATTTGAATCTGTGAACAATATCCTTGATAAACAAACATCGAATCCTATCATCGTACTTATCTTCGACTGAATACTACGATCAAATCTGTTATAGAACAGTAACTAAAATAATTAATGTCCAGCTTATAGAAAATGAATATTTCATGAACAAAGAAAATTTGTTTATCAGAATTTTGATAGATCATATTTGATCGGAGTTATTCAAGTCATGATTTATATTCTGATGATCATTTAAAATAATATACAGAAGACCACCATAACTTCCTAATAAGGTCCGAATCCTCTTATTACACATATTATATATGATAAGGGTTCAACACAATAACCACCAGCTTAAGTGTTCAGAAGAAATACTTGACTAATTCCCTCCCACCACTATCTTTTTATTGCTTAAATAATATTTTACAAATGATTTCATAAATTAAGGGGGTTGTTGTGGAGATAGTTAATTTGTTAATGCTGATATCACGAATCGATCTGAACTAGACAACCATCGGTCACCTGGAAGCACTGGACAGCTGTTCTGTCCTAGTATGGTACTCCTTAGCAGTGCGCATCCACGACCCTGGTGGGGATCGAACCCAGGACCCTCTGGCCCTGTGACTAGCGATTTACCATTGGACCACTGAGCCGGATCCTAATGGTTGATATTTCTAATTCAGTCAATTCGTGTTACGTTTGCGCGACCTCATCCATTGTCATCGGTGAGT
Organism: Schistosoma japonicum; assembly: GCA_025215515.1. Classification (NCBI taxonomy): domain Eukaryota; kingdom Metazoa; phylum Platyhelminthes; class Trematoda; order Strigeidida; family Schistosomatidae; genus Schistosoma; species Schistosoma japonicum. Next base: position 68,422,199 of record CM046061.1, on the reverse strand, counting down.
TACTGTCTCACACCCGACACGATTGAACTCCACCGGTCACGTCTTCACACTAGAACTGCAGGAATTACCTGAAGGAGCTAGTCACTAGTGAGCTGTTAATTAGTTACAATTAAGGGTTCTAGTGTGAAGACGTCGCAGGGCCAGAGGGTCCTGGGTTCGATCCCCAACAGGGTCGTGGATGCTCACTGCTGAGGAGTACCATACTAGGACAGAACAGCTGCCAGTGCTTCCAGGTGATCAATGGTTCTCTTATTCAGATCAATTCGTGATATCAGCATTAACAGATTTCATAAATCTTTATTCTTAGTTTTGGCTTCATTGATCATCTCCATCCCGTTTCGTATATTGTCTCAACTATTTAACTAATTAAAACTCTTTATCTATACACTTCCTACTACATAATTAATTTCAACTACTTATATTTTAATAAGTTTAGCTTAATTATCAACTTCAGTAATCATTGACAATAATCAAGTACGATGAATCGAAATATTAAAACTTGATACGCACCTCCACTGAACCACTTCAACTCAACTACAATAATCAGCTCATTTAGTGATTAATTTCAGGATGTTCCTGAAGTCCTGGTGATAAATCGTAAATGGTGGAGTTCACACTTGTTGGGAATAAGACAGTTATCATTGATGACATCGAATGATGATTGATCTATATCACGAATTGATGGGAGTGTGAATTTCACCATTGGACGCTGGTTGACCAGCCAACTGGTGCATATGGTTGAGCGTTCGATGTTAAACCTTCATGCCTTGAGTAGGCATTATTGAGCAGTCTCATACTAGGACGATGCAAGTGTCCAGTACTCCCTTGTTTTCACTGATGTTCAACTGACATTAATGTTTTGCGAATACATACAACTAAAATTAATACCTGTCACCACAAATTCCCCTTAATTCAGTTTACTTTACACGTTTATTTTCTCAAGTTTCAATCTAAGCCCTGTATTGAAATATTTATTCAATTTGTTATTATTGTTCTTACCATTACTAATACACCTATCCTCCAACTACAAATTTACACATACTGATTATGACAACTTATGTAATCCGTCTATTCCACTATCATCATTGATACATAAAATGCTTTAATTGGCTTTGCATTTTACATATTTACGTATAAATATTACTATGTATATTGAGAGCAAAAACCTGATGAGAATCTTACTAAAAGTAATATTGTTTGCTCACATGTGTTGTTTCTGAAGATCTGTACCATTTACACTTCTAGTTAAAAATGATTTGTTAAACGTTAACAGCTACTTTGATAAATATAGTAAGGCAATTATAATCATTGAAAATAAAATGGTTATATATACCTGTGAAAGTAAGAAGCGGTATCCGTGATAATGATTGTTATAACTTAGTTTAAGGAGACAAAAGCACGTATATTTCTTCTTAAAATTAATCTCAAGAGGATGAAATAAGCAGTGCCACTGATTTCAAAATAAAGGTTATATTAATACATACTTAGTTGACTCCAAAAATCAATACTTTACAATCAAACTACTTTTTTTCCTTACGACTAACACATGTAGAGAAATTCCCGACTTTTGTTATTTCTAATTGTATTTAGCAATTTACATGTACATGCCAAAGTAGATAAATTTGAAGGACAGCGAGAATAGTCAATATCCGCATTTCCCAGCACATGCTGCATAAGTTGAGCTCATAGGGAAAATGTATTTTTACCAGTGTAATTGCTAATCACTTAATTGATAGTGGACATACTATCGATGTTTAACATCTTTCGAAATGATCAATAAATAAGGAAAACTAAATATTTTTATGCTTTTCTGAGGCGATCGCCACAAAACTATTTCAGTCAAATTAATGTATGCTGAAAGAAACTGTCCTGGTGACTTTGGTTTATCTAAAAATCAGGTATGCAACTATTTCTATTACTTTACTTACGCCTGTTACCCCTCTCGGAGAAGCATAGGCCGCTCAATAGTATTCTCCATTAAACTCTGGCCTGAGCAATCCTTTCAAGCTGTCTCCAGTTACTGTTCATCCTTTTAATGTCTGCTTCCAGCTCTCGACACAGTGTGTTCTTTGGCCTTCCTCTTTTCCGTTTTCCAACAGGATTCCAAGTTAGTGCTTGACTCGTGATACAGTCAGATGATTTCCTATCCATTTACGACGTCGTTTCCTGATTTCCTCTTCAGGCTGGAAGTTGGTTTGTTTTCTTCCATAGTAGGCTGTTGCTGATGGTTTCCGGCCAAAGGACATTCAATATTCTGCGTAGACAGTTGTTTATAAATACCTGTACCCTCCTGAGGATGTTTGCAGTAGTTCTCCACGTTTCAGCTCCATTGAGAAGAACTGCCTTGACGTTCGAATTGAAGAGTCTAACTTTGAGGTTGCGCGACAGTTGTTTGGACTTCCATATCTTTTTCAGCCGTAGGAATGCTGCCTTTGCTTTGCCAATCCTTGCCCTTACATCTGCATCGGATTCTCCTTTTTCATCGATGATGCTCCCCAGATACGTAAAGGTATCCACCTGTTCCAGTGTTTCACTATCAAGTTCAATTGGGTCGGTGCTCTCGGTGTTGAATTTGAGTATCTTGCTCTTTCCCTTATGTATGTTCAGGCCTATTTTCTGAGCATTTCTCAGTTAATTACTACCTTTATTTGTATTCATTATTACATAACTGATACTACTTATCTTCTTAATTGTGTATCCAATCTTTCCACAGTGTTATTTTCTAGAATATTGTACTAGCTGATTTATAAAAAGATTACTATATTAATGATGTTATAATTTTTAAGCAGTTGTGTTGTGTTCTCTTAATTGATTCACATTTACATGTCAACCTAAAATTCATCGAGTTCCTTTATGATGTAAACTAAAACGATTTTATTTTCACTAATTGTAATTAATTCTAAGTTGCATTACAGCTGATGACAAATAGTGAAATATGATGAATTAATATTATTCTCCTACAATTATCGTTTATAATCTAACTGAAACCTAAAAGGGGAAGGAACTGTATAAGTTTAGTAAATTGTTGAGTGAATTGAGGCCATAGAAATGGTTGATTGTAAATAGTGATTATTTCCGATTCCTATAACTATGCAGTACATAAAGGTTGGGGTAATCTCTAATGTATGCATTGTTCACTATATGTAATGTATCCAGTGTTTTCAATTACAATTTTCTTTAATTTAGTAAATGAGTGCTGTAAGTTAAACTGTAATCTTCATATAGGAATTCATTTTAAACCCTAGATATCACTATATTTATACTTGTCATCTGAAATATTAGGGTACATTTTACTGACTTATTGTTAGAAGACAGTTGCTTATAGCATCAAACAGTTAAAATAAAGTGAAAACTATAGTGAAGTATGCATTTTTTTTCATTAGATGAATGGCAAAAATAACTGAATGTGATGGATGCATCATACATAATGAATATTAAAAACCCCTCCTCTTTTCTTACATCGTGAGCTTAAAATTAACTCATAACTTCCTTTCTATGAACCAATTCTTTCTCACTAAACCATATTTATGTTCACTTTTCTTTGTTTTTATTATTGTTATTTGAGTAATTTCTACTAATGTGGTGTTAGTTCTGCTGAGTTATTAAGATACAGTATACATCTACCAGGTTCTATGTTGATCATACATACATACATTGATTACTAAGCACATAAATTCAATGCAATTGAACTTGAAATTGATTTGGATTAAAAATTATTCATTTCTTACTTAGCCTAGTAATTTAATCATAGTCTTAATAACCTCTTTAATTTCTTAGTCTCTTCTTTTTAAATGTTCTTATCGTTTTAAAAGTTATTATAGTCATCTATTCTTAAACTTCTTAATATCCATCAAGTTGAGTATTATATTTTACGCCTCTTCTATACCGTCCTAAAGACTGTTATTTTAAGTTGTTACATTTGGTGACTACGTTATGTGATGTGATACTTCCTTAGATGACTACTTCAACGAATTTAAATCGCTGAGTAATAATCACAATTCTGTGAAAAATTAGACACCGTAGTTGTCGTAGTTGTTACTAAGGTATTTAAAGATTGATCATTTACTGATTTTGAATCTCTTAATTTCTGAGGCCATTAAGAACTTTAATAAATCAGAGGTGAACTGTTTGCCAATTAATTCAAATGCATCTGTTGATTCATTTTATGTTGAATGTTTAACCGATGGCGCTCTACGGAACTGTGGAGATTGTAACTTCCTCTTCTGTGTTTATGAATACGCTGACACTTCTTAGTTTTTGTTTTAGTTACACGTTTATTACTATTTCATTAATACAAACTAAACATAATCCATTTATTATTTGTAACCTATTCGCTCGTACGTAGAGAACGAAAAGCATAAACTTCAGTAAACTCATGGTGTTTTGCGAATTTTACCATTCTCGATTTATTCCAGTCCTTTTTGCTATTTTCTTGAGCTAACACCCCTAGATGAGACTGAACTGATTATTCATAAAAAATCTTTATTACATTACGTAAACGGATTGTTTGCAATACCTTCTGTCTGCGAATGAAAATAGTTCTTGTTGTTTTCTAATGTTCGAAGAAATATTTGTTAGCACAAAACAAAGGTTTTACAGTTCACAATGTATTTACAGAGTAAGTTGAAATCTTATTAGTTCATTTACTTTATCAACAGTTCAGTGATAATCTTCACATGACAATACTTAATTCCAAACTATAATGACTGTCATATAAGTTTCCTAGAATAAGGATTAACAATACGAATTGATTCAAATGACTGAATATGATATACATTGTTTGGAATTAATTCAAGTATATTGTGCTGAAAAGCTAACATCCAAACGAGAGAACTCGGAATTCAACTGATGGTTATTTTCTTCATGTTATCTAATAGTATACTTTGACAATAATTAACTCATTCGTTGGCTTGAAGCCTCTCTACAAATCAACAGAGAAGGGAAACTTCGAAACTGGTGCATGTTAATAATGATAATACTCGATTTATTCAATATCAAATGTCAGATTACGACAGAGAATTCTTAGCTCAAATTATGCAATACTGTAAAACTGTTCATGTATTATTACCATTTGACCTGCATATATTGGAAAAATGTGAAAAATAAATGAACATATACATTGATTAGTAACCATTTATAATCATCTATTAAAGTTTACGTACAGTAAACCTCCGATTAAACCTCCGTTCATCGATTTATTTATTTTATGGGTGATTGTACATTAATTACCTATCGTTACTTCAAATAAAATAGTAAGTAAAAACTATATAAACCACTATGATGCAATTTCATCAGCCTTTGAAGTAATATGATTCATGATATGTTGTAAACGCTCATTGAAAGTGTACACGTACATGAAATTGACAGGTGAACAAATATAAAACAGGAATAATCGCATCAATACATGTATATTTGAAATAAAATATAGCCCAGAGATTTGAGTAAGCCACCTTATTCACTTATCGCGAATACACGTTTAAACACATTCGTGCTCACTTTGAAAATTAAACGTCTTGGAAGCATGTTTTGTGTACCATATAGGTGCAAGCAAATAGGTTTTCCTAAAGGGGAACAAAATAGTTAATCAGTCCTACATGATGTTCTTTGTACCTCCAAATGATGTATTTTTTTATTAGAGACCACTTTGAAACTGAACAGTTTATATATAAATTATCCACTTTGTAAGGGACTGCAATTGATCAATCTCTACTCATATATTTACATTCCAGTGTTATTCATTACTCAGATATACCTAAATCCTGCAGCTAAGGCATACTGTCAACAGGATTTCATTCAAGATGAATATGTATCAATGGAAAGTGACGAATATTGATTTATGATGGTAACAATAGGCATATATCAGAACTTGTAAATAATATTCTCTTTTACTGAATATCTTCATACTTTGTGCATTAGATAAACAAGTTATTCTAACACTAAAATCCTGAATATGCATACTTATTTGTTATTTTCAGAGAAAGATGAATGTCCAAGTGATGCAGAAAGTGAAGACGAATTCGAACAATACGGAAGTGGAAGGTAATTTCTTATAATCTATTTTGCTCTTATTTTTGACAAACATGTTGAAAGAAAATTATCTATATCATGTAACCCGGTAATTTGTTTTATATCATTTTAGATAAGCAATGTAGTCCACAGCGGGTATTCTTACATGATTGTAAATATGACTTCCTGATAAATTCCATTTTCCTCAATACTTTGGTGTAGAGTGCGTGAGGTTTTCTACCTAGTGATTATAACTGACTAACTTTAAACATGATAAACTATGTATCTATACATATCACACTGCTTCTTGCTTTACATCAGTTCACATAGGTGTTAGGCAAATTTTAAAGTACTTTATCATGAGCAACATAATTGAAATAACAAAATTAACTTATTTCTTATGTTAATGATTGTTAATCAACTCTAAACATGTTGTTACGCATAAGATAAAAAAATAATGAAATAGATTATCTTTCAGTTTTAATTCATCAGTCACTATGTTAGAATCAAGAATACTTCTAAAATCAGATTATTAAACGTTAAGGTCACACTTTTCATAAAGAGAATAAGCAACAAAAGTCAATTTCATAGCACTTATATATATATATATATATATATATATATATATGATTGATTGATTGATCGGTTGATTGAGTGACTGATTGATAATGTTGTTTATATAAGAATATATTCACTGAGTGAACTATTAATAAAGTAATCACGGTAATAGTTAAATATAATATTACTGTAATTCATGACGGTATTAAGAGTTTCAAGTTATTATAAAACAAATGTAAGTGGTGAATAGAATCTCTGTAGAAACGAAGATTAAAAAACAAAATTTCAGATTGACATAGTGGTAACATTCTTTACCAATCAACCTACAAATTCCGTCGAACTCAAATGAAGTTTAAGATTAATGATGGAATTAAGTTAGACAATTACTGCAGACGAAAAATGTATTGAATAGTTGTTTTATCCTCCTAGTATAGTAGTATTTAGAGGTGAGAACCTGTGACTCCTCTATGGATAGAACCTGACATTTTCAATATTCTCAATAAATACTTTCAATGAGTTTCAAGTTGAAACCAAACAACTATTCAGTAATCACTGATTGCCGAAACAAAATCAATCTAATAGTGAATATCACCTAAAGAAAAAATATTTTTACTATTTCATTCATTTTGTAAAGGAAATCACAATTTTGTTTCGTTTTTATTTAATTAGACCATCAGAATGTGAGTTCAATATCCCATTTCATGATATAAAGTTACTAAAATGCTTACAAAAAGGTGAACGCAAAGCGATCTATAAGTAAGTTATTTAACACAAGTTTATCATAACATTATTAGCATTAATATGAATATGTCAATAAAGGATCTTCGTGCTTTTTAAAACGTACTTTAAGATTATTTATTCCAATATCAAGTTATGCTTGTGGTTTTCGTAGTTATCAGTGTTTGATTGTCCTTATTTAATACAGTTCAGTTAAATGCTTTTAGTCATGTTGGAGTCACTGAGTTTAGTTTACTATCATCATGAATAAAGTTATCAGAACTTACTTCACGTAGAAGTAAGAAGTGTAACTGTTCTGTAACCAATTAATCAGTCTACTCTAATATTTTTGACTGTGAAAGTTGTCACTGGAGTTTCTATCGGTTTCATTTGTTGACTTTTAGCTAACCTCTAATCATTAAATCTAACTAACCATTATACTATAGATTGTTTATTGATTTGTAAAATAAGTTCGACATCAGGCTTCCTGAAAGTTTAATGTACTGTCAACTGGATTCGTCGCTTTTAAAATAAAGTACATGATCCAAATAAAATAAACCATAGTCTTATTAAAGTAGAATATTAATGCTGATATCACGAATTGATCTGAACCAGACAACCATTGATCACCTGGAAGCACTGGACAGCTGTTTCGTCCTAGTATGGGACTCCTCAGCAGTGCGCATGGTTCAGATCAATTCGTGATATCAGCATTAATAAATTAACTATCTCCACAACAACCCCCCTTAAAGTAGAATAGTTTTATTTATGCAAAATTAAATGGATAATCAAAGAAAGAAAAAAGGATTGGGTTATATAGATAGACTTTTAGACATGATAATGATTAGTAACCAAGTATGGTCAAGGTTATCAAATAAACTAAGTAGTAACTATCTTTTTATTGTTTTGGAAAGAAGAGAAAATTAAAAAAAATATCGATCACTTTTAAATAAAAAAGAACATAAGTAGGCCGTTAATAAAAATTAAAATGTCCTTTCTACAAAAAGAAAAATCAATTAATTCCATGTTGTTTTCAAGGCCAGTATTAAAGTCTATTACTTACCATAGGAAACTCATCTTAAGGAAAACCCTCGTAACTTTAAGAAATGCTACTAATAGCAGGTAAATTGTTATGAAAATTTACTAGAAAGAAGTGAATCTATGTTGAATTTTATTTCTAAGTTTATGTGAAATAATTCATTGATGCAAATAAAGTGGAGCATAACGTTGATTAATTTTATTATAGAAACCTATTTAACGACAGGAAGTTACATATCTAATTCCTGTTTTAACTGCAATTGGGTGTAGTGTTTATCGATTGTCAATTTAGTATCACGAATTCGTCTGAATTAGACAAGCATAGATCACCTAGAAACACTGGACAGTTGTTTCGTCCTAGCATGGGACTCCTCAGCAGTGCATATCCATCACCACATTGGGGATCGAACCCAGGACCCTCTGACTCTCGAGGGGGATGCTATACTATTAGACCACTGAATCGACTCTCAACGGTTGATATTTTTAATTCAGTCAATTCGTGATACGTTTGCGTAACCTCATTCATTGCTATTAGAGTGACTGAATTAAAAATATCAACCGTTCGGAGCAGACTCAGTGATCTTATGGTATAGTGTCCTCCAAGGAATCAGAGGGTCCTGAGTTCGAACCCCGATTGGAGTGGTGGGTGCGCGGTGCTGAGTCGCATACTAGGATTAAACAGCTGTCCAATGCTTCTAGGTAATCAATAACTGTCTAATTCAGACAAATTCGTGATACCAAATTGACATCTCATTTCCACGTTGCAAGTTACGCGACGACTGAATAATATCTGAGGAACCAAAACACTTCTATTTAATCATAAAGTCATAAAAGTTAACTAAAAAGTGTATCATATCCACCTCCAGCGTCTTTTCCTAGTTTCTTACTCTACTGAAAGTTGATTTGTCCTCTGCCATAGGAGGCTATTGTTGATGGTATCCGGCCAACGGATCTGAAGCATCTTACGCAGACGGCTATTTATAAAACTTGTATCTATTGAAGGATGCTTTTTTCAGTTCTCCAAGTTTTAGCTCCATACAATAGAACTGTATTCACACTTGTATTGATAGTTTTAACCTTACTATTAACTGGCAGTTGGTTTGAGTTCCAGATGTTTTCCAATTGTAGAAATGATTCTGTTACCTTTCCAATCCACGCCTTCAAATCTGCATCAGATCATATCCTCCTTGTTTATCAATGATGCCACCCAAGTATGTAAAGGTTTCTACATCTTTCAGAACCTCTCCGTCAAGTGTAATTGGGTTAGTGTCCATTGTTTGTATCGAAGGATCTTGCTTTTCCCTTTGTGTATGCTGAGACCTACTACTATCGAGGCAGCTGCTACACTATCCGTCTTCACGTGTATTTGTTGCTGTGTGTGGGTTAAAATGGCTACGTCATCTTCAAATTCCAAGTTATCGAGTTGCATCCATGTTATCCACTATATATTTCTAGAGTGCCTTGAGGTGATGTAGTTTTCATGATTCAGTCAACTACTAGCTAGAAGAGGGAGAGTGTGAGTGAGTATCCTTATCTGACACCGGTTTACATTTCTAATCAATCCATGAGCTGACCTCCATACACGATTTTACAGCGTAGTTCATCGTAAGAATGTCGTATGATGCTGATTATCTTTTCGGGTGCGCCATAATGTCGAAAGAAGCTCCATAATGTTTTCCTATTCACGTTGTCGAATGCCTTTTCATAGTCGAGGGAGTTGGTGTAAAGTGGTGAATTCTATTCAATTGATTGTCAAACAATGAACAGCAGAGTTGCGATTTGGTCGGTACAGGATCAGCCTTTACACAATACGGCCTGTCGATCTTGAAGTTTGGCGGCGACCGGATCTTTGATTTGGTTCAATAACACTCTGTTGAAGACTTTTCCTGGTACTGAAAGTAGGTTGATGCCTCAAGAAGAAAGCATACCCATTTTAAAATGATCACTTAACAGACAATTTTCCAACACAGAATGTGTAAGCTACAATATATATATGTATATGTAAAATTTGTTTGAGATTTGCTCATGTTTGTTACTCACTAAACTACTTAAGATTAGATAATAATTAACCGATGAAGTTAGAACAGAATGCTTTATTAGTTTATTATTTACATTTTATTGTTCTTTATTGTCCCCAGAGGTCAGTGGCATGGTGAAGTTGATGTACATATTTTTGAAAATTTAAATCGTACAGAAAGAAAGAGATTTTGGCAGGACGTTACACGACTCATGATGACTAGACATGAAAATATTGCTTTATTCATGGGTATATGTGTAGAACCACCAAATTTCGCGATTGTAACAAGGTGAGTTAACTTTCTTGTATTCACTTTATTTAAATTACGTTCTATGAGTTGGATTGTTTGATTGAAGAGCTTTCGTCAGCATTCTGAACAGCTTCATCAGAGCAAACTTCCGATAGAAGTGATTTATAAGAATTTCTCCACAAGTAACTAGTAGCCTATTCTGTCGATCTTGAAATTGATTGGCTGTTGTTCCTGTCTAGTTTTACAAATTTATTTTGATTTCCATCTATGCTGTTCTGGTTCGTAGAATCGTAGTTGTTTATTAATCATTTAAATGATTGGTAAATTATTCATGAATTCAATTTACTTCACTATATTTTTTGAAATCATTATAGTAATAAGCAATTACGGTGATGATAGGAAGTGTTTATAACAACCAGTCCAATTCAAGGTCCGTAGAAAAAGCCATTAGTCACTTGCGGATAAATTCTCATAACCTGCTTCTGTCATAAGTCCTCTACAATTTAGTCATTAAGAGTGGCAATAAAAGCTCCTCAGTTAAATGATTTACTTAGGGAAAATAATTTACATAACACGATCCTCCTGAGCTACAAACCTTTACCATCTTAAAATTCATTATGCGTCTCACATCTCCAATGGCTTTTTTTCAAAGTTACTTAGTAATACTGGAATAATTCTACACTAAAGTGCTATTACTCACAGTATAATTAGAAGACGATTGCTGAAAGTTCAAGAGTATTTTTAAAACAGTCAGCGATAATTGGCTGAGCGAAACGGACATATTCAAAAGCATCAGAGTATGCACGAATCTTCAATCAATATAACAAACATATTGTTTGAATATTCAGTAAAATAACCAAGGGCCTTCGAGATAATATTGAGGATAAAATAGGAGTTAAAAATAATTTGCATGAGTAAATACCTGTCAACAGTTTGATAGTGTCGAAAGATTCATAACACAGGGCTACTACAATTCCAAAGAATGTGTAAATGGTTAACGGACAAATTCATTTCACTCCATATTTGATTATAAGTAAAAAGAATTACTGACATATTCATTGTAGTAGTATACGTTGATATTTCGAAAAAAAATTAATACCGATAAAATTCCACATGAAAATGATGTTATAATTAAACAAAATTTTTGAAACGTTATCATAAACAGAACATAAGAACAATTATTTATCACTTTTATTATCCATAAACCATTTTTCCTCTCTTAATTTTTTTTATTCAAACCATTACACGCCCTTTTCTTAATCTTTGTGATATTTAAAATCACGAAAAACCTTTATAATATAATCTCTGAGCACTCTTGAAGAGTCCTATAGTAGGACGAAATAGCCGTCCGATGCTCCTTGATTTTCACTTATATTCAATCGACAAATACGAACAGCTAACCTTTTTCCATTTTCACAACAGTTTAGTAGGGTCTATTGTTGGAAGAAAACACTTAAATACGATTGTACAGATTCAGTAAACAACATCATTACGAACAAAGCCTTCTCTCACGGTCGCATTTATTCTTTCTTCAATGACCCGTATGGTCGGTTTCAGTATTGCCTATCTCGAATTCTATATCATAACAAGAGAATTCTGTAGTATTAGTAGTAATAACCTTAGCATTAGTCGCAGTATTATTATTATTACTATTAGGAGGAGAAGGGGATGGAAAAGTACTTATCCTTTAGAGTAAACCAAGGCAAACATTGACTAGTCAGCGACTTTGCAAAATCACATATTGCCTTTCCCTAATTAAAACAACTCATTAATTGTTACTTTGATACATCGTTACTATGTCTCGTTTTTTGTTCTTCTCCTTTCTTTTTGCATTTTAGTTCATGTAAAGGTGTTTCATTGTTTACAAAACTTCATATTAAACGTGAAAAATTCTCAGATACAAATCGTTTATACTTATTACGTCAAATTGCTAATGCAATTGCATATTTACATAGTAGAAATAATTCTATTGTAATACGTCGTTTGTCAAGTAAAAATATCTTTTTAAAACCTAAAATGAATTTATACTTAACAGATTATTCAATGGAAGATTGTGATTATCAAGTGTAAGTTAATGGATTCTCTTGCTTATTTTATTAATAAAACAAGTCATATTTAGTCAATTAAATACTAATCTTTACAAAAATAACCATCTCAACTAAATTACAATAATCAGTTCACTAGTGACTACCTTCAGGATGTTCTTGAAGTTCTAGTGGAAATTCGTGACTGGTGGAGTTCAGACTTGTCGTGAGTGAGACAGTTATCACCAATGACAATGGACGATCGTCGCGCTGCATATCACAAACTGGTGGAAGTAGGAATTATACTATTAGATGCCGACCTAGTGGTGCATAAAGTTAGATTTTTACCAAACTGAGGCCCCTCTGATGCAGAGTCTGCGGTGCACACTACTGAGGAGCTCCACAAAAAAACGAAACAGCTCTCCAGTGCTCCTTGGTTTTCAATGGTACCATGTCAACATCAATCTGTGACACATTCAATCAATTGAAACAAATTATACGACTTATTTTACCAAAATAATAATTAGCTTAACCAGAGAAATTCGGCAAGAGTAAACAGTGTAGGCACAAAAAAGCGGAATACTTAAAATGTCGGTGCCCAGTTTACGAATGGTTCAGTTGACGTCCCAATTTATTAACCACTTTAAGCCAGCAACGAAACAGTATTTATGATTGAATAATTCATCGGAATAAAAGGTAAATATATCACACGAGCTATAATTATTTTACATGGCAGTTATGTTGAAGCTGTTAAGCCACAGAAATAAAAACAATATAATTCATCCATATAACTAAATAGTTGTCAGGTTATTCTTTAAAGAATTTATAGTAAAAACTGATTAAAATATGCCTCTCTTACGTATATCTTTACTAAAAGTTAAAGATTTATTCATAGATGGAAGCATGCCACAATAGTTTATCAACAAATCATATATTTGTTTGGTTCACAATAGAAATCTAGTTTTACTGAATGTTTCTATGGAGAAGGCGTAATATAATGAAGTTTATTTTATTGACGATGCAAAAACCTACTAATAAATATCAATACAATTATTCAGAAATACTTTTTTTCATACCAATAGAGTTATGACCCTAAGTGTCACTCTAAATGCTAATTTTAGAACAAATTTATAAACCTAGAAACTATTTCCTGAATTACATAACGTTTTGTCTATTCTTACAAAACTGATGTACTTAAGTTCAAGAATACATTTGGGACTTACAAAGCGTAAATAACATTTATCCTTTGTATTACTAACAGCAATATGATATTTGCCTTAAATCGTGAACTTAAGTTCATCAATGATGTAAGACCAGGCGAAACTTAACTCAAGCTAGGGTTATATGTAATATAACGTCGGCTGAAACTTTAACCAAGGTGCAACAAAGCATTGCGTTTTTCATACATTTTTTAAAATGTTTTACATACTGTTTTCTCTAACACTGTCTTTTGGCACCCTTTTGGTTCACCGGGCTTGTTTCGATTTCAATGTGCTAGAGATAGAAGTCTGGATTACTTGTGTTAGTCCTAGCGAAAAGAGTTTCTCAGTTGACCTAACTTTTTATGAGCACGCCAGTAAATGGAGCTGCAACTGCATCTTCAGGGAGAGAGTTCTACACGTTAACCAATTTGGCTACCATAAAACTCATTTTTTTACTATTAAATGCAATACAAAATCATATTTAAGTTCCGCGTCTACGCGTTCCTATACTATACTGTTGCAAGAAATTATTTTCGATAAGTTCATCTATACAACTGTGCAATTTCGTTAATAGATTATGGGTGGTCAGTAGATCTTTTTGGATCTTGACTTCGAAATAGTTATCATTCGCTAGGGAACTTAAGCCACCCGTGATATTTAAACTGGCGTTACTTAGTTTCGCAGTCTAAAATGTTAACCCTGAATTATTCGAGACACGACTGACCTTCTGTTCCATTTAGATAATTATACCACTTAATCACAAAGTCTAATCCTTCGTACGGAGTGACTTCTATCAATCGAATTTCAATATCGTCACTAGTTTATGTTACTAGAAAATTAAGCTTGACGTTAAAAGATTGGAAGTAATCTCCAGAAAATCATGAATTTAAGTTTAGCATCAGCTGGGATTTGTCAACAAGGAGCATCTACAGTCCTCATCAGTAGAACTGAATTTGTACGTGATTAAAAATAAGCATGACATTCGTCAATACTCAGTGGTCAGTCAATGTATATATCTAAGGTGGTTGGTCACAGCACAAATAACTCAGCAGTAACAATTCACTCCCTTCAACTTTGCTAATATTCATGCTTAAGAACGTCAACTAGCATGAAATCTATTTTATACCAAGTTTCTTACTGACTACTTACAATTTCCTCAACATCGAAATGGTCTATCCTATACCAATATATATACATGAACTTCTGAATAATCTGTATAATCAGGAAATATCTTGAACATCCTTGTCTCAAGTCAAAGTTGAATTATATTTTGTACATAATATTAGTCACCTTATTTTTTCATCATTTCGTTACAATAGGAGATATAAAAAGAGGTCACACATGTGTCCAGTAATATGGGTTGAAAGTGGAAATATTGAGATTGATTTTATCAAATGTACACATACTTTGGTGTTTAAGAATTCTTGAACAGCTGGTAAAGTAATTACTTATGTTTAAGTTGAAAACCAGTGAGCATTGTGAAATCTATCATATCGAGGAGTGCGTTTCATTGAATAAGACTTCTAACTATCGGCAACTAAGCAAAAAGTTCAAATCTCTCTCTACTTACTTTGGTTTGGGCACCTAGATAGTTTCTGTCACTAGTGCTCATACCATTAGTGTGTTTCAAAGCCAATTATGTGATAAATTAAGGTAGTTTGACCTATTTTGCTACTTAACAGCTGTACACACCTACGACCTAATACACACTCGGATCTAAGACTCACAAAACTACTTATACATCAGCAAATTAGTGTTTCATTGTTTTTTAATACTATGGTCTGTTTTATATCCAATAGCTGTGGTCATCATAAGTAGTCATCTATTTCAAGGGTAATTTTGGATAAAATATAACAGGAGATATAAAGCTAAAATATTGAGTTATGTAGGTAAATGAACTGTTCTTTTTCAGTGTTTACGGAATCTGAAAGTCAGTTAAAAGTTAAAGTAACAGCTATTAAATATCAAAGTCACTATATTGAACCAGTAATTAATTGGTTAACTTTACCAACCTCTGCTTACTGTACGTACAGATAGCTGAGTATAACATGTAAAAGAAGAAAAATCAGACTTTTTCGCCGATTTTGCATGCATAGTACATTTCTAGGCTAAAGACTGTAAGAATAACCGATATATTCGATAACTGTTACTGACTGAAGTCGAAGTTACTATTAAAAAACAACAATTCATGATTATAGATCTCGGTTGCTACATGCAGTTATCCCAAAACGGAAATAATTTAATTGGGTATTGTGGAGATTGTTTACTGTAAACTTGATATTACGAACCGGTCTGAATTAAGCAACTAATGATCACCTGAAAACATTGGATAGCTGTCTAGTCCTACAATGGGACTCAGCAGCACGTATCCACGACCCCAACGGGGATCGAACTCAGCACATCCCGATTCCACGGTGGACGCTTTACCATATGACCAGTGAGTGGAGTCTTAACGGTTGATATTTCTAATTCAACCAATTTGTGACATGCTTGAGCGACCTAATTCACTGCCATCAGTAACTGCCTCACACCCGACACAATTGAACTCCACCGGTCACGTCTTCTCATTAAATGAAGCGACGCTGATATACAAATCATCCTAAATAGAGGTGTTCATGTAATTTTAGTTTCACGATTAATAAATAATTTGATTTTCAGAAAAGTTTAATAACCTGAATACTTACAACCAACTAATTCTGATACACTGCCCCTATCGAGACTGTTATTATCAATTAATGAAGAGATCTGTGCAATTTATAAGAAAAGCTCCCAAGTGAATTCTGGTTCCAATTATTGTCAAGTTAAACATAATCCGTAACTTAAACTACAAACTAATCAATATCATTAAGCTTCCTATTTACTTATTAATAACTGATTTAGAAAGAAATTCTAGTTAAAAACAGGAACCAGTCAAGTTCAACCATTTGCAGGATAGAATCAAATGAACGTTATATGATTAAAAACGTTGAATAAAACTAAAAGTACTCATCACAGAACTCAAATTGAGTAGTAAAATGCTTGTCAAGATGCTTGAAGATCTTAGTCACAATCTCTCGTAGGTCATAGCTAGTGCACACGACTCTATACTAATCCAGAATAGCTGTTGTTTAACTAGATTCATTATGTTATGTAAACTAACTAAATAGACAATCTCTATAAAAACCACCTGTACTTATAAATAAAAAAAATACACATACCAAAACATTATCTCATATCACTTTCTTTCATTACCAATTCAGACCCGATCATATTTCAGTTCCTATGGAAGGAATAAAATATATTTCACCGGAACTATTAATGATAGTAGAAAAAGAAATTTTAAAATTATGTGAAAACAATTGTCAATACACATTGAATAAATCAAAAAGTGTCAATCCTACTGAATATTTACAATATAACAATTTACCTCTACGAATGCATTTAACTGAAAAACATAATACAAAGAATTTCTTTTCATCTGATTATAAAGTTCAAACATCATTTCATTTAGATGATACCTTAAACAAATCAACAACAACAGCAACAATGAATAATGTAAAACATTCTATTATATTCAAATCATTGCCTAATCTCATTCAAACAAATAATTCATGTTATCAATTATCAAAATATTCATCATTACCAAATATACATTTTTTAGAGAAATTATTTATTCCTTCAAATGATTTATTTAAAAATGATACATCAATTAAATATATTTCTCCGCGTAAAGCTAGTTTCATTAAAACAATTCGTCAGTTTATTTCAAAATCTGAACAACAAAAACAACCAGTTAAACATGTACATATTCCTATAACAGAATTTACTACTTATTCAGATATATTTGCATTTGGGTAAGTGTTCTACTCATTTTAATTATACTAAGTGAATGATTAATTGACTAAAGTATAATGAAAGAATGAAGGTTTCACCTTTGATCCGACCGGTCGAAACGATTGTTTTTACCATAGTCGCGTGGCCCACCCCTGTTAGCTTGGTCGCGTTAGAAACGACTTACATCCATTTCACCTCTGTATGTACTGTAATCGAATTGTCTCCCTGGGAACAGTAAAAAAGAATCTCAACCGTACCCCCCCCCCTCCTAATGAATAATCACTTTAAGCAGTCAACAAAGACTACAAACATCTGAGTTTACAAGTAAACTAATCAGATTTATGAATTGAATAATCAGGATTCAGTTATTGTATATGCATATCTTATCAGCTAAAAGAGCAGCAATATAAATGGTGTATATGCAGTTTCTACTTAATTAGTGTAATTATTAAAGTTTTCTATAAACTTTTCTGTCTGTAAATTAAAAATTAACTGCACCTTCTCATTACCAAATAACACATGTATTCGAAAATCTTTTATAGGATGCAAATAGACTTTTATGTAAGCTGGCATTATTCAAAGTTGGGATTAGTGATTATGCTTACCCCAGATAAAGTTCGTTTAAACTTATAAACGTTTTACATTTAGTATTGGCTTATATATAGTTTTGATCTATGCATTATATATGGTTTGTTTAACAAAGATTTAGTATTAGCATTATAGTCTTCACCCTATGGTGTAGGTGAGCTTTCTATGGTGATTTTATACTTTTTGAACATTAAGGATTGATATTGAAATAAACGATTTCTAATTGACTTCAGATTTTCTACATCGTTTCTGATTGGTTATGGTGGTTGTTTTAGGTGAACAGTTTATTATTTGTTTAAGCTCATCATCTAAAATATTATGTGGTCAATAAGTTCGCCGACATTGATAATATTCATAAACCATATAAGATTGTATATGATAAAATTGATTGTTTAATTTAAACTCTTCTATCCTTAACATTCAATCAGAACATGAGAACAGTCTCTTGACTTATCCTGTATTATTTTTACTTGAAAGTTTACATAGTCATTAGGATTAAATACAAGACTGAAATTAATGGGCAGTGATAGATATACAAATAGTTAATGAGTTAAAGTTAAGCTTTTGGAGAAAAACAATTATAGATATCATATTAGTTATGGTTATCAGTAATATCTTTAGTGTCTACTGTGTTTTACACTCAGTACTTTCGATCATTATTTAGTTGATTTAATGAGTTCATATTGCATAGTAAAATAACTTTTTGACTTGAGATGTTATTTCCAACCTTAACATTCAATATATCTGTACCGTTCATCCAACATGTACCATTGAACTACGCTAACATGTTCAAAAAAGACAGTTTCAGATAACACTAAACAATTTAAATGTAAATTTCAATAGAAAAATTCATTCCATAACAATGTATTCCATTAAATGAATAGAAAGTTGATCATAATACTGGATACAATACACTTAGTGAGTATCTTACAATCTGAATGCTAATTGATGCATATCAAAGAGGTACACATTAATAAACGCAAGTATAAACATGCTATACATGGTCGACAATTGAAAAGACAATTTTATAAAATTGTTTACAATACAATAAAATAATTGGATATATTCATTTATATATTGATAAAGTTCAATGCTTATAATTAATCATGAATGTTGATGAACCGGCGGTTGTTCAATTTCTTAAACATATGTAAATACTTTTCATTTTAATTTAAACCAATAGAATAACTATATTGAATTTCCTAGAATTAATTATATACTTCTAAATAAACAAATACTATGATATGATCAGTTTTTTTATCAGGATATGAATACGGAAACAACTTCAACGATTCTCGATACATAGTTCTAGGAATGAGAAGTATTCATTCCCTGATCAATTTTTTAAATGCTCACTCTAGATTTTGTATATTACAGTTAATTATTGTATTACTGGGATTAATTTATATTCCATTGTACAATCAACTATTTAATGCTTTCACTTGTACTAATCACCGTTATTGATGAGCATTTTTTAGTAAACATTTAAAGTGTTGTAAACAATCACAGTCTAATAATACATAGTAACTGAAATAAAGAGAATTTGTTGCATCAATTATTAGTATAAAATAGGTAATCTTGATTCTGAAGAACATAATTGGAGCTTTCATTCATTCATGTAAAAATATCTAGGTTCATGTAAGACGTATTAATGACTAAACTAAATCAAGTGATATATAAACAATATTTCATAATTGGAAGATACAGAAGATAGAATAATTTAAGCTAAATAGCACTGGGAATTAGTTTTAAGAAAACCTAGTTGTATGAATTGAAATTCAACAGTTGCTTAACTAGCTATACAGTGGGATCGATTAAAAAATAAACAGATGCATATGATTCCAAAAGTGGTTTAGACCTATGCATAAATATCACTTCGGTTAAATGGCTGAGTTTACCTGTTCTGATGAAGCAAAAGAAACAATACTGTTTGAAACAACTAACTGAATAAAGAGTTTTATCACAATTTACAGGTAGGTTGAAAAGTAGTTTAATCAAAAGGCTACGTTGTACCGAATATTTTTTTATGGATAATCTACATTACTAAGGATGCTGTATTCATACAAACGAAATAAGGTATTATGAAACAAAAACACGTTAATCCCTGGCAAATACCAAATTTATGCCTAAAGAAAAATATCATTCAACTTGTGTAACGCCTCTTTCCATCACGAACTAAATGGTGATAGATACTACTGTTGCCAATCATCCTTTAAGAGAATTTGGAAAAAAATTCCGTTTCTCCATATACAACTAGTCTTCAGATAATTTACTTTATATTAATCTTAGTTCGCTATTGTCTGGTCATGAGAAGAATCCTCAAAGTTTTAATGCAAGTCATGACTAATGGAGTCCAATCAGGAGCGGTGTCAGTTTTGTAATGTACCGAATAGTTTTCTTGAGAATACAATCGATGAAAATATCAGTGAAAAAAATTAGTGATTAGTAAGTATCTTAGATGTAATTAATTTCAATCCTTCTAATACTAAAAAATACATTTTACCCATCTCTTCGCATTCATTTTATCAATTTCATTACAGAACTATTATATTTGAATTAAATACTCGATGTTATCCATTTGAAGAACTAGAGATGTGTCACTACACTAGATATCTGTTAGATGGTCAACGAGATGAAGGCACCGGATATTGTATACCGATTCCGTTAAGGGTAAGTCATTAATGTTACTAAATAGAGTAGTAGAATACAATCACAAAACTCTCATTTTTAGACAACTAATAATACCAATAACCTTTGTAGGAAGGGAAGTGAACTTTAAGTAGTATATTCTCTTGTAAGCAAGATGATATCATTGTAAACATTCTAGTGTCATTTTCGTAATCATCATCAGTAAAAAATACCTACTCATAAAATTGACGCTGATAATGTTATCCGAATAGATAATGACAGATCTTGAAGTTGAACCATCTATCTTAGCGAACATACTCTCAATAGCATCCACTTGAGCTATAAATACTCTCAATCATTTCACTCCCAATAGAACTACAAAACAATGGCAACCATTTCATGTTTAATCGTTTCAACAAAATTGAACTCTCGAATTACAACTAAGGACGAATATTTGACCCCACCAAAAACAATCAAATAATACACCATAGCCATAAAAGAGTGTAAAATCAAGAGTGGTACAGTAGTAGCACGACCAGACAACACACCAGCTGAGGCACAAGAATAAGACATTGAGTAGCTTCAAAGATGCCCCTCAATCTCTTCAGAAAGATTTGGGAGGAAGAATACGCACCGACAGACTGAAAAGAAAGATATCTTATCAAGATACCAAAGATTGGAGATCTTACTAAGTGCAAAAATACAGAGGCATCACTCTACTACCAGTACCAGGAAATGTCTTCAACTGAATGTTGTTGCAGTGAATGCAAGATCTAGTATACATAGTAGACAAACCAGATTCCGTAAGGATCGATTGTCATATGTTCTTTATTTCAGTCACAATTCAGATGCATTTTCAAGTTATTATCAAGTTAAAAAGCCTTTTCTAAGCTTCAGCTTTACACATACTGGGTCGATATATAATTAATAACTTATTTTACTTCTGTGCTATCATCTTTAAAATACGAAACATACTACTGAGTTTGATGACTTATATTTTAGAAAAATGTCTCGACAAGCTTTATCAGATACAATTAAGGCATTAACATAAGTGTTTTGCACTATATTTGTTCTATTAAGCGCCAATTAGAAATAGGACAATCCCCTCTGTAGATCCTATAATCTAACCTTAATTTTGTAAAATTTACTAAGGATAACATATTTTCTAGGTACTACGAAGAAAATAAGAATTGGTTAGTGCTTAAATGAAAATTTCACTAGTCCACCTAGTGAGAACCTAAACCTCGGAAATAACTAGATAATTCTTGCTTCTTTTCAATATTTGAACACACTATACAATTTATTCAAGTGTATATATAATAAATTACTAAAAAAGAAAAGAAGGAATTACAAGATAAACTAGACTTATCCATGTCAACTGCTTAACAAAGCGAT
The DNA here is from genome assembly GCA_025215515.1 of Schistosoma japonicum. Classification (NCBI taxonomy): domain Eukaryota; kingdom Metazoa; phylum Platyhelminthes; class Trematoda; order Strigeidida; family Schistosomatidae; genus Schistosoma; species Schistosoma japonicum. The sequence continues at coordinate 68,399,963 of CM046061.1, read as the reverse complement.
TAGCTGGATAGATGACGAATAGTTGCTACCGAGAATTAGAAAATTTTCAAATTAGTCAGCATTATTCAATAACTATTAAACATTTATCAATTTAGAAGTAAAAATTAAATTCGAAATAACCTCAGAGATTGAAATTAAAAAATTTCAACTTTTCACTCATCAAAATGATTTGAGTTTTTTCATAGAAAAAAAAAATAATTAAAGAAGGTCGGTTAACTGATTCACTTTGTAGATGAATTTTGCGTATTTTTTTAAAAAAAATTAAACAAGTATGATGTGAAAATGTGTGCATAAATGTGCAGGTCCCTGTGTTTATTTACTTTAACGTTATTGAGTATAATGACGAGTTAAGCCTAATTAAAACATATGTGTACATTAAACATGCCGACGATTATGATGGTTGACAATAATCAAACAGTGTGTAAGTGTTAAATAAAATGATTGGAGATACATCCAATATAATAATTGACAAATTAAAAACTGTCTCTTTCTAGTGTGAAATTCCTCAGAAGTAATCACTCTAGATTCCGCCTCAAAAGCACCAAGTTATCGAACAACTAACCCCATGCACCACTCGGTCGGCATTCATTGGTGGAATTCCTACTTTTATCGATTTGTGATACGTAACGCGATAATCATTATCATTGGTGACAACTGTCTCACTCTCAAAATGTTTGAACTTCACCAGCTGCTACTTTTCCAGGAACATCCCAAAGTTATCTACTAGTGAGCCGATTATTGTAATTGAATTGAGATGGTTTGTCGAAAGTGGTATTTTAAGTTGATTGAATTCGTCACGGATTGATAGATGATCGTCGCGCTATCTATCACAAATTGATGGGAGTGGGAATTCTACCGTTCGGTCCTGGTTCAGTGGTGCGGACTTGTATGTTGGCCGACCTGAAACCACTGGGGCGGAATCTATGGTGCGCACTGCCGAAGAGTCCCATACTACGACGAAACGTCTGTCCATTGCTCCTTGGTTTCCAATGACACCCTGTCGACATCAATCGGTGACGAATCCAATCAAGTAAACTTAATATCAATCTCCAGAAACCATCTCAATTTAAATCAACAACTGTTGTTATCGTCGTTACTAGCGTAATTGACAATATAGATTATGTGGATGTTAATGAATAAGATTTTTGTAAATCAATAGTTGCCAACATGTATCTAACTGTATTCCACCTCTTCTATTCAAACTGTACGAGTCCGGGTATAAGTACATTAATTCCCTGGCCAATCGTTCTTTATATACGCCAAAATCTTTCTGAAGTATTTTTCCAATATCGAAATCAATTTTATGTCCTATTTCTAAGGTGTGTAGGGTAATTTCTGATCTATTCTCGAGCTTGCCGAGGTCCTACAAAAACCTATGAACATGTTTCCGGCATAGTTGGCGTTCCATCACTCTAGTATTCTACTGTTCAGATGTTTCACCAGAAGCAGAAATAAATGCAATTTAAGCATCAATCTCCTTGGATGTACTATGCTTCACCAAGTACACACCCAAAGCGATACTATCCAACTACCTAAACCGATGAAAACCAAGTAAGACTCAAAGTTGCTACCTAGTAGTTGGCAGTCTAACACCCTAATCATTATGTCATCAGTAGACCAATTCAACCATTCTGTCTTCTATTTTCCAAATGTATTTTTAACATTCATATGATACTTTGAACTATGTTGTACGACAATACAATCGTACGCATTATAAATGTAAAAATCAAACTGTAAGCAGATGGGATTACAGTTATATATATATATATATATATATATATATATATATATATATATATATATATATATATATATAGGCCTACATTATAAGCGTCAGAGAAATAAGATTAGAAATAACGAAATCAAAAATATTTGCTAGTTTTTCTCAATATTTAAGCTGCAATTGCAGGTTTATATATTTATTTTTTCATAATATATAATTGTAGAATCTTATGCGGAAATGTTGGTTAGGTGATCCAACAAAAAGGCCTTCAATGAAAATGATTTCTCAAGAACTAATAGAAAGTGTAAGTTTTAATATTCACTACTTTAAACGACAAGAGTATACCAAATGATGTAAATAATTACAAAATGATTGAAAACAGAAATATCAACTACTAGATTTCAAATCAGAAATCTAAGGGCTGAGTGACGGTTGTGAGGTCTAAGTGGAGTATTACATTCATAGAGTAGTCGTGTATGTGTATTCCTGAGTACTATATTAGGATGAAGTAGTTATCCGCTACATCCTTATCTTCAATAGTTGTCTAAATACCGATAATTCATGTAAATTATAACTCTGATAAGCTATTTCGCAGATCAGATTTCATTTAAATCTAGGCTGTAATCATTATTCTAAAAAGCATAAACGCAAAAAGGTATGATGTCTCCTCCCCGAAATGTGATATAAGAGGGGGGATTTTAACCAAAATAAAACTGTTTCGTTATAGTATGAAACTCTTCAGCAGTGCGCACTCCAGATTCCAGACCAGGGGCTTCAGGTTGATGAAGAGAGCCTAACTCTCTGCACCACTGAATCGGCATTCAATCGTGCACAGAGTTAGGCGCTCTCCATCAACCTGAAGCGCCTGGTGCAGAGTCTAGAGTGCTCACTGCTGAGGAGCTCCACACTAGGACGAAACAGCTGTTCAGTGTTCTCTGGTTTTTAATGGTACCCTGTTAACATCAATCTGTGACATATTTAACCAACTAGATTATCAGTATCCACAAAAATAACCACCTCGATTCAATTAAAATAAAACTATTCCTGGATGATTGGGATACAATGCTAATAGGGATGTAGTTAGTAAATATCAGCCACTGATACTATTATTCTTAGAAACATTTTGTTACATGGCTCATAATCGATTGTGAAGGTGCAGAAGTATTCACTCCTTATCTTTCCTTAGATCCTGAGTCCTAACACTACGTTTTATCTCTCGAATAATACCCTTCATGTTTTAACGATTTTCTACCACCAATATTACTACTAGTTCGATATTTTCAAATTGGATATATTTGCTACAGAAATAATGCCTTAAGAACCTACAACCTACATATTTCTACTTTAATACAATATCGTCGTAAAACTTATTACACAAACTCTGTTTAATATCTACATTATGGTTTATTTTATTAATGATCATTCGAATTTTTCACAGGCGATTCTATAATAATCACTTATGAAATATATAATGCTAATATGAACAATTATTATTGTTCTACACATATATTTCAGCATGCTTTATATCGACGAAAAAACTCAGATCCAGTTCATTAAAAAAAGAATCTACATACAGTGGAGATAGGTGGATGAGGATTGTGCTAGTCAATGATAATTTTTAACAAACATCACTGCAATAGAAAATAATAACATTCTCATCAATTATTTCTTAACACTATGTATTATACACACTGTAATTGTATAATTTAGTCATTTTGATAAAATAACCGCATACATTCAAGAAAAAAAATATTTTTATTTTATCAGTCATAGCAACTAATTCTATTCTAACAATTAACTGTATAAATACAATACAATACACAATAGAAAAAAATTAAATTCTTTCTTTTGTGTACATGTTAATCACACAACAAAAAGTACTTGTTATTTTATGTTAACTTGAAACAAATTTTCTTCTCATTAAAGAAAAAAAAAGAGAGAAAAAGGAAAAGAATTTAACACTAGTGAATGTTTTACAGAAGGGAAATAGAAACAAAAAATTTACTTACAAAAAATCATAATCTGAATTTTCTTTTAATAACTGTTGTTGCTGTTGTCGTTATTGTTCAAAATGTACAAATAAGATGAGTTATATTTGTATAGTGATAAATATAACAGAATAATGAAAAATATTTACATGATTTTCTTTAAAATATATAAATAAAAGGACAATAAAGAGTGTAAGTGTTATAAAGAGAAGTAGCCCAATTGATAAATCTTATGTAACTATGATTAAAATATAAATTTAATGCACTCTATATTTATGAATCACTTTATATATGCAAATAAAAGTAAAGTTGAATTAGAAATTATTTCACAAGAGCTAAAAAGCAAACAGAATAAACAATATTGTATATGAATTGTTTATTTTTATTTAAACACCAAGCATTGAATAAATATCTCGATCTTCATCACGATCTGGACGACGTCGATTAGAGAATAAAGGATCATTACCCAATTTCATATGATTTGAACTAGGACGTGGAAATTGCAAATGATTTTGTGTTATTGTTGTTGTATGATAATTATGTCTTGAGTTGATGGGATAATGACGCGTATTTTGTGGATGATTATTAAAAGATCGTGTTGGGTATAACTGGGAAGTAGGGTGTATGGAGTCTAATGTAAAATTAGATAACATATTTCCGGTTTGTCGGTCAGATTCTATGAATGAAGTTTTAGGTGAAGCATGTAAATTAATGCCAATATTTCCAGGTTCAAGACGACTAGAATTTGATGATCCATGTAAAGTGTCAGAGTTCATTTGATTGCTGAAAGCGATAGGTTCTATGTCAACTGCTCTGTTTCCGAAATTCCCGTTATCAGAATTAATGTGACGTGACGCCATTCTGGGTTCCTGTTGTGAAGATAAAGGAGTTAGTGAGTTACAGATATTCAAATGAAGTGGATTTTGTGGTCTATGTGTGAATAGTATACGTTGAGATGTAGGAAGAGGTGGAGGCGGAGGTGGCGGAGAAACAAGAGGATTAGTTATGGATTTTTGTGACTCAGCTTCATTGACCACTTTTTGAGTGTTTGATGTTGTCGTATTATTTTTACGCATGGCCAAATCATACAGACGCGCAATACGAGTATCAAGATCTTCGGCAGATGGACTAATAAAGGGTAATTCTGTATGAGAATTATCATTAACAGGAGAAATGTGAGATTTCATTAAATCTAATTTAGAATCAGTAAGAGATAATTGACTATTTAGTATAGTATTAGGAGATTGGACAGTATTATGAGTAGACTCGGCAGATGTACCATTTGTACCCATTTCATCGTTATAACTAAGTGCGGAATTAAGATAACGTTGATAGTGTTCTAATGGATGTGGAAGAGCGTGGGGACTGCGACCCCGATGCGGTGGAGTTCGAATTTCTCGAGAAATACTACTGGGATTTGATACGGCATGAATTTTTCGGCGATCGGAATCAAAACGTGAATGTTTAGTAGTTAAAATAGACTCTGAGATACCACCGCCACTTGTGACACTATGAGATTGAGAACATTCTCTCGGTAGTTTTAGACATAAATCAGGAGAAGCTGCAAGCTCTTGAGTTTGTTCAACATCATAGCGTGTTGGAATATATGGCTTATAAGGTGGAGGAGGATCTTCTGAAGGATGAAGAGAATGAGGAATATAAGCGCGTGAGGAAGATTGAGGTGGTGTCGCGTCAATGATTGCACGATGTAAATGAGATGGTGAAGAATAGTTACTGAGTAAGTGACCATGATTGTTAAAAGAATGTTGCACCTGTGCATTTGGGAAAGCAGGATAAGCAAATACAGCACTGTTTGTAATATAAGAACAAGGTTGATATGTACTTAAATATCTCGATGAGGAACCGCAGCTGACATCTGAAACAGAAATAAATGAAGGACCACTTTGTTTAGCTGCAGACTGAGATACATTTTCAGCTTTAATAAAGTTATCAGCATCAGAGGAAAACTGGAGGACAGGAAATGCACAGTTAGATTGTTGGATTGTAGTAGCACAGTCTGGTTCTGCTGGTTCTTCATACACATCTAAAAGTTCGAATTCTTCCTCGACACTCTCTGTGGTTGGAACATCACCAATATCTTTATCGGTGGGCATCACATCAATCGAATCTATGATTAACTCTTTCGATGAAATAAACTGAGTTGGAGCTTCCTCAGGCAGAGGTATATCCTGAACAGAGACGTCAATTTGACAACTAGCTTTTAAAGGTGAATGAGGTGTATGAGATTGTGAATCACAAATTGTGGCAGCAACAGGCTGAGTAGGAGACTTATTTGCAACAGATGTGGTGATATTTACAACCGATAGGTCATATCGTTCTAGAGCTAGGGATGAATTGGGTGTTGCATCAACAGAAGTTGGGGATTGTAGAGCTTCTGAAGTGTTTTTAGCTGTTTCACTATAAACCTTCTTAGCATCGGTAATCTCACCTTTCGCATAACGTACAGTCATCTGAAATAAATCAGCCATAGATTTAGGTCCCAAATATGGAGGAATAGAAGTGTCCGATACTGATACAGATTCTAAAGAATCACCTTTATTGAAGCTAACATTATGCTTCTTCATATGACGCTGCTGATGCTTCATTAATTCAGCATGGGCAAGATCCAACTAAAAAGAATATATCACATGACATAACAAGAATTAAACAGACTTAAAGCATACAAAGAACATTCAAAATAAATATGCCAAAAACACATCCTACATTGTGACAGTGAACTCCAATAAAGTGAAGTAAAATATCAAGAGTATCGTTTACGATGGTATTTTATGTGTTCAGTAGCCACCAGTTCAACGAGGAAAGTATACTCGCAGGCGTCATGACAGATTTCACAACTTCTTTACAACAATAATAACAATGAAATCTACGTTGTACACGACTGTAAAAATCTTCGACTTTGAAAGAATGTAGGAAATATAAATATAAGGATTACTTTATGGTGGTTATCTAGTTTATTCCCAGAAAAAAACAATTATATATGAAACAGTCAAGCAAAAACGTCCTTATTTGTGAGAAAATATTGTTAGTAATTGTAAAAAATATCATGACTTGCATAAAATAGTATATTTTCATATTATGGTTAGGAATAACTATTTCAAGTCAAATGGAAGAAGCCCCGCTCGGGTTAAAGACTATTAATGAAGAGGTATTATCATTATAGAGTAACTCCAAATTATAAAATATGGTACGTCTATTTAGTAAGATTTTAAGATCATTCCGAAAATACCGATATTCTTTGCAAATCACTTAATGGCCCTAACACAAACGATAACCTATTCAGTGACATTTTCGCAAGCGAAAGTAAACGTTTAGACAACAATCGAGAAAATACCATGTACACGAACATGGAATATGTATCCACCACTTACTATCACATTAAAAAAGCTATGAACTCGCGATAGTAGTTGCTACCGTAACGTAGTGCTCGGATCTTGCTCAACGTAATGAACCAAGAAAACTATACTGATTGGAACAATCGTTCCACAATGTTTTCATGTCCACACAGTTAAATGCTTTCTCACAATCAGAGAAGTCGGTATGAAGTGATGATTTCCATTCATTTGATTGTTCAGCAATTATCCGCCGTGTCGTGATTTGGTTGGTACACGACCGATCCTAACGGAATCCAGTCTACTGGTTTAGAAGTTGGACGTCTACTAGATCTCTTATTCAGTCGAACAACAGTCTATTGACAATGCTACTAGGTAATGATACAAGAGTGATGTTTCTGTAGTTTCCATGCTCACTAAAATCTCCAATTTTTGGTAACTTGATAAAGTATCCTTATTTCCAGCCTGTTGGTACTTGTTCTTCCTCCGAAATCTTTCTGAAAAGAATATGAAACATCTTTGCAGTTACTCAATCTCTTATTTCTGTGCCTCAACTGGTGTATTGTTTAGTTCAGCTGCTGCTTTGACATTGAGCTGTTCATGATGATTTTTTTCTATTTTTGATAGGGTAACATTTATAGGAAGGTCTGTAGGCGCTGCTTCGACAACCGGTGAGTTCAGTGGGGTTATTCAGGAGGTCTGCAATGTGCTCTACCCACTTGTTTTGCTGCTCTTGAGTTTCAGTGATTGGTTTTCCTTTTATTTACTCCTAACTGGTAGTTCTGGTTCACTATATTTTCCAGCTAGCTTCTTTAATGTATTACTTAAGTGTCTCATGTTTCCTTCCAGTGCAGCTTTTTCCGCTGTCATTGCCAGGTCCTCCAAATATTTCTATTTATCCACTATAATGTTCCTATTTACTTGCGTGTTGGTTTCTGTGTACTCAACCAGTGAATTAGTTTTATCTGCTCTCGTTCGGATATCACTAATTGCTATCTTCTTGATACTCTTTTATTTTATTTTATCCAGAGTAATAGACAGAGATATATTCCTTATGGTGATGCACCTTGCGACCCGAAACCTCCTGACATGTTGAGGGTATTGTTTCTCTAGTCCGTTTCCAGTTGTCCATCACAGTAATTTTTTCTTCTAGTAAATCGTGAAATGCATGGAAGTTATTGTTGAGAGTTGTCTTGAATTCGTTGAGTTTATTAGTATCCCGAAGAAGGGTAGTATTAAACGTTTTTAATACTGCTGCACCTCTTACGCCTTCCATAGTCCTTCTAAACTTCTTATTGATGCAGATGTGGTCGATTTGGGTCTTGGTAATGTGGTCTGGTGAAATTTATGTAGCTTCGTGTATGCGTTTGTGGGAGAACATAGCACTATCTATAATCATTTATTTGAAGGTACATAAGTTTGCAGGCCACCCACCTTTTTCGTTATTTTCTGCTAGTCCATGTCGTTTTATGACGCCTCTATAACCGGTGTTGTCTATTTCAACCTTGGCAATTAGATATCTCATCAAAATGGTTCAGTCCATAGATGGGCGTTTCTCGACGATTAACTGCAGCCTCTCACAAAATTGATCTTTATCATATTCGTGATAACCGTTGTTGGTGGGTGCATAGGATTGGATGGTATTCATTGTGATCCCCTCCTTCTTAGTCTTTGATGATCCTAGGTCCATGAGATTCACGTGGACATCTACTAAGGAAAATGGCAAATCAACTGATAAGGTTAAAAATCTTCATTGGTTGAGGTGGTTGGTACATGTGTTGCGCATGCTTGACCACCGTTCGCTTCATTGCACTATGTTAGCGGAGGTAGGAGTAGTATGGAAGAAAAGTAGAGGTAGGGGAACCGAAACATGGCATCAGCCCATGAAATCTATGACTATTGGTCTGAGCCATGTTGGTAGATGCAGATTACCATGTTGGGATCCATGTGATAGTCGTGACCAGTGGCTGGGGGACACAAGGTGATATAGCTTTGAATCGGTAACAGTGACACAAGTGTATTCACTCAATTTTTTCCAGATCATGAATTCCATTACTTTTCAGCACAAGCCTATCCTTAATACCCTCCCTTGCTCTATCTGTTATATTGTCCTGACATGTCATTCTTGTAAATTTGATAACGTCGTGATGTGATGTGCTAACTTAAACCGATGTGCACATCTGTCCATGACTGACTGACTGACTAACTGAATGAAATCCATAAACTTCCATTAGGATTCAAGTAGTTATGGCGTTCTTGGTATAACATCTATTTATTTCATACATGATGGACTCGATATCCCCTTACTCCTACTAAAACTATTTCATCTCTGGAAAGAGGCACTAAGCTTATATGATAGAAATTCTCAAACATAATACCTTAATTGAAATAAAGACCAAGTTGCACAATTATAGACACGTAAATATTATCCTGGTTTTCTCCAGAATAATAGGGAAAATAACATGATAAAACGTTAGATTACCTACTTTATAAAAACTTGTTTCCAATTCTCAACATAGTTTCCTTAAAATGAGATCTTGTATAACTTGTCACTTTGAACTTTTTAACCTCGTCTTAACACAGAGTTGAGCACCTGGTTTCAGTGTTTTATTTTGACGTTTTTAAAGCTTTTACAATGGTTAACTACAAGCGAACTCTCATCTTATGAGATCAGAGACTTGACTAAATTTTTGCCTTGGTCACCAATGCCAAATAGTTGAAATTAACTCCTCTCTATCAAATGCGCAACCGGTTACAAGTGTTATACAAGGTAGTGTTTTAGATCCCTTTCTTTTTATGCCCACAGTATAGGTAAACCTTTTTTATAAGCTGATGATTTGAGTTGTGCACTCATTTCCTCTTCAAGAACCTACTTATGTACGCGATGGTATCACCACAAAACTCAACAAATCGTCGCATGGTGTTCGGAATGAAAACTGGAAGTTAAGTAGTCCGAATGTGGATGGATATGCTGTGAAGATATATGACTCAATCCCGATCTCTCCATAGGTGGCATTAAGTTGTCAAGGTTTCGTTCAGCGGTTGACTTGGAATTCAAACATTCTTACCATCTGTCATTTTCAAAGCGGGTTAATCTGCAGACAAATAAGCCACATCGACTTCTAGGTTACATACAAAGTAACTTTCATAACAATGATTCTCATACTCTACATTACAAAGTGTGTCCGACCACTATCAGAATACTGTACTTTCATTTTCAGTAATTATTGCATTAAGGATGCACAAATACTGAAATATAGTTAGCGTCGCTTTACACTTCATAATATTGAATGTAATTGTATTTTAGGCTACAAAACTAGATGAACCAACTTAGAAATACACCCTTCATAAAAGCAGTGGCTCAAGTTAAATCTAATTCTTTTACAAGATAATGAACAATTTATCCTTTACATCCTTGAATGCAATTTAATTCATGGACCTGTCTTGTTATAGTTTCTATAACTCGGTTACAGAAACAAAAATGTTTCATTCTAAATTCACTCTCTATATGGATTAATTTACAAATAAATTCTCGAGAAACTGGGACAGTTCACTATTAACTATTCGCGAGACATTTGCTTTCTTCATTTTTGCGACATATTGGTAATAACCTCTCTTTCGATATTGTACTGAAGGTGTTCACACAAACGATTAACTCTTACTCCACTAGCGAAATAATGGGGATCCTCAATATATGAACACTTTTATTTTACTCTATTAATCATAGAAATTTATGTGGTAAATCGCCATTGACAATGCCTGAGTAAGTTGTTACACAGTTCCTCTACCCTATTAACTACAAGATAATTCTCGTCAGTGTCCTGTGCTCCAATTTCATTTTCTTCTCTCTAGCCGATGATTATGCATAAAACAAGAATAGAATCTACCTGTGTTATTTTGTTTGTTTTTTTTTCGCGTCATGGCATCTTAGTTCCCTCGAGAATAAACTACACTACATCCTATGCAACATTGTCTATTCGAAAACGCGTGTGATGATGTGTCGCTTCCACTCTCAATTTATGCAGACTTCAACTTTCTTACACTACTAATTATCGGCAATCATGTACTTACACCATATTTGCAATAATAACATTTCTGTAACTGATATGCCACCATCTCTAATGTTTATGTACTTAACTAGCATCCTTAACCTACGCAGTTACTGACACTTATGAATATAACGTTCCATTGAATAAATTAATGATATTCGTCTTTCCAAATAATGTAACCTAATCTTTTTATCAACCGAAACACGCCTGTAAATTGGTGTGTATTCTCTAATTAATTTCAGAATTTATTATTATTATTATTATTATTATTATTATTATTATTATTATTATTATTATTCGCTAGCAAGCTTACATAGCTGGCGTAAATGACAAAAGAAATGTAGATGAAATGATGCGTTGAAAAAGAGCCTAGAATCAACACTATCACAGGAAGTGAGATGTGCAATATTAAAACTCTTATATGCAGTCAAAGCAAAATAACAGACTTCAATTTCCTATTTAAAGCACGAAATCGAATTTAAGTGCTTGAGTATAAGTTCGAAAATTACCTATTTACAGTTCATCTCCACCAAGAATTTAATCTACTTTAAATGCTCAGTAATATAATTTTGCTAACGCACTAACATAACATGAGAATAAAACTATACAACAAAGCGAATTCTTCTGTGATGTTGGGTGCTATGAATTACAATCATACGGCGGAAATACGCCTTGCTAATAAGCACCGAGAAACATTAAAACAAATAGATCAACTAGGTACATACATGTTTCAGTTTAAGTTGCTAAACCACAATTATAATGATAAAATGAAATTAAAAAAGGTTAATATCATAGTTCAACAAGAAGGAATGTAAAGGTATGTACGAAGGGATAATGGATTTATTAGTGATACCGTGAAGACACCTATGATTACAGGCAAGAAACCTAGGCATGTATTCTACTTTTATAACCCGTTCCACAACCACAGGCAAATACACGGTAGACTGCTGTGGCACACTTATCCTCTAGTTGAGTGACAAATAACTCGTCAACGTCACAAGTGACTCAAGCTGACAAAAGCCAAACGGGCTTTATTGATCAGTACTGAGATTTCATCAGAAACTAACTTACCAGGGCTGATGAGACTTATAGGACAAGTTAAGTGGCTAACACGTTCAAACAGTTCATCTCCCCCACCCCCACCTCCCTATAATCCATCTAGGCAATAATGCAAACCTATTTCGGAGTAATATTTAGAATTTAGAAGGAGGGAAACCCATCTCACACTTACAGTGGAAGTTGTGCTGAAAATAAATAAATATACCGAAAAATATAATGTCACCATATTTAAAAAAAAAAACACGAGATAAAACTTACTTCATTTTTATCTGCAGTAGCATAGAGTTGGAGGAATTTGTTAAACACTTTTTGAGCAGCAATTTTTACTTCTAAAGAACGTTTATATCGACGACACTACAATATCAGATTAAAGTGTAATGTGATAATTATCAAAAAGAAGATACAATAGAAACTAAACATGGCTAAAAATACGTATTCATAGTTTGAGATTCATTAATCCCAGCCTATATGATTGCTGTCCGCAGGATTATCGTATCCAATCCTTGGAGATGCTGGGTAACATGGCTGAAAACCAGTCGCAATAAAGTAGGTGTAATCGTCTTTCATCTTCATTTAAATCCTGAGCATTAAATTGTTTTACACTTTCCTCACAAATTAACTCTCTACTTACTATGTATAATAATTGTTTACGACTATTGATATTAATACTATTTCAACTACTCCGGTATTAATTTTAATGTTTTGAAGTGGTATGGCAACATTCTACGAAGTACGCAACTGATTGACTGGTTAAGAAATAGCTGATCATAGCGCATTTTGGAGCTATTCCTGATGTGCTGTATAAGAGAATGCTAATAAAACGACTAGTAAGGATCTAGAAATAACCTTAAATTAATTATAGATTAAATATAAAGTAGGTTCTATCGGAAGCTGTTTAGTGCAATTAGACACTGTGCAAATGTTCATAAATATCTTAGTTTGAGTTCTAATTAACATTAATTTATTATCGTTCTAAACAAACATGTAGCACCAATTAAGAAAATATGTTAATCTGTTTGATATTTCGGAGGAACGTAAATAAAATGTTTGAGATAAAACCGGTTACCTTCTAAGAGCGTTTTATTAGCGTGCATCAGGCTACCAACCTTATTTGAAGCCTAGTGGTATCAACAAACTGACACATCGATGTAATTAGTACTCAGTGAGCGAATTTATATCACATTTACCATGCTAATCTCTCAAGGATTCTTTTCGCAATCAGTCAGTCCTAAACAACATAGAACCTGGTATATACGTGCATCAGTTTGAGTTGTAAAAATTGGTATGAATGTAGCTAAAGCTGCAGTAAAGAAAAATTAGGTGCAAAGAGTATGATTAAACATGAAAGAATGGGTCTCCGGAATAAAAAAAAGTACAAAACAATTTAAAATTCTAGATACAGAGAAATTCAACTACCGATCGACGTTACAGCGAGGATTCCCATCCCGAGAGTCTATATCTACTAACATGGATCAGATTAACAACCAGTGACTTCATAGACTGATATCACATTGTGGTTTCGATGCCCCTAACCTTCTTCTAATCTACTCATAATTTCATCTATATCACAAGTCACTGTAGGTAGTGGTAGGGCATACGTAAAATATGTCACAATCACATAAGTCCATGAAGGCTCACAATCTTACCAACTGACCTAATCTCAGAACTTCTTGTAATTAAAAATCCAATAGTTTAAGTCAGAGGCCACTGGGTAGAGTCATTTACACACATTTTGATTTAGAAAACAAAATCTATAGGAGTACATAATGAGAATAAACTTCAGAAGAATCGAATCAAAAGTAAAGGAATGTTAAAAGATTTAATGAGTTAATCACTTACTTTTCGTATCGTTTCTACAACTGTCCAACACCTAGCCATTATTGGTAAAGAAATGGTCATCTTATCTAAAAATTCAAGTCTATCAACACATGTGACAATATCTTCATGACCTTGAATTAGACTTGATTTTATGGAACGATCAATTAGCAGTAAGCGTTCTTCAGCGTCTAAATCCTTCAATTGTTGTTCCTTATCTTTCATAATCTGATCATCGAAATTGGATACGGTATTTGACGGGGCAATAACAGCAGGATCAGAACTGAATAGAAAACAACAGAAGATAGGGGTTATTTTATTGAATACACGTTGATAACCCAGAGATTTTGCGAAGGTAATTTTATTGGAAAGTGATGAAACAATTAGTTTTAATTAGTTGGGGTGTGTGATCTACGAATGATCTCTTCTAATCTCTCATCATGCATAACTTTAGTGTTTAATATTTCGTATGCGACCAAGATATTTCGTCTAATTTACGGAATATATTCTTTTGACTAATAGTTCTGTTTATATCTGTTTTGTTTTGATAAAAAGAAAATTCCTAAATAATTAATAGCTTCGTTTTAATATTGATCTATTTTGGGAAATGGGGAGGAAGGATGGATCAATAATCCCATCTTATGAACAGAAGTTATTAATCGAAGCCACATCACCTTATTGTATATATATTGTATATATTGTGTATATTGTATATCATCTATTAACTAGGACTGCATTATCTAAACAAATATCTAACTGCAGGGTATCACCATTTCACATATTGTAGTTTGTGCAGAAATTGGTTTAAATATACAGGTTGTAAAACAGTTGTTCACTGGGAGGCTACGAAGTCAATTGAAATATCTTGTCCATGATACCGACCGGACGTAACATATGAAGCATATAGAAAATAAATTCTGGCTAGGATTTGTGAAGAAGTTAGCATAGCTCATAATCCAATATGCAGTAACCAACAAGGTTAATATACTATTTTATTGGTATGTCCTGTATCCTACATGTACAGAATATGCAACTAAGTGGCTTCAGTGAAGGAACTAAAGCATAGTACATAAGGTGTAACAACGACGTATAAGATAGATAAGTGGATAAAGTGCGAGTGTAATCTCAGTCTTGAGTAACTCTTGAAATGAATGAGCCGGTCTTCAGCCGACTTAAATGCAGGTTATGTAAATAGATGGTTCCAAATAGAAAAAGTAATCACAGTTAGGATTCAAGGTTAGTACGAGAGTTACAGTTGAAATAGGACTACTTCCTAAGGAAATATTTAACGACAGGAGGGAGATTTATTCATAAACGAGGACTTATCAAAGGGAAATGCTTATGCTATTGTTCTGTTATTTCAATGAAACAATTATAACTCTAACTTGAAAATATAATCTTAATACTAAGTTATTAACTGTAAAAACTCAACCGTAATTACTAACTGTAATAACCAGCACTTCCTTACCAAAACAGCAAAAGATGGTCTTGAGCATTATTCATATTCTTTTAAATAAGTTTATATCATACTGTTTTCTGAAATTAGTGTGCTTGTTTTGATAATGCGATAAGAAGACGAAGTTTATCAAAATTTATCAAAGGGACTAATTGTTCTAAAGCATATTGTTTATGATCGGTATGCATATTTCATTTGTGCGCACCATTGATCGAGCACTATACTTTAACTTCGTTTTCCTACCTAGACTGAATATTATTGATAATAATGCAAGGAACCCCCGTGGTTAGTTATTTAAGGAAACAGGCTAGAATATTATGTGGACTATCGATCGTCTTGGTGAATACATGTTAATCGTGTGAGGTATAATAAGATATTTATGGGAAGGTAATATCATCCATTAGAAAATTTCAGCCCAAAACACTCATGTTACGAATAAATACAGTGGTTATAAAAAAGACCACCATACAAATAATTTAGATGAATCTAAGTTAAAATAAAAATGGTGGTATACACATGATAATTAAGAAACTCACTTAGTAATTGGAGAGGTCCTAATAGTAATAGATTTGGAAGTTAGATCCATCTATGATTGAAGTAAACGGATCATGATGATAGTAACAAATTTACTCATTGAAATTAGTCAGTAAATGATTAAATAGTGATGTAAACAGATTTCCGTGCATTCAAGCAAGTAACAAAGGAGTACACAGTAAAAATATAGTACTAGTAATTCAAAAGGTAATTGTTATCACTATCTTGAAGTACAGACTTTGAGGCTTTTGGCATGACAATCACACCATATATTATTTCCAGACACTTGGACAGGAAAGAGAAAATGAAGGTCAGTTTGTGATATTATGTCTTGGTGTGAAAGATCATAATACAGGATTAGCATCTACGACTCATTGATTGCGATCCTAGAGATGTAACTCGATGATATGAGACATTATCAGATGTAGTCCACAAACAAAAATCAGTGGCGACCCTGATGTCGATTTCTATTAAGCCCGTCATAAAAGTGAGTTGATCTCACTTAAATGAAAGAAGTCTTTCTTTGCTATACATTTAACTGGGATATATAACTTATCAAATAATATTTATGTTCATTTGTTTATTAACCGTACATCCGTCCTGCTTTATTTCAGGATCAAGTTGTCATATGTATAAAAGCTTAGGAAGCTTATCGCTGACCAAGGAAATACAATTTTTGTTTGCTAGATTTGATTTAAATGACCTTAAATGGACTATAAAATGAACACACATCTGTGTGTGGAATGTATAAAAACATACTACTCAAGTATGCAGCCTTATGTCCCGTTACTGGTCACAATTTCAACAAAAACTAGATCATTCACAGTGTTTTTGATCAATTGGTTGAATAAATAAAAATAAAAACCATGCGGTTTCAACTAGTTATAAAAGCAACTCAAAGCAAACGTATGGATATAATGTGAGTGAACTCACTAAATTTTTAAATATTTTAAGAATGAAGGGTCTAAACAATAATGTATATAACTGCATAAATGCGTGAACGGAAAAACTGACCATCAAACAGCAACAAACAACATGCAAATACAGTTACTTTAGATTGTGGCCAACAGCAGCATCAGAAACGCTCGTTTCTTCCCCCTTATGTTTATTTGTCTATTATTTATTTAACCGTCATCCTTTCGGAAACTAGTCAGTTGGATGCATCTGCACCTTTGTTGATGCCCATACTCGAAACTAATATGTACTTATGTATGTGTGTCAGCAACTTTATGCTGACTGCTGGCTTGAGTCGTGTCGGAACCAATATATTTTGCTTCGATCGCCAACATGTTATCAATTGAACTACGAAGTCCACATACCTACTATTTCTTCGACAGGCATGAAATTAAGTTTGAGATTTCCTGTTGTAGGCATGATAGATTTCAATCTCAATGTGGATATGAACATTGGACTGCCGATAAATTCAGTTAACGAGTACCAAATGGGAAGATGTTCGCGTCCCAGATTCGAATGCCAGACGAAATCCAATTTTACTAAGTACTCTAATTATAGGCACTATTGGGACAGTTAGATCAAGATCAATATAAGCTAGAGATTGACTAAATGTAGTCCTTAATGCCAAAGTTAAAACTCAAACCCTTTCATATATATGAGATGAATATATGTGCAGTATTCTACGTAAGTACATGCCAGGTAGCCGGTAAATTAAAGTAAATAATTTACATAAATATTAATCAATGGATGTTCTAAACTGCCTGACTTTGTTAATGTACTTAATCACAACTCAAGAATCATGGAAAAGTACGAGTTCCATAATACTACTACGAAATAATCATGATGTTAATTGAGTCCATCAAAAACCTAAATGAAATTTTATTTAAACAGCTGGAACGCAGTAATACATTAAAATTGCAAAGACATGTTATTTTAAGCGATATTCTAAGCTCGTAGATGATAGTACCTTCCCCCCATTCGGACTATAGTTAGATCAAACCATTCATTTTTCAATAACAGCTTCGTGTACACCTCAATGAGTCAAAATATAAGTTTCTGAACTAGTGAGACGACTCAGGTGCTTAAACCGAAGGAGGTGGACCAGTGTTCGAACTCACAACTTAATAGTTGAAGGCCCAGTGAAATGACCATCACTTTACTATCTAATTGGAAATATCTTAGCATTTCACAACTTTTAACATTTGTCATTTAAGGTAGTTAAGGTATTTGGTGTTGAGGAATTAGAAATAATCGAATAGTCTGGACGTAAATTTCAGAGTTAGCAATATGAACAGGAAAATGAATCGCCGTAAAACTCACAGGATTTTTTTCCCAGCTACGAGATGACAGCTTCGGACTGACACTGGGGCTTGTTTTTCGAGAGTTTTTAACATCAGTGAAGACAAAGAATTCTGTGGAATAACGTCCGTGTTTCGAAGGTCTTTTTCTTAAGCGGATATTGTCAGTTTGGTAAGTAGCTCGGTCAGAGTCTTGGCTATTTGTAACTGCTTTTTGCACTAAGATAGATTGCTTCCGTTTACTGTCAGTACTATCCATCTTCAGACCTACATCATTTGCAGAAGTAACAGAATCAGAAGAATCATCACTAAGTTCTGGTAGGACGTTCCGAAGTAGGGGAGTGACAACCGCTGTCGAGCGTGTACGGTGGATATCTGGATGATTTGCGTTATTCTGATTTCCCGTACTAGGCGTTGGTGTTACTGAAACGATAGGCCTTGGTTTTGTTGTTTCCTCAAGAGAAACAAGCGGAGATAAAGCCGCATTCTGGCGTATAATGATTTTTAACGGATCGTTAGACGATACTTGTGATCGTTCCGACTCCTGGAGAAAAATAAAAGAAGCGAAAAATTGTTTGAGATATAATCAGGATTAATATTGTGACTATGTGATAAAATATGATTAGCTTGAAACTGGTTAGTCCCAATTATATAAGATTTGAGAATACCGGCATTGCAAACTATGTAATAAAAACATAAGTATGCAACATATTGATATCATTTATTGAATAAGCCTCAAAACATCAACCGAGATCCGATGTTGCACTATGACCCCGAAAATTTGACTGATAATCACTATGAAGTTCTGAATTGACACTAATACAGCTAAGTTTCAAAGTGAAGGGGTCATTCAAATAAGAAACTTTTCAGAAGTAGTTAATCTGATTCCAAAATGAGAATGACAAACTTTAAAGCGAAAATGAAATTCAAGAGTATGCTAAAAATTATTGGTCGATGAATAGGAATAAATCAGTCATTATCGTAAGATCTGGTATAAATATGCATCGAACCAAGATGAATAAAGAAAGGTTAAAGTAAACAGTGTAGATCGAACCTGGTTTGTTAGTGACAAAGTAAAGAACGAATGCTGGCTCGATGGATCAAATACCCATGATATTAATGCTTGGTGTATGAAAGTCACAAGTAGCGACATCATGATCAGTGCAATAGTCCGTTTGTATCAAGCATTATATTTCAATCAAGTCACTTTTCACTCTAATCAAAATGAAACCAGAGATAATTTAATAAGTACGCTATTAAGAGGATACACTTAATAAGGAATTTATGATAAACCGAATCATTACACCGTGGCTGAGTTGAAAAAATGAAAAACAGACATCATTAACAACAGTAATATCGAAGAAATTATCTTAACCAAAAAGGTTATATTGAATGAGTAATAAAAAAATATTTAAACATGAATACTACTTTCATAACATACAATATGATGTGCTTCTAACGTATTAGTGGACCCAAGTGTAGATGGTGAGGATGGAGAAATAGAATCTGGAGACATCAAAACTGTGGACTGTTTGCGAATGCGCAGCCGAAGAGCTGAAACGCGTTGAGAGTCTACGGGAACATAATCCCCAGACTTCGTTACATCCGTCAACCGAACGTGTGGTTTCACAGGATTATTATTAGTTGTAGTAGGCGACTGCTTTGCTAATTTTCTGGAATAAAAGAATATGTTGCTTGAAAGTATAAAAACAACTTAATTCTTTTCTGAAAGATATACAAAAACAAATAAACAGCCCTTACGTCAAACTACTTCTTCTATTTCCTTGTGAACTTTGGGGTGGATGATGGCTGATCGAATCACTGCTTTTGCGAGATTCAGTATGTGGTCGTTTGGCTAGTCTTCCATGTTCTCCTAAAATGTAATTATATTGAAAAGACATCATTATATTCCAAAATAAAACTTACAAGTCGTATAAGGTAAAATATTAAGTAAAAAAAGGGTATTAACTCCGCCTGGAACCCTCCAAGGGTTACCGCCGGTCCCAAGCCCGGATAAAGGAGGGTTGGGCATAGGGTTAGCAACCCTATCCCGTAAAAACGACAACTCCGTTAAAAAAAGTGTAAATCAGAAAAAACCATTTTAATCCTCTAAATTCCGCTCAGGAAGTTGGAAGGCCTTTACTTCGAAAAACTATGACGCCTCATGATGAAAGCCGGAATTCTTCGGAAATCATGAGGCCGATGCCCCTTCCGACAACTGGAGCGATAACCAATATAGGTGACCGACCTCAAACAGATGTCCCTTGGGCATTGCAGTCACACCCTCGGGTCATTAAGACCACCCCTATTCCACTTTCTTTTACAGGTACCTCAAGAAGAACCCTTTCACGGTGTAGGCAATAGGGAAGTGATAACCGCCCTCATACCTCTAACACCACTCGAGATCACATTGTTAGCGATCAAACACCTCCTTCTCTGGCTTCTACTATTTGAACTTCTCCAACTACATGTATACATGCCACTCGTACTGGTTTCTCGAGTCCGCGAAATGCCATACAAGGTCTTCTGAAACCACGCTTTAAACTTCATGTTGGAGCTTTTAACGTACGTACGTTGTTAAACCGGTCAACAGGCTGCTTTAGCTAAAACACTAGAATCTCTTGTGATTGATGTATGCTGTGTCTCCGAAACACGCATACAGAATCCCAGTATGGTCATCCGATTGACCTCACTTAGTCAATTCGAAACAGCACAATTAACTCTTCTTTTATCTGCAGGTTCACGTGGACTTGCCAGTGTAGGCATAACACTAAGCTTACGGGCAGAACAGGCACTTCTCGAGTGGATTCCTGTAGACAGTTGATTATGTGCTGTCCGTCTAAATGGCACAGTACAAACTCGGAAAGATAGGGACACACGGTGATACCTTTTTGTCGTCTCTGATTATACACTCACTGACTGCAGCACAGATGGAGTGAAAGACGAGTTCTGTATGAAGTTCTCTAGCCTCCTTCAGAAAGCTAAGCACTCAGACAGTAATTATAGCAGGGGATTTTAATGCCCAAGTCGGTAGGCTAAATCAGACTGAAAAACACTTAGGTGGGTCACTTGGTATCCCAGCCCAGCGAACGGATAACGGAGATCGTCTGATACAATTATGTTCAAACCATCGTTTATTTTTAGCTAGCACAAACTTTAAGCATAAATAGAGACACTGTTTGACCCGGCGAACTCCATCATCCACAGAACGATGGACGCAAATCGACCACATCGGCATTAGCTATCGTTGGAGAAGATGTGTAGAGGACTGTCGCTCTTTCTGAGGGCACGTGTTTAGATTCTGACCACGCCCTAGTGAGAGCACATATCTATATGCGTTTTGCTGGTCGCAGAAATGTCACATCAGGCAAACCACTTAGATATCAATTTGAGACTGAAAATGCCAAGATTTCATTTAGGAAATGACTTGGCTAAGTATTTAGTCGCCCACAACCAACAGATTCACCCCCGAAACAGCTTGGAACGATTTTAAAGCAGGTGTAAACGCAGCAGCTTTATCTGCATCTTAACTCAATCCAAAAGCTATAAAAGACCATTGTATCTCTGAAACCTCTAGTAAACTGATGGAAGCTCGAAAATTCATTCCACCAAGCTCGGAGAATCACGAAGAGAGAATAAAATTGAAACGTAGACTGACAAAGAGTCTGGGTAAGGATCGTGAACAGTGATGGGTAACAAAAGCAAAATCGATGGAAGCATCAGCGGCGGCGGGCAATAGTAGACAGCTGTTCCGACTTATCAAGGACACCGGCATTAAGAAATCGGCAGTTAGTGAAATTACCTCGGAAAAAGATGGATCTATGATTCACTGTCAGTCTAGAAGATTAAAATGATGGGCGGAACACTTTCAGGAACAGTTCGACTGGCCTCCAGTTACTATTAGCTTACCTACTATCCCCAAACTACCTGAATGGAAAACTGATACAGATCCCTTAACTCTCAGTGAGGTTGAAAAAGCCATAAGTAACTTGAAGCGAGGGGAAGCCGAAGGACCTGATAGGTTGTCTACCGCTATCTTTAAGGATGGTGGTCCAGTCTTAGTTGGTAGGCTAACTGATATATTAGCCGACATCTGGGAACTGAACATCATCCCACTTGATTGGTCTCGCTCACTGATCGTTCCAATTTACAAAAACGGACAGAAATCTACTTGTGATAACCACAGAGGAATCAATTTGACTAATATAATATCTAAAATATTATCCTCCATAATCATTCGACGTTTATCCGACACTAGAGAACAGCAGACTCGGGAAAATCAGACTGGTTTTGGACCTGGACGTGGTTGTATTGATCAAATATTCACACTGCGCCAGATGCTCAAACATAAACATATGTATCAACGTCTGACAATAGTTGTATTCCTTGACTTGAAAGCAGCTTACAAATTCGTAGACCGTGAAGTCTTGTGGCAATGTTTGTCATTAAAAGGTGTACCTCAAAAGTACATAAACCATATAAAGGCTCTCTACTCGGTCACCAACAGATGAGTTAGAGCCTATGGCGAATTGTCACAGGAAATTTCATCCTCAAGTGGGGTTTGTTGGGGTCGCCCCTTATCCTCATTTTTATTTAATTTCGTCATAGATATGCTCTTAGAAGTCTCACTCACTTCCTTTAACTCTTTAGGAATTAATCTCCTTTAAGCAAGTCCTCTCGTCGACTTAGAATACGCAGACAACATACTCCTATTCGATGAAGACGCTGACAATATGCAGACTCTCCTGAGCACCTTGAGTAACAATGCAAGCATTTTCGGGATGCACTTCTCTGCTTTTAAATGCAAAATGTTACTCCACGACAGGCCTGCTTCCTCATCTATGTTACTGATAGGGTGTGAAGTAATTGAATGCGTTGACCACTTTACTTATCCTCAGAAGTCTCATCACCCTTGGTGGGTTGGTGTCTGACAAAATCTCAGCACGAATTAAGAAAGACCGATTGGCATTCGCCAAATAACACTACTTGTGGCGCAGGCGAGATATCCGTCTCTCAACGAAAGACCGAGTGTACTGCGTGGCAGTCTGCGCCGTTTTAACATATGGCTGCGAAACGTGGGTCATAAAAACACAAAATATGCATCGACTTCAGGTATTTGACCATAGAAATCTTCGTAGCATAACCCATATATCATGCAACAGTCGAATAAGTAATAATGAGGTTAGATAAAAGGTTCTTGGGAAATATGGTAAATCAGTCTAAGAGGTTATCAACCTTCATCGACTGAGGTAGTTGGGAAATGTGTTGCACATGTCAAACTACCGCCTGTCTCGTCAAGCGATGTTGGCTACGGTTGAAATAGAATGAAAGAAGGGTAGGGGCAGCCAAACCATAACATGGCATCAGTCCATGAAGTCTCTGACTGTCGGTCTAAACCATGTTGGTAGATGCAGATTACCTGGTTGACGTCCGCGTGATAGTCGCAACAAATGGCTGGAGACACTTAGAGACATGGCTCAGAATTGGCCACAGTGGCGCAAGTGCATTCACTCTTTAACTTCATCTAAATCTTGAATTCTATTATTAGTTACTTTACACCTTTACTTCACTCTCCCATCTTGTATTCTGTTATTATGTTACCTCCGTTATTTCGTAGTGCTAATGTGGTATGGAAACTTAAACCTATAAGCGTATTTGCACGGTTCTACGTTGTTGTTGATGATGATGATGAAAAAAAGGTATTAAATATAATTTGTGACATTTAGAAGAACTTTAATCTACAGCTTTACAAAAAATCACTTTCTTCACAAATGACAAGCCATAACTAACTCTCACGAACACATGAGAATGTAGAAAATAAGAAAGATTTAAGTATTTAAGAAACTGAGATTCATTACTGAATTCCCGCTAGTCAGTCATAAGTTATGTAAACTCTGACTCGACAAACCGTATTTGAATAAAAAAATCATTAATAAGGTTTAAATACTTTTGAAATATCCTTTTCAATGACAAATACTGGCACGGAACCTCTAGGTTTAAGGAGTCAAATGTTACCATCGAGTCAAGGAAAACCACCATTTTCAGACGTTGATAAATACACCCATGTTCCAAAACATGACGACAGTTAAGAATAAAAGTAACGCTCATCTCAATGTAGCTTGGCACGACATATGTTTTAGAAATAGTAGTAATTAGACCGTGTTGGTATACGCGTTTTCGCACGATAATCACGATTAGAGAAGGCGTTGTGCTGATAACTCAAAATCAATCACACTGGCAAAGATGCATTAACCCTTTACTTCACTCTAGGTCTTGACAAGACAGATACAACGCAGAACTTCGTACGTACATACATCAGTTCAGGTCGCCATACCACATCAGCACAGAGACGCAACTGTCAGTTCAAATCCAAGAGTGCATAACGATAATAGAAGTATTAGCAGTAATGCAGAAAATTAGGGAGCGAAGATATGATTCGAAAAGTATAATTCAGTGAGATAAATTTGAAAGGAGAAAGATAGAGAATTCGGAAGGTTAGATTTTGAGAGAACACAAAGAGTGGATGCACCTGCGCCATTGCGAACGATTCTGAGCCATGTCGTTCAAGGTCTCTAACTATTGGTGACTTTCGTCTCGCGGACCCCAACCACGCAGCCTACATCTACCAACATGACTTAGTCCACTTGTCAGTGACTTCATCGATTTCTGCCATGTTTTGGTTTGGCTGCCCCTAGCTTTCTTCCAACCTATTCCTACGCCGCAAAACATAGCACGTCGAGGCAGTCGGTAGTTAGACATGCGTAACACATGTCCCAACCACCTCAACTGATGAAGTTTCAATACTTCATCTATTGATTTGCCCTCCTTTCCTAGAACCCGTTTCCTAACGACAGCATTGCTCACTCGGTTGTCCCATGATACACGAGCAATGCTTCGGAGTCACCTATGATCGAAGACCAGTAACCTACGAATGTCCTCTACTCTTAACGGGTATGTTTCGCTACCGTATAGTAGGACAGAGCGAACTGCTGCACGGTACACTCATCCTTTGGTTAGCAAGCGGATATCTCGCCTGCGCCATAAGTGACGCAACTTGGCAAAAGCCAATCGAGCTTTCTATATCCGTGCTGAGATTTCACCAGTCACCAGGCCATCAGCACTGATGAGACTCCCCAGATACGTGAAGCGGTCTACACGCTCGACTACTTCACTCCCTATCACTAGTTCAGGTGCCGATGCAACCCAATCCTGAAGCAACATTTTGCATTTCGAGGGGGAAAACCGCATCCCGAACATGCTTGCATTGTTGCTCAGGGTAGTCAGAAGGCTCTGCATTTTGTCAGCATCTTCACCAAATAGGACTATGTCATCAGCATACTCTAAGTCAGTAAGCGAGGCTCCTGGTAGTAAGTCAACTCCTGAAAAGTCAGACGAAGACATGATTATATCTAGGAGCATGTCTATGACAAAATTAAACAAGAATGGGGAAAGTGGACATCCTTGACGGACACCACTTGAAGTGAGGAATTCCGATGACAGTTCGCCATAAGCTCTCACTCGACCTGTAGTTTTAGAGTAGAGAGCTTGTATAAGGTTAATGTACTTCTTTGGTACACCTTTCAATGACAGACACTGCCACAGAACCTCACGATCAACAGTCGAATGCCGCCCTTAGGTCCAGGAAGACAACTATTGTAGGACGCTTAAATGTGTGTCTGTGTTCCAGGACCTGTCGCAGTGTGAAGATGTGGTCTATACAGCCACGTCCAGGTCTGAATCCAGCCTGGTTTTCTGTAGTCTGCTCTTCACGAGCTCTAGTTAGGCGTCTAAGTATAATCGAGGCTAATAATTTAGAAACTATATTAGTCAGACTGATTCCCCTGTGATTGTCACAGGAAGACTTTTGTCCTTTCTTATAAATTGGGACAATCAGGGATTGAGACCAGTCAGATGGTATTACGCCCAGTTCCCAGATTCTACCTAAGATTTCAGTCAATCTAGCTGCTAAAACTGGACCACCATCCTTAAACATTTCAGGGGTAAGCCTATCAGGACCTGCTGCTCTACCTCGCTTCAGATTTCCTATAGCCTTCTCAACTTCGTAAAGACTAGGAGGAGTTAAGTCGATTTTCCATTCAGGATGACTGGGGATCGTGGGCAACCGAAGTGTGGCTGAAGGCCAGTTGAACTGATCCCTAAAATGTTCCACCCATCGGTCCAATCTCCTGGACTGAGAATGAATTGTAATCCCATCCCTTTCCGAGATAGTCTCACTCACATTCGGATCCCTAATACCAGTTTCCTTAATAAGTCGAAAAAGTTGCCTACTGTTGCCTATCGCCGCTGCCTTTTCCATCGTTTTTGCTTTCGCCACCCACCACTGTTCACGGTCGTTGCGTAGGCTTTTTATCAGCCTGCGCTTAAGCTCACTTCGCTCTTCATCATGTTCACAGCCAGGTGGGATGAGTTTACGAGCATCCATCAGTTCGGTGGATGCTACTGAAATCCACGGCTTCATCCTAGCCTTATGATTTACCTTACTAGCAGATATCATTGCTGTTTCCATAGCCTTTTTGATATCATTCCAACCTGCTTCCGGATGGCAATCGCTTACACGGTCGCCTAACTGCTTTTCTAGTTGTTCCTGAAATATATTCTTAGCTTTATTATCATTAAGTAAATCCCTAAGAGGCTTCATTGCAATGTCTTTCCTACGTCCAGTAAGCCTCAAACAAATACGCGCTCGCACTAAAGCATGGTCTGAATCTAAACAGGTGCCCCAGAACGAGCGACAGTCCTCTATCGAACCCCTCCATCGGTGGCTGATGGCGATGTGATCTAGTTGGGTCCAACGTTGAGACGATTTTGGGGGTCGCCAGGTCAAAAGATGCTTTTCCTTATGCCTAAAGTTAGTATTCGCTAGAAACAGGCGGTTATCTGAGCATAGTTGCAACAGACGATCGCCATTATCTGTTCTTTGAGCCGTGACACCATAACATCCACCCAAGTGTCTCTCATTTTCACTTAGTCTACCTACTTGAGCATTAAAGTCACCAGCCATTATAACTATATCAGAGCGCCTAGCTTTTTGGAGGAGGTCCGAAAGCTTGCTGTAAAACTCATCTTTCACCTCGTCTGAACTGCAGTCAGTGGGGGCATAGGCAGATACGACGAAGAGGCAACGACGAGTGTCCCCTATCTTTTCGAGTCCTAACTGTCCCGTTCAGTCGGACAGCGCACAAGCGACTATCTACAGGGATCCAGTCTAGGAGAGCTAGTTCTGCCCTACGACTCAATGCTATACCTACACCAGCGAGACCCCGGGAAGCAGCATCTGGGCTACCGGATACACGGAGAGTGAATTAGGCTGCTTCTTTGTTTTGATACGGTGAAATCAGGTTAATGATTTTACTAGGATCCTGTATGCGCGTTTCCGAGACGCAGCATACATCGATTGAGTGAGATTCTAAAGTCTTAGCTAAGGAAGCCTGTTGCCCTATTTGACTTAATGTCCGTACATTAAAAGCTCCAACATATAGTCCAGAACGGGGTTTCAACAGACCAGGAATGATTTTTCGTGAGCTCGCATCGTTTGCATTAGCGGTGCAGTGAGATGAAGGAATGTGAGTAGAGTTAGTCGTAGAGATAAGAGAGATATTATGGGGTGTAGAAAGGATTTGATTTTGACCAATTTGGACTCTCGTGCTTTTGCGGGTATGAGGGTGGTTGTCACTTCCCGGCTGCCCACACCGTGGAAGGGTGTTTTTTGAGGAACCTGAAAAAGAAGGCAGATTAGTGTCGGTCTCAGAGACCTGAGAGCGTGACCGCAGAGCCCAAGGGACAACTGCTTGAGGCCTGTCACGCACGGCCTTTTTATGAAAAGTTTTTTTAGTATTAGCTCCGCACTTAAAAGCCCTTAGTGGGCACCCTTACCACCGGAGACGGAAATCCGTGAGGTAGGGTGAGGTGTGACATTTTTAGGGCCGACCTTTTCTAACCCCTCCTTCCTTGTGAGAAGGCAGCATCGCTGCAGATGCTGGTTGTCCGAGGGAAACACCTTACTGCTGTCACACCCCTCTGCAGTCAGCAGTACGACTTCGCCCTCAGACCTTGAGTAGCTGCTTTTAGTCTCATCGTTCTCCAATCGACCTACCTAGCATGATAGAACCTACAGGAACATATGTTCCAGCCAGTATAGCTCGGTTGGGTCATCACGATAGGCAAGCCCGACCACCACGACAAGGTAGCAGCTACGGTCGGGACTCTTGGTCTTGAGTTTCGGTATTCTTATACGCTTATTTTTTAATTAAGTCTTCTTGAAATACATTCTAAAAGTTTAGACTATCATCGTCACTGCGCCGATTCGATCCATTTGCTATCCATATTATTAATCTTATCTTGTGATGTTGACATGGTATTTCGAGAACTTGAGTCTATGAACAAGTGAGCTGACCGAAGAATATAAGAGTAGCATATCCATGAGTTAATTCATGTTTTTAAGTAATTTAGTTTTAACACATTTTAATAAACTGACAGAAATATTAGCCAGTTTTAAAGCTGGTTGTATTTAAATCATAAAGTGTCCATCTTATTGACTTCTATAACTCATAATAACACCTAACTAGAACATGACCAGAGATTTTTGAAAAAAGTACTTTCAGAAATTGTAATAGATTTACGTAATAAATTCCACTACCACCCCCCCCCCTGACCTTCAATTCTAAAAGCCAAACATCCTTGCTGACTTCGTAAATGCATAATATCACTCATCGATCCATGATAGTGGTCATATTTCTTAACCTGAAAACTGCATTTGGTGACTGCTAAGTTTTTAACTCATTGAAAGGCCTAAAAGTATTTACTGAAAGTTCATTACTTCAACATTTAATCAAGCCATAGCTAGCGTCGAACTTTCCGTTGAAATATTTGTATCATGCTGCGCACGTCAGAATCGCCGAATTAATTTAATTCTCATGTATATATATATATATATATATATATATATATATATATATATATATATATATGTTTTAGAAATAACGCATTAATTATCTGAATATTCGCGGATTCATTTCCTACTTAGAGGCTTACGATGACTTAAAATATCCCAGCCATATAGTTCTGTTTGGTAAAGGTGCCTTCGAAATGAAACTTTTTTTATTCCTTGAATACGAAATCGCTTCGTGATTGGTTTGCATCAATCTTAGTCTGAATTCACAGATGAAAATCAAATAAGTCGACTAATAAAATTTCTGCACGGATATAAAAATGCTCATTCAGATTTTAACATGCCCACTCGTGGAAAAGGTAAGGCCCTCATCTCAGTTATGTACAATGTAGAACCGAGAACATGTGTAGTGGCCCGAATTTCCATATTCAATCAGCACAGCTAGACGAATGCCAAAGTAATAATGGTTATACCATCAGTAGTAGTAAGGAAAGTGAACACAGAGAAAATGGTACAAGACAAAAGGGAGTAATTCGTAGGTTTAAAACAATACTGAGCTCAGGAGTCAGAGAAACATAAAGAAAAAATGCACCAGTGCCTACGTGACTTATCTTGAGAATTGTCTTCAAAAACTGATTACGATATCCATATGGACCCCAATCATCCATTTTACTATAAGTGTATATACTGTACAACAGCCTTCCCTGCAAACTTTTGCGGATGTGAAACGCACGGATAAACTACCAGAATTTTACCATGTCCAAAGCAATGTTGAAGATAACGTGATACTTTAGATAGGAATGGTACACGGATTGGAAATATCCTACATACCCATCTACATAAACACCTAAGACGTATATCATCAACACCCAGTCGCTATCAATTCCTTAGTGTAATGGTAACTGGAGTAAAAGAACACGTACGGCTAGGCAGATTAAGACATGTTCAACTATGCAGTGGTTAACAATTGCTTTGAGCTATATGGAGAGGTTTGGAATTCCTAGTTGTATACTTCGGGTGGTGCGACATAAAATTAGACCCCGTGGTGAGCATGCATGAATTCTTTATCTTCACGTGAATCTAGTTACTAGTGTCATTTTACGTTTGCATTCGCCGACCTTTTAAGTTTCCTATGAAATATTTTTATTATGGTCAGCTTTTCAAAACAGTTTACATCCTCATTCTTCTGTTCACCATGATAGGGTGTATGTGACTTAAACAAAAACATTTATTGGTCACATTCTACGCTGACGAGTCACTGTTTATCTTTCATAAACTCAGATTTCAATAAAAGTAAAAAGTGCAAGTTAATATAAATCTCCAAACTTACTTTCTGCTGAGGTTGATTTTGATCGTTTCTGACTTTGAACTTCGGTTACAGGAGAAGTTATGACAGAATCGTCAATAGTGTCTTTACAGTTGCGTTTGAATGAATAAAACTGAGCCAAAAAATTTTCAGCTTCTGGATCCTACCAAAGTTTAGTAATGGACGTATTGGTTACAAAACTCAAAGGATCATGAAAACAGCACTTCAAGAAGTGACTGGGTTTATGAATATTACGGCGACCTGACCTCTGTTCATTAGCAATAATTTTAAGCTTTGCTTGCCGTCTTAAACAAAGATTAGTTTTTATTCACTTCAACTATCTGTCTATCTCTTAAGAGCAAAAGCAACACACTGTAGATTTACAGGTTGATTTTACTATCAAATACAAAGCTAGTAAGCCTTCGCTGATAAATAAGTACCCAAAAGTAAAGATAATCACACTGAATAGAACTCCGAATACTCACTATTAGATCCTAGTTATTTTTAAAATACGCAATCGATGTTTTCGTATCTCTAATGCACGTGCAGGATCCCTGTTCTTGCAGGCACGTACTTTCACATCAAGATACAGTCGGCATAAGTATGTGATATAAAAAAACCAAAAACTTTCCCCAACCCCTTATGAAAATGATCTATGACTAAATAATCTGCGTTCATGGTTAGGTTGCTATGACAAACTGCTATTCGCATAAATCAGCACCAAAAACAAATGAACTACACAAATACAAAAATATTGTGATGAAAATACAAATGAAAAAAGATCGAGAAATGTAAAATGAAATAAGAAAACAAGAAAATTACAAGGTGGGAGTCTTAGCTCGGATAGAAACACAACCAGAAAAGATCTTATTCCGTTTTGAGAAGTTGCCAAACTGTGGGGATTTAAACAGGAAACTGAAGTAGGATGACCATTGACTTTTATCTTGCGTCTTATGTTATAAGCCCCCAAGCTACTGATGTGCGCTACCTCCGAAACCTCGACCGGGGAGTCGAGACGTACCGACATGGACCAGTTCTATGCAGTTTCCTTCCATATCACGGAGCAGTGTCATAAACTGACCACATCTGCGTTTTTCTGCCAACGCCCAGAGTCAGCAAATAATGACGATACGGGAGCTGCTGGGATGACATTTATAAAACATGACCAAGCCATCGACACAGATGTTACAAAATGAAGACATCAATGAGGCTGTCGTCCTTGCATCCGATGACACGTTACCAAAAATCAGCACCACTAACAATGTAAACTGCTGTCAGTAGACGTTTATTTTTCAGTTGTGTATTTAGCACTTGTAAACAAGCGAAAGAATTTGATTTTACACTCCCAGGTATTTGTAGCCTTAAACACCTATGTAGTGTTGCATGTATACTATCACAAGTGAGAAAGTCCGGAATTACTTTGTTTAGGCTGTTACACTGCCTCATCAATTGCTATCCACTGGGCTCTTTTTAAGTTTTTAAAGCTTATAAATATAATTTCTACATGGATTGCAAAAATGTCTTCAAGCAAACTAAAAGGTTTACCATAATGATCCCACTTACTTGGAGTAAATTCCTATTGAAATTTTGGTGTAAAGACGTTACACGAAGCCACTATTACATATATACTAACTATTAAAAACGTATCAGTGGGAAATTTTTACCAGCAAGAAAAGAGCAAATGAAGTTTTATCAGTGAACAATCTCACCTTTTTATAAAGCAGAACATCTGGGTTTTCTTCGATTTCCTGTAAACCAGCTTGAAAAACAGCCTTATTACGAGGTACTCCATACTTGTGTTTGAACTTTTCATAGGGATATATATCTTTTGGAGCTAGAAAGTAACTAGAAAGTAGTAGTTGGAAGACAATTTGTAGCAAGCCTACACTTCATGAGTCCCATAGAAAAAAATGGGATACTTTCCCTTTGGAATTGGAACATCCTCCGGTAAAAGATTAATCTAACACATAAGGAATTAAGTTTCCTTACTCTTGAAGGCCAATGGGGATGACCTTTAACTTTAGCGAATATCTTATCGCCAGGAGAATAAGCCATAGATGTAGACAATAAGGACCCGCCAGATTTGTATAACCCGCCACTAAAAAGCACTTCAACAAAGCTTTACATTACAAATTTATGTTCCGAAAACAATAAGAAGGTAAATTAAGTTATCATTTTAAAGATACTTCAAAGAATTTTTATATTATTGGTGCAAACCCCTGTGCAACTCCTGCTCTTAACTCATATTGCGAAACAATCTGGGAGCTATTTTATCTTTTGTGGAAGCATGTTAACCTTTCGCATGTACTGAATTTATATTTTCTTGCTTGACTGATTTAAAAACGACAGTGACACTAATTCTCAGCTGGCGAATTTTCGGTTTCGATCATTAGAAACGTGTCAAGACTACTGACTTTTCATTTTTAGTGGCAAATAATTCACCAAATAAATGGTTGTGTAGGTGCTTGTCACTGATGCTAACCATATTCACTGATTTTACAACAATAGCAACTTGTTTATGTACAGGGTTCATCTCTTATTAACCAAACTAGTTTTAGCTAACACACGCAGAGTAGTTTTCCATTATTCGTTTCCACTGAATGCCTGTAGAATTAAACAATTCTTGCTGATGTTGGGCTTCTTCCTCTAGTTAGGTGGACTGAGATGCAGAGGAATAGCTAGCCCCTTGTAAACATGCCAATAATTAAGAATGTGAGGTTTTATCAAACATAAATAAGGTAGAGAGCGATGATTTGATCATGTCTGTATGATAGATGTAATCATTTGAACTTTTAGATGGAGTGCAGAATTTATATTGCGTAAATAATTATATTAAAAGTTGAGTATCGGGTGTATATTGTTTACTTATGCCGATAATAAGTATAAATGACGAAAACATAAATTAGAAGTAATACCTCTTCTGTTGCTAGTTTATGTCTTATCAATAAGTCAATTAATTAACATTTCGAAAACTTGTTTACCTTTTCTCTTCAGAAAATGGTCAAGTTTTACAAGTTTAGAATGTCAAAGGGATGATGTACATCAAATAACTGGTAATTACAAACGCCACGTCGAGATTCTGAAAGGTTCTGTTGTTCAGTGGTTAGATGAAATGTTTCCGGCTCTTTCGAAGGTTCTAAAGGTTTCATTGATGTTTCTGGGAGCCGTCCCAGCATGAATGTATTTTTCAGACCAAATCTTCCCAGTGACCTAGTACGGTGAAGAGAACTATGGACTATACAGTAAATTAAGATCATATCCCACTGACTCTCCTATAACGTACATGATGCTATACAAATGCTTTATGTTGAGCTGCGTAGAGTTTGTTTATTAATCTCACTACCAGTTTCGTTGTTCTTCTTTGGACACATTCCAAAGTGGCAGCACTGTTCTTGAGAAAGAATTACGCAGTGCATGAGTTATTTCAAGGTGAGGTCCTAGGAATATGCTGAAAATATTGATAAAAAGACCAGCAGACAAATTACTTAAAATTTTAGGCAGGAACCTCCAGACTGAATAGCCTTGATTAGCTGCAGAATCCCAGTAAGAAGACACTCCTTGAGTACCTTAGAAGGTTACGCCTATGTTTTTTTATAAGCTAGAAGGGGCAATACTAAATCCACAGATTGTGTATGCAGATAATGTGTCCGATTGTTAACCACTGACATCATGAATTGGTTGGTATTATGGGGAATTAAGTTACTAGAAGCCCGCACATGTATCCGATTCAAGTCCTCTTGATGATATCAATGAGGCCTCGGATCTCCCTCCAGATCATGAAATTATCTGCGAATAGAAGAGGTTGTGAATCTAAAATAGAAAGAAGGCTATTTATAAATAGGGAGAAAGGAAGTGATTTTAGTATGGAACCTTGTAGCACTCCACCAGTTACTGTAAAGCAACCAGACAAAATAGGATGAACTATGAATACCATAAATCCTTTACCTAGGCAGCTCTTTGACCATTATAATAAATAATCATTAATACTCATCGATTACGATTCCCTGCAAAGAATTTGACTATTTTCTGGTGGTTTGGAGAAATCTAGGATGTCAATATGTCCATAATATATTTACTCAACAGATAGAGTACAACTATTCTACCTTGTCAGAAAGTCAGTATTATAGGACCTACTTACAGAAAATCATACTGTGGTACAGATAATAGGGGATTATTAAGAGAATGGTTAGGAAGACAGTTGTTAGTGAATTTTCTATTTCTTCACTATTACAGGGAGTAAGAAAAATGGGCTAATCTCCCAAATCGCTTATGGACAGCTGTGATCAAACTTTACTTCCACTTACAAGATAGCCGGCCCGCAGCTACATAGCACCTGTAGAGGATAACAGTTAGATGACAAAGAGCAGATTTGCATATTTCCGAAGAATTGTGGGACGGATTTAGATTAACTTTAGTCTCTCTGCTCATTTATACCACACCGTTATTAATGATCAGGAAACAGCTACAGAAGTAGAGCTCCAACTTTTCTCATTTTTAAACCCACGTCTTTTCAAAAATGACATTCTGTTTCTTGGTGTAAACAAACAGACTATTTTTAATGCCTTGGTACGTCCTGTACAATTGACAGAATAGACCATATTATTAGGGAATAAGTCTTTATTATATTATAGTGGGAAGGAGACAGTGAAATGCGATCTAATCATTCAAACACACAATACTCCTCAACATTTAGTATAAGATAATAGAAAATATAATCCCTATGCAGAATAAGGAAGTAAACGAATACTTGGGCTTTATTGTTTTGGCGTATGCTTAAGGTTTGAAGTCAACTCTTAACTAGTCAACCTGTGTCGCTAAATTAGCTTTCTCCTAGGATCGACTTCCATAGGAACACCGGTTCGATCAGCATATCAAATAAAATCATCTCATTTCTGCTACTGTAGCTCAATAGAGAATTACTAGCTCATGCAGCGCCTGACATTCAATCAATAGCAAACAGTCTGCCAGTATTCAACGATACTACGTGAATTACATTTACTTTTAAAACATGTTATCTAATCTTGAAACTCTTACATTCTCCTACAGATAGTGGTTGGATACTTAATGAAATTGACCTCCTAACTGTAAACGAAGCTTGGAAAATAACAGGGGGTAAGAAAATGAAGCAAGAATGTCTGATAGGGTACCGCGGGCTGGCTACCCAACACCAAGTAGGTGAGATACGATTTTCCCATGCTCCGTCCAGCTATCAGGTGTTTACTCACCTGCCTCTTGAGTCGCCCTCAAATCAAAATTGTAGAGAAACCTACTTCAAAAAATAATGATGAAACTCTTTCACACCTAATGAATCGCTCCACTGTTTGTACAAAAGTACAATAAGAAAATGTGCTATTATAATTGGTAAGTATGCGTTTTCAACGTTAGTGTTTGGTTTCCAGAATGGCTTGGTAACCTGAAAGAAAATAGACATGGTGTAGGTATCTTGTGCACACAAATACAATAAAAAATCGACTTCAACAAAAATATATGAAAGTATGTCAACTTGCCAGAAGCCAGATCAAATAGGCGACCTGTGAACCTATGGTTATCCGAGAAAGCATAGGTTTTAACTAAGGAAAGTATTACTCCTTACCCATGTCTATGATAATGATATGGACTTATGACAATTGTTTGCATAAAGCTAACTGTGGGGAAACCGCACTATTTGATGATAATTTCTAGTCACTTTATCAACCCAATATGTTAATAGTTTCATTAATTATCAGTAACGTACGATAGTACCTAAATGCTGGTGACTTTGTCACCACGACTATGCTTAACGTCTTTTAAGGCAACTGGTATTGTCACCCAATTTATAAGAAGAAATACGCCCAGCATTAACTACTAAGATGGGTTTAGTGGCAAATTCAAGTTACAGTCAATAAAAAATTTGACAAATTTTAACAACACAGAGACAATACAACGTACGTGTAAGCAATTTCGTCGTGTAAGTTCATATGGAATATAAAATATTGGAAAATCTAACAACAGAATTTAAAATCGTAGACATTATTTATGCCACTACAGTTGAAAAGACGCTAGAGATACTATAAAAGTTTAATAAGTCACTGTTTGACCTTTCATTGACAGTAAGTACTTACCCTAGTAGATGGACAACTAC
Organism: Schistosoma japonicum; assembly: GCA_025215515.1. NCBI lineage: Eukaryota > Metazoa > Platyhelminthes > Trematoda > Strigeidida > Schistosomatidae > Schistosoma > Schistosoma japonicum. The sequence continues at coordinate 68,363,401 of CM046061.1, read as the reverse complement.
GTATATCTGCCCTTGATTTAAATCAGTTGACAGAACAAACTTGCATAACTATAGGCCTATAAATATCACCCCTGTTATCTCGAGAATAATGGAAAAAATAGTATGTGACGAAATGTCTGATTATTTACTTTCTGTAAAACTTGCTTTAAATTCCCAACACGGTTTCCCCAAAACCAGGTCTTGTATAACTTGTCACTTTGAATTTTTGAATTTGGTCTTTACTGAGCAAAGCCTTGGGCACTTGGTGTTAGTATTGTACTTAGATATATCTAAAGCTTTTTACATGGTTAATCACAGGCTTCTTATAGACAAACTCTCCTCTAATGGGATTAGGAATCCATCATTTGCCAAGTTAAACTCTATCCTAAGTCATAGGAACCTAATTATTAAAGTTAACTCCACTCTTTCGAAGGGCGGACCAGTTGCCAGTGGCGTTATACAAGGAAGTATCTTAGCCCCATTGCTCTTTATAGCTTATATAAATGATATATCCAAACGCTTCAGCATGGGTAGACCTTTTCTATACGTGGATGATCTCAAAATGATGCTCTCATTCCCTCCTTACGAATTCGCACACATTCTGTAGCGTCACTGCTGAAGTCAACATGGTCGCAGTATGGTGGTCAAAATGGAAGTCAGATTTTAATGCTTCTAAGTGTGGTTGGGTATGTTTTGGAGATATGCGCCTCAATTTTGATCCCTCCATAAACTGTAGTAAGTTATCTAGGCTTCAGTCAGTAGTTGACTTAGGACCAAGATACTCTTATAATCTGTTTTTACAGAACAGGTCGATATGCAGACATCTAAGTCACATCGACTACTGAATTTCATACTACGTAACTTTTATGACAATCATCCTCGTATTCTGCTATATAAAGTTTGTGTCCGAACTTTACTGGAATACTGGAATTTTATTCTTAGTAATGTTTCCATTGAAGATAAATTCAGACTAGAGCCTGTACAACGTCGCTTTACTATTCGTATTCTTGTAGCTGATTGTACTCTAGACTATAAAACTAGATGCAATAAGTTAGGACTAGAAACTTCATGGAGGCGCCGATTAAGTTAAACCTAATCTTTTTTTAAAGATACTGAACAAATTAGTGTTTTCATCATCTAATACAATTAAGTTCGAGGAACCTTCTTGCCATAACCTACGCAGTTCAGCCTCGAAAATAAGGATGTCACATCCTAAACCTGCTCTTAATATGAATTATTTAACAAATAAGTTCTCAAGAATCTGAAACAATTTGCCTCAATCCATTTGAGAAACAGATCCACTTTATTCGTATGACATGTTGGTAATTTCATCTTTTCCGGTATTTCATTAAAAATGATCACACCAACTATTGTTTCTTACTCCACTAGCGAAATAATAGGGACTCTGAACATGTAAGCATCAGTCACCTGTCTTAGTCATATGCCAGTGTTCTTCCCCTTTAATCCATTTATAAACGGAAGTATAGATATTAATTCTGCCAATTCGTCTTGTTAACGTAAGTGGCATGTCATGTCCTTCAATGCCCGTATGGACACCAATTTTTGCCAAATTGCTACAGGATACCAGTGCTCTTGCTTTGTTTTCTTTCTGTTTTTGTCTTTCCCATATTTGTAGATGATTATGTACAAGGCAATTATGAAACCTACTGAAACAATACCATTGACTTCTCTTTTACGCCCAAGTGCATCTGAACATGCTCAATGATCCACTCTGCAAGCTCCCAGCCGTTTTTTAGAATTGTAACGCAGTGGTCAAGAGGCGCGCGGTTCTTAGTCATATATGCACCATGATACAATACAAATACTTGGTGTCCTAGTACTGTTAACTTTGTTGCAGTTGGTTCAGTTCTCAATTTATATCTTTATCTGTTATGAATATCCTGACAGTGACACTTTGTCATAATTTTTGTATGTATGTAAACCCATTTCATTCTGATCATGCCTGTAAATTGGCATGCTCTCATGTACAAAATGATACTTGAGAATAAAACTATTATTATTGTAGTTAGTTTAGTGATATTTATATATTGTGGCAAAAGTTATTAGAACTAAGGAGAGTCGAATCAATGCGGATATGTTTTCACCTAAAAACAACACACTTTCGTAATAGTATGTTGTCGCATTAAATTATTAAAAATATACATCTTAAGCGGAAAACTGTTAGGGATTCATAATCCCTAAAAATACAATAGTTGACTATTTAGATGAAAGAAGTTGTATTGACTTTTTATAAGATTGATTTGTAGACTTTCATCAATTATTTTATTTCAATATGAGTTCTACTCTTAAATACAGTTGACAGTATTTGATTGTATTAATTAAATGTTATTGATTTCACTTAATGAATAATCATTGTAAATTGATTGATATAAAAATCGATGTATTTAAAAATACAATTCACTGGTTTGCTGGTTCACTATTCCCGTCTCAGTTTTTGCTCGACAATACAATCTTCCTACAAGCCTAGTCTTTTGTAATAGCTGTTGGCTGGGAAGGGAACAAGTTGCGGTATACGTCTGAAGTACAAGTATCAGAGATAGCGTTCGCTCACGCAACCCTCAAAATTTCTAGTGGTGATTTATATGTTATACATATGTTTAACCTAAGTAAAAATGTATACATGTTAGGTACTAGTGTGATGTATGTAGTAAATCAACTGGCGAAACAGTGAAACTCGCCTGGGCTCTTTTCGGAATTCATCGTTATTGTTAGGCTTCATTGTGTTAATTATGGTAAGTATCTATAGGGTTTTTGTTCCATGCTTCCATCCAACTTTCTCGCTATCTACTGATAGTGGAGAAATCTAGAAAAATGATTAGTTCCTCAGGCAAAACTTGCTCACAACACTTACCTTAATCGAAGATTCTTCGTTCTTTAGTGACTTACCTCAGGTGATAAGTTTGCAGGTTATATTACTCGACGGACTGTATAGGAATATACTGTTTGAGTACTCCATATTAAAAAAACCGAGGATCCAAAAAAATTGATTATATCATTCATACATAAAAAGATAAGGTTCGAGGAGAGGTGGGTAAAATAGTACTTAGAACTACTATTATCTCGATAACGTTTTGTCGACAAAGGACAAAGAGAAAAAATATTGTCATTTTATTTTACTCCTTTTATATACTAACTTGAAATTTTAGAAGTTATGTGATTACATTTTAGGCTGAAACCAAAACTGTGGACATCCCTGCCTGAATAATCGGTTGTGCCCATCTAATGCTCTCAACCATTTTTGTAGCCTTCACGATTTTGCTTGCTGATTCTGTAGTTATTTGGTCAGGCGAATGATCTAACAACCACGTATATGGGTTTACAATCTAGACAAGCCGGTTTTAGCCTATTAATACTAACTGAGTCTATGTTTCCTTGTTTTCGTATCACAAAATATTTAGGCTTTCTTGAAATAATTTTAAATGGACCTTCAAAAGGAGGGCTAAGTGGTGCTTTCATTTTGTCACATCTTGTCCAGACGTTCGAACAGTTTCTTAGATCCCTTGATAGAAACGTCGCTCTTGACTGTTCACGAGTGTAAATTAGCACAAGTTTAAACATTTGATCCTGTAGTGAGTCTATGTAAGTTCTTAAATCGAACATTTACCATCAGTAGGATGGTTAATAAACTCATCTGGTAGTTTCAGAGTGGTCCCGAAGACTAGTTCTGCTGCTGAACATTGTGAGTCAGTTTGACAGCTGTTCGTATTCCCAACATGACTAATGGCAGGAATTCAATCCTCTGACTGGGATCTGAATAAGATTTGAGTGGCATTAAGTCGACGACTGAGCCGTTTTACCATCCCATTTGCATGAGCATGATATGCAGTGCAGCGTATTCTGTTGGAGCCTAGAAGTTTAGCTAAGTTGTTGAATAGTTCAGATTCGAACTGAGCTTCTCTGTCCGTCGTTATTGTTATAGGTGTACCAAAAATGGTCACCCAGTTCTGTGTAAAGACTTTGGCCACTGTTTCGGCTGTGATGTCCGTGATTGATACGGCTATGGGAAACCTTGGGAACCTATCTATACATGTAAATAGATATGTAAAACCATTTGAACGTGGTAAAAGGCCTACTAAGTAAATATGGACATGTGCAAAACTTGCAACCGGTTGGGGAAAAACTCCGATGGGCGAATTGGTGTGTCGGTTAACTTTTGATTGTTGATACGCCGAACACTCTAACCCATTTAAGTACGTCCTTCTAAAGATTTGGCCATATGTATCTGGCATTGATTAGTTTAGTCGAAGATTTCACTCCAGGGTGAGACAACGGAAGAAAGTTATTAAATATTAATCGTCGCATATTTTTAGAAACGAAAGGTCGCGGCACCGCCTTCGTTGTGTTACAGCAAATCAGAACACATTCCATATGGGATGATAGCCGTTTTAGTTTGAGACTAGAGCTTTTAGTTGACAGTAGGTTCTGTAATTCTTGATCACTTTCCTGGCTATTTCTCAGTCTCAAAATTTACTGTTAGCTGTAGTATTATATTCATTTCTAGTCGAGATACTGCGTCTGCCGCCTAGTTGTCTTGTTATTTTACGTGTCATATATCACCAGTAGACTGTGATATGTAGTCGAGGTGTCAGACTTCTCGAGGTGAGTATTTATCGGCTTTCGCCTTTAATGCATTGGTCAGCGGTTTATTATTCGTGTAAACTATAAATTCCCTGCCTTCGAGCATGTGTCGGAAATGCTTGATGGTTAGACAGACTGCGAGCTCCCGATCGAAGGTAGGTAATCTCGTCTCTGCTGGAGTGAAATTTTTTAAGAAGAATGCAATCGATTTCCTGGCGTTTTTAACTAGTTAGTTAAAAGTGCTGCCTCTGGCCTTATCCGAAGTATCTACCATCAAAGCAAATGGGTAGTTAGAATTTGGATGTAGATCCCTTAACCGTTACAGCGCCGTTGATCCTAATGTAAAAGGTTCCAAATTAGAACTAACCACCACAAATAAATTTTCCAAAACAAATCATGCAACGCACCCTAGTGGTATTTCAACACCACCAAGACTATCCACGCCACCCATCATACCAGAGACTTAGAAGCCATCCATCCCAGCGGCCTACTTAAAATCTTGAACTAACACTCTATACCAAAAACTCCAACAGCTTACGTTTCATATTCTGTTTTGGTTGAATTGCACAATCATGCTCCGAAATCGACTTGTGTGCTCTTGCTCATTTATAAAAAGTTTGTGACTTATCGTGAATCATTCAGTTTGATCTAAACGAAAACATCATAGTGGCTAGAAACATATATGGATAATGAAAAATATGTTCCTTAATCACAGAGTAGAGGGACATTTCTATTTCATAAATTAAAGGATATCTCAGCATAGAAGAGTACGGGAATGAAGTAGGATCAACAAATTGTTGATGATTCAGTAAAATAGAGAACTACCAAAAATTTATGTTGTCTCACAGTATATAAAGAATCCATATTTATTATGTGGATATAAATTTAATTTGTGTCTATGTTCTACTCAACTAGTGAACTTGTGGATCCTCCAGGTTAACCGCCGAGCACATACCCGAATAAAGGAGGAGGGTTGGGCATAGAGTTTGTATTCTCATCCCGTAAAACAAAAGCTTGCTAAAGAGACTCTGAACAGATAGCTGACATAGCTTCGGATCATCACTTGGTGGTTGCCGAAATGAAACGAAAGCTAGAAAAGTAATATATAACTGGAGTAACAACATTACAACGGTTCAATACAGCCTCTCTTTGAGATACTAACAAACTCAGGGAATTCAAAATAACTCTCAACAACAGGTTTCAAGCCTTAGAAGATCTGCTGAAGGAGAGAGAAACCACTGTGGAGGACAACTGGAAAGGAATCAAAGAGGCACTAACTTCAACTTGTCAAGAGGCTCTGGGCCGCAAGAAACATAATTATAAGGAATGGATTTCCATTGAGACCCTAAGCGAAATTCAACAAGTAAGGAACAAGAAGGCAGAAATCAACAACAGCCGAACTAGAGCAGAGAAAATCAAGGCACAAAGTGGATTTACAGAAGCAAATAAGCAAGTAAAGAAGAGCATTAGAGCCAACAAACGGAAGTATATCGAAGGCCTTGCAACGACAGCGGGAAAAGCTGCAAGAGAAGGAAATATGAAACAGCTATACGACACAACGAAGAAACTGGCAGGGAAATATAGTAAACCAAAACGACCGGTCAGGAACAAAGAAGGCAAGCTAATCACCGAGATTCAAGAACAAAGAGACAGATGGGTAGAACACTTTGAGAAACTCTTGAATAGACCAGCTCCACTGAACCCACCAGACATCGAAGCAGGATCTACAGATCTCCCGATAGACGTCAATCCACCAACAGTGGAAGAAATCAAGATGGCCACCAAACAAATAAAAGTGGGAGAACAGCAGGACCTGACAATATACCAGCCGAAGCACTCAAGTCAGATATAGACATAACGGCAAATATGCTCCACGTTTTATTCAAGAGGATCTGAGAGGAAGAACAAGTGCTGGCAGACTGGAAAGAAGGATAACTTATCAAGATACCAGAGAAAGGAGATCTGAGCAAATGTGATAACTACAGAGGGATCACACTATTGTCAGTACCAGGGAAAGTCTTCTACAGAGTGTTGTTGAACAGAATGAAAGACTCAGTGGATGCTCAACTCCGAAATCAACAGGCTGGTTTCCGTATGGATCGGTCATGCACAGACCAAATCGCAACACTACGGATCATCGTTGAACAGTCAATTGAATGGAATTCGTCACTGTACATCAACTTCATTGACTACGAGAAGGCGTTTGACAGCGTAGACAGGAGATCGCTATGGAAACTTCTTCGACACTACGGTATACCAGAGAAACTCGTCAACATCATCCGGAATTCTTACGACAGACTACAGTGCAAAATCGTGCATGGAGGACAGCTGACAGATGCATTCCTAGTGTGGACCGGTGTCAGACAAGGCTGTCTGCTCTCACCTTTTCTCTTCCTTCTAGTGGTTGATTGGATCATGAAAACCTCCACATCTGAGGGGAAGCACGGAATTCAGTGGACAAGTAGGATCCAACTCGGTGATCTGAAGTTCGTGTATGATATAGCTCGTTTAACCCATACACACCAACAAATGCGAGTAAAGACAACCAACGTAGCAGCAATCTCAGTATCAGTAGGCCTTAACATACATAAGGGAAAGAGCAAGATCCTCAAATACAACACAGGGAGCACCAACCCTGTTGAACTTGATGGGGAAACTCCGGAAGGAGTGGATACTTTTACGTACCTGAGAAGCATCATCGATGAACAAGGAGGATCCGATGCAGGTGTAAGGGCAGGGATTGGCAAAGCAAGGGCAGCATTCCTACCGCTGAAAAATATATAGGACTCCAAACAACTGTCTAGCAACCTCAAAGTTAGACTCTTCAATTCGAACGTCAAGACAGTTCTTCTCAATGGAGCTGAAACGTGGAGAACTACTGCAAACATCCTCAGGAGGGTTCAGGTATTTATCAACAACTGTCTACGCAAGATATTGAATGTCCTTTGGCCGGAAACTGTCAACAATAGCCTACTATGGAAGAGAACAAACCAACTTCCAGCCGAAGAGGAAATCAGGAAACGACGTTGGAAATGTATAGGACATACATTGCAGAAATCATCTGACTGCATCACGAGATAAGCACTAACTTGGAATCCTGTTGGAAAACGGAAAATAAGAAGGCTCAAGAACACACTGTGTCGAAAATTAGAAGCAGACATCAAGAGGATGAACGGGAACTGTAAAAAGTTTGAAAGGATTGCTCAGGACAGAGTTGAATGGAGAATACTGGTAAGTGGCCTATGCTCTTTCGAGAGGGGTAACAGGCGTAAGTAAGTTTTATTCAATCCAATGATGTTGTGTTTTTACAGAAATGTATTTGCACACTCTTCCAATACACGATTTTTATTTGATTTTATCGATGATCATTACATACATTTAGCAATTGTTGCTGTTCAAAAGACTGCACCTGATTATGATTCTAAAGAGGTTGCAAATGGTCGATAGATCGTTAATGTCTTCATCTTCTAGCTCAATATGGCTGTGAAAATACATGTACACGGTAAATTAGTAACTTTTAAAGACACTGTATGCTGAAAATTCATATCGTACTACCATACTATTGGATAAAGCTATTACTGTTATTATTATTAAACCCACAACCACACCTAGTATAGACACACCTACCACAATATCTCTTACAACCAACGAAAATGGCAACAGCTTAATAGATTTAGACGTCTATTCCAAGAGGAGTACAATTATCTCTCATTATAAAGAATGAACAGGGTACAATAATACACTTTAATCTACCATTCTACCGTTAAAATGGAAACGAAATTCATATCCTATCCTTACAACATACATAATGTCCTTCCTATCAATAAGGTCCAGCATAGTCTCATCCCTAAAATTCAGAGAAATAAAATAAGTGACAAACGCCAAATCACTAGGTACAATATTTCTGAATCACTATATATGAAGGTCAATGCTAGGATCAACAACAAGTGATTTTTCTCCTACCACCCCAAGTCTGTTCCTTCGCACAAATACTATAAAAGCAATAGAATGACACATGCAAATGTGTCAGGGCACCACGTGCCAATGACTTCGAAGGCCGATCCCAAACAGAAAAGCCTTCTTCCTCTACCCATACCGTTTCTATCCCAACCAGATACTGGGAAGAACACTTTTAACTTAGGAGATTACTCGTTCTACCAAATATAGGGAATCCTCTTAGACATGAAAACTTACGACCTAAATACTTTCCTACAGTAAATGGTCTTAACTGCAACTACATAGATGAATCCAAAAACTAATGACCAAATTACTACGATCCTTATGTCACGTATGCACGTTCGAATCATTTTTTAGAGTATCCTCATATGACAATTCACAACCCTCCTTACCTCTACTCATCGCCCCTGCAGCTGCTGTTAAGTCAACAATTGATGACGAGCCCGAATACCACCAACCTCCAGTTCTGCCACTACCTAGTGATCGATCTGATAGCACCCTGTCTTTACTTATCACAAACACTTTGTGCGTGAAAAATGATAATGGGAATGACGACCGAGACATTAAGACTGTAGAGAAGTCACCCATCATCTACGCACTAGTATCTAAACTACGTGAAACCCAAAGACTAATTCAAAGTCAAAATCTCATCCAAAATTCTAAACCTGGCCCTTTCATCTATGATGCTTTAGATTACTTGAACCTTATTCGCCATTTGCTCAGTCTATGGCTGCTAAACGCCTGATCAGTATACAACAAAATGATAGACTTAGCCCTGCTTGCATCAGTTTGACAACCCTCAACTATTATGGTAACTGAGACATGGACTGCTCTTAATGTCTGTGATGTAAGTATATTCCTTGATAATTATAAACTGTATCGTAGTGACAGGCTACATGGACGTGGAAGAGATTGTCTTACATATGTTAACTCGAAGTTAAACTCTTTTCTATTTGGTACAACGGGCTTAAGTAAGTTACAAGAATCATTGTGAATTATTAGGAGGCTTACTGTTTCAGAATCTTACTTATTCGGCTGTGTATACTACCAGCCTAGCCCATCAATAGAGGGAATAACCTTACTTTCAGACATTTTTACACTGACCTCCTCCCTACCCTTTACAGGTAAGGTTATTTGTGGAGACTTGAACATGCCTTAAATCACATGGTTTCCCATCTAAGCGCTGACTTGTTTATGTAAAGTTTAGAGTTTGGGGGCCGCTGACAGTATGTCTGTAGCCCTACCAGATATAAAAACACTTTGGATTTAGATTTTAGAAATGAGCTCACACCATATGCCGTACGTAAAAAATAACACTTACCAGGTAGTGATCACAATATTGTCATGAAGAGCTTCGACTTGGAGACTACAACGTATAAGTGTCCGGTCACAATACCTAGCAGACCCTTCCACAAAATAAACTGGACGAGCTTTAGGGCTTACTTCAGACTCCTTGACTGGAATAACTACTTAACAGAAGATTACCTCTGCCGTATAGCTGATTAATTCAGTGAGCACTTGGCCACTACACTGGCCATTGGAAACCACATAGATAGGAACGAACCCACTACGCCACAATGCGAAATCACGGATATAACATTAACTATAAAAAATATTACGAAAGCAATCACTACACTAAAACATTCATGCACCTTGGGCCCTAATGATTTACCAGCTAATATACTTGAAAATAATGATACTGACTTCTACGTGGCACTTTTTAAAATATTTGCAATATCTTAACTACATGCTACCCTACCCTGTGGAAAACTACATATGTCATTTTTTAGTTTAAATCTGGACCTGTAGAGAACATAGAGAACTACTGTCCTATTAACCTAACCTCTGTTACATCAAGATTAATGGAAAAAATAACCAAGCAAGGAATACTCCAATATTTACTTAGGAACGAACTACTGTTCCCTCCCCAACATCGATTCTTATAGACTAGTTCATGTGACACTATGCTTGTTAGACTGTCTAGATGATATAACTACAATTGTGCAGATTGTCAGACTGTACTGTACTAGTGAACTTTGGCGCGTTGTGTGACCCAAATATGTATATCTGTTGCTTCTCTGTTTTGGACTTCTTGATCATGCTCATACCCTGTGGTTGTCATGTGCGCATGAGTCATTATGACTAACAAAGGTGGAAATCACTGTTAGTTGCTTAGCTCCTTTAGGAATCCGACAGTACACTGTCACGGGACACTCCGTCATTTGTTTGCGTTCCTCTGCATTTGAAATGATTTTCACTGATCAGGGTCTCGTCAGCATGATCACGACGTTGATGAGTTTCTGCTTAGCTTGAGTTTGAAGTGTGCCTGGTATATGACCAAGTTACGTTTGTCGCATAACCAGAACAACTTCTGACGATTGAACCCACTCTTAAGAATAAGCATAAATCAAAAGGCAATGAAGAATCGAGGTGAAGTTATATTCGATTGTGAGTAGAGCGTCAATGGGATAGCATTGTCTAGGCCGGCCAACTAGAGAGAGGTGCTTCCCACGTTGTGTTGTGTCGTTATGTGGTGGTGATGCGTGACCGAGCGCCTTTAACTAGTTTTGACCGCTAAAGGAAGCATGGTTAGCATCAATGTTGATAGCCTACGCAACTATATATTGCAGGAATTATTAACCGCTACAAGATAAAAATTTGTGTGCAATTTGATCAGACTACCCAATGATATCCAGAGTAACCCACAGTGGTCTTGGAGACACTAAAAAAATACAAGTGGTTTGAAAATATTAGTTTGACTGTGAGATGATCCGGATCAGTCTTTATGTGTCTACAAGTTTTGTGTCATTGGCAGTGATCATTCCTCTTTTATCCGATTGCAAACATAATTTGCATTGCTTGATACCAAGCAGTACAAGAGATTTTCAGTTTGTCATAATATGAGATTGGGTGATGGATAACATAGAATCTCAATGCTTGTATAGATTTGGAAAACTAAATATATTTATTTTCGAAAGTATAAAGTCTAACAAACAACAATTTTTGATAAAACTAGGACACGGAATCTTTATACATACTAGACAAGAATATGCACAACCACAGTCACTAGAGGCTTATTATGTAATAAATTTTTTAATGACAACAAATATAAGATAAATAGGTCATTTTTACCCCCTAACATAATTTTTGTATATTTGTTTATTGGAATTTGCATTACACCTTACACTAGACTAAATTACTTTACATAGCGCGCTTGGTATTTCGTGACATTTCAAATCTTTGAGTGCAAATATATGTATGTATGTATCACATTCTTGTTTCGGACTTCTTGATCATTGCCGTGTCTGCATGGCTAATTGTTATTAATCAAGATGAAAATGCCAACAAGATATTGCTAATGGACCTAACGAGGTTGAGAATGCTGCAGCATAAAAAACATCAATAAAAGTGGTGAACTGCCACTGAGAACACACTACCCCGGTTGAAATCTCTCTGGATTATCTCCATTCTATCGTCGATATTGCCCATTCACATATTAATCCATCCTATCCATTTATTTGCGTCATCACCAGTGAACTTATTTAGTCATATCTGATTCATCTACTATCTGACGTTCTGTATCATAATTTATACAAATGCATACATACTGGTTATTTGAACTCGCATTTCATATATTTACTGATGAATATACACTTCGTCAGGTTTTCTGTTCAAACAGATTATTAAAGCTTCCATATACTAACTTGACGTGTTTTAAGCATTTCATGTTATTCACTTGCCACGATTATATTTCATGCACATATTTAGTCTATACTTGGTACACATCCTTGGTTTATTTCTGCAGTTGTTAATGAGTTTATTAGTCAGTTTGCAAGTTCTTTTTTGCTTATTTTCTATTGTACATAATATATCACTGCATTTTTCTTTTGGTTTTGCTATTGTGTTATAATGTCTACTAATCTTGATCTTTCCTTATATTTTAATGCGGAGTCTGTAAGCGCCATCAGTCTTAGCGTACTTTTTAATTCTCTTAATCCGATGTTATGGTTTTTTCGTATAGAGAATTATTTTCTTGCACATCATATAGTATCACAGTATGTAAAGTATGGGTACGTGAGTACAATGTTACCTGATAACATTGCCGGTCAAGTTGGGGACGCATTAGTTAACGAAGATCCGAAAGCACCTTACGATGTCCCAAAACAAGCAGTTATAAAGGCCACATCCTTGTCCTATCATCAGACGATTGATTAGTTACTAAGCTCCGTGCAGTTAGGCAATCGAACGCCATCTCAGTTAAAGAATTACATGAAATCCTTGCTAGGCGATAGAAATGTCGATAACAGCCTATTTCACCAACTATGGCTAGGACGTTTGCCTCAATGTATTCAACGAATATTCGCCTACGGGGATAGCGATGTTAATAATGTCAGGTTGGAAGAAATTGTTGACCGAATTCATGAAAAAACGGAATGTCAAACTGTTGTACAACTAAGTCAGCCACAATTAACAGGGGAAATCAACGCCTTGAAAGAACGGTTTGCCTATTTAAAGCTCTGTAGTCGCCGGATGACTGCATTTCAGAAGTCATTTTAGGTACTATGTGTAAGGGTGAGGACCATGGGCTACTTGATGGGCGTATGATGCCTGACTCCAGCATTTTATTGATTTCCTTTTGTACGATAAAAAAACGCGTACAGTCGAGACGTCTGATGATCCGACAAGGATGTGGCCTTTATAACTGCTTGTTTTGGGACATCGTAAGGTGCTTTCGGATCTTCGTTAACTAATGCGTCCCCAACTTGACCGGCAATGTTATCAGGTAACATTGTACTCACGTACCCATACTTTACATACTGTGATACTATATGATGTGCAAGAAAATAATTCTCTATACGAAAAAACCATAACATCGGATTAAGAGAATTAAAAAGTACGCTAAGACTGATGGCGCTTACAGACTCCGCATTAAAATATAAGGAAAGATCAAGATTAGTAGACATTATAACACAATAGCAAAACCAAAAGAAAAATGCAGTGATATATTATGTACAATAGAAAATAAGCAAAAAAGAACTTGCAAACTGACTAATAAACTCATTAACAACTGCAGAAATAAACCAAGGATGTGTACCAAGTATAGACTAAATATGTGCATGAAATATAATCGTGGCAAGTGAATAACATGAAATGTTAAAACACGTCAAGTTAGTATATGGAAGCTTTAATAATCTGTTTGAACAGAAAACCTGACGAAGTGTATATTCATCAGTAAATATATGAAATGCGAGTTCAAATAACCAGTATGTATGCATTTGTATAAATTATGATACAGAACGTCAGATAGTAGATGAATCAGATACGACTAAATAAGTTCACTGGTGATGACGCAAATAAATGGATAGGATGGATTAATATGTGAATGGGCAATATCGACGATAGAATGGAGATAATCCAGAGAGATTTCAACCGGGGTAGTGTGTTCTCAGTGGCAGCTCACCACTTTCGTTGCTATGTACTTTAAAGTGTTCCTTGCTTATTTTGAAACTCACTAAAGTCTTTGGACATCAAGCTTTGATTAATTTTACTACAGAGCTTGATTCAATCCAGGGAAAACTCATCAGTTAAACAGATTTGAATGAGGCATACTATACGTATTGTTAACGTACACTAACTGGGCTTACAAATGATGACCTCACTAGTCTTTCTCTTGTGAGACATTAAATGTGCGTATATCTACACTATCCTTAATGCTATGATCAACAGTCGTCCACCACTATGCATAGCTCATGTAATTAATTACCTCAACTATATCCATTAGCGTAAACAATAGCTTATTCGTACAGACAGTGGTAACAGTTGCTGTCATAACTGTTTGGAAACTCACTAATTGGAGGCTCTTATTTTGCCATCGTGCTATTAGATTGACTTTTTCTCTTCACTTTTCTCGTGGCATATCAAGTCCTATTCAAATATTAGCACTGTCGTACTCTTGAGCGCCATTCGACGTAAGATCTCGTTGTTCTTTAGACACCAGGATTACCTTTATTATTCTATGTGGTCGCCTGCCAGCGTTATCGTTTACCCTCTTTTCAGTCCTAAGTAATTCCCTAGACTGCGATCCTAGTGAATTATCTGGTGGTATGTTACAGATAAGTATCTTATGCTCGGCCAAATCATGTTTCTGGCTTGTCATAGGATTAAAATCATCTGGTCCCTTCAAGTTCCTCACAATAATCTTGTATGCTTTTTGGTTACTAGACGCTAGGGTCTGGCACTTAGTTACTGTCGTGGTTGAGGATTCTAGTAGATTGCTTTGATAATTGCTTCCTCATTCGTCTACTGTCGTACCATGGTCACTATAGTCATTTGCTGTCATATTGTGATCTACTTCATTAATAGTTAATCATTCAACTTTCCCCAAGGGAGTTTTGTTCTCTTTATTAGTTTCGTTCTTCAAGTGCTTTGTCAGACTCATCTGTGAGGTGAATACGGTTGTTTGTTTATTTGTGCTCAGTCTGAGCCGTCTGAGCCAGAACCTCCCCATCACCTTTTTTTTATAGTAGTAAACAGCTTCCTAAATCAGCACTCATACATGCAACAAAACATACCGGGCCAGTTCGTTTTCCCCCCTTGAATACCGTTTATACACCACGTGTGCACATCTCCAGGACTTCATTTCATAATAGATAATATAAACTGGTTACAATTTATGTTCGACATTTGATCTAAACAGCCAAGTAATTCCATGCAAACAAAATAATTGTCTCAAGTTCGTATGTTCGGATCTTTACTAACACAAGCTGATACTGTTGGCTTCGACATATATCAGGAATAAGTTTTCTAAAACACTACGTTCAAGTATAAGCTAAATGTTTATGAAAAGTATTACAAAATGACAACCTACTCAGCCTATTGATTTGACTAATTTTAGATTTTGGAAATAATGCGAAATAAATTCAGGTTCGCCCTTAATTTTATTCACAACTATAATAGAGCGAAGGAAAGCACATTACTGGTAAGTTGGTGATATTCATTTGATTATTAGAAGCTCATCATAGCACCGCTTTTGTCGATGTAATTTCTCCAATATTCTTGGCATAGAAACAAGCTGTGATGATACGGCTGCAGCTGTCATAGGACCGTCGGGGAAACTACTCGGGCATTGTCTATCTTCCCAAACAAAATTTAGCGTTATGTAATGAGTATTGTCATCGATCTTTAAAGTTTCTTTAAAGGTTAGGAGGTGTAATACCACCTGTGGCAGCTGAACTTCATAAGGAGAATATACAGTCAGTTGTCGATACTGCCGTGGCTAAGTCTAATATCGGGTTTCAAGTATTTCTGTTAACGTGATTATGAGTGGTTGATCTCGTTCACTAGGATCTAAATTTTATTGCTGTTACAGTAAAACCCGGTATGTCGTTGTCTCTGAAGATTGGAGTTAGCTTTGCTAAATCTTTAGCAAATCGATTAAAGTAAATTCTACTTATATGTTTATGAATTACTTATTTCTGATTAAGAATTCCTATTATTCCAATTGATCATATGGAAGCCCACGCACTGACAGCCTTGTTTACAGATTCTCAGTAAGTTTTACCTTTCTGATTGTAAATTATGTCAATTATCGTCTGTGCATTTACTTATTTTATGTAGTATCATGGACGGGGTTTGTGTAAACTCACGAACGCTAAAATGTAATAATTACGGTTCAAGCATGTTTCCAGCTGCTTATAATTTTTATTTACTTTATGAGACTCAGTAAACAAGACACTAATGCAATGCTTCAACATAACATTTACAAGTATCGTTAATTTAAAGTTTTCTGATGCAATGAAAATTTATTTTGTTTCCTCGTGAATGCTGTATTAGGATAATTTTATGATCTACAGTCTTTGATGTGTAGTCGAATTATATTTCAGTTGTATTACTTGAAACTAACTTGATACACCGTTAGCATTAAGAATTTGTGCTAAGCAGACTAACAGGGAATTCATAAGGTTTGAGTCAGTAGATATCATATTTTTGTCTAGTTTACGCGTCTTGACGCCTAGTCTTTTAGGTATTTTGACGTTTATGATTTTTTGATGAAATATAGTTTTTGGTTGTATAAGACAACTTGTGTTACGACGTTCAAGTGAACTCATGTGTATATGCATGTATGTACAATCAACATAGAACCTGACATATGTACGCAGTGGTCCAAGTTGCCATACCTCTAACGCACAGAAAGACTAACATCACATTAGTAGTTGAGAAGTTACGTCAATGATAATAATAGTAAAAAACAAGGAAGAGTGAACATACAGAATATGGTTCAGGGAGAAAAGAGATGGAGCGTGAAAAGAAAGTTATGAAATAATTTTAAGCTTACGATTTAAAGAAGAACAATTAGTGGATACATCTGCGCTACTGTGACCGACTCAGCCATGTCATCCAACGTCTCCAACCACTGGTTACGGTATTCGCTCAAAACCCAACCAGGTAGTCTGCATCTATCGGCGCGACTCAAACCAGCAATCAGCAGGTTCATGGACTGATGTCATGTCTTGATTTAGCCGCCCCTAATTATTACATACTGCTCTTATATCAGCCAACATCGCGCGTTGAATCAGACGGTGGTTGAGTATACGTAACACATGTCCCAACCACCTCAGTCGATAAAGATTCACAACCTTATTAACTAATTTGCCACCTTTGCCTAACACCCATCGTCCAACCTCATTGCTACTTACTCAGTGATCCCAGCTGATGCGAGTGATGCTTCGAAGACATCAATGGTCAAAAACTAATAACTTTCGAGTGTCGTCTACCCTCAATGGCCACATCTGACATCCATACAGTAAGACAAAGCGAACTGCTGCACAGTACGCTCTTCTTTTCGTTGAGAGACGAATATCTCACCGCCATAGGTGACGTAAGTTGACAATGTCAAACTAGCTTCCTAAATTCGTACTGAGATTTCATCAGAGATCAACCCATTAGGGCTAATCAGACTTCCAAGATAAGTGAACTGGTCGACATGCTCAACTAATTCACTCGCTGTCTTTAGCTCAGGTGTTGATGATGACCAGTCCTAAAGCAATAGTTTTCATTGAGAGGGAAAGAAACGCATTCCGGACATGGTTGAGTTAGTTTTTATTGCTGTCAAACGATTCTGCACCCTGTCAGCATCTTCGTCATATTGGACTATGTCATCAGCATATTCTAAGTCAATAAGTAGATCTCCTGGAAGGAGATCAATTCCTGACAAGTCAGACGATGAGAGTGTAATTTCCAACAATAAATCGACTATGAAATTAAAAATTAAGATAGTAAGCAGCCTCGACGGATACCGCTTAAGGTTACAAGTTCAGGTGACAGTTCACCATCAGCTCTGACACGACTAATAGTGTTTGAGTAAAGAGCCTTAACAAGATCTATATACTTCCGGGGTACGCCTTTTAATGAAAGACATTGCTATAGAACTTCTTAGTCAAATGCCTTTTTCGAGTCGAGGAAAGCCACCATTGTAGGGTGCCGAAAAGTATGCCTGTGTTCTGAAACCTGACAGATTGTGAATATCTGATCCATACAACCACGCCCAGGTCTGAAACCAGGTTAGTTTCCTCGTATTTGCAGACCATGAGTTGTAGTTAAACATCTGATAATTATAGTAGCTAGTATTTTATACACTATGTTAGTCAAGCTAATTGCTCTGTGTTTATCGCAGGAAGACTGACCTTATATACTGGGACGATTGACAGTCGACACCAGTCAGACGGAATTATCTCAAGTTCCCAAACTTTAGCCAAAATATCAGTCAGCCTAATCGTTAAAGTGGCACCACCATCCTCAAAGACCTCTGGGGATAATCCATCAGGACCCGCTGCATTGACTCGCTTTAGATTGGCTATAGCTTTTCTGACTTCGACATCAGTTGGGAGGGACCTAAGTCGATTTTCCGTCTTAGCTGTCTTAAAACAGTGGGAAGTTCTAGTGCAGCTGAAGGCCAACGGAATCGCTCTTTGAAGTGTTAAGTCCTTAGTTTTTAACGTCTAGGCTGAGAGCAGATAGACGTTCTATCTTTTCGGGGTTTCTTTTATTAAATTGAAAAGTTGTCTAGTGTTACCTATCGCCGCCGCCTTTCCAATCTTTTCAGCTGTCGTTGCCCACCGCTGCTTACGATCATGTCGCAAACTTTTCGTCAGTTTATATCTGATTTCTGTTTGCTCCTCATCGTGTTCTGAGTCTGATGGGATAAGTTAACGGGAGACCATCAACTTAACAGACGTCGCCGAGGTACACAAACTTTTCTTGACCTTTAGATTAAAATCCCTGATAGATGTCACTGCAGATTCTACAGGTGCTTGGACCTCTTGTCATGCAGCATCTAGGTGGGTCGCATCTTTATAGTTGCCTAATTGATCCTTTAGTCGTTCCTGGAATTTAATCTTAAACTGAACTGAATTTTAATGGGGTTTTCTGTAATTGTTTTTCTTTTCCTAATAATATGCAGGCGAATGCGTGCTCGTACTAGGGTATGATCAGAATCTAAACATTACTCCAGAGAAATCGGCAACCTTCTATCGAGTCCCTCTGACAATGACTGATGGCGGTATGGTCTATTTGAGTCGACCGTTGAGTAGGAGCAAGAGGTCACCTTGTTAAATGATGTCGCTTCTTATGCTAGAAATAAACGGTTGTCTGACCACAGTTGTGGCAGACGGTCGCCGTCATCCGTTCTCTGAGCTGGAATACCGAAGCATCCACCCAAATATTTTTCAGACTGAATCAAACTACCTATTTGGGCGTTAAAATTACCAACTATGAGTACCAAATCTGAGTTTTTGGCCCTATGAAAAAGTTCTGAAAGTTTTTTGTAAAATTCATCTTTCACTTCATCCGGGCTGTAGTCAGTGGGAGCGTAGGCAGTAACAACGAAAAGACAACGGTGTGTATCCCTATCTTTCCGAGTTCTTACTGAACCATTTAGTCGGATAGCACATAGGTGACTGTCGACAGGAATCCATTCGAGAAGTGCCTGTTCTACTCTCATACTTAACTCAATACCTATACCACCTAGCCCACGAGAAGTTGCTGTTGAGTCGCCAGATAAACGAAGAGTGTATCGTGAAGGTTCTTCACTCTGACTAGGTGAGGTCAAGTGAATGGCCACGCTAAGATCCTGTATACGTGTTTCAGAGACAAAACATACATCAATGGCGCGAGATTCTAATGTCTTAGCTAGGGAGGCTTGCTGCCCCATTTGACACAGGGTTTGCACATTGAATGCACCAATTTGAAATTCGGAGCGTGGTCTTAGTATACTTGGGATATTATTTTATCTTCCGGAATCGTTGGCACTGGTAACACAGTAGGAAGTTAAAGATAGGGATTTAGACTTGTAGGTAGAGGTAGGATAAATAATAGGAATAGAAGGAGTTTGGTTAAAATGACGATCATCTTGTGTATTATTAGAGGTGTGAGGGCGGTTATCTCTTCCTAGTTGCCCACACTGTGGAAGGGTTCTTCTTGATGTGCCTGAAAAACAAATTGGGTTAGGGTTGGTCTTAAAGACTTGGGAGCGTGACCACAGTGCCCAAGGAGCGACTGCTTAAGGCCGTTCATATAAGGTCTTTTCGAGAGAGGTACTTGTTATTGTAGCTCTGTGCTTGTTAGGGCCTTTATGCCGCAGACGGGAATCTGTGGAGTAAGGTGAGGTTCATTTTTAGGGTCGACCTTTTCTAATTCCGCCCTTCCTTTGTGGGAAGGCAGCATCGCTGTTATGCTGGTTGTCCGAGCAATGTTGTCTGGTGTGGGAGTAGGCTGGAAGAAAGCTAGGGGTGGCCAAACCAAAACATGGCACCAATCCATGAAGTCACTGACAATTGGGCTGAGCCATGTTAATAGATGTAGACTACCTGGTTGGGGCCCACACGATGAGCGTAACAAATGGTTAGAGACTTTAGGTGATATGGCTCAAAATTATTCTCAATGGCGCAGGTGCATCCACTCCTTGTCTTCCTCCAAATTCTAATTTTTGAACTGATTATAATTTTCTCTTTACTGAATCACTTTTTATCTCAAATCTCATCTCTGATCTCTATGCCTTCCCGTTAGTACTTACTCTGTTACTACCTCCCCTACTCTGGGATTTGGTCCGACAATTTAATGTCTGTCTGCTAATTGAGGCATGGCAACTTGAACTGATGTACGCATGTACAAAGTTTTACGTTGTAACTGACTGACTGACTGGTTGTCCGAGGAAAACACCTTACTGCCATCACACCTCTCTACAGCCGGCGTACAACTTCGTCCTCGGACCCTATATTTACTACTTTTAGTCTCACGACTTCTCAACCGACCTGCCTGGCATCATAGGACCTTGAGAAACGATTGTTCCAGCCAGTATAGCACGACTAAGTCATCGCGATAGGGAAACCCGACTACCACGTTAAGAAAAAAGCACGATCGGACCAATAAACTTATGGTTAAAATTTATTATAACAGCCCGGTGCTGCGATTCATTATCGAAACCTCTCCTAATATGTGTAGCTATGTTTGAATAGAAAATTGTGTATCACTCTGAATTTGATTTTTTTGAATTGGGTTTATGCGTATTTACTAGCATTTTCTGTTCATAAATTTTAAAACATTATTTGGACATTCCCACTTTATTTTAGTGTTATTTACAATCGTTTGTATTTAACACTTGTTGATGGCAAACACTGCAATTGATCTGTTTCTTTTGCATGTGCGCATCTTGAACAGATCGTCTAGATATTTTCATATAATCACAAGCTATTGTCAAAGTTGTATTGCAACTAACAATAGGACTTGAACCTAGTGACTTTTGCTTCGAATGTTAACATGCTATTCAGTGAGTTACTTAGTGCAGATAGCTACTCACCTGTGTAACTTATAAATTTTAGTTAGTCAGTATAATTTGGCAGACATTTTTGTATTAGCTCAAGTTAATATACTACAGTTACCACAACAAGATCAATTTACGAAGAATGATGCCACATTGTGGAACTTAAGGTCTGAAAAAAGGATTCATTTGCGCTGCTGACTGACTTTTATCCATACTACCCAGTATCTCTAACTACTGACTACGATTATATTGTGAACCTCGACCAAGTAGTATACATTAACAAACACCACTCATTAGTCAATGACTTCATATACTGATGCCAAGTTTTCTGTTTGGCCATTACTGATTTTCCATCTTAATTCTTTACCAGTCAACATTATGCACCGAGATAAGTGGTGACCCAGTAATATATGTTCCAATTACTTTAGTCAATAAAGATTTACAATTTCATCAACCAATTCACCATCTTTATCTAGTTCTCTGTGTATAACCACAAGATTATTTTCTCATTTGTTTCAGCACAACCGAGCTGAAAATATCTACCATTTAAGATCTCAAACCTACTAATGTCTTCTATTTTCGTAGCTTATACTTCACAGCCACCCGCAGCTCTTCTAGGGTTGCTCCCGGTCCCAAGCCCGGGTAAAGGAGAAGGGTTGAGCATAGGGCTAACATCCCTATCCTGTAAAACACAAGCTTGCTAATAAAACGCTAACTACATTAAACAAACTAAACCATTTAAATTCTGCCCTGGGAGTGAAAGGAACGTTTATGACGCTTCATAATAAAAGCCGAGATTCTTCGAAAGTCATGAGGCCGACGCCCCCCCCCTTCTAACGACCAGAGCAAAAATTTTTATAGGTACATGGAATGTTCAGATAATGTGGGAGACCGGGAAGATCAATCAGATAGCAGCAGAAATATAGAGATACAACTTGACTGTGCTCGGGATTAGCGAAACGCATTAAACTCAAACTGGACAGGAAACATTAGCTACGGGAGAGGTACTACTATACTCCGGGCACGAAGAGGAAAATGCCCCACACACCCATGGAGTCGCTCTTATGCTGTCCAAGAAACCGCGCACTGCACTTGTAGGATGGGAACTATATGGACCCAGGATCATCAAAGCATCTTTCAAGACAATGAAGAAGGGGATTACAATGAACATCATCCAGTATTATGCACCCACCAACGACGGCAACGATGAGGACAAAGATCAGTTTTATGATAGGCTGCAGTCAATTATAGCGAAGTGTCCAGGAAAGGATCTGACAATCCTAATGGGGACCTTAACGCCAAAGTTGGAATGGACAACACCGGATACGAAGATATCATGGGACAACAGGGACTGGGAGAAAGAAATGAGAATGGTGAAAGACTCACAAATCTATGCGCTTTCAACAAAATGGTTGTAAGTGGTACAATATTCCCCCACAAACGCATACACAAGGTTACATGAGTCTCACCGGATCATGCTACAGAGAATCAAATGGATCATATATGCATCAATAAAAAATTCAGAAGATCAATGGAAGATGTGAGAACCAGGAGAGGAGCTGATATAGCTTCAAATCATCACTTGGTGGTTGCCGAAATGAAACGAAAGCTAGAAAAGTAATATATAACTGGAGTAACAACATTACAACGGTTCAATACAGCCTCTCTTTGAGATACTAACAAACTCAGGGAATTCAAAATAACTCTCAACAACAGGTTTCAAGCCTTAGAAGATCTGCTGAAGGAGAGAGAAACCACTGTGGAGGACAACTGGAAAGGAATCAAAGAGGCACTAACTTCAACTTGTCAAGAGGCTCTGGGCCGCAAGAAACATAATTATAAGGAATGGATTTCCATTGAGACCCTAAGCGAAATTCAACAAAGAAGGAACAAGAAGGCAGAAATCAACAACAGCCGAACTAGAGCAGAGAAAATCAAGGCACAAAGTGGATTTACAGAAGCAAATAAGCAAGTAAAGAAGAGCATTAGAGCCAACAAACGGAAGTATATCGAAGGCCTTGCAACGACAGCGGGAAAAGCTGCAAGAGAAGGAAATATGAAACAGCTATACGACACAACGAAGAAACTGGCAGGGAAATATAGTAAACCAAAACGACCGGTCAGGAACAAAGAAGGCAAGCTAATCACCGAGATTCAAGAACAAAGAGACAGATGGGTAGAACACTTTGAGAAACTCTTGAATAGACCAGCTCCACTGAACCCACCAGACATCGAAGCAGGATCTACAGATCTCCCGATAGACGTCAATCCACCAACAGTGGAAGAAATCAAGATGGCCACCAAACAAATAAAAGTGGGAGAACAGCAGGACCTGACAATATACCAGCCGAAGCACTCAAGTCAGATATAGACATAACGGCAAATATGCTCCACGTTTTATTCAAGAGGATCTGAGAGGAAGAACAAGTGCTGGCAGACTGGAAAGAAGGATAACTTATCAAGATACCAGAGAAAGGAGATCTGAGCAAATGTGATAACTACAGAGGGATCACACTATTGTCAGTACCAGGGAAAGTCTTCTACAGAGTGTTGTTGAACAGAATGAAAGACTCAGTGGATGCTCAACTCCGAAATCAACAGGCTGGTTTCCGTATGGATCGGTCATGCACAGACCAAATCGCAACACTACGGATCATCGTTGAACAGTCAATTGAATGGAATTCGTCACTGTACATCAACTTCATTGACTACGAGAAGGCGTTTGACAGCGTAGACAGGAGATCGCTATGGAAACTTCTTCGACACTACGGTATACCAGAGAAACTCGTCAACATCATCCGGAATTCTTACGACAGACTACAGTGCAAAATCGTGCATGGAGGACAGCTGACAGATGCATTCCTAGTGTGGACCGGTGTCAGACAAGGCTGTCTGCTCTCACCTTTTCTCTTCCTTCTAGTGGTTGATTGGATCATGAAAACCTCCACATCTGAGGGGAAGCACGGAATTCAGTGGACAAGTAGGATCCAACTCGGTGATCTGAAGTTCGTGTATGATATAGCTCGTTTAACCCATACACACCAACAAATGCGAGTAAAGACAACCAACGTAGCAGCAATCTCAGTATCAGTAGGCCTTAACATACATAAGGGAAAGAGCAAGATCCTCAAATACAACACAGGGAGCACCAACCCTGTTGAACTTGATGGGGAAACTCCGGAAGGAGTGGATACTTTTACGTACCTGAGAAGCATCATCGATGAACAAGGAGGATCCGATGCAGGTGTAAGGGCAGGGATTGGCAAAGCAAGGGCAGCATTCCTACCGCTGAAAAATATATAGGACTCCAAACAACTGTCTAGCAACCTCAAAGTTAGACTCTTCAATTCGAACGTCAAGACAGTTCTTCTCAATGGAGCTGAAACGTGGAGAACTACTGCAAACATCCTCAGGAGGGTTCAGGTATTTATCAACAACTGTCTACGCAAGATATTGAATGTCCTTTGGCCGGAAACTGTCAACAATAGCCTACTATGGAAGAGAACAAACCAACTTCCAGCCGAAGAGGAAATCAGGAAACGACGTTGGAAATGTATAGGACATACATTGCAGAAATCATCTGACTGCATCACGAGATAAGCACTAACTTGGAATCCTGTTGCAAAACGGAAAATAAGAAGGCTCAAGAACACACTGTGTCGAAAATTAGAAGCAGACATCAAGAGGATGAACGGGAACTGTAAAAAGTTTGAAAGGATTGCTCAGGACAGAGTTGAATGGAGAATACTGGTAAGCGGCCTATGCTCTTTCGAGAGGGTTAACAGGCGTAAGTAAGTAACTTCACAACCACATGTTTATACAGAGCTAACTGCTCCATATTATGCTAAATTTGTTTATTGACTTATTTTTAATTGTTCTTAGTTTTTTGTTGATGTTAGCTACCACCTACCTTTACTAGAAACTCACTTTTGTTTCATTAATTTACTTACTTTTCGTCATCGGTATGTTATCTTACTTGTTAGATGTTCTAATTGTTTGATTTTTCCATCAACACGAGCTTTTGACAACGATTTCATACACTTAAATCACAGAAAAGTAAACTCGACTCATTCTGTTTAAATATTCATTGGTGTAATATGGATTAACTTCAACTTTCCATATTAAATTAAATATGTGTTGAATGAAGCTGCTTTTATTATTATTATTATTATTATTATTATTATTATTATTATTAAAACTATCTGAATTTTTCATTCCTTACGTCTTTAGTTAAACTGATTTGTGGAAGGATACTTTTCAGTAATAATATTTTGGATGAAATAGTTCGTATATACTATTATTTAATCATTTGTTTTGAATTCTTTAACAAAACATTTTAGACTAGAATTTCCTTATATGATACTTTTATTAAGTGGTGGTCATGGACTTTTGGGCATTGTTCAAGGCTTAGAGGATTACATTTTACTGGGTACAGCGTTAGATGCCTCTCCAGGGGATGTGCTTGATAAAGTGAGTTACATGCTTTCGTATCATTTGAAATTAGTGTCATCATCTACGTACTTTATCAATTAAAACGATTTATTTCGAAATAGTAACTACATTTGGGTTTTGATATTATCTCGGTCAATTGATTCAAGTTACCACCGATAGTGATAAACATAGAAATCAAAGACAGTTGCATAACTGTCCGAGTTCCTATTCTGCACATCACCTTTGTGAATACTGAATTGAAATAATGAAAGTTGTAGCAATGGTTAATGTTAGTGGGATATGGATTGGATTAAAGCATGTTACGTGCATGATCGTGATGGCGCACGCTGATTGGGTGTTTCTAAACCAATCAGCTCTAGCGGTTTATCGGAGAAGACTCCAGAAGCTTCTTATGTAAATACTATATGTATATTAACGTTTCTCTAGCTGTGAATTCCTAATTCTATCTACCCTTGTTATTTCGGAATACAATTTTGTTCCTGTTCAAACGTGTTCTGATTTGGGGTCTTGTCGAGTGTTCAATGTTTAAGAATACTAAGTAATAGGAGAAGCTGGGTAGTTATTAGCGAGAAAAGCCAATAGTTAATTTCTTGATATAATCAACTTTCAACCAATAGGTCATAGGTCCAACTCTTGCCACACTGACTTATCTGACTACTATCACCAACTTTCCTACATACATTTTCACTCGGCTGAATATTTGTTTAATGAGTTACGTGATTTACTGAAGAACTGTAAGAAAGGAGTAAACGTTATTGAGAATAAGGAATAAGATGTATCAAATCATCAAAGTTCTCCGTGTATTTTATAAGCTTGTAGAGGTATTAATACTTTTTAAGTTATTATATAAGATTTTATAAAGACTTGGACTTTTTTGAGATTCAGTTTGTCATATCATATTTTATCAGCTATAACCAAGTAGCGTTATTCCTACTAGTTTATTTATTTTGATCTATTTCTAAGTTTAAGCAGTGCATTTTAAAAAGAATTCTATTTATCGAATGAAAATTCATTTATGTATGATTGTTCGGATCAAGAACCGTGATTTAAGTAGAGTGCTATTCACCAGTTCAGTAATACGCGTGGTGGTGGGGGGTGTAAATAATGATTACACTTTGTCAACGACTGACTAGAATTGAAAATGTGTGAATTACCCTGAAGGTCACCGTATGACATAGATTCGTTGCTGTGTAATATGTTGTTCTATGATTTATGACTCTAGTTTTTAATTATTTCCTAGCTGGTGTCAGTTCCGGATAAAAATATAAAATTCAACATGATTCTCTATGTTTTAGCCAAGGTTTCGTGGAGTCTGATAATATAACTGAATAGGTTGAACTGGACAAAGTATCTAGCCTTCAAAGACTGTAGTACCAATTTAAATGTGCTATGGAGACACTAAATTACAGGTGTAATCGATTAGTCGAAGAGGCTTGTAAGTTACTAGGAGAAAAGTAATTACAAGTTGCAATGTTTTGGGCTATTCATTTAGGTAATGTCAACAGTATGTAAACTGAGATCAAACTCGTGTAGCCGGTTTAGGTTGGAAACTGAGAAGCTTCCGTAGTGGTACATTCATTTCTATTTTTTTAAAAGTTTAATGACTCATGAGTTAGTAAAACAGTCTTTCATATGGATGTATCACTTTGTTGTTGCCAATACACTAAGCTAGAGTAATCCATGCATTTCTTCGTAATTACAGCTTTCTAGGCGTCTAAAATTAAACCGTTTGGCGGATAAAAGTTTGAAAAATGTTACAGGTGGTAAAGCTATTGAAATAATTGCAAAGATGTATGGTGGCAATCATCACCGTTTT
Organism: Schistosoma japonicum; assembly: GCA_025215515.1. Classification (NCBI taxonomy): domain Eukaryota; kingdom Metazoa; phylum Platyhelminthes; class Trematoda; order Strigeidida; family Schistosomatidae; genus Schistosoma; species Schistosoma japonicum. The sequence goes on along the minus strand of CM046061.1, from coordinate 68,335,781 downwards.
AACCTACCTTTACCACGTTCACAATGTAGGGATTGTGATTTCTCATTTACTGGAATCCATGTAGCTGCAGAACAGTTAATAAATAAATTGGAGTCCACGAATAGTGGTGAGTTTGTAAACAGGTTAATTTGATGTTTGTATTATTTTGCTAGCTGATTTTTTTTATCCTGCTTCCGTTTAATCTTTTAATAAAATGCTTATATGCATGAATAACTCCTTAAAGGGGAAAGTGTTCTACGATGTTACAATATACACCTACGCATTCTAACTGTTTTGGACGAACGGGATGATCAAACTATTTGATTGTTGATTGTTTGAACAATACGTTAGCGAATTACTACACTCAATCTTGCCTTGTACCCTACTTAGAAACAATAATATGACTTAATAATTACAAACCAGATGAATCTGTGCATCACGAATGCGTCATAAACAGTACAGAGTGGAAAATCGCATATACAAAATTATAAGGAAGATATGTAGGTCGCAATAGTCTATCCACTGGTGTGTGATAGTTCTCATCTTTCTTCATTCTCAATAAGCCAATCACAACTTCCCAGGTTGGCATACCACTATCTTTTTGATCAAAGTAAAAGGACAGGAGAAGATTAAGAAGCTTTAATGCCTAACCTAATCACAGCATACACAAGTTATGGGTTACATAGTTTTATATGTCATTTATAAACAATATAGGGCGTGGCACATGCACATAGGTCCAAGTTGCCATACCACATAAGCACAATGCGATCAAATTAACAAGATCAAAACAGCAGTATAGTTCAACAAGAAGGTATGAAGCAAGCGTATGTACGAAAAAGTAATGGAACTTAAGATCTCGAAGAAGATAAGTGGTGAATACATTTTCTACACCCATATCATTCAGTGTCTCTAACCATACTCACGATTATCACGCGAACCCCAACCAGGTAGTTTGCATCTACCAACATGTCTTAGACCAACAGTAAAATACTTCACGAACTGATACCATGTTCTGGTCTGCTTGCCCCTACTTTCCTTTCATTCTACTCCCAGGCCAGTCAACATCGTTCTACAGGGCAGGTCGTGGATATACAATAAATGTCCCAACCATCTCAGTCTATGAGGGTTTACGACGTCTTCGACTGATTTGTCATGTTTTCTCAGTACTCTGTGTCTAGTATCAATATTGTTCATTCAGTCATTCCGTGATATACTGACGTTATTACGAATAAACTCAATCACTCAATGCCTGTTACCCAATGTAGAACATAGGTCACCGACCAGCATTATCCAACCAACTCTATCCTGAGCTTTCCTTTCCAGCTCTTTATTCTTTTCATATCTACCTCCGATTCCCAAAGCAGTGTGTTCTTGGGTCTCTCTGTCTTTCTTTGGCCTTCAGGACTACAAGTTAGTGCTTGTCTTGTAACACAGTTTGATGATTTCCTTAATGATTCCTATCCACCTCCAGCGTCTTTTCATGATTTCTTCCTCGGCTGCAAGTTGGTTGATTTGTTCTCTGTCATAGAAGATTGTTGTTGATGGTACCTGGCCAACGGATCCGAAGTATCTTACACAGAGAGCTGTTTATAAACACTTGTATATTTTAGATGATGTTTTTCTCAGCTTCTCAAAGTTTCAGCTCCATACAATAAAACTGTATTCACACTTGTATTGGTAGTTTTAACTGTAATGTTGACTGACAGTTGATTTGAGTTCCAAATGTTTTTCAGATGAAGAAATGATTCTGTTGCCTTTCCACTCTGTGCCTTCATATCTGCACCAAACCCTCCTTGTTTATCGATGATGCTGCCTAAGTACGTAAAGATTTTTACGTCTTCCAGAAATTGGGTTAGTGTTCATTGTTTGTATTGAAGGATCTTGCTTTTCTTCTTGTATATGTTCAGACCTACTGCTGTCGGGGCTGCTGCTACACTATCCGTCTTCATGTGTATTTGTTGCTGTGTGTGGGTTAAAATGGCTATGTCATCTTCAAAGTCTAAACCATCTAGTTGCATCCATGTTATCCACTGTATTCCGAGATTGCCTTGAAATGTTGCAATTTCCATCATCCAGTCAACCACCAGCAGAAAGAGGAAGGGTAAGATTAAGCTGCCTTGTTTGACACCGGTCTTCACTTTGAATGGATCTGTGATCTGACCTCCATGCACGATTTTACAACGTAGTTGTTGGGTAGAGCCGAAAATACCCTTGCAACAAGTTCAGAAAGGCCTAGAAATCAATAGAGAAAATTGTGTCCAATCAGCACGCAGATAGTTTTTACCAGAAAATTCTAGACCAATGAGAAGTCACGTGATGTATCTCTGATTGGACAGTTATCTTACTACTACCTGTGTCTAGTAGGGTGTAGAAATCTCTAGAAGCCTGAAGGACATTTATGATAATATAAATATCCTAGTTTTTGTACATAATCGACACCTTGCAGTAAAGAGTTATTTTGCCGTATTTCGTGTCTTCTCTCTCGTGTTCACGTTGAAGTGTAGTTTTAGCCTAGGGGTCGAGTCAAAGCTTAGGAGTCAAATCAAGCGGTCCACATAAACGAGATTAATAATAAGAATCCAAACCACGCGTCACAACAGTAGTCCGTCGTAAGAATTCCGTATGATGTTGACTATCTTTACGGGTACGCCATAATGTCGAAGAAGGCTCCATAATGTTCTTCTATCCACGTTGTTGAATTATTTTTCCTAGTCGATGAAGTTGATGTAAAGTGGTAAATTCCATGCAATTGATTGTTCAACAATGAACCATAGACTAGCGATTTGGTCGATACACGATCGGTCTTTACGGAATCCGGCCTGTCGATCTCGAAGTTGGTTTGGTTCCATAACACTCTGTTGAGGACTTTTCCTGGTATTGAAAGTAGGGTGAGACCTCTGTAGTTTTCGCAATTGCTAAGATCTTTCTTTGGTATCTTGATCAGGTACCCTTCACTCCATTCTGTCGGCGCTTGTTATTCCTCCCAAATCTTCTTGAAGAGAATGTGGAGTATCTTTACAGTTGCTTCCATATCTAACTCTAGTGCATCGCTCGCCTAGTATGTTGTCTGGGTCTTGTGACTTACTACACTTGATTCGTTGAACTGCCATTTTGATTTCTTCGACTGTTGGTGTGTCAGTTTTTATGAGAAGATCAGGGACTGCTGCTTCGATGACTGGTGGGTTCAGTGGTGCTGGTCTATTTAACAGCTCTTCGAAGTGTTCTACCCATTTGTTTTGTTGTTTATTCACTTCAGTGATTAGTTTGCTAGTCTTGCTCTGAATTGGCCAATTCTAGCTTACTTAATTTTCCAGCTAGCTTCTTCGTTATATCGTAAAGGTGCTTTGTGTTTTCTTCTCTCGCAGCTATTTCCGCCGTCATTTCTATGTCTTTGACATATTTCCGTTTATTCAACGTAATGCTCTTCTTCACTTGCTTGTTAGCTTCTATGTATTCGGCCTGTGTCTTGGCTTTCTCTGTTTTTGTTCGGCTGTTATTAAACGTCATCTTTCGTTTTTCCTTTCTTGGATCTTGTCCGGAGTACCAACAGAAATCCATTCTTTATGGTGTTGTTTCTTGCGACCCAAAGTCTCCTGACATGTTAAAGTTATTGCTTCCGTAATCTCTTTCCAGTTGTCTTCCATATTAGTTCCACCTTTTCTTAGTAGATCGTGAAATGTGTGGAATTCATTGTCGAGAGTTATTTTGAATTCTTTGAGTTTATTAACATCCCGGAGTAAGGCTGTTAAACTTTTGTAATACTACTGCTCCAGTTGGTCAGAATTTCTTCAGCTTCGGTTTCATATTGGCCACCACCAGATGGTGATCTGAAGCTATGTCAGCTCCTCTCCTTGTTCTTACGTCTTCCATGGTCCTTCTAAACTTCTTATTGATGCAGGTACGGTCGATTTAGTTCTCCGTTATGTGATACGGTGAAACTAATGTAGCTTTGTGTACGCGTTTGTGGGGGAATATGGTGCCACCTATAATAATTTTGTTAAAAGCACATAGGTTTGCAAACCTCTAACCGTTTTTGTTTCCTTCTAGTCAGTGTCGTCCCATTATGTTCTCATATCCAGTGTTGTCCATTCCAACCTTGACGTTTAAGTCTCCCATCAGAATGGTCAGGTCTTGGCTGAGCATTTATCGACAGTTGACTTCAGTCTCGCATTGAACTGGTCTTTGTCGTCTTCGTGGCTGTCGCTAGTAGGTTCATAGCAGTGGATGACATTCATTGTAGTCCCTTCCTTCTTAGTCTAGAAGGATGCTCTGATGATCCTGCATCCATGTGGTTCCCATCCTATAAAGGCTTTCCATGCTTCTTGTGACAATATTAGTGCTACTCCTTGTGTGTGTGGGGAATTTTCTTCATCGTGGACCGAGCACGAAAGCACTTCTCCTGAGGATAACCTTTACTGTTCAGTTTGTAACCAATGGATTTCGCTCATTCTAAGTATCTTCATGTTGTATCTTTTCATTTCTCCAGCTATCTGCACGCTTCTCTCTGTCTCTCACATCATGCGAACATTCCATGTACCTACATTACTTGTTACTCTGGTTGTCAGAGAGGGGGCATCGATTTCGTGGCTTCCGAACATACTCGACTTACACCATGAGGTGTCATAACTTTTCTAAATGAAGACCTTCCAATTTCCAGGGGAGAGTTAAAATGAAGAAAACGGTTTTTATTGGTTATTGTTTTTTTAGCAAGGTTGTTGTTTTACGGGATGGGGTTACTAACCCTATGCCCAACCCTCCTTTATGCGGGCTTGGGACTGGCAGCAACCCTAGAACGTTCCAGGCTATAAAGACCGGTGAAGGGAGGTGTCTTGGTAATTAAAACGTTTCACTTCCAACTAATAAGTCACAGGTTTGATCTCCGTTCTATTTACTTTGGTTTGTGTAGCCAGCTGATATCACTAGCCATCATTAAAAGTGTTACTCAGAGCTGAATACTGGAATCATAAATTGGTAAAACTGAGTTTGATCAGGTCTGTACAGATCAGATGTTGTGACAAATTTCAAGTGTTAAGTTTAATAAACCTTGTGCGCATCATTTCTGTAGTAAGTACTTGAACTTTATCTTCATAACTAATCTCTTTTGGTGATATATTTGTTAGAACGGAATATAGAACTATGCAAGTAACATTTCACATGAAAAACCGATTGTCTTTGCTATTTAATGTTTAATGTAGTTGCGTTATTATTGTTTAAGGATAACATAATCATTGTGTTCATTTCTCTTAAGCCACTAATATTGAGTTCATTAACTCCAAAACTATATATCACATTACCTTTAGGGCATGCATATTCTCACATCAGAGGGCTGGATGTGTGCTCATAAGTATCTTTATTCATCTGGATCTCTAAGTAGTCACATATGTAAAACACAATACCATGAACAATAATTCTCATTAAACAATATAATTAGGACATTCTTGATATAAAACTGATCGAAAGGTTCATAGTTAGTGTTGTATCTGAGCAGGGATGGCCGATATTATCGATCTTGTTATCCGCAGTGCTATGTCCTACAGCTAGCACTCAGCCTTGCCTTAATCTATTGCTCAGGCACAATAATCTGACTGATTTATCAAGAAGCCAACTAGTCACTCACACGCATGGGTACAACATTAATCAATAATATACAATATATATATATATATATATATATATATATATATATATATATATATATATAAGGTCTGGCCATTGACTCATATGTCTGTCACACTATATTAACCAATCACATATCTTCTTCCAGATATGTCAGTTAGCCAATTACAATTTATAACTGAAGGCATTTATTAAACAATAGCTTTTTTACGATTGTATTGAATACTATAAAAATAAGCGTCTGATATAAATACTCATTCAGAATATGCAAACTGAGTTCTGAGTCCTTATCACGATAACCACTGAATACCAGGGGGCTTCAGAAAGTTTCTTCGTTCAAACATGGAATTTCTCAACGGCGAGCATCCAGAAACCGAGCCTAGAGTGGAGTTCGTTTAACAATTAGACCAACAGTCTTCAATCCTAACTTCAGTTAATTCGTAATATCGTGTAACAACTGATGGGCAGCTGCCCCACATCCAACGTGGTTGAACTCCACTTGTCATGGCTTCGTGTTAGAGCCCTGAAATTACGTCCTGAAGTTAACCATTAGTAAGCACATGAGGATTGTTATGAGGTCTTATGATGATTGTTGAATTAGAAACTCCACATAATGGATTGACCTTATTCGTGATGTGGAGCTTCAAATTTAACAATATAAACAATGCCCAACAATTGCATATCAGGTTATCGAAAACAACTTGATACTTTTTATAGCTTTTGTTTTTTTCCTCTTTTTAACAGTTCCTTTTTATTGCATTTAAAAAAAAACGTCATACTAGGTAGTAGCGAATGCACTTTATCAATCAAAGACATTGCTGATATTTGTGCCTCTGTCCAGTTTGGTATGACACGCTTAATATGTCGACGCACTCAACGAGCTCTTGAATATTGTATGTTAGACAATGAATCGAAGCTAAGTATCATTAGAAATCGTCCTACAGCTTTGGTAAGTTTCATTTTCATCATTTATGCGTAGTTTAGTCGTCTCCATCTTTTAGCGAAGTAGGTATCTAAAGCTTTTATTCAATTATAGAACATTTCAGATCTTGGACAAACCAATAAGTAGTTTTCTGCACAATCATTTATGAAATGTACTATTAATGGGATGTATATCAGTTCATAAGATATCGAGTTGAAACCACGTAATTTGTAGTACCATTAACCTTCGAAATGCTTGATAGGGTTAAGGGTAGGGAGAATTCACTTTTCCTGTCCGAATACTCATATGACCACACATCGAGCATCTGCCAGGGAGGAGGTATGGGATTAAACGACTGGGTTGTGAATATTCATTTAATAAGTTTGCTGGTATGAATGTTTTTCCCGGCTGTTGCTGCTACCTTGACGTGGTGGTCGGGCTTGCCTATCGTGATGAACCAATCGAGCTATACTAGCTGGAACAATAGTTCCTCAAGGTCCTACCATGCCAGGCAGGTCGGTTGAAGAGCGGTAAGACTAAAAGCAGCAGATTCAAGGTCTGAGGGCGAAGTCGTACTGCCGACTGTACAGAGGTGTGACGGCAGTAAGGTGTTTCCCTCGGACAACCAGCATAACAGCGATGCTGCCTTCCCACAAGGAGGGGTGGGGTTAGAAAAGGTTGACCCTAAAAATGCACACCTCGCCTTATCCTACGGATTTCCGCCTCCGGCGATAAGGTCTTCAACAAGTACGGAGCTAACACTAAAACTACTCACCAAAAGGTTGTGTGTGACCGGCCTCAAGCAGTTGTCCCTTGGGCACTGCAGTCACGCTCTAATCCAATTTCCTTTTTAGGTACCTCCGAAAGAACCCTTCCACGGTGTGGGCAACCGGGGAGTGATAACTGCCCTCATACCTCTGACAGCACTCAAGACCACCGTATTCAAAATCATTTACTCTCTTCAATCCCTATCATTGCTCCTACCTTGACTATCAACTCTGAACTTCCTCTTCTAACTTTCTCTTCAAGTGTCACCACGTCCGACGATTCTAGCACTCGAAGTAATGTCCCAGGTCCTACTGAAACCCCGCTCCAAACTACACATTGGAGCTTTCAGCGTACGCACCCTATGTCGAATCGGTCAGCAGGCCTCCTTAGCTAAAACCCTGGAATCTCGTTTGATTGATGTGTGCTGTGTCTCCGAAATACGCATACAAGATCCTAGCGTGGTCATTTACTTGACCTCACCTCGCCAAAACGGCGAGGCGACAAGATACTCTCCGTTTATCTGGCGACTCGATAGCCAGCTCTCGTGGACTGGCGGGTGAAGAGCGAAAACAAATCAAGTCTAAATTAAGTAGAAGTTTACGAAACGATCGTGAGCAGTGGTGGGCAACGAAAGCAAAAGAGATGGAAAAGGCAGCGGCTTTAGGCAACACTAGGCAGCTTTATAGACTAATCAGGGAAACCGGAATTAAGAAGTCAAGGATAAGTGAAACTATCTCCGAGAAAGATGATACTGTAATCTGCTCTCAACCCAGACGTTTAGAACGATGGGCCGAACACTTCAAGGAACAGTTTAGCTGGCCTTCAGCTACTTTACAATTACCCAGCATTTGCACTCAAGCTAAATGGAACATTGAAGTAAGCCCCCTGACACTAGCTGAAGTTCAAAAAGCTATATCTAACCTAAAACGAGGAAGAGCAGCTGGTCCAGACGGGCTAACCCCAGAGGTTTTCAAAGATGGTGGTCCAGTCTTGGCGATTAGGTTGACTAGTATTTTAGCTAAAGTCTGGGAACTAGATAAAATTCCATCCGACTGGTCTAAATCACTAATAGTCCCAATATATAAGAAAGGACCAAAATCATCTTGTGATAACCATAGAGGGATTAGTTTGACTAATATAGCATCTAAAATACTAGCCTCAATAATTATCGGGCGTTTAACAAAGACTCGTGAACTACAAACACGAGAAAACCAGGCTGGCTTCAGACCTGGTCGTGGTTGCATCGACCACATATTCACCATTCGTCAGGTTTTAGAACACAGGCACGCCTACCGGCGTCCTACAATGGTGGTTTTCCTCGACTTAAAGGCAGCACTCGACTCAGTTGACCGTGAGGTTCTGTGGCAGTGTCTGTCATTAAAAGGTGTACCTCAGAAGTACATAAACCTTGTGAAGGCTCTTTACTCGAACACTACCAGTCGAGTCAGAGCTTATGGCGAACTGTCATCTGACTTCGCGACCTCAAGTGGTGTCCGTCAAGGCTGCCCACTATCTCCGTTTTTGTTTAATTTTATCATAGACGTGCTACTGGAAGTAACGCTTTCTTCGGCTGAATTTTCTGGGATTGATCTCCTTCCAGGAGGTCCACTCATCGACTTAGAATACGCAGACGACATAGTCCTGTTTGGTGAAGACAGTGATAAGATGCAGAGTCTTCTGGTCGCACTGAGCAACAATGTCAGGATGTTTGGGATGCGTTTCTCCCCCTCTAAGTGTAAATTGTTACTTCAGGACTGGTCTGCGTCAACCCCTGAACTAAGGATAGGGAGTGAAGAAGTTGAATGCGTTGATAACTTCACTTATCTTGGAAGTCTGATCAGCCCTAATGGGTTGGTGTCTGAGGAAATTTCTGCACGAATTCGAAAGGCTCGTTTGGCTTTTGCCAACTTACGTCATCTATAGCGTAGGCGTGATATCCATCTATTAACTAAAGGACGAGTATATTGCACAGCAGTTCGTCCTGTCCTACTTTACGGCTGTGAAACATGGCCATTAAGGGTAGAAGACACTCGTAGGATTACTAGCATTTGATCACAGATGTCTTAGAAATATATCTCGTACCTGCTGGGATCTCCGGGTAACTAATAATGAGGTTAGACGAAGGGTATTAGGGAATAATGGTAAATCTGTTGATGAGGTTATGAAACTTCATCGACTGAGATGGTTGGGGCATGTGTTACGTATGTCCGAACACCGGTTACCACGTCGCTCAATGATGACTAGTATTGGGGTGGGTTGGAAAAGGGTTAGGGGCGGCCAAACCAAAACGTGGCATCAGTCGTTGAAGTCACTAACTTCTGGTCTGAGCCACATTGGTAGATGTCGACTACCTGGTTGGGGTCCGCGTGACTGCCGTACCCAGTGGTTGGAGACTCTTGGTGACATGGTTCAGAATCGATCACAATGGCGTAGGTGTATACATTCTTTGTCTTCACGTACACCTTGAGACTAAAACGACTCTACCTTTCTTTCTACAAACTAATTTTTTTTTTCTCTCTCTCTCTCTACATATTATATCCTTATATGCAATCTTCCTTTTATATATTACTACCATTAAAGTAACTGATTCTATGAATTCGGTGATCATCTTGCTATGCTGTTGAGGTGTGGCAACTTGGACCGATGCACTTATGTGCCTGGTCCTACGTTGTATCTGTCTGTCTATGAATGTTACATTTGTCTATCTAACGCTTCCTCGTTATTCATTTCTAACTAGTGTTGATGTGAATTGGATTACAGCTAGAGGCATTTAAACTTAATTATGATATCGATTTATCAAGTTATTGGGTATTCGTCTGAGCCGTACTGATAGGCGCTAAATCATCCCTCAATTATTTATTACGTTTCAATATTCGTAATTTTCATCCCTTAAATGTCTCCATTTCTTATAGGTTGTTTCTGGTGGTGTTGGTTCCAATGCTGTCATTCGTGCTGGCTTAATTAAAGTAGCAGAATTTTATAATTTGAAATTTGTAGCTCCGCCACCAGATTTATGTACCGATAATGGAATCATGATAGCATGGTAAGTCGAAATTTTCCGACTATGATAACACTACTTAATAAGATAATTTACATTCTCATCGTACAACTACTGTAATGTTGGTCTCGTGCAGATTAAATTGATTTCTTTAAGTAAGCCAATTTTGGTAACTCAGGCGATTGTCTGGAAGCAATGAACACGCGTTTCATGTTTGGATTTGCCTAGTAAGAAACACTTGCATTTCTTATCTCAAAGGTGCAATTTTAGTGATTCGAACATTGCTGTAGTTTGAGATGTTACCACTGAGTTATGAGACATGTTTACAATAATAGGCCACCGGATAGTAACCAATCATCCTTACAGATCATCAGTAGTGTCTCTGTGACATTAATGACAGAGGTCTGTATCCTACGAAAGTGCTTGTTTTCTCAAAGTTGAGAGTATATCGTATCGGTAACCGCAAACCAACCATAAGCTTATATTTACAGTTTCTTACGACTAACTTCCAACCATTACATCAAGCGACATGGACCACAATGTTTACTCTCTCTGCCTTTTATAATAAATTCGTTAATGAAGTTTGATCAGTACGAAGTAGTGATTATCATTTTTCAACAGAATATAACACCTTAAAATGGAATTAATATATTACTAGATTGTTACTAAAAATGCGGTTCATCCAATCGGAAAACTAGGAAATTGAAATTTTCCTGACTTTTGAAATGAATATTAGGAGACTTTTGTGCAGTCTATGATGCCACGCTTGATTCGGCCTCCCATAACATTCCACTTACTCATACTCCACGAAAAAAACCACTTTGAAGTAGATGATAGTTAAACATAGTAATACATGCATGTCTCAACCACTTCAGTCGATGATGATATACAACATGCATTTGCCATCTGTGTATAATCACTTACTCAGTTGTTCTAGTACACACGAGCAATGCTTCGAAGGCATCTATGACCAATGGCCTGTAACTTGAATACAGATTGATAAATAGCCAAACTGAATGCTACGATGTAGCTGGTGAACCTCTACGTCTTAAGAGATGGGTATTTCTATCAGGAGTTATGCATTATGTGCGAAAAACAGGAATAGCACGAGGTCAGTCGCTAACGGAAGAGAATCTACAATCATCTCCTGCATATGACATATGCATACATATATTTTCAATATTTCATTTCGTTTTCCAACTTTATTTGCATTTGTCTTCTTATATAATGTTGATGTGCCTTCATATCCATTAGCCAAACTCACTTTTATGAGTATTTTCATCTCATTTTGTAATTTCGCTTGGATATATTAGAGGCTAAATAAAACTAAATGAATTCATCTTATTCTACTGCTCAGCTAGTTGTTCTTACTTGATTCAGAATTAAAAAATCTCTAAACAACTAAATTACCCTCTACTTCAATCTACTATTGTTTTTTATTTAGTTTTCCAAAATACGATTCAGTCGATCACAATTAGTTGTGTATTGCTTTTTCATTACTAATAGGAACGGTTTTTTACTTCAAAGGGAAAAGTCTTCCCGCATTATTACGGAGAATATCTCTTCTGTCGATTTCAGTCCAAGGTATTAATCGATTGTTTTTTAGTTTTTTTCAGCATATAAGTTACAGTTTGGTTTTAGTTTTTAATAAATGAACAGCACTTTATATTAGGATTTCTGACTTTAACCTAAGCTTCTCAGATTCAACTACCGCCTCGAAAGTGTTTGCCAGGATTAATACAGGTCTTTTCATCTTTCGTTTCAGACTGAAATTAGAGTTAAACTTGATATTAACAGAACTATTTGGACCGGTGTGGTTGAGGTTGTCCATAATTGTATTCTTGTCTGTCGTCAAAAGTTATATATATTTCTCATCGAAATCCATATTACTCATATATAAACTTGCATATGTTCTAACGACTTCTGGCGCAAAACCTTGATCAAAGGAGATTCCCTTCCAACTAATCCAATCACCTGGCATCAAATGTGGTACATTCGATGTGTATACACCTAAACATATAGCATCGTTTCCTCTAAGATTTCATGTATATCTTGCTGGCGAGTGCTCAGACCACACATAATTATGGTAATTTAATATTAACGAAAAAAATGGATTAATTACCTCCCTACGTTTCTATGACAAACGAAACTTACATTTCCGTCGAGTCTGAAGAATTTATCTTATATCACTTCGTCTTTCTTTGACATTTTATTCTAATTCTCTATTAGCATTTACCATTCATCTCACCTAGCAGTTCATCCCTGTCAAAAATCCTGTTCTGTCTACTCTTTCGAGTCGATCAGTTCGACTGTGGGAGGGATGGGAGGAGAGCGAATGTGTGATACCTGGCCGTTGGCGGAAATTCTGGAACTGGCTGGAATTAAACTCCGAATTGTTATCCGATACAATTGTGTCCGGCACTCCGTTCTTGGAGAAAATCTCTGTCAGCTGTTTTAGTGTTTTTGTTGGCGTCTCCACAGGGAAGATCCATTTTGAAAATGCATGAAATGGGAGGATTCATCTTCGTACGTTGTACTGAGCTCGAGTGAAATGATCTAGTTGTAATAGGCTCAGTTTTGGCATACCTTAATGGTCAGTGGAGTACATGGACTTTAGTGATATTTGCTTCTACATTGAACCGTAGTTGTCACACTGAATATTAAGTAGACTTTGGTATTCATTTCCAGTATCACTCAGTCATTTTAGGTTTCCGGTCCAAACGACACAGGATTAAAGCCTTAAAATGATCTTTAGTCAATAACTGTTTGGCAACGTCCACATTCACGATTGAGGGTGCCCATATGAGTAAGGAAATCGGCATCATCACTCATGATCAATTTTAAACATCGATATCACGTGTTGAATAACTGTTGGCTTAGTGACTGAACGATCACGTTGGGTTCTGTAGTAAAATCAAATTACAATATATACTTAACTCACTGAGATTCATTTTTCTAAGTAACAACCCAATCTTCCAAGCATCATCTTAAGTTGCAAAATCAAATCTAAATAAATCCTCATACCACCGAAACTGCACATCAAGAGTAACATTTGTTTCAGGATTTACTGAAATTTAGCAGTGCTGTTGTCTTTGCCATTAATCGACAGCGTAGTAGTAGATGTGCTAGGTGAGGAAGTAGACAAAATTTTGTGTCTGCCAACATTTGAGTAATTTTAACTGCTACTCCAACAGTAGTTCCACTTTTACTGGATCCATGTTTGCAGTAGCCCATCATTATTGATAGGGTTCTGGAATTAAGACATCATCTTGGTGCTATGTTTGACGTAGGAGTGGTCGATATTATCCGTTAGGATTATTCGCAACACGATATCTTGCAATTAACACCCATTCCTGCCTTAATGTTTTACTTAGGCACAATGATCCGACTGATTTATCAAGAAACCGATTAATCTCCCACGCTCATGTATTAGTATAATATAAACCAACAATGTACAAGATATGTTTATAAGATCTAGCCTTTGTCATACGATATGACCGATCACACCTTCCAGATACGTCACTTGGTATGAGCGAATGGGAACAATAACCAGTTACACAATGACACCGAATTAAACTAAGCTACTCTCTACTATATTTTATTAAAGGTAAGCATTCATTGTGCTACAATGGATAATAATCTACAACCTTATCGATTGGCCTACCTATTATTATATGTCTAGCCACAATATTACTTCCTCAGTAGTTACAGCACACGTAAGCAATACAACTGTGATCAAGAGCCTGAAACTTATCTTTATAAATAACAAACATAACATGTAAGGTCTAGATTTGATCAGTCTCTATTGGCATCATTGGCGGATGGTCTAAATGATGACCTTAGTTACAAGCTCTATTGAAAATAAATTATGGTTTATAAGTTGAATCCAGAACGCCCATTTCTTGTAATTGGAAGCCACCGTCGCGAAACATGAAAAAAACATTTAATCATTGTTTGTAAGTGACTTTTATTTTATTTTCATAGGTCTACATTCGGTGTTGATTACCGAGAAGCAGTGAGACAAGCAAATATATCTGTTGAACCAATCAAACTACCTGATAGCATTTTCCAGACCTTATTTGAGTGAAGAATAAGTGACCTGCAGAGCTTGATAAAGTTTATGATATTTATGTTATTTTCCTGTTGATATTTTATATATAACCATGTTATTTCACTATGCATAAACTCCTTCTGACTTATGATCTTTCAATCCAATCAAGTAACTGGATCGATAATATAATCTTTTGAGCGATTATAAGTAGATCACATCCCGTTGTTCCATGTTGGAATCCTTAATTTTTTCAGTCCAAAGTCATTTCTCTAATTTGTTGATAATTTGTATGTAAATTCTTAAAAAAAGTCCAGTGTAATGTCTATCACACTGAAATGAATTGCTATATTAAACACTATACGCTTAAATTATGTGTAAAACTTTAAAATCAAAATAAAGGATAGAGTTAAATTACCGCTAACGCCAAAACGTGTTTAATACAAACGACTAAATTCAAGAGTACGAAACTCAGTAATCTATGCTGATGTGTTGCTCGATTAGGTTTTAACTCAGTCAATTAATCATTAACAACGTAGAACCTAGTCACGATTATCACGTAGACCTCAACCAGGTAATCTGCATCTACCAATATGGCTTAGACCATTAGTTATAGACTTCATGGACTGATACCATATTCCGATTTGTCCACTTCTACTTTTTTTCCATCCTACTCTTACCCCAGCAAACAATGCACTGAAGTAGACGGTGGTTAGACATACACAACACATGTACTAACCACTTCAACCGATAAAGATTCTCAACCTCATGGAATGATTTGCCACTTTCCCCTAGTAATAAGTATCTAAAGTCGGTGTTGTTTACTTGGTCACAGGCAATGCTTCAAAGTCTTCTATAATCAAGGACCTGAAACCTACGCACATCTTTGAATTTTATTACCTATGTTTCACATCTGTGGGTTAAAACAGAGCGAACTGCTATGGACTACCCTTGGTCTTTCGTTGAAAGATGGATATCTATCCTACGCCATACGTAGCACAGGTTATCAAAAATCGAGCCAACTTTCTAAGATTTTGCCAGACGCTGAACCATTTGAGCCGATCAGACTTCAGAGGTAAGTGAAATGGTCAACGTACTCAATTACGTCACTTCCTATGACCAGTCTAGGCGATGATGCAGACCAGTCGTGAATTAATATTTTGCATTTGCACAGAGGAAAACGCATCCCAAATATGTTTACAATGTTAATTAAGTGCTCAGGGAACTTAATGTCAGCATCTTCAGTGAATAGGACTATATCGTCTACATATTCTAAGATGACAAATGAGCTTTTTGGAAGAAGACTAATTATCGAGAAGTCAGATGAGAAAATTAAGACTTTCATGAGAACACCAATTACGAGAATAAATAAAAAGGGGGTAATTGGAGGTATTCTGACGAACATTTCTTGCAGCTGACAATTCTCGTGATAACTTGACATGAACTTTTTACTCAGCGAGTGGTTTTAGAGTAGAAAGCTTTCCTAAGGTTTATGTACTTTAGAGATAAGGTTTTTAATGACAAACACTGACACAACTCGATTTATAGAGTCCAAAGCTACCTTCAAGTGGCAACTGTTATCGGACGTTGGTGTGCCGATTCTAGAATCTGTCGCAGTCCTCTACGGAGCCTGTCCAACGATAGCTGGTGCTGGATATTATCTATTAAAATTCATCGTTGTGTTGGAAGTTGCCATGTTACACCATATCTCTAATGCTTACTAAGAATGAGGAATAGGGTAGTATGAACATATTTGTTGGAGACAGTTTTCATTAGTTAGTTGGGCTGGAATACAGAGTGATCTACATAAGTATTTTTTAGCTTACCAGCTTGAGCTCTAAAATCTCTCACCATGATTACTGTATGAGTGCTTAGCTTTCTGTAGGATGCTGGGAAGCTTCATGTAGAACTCTGAGTCCATTTGTGCTGCACTCAGTGGGGACATAATCAGAAACGACGGAATGGCATCGGCGTATGTTTGTCATTACAAGTTCGTAGTATACCTTTTACATGGACAGCACATAAATGACTAGACAGGAATCCACTCGTGAAGTCCATGAGAACTTGCTGCTGAATCCTCCAGGTAAACGAACAGTAAATCGCGCTGTTTCTCCTTATTGACTAAACGAAGTCAACCACGCTGGGACCCCGTTTGCGTGTTCCTGAGACAGCATACTTCAATGGGGAAGAGATTCAAGGATTTTAGCTAGCAAGGCCTGCTGAACGATTCGACATCGTGTTTGCACAGTAGAAGCTGTAACATGAAGTTTAGAGCGCCTCTAAAAACGATTGTTCCTCTTGATATAGCTCGAGTGATTCATCACGATGGCTAAGGTCGATCGCCACATCACGGTAGTAACAACAGTTGTAATGATGATGAAAAATACCAGTTTAAAGGGGTTGGAGATGTATCCAGCCAAATTAATCATGTCATTTGAGGCTCCTGATTTAGTAGGTTCTTTATCAGATTAATATGTTTGCCGTTTATTTTATTCATAGTGAGTTAATTTGAAATAGCTAACAGGAATTTGACTTTATTGAAAGTATATTAGTAAGAATTATTAAAGATGATAATGTTCTTAACTGTAGTTTAATAAGGACTTAAGTATAAAATGTATCGTAAAATTCACTCATGAGATATGAGTTCAATCTAGTTTTATACGTAATTTTTTGATGACGTTCCTGAGAGTACCAATATCACGTATAAACCGGAATAGGAAATATGAACCATGCAAGATCAGTGATCTAAAGGTAATGAACTCAATGCAAATCCTAAAGTTCTTAGGTGGATGTTATTATCAAGTCTTAAATAGCTGTCAACTGCTTCATAGCTTCCAATTATTATCAAGATAACTATAGTCAATACGTGATAGTGTAAACTCTTGAAATCGACATAATTTCCGAAAACCTCCATTTGAGACAGCTATCCAATCAACACAAACAGTTCAAATAAAAACTAGAAATAATGCATATACAGAAGTGCAATGTGAAGTTTATTTACAACAATCAGTAATATTTAGGGTAATCATCTAAGATGGATTACATTCTTGTGGGGTGACGTTTGTAGGCTTTTTATGAAATGTTACCGCCGATGGATTTCTTTGAACTTTCTGATTGATGGACGTGGCTGAGTAGGGCTCGTCTTGCTTTTTTCGGTCGACAGTATTTGGTGGATCATTTGAATTACCGAATAGTGTATTAATATTGTGCGCCTCTGAAGATGGTTTCTAGAGTCATAAGTTTAGATAATAAAAAATATTTAAAATTGTGAAATTAAAATGTAAATAAATGTTAAAATCGAACTGTCTAATGAGTTACTTGGTGAAGCTAATTGGGATATTAGATGTATTACTTATGTCTAACTATGCCCAAACTTGAATCGTGATGTTGGCTGGCGTAGAAGTATGTTAAAAAGAAGTGGTGACCAAGAGTGGTATAGGCTCATGAAGTCATTGAATACTGGTTTGAACTGAGTTACTGTATGCAAACTACTTCGCCCTCGAGATGCCCTGGTATGGCCAAGGATGGAGGAAGTTCCCTCATCCTTGCGAAATGCTCTCGTATTTGTAGCCTCTATCAGTGAAGTCTTACTACCTCCTAGTAGATGGGCTGTTATTTACAGAAGCGAGAAGACGCTTAAAACGATTCGGTAGACAGAGGGAGCTCACCCAGTGAAACTGGAAAACCTTGGTTTCAAGTCAAAGGCATACATTCGCTACATGAACCTGAGGGAATGAGTGGCGTCTAAACCTACTTTAATTACCAATCACCGTGAGATGTCATCTATTGATATTCTGCCTTGACCTAAAGGCGAAAGGTTGTGAATGCCTAGTATAATACAAGGTTATGAAGTGGTCTCTTAAGTAGTCCTAGTGGGTTGGTGACTTGTAAAATGTCTGTATTGATTAGAAAATGTTTGCATGGATTTCGGTAACTTAAGACAGTTGTTTTAGAAATCAGATATGAGTCTATTGGTAAATGGGCGAGGATGTCATAGTTGTTTTATATTACTATAACGCTGCGAAATATGAAAATACAAAACATGAATACTTTGAAATGGATGGTCATAAATATAATCGAAGCAATGCTTGTGGATAAAAACACCATCAACTAGGTAACATTGAGATAGCCGTGAAATTTTAGATAGAAATCGTGAACCTTTAGGGTGCACTGTGTATTGTCAACCAACGTCAACCTTTAACGTAGAAAGGGTTGGGATGTTTTAAGGCATAGCATCGGCCTAGGGAACTGTTAATTGAGAATATGACGTGCAGTTGCATACATTTAACCGAATTTCGCATAACATAGACCACGATGAAACGTAATACAATCCAGATCAACAATAATAATGATACCTGTTTTAAAGGTTCTTGCTTAGGAACTTGCCAAGATGGATTAAGAGGTTTCGATGCAGAGGTAATAAAGAGATCATCTTTCTCATTTGGTGATTGAGAAGTAGTAAGACGATTGATGAACTCTGGTGGTCGACGGTTAACATTCAAGTCTTTACCAATATTTGCATGAATAGAACGAAGTATGTCCTGTGGTAACTGAGTGGTACTTTCTGCTAAAGGACCATGTTGTAAGAAACTGAAATCCTGAAAACACATAAGAAGTAAATATAGAGAAGTCATTATCTACCGTGTTATTTTTATTAACTTATTTACCAAGTAAAAATTAGTGTACATGGTTCTGGATAGTGATGCTATCCGCTAGTTCGGACCGAAGTTGATGAAGCAAGGTTCGAACTTGAGACGTAGGGACAAGTAGGATATACCAGGTTGCTGGGTGGTTGGGGATCGCATGATTATCGTAACCTATGATTGGAAATCAGTTAACATAGCTGAAAATCGGTCACAATCGAGCAGGTTCAGTCACTCTCTGTATCCACTTGAATCTTCAGCTTTAAGATTTCCATATATCTTCCTATGAATTCATTTTCTATGACCAACCTTTTGCTAATGCTGATGTTACCACAACTTTTAGTAATTTGAAATTCAGCTTGCTGGGCTAATAGGATGTAGCAACGTGGACCGATCCATATATATGCCGAGTTCTACGTTGTAGATGATTGACTGTCTGAGTCACCGCCCAGAAAAAAATATCGTAATGATTTTTAATTGTAATCGGTAATAATTCGGAATTAACAATGCATAGATCAATGTTGTCTGGTTGATAAAAGGATAGGTAAATCAAAATATAACATCAATCAAGTCGGTAGATGGTATAACGTAATATCGGTCAAGTTAAAGGAAAGGTGCATCTAGTCATTGTGTTAATTTAGATCTTAAGTTGGCATTCATAACCTTTGTTTTTTGATCTCATTTTCCTAAGGGGGATTCTTAATTTTCGAATTCTGATTCCTTTAAATATTATCTCTACGCTCCTCATTTTGTTGATTTCACGTTAATGTGATGATGTGAGGTATATGTCGATGTAAACGTATGCCATGTCCTACGTCGATTATTGATTGATATAAAAGTGGAGCTCGATGATGAGGATGATGAAACTAAAAGACCATACTTTTCGTGAACATACATTGTCCAATGGCGTGAAACGTTATCGGACTTGGCTCGATAAAAACTAATGGCAGACTTTTTATTGTTTTTTTTGTTTGACATTTTCAATCAATTAGGGGAATTCGTAGCTGAATGAAGTTCCTTTACGGTTGCATTTCTCGCCAGTATGTACATCTAGTGTAACTGTTTGTACTCTTGTTAGGTTTTACCACTATGATTATAATCCCCAAAACAATTTTTTATTTCACGACATTGTGTTTGTGTAGTGTAAATATATTTTGGTACCCATTTTAACTAAAATTTTGTATTTGAAAAAATGCATATGTCTTGTATTAAATGAATTACATTATGAAGTCAGCTAGTTGGAGATCATCCGCAAAATAATTCTGTATTACTGTTGTGCTTTGTGGGATTCAGATTCAGTTCACACAGTTTTATAGTCTGAGACGTTACGATTGAGCTACTCAAATTGCAACTGACTTCCTATAGAAGTGCAGTGTTTGCGTTGACTGATCTAGTTTAATTTGTGGTTGGCCACCGCCACTAAATTCTGACAGCTACCACGGGTATGCAGATATAATATCATGTTTATCTAGGGTGGTTAGCATCAAAACATGGTGCGTGCGATTCTTAGTAACTTAGACTACAGACCACATTACTAGACAAAAATGACAGGGATTACACCTATTCAACAATTAACATGAATTATACTACATAAGTATAATACACAGCAAAACACTTACAGGATCTAATTTTTTTGGATGAAGAAAATGCGAATTAGTAATCGGTTTCGAATAATTCTTATCGAAATATTCCTTCCTCGATTGAGAAGTAGATGAAAATGGTGAAAGAAAATGGTCTGATTTGGTAGGGGATTTAACTTTCGGTCCAGATAATTCTGTAAGTGGCTTACGTGTTGAACTATGTCTCACAAGACCGATCCCATCTTGAGGAGTTGTTGATGATGTGATTGGTTTGTCAGGTAAGATAATGTTATTTGATTTTGTTGATAAAACAGGATGTGCAATTTTGCTGGGAATGGAATCCTGAAAGGATTATGTAATAAGTAGTACTTGGGACGGTGAAATAAGAATACGTAATTTTAAGAATGATATTATATATTAATGCAAAGCAGCTTAATAACTGTACTATTTATATTAATTGATAATTGCGCTTGAAGTAAAGTACACATCAAATCATAGAACAAACACAGTAGAAGTTGTATTCAGGCACCCAGTAATTTATACTACCAAACAGACATGTAAAAGTTTAGTGTTGTCTGTTTTAATAAGTGATGTATTTGATTGAGACACGTGATCTTAGAAATAACTTGGAAAACTCACTTTCCCGTAGTTTGTATGTAAAAATCTGAATTTAACATTTTCGTACTAGAATGCTCATGGTGCCTACTTCCCGCGTTTCCCACTCCCAAGGGCACTTAAAGTCGATTAGTTCATTATTGTATCAGCACTAAGTTTTTGTAACTCCATTTTCTAAGTACATTTTTATCACAATTATACGTAAGATGTGTGTTTATTTATTCTCCAGCTTCATTGTGGAATTATACGTTTTGGATAATTTAAACTTATACCTGTAGATAGCCTTGCAAAGGAATAGGAGTAATCTAGTATGATATTAGTTGAAGTCGATGTCGCTTAGCGAATGGACAGTATCAGAACGGCATCGCTAGCGTAGCAGCACGCTTGCCTAGTAAACATTAACGACAGAAAACCTCGAAAGTCAATAACAAAACGACTTTTATTTAACCCATACGGGAAAGTACCTCCAGTGACCAAGTTATACAATAACCAAGTGAACAACTAGATATATCTTAGTGTTTAGTGGTTTGAGCAAATCATATGTCTACAACAGCTCAAATCATAAGAATATTGGATACATAATTAACTATTTACAGTTCATGAAGAGTAAACCAGAAATGATAACGAACGGGAGCACGAGTGAATATGATTGGTGGTCAATCAGTTGCATGGTCGGTCAGAAGTCAACCGTAAAAGGAAGTTTACATAAAAACAAGGACGAATGAAAATATAAAGAAACACGAGGACAACCAATCACAAATAAGGTCTAACGATAAAATTGATAGAACACTTGCTGAGCTAAACCCCAAGAAGTTTCCTGTTATGAATTGTTGTGCAAATGTCTGTTAGCAATACAGCATATTCGGAGTTTAAACTTGTACTTCAGATCGAGCCTCTCTAATAGTAACTGATGGCAATATGGCTTATTTGAGTCTATCGTCGAGTTGTTGCAGAGGACTGTCGTGTTAGTCAATGACTCTACCTATGCTTAAGGCTGGTGGTTGGTAGGAATTAACAGTTGTCTTAGTATAGGTTGCAAAAGACGGTCACCACTATGTTTTATGAGTTTGAAATAACCCACCTAAGTAGTCTGGTTTAAGCTCCCTATTTAGCCATTAAAACCACTTGCTGAGTACTATGCTGGATGTTTAGCTTTATAACGAAGTTCATAAGGTTGGGGTCCGTGCGATAATCATGACCAGTGACTACTGGAGACACTGGGTGACGTAGCACAGAATCGGTCACAGTGGTGCAAGCGTATTCATTCCTTATATCGTCTAGATCTGAAGTCCTGTTGTTCTTTCATATACACCTATACTTTGTTCTTCCCTATTGTATAGCAACTTGAACCTATTCTTATATGTGCCATGTTCTACGTTGTTAATGGCTGATTAACAGCACATAAGCGATAGTTGACAGGAACCTGTTCAGTAAGTGCTGTTCTGGAATAATATTTCATGAACTCGAATTGTCATCGTTAACGGCACGTAAAGAAATGAAAAAATAAGTTGAGGGTTGATAGTCGAAGTAGGAAAAATATTAGGAAGTGAAGAAGCTTAGTTATAAGTACAGTGATTTTGAATGTTGCTAGAATTATGAGCAGGTTATTACTTTCCGGTTGCCCACACAGTTTAATAGTTTACATTGAGGTACTGAAAAGAGAAACTGGTTTGAGACTTGTCTTGATGACCTGGTAGTGCTGCCGTAGTTAACAAGAGTCAACTACCTGAGGTCAATCATACACCGTATTTGTGTGAGTAGTTTTTGATGTGTTGCTCCGTACATATCAAGTCTTTAAGGGCAGGAATGATGAGATGTGTATAAATATGGCCAACCTTTTCTAACTCCGTTCTTCCGTTCCAGGAAGTCAGCATTGCGGAAATGTTGGGAAACACTCTACTACCACAACATGTCTGTATAATCGGCAGTACGATTTCGACCTTGTACTTAGTGTTTGCTGCTCTTAGTCATATCGCTCATCAACAGACCTATCTGGTGTGGTTGAACCTTCAACAACAATTGTCCGAGCCAGTATACGCCCGAATGCATAATTACAATAGTCAAGGCTAATTACCACATCAGAGTAGCAGCTACGATAATGACTATCACAACAAACTACACTGCAAATCTAAATATAATAAATGCGAAATACTTCGTGAAAGGAGAGTGAATAAAGTAATCCCAATTTATGAGTAGATGCTACATTGACGTGGTAATCAGGCCAAACTATCGTGATAAACCAATTGGGTTATTTTCGCTGAACAAACACACCAGGCAGGTCTGTCGAAGAGCTGTAAAACCAAAAGAAGCAAACTTAAGGTTTGCAGGCGAGTTATACTGTCGACTGTACAGAGGTGTAACAGTAATAAAGAGTGATATTTCTTATAAATATGAATTCTCCGCATTCACAGATAGACTTTTGTCTTTTAACACTTCGTGACTTGATTAAATATAATACTTTGGGGTTTACAGGTGCTATCTGTCGTCAATTCCTGGATTGCCAGTGAAAATCCGATTGACACCATAGTGAGAAAATTTAATCAGAATTGTTTGATAATAATTCACTTGAATAAAACACACTTAAGGTCGAATGAAGTCAAGACAACTTTTCTTTGAAATAAAAACTCCTGTTTAGCACACTGTCGTCAACATTTCACTTCTTAAGATAGATAATAAAGTCTATGGAATTGTGAACGGCATAATTAGAAAGTAAAACATTTTTTATGGAACTAAGGTGAACTGTACAAAAGGACTATTTACACTTACATAGAAAACAGGTTTTTCTTCATGTTTCCCTGAAACTCTCGGCTCCGCAGCAGTTGCAGATGGACGGCTGCGTTTATTTTCAGAGGAATATTCCGGAGACTGTTGTAGACGCTTAGGAGAAGTAATGACATTTGCGATCGCAGTCACTGCAGCACCAACACGGGATAAAATTGACGAAGAGGAAGTTTCTGACGATTTGCGGGGAGATGCTTTACTTAACAGAAGAGTGCTAACTGTTGTCAATGAGTCTAAGAAAAGGAATATTAGGCACACACATAATAAAAGCTTAGGAAATTCACGTAAAACACTATGATGCATGTAAAAACGTAATAAATCGTTGGTTCATATGGATTTACTGCAAAGATTCATTTCATCTGAATATGTGGAAGTTTCATTACACAAAAGTCTAACATGCCTACAACGCAATTACTAACAAGATAACTTAGCATTTTGAAATGAATTCATCCTGATATACTAAGGATATTCTACAATTAAATCAACTTTGGAACTGGATAACGAGAAATAGTGATTGTTGCAAAACTACTAATTTAGATTGAAAGTTTGGCTAAAATGTGTGTCAGTTTAAGTTTTCACATCAAAACAACACAATGAATTAAAAAGCAAACAGTAATAGTAAAAATTAGGACCTCAAGGAGGATATGAAATTAATAAAACTAACAAATTTAATGATTGCATCCTCAATTATAACCGACCTCGAGGGTTGTACTAACTGGCGCGGCTTAAACAATCTGTTTTGGCCCTCATTCTTCAATGAACTTCCAAATTGCAATATCGGCAAAAACTGCACAGCGGAAAATCCTATTAATTGAATGACATTACTGAGATGTAACAAATTTGGTGAGAAAAACATACTTCGGATGACAAACTATAAAACTTATAATTTCCGTATTGAACACGATTCTTTGAAATCAACAAGAGAATTATATAGACCACATGGTGAAAACATGAGTATATTTAAAGTGAGTTCTCGCTAATTAAACATGAAACATAACTTTATGAATGGTTTGAATTATCATTCAGATTGATCATATGAAATAAAGTGGTCGAGTACACTGACCACTTCATTTATTTAGTAAGGCTAATCAGCACTAGTGAGTTGATGTTCGGTGAATTCATAAAACTGATGTAGAAAGAGTATTTAGTTTTGGCAAACTTGCGTCACTTGTGGAGTAGGCGAGCAGCATATCTACTGACCTAACTTATATATTCATCTGTTCAAACACAAGATTAAGTATAAATAAACACCGAAATTGCACGAGTTACACAATTAGAAACATAATATTTTGAAAATATAGGAGGTAAAGAAATCATAATCAAAGAGGGGAAATTTAATAAGACAACAAGGAAATTACAAGGCAGGAGATGCACCTAGGAGAAAAACACAATCAAGAAAGACTCCATTCAACTGAGAAAAACTATCACACCTTTATAGAAATTATAACAGGAAACGGCTTTTATTATGTGGCACACATGATAGTCTCTAGCCGACGGAGCGTACCATTTCTAAGACAACAAAAAAAGAAGACATTGACTGACAGAAACCACTTATATTCAGCTTTCCTTTATTTTGTAGCGCCATGTCATAAGTTGGTCAGTTCGCTTTAATTCAAAAAGTCCTGGAGTCGATAAATAATGAAGCATTACGTCATACAGTACCTCGCTTTGTATTAACATGTGGCGATTAATATGGGTCATGAAAATGGAATATATATAGAAGTAACAGGTAGTCGATGGTAATCCTCGTCTAATTATTGCTCGCTTTTCGTGAAAAGACTGAATAAGCAACCTTAAGGTTATATACAGAGTAATAGGCAAAGACGGCAAATCCATTGATGAGGTTGTGAGTCTTCATTGACTGATATGTGGTCGGCTTATGTATTACATAACCCCGGCTACTGCCTGCCTCCTTTAACACACGATACTATCTAGTGTAAGAGTAGGTTGGAAGGAAACTAAGGCTGGTCAAACTAAAACGTAACACTAGTTCATAAAACCATTAACTGGTGGTCTGAGACGTATTGTTAGGAACAGACTACTTAGTGTCAGTTGGATAATCTGAATCAGTGTTTGAAAGCGTTCTCGGAAGCGATTTAGGATTGGTTACACTGAAGCAGGCAAATGTTATGTGTATGAATAGACACACTGAGCTGCGCTAGGGTAGCGAAAATCGTTTTCACATAAATTACGACGCAGAGTCTGTTAATTCTTTAAAATCGTACATGTAACTGATCTGTATTAGTGATAGTGAATTATTGGTGGATTTATGATTTTTTATCCGACAGTCAGACTGGATATGAATAAGTATCACGTAATCTAATGCCTTATTATTTAGTGAACGTAATGAACTATTATTACTAGCCGTTGTTGAATACACCTGGAAGCAACAATTAGAAGTTACTGTATATTATTAGTCATTTGAATGAGTGTAACTTAAATTCTCTGTGTATCACCTGATAGAAGGACAACATTAGGCACATACTCATGATCGAAAAGTCGTTCTCCTAGTCGGAGGTCCACATCATCACCAAACACTTTCTTCAGAGCTATGGGACATCATTTTAGCAGGAGAATTAATTTTCCATTTATGACACTGAGACTGCAAGTTTGATGTATTTGTATATAGAGATAACATCAATAGTCTTTTCCCACTAATACGGATCCAACCATAAAATGCTTTTTATGAAGGCTTTTTATAAACAGAGGTGATCGTTAATACTATTATTTAAACCGCCATTAATCTAATAATTCAGTTATTGATTTAGCTTATGAGAAATGATACTTTAGAAAAACTACTTCAGAACTAACTTTCTTGTTCTGATTGTACGGAAGCAGTTAAGTTATTATTAATCGTTGAATTCATTATGGGAGTTGAAGTAGTGCCGGATGAGCTAGTGGTACATTGAACATCAACCAGTTTATTAGAAGATAAATTCTGTCGAACATTGTTTGCAAACGCAGTAGCCACTTTAGGATTGCATAGTTTATTTACCAATTCACGATAATGAGAGACACGTTCTTGTAATTTTGAAGATTTTTCAAACATCTAATTTATTTAAAAGTAATACAAAGTATTGAATGCTATTGTTATTAGAATTACTATTATTATTATTACTAGTAATAAAATAAACAGTGTATAAATATGTACCAGGAAACTCTGCTAAAGAAGCATCTTTCGTGGAATCGGATTCTAGAAAAAGCATTTGTTAGAGTTTTATTTTCTGAGCAACGTAGCTTAATAAAGCTTCATCTTCTAGCTGAATATCATCTATGCAGTCTTCAGAGAAAGGTGGTGATAAATATGCTAGGGTCTGCGAATGAAGATGACACCTCGATGCCAGCGAAAGTATGATCAACGACACAATAACAGGTAGAAAGCTAGCTACTCCTCAGCTCCCCAACCCAGCTAACTAGAGGAAGAAGTCCGACGTCAGCAAGAAGCATTCAATTCTACAGACAGCTTGTCAGACGGATAACAAACACTCAACTTGTGCGTATATATACAAAAAAGAGAATGTTCTTGGGAGTGTCGCAAATAGCGGACGAATGAAACTTAACGTCTGGGGATCCAGAATCCCCAACAAAATATTTTATGATTATACCGTAGAGCATAAATTATCCACATCCTAAGTAAAAGACCTTCTCTATCATCTTAACACAAATGTAATTCGATTGTCTCTCAGTACAGAACTAGATGTTGCATGTTAGAATTTCCTAAATGTTCTAGTACGGACTCTTTCTTCCCTTCTCGAAATGCTTATAAATGGCTAATCTATAACAGCTTTGCCAGGGAAATCCTAGTAACCGCCTTATCTCAGCAGGGATAATGTCTACAAATGTAAGAGGACGAAAAAGAACATCCGGCACAACTCAGTGGCTGAAGACTATATCATATATGGCCCAGAATAGAAGCCTAAGATAACCATTCTTCTGTTCCCTATTATAGTCTTCATGAAAGTGTGATAACTTTTCTCAATAGAATAGAGTCTTTCTTGATAATGGCGTATCTTCTACCCTGTAATTTTCTTGTTACCTTATTAAATTTCCCCTTTTTGATTATGATTTCCTTCCCTCTTATTTTTTCAGAATATTATATTTTTGTGGAACACACATTCTTGATGCCCAATTGTACCAAATTTTCAGTTTAAATAAATAAAACAGCTGATAAACATGAATGATCAAAGACTATGTTTAAAGCTTTCTATTTTTTTGCTTCAAGTTACTTAGCGTTATTCAAGAACGAGTTAGAGTTAAACAAAATGTAAATATGAGCCTTTTAATTATGTAAGCATTACGTCAGTTTATTGTGATTCTTGTTTCCGACAGATGATTTTGATATAGGAAACATTATACTACCTTTGGAGCATTTCGGTTTTGGATAAAGTAAACACCGTCTTCACCTACACATACTTTAACAGAGACTAGCAGACAAAAGATATGATAAACCATCACTTATATGAATGCATACAAACTACAGACGCCAATTTTATTAGGAAAAATGTCGTAATCTTAAGTTGAGAAAATTCCATGACACTCAAATCAGCTGGCAATCAATATCATGGTCAAAGGTCAGCTGAACAAAGCCCACATAAACAAAAGGACAAATGAATATAAGAACGGTGAAAGATGTAAACAGGATCATTAGAACAGACTAACTTGAAACCAAAAGAATAATCAAAACGATTGTTACTATTTGAAACATACGCTTGTGATGTTATTCAAAACAATGATGAAAGCAGCACAATCGTAATCACTCAGCTTAAACAACTCAACATTACCAAATAAACTATGTTCTGTACGTGGTGTTAGCCATGATTATTTAACTTTCTGCCAAACTTACCACATTCAGTTCATTATTTTTAGTTTTTAACTGATTAGTCAATTCTGTATGTGAATTTTTTAGTGAAATTAACTCTTGTTTTGTTTGAAACCAGTGATCCTGAAGTTCGTTTCTTTCTAAAATAATTTTGTTTAATGCTTTTTTCTGAAAAGAAATACAATAAAACATGAAATTATTAAACAACTAAGTGTAGAATGGGATATCATACTAAAGAAGCCATGAAAATCCCTACATCTTCAAACCTCTAGGCAGAATATCGAAGGGCTAGACGATTGATTATAAATTTGCCAATCGTAAGTAACGTAGAGCTTGTTATAAACGTTCGCTGGCTCAACTTGGTATATTATACTAGCCCGATAAGTCAGCTTTCGTTAAAATAACCGATTATGAATTATATCAAAGAATGCTTTCAAACACTGATTCAGATTATCCAACTGACACTAAGTAGTCTGTTCCTAACAATACGTCTCAGACCACCAGTTAATGGTTTTATGAACTAGTGTTACGTTTTAGTTTGACCAGCCTTAGTTTCCTTCCAACCTACTCTTACACTAGATAGTATCGTGTGTTAAAGGAGGCAGGCAGTAGCCGGGGTTATGTAATACATAAGCCGACCACATATCAGTCAATGAAGACTCACAACCTCATCAATGGATTTGCCGTCTTTGCCTATTACTCTGTATATAACCTTAAGGTTGCTTACTCAGTCTTTTCACAAAAGGCGAGCAATAATTAGACGAGGATTACCATCGACTACCTGTTACCTCTCTCTCTACATATATATATATATATATATATATATATATATATATATATATATTCCATTTTCGTGACCCATGTTACAAAGCGAGCTGCTAAACGACATACTTGCTCTTTGATTGGGAGACGGATATCTCACCTACTCCACAAATGAGGCAATTTCGTAAAAATCAAACGCTCTTACTGAATATATACCAACTCACTGATGTTGATGAATCTTAAAAGATAAGTGACGTGGTGAATGCACTCGACCATTTCCTTCATATGATCGATCTAGACTATAAATTCAGATAAATCGTGAAGTAACATTCTGCATCTTAAACATGCCTGACTTGTTACCTACCGGTCATAAATATCCGCTTTATGAAAAATAACATGATTATGTGGGATTCAATAAAGAAACAAGTTAAATATTTTTGCTACAAAGCAGAATAACAGAATTTTAACTAACCGACAGTGATTTTTTTTAGAAAGATATAGTAACGTTCCACTATTTAGGGGATGATTTACAATTAAGACACTTTAAGAATACAATATTTCTTACTGTTATGTTGGCCACTTAAAGAAGAATAACTAACTATCAGAACTGTTTTATAAAACTATTTCAGTTGCATTAGTTGTGTATAAGGTAACCATTTTATTCCTATGATTGTTACGTACCCCCCCCCCATGTCCTAAATTTTCGTTTAGTACATTTACTGTTAGTATATCCTCTGTTATTTATGAACTACAGTTAACTGATTATCTACATGTTATATCAATTCACTGCTTCCCCCCTTTTTTTGTATTAATGTTAAATTCCTAATTGGCTGTGTGGTCTGGTTTATGTATACATAAAAATGCTTGGAATACAATATGATTTGTCTGGTAGATTCATCTGCTTGTGTTCTTTCTATTTCTGGCTTGGGACTGAATGGGCATTGAGTAGACATGCGGAAAACAACTAGGCACTTATTAGCGTTTGTTATTGTAGCTTCGTGAGCACAAGGATATATCAATTAATTGGACATACTTTCCCAGTTATAAAAGTTACAAAACTTCGTTCAAATAAATATACTGAAGTTCTATGTTAACCATTAACAAGTATCTTCAAAGAATCTTTCTAATGATTATTATACCGAAAATCGTGGAAGCAAATAGGGGTAATACGATTGTTGAAGAGCGTGTCTAGCTGTAGAGGAGTTACGTTTAAACCTACACAAATGGCCTCTTTTTCTTAAAACAATTGAGATCCTATTGCTAGTAAAACTCCAACCTGTTCTAAAGAAGCATATTAATCCAAGTCAATTTACTCAAAAATGTAATAGAAGCCCTTCTATGGCTGTAGATATTTTACATAATTATTCCGTACCTGGTTAAACAAAACGCTGGTAAATTTCTCGGCTACACTTCCACTTTTGATTCTAATCCGATAGTGACCTATATTACTACGAAAATAACCAGGTAGACGTATTGTTATTTCTCGAGAACAACAATATGATGTGTACAACTAAATGTGCTCGACTTGTCTATTGACACGTTGGTGTATCTCATAGTGTTCCTCAAACTGTTACCTCATGAATGATTTCTCCGAAAATATTGAAAGATTATCTATTTACAAATAGCCTTACACCTAATCTTTCTAAATGTCAAACTGTTAGTTTTGATCTAAGTCATAAAAAGGACTGAAGCACAGTTGTGAGATCACATGAGGTGCGTACTATTGTGGATTCCGTAATAAAGACTGGAGTACCATCAGCTTCACAGAATGTTCGATAAACACCCGACTTCTTACTCAAACGAATCGCAAGGGCTTCTGGCAATTACCAAAGGAAGCTGCTGCTTCCAACTTCTTAGCACTGTTTGATGACCAGGCTTCTCGGTCATCACAAAAAGCTTACTACAATCTTTTGACGTAAGAAGCTACGTGTGTTACCAAACTCTCAGGTTGTCGGAGCAGACTGATGTACAACAGGTTGTAAGGAATGAATGTAAAATAAATAATTTTAGAATCCGAAAGCAGTATTGTGAGTACATCATTTTCTTCACAATTATTAGTGGTTGTAATTATGCATGGGGTGAGATACTACTTGGGATCCCAGACAGAAGTAAATGGATTTTCAAGGATGGACTTCTAGAGCTTTTGATTTAAAGGTCTAATCCACAAGGCAGTGGGACATCACTAGGAGATGGAGTGCCATGGGAGCAGGTCCATACGTCTTGTCCATCAACCCAAAATATAAATATAGTTATAATATGATTTCAAACATCCAAATGCCATCCGTCAAAAGGGTTCTCACCTGTCCCAAACGGCATAGTCAATGGTTCTCTGTGTTAGGCAACGTTATTGCTTCAAAATGGTAAAATATAGCTGAAATGGATCACAATAGATTACAGTAGTTCGTATACATTCACTCTTTGTTCCCTCCTGGAAACTGAATTTTAAAAAAATTATCTAATACTTTTAATTTCCGAATAATTTCCTTTCTTTTCCATATCAATGATACTACTACAACTTTACTTACTTCAGCACTTAAGCTGGTAATTTCACTTCAGTGTGCTGATGTGCTGTGGTGACTTGAACTAATGCAAACATATATCCTGTGCTGTGCGATACTATCAACTAACTAACCCACTGTATTATTCGAGTATGCATGGAAAAGTGAGAATCTATTCAGGATTGATGATAAATATAAGTGATTAACGTCAATATTTATGAGAAATTAAACATCATTTGCTTACCTGATCAATAGGATTCGGTAATATAGAGTGTGTTACTTCATTGCAATTTTCATATAGTACGTCCCAAATCCATGAACATTTCTAAAACAAGTTGATTGTTTTCACAAATTTAATGCAACATTTAAAACTTTAATGCGAGACAACTATCAATCGTTATATTTCTAAATTGCAGATAGTAGTGGAATCAAGGACGTACATTTTGTTTTATTTCGGACTTTGTCAACTTGATATATCCACGTTGACGTTGACTTGAACTTAAGTCATTAGTTGTATGTACTTAGTATTTCAACGCGTTAGTTTATGGAGTTGAAAGGATGCAAGTGAATCGAGCTGGTGAGTTTAAAATCAAACAAAACGTGCGTCCTGGATTCTATTGCTAGCTACAAATACAGGAAATATTAAGATACACAGGGTAAGATTATCACATTAAATAAAATAAATAAGCGGTAATAATAATAATAGATTTAGAAGAAACGAAATATTGTTAAAACCGGACTTAATCAAATTATCCGAAGTATTCCAAACGCTAGTTTTAATCATTCATTCGACTACTCCAAGTAGATTTGCACTTCACATCTCATAATACAATGGCTTCATAAAATTATTGCCAGCTTTTAGTTGATCATGTATATATCACATTTGGATGTGCAACACAAGTCGTAACAACTTTAAACAAAACAGGCTTTCAAACCTGATAGTGATGAGTTTATGGTTACATTATAGATAAACAACATTATGTAGTATGACTGTATAGTTGTATGAAAGCTGGTGGTAGTGTTACAGATTAAATCAATCGATGTAGATTATAGGTAAGAGAGAGGTGTCAATTCACGAACTTTTTGGTGCTGTCATAATGTTAGCCTGGTTAGTCGGGTTTATGACCCACCAATGAGAGGATTTATGATGTATGATTGTGGAGTCACATCCTTCCGGGAGGAGAGTGTTCGCTTACACCATGCTCGATCACAGCCGTCTTCGAAGAATTCCTAAAATGCATACATAATATCATGTTAGTAATGCAGACGTTAAGAGATTCGTGCTCAAACACGATGGGCCACTATTCAATTATTGTTACAATCTTGAAACACCAACTTCGGTGATTTGTATATGTGTATCAAATATAATCCCAGCAGCATCATCAGTCAGTCAGTTACAACGTAGAACTTGGTACATTAGTTCAAGTTGGCATGCCTCTATTAGCAGATAGAGATTAAATTGTCAGACCAGAGAGATAGTAACAGAGTAAGTACTAATGGAAAGGCATAGAGATCAGAGATGAGATTTGAAACGAAAAAAAGCGATTCAGTAAAGAGAAAATTATGAAAAGCTCAAAAACTAGAATTTGGAGGAAGACAAGGAATGGATGCACCTGCGCCATTGCCAACGATTTCGAGCCATATCACCTAATCTCTAACCATTTGTTACGATCATCGCGTGGGCCCCAACCAGGTAGTCTGCATCCATTAACATGGCTCAGCTCAATTGTCGATGACTTCATGGATTGGTGCCATGTTTCGTTTGGCCACCCCTAGCCTTCTTCCAGCCTACTTCCACTACAGACAACATTGCGCGTTTCGGTAGACGGTGGTCAGGCATACGTACCACATGTCCTAACCACCTCAGCTGGTGAAGATTCACTACCTTATTAATAGACTTACTGTATTTACCTAGTACTCTATTCCTAACCCACGCCTTGCTTACTCGGTGGTCCCAGCAAACACGAGCAATGTTTCGGAGACATCTATGATCAAATACTAGAAGCCTACGACCATCCTCTAACCTTAATGAGTGGTGATGAGTAGCATCATCATTGTGCATTATTTATCGACGCTGAGATTAGGTGGGATAATAGAGATTAACAGTTCATGGTATGGGATCGTTATATATATTACAGCAGAGGACTGGTATATATCACTTCTTGCTTGGGATCCTAAAAATCGTGTAACTCAGTGTCATAAGACGTCATCAAATGTAGCTCACAACAAAAGCCAATAAAGCTTATGTAGTAGTTTTCGTTATATTTTTCATACAAGTGAGAACTGTCTTAAATGCAAAAAAAAGTCATTCTAGGCTGCATTTCTAAAAATTCTTTATCATAGTACTTCCTTATAGTCCTTTCTTTCACCATAATATAATCAATTTATATGCGCGATGTAGACGTTTTTGGTGCCTAGATATATGTACTAGATCAATGGTATCAAAATGAAAGATATCCACAGACTGCAAGTCACTGATCATAGTTGTTATTGAAATACGGTTCGTGTACAATGGAACGATTGAATAGGCGATGATGAGGATAGGCACACAGTACTAGGTAAATATGGCAAATTAGTTTGTGAGGTTTTCAATTGTCGTCGATTGAGACTGTTGAGACATGTGTCCAACCACGAAAACCTTGAAAGACTGTTTACTGACGCGAGAATATAATGGAAAGAAACTAGAGATGGACAAACTTAAAAGTGACGATAGTCTAAGAAGTTATTAACTGTTAGTTTGAACAGTGTTCGTACATGCAGACTACTAGGTTAGGGTACACACGACAATCACACTTAGTTGTTGGAAACATTGGGTGACATTGAATAAGAATCGGTCACAGTGGAATAAGTGCACTCATTCTTTAACTTCTAGATCTTAAGAAACATTATCCTCACATATCCTTTTCATTCCTTCTTACTGAACCGTATTATGGAATTAGCCTTTTTAATGTGATCTCGTCGTGATATTGTAGGATATTAAATTAGCTAATTCACATGTGCCAAACTTTATTGCTAACTGTATTAAATAAATAAAAAGGCAGTGTAACATCTCACACTGATTTGATACTATGTAGGGTTATAAGCCATAATGTCTTTGTTCAGGTTTAGTAATAAAAGGTATGTCAATCTGCAAGCAATGAAGTTAAAACAAGTGATTAACTTAAAACATTATAAAGATATGCATAAGAAGATATACTTTGACACACCTTCTCAAGTTTCATTAGAAATGATTTCACCTGGTATAAAGAAGCATTTTGGTCTACTGGAATATTTTCTTTTGAACAAAACCGTCGTGCTAACTCATCCAAATCACCTGAACAATTTAGAAAATAGAAAATAATTAAATGAAATCAGTGAAACATGTGCAACACACCGATTTCTATTAGACAACTACTAGAAACAAAAAAGTACTGAAGAGTTATTTCGTGAGTATAGGACTTTTCGATAGTCCGTATACAAAACCCTATCAAAGACAAAAAGCAGAACACCAAACTACGTATCGAGTGCTTAACCTTTAGATCGCGAATTCGGAAACTGCTAATTTACATCCATAAGTCCAGTCAGTTCACGTTATCGTATGACCATCACTCATTACTATTTCAAAGTAGCTATTATTCTCGACACGACTGAACTCTGATAATAACTTCTTAGTAGGATTTTAGTAATGACCAATCAGTCCTATACACCGTAGAACCTGGCATATATTTCCATACGTTCAAGTTGCCCTATAATATTAGTACGACGAGATCAAGTTCACAAAAATAACGCGACAATAAAAAACGACAGGTGTGCGAAATAATAACGAAGTTTAAAATCTAGATGAATATAAAGAGTGGATTCCCATGAACAATTGTGATCGACTTTGAGCCATGTCACCCAGAGACTCCAGCCACCGATCACCATTATCACATGGACTCCAACTAGGTAGTCTGTACCAACCAATAAGGCTTAGACAAATAGCCAAAGACTTCATGAACTGATAACATGATCTCTCAAGCGTAGTCACCAGTAAGTACATGATTATTGTTAGTAACATGACGGTAGCTGCTAGCTTCAGCGGTGGTCAGCCTTGCCTATCGAGATGAACTAATCGGGTTATACTGGCTTGAACAATTGTTCCTGTAAGGTCTTACCACACTGACCAGGTCTCTTGAAGAGCATAAAGACCAAAAACAGTAAATCTACAAAGTAAAGAAACAAACTCACGATGTTTGTATAATATGATCAACTTAATCGCATTTTTCGACAACAGCAGGCGAAGTTGAATTTTCTAATCAGACCAACTAAGACTCCCATGTGAAGTGTGGTCATTAAGGATAGATGATATCCGTAGCTTATAAGTATTAGATCACAGATGCCTTCGAAATACCGCTCGCCTTTCTTTGGGACCACCAAGCAATTAATGATGAGGTTTGATGCAGAGTATTAAAAGAATACGATAGGTCAGTTGATACAGTTGTGAATCTTTATCGATAAAGATTAGAATATGTATTACATGTGCCCAATCATGGTCAATCTTCATGTATTATCTTTGGTAATGTAAGAATAGGATGAAAGGAAGCTAGGAGCATAGGCCTAAAATGTAGCATTAGTCCATGAAGTCACTAACTGTTGATCTGAGCCATGTTGATAGATCCAGACTATTTGGTTGAAGTCTGAGCTTAGAATCAATTACATTGGAGTAGGTATGTTCATTCTTTATTTTCCTCTAAACCCCGAGCCTAAAATGACCATATACCCTTCGTCCTACGAATTAATTCTTATTTTAAAAATAATATTCTGTCTAATCTGTTTTACTACCACTGGTATTATTACTACTACGTTATTTTACTTCTTGCTGTGTTGACGGGGTGAAGCGAATCGGACCGAACACAAGTATGTCAGGTTCAACGTTGTATATAACTTATTCGTTATTAGTAGAGAAAATTATTTGTAACCGGACAACTGAATTCCTAATACCCATTTAGAAGAGTACATACAGTGGCAAATCATGTAAACAAGGAATCACATATTATTATATTATATTGTATATCACACTGATTTTTTGTGCGTTTTGTGAACCATTACAACCTTTAATACTATGGAAATAAGATGTAAACCTGTTAGCCGGAGAAAAATAATTAAAAATTGAACACTTATTGTTAGACCTATGAATTACTGAGGTAACATCATTTATTTATTAAGAAAAATGGAGAACTCATCCACGGAAACCACTTAAACTATTTCTTACTTACCTTTAAGCTTCAAATACGCAGTCTCCTTTTCTTCAACGACCTGCTGCAGTTTTTCTACTGTGACTGAAATAACAAATAAAGGGGTATGATATTAGGCAACACAATGTATCGAACATAAGGTCGATGCAGAAAACAGACAAGGTGAACATGAGCTAGCTGGGGTGCAATGGCTATCAACGGTAATTGATTTTGAGCAATATGGCTCAGAATCTATAGTGATGGTGCAGATCTATTTACTTTTCATCCACCTCTATATCCTGAGTTTTAAAACTATTTATTAAGCGAATTCATTCTACTCTAGTCATATCATCTAGGTTTAAACTTTTCGGAGT
Source organism: Schistosoma japonicum (assembly GCA_025215515.1). Taxonomy (NCBI): domain Eukaryota; kingdom Metazoa; phylum Platyhelminthes; class Trematoda; order Strigeidida; family Schistosomatidae; genus Schistosoma; species Schistosoma japonicum. Next base: position 68,298,186 of record CM046061.1, on the reverse strand, counting down.
GAAATAAGTTGATATATAGGTTGCTTGACTTCTAGAATGGGTGTAAATAACATTTTGGCAGATGGATATTGTGTTCTTAGGTCCAGATATGCTGACATCAGAAAAGACACTCCTAAATATTGTGCTCAAGACACTTACATTATCACATTTTGTGCTGCTTGACAATCATCAGCAAGGTCTTCCTGCAATCTTAAAGAAACTAACGCTCTTCGTGGGATTCAAACTAATAACTTCATCGATGAAACTCGACAGACACAGAAGATTAAATAGTGATGATGACGAAACTCATCTAGTGGACAGATTCATGTGCTGGGCTTTGAGTCACACTGTGTGACCGCTAGTAATACTAGATAGCTGTCCAAACATAAGTAGATAGAGTGAGTTCGAACAAGTGACCTAGTAGCCAAAAGTCGGAAATCCTAACCACTAAGACGAACGAAATTGGTTACTACTTAGTAACCGACAAGCGTAGAAGGAAATCATGACATCGATTTCGGTAAAATACCGGTTAATTGGAGGGAACATGGAAGATACTAACAATACTTAGTTGGTCAGGTAACGACATCATCCATCATCATCCCTGGTGGGTCGGTGTCCTGACAAAATCTCAGAACGGATTCAGAAAACCTGATTGGCATTCGCCAATTTACGCTACTTGTGGCGCCGGCAAGATATCCGTCTCTCAACGAAAGGCTGGGTGTACTGCGTGGCAGTCTGCGCCGTTTTAACATATGGCTGCGAAACGTGGGTCATGGAAACACAAAATATGCATCGACTTCAGGTATTTGACCATAGAAATCTTCGTAGCATAACTCATATATCATGCAACAGTCGAATAAGTAATAATGAGGTTAGATAGAAGGTTCTTGGGAAACATGGTAAATTAGTCGAAGAGGTCATTAACCTTCATCGACTGAGGTGGTTGGGACATGTGTTGCGCATGCCAGACTACTGCCTGTCTCGTCGCGCGATGTTGGCTAGGGTTGAAGTAGGATAGAAGTGTACGGGCGGCCAAACCAAAATATAGCATTAGTCCATGAAGTCTCTGACTGTTGTTCTAAACCATGTTGGTAGATGCATATTACCTGGTTGAGGTTCGTGTGATAATCGTAACAAATGGCCTGAAGACACTGGGCGACATTACTCAGAATCGGTCACAATGGCGCAAGTGTATTCACTCTTTAACTTCATCTAGATCTTAAATTCTATTAATCTTTTCTGCACACCTTTTCTTTACTCTTCTCTCTTCCATTCTGTTGTTGTGTTACTACTGTAATCTAGCAGTGCTAATATGGTATGTGCGTATGTGACCGGTTTTACGTTGTTGATGAATGAATGACATTTTATTTTAAACCATCGAAAATCGTAGGACAAGATAAACACTTCGACTACTTACTCACTTTGCTAGATCCATAAAATGTTATATTTGCAGTTGGAGAATAGTCAAATTAATTAATAACAAGTGGTACAACAAATTGAGAACAAAAAAATATCTACTTAGAACGCTTACCTTCTTTTTTGTGCAAATCTGTCATTAGTTTTGACCGCTCACATTCCCAGTCAGCAGTAATAGCGTTTAGACGAGATTCGAAGCTAGAACGAACTTGTTCAACTTCTTTAGCAGAATTACTTATCTCTTTCTCGAGCATTTCAAAGACAGCGGTCTGATCGAGATAAGTACAACCTAATTGCTTAATAGGTATTTGAGATGACATTGCCAACAATTCATTATACTTTATATTCAATTCATTATACTGGTCAATAAATTCACTGAGAATCTTGTTTAAAGAAAATGTACTCAATTCTCGCACATTAAAAAACAATCCGCTCTGCAAACCTTTAGCCAACTGATTTAATAGATGATAGAAATCATCTTCTGTTTGCACGAAACTTTGACAAGTTTTTTCAAACTGTGTTGATTTAGAAATCTCTGAGAATGTATTTAAGCATGAAAGTGTAGTCTTTAATTGTTCACTATATGACGCAAAAGCATCAGAGGTTACAGATACACGATTTCGGATAATTTTGAGATCGGAAATAACACTGTCGTATGAGGAAAATGTCTCACTTATTTTCTTATATGAATACAGTTCTCGTGGAATTAGACTCGTTGGGATTACAACGGTACTAGTGGCATCATCGTCTACATCTTGAAAATCGCATGCTCTTAAAACACTACTGATGTTAACAATATCATTTCTCAGATTATTAATGTCAGAAACTGTTGAACTAAGCACCAACTGCGGATCCTCATCCATAGCTATTTAAAAGATAAGCATGATTCGAAAATTCATTAGCAAATTTAGGTATTGGGATTATAATAAAAGACTTTAACGAGTTAAATATTTAAGAATAGTATGGTAGAAATTCTATTAACGGAAAGCATTTGATTAACCAAAATAGAAACAAAGTTGAAAATCAGTGGAATATTGAACATGACTTTATATTTACCAAAAATGCTGATATGCCTGGAATCCAAGGAAGATTATCAATAATCAAGATAGGATGACAAGGAAGCTCCAATATATGAATTCATTTAGAGTAGTGTGGTGCGGTGAGGATATACTGAACACGATAGGAACTCATCAGACAGAAATATAATAAGGGTAAAGCTACTTATAACTTGAAACCAGTGTTTTACAGCAATGTTATATTCGATTTATTTTTGTAAAGGTAACAAAAGAAAGGTAAATTTTGACACTAGCTTGAGATAATTACTTCTACATAAATTCTATTCAGATAACCATGAAGTGTACCTTGGAAATGATATGATAGTCAAGAGGGAAATGTCAACAGACAGAATATAGAGGTTAACACATTCTAAGAGTTTGACGTTTTATCAAAGAATGAGGAAAGCATTAATCAAGTTTTTGTAAATACAATGTGCTGGTTTCAAAAATAATTTGCGAAAGATACATCAGAAATTTAGAAAGCGTAAGGACTACGTACATTCTATGCAATTTTACTCCTTATGAAACATGTATGTAGAGTAGGAAAGCACAGATAATATTGCTTTCATAACAAAATGAAAGTTAAGCATATTAAGAGGAACTCCATAATGAAAATCCAAGATAAGTGAGAATATGAAGTGCATTATCTCATGTAGAAAGAATCTACGTTTCTCAATGATCTCTCTGAAATATTCATCTTTCCTTTAGAAAAATTATATCACAACAATAAACTTGTAAACTACTATGGATGAGCTATTAACCAACAAAATTGTTTTGTCTCAGAATCAAGAGAAAAAAAACATAGATCGGCAAGACTAGGGAAGGCACACGAATTTGTAATGACTTGAGGTAACCTAGACCTAATTTAGTCGACTAGAAAATAGATTACGAAAGAGACTGTACATTGACCATTTACTTGTGTAGGTAGTTCCCCAACCTAGACCAAATTTCATTGATGTTATTTAGACAAACTTCTGTAGCGGCTTCCACAAAGTCCCACCAGTGAATGACACGAGGAACGTATTCGTAGTGTGGTTACTTTAGCATTAACTGTGTTTCCTATTGAAATGCAATTCTACCTATCAACAAGTAAGCATTAATATATAACACAATCTCGCCATTGTGCATATGTATATACAAACAGTTGCATTTGACAGCCTTAGTTGCATAACAAAGTTTTGACTAGTAGCATTCACAGTTAAAAGTAGCTAACTATTATTTTGTCATTGAATTTAGCACATAATAATAGATTAACATTTAAAACTAAACAAAGCGTAGTGAACTTGAGATCAAAGTCAGAGTATTTGGTAGAAGCATGGTCCTGCTAGTTACTGGCTTATTATCATTATTGCACAAGTTTAAGGAAAGCAGTAGAATTTACTTAGTAAAAACTGAAGTGAAAAGTAAATATTTTACAAGGAACCTTTGAAACTAGAATTGTAGAAAACTTTGAAAATCTTCAAACATTCCAACACCTTTCAGGTGCATATTTTTTCACACTTTGGTGATAATAAGCTTACGACTCCAGCTTACACTAAGTTTTCATAACAATATTAATAAAAGGAAGAAACCTTAATTTGTTTGGGTGGTAGGATGTCACTTTGGCTTTCTAAGTATCAGGAACTAGTAATTCCACTTTGTAGAACAATATGCGATAAGTTTAACGGGTTTTATAAAAATCTAACTTTTACTTGAAAACCGGAATAATGTGTGGCCCAAGACTCACGCTCAATTGCACTTTTAAAGTCGTACAGCGCGGGTTTGACAAGCGTATCCGAAGTGACCTTGAAGTCGCCTTCAGAAATCAGCTTAATTAAAACGGAGGGCCTTGTTGCTTGTGTTAGTCTCACAAATAAAACAATAACGGTGACCTATTATTTTAGAATATTTTGATGCATCGGGCTGCAATCCTGTAATGAGAGAGCAAGTGATGTCGTCCTGAAAATGTATACCATGTGCTAAAACTCAAGAGATCTATAGAGCCTAAGAATTTGGACAACTAGACAGTAACCGTAGTTGTAAAAACAGAAATAATCAATTTCGAAACCATATTTGCGACAGTTACTGTAGAGTATCAGAAGTGTAAATGTTTTATCTAAATACCAAGTTATAAGTCATGAATCTCTACCGATAGTTTTTTAATTCCTTTTGATTATCATCCCTAACATTAGAATCAGTTATTATCTTATCATCAAAATTACGAGTTGCAACTTAATTTTGCCTAAATATTTTCTTCAAGGGTTCTGACACCTTGTGGCAACCAGTTTCTAAATGTAATAAAGTGTATTGATGTATAATAGTCTTAATTTCACCACCACGTCTCCCGGAGTTACTGCCATCTTCAAGCCAATATAAATTAGGGGGGTTGGCAAAGAGTTATCAATCCTTTCCAGTAAAAATAACCCTGCTTCAAAGGGCGAATTGTAAAAACTGTTTAACTCATTTACATTTCTTCCTGGGAGTTAGAAAGTCTTCACTTTGAAGAGTCATGATGCCTTATGATAAAAGCCGCGTTTCTTCTGAAATCACGAAGCCGTTTCCCTTTTTGGTAACTGGAGCAACAATTATTATAGGTGACCGACCTCAAGCAGTTATCCTTTGGACACTGAGTTTACACATTCGGGTCACCAAGACCTCCCCTAATACTCTTTCTTTTTCAGGTATCTCATAAGGAGCTCTTCAACGGTGTGAGCGACCGGGAATTGTTAACCGCCCATGTGCCACTAACAGCACTCCAGATCATATTGTTCGCGATTGTGTTACCTCTGTAATTTCGTAGTGCTAATGCGGTATGGCAACTTTAATGTGGCAAAATCTTTATTTACTTTGAGGGGTATATTGTGGCAAGTGGTACGGTTATATGGTATACACACAATCACGAAAATTGAAAGTGCACGATATACAGGGATGGTATCAAATCATTCTAAGAAATGACTGCTTATGAAATTGAAGCATTTCTGTGATTATTCATTAAACAATCCTGGCCCAAGTGGTTTGTGTTCAAATGGATGCTATCGGTCGAGTTAATTATAAACGGAATTATTGGCGAGTTATAAAATTACATTTCAAGTTTGTAATGTACTTGAAATTTTTTAAAGTATGCTTTCTTGCATAGCATGAAAATATCTTGTATAATGATTTGTTATAACCTAACGAAAATTTTAGTAAATTCAGCTAACGTGACATTAGGCTCAATTTTTCTTGCAACTTTATCTTGGGAATATGATATTCCTTGCCTCTCTTCGATTATTGATAAATCGCCCCTATTATAATTTTTTGGTATTGATTGAACCATCTGGCAAATCCAATTAAGGAATTCAAGAAGCTTGGTTTTATCTTTAGGTAGGGTAGGCTATAGGTATTCCGCGGGATATCTATCAACATTGTTTTGGTTATGGTGGACTTAAAGCTATTTTTCTTGAATTATTAGTCAAAATGCTTTGTCTGTCGCCTTCGTCTGAAACTCCTTCACATGATAACTTTCCATATATTCCATTTACATACTTTTTATTCATGTACCATGCTGAGGCTAGAGGTCACGAGAAAATACTGGCGTACCATTTAGTAATACTTCAGAATCCCTTTGAATTTCCAGTTATTTTACGGCAGCATGGAGTGAGTTATTTCTAGGTTTCGTTCTATCAATTAGTCCATTAATGATAATTCGATGGAAGTGCTGTCAGATGCTGGAATCAAAGGGATCTGGGAGGAAGTCCGTCTTCACAATAATTAGCAGTTGATCTATAAGATAACAGGTACATACAACGCTTAATGTAACTACTACATCACATACGATTTGGAGTTTGCTTAAGAAATCAAGAGTGGAGTAAACTAACCAGAATACAGTAAGAAAATTCTGATGGCTGTCCCATTATTAAGATATTTTTAGCGCAGGGTGCCGTTTCAAGACACCTCTTTTACTGAAATATGTTACATCCACAGTCTTGACAGGTTCTTGAAATTCTGTACGCCATCAGGTGTCACACTGGACATACTTAGTTAGAGCTCGTTCACAACATTTGTACTTTGCCTGGACAACTGGTATATCCAGTTAATAAAACTATGAGTAATATGATAGCTTGCTCCAGTCGGTTAACCCGACATGTGAGACCAAATAAACTAGTCATATCAGGCATAAGTAATCGTAGTAAACAATTCAGTTGAACCAAGATTAACGCGATTGATCTTATTTGCACTGAAACTGTTCATAAATTTATAAGACGACTAATTAAAGGTCACTCCAGATTGTTGAATACGGTAGATAAGCTTTTCATTCGAAAAATGTGAGCCTATTATCTGACGAAACTAAGGACTCATAACCAATGAAGCCTGTTCTTCTTATTATCCTGGATCTTGCCGTTAGGGTGAATCCATTAAACACTTAGATATTATGATGTTTCTAGTTTATCATAGACTCGTAAGCAAATGCATTATCTGTTTTCATTCCCAAGTTATCTGACTGTATTATGATACTGTTATCTCAATTTTTGTACATAACATCCACCCACAATCCAGTGTGTAATGTATTTTGTATAACCTTTAACTAATTGATTTTCACTCAACCTGGAGTTTTTCCATGGGTTGCTGCCGGTTCCAAGCCCGCATAAAGGAGGGTTGGGCATAGGGTTAGTAACCCCATCCCGTAAAACAACAACCTTGCTAAAAAAACAATAACCAATAAAAACCGTTTCCTTCATTTTAACTCTCCCCTGGAAATTGGAAGGTCTTCATTTCGAAAAGTTATAACACCTCATGGTGAAAGTCGAGTATGTTCGGAAGCCACGAAATCGATGCCCCCTCTCTGACAACCAGAGTAACAAGTAATGTAGGTACATGGAATGTTCGCATGATGTGAGAGACAGAGAGAAGCGTGCAGATAGCTGGAGAAATGAAAAGATACAACATGAAGATACTTAGAATGAGCGAAATCCATTGGTTACAAACTGAACAGTAAAGGTTATCCTCAGGAGAAGTGCTTTCGTGCTCGGTCCACGATGAAGAAAATTCCCCACACACACAAGAAGTAGCACTAATATTGTCCCAAGAAGCATGGAAAGCCTTTATAAGATGAAAACCACATGGATGCAGGATCATCAGAGCATCCTTCAAGACTAAGAAGGAAGGGACTACAATGAATGTCATCCACTGCTATGAACCTACTAGCGACAGCCACGAAGACGACAAAGACCAGTTCAATGCGAGACTGAAGTCAACTGTCGATAAATGCTCAGCCAAGACCTGACCATTCTGATGGGAGACTTAAACGTCAAGGTTGGAATGGACAACACTGGATATGAGAACATAATGGGACGACACTGACTAGAAGGAAACAAAAACGGTTAGAGGTTTGCAAACCTATGTGCTTTTAACAAAATTATTATAGGTGGCACCATATTCCCCCACAAACGTGTACACAAAGCTACATTAGTTTCACCGTATCACATAACGGAGAACTAAATCGACCGTACCTGCATCAATAAGAAGTTTAGAAGGACCATGGAAGACGTAAGAACAAGGAGAGGAGCTGACATAGCTTCAGATCACCATCTGGTGGTGGCCAATATGAAACCGAAGCTGAAGAAATTCTGACCAACTGGAGCAGTAGTATTACAAAAGTTTAACAGCCTTACTCCGGGATGTTAATAAACTCAAAGAATTCAAAATAACTCTCGACAATGAATTCCACACATTTCACGATCTACTAAGAAAAGGTGGAACTAATATGGAAGACAACTGGAAAGAGATTACGGAAGCAATAACTTTAACATGTCAGGAGACTTTGGGTCGCAAGAAACAACACCATAAAGAATGGATTTCTGTTGGTACTCCGGACAAGATCCAAGAAAGGAAAAACGAAAGATGACGTTTAATAACAGCCGAACAAAAACAGAGAAAGCCAAGACACAGGCCGAATACATAGAAGCTAACAAGCAAGTGAAGAAGAGCATTACGTTGAATAAACGGAAATATGTCAAAGACATAGAAATGACGGCGGAAATAGCTGCGAGAGAAGAAAACACAAAGCACCTTTACGATATAACGAAGAAGCTAGCTGGAAAATTAAGTAAGCTAGAATTGGCCAATTCAGAGCAAGACTAGCAAACTAATCACTGAAGTGAATAAACAACAAAACAAATGGGTAGAACACTTCGAAGAGCTGTTAAATAGACCAGCACCACTGAACCCACCAGTCATCGAAGCAGCAGTCCCTGATCTTCTCATAAAAACTGACACACCAACAGTCGAAGAAATCAAAATGGCAGTTCAACGAATCAAGTGTAGTAAGTCACAAGACCCAGACAACATACTAGGCGAGCGATGCACTAGAGTTAGATATGGAAGCAACTGTAAAGATACTCCACATTCTCTCCAAGAAGATTTGGGAGGAATAACAAGCGCCGACAGAATGGAGTGAAGGGTACCTGATCAAGATACCAAAGAAAGATCTTAGCAATTGCGAAAACTACAGAGGTCTCACCCTACTTTCAATACCAGGAAAAGTCCTCAACAGAGTGTTATGGAACCAAACCAACTTCGAGATCGACAGGCCGGATTCCGTAAAGACCGATCGTGTATCGACCAAATCGCTAGTCTATGGTTCATTGTTGAACAATCAATTGCATGGAATTTACCACTTTACATCAACTTCATCGACTAGGAAAAATAATTCAACAACGTGGATAGAAGAACATTATGGAGCCTTCTTCGACATTATGGCGTACCCGTAAAGATAGTCAACATCATACGGAATTCTTACGACGGACTACTGTTGTGACGCGTGGTTTGGATTCTTATTATTAATCTCGTTTATGTGGACCGCTTGATTTGACTCCTAAGCTTTGACTCGACCCCTAGGCTAAAACTACACTTCAACGTGAACACGAGAGAGAAGACACGAAATACGGCAAAATAACTCTTTACTGCAAGGTGTCGATTATGTACAAAAACTAGGATATTTATATTATCATAAATGTCCTTCAGGCTTCTAGAGATTTCTACACCCTACTAGACACAGGTAGTAGTAAGATAACTGTCCAATCAGAGATACATCACGTGACTTCTCATTGGTCTAGAATTTTCTGGTAAAAACTATCTGCGTGCTGATTGGACACAATTTTCTCTATTGATTTCTAGGCCTTTCTGAACTTGTTGCAAGGGTATTTTCGGCTCTACCCAACAACTACGTTGTAAAATCGTGCATGGAGGTCAGATCACAGATCCATTCAAAGTGAAGACCGGTGTCAAACAAGGCAGCTTAATCTTACCCTCCCTCTTTCTGCTGGTGGTTGACTGGATGATGGAAATTGCAACATTTCAAGGCAATCTCGGAATACAGTGGATAACATGGATGCAACTAGATGGTTTAGACTTTGAAGATGACATAGCCATTTTAACCCACACACAGCAACAAATACACATGAAGACGGATAGTGTAGCAGCAGCCCCGACAGCAGTAGGTCTGAACATATACAAGAAGAAAAGCAAGATCCTTCAATACAAACAATGAACACTAACCCAATTTCTGGAAGACGTAAAAATCTTTACGTACTTAGGCAGCATCATCGATAAACAAGGAGGGTTTGGTGCAGATATGAAGGCACAGAGTGGAAAGGCAACAGAATCATTTCTTCATCTGAAAAACATTTGGAACTCAAATCAACTGTCAGTCAACATTACAGTTAAAACTACCAATACAAGTGTGAATACAGTTTTATTGTACGGAGCTGAAACTTTGAGAACTGAGAAAAACATCATCTAAAATATACAAGTGTTTATAAACAGCTCTCTGTGTTTTTCTCTCTCCCTCTCTCTTCATTTTAACAAAAATGTATTCTTCTATTTCTTCTTCTCCTCATGTGTTCACTTATCTAATAATCATCATTATTCAATATTATTTATGTTCAGGTCAATCATAAGCTTGTTAAATCAAGCACTATATATATACACATACCGATAACATAAATACATAGGCAGAAAGAAGCACAGTTAAGTAGATAGATATCAGTTGTGTTCACAGAAGTAAATGGTATACTCACCAGAACAATAGGCATACAATCTAAACAATCAGTTAATTACCGTTCTCAATATGCAACCATCAAATAGAGCTATTGTAAAATCTAGTACTCTACCAGCGAGTATGCAAGATGAAGCAGTGAGACAATGTTTAAAAGCAATGCAAACATGTCGACATGATAAAGATATCGCAGCACAAATTCGAAATGAATTCAATCGAAAATATGGACGTACATGGCATTGTATTGTTGGATGTAGTTTTGGCAGGTAATATTTCCTTTTCAAATCATTGTGATCTTATTGTATGTATATGAGATTTGATTGAATTTTATTTATTTGATTTGATTACATAAACTGAGGGGACTCTATCTTCATGCGATTGCATGTTATGGTATTAAGCTTTGCACAGATGATTAACTTGTGATTCACCTTACAAGCTGATTAGTGATTATTCTCAGTTTCCGTCCAACCAATATTTACACAAACTGAGTTACTACACATTCTGCTGAAGTCTGCTGAGTAAACCTCTCAAACTAACTGTTATATTCTGATGTAATTTCATTGTTGAGATTGAGTGATCAGATATCTAACAACTGATTAAATGTAAAGCGAAGACTGTAATAAAGGTTGTGATGGTGAAGTAAATGAAACACTGAACAACAGCTGGCTTCTCATGTTTACGATAAAACAAATTTGTGAGATTTCTTTTGTTTCCCAATATCGAATGAATTGTTCAATCGATTTCTGTTTGCGATAAATTTGTAAAAATCGCATGCCCACTGGAATCTATTAGTACGTGAAACAATGATGTAATTGAACAGTCTGACTACATAGGTTCTACATACATGCTTTAAACAATCGAAAATGAGGTCGGGTAGATGCCTTGCGAAATTTGAGAACATCTTGGATTAGACACCATTTATGTACCATTAGTTTTGTACAGCATATTTTTGATAACTTCAATTACAGTATTTAGCAAACAGAGTGATTAGGCATCCAGATGCAAACAGAAAACGTGATAGTAGTTTCACCTCTAAAAGTCTAAGATATAATGAATTCATTTTATAACTGAAATCGTTTGAATGTTAGTGTGACGGACACCAGTCTATTATTCGGCATGTGTTCATCAGCTTTATAGATCGATTCTGTTACATTCAATTCTCTATGTGGGTATCAAGTATTCTGTATGAGATTGAATTTGTAAGTACTGGATTAATCAACAAATGTATTTGTTTACAATAGACGATAATTCGATTGAAAACAACACCTCATGTCACCACCCCGACTTCATCCAAAGTGACCAGGCCATCAATTCGTCTACTTTGTTCAATTTTATTTATTTTACATGTTCAATGAATATGATCTCTTCTTTCCACTGTATCATGGAATGTGTTCGTTCAAACTAATCTGTAATGCATAATTGTTCACTGAGTCTATCATTTTGGTATCAATTGTAATAAACCGTGAAACATCAACTCACTAATAGACTTCACATTTTATGTGATCAATCAACCAACTGGTGAATGCAAGTAAATTTACACTGGACATCACACTGTATCCTTATAAAGGTCATTTCGACTTAAACAGACATTTAACTAGCTACTTGAACACACATGGAATAATTTACAATCGAATATGCGAACATTTACATCTGCATAGGCTACAGACCTACATTGATGCTGATGCTCTGATATTAATAAACTTGAATATATTGAGTAAAATTAACCATATACATCATAGTTTCATTGGTTATTTACATATTCTGATTTCAGTAATGTGAGTCATGTGGAAACCGGACTGATTTACTTCTTACTGGGTAGAAAATCCGTGCTCTTATTCAGATCAGAAAACGCCAAATGAATTTATCCATCTGGTATTCACAGTTACTAGCATATTCCAATTGAAATGTTTAGCACAATTTCCTTTAATGTAAACAAATACAATCTGTATGACTGTTTGTTTCCTTTCACTTTATGGACAACTGTGAATGTCGTCAAGTTGGGTCACATGTTAAAGTGTTAAAGCTGTCTACATTAAATTTGTATAATGGGTAGGTGACGTTCACAGTTACATAGGTATCATCAGTACATAATGCAGTGATATTCTCGAATACCAAGCATAGATTTCTCAGAAATACAGTGAGTACATTTTTTTAATACTCAGACAGATGTCAGTTATATATTGATGAGAAATATTGTTCAATTGATATAAACTGTTGGATGATGAATTCAAAGTGTATGTTGTGACATCACTATGTTGATAGTTACAATAAATCAACTGAATCTCACTTATTGATTGCTATGCATTTATTCATACTGTTAGATACATTCAGTGAACTATGAATACACACCAATATCCACCACAAGTAATGTGATACCTCTCTTCACATATAAAATCATTCGCATTTCTCGTTATGTTAATAATTTGACATTCTAATCAGAAGCCAGGCTGATTGACAATTCTTAGCGTACAAATACATGATGATTTTAGTTGTCTGTTGTATTCAAAATTCGAACTGATTGAATGCACTTGCATGGTTTATTAACAAACGGTTAACAATTTTCGATAATGAAGGTGCTGACTGTCATATCAGTTACAAGATGAGCAAACGTTATTCTATATGGTGCGATTATTATTTGACTCAGTAGCATAATGAATGACACTAAGAAGTTAGAATTGATGAAAAGAGTGTTCGTGTATTGGTGAAAACGATAGTGTCACGAAGAAATCATGATTAACTAATGATTCCGAAGAATCTGACAAACTGATGTTATGTGTACAACACTTGGTCACAATGTAATATTTACCAGTAAGTAGAATATATCACTCACTCAGATGTTTACGAACAAAGCTTCAAGTTGATTAGCAGTAGTTGGTTTTCAGGAGATCAGGATATAAAGCAGACCCAACACCATAAAATGAAGTCACCCTATTCTTATTAAATTACCGCATTTCGTATCTTAAAATTGATGCAGAATATCCTATGTATGAAAGATACATCACCATGTTAAGTGTTCGTAAAGTCTGCATTGGAACAGTCGACCATTGATAGCTGTTGAGGACACTCGCTAAAGAAGTAGGCGATATAATCATTTATACTCCCCAACTGTTCAATTTTATTCATTTCATCGTAATTTAATTTCCCCGAGACATTATAACTAAATAAATTCTATTCCGTGTAGACAGAACATTGATCAGTATCATCATTAGATAACTGTTAATAGAAACTATGCTAAATTGTATGATCACTAGTCTAGTGTGCAGAATTAGTTTAACCTGCAAGTAACCTATCAAAACATCATTTCAGAACAACACATTCACAGTCTGGCAATCTACATCTCATCTCAATATTATGCAATTATTGTGATGGCAAATTATTGCAGAATGTTGTGACTGTATGTTATGATTCTTTACACCCATGATAAAATGCACTTTGATGAATCATCAACAAGTAACCTCAAAACTGTCTCTTATCAACAAACAATTGATCTTCTTAAACAACAACTGATGATTATTCTTATGACATGAGAGAAAGACTCAACATTGTTTTTAAACGGTTCATTATTGTTCAGGGGAATAATAACACAATTCGATGGTAAATGTTTGCCAGTTGTGTTAGCGTTACCAGTCGTTGATCAGTTGATTCATTAGACAGTAACTAATTACAGTTGATAGTAGTATACTTGTTCGTTAATCCAGAGATAATGAAGTAATATTCAAGTATTTGTTTTCATCAGTTATGACCCTAAATAATTATTGCCTTTTCTTTAATAAGGTGTCACTCGACATCATTTACAAATTATGTTTAATAGCCGAGCTTTTATTCACATCATAATATTGATCAGTTGCAATGACTGATTTGTCATCATCATCATCATCATCGTCGTCGTTATCACCAGTTACATTACTCTCCTCATCGGTTACTAATTCAAAGAATGACTTGCATTTGTTGCTTCCGTTGACTCTGGTGACTCCAGTAGTTTACATGTACTGAATGATATTTCAAATATTTATGTCTAATGTAGTTGCCTGAGCAATACAATCACTTATTTATCAGATATTTCAGATACAGCCTAATTTTGACATGCATATTCATCAAGCCTAACTCAAGCATCATATCATTTTCTTTCCAACGATCACTCAACATTTGAAGAATGAAAGCAATTTGGCTAAAATCATTTGCATAGTAAGTCATGAGAAGCCCGATTAAGTTACAAAACATATGAACACACACGTTGCGTTACTCAGGCCTGAGATCTTCCTTTCTAATCGATCAATAAACTCATAAGTAATATATGGAGTGTAATGAATATTAATAAAAAGAAGAACTAGTAATGGATAGGTTCTTGTTGTGGAATAGTGTCGCTTCACCTAGTGTTGCCGTAAGATAATGATAAGCTGCAGTATTTAATATCACATCTCGTCGTGATCTCAATCACCAGTATCTCCTGTCTAGTATTTACTTATATTGGAATGTAGCCTACACAATGAATAAAATGCAGTTATCAGAATGAAAATTCTACTTTCCGATGAAAGTAAATTAAGTTGAAAACATTTTACAAAATAAGCACAATAAAACTAGTTAATTTGAGTTAACATTGATGTTTGTACAAATGAAATTATCAATGAATGT